>CM057340.1:695503376-696753376 GCA_030015575.1 Agapanthus africanus
TGTGAAAAACAATTTGTCTTGCAGATCTATGATCTGAAGAAGATTAAGTTCTTCCCCTTATTTTTTATGATGAGATACTTTGATCTCTTTTTATGAAAAATCTTGGTCTTATAGATTTATGATCCAAAGAAAAAGAAGTAAATTCTTCTTCTTATATGAGATGATTTCATCTCTCTGTTCTTTTTTTCACCTTGAAGAAAATCTTCTTCTTCTGTGAACTTGCTCTTTGTCTTTGAAATTTCTCAATGCTTATGGGGGGGTTCCTCTATATGAGACTTGAAGTCTTGGGGCCTTTATATAGGGTAGGCTGATTTGTTGAATTGGTTGAAGAGATCTTTTCTCTAATTGATTTGGGGATATTCCCCCCGTTGGATCTTTGATCCAAAGACTTCTGATTTAGAGAAGGCAATCTTCTTGTTTTTAACAAGATTGGGAAATCTTTTCCCATACAAAATTTATTCTATATTTTGGTGATTTTTAATCACCATTGGATCATTGATCCAATAGTGTTTTGATTTTCAGAGCATAATCTTTCCTGTTTAGAAAGATTCTGAAGAATGTTTCCTTAAAAGAATTTTATTCTGGTCAATTGATGATTTTTAATCATGTTCGTTGGATCTTTGATCCAAGGGCCGAGAACATTTTGTTCTCATCGCTAGCGCTCACGTGCTTTGCACGTGGTGCGCTGCTTAGAGTGCAGCGCTCTTAGCGCTAGCACTCACGTGCTTTGCACATGGTGCGCTGCTTAGAGTGCAGCGCTCTTAGCGCTAGCGCTCACGTGCTTTGCACGTGGTGTGCTGCTCAGAATGCCGTGCTCTTAGCGCTAGCGCTTACGTGCTTTGCATGTGGTGCGCTGCTCAGAATGCAGCGCTCATGTGCTTTGCATGCGAACGCTGCCTTAGAGTCTTTGACTCTCAGCGCTGGCGCTGCTATGAAGCGCTGCTGTATTTCAAACTTCAAAATTTGAACAGAGCTTTTCTCTGATTGGGGGAAACAGGAGGGTCGTGGGTAATCTATTGCTTATCTGCATTTCTCTTATGGTGTCTAAGAAAGTGTGACTAAGGAAAGTTGTTACTTAATTAGGCCCGGTATTTCGGTTATTCGTATAGCAGATACCTCCTACTTACTTGGCACTTACCTGGCCGCAAGATTGATAAGGAGGTGATAAAGGATTGATCTTACGTCTTGTCCTCTGGAAGTATAGGAGCGGTCTAGTGACTTGACCTAGGTGGCCCTAGCTCTAGGGATTGATTGTGCATTTTGTGATTGGTTTAGTCAAGCATCACGTCCGACATTTTTCAAAACAAGCCTTCTTAAAAATAGTTCTCACATATATCACACGCTGCCACGTACACTAAACCCGCTTAGTGCATGATCGTCCGGACACGAGATTTTAGTGCCCATTGTTCATAACATAATATTGCATTTTGTATTCCCCATTCTTATGCATTTTACAATGAAAACAGGTGCTTTTGACCCATGTCTGCTACATGTTACAGGTTACAGGTTCTGGGAGCAAGAACAGTGAAAAACACAAAAAGACGACACAAAAGAAGGATTTTTGACCAACAAATAAGAAGATCTTAGTAAAGCCCAGCAGAAGAACGGTTCACCATCAACTAGGCGACGCAAGATCCAAATTTGCGAGAAAAACGGTTAAAAGATCCATCGCAAAGTGTTCACTGAAGATCTGGAATCACTGCAGAAGCCCAACTGATAAAAAGAATAAAGAAACAAGAAGCCCAGAAGAACCAAACCAAGCCCAAGAAAATCCAAGTGATGAACCCATCATTGGGCCGCGGATCCGCGGCCCAAGAGCGCCCATGCCGCGGATCCGCGGCTGTCCTGTGCCCTAATGCGCAGTGAATTTTTCCATAACTCTTTGGCGGCTGTGAAAAGATTTTCTGGGGATATATTTGTAATTTTAGACATGCGGTGCAATTGTTGCCCTAGGGTTTCTATGTCCTATAAATAGAACCCAAGACCTTGTATTTTCTTATGCCTCTTTTCAATAAATAAAATTCAGAAATTCTGGAAGTGACATTCAGATCTGTTCTTTATCGCTTGGAGGGAGCCATCACCATTAGTAAGTGTTTTTCTTTTATTCTTTTAATGTCTTCTCTTCCCCTAATGAGCGAGTAGTCTCCTCGCTTGTTAGGGTTAGCCTTAGGGAAAGGGTTGAGAGATGAAATCTCTCGCCCCTTTCAATGCCACCTTCACCTAATGAATTAGAACTTCACGCATACGAGCACAACCGCTCCCTGCGGCATCCTACCCTTCGAGGTAACGATGAACCGTAGTATAAAGGGCCGGTTCCGCGCGTTTTCCGTGAGGGTTAGGATAATTATCAACAAAGGTAGGGTACAAATCTAGAGGAAGAAATATCTTCCCAAAAGATTTGTATCCAATTTATTGATAATTAACTTAACACCTAATAGATCTAAAAAAGGAAGGTATTGAAAGCGGTGAGGAAAATCATTAATTTCCAAAACTTCCCCTAAGCCTAACCCTAGCAAGATTCTTAATTAAATTAATTAAATCCAGTCTTTAGATTTTTATAAACCAACTAAAACTATAAATATAATCAACTCGTTAAAACACATAAAAGGAATTTATCCGTCTCTGTGGATCGACCCGTACTCACCGGCTAGCTGCGAAGCGACGCCGTTTCTGATTGCGGTAATTACAAGTTTTTGACACTAATCAAATGGCGCCGTTGCCGGGGACGGCGTAATCTTTCTTTTTGTGAATTTTCGGGTTGATATAAATTTTTAAAAAAAATTATAAAAATCTGAAAAATCAAAAATATAAAAAAATATCATCTTTTATTGTTTGAAGGGTACTCTTTGTGAATCTTTGCAGGTTTGACGGATCTGAAACAACACAGGAAGTGAAACAGAAAACAATACATCAGAACAGGAGGAGATTGGAAGTACAGAGCAGCTGAAGAAATCCAGAGACCTAAAGCCTCCAATCCACCGCGCTTCCGCCGCATAATACCACCTCGCGCGGCGCATCCGGGGCCCTCTGGATCCCTCTCTGTGAAGAAATTGCACTGTTTTTTTTCTTTCCTTCTCCTCTACAAATCTCCATATATCTTTTGCCAAATCTTCTGCAGGATTCTTCGCGCTAAAAATCTTCTTCCCCCTTCCAATAATTGATTTTCTGCAGGATTCTTTGCGCCGCGCTTAAAAGCAAATTGATTGCAAGTGATTTACTGCTTTGCATACTTTAATCTGACTTTAAGGGGCTATTGACCAATTCAGATTGGGTGGGGATTTCATTACCCTTCCCAGGACCCCAGAAATCACTTAAAGCATCTGCATTGACCACTTTTAATCTAAAAAATATTAGACTCAGCCCTAAGGACGTCGAGCTCAATAGGACAGAGGACTAGTATAGGCATCGGCCGTTTATCCTAACCGACATTGCGGTGACTAGGCTAGTGGTTTTTAATTAGGCCCACTGTAGTGGTGGTTCCTTCCCACTTACCTGGCCGTACTTGTCCGTGAAGAGACGGTTTGAGGTTCTATCTCTAGCCCTTTGGAACAGTTAGGAGCTGTCTAGCTGACTTAGGTAACCCTAGACTTAGGCCTGATTGTGCATGTGTGGTTAACTGCATTTGTCTCACGAGTCTCTCTTCAAAATCTTTTTGCAAAAGCTCACTTAAAAAGAAAAAGGAAAATCTTTTCAAAACTTGCAACTTGTCGCTAAAGAATCTTTGCACTCACTTACACCACTTCTTCTCAAAGTTCGTTTTCTTACCTTCACATTCTGTCTTTCATCTCTCGACTACACTAACCCTTTTAGTGTATGTCTGGTCGGACTAGGGACCCTAGCGCCCGATTAGTCCGTGTTTCGTTGGTACCGACCGACGAACCTTTCGACTCCGAAGTCGAAATCTTGTCCACTTCTTCACTTACACCATCACATTCTTTCGAAGGTATGTCGGGATTCAACCCCAATGATACCTTAACGACGGGAATGATTCCACCTCCGCCAGGTGCGAATAACCCGAATCTTCCGCCTGTTGTAGCGCCCGCACGAGTCGCGCTCCAGGATCTCTTCTACCCCGTCCGCACTTCTTTACCTACATGTCTTTCACCCCCACCGGCAAATGGGGACAACTTTGAAATAAAACCACACTTCATCAATATGCTGCCTAAGTTTCATGGTTTGGAATCCGAAGATGCATATATTTTTATTAATAAATTCCAAAACGTTTGCGGCATGATGAAGACAACCCAATTAAGTGATGACGCAATAAGGCTAAGGGTCATTCCTTTTACCTTATGTGACCTAGCCGAGAAGTGGCTATACAGCACCGCATCACACTCCATTAGAAATTGGGACGAGTTTGTGAGAGCTTTTCTGAAAAAGTTCTACCCTCATCATAAAACTGCTAGAGTCCGAAACGAAATTATACAATTTTCACAGCTTCCGTCCGAACCATTCTGGAAGTGCTTCGAGAGATTTAAAGACCTACTTGTTCAATGCCCTCATCATGGGATAGAAAAGTGACAACTTTGCCAAACATTATACGAGGGATTGAACGCAGCAACGAAGCAGTTGCTAGAAACAATATGTCAAGGTCATTTTCTCTCCAAGTCTAGCGACGAAGCTTGGCAGTTTCTTGAGGACCTAAGTGAGCAAACAATTCAGTGGGAGAGTACCAAGACCACATCATCTTCTTCAGTTGGTCAATCTAGGGCAGGCATACATCAAATAGATATGTCGATAGCTATGAAGGCCGAGATGGCCTCACTTATGAAAAAGCTAGAAGCCATTGAGACAAAAATCTCATCGTCTTCTCCTGCCCCTACTCTACCCACAAGAACTGTTTGTGCTTGTTGTTCGAACCCATCACATCTAACCGAAGAGTGCCCTTATAATGCACCTATTCAAGGGCAGGATCAAGTCAATGCTGCATTCCAGCAAAGACAAAGAAATGATCCGTACTTTTCGGCATACAATCAGGGGTGGAGGAGTCACCCAAATCAACAGTTCCAAGGGAATAACAATTTTCAAAGAGCTCCTCCACAACAACAACAAGCACCCTTACAAACTCAAAACCAGCAACCTTTCCAACAACAACCTTATACAAATCAAACGAACAATTTGGTTCAACCAAATGATGATAAGGTTACCTCGCTCGAAAAAAGTCTAGATGCATTTCTTAAGCAAACTTCAGAATCCGCAGCAAGATTTGAAAGTTATGTTCAATCTTTAATGAATAACAATACCTCACACGATCAAAGTATCAAATCTATTGAGGCACAAATTGCACAATTAACTGCTGCGTTGAGCGAGAGAGAAAAGGGAAAGCTTCCATCTCAACCATTGCCCAATCCCGGTCATACACAAAACGCATATAACAATCACAATGTGAATGCGGTGACCACGTTGAGATCCGGAAGAGAGTTGCAAAATAATGTGGGAACTAATGATGACATCCCCGCCGGTGGTTCTTCTTCCCCTTCTTCATTTTCTTCACTTTCTTCTTCACCTTTTTCTTTAGAGCCTATTCTCCACCCTTCACATGGCCCTACTTCTTCTGACCCAAACGGACCCATTTCTCACAACACGAACACATCCATACTGGGGTCCGTTCCTACTCCACATTCTACTCCACAGACTTTTGACTCAACTAATTTTCAAAATGCACCATTCCCAAACAGGTTGAGTCCTAATAAACCAAATACACAAGTGGAGAAGAATGTGGAGATATTTAAGCAGGTTAGCATAAATATACCTCTCTTGGATGCTATCCAACAAGTCCCTTCATACGCGAAAATCTTAAAGGGCTTATGCAACTCGAAGAGAAAGGCATCTCAAGTACCCAAGAAAGTGCTAGTGGCTAGTGCAGTGAGCAATGCTATTAACCACCATCAAACCTTACCCCAAAAACGAAAGGACCCCGGCTGTCCTACTATTTCAATTACAATTAGGGATAAGAACATTAATCGAGCACTTTTAGATCTTGGTTCTAGTGTTAACCTGATTCCTTACTCCGTGTACGAACAATTAGGGGTTGGAGAGTTGAAACCCACTCGTTGCACTCTCTAAATGGCTGATCGCTCAATCACCTATCCAAGGGGTCAACTAGAGGATGTGTTGATCAAAGTCGGGGAATTCATATTCCCCGTTGATTTTATCGTTATGGATACACAACCTGTTGCTAACCCAAGAAACCAAATTCCGGTGATTCTTGGTCGACCATTTTTGGCAACTTCCAATGCCGTGATAAATTGTCGCAATGGCTCCATGACTCTATCCTTCGGAAAGAGGTCTAGTGAGTTCAATATTTATAAGATGGGAAGTCTGCCCCCCGTGCCTAAAGCTAGTACACGAGAAGTTTGCTCTATTCACGAAATCACGCAGGAGGACTGCGAGCTTGAAAGCTTCCTATTTGATGAAAACAGTTTTGACGCCACTAGTGCGTCCCTCCTTGAGCCTACCACCGTTGACACAACCGATGTTGATTATGAATGTTTCACTTTTTCGGATGACGACGACTCACAGCCCGAATATGAGTCTTTTGAATTTTTGGATGAGTTAGTCAAACCATCCGAATCGGTTGTTTGCAGTGATTTCGAACCTGTGTTGGAGTCCTTTGAGTTCGAGGTAGATTCTGCAATGATTCTTTCGCCTCAGAAAGTCGAACTCATGCCCTTGCCATCTTACCTTAGATATACCTACATAGGTGAGAATGAGACTTTTCCCATTATCATATCAGCCTCTCTAGCCTTCGAGCAAGAGAACGCTATTTTAAAAGTCTTACAAGATAGGCGGCAAGTTTTCAGTTGGACTATGGCGGACATCGAGGAGATAAGTTCCCTCATAAGTGAATATCATACACAATTGATGGATGATGCCATGTCAATAGAGGACCCACAGGAACATCTTGGGGGTATTGTGGTGAGTCAACTTCCTCCCTTAGAAGTTGAAATACCCCCATTTCTTTTAATAAGGTACGAGAATGCCAACACTCCATTGATTGCTGATCATTTACATTCTCGTGTCGATGCATCACCATCACCTGTATATTTACCTCCACACCTCCCATACCACTACTTCTATCTTCCCCAATTCTTTGCGGACCACCACAACTTATTCTTCCACCAACCCATACTCTTTACTGATAAATTTTTCAACTGGTTGGTGTTGACTTTTGGTCGATGCAAAGTTTGGCAGTCTAACATAGTTTAAATAAAGTTTGGGGGAGGGTCTTTTTGTATATATTTTTTTGTTTTTCAATAAACAGGGGAGTATCGGTAGTTTGACCCTCTTGGTTTAGCATGACAGTGAGGACACTGTCAAGTTCAAGTTTGGGGGTATGCTCGGTACGTCTTCTTCCTTCGCATTCATTTGTATATATTTTTGCATTTGCATATTTATTTGAAAACCCATAAAAATTTGAAAAATTTCAAAAATTATAAAAATTATTGTATTCAATCTTGGCTATAATTGACTTGAGTTTGACAAATAGGTTAACTGGTTAGGAACAACTAGATCTTAGACTTAGTAAATTAAAAACCCTAAAAATAACATTCCTTAAAGTTTAACGGTAGAAAGTATATACCTTGTAGTTTATTTAGAAATAGGAAAATTTTGGGTTCACTTTTTGGGCTAAGTCGAAACAAGGGAAGAGTATTGATGTTCTTATTAGAGTATAAGTTTGAAAAATAGTTCCTAGCTTAAGTCTAGATCCTGAAAACGTATACCCTACAATTTGCACAATCACACACCTTGAAACTTGGAATAGTAGAAGAGACCTTGAAATGCTCTTGTCTAAAGTCCTTAGTATGAAAAAGTGTGAATAAAGAAAAAAAAAATGGACACTGGTTTTTGTGATTACTTAAGGCTGTAAAAATAGAAAAATATTTAGCGAGGGTGCTTCATCACCTAGTGCCTTAGACCAACTGGTTTGGGAGCCACTGCTAAAAGCCTTGGGTGTTGCAAAACTAGGAAGTACGCTTTAAAACGCTAACGCATCTTGTAATCGGTTGTTGGTACCTCAAGAAGTATTAACAGTCGCATGAAGGATGCGAAAGTGAAAATTCACAAGTGCTTTGGACAATGGACGGGAGTACGATTGCTTGATTTGAATTTCCAAGTGTACGGGTGATATTTACACACACGTGGGGATATGTGATTAGAGTTTAGATAAGAGAAAGGAATGAAGAATAGAACTTGTATCTTTAGTAGAGTTGATAAAAATTCCTAAGTGGAGATGTAACCCTAGAAGGAAGACTTAAGAAATGCCGAAAGCTAAGTAATTCTACATAACATATATAATCTTAAGTTAAATAATGAGGAAGCGTGAAGAATATGGGTGGATAATTTACAAGTAGAAGATAAAAGAATTCCTTATTAGAAGACCCAATTGGAGAACAAAAGTCAATGAGCCAAATTGATAGGATTTTGTGTGTGTAATCCGCTGAAAACCCTCAGGAGACAACACTCCTCCTACTAGGGACACCTAGAGGTTTAACGGCTTGTTGCACGAGCTCAGTGCAATCGCGTTCCCTGCGAAAGTGCGGTTAGGATTTTTGTAGAGAATAAAAAATTAAGTTTGCTCGAGGACGAGCAAAAGATAAGTTTGGGGGTAATTACCGCAATCAGAAACGGCGTCGCTTCGCAGCTAGCCGGTGAGTACGGGTCGATCCACAGAGACGGGTAAATTCCTTTTATGTGTTTTAACGAGTTGATTATATTTGTAGTTTTAGTTGGTTTATAAAAATCTAAAGACTGGATTTAATTAATTTAATTAAGAATCTTGCTAGGGTTAAGCTTAGGGGAAGTTTTGGAAATTAATGATTTTCCTCCCCGCTTTCAATACCTTCCTTTTTTAGATCTATTAGGTGTTAAGTTAATTATCAATAAATTGGATACAAATCTTTTGGGAAGATGTTTCTTCCTCTAGATTTGTACCCTACCTTTGTTGATAATTATCCTAACCCTCACGGAAAACGCGCGGAACCGGCCCTTTATACTACGGTTCATCGTTACCTCGAAGGGTAGGATGCCGCAGGGAGCGGTTGTGCTCGTATGCGTGAAGTTCTAATTCATTAGGTGAAGGTGGCATTGAAAGGGGCGAGAGATTTCATCTCTCAACCCTTTCCCTAAGGCTAACCCTAACAAGCGAGGAGACTACTCGCTTATTAGGGGAAGAGAAGACATTAAAAGAATAAAAGAAAAACACTTACTAATGGTGATGGCTCCCTCCAAGCGATAAAGAACAGATCTGAATGTCACTTCCAGAATTTCTGAATTTTATTTATTGAAAAGAGGCATAAGAAAATACAAGGTCTTGGGTTCTATTTATAGGACATAGAAACCCTAGGGCAACAATTGCACCGCATGTCTAAAATTACAAATATACCCCCAGAAAATCTTTTCACAGCCGCCAAAGAGTTATGGAAAAATTCACTGCGCATTAGGGCACAGGACAGCCGCGGATCCGCGGCATGGGCGCTCTTGGGCCGCGGATCCGCGGCCCAATGATGGGTTCATCACTTGGATTTTCTTGGGCTTGGTTTGGTTCTTCTGGGCTTCTTGTTTCTTTATTCTTTTTATCAGTTGGGCTTCTGCAGTGATTCCAGATCTTCAGTGAACACTTTGCGATGGATCTTTTAACCGTTTTTCTCGCAAATTTGGATCTTGCGTCGCCTAGTTGATGGTGAACCGTTCTTCTGCTGGGCTTTACTAAGATCTTCCTATTTGTTGGTCAAAAATCCTTCTTTTGTGTCGTCTTTTTGTGTTTTTCACTGTTCTTGCTCCCAGAACCTGTAACCTGTAACATGTAGCAGACATGGGTCAAAAGCACCTGTTTTCATTGTAAAATGCATAAGAATGGGGAATACAAAATGCAATATTATGTTATGAACAAATACCCCCAAACTTATCTTTTGCTCGTCCTCGAGCAAACTTAATTTTTTATTCTCTACAAAAATCCTAACCGCACTTTCGCAGGGAACGCGATTGCACTGAGCTCATGCAACAAGCCGTTAAACCTCTAGGTGTCCCTAGTAGGAGGAGTGTTGTCTCCTGAGGGTTTTCAGCGGATTACACCCATAAAATCCTATCAATTTGGCTCATTGATTTTTGTTCTCCAATTGGGTCTTCTAATAAGGAATTCTATTATCTTCTACTTGTAAATTATCCACCCATATTCTTCACGCTTCCTCATTATTTAACTTAAGATTATATATGTTATGTAGAATTACTTAGCTTTCGGCATTTCTTAAGTCTTCCTTCTAGGGTTACATCTCCACTTAGGAATTTTTATCAACTCTACTAAAGATACAAGTTCTATTCTTCATTCCTTTCTCTTATCTAAACTCTAATCACATATCCCCACGTGTGTGTAAATATCACCCCTACACTTGAAAATTCAAATCAAGCAATCGTACTCCCGTCCATTGTCCAAAGCACTTGTGAATTTTCACTTTCGCATCCTTCATGCGACTGTTAATACTTCTTGAGGTACCAACAACCGATTACAAGATGCGTTAGCGTTTTAAAGCGTACTTCCTAGTTTTGCAACACCCAAGGCTTTTAGCAGTGGCTCCCAAACCAGTTGGTCTAAGGCACTAGGTGATGAAGCACCCTCGCTAAATATTTTTCTATTTTTACAGTCCATTTTTTTTTCTTTATTCACACTTTTTCATACTAAGGACTTTAGACAAGAGCATTTCAAGGTCTCTTCTACTATTCCAAGTTTCAAGGTGTGTGATTGTGCAAATTGTAGCGTATACGTTTTCAGGATCTAGACTTAAGCTAGGAACTATTTTTCAAACTTATACTCTAATAAGAACATCAATACTCTTCCCTTGTTTCGACTTAGCCCAAAAAGTGAACCCAAAATTTGCCTATTTCTAAATAAACTACAAGGTATATACTTTCTACCGTTAAACTTTAAGGAATGTTATTTTTAGGGTTTTTAATTTACTAAGTCTAAGATCTAGTTGTTCCTAACCAGTTAACCTATTTGCTAAACTCAAGTCAATTATAGCCAAGATTGAATACAATAATTTTTATAATTTTTGAAATTTTTCAAATTTTTATGGGTTTTCAAATAAATATGCAAATGCAAAAATATATACAAATGAATGCGAGGAAGAAGACGTACCGAGCACCCGTTTAGTCCGCGTTTTTGCTGTCGACTCCGAAGTCGATACTTCTTCATATTCTATTTATCCTCCACCTACCACATCTTCCGAGATGGACGGGTCTCTACCAGGTTTTAACAACACCACCTTGCCACTACCAGTAGGTGCGCAAATTCAGAATCCACCACGCATCGCTCTTCAAGACCAATGTTATCCCGTACACGGACCCCTTCTTACGTGTCTGTCTCTTCCACTAGCCAATGAGGATAATTTAAAAATTAATCCTCACTTCATCAACTTGTTGCCCAAATTTCATGGGCTTGAATATTATGGTGCATACGGTTTTATAACCAAATTCGAAAACGTATGTGCAATGATGAGCACCACCCAAATTTCAGGGGATGCTCTGCGATTACGTCTTCTCCCTTTTACCTTGTGCGATCTTAAAGAAAAGTGGCTTTATAGCACCGCCTCACATTCTATTGCTAAATGGGATGAATTAGTCAAAGCATTCCTTATGAAATTTTATCCTCATCACAAGACTGCCCATATTCGGAGCGAGATTAACCAGTTTGCCCAACTTCCTAACGAACCCTTTTGGAAATGCTTTGAACGGTTTAAAAATCTCCTTGTCCAATGCCCTCATCACGGAATCAAAAGATGGCAACTTTGCCAAATTATGTATGAAGGTATCAATCCAGCTACAAAAAAATGCTAGAAACCATTTGTCAATGTCATTTCATGTCAAAAGACGATGACGAAGCGTGGAAATTTCTGGAAGATTTCACCGAACAAACATTACAGTAGGAGAGTGTTAGTTATATGTATGCCCTAGAGCCCATTACTGTACATAAGATGTATATTGTAGTGGATGCTGAGGCATATATAGGGAGGACTTTCTTGCTCGACATGATAGTATGCTATCTGGTTGCTCTTTATCTTAACGTGTACACTGATTGTCTCTCTGTTACATGTTGGTAAAGCCCTTAGGATGTGTACTTGACTACCTGAACTATGATGCGGATTATACTAGTGGGGACAAGGTAGTCCATAAGTACATCCTTCAAGGTCCCTAGTCGTGGGTGTATCGAGACGGGGCAACGATATACCAGAGTAGACTAGCGTATACCTTCTCGACTCATACAGATGGAAGATGGATGATCCCATATCCATTGGTGTTTGACATCAGAGATGATATACAGGTGCTCAGTAGAGACTGGGTACACTGGACGGACTCGCCGAGAACTCCCAGATGGTATTATACCTTACGTCAGATGGCAGTTCTCTGGTGACACTGGTACAGGTTAGTCTGTAGACCCGAGATCGTCATAGAGTCTTGTGTGATTCCCACTGTGCTTTGATTTCCACCTTACCACGTCCAAGAGGGCGTGAAAAACGGTGGTTTTTGGGTACAGTCCCGAATCACATGGAGGCAATGAGCGATAGGAGGGGATTCGTCTCTCCCGGTATAGGGAGTTGATGTTGCGCTGTGTTCGATTGGCTATAACCGGAAATCCCTGGCCAGGGTTGCTGAGATTTACTAGTAAGTGATATCAGTAGAATCTCAAACTGTTATAGACCTCATATAGACACGACTAATCGAGCTACTGGGGTCTGACATTTACCACCCCTAGGCGAGATATGCGACAAATCAGACGAACAGACCGGACTGTACGGTAAGTGTTACTGGTTGGATTCACAGGAGTGTGAGCGGGCTTGCTCGTTGATCTTCTGATCGCTTAATACCCAGGTGGCCGTTACGTTTAGCAGACCTCTTGCGACTTATGGGTATTTGATATGATCATCACCTGCTGCCGGCATATTGACGAGTCTTTAGAGTCCTACACAGAGGTTTCCTGGCTCAAGCGAAAAGAAATAGGAGCGCATATGAGATATGTACGGGACCGAGAATAATACCAGTATGTGATACTGTAGTCTATTCTCGCGATTTGTATCATTGGTCGGTTATATGTGATATAGCCGGGTTACCGAATCAAATGTTGATTCAATACATTTATAAACTAGATATTAGTCGGTTATATGCAGTATGACTGGACCATTGAATCAAGTGTTGATTTAATGATTTAATGTATAATTATATATTTGATATATTACTTTACATTAACTAGTATTGGTTCACTTAAGATTATTTTCTCACTTGATTGTGCACATTGTATATATGATATATGTTTGTGCACTAGTTTGTATCATGTTTGATGATACATGCAAACTAGGGTGTGTGTTTACTTTAAACCATGTTTGGTTAATGGTTAGGGTTTCCATTACCTTATTTATTTATTTACTTATTTATTTTGGCAAGAATAAAATGGTGGCTAATTTTGTTTCATTCTTGAAACTTCATGAAGCTTTGAAAGCTTTGACCATTTTGTTTCTTTCCTTATCCTAACCATTACCTAAACTAGGGTTTGCTCTCTATATAAGTTATCTTCACCCATGGTTGCAATATGATAAGGCATAACTTGATTTTCTATTTTATTAATTCATTCATTTTTTTCTTTCTTCTTCTTCTTCTTGATGAAGAAAGAAAACCATTGCTAGATTTTTCCAAGTGATGATTCCAAGTGAGAAATCCAAATCCAAAGTGAACCCACTTCCTATTTCTTTATCCTCTATCACTTGACATATAGTAGAGGGTGTTTTCTTCACAAGTTTCTTGACCTAGTGAAGATGGAGCTTGAGTTTGAGTCGCCTCGACGTAGATCATCTTCGGCATCGAAGTCAACGACCTAGCCCGCTCATTTCTCCGACGAAACCATCGCTAGAGTCCGGGATTCCGGTGATCGCAGCGAAGGGACGTCGTCACGGAGCTTTGGAGGTGGAGGACCGGATCTACAAAGGTTGTATTTCCATACACTTAGTAGTTAAGTTGTTAACTAGCTTGTGTTTTCGCCTAATCTCTAGTCAACGATCTTGCATAGGATTCTTAGGCACATGAAAAATTTGGATTTGGTATGGTTGATGCCTTGTGGAATCTCTTGAGTGTGCCTAGTAACCCTGCAGTGGTATCAGAGCCTAGCTAGAGTCTTAGGCGATGAGTAGACGAAATTAGAAACCCGATTGAACCCGAAACCCTAATCTAAAATCCTTCTCTCTACATTTTTCCAAACAGTAGAATTTTGTGAATTAAAAATATCCAGAAAATTCAGCAGGCGTTTTTAAGAATAACTGTGCATCACGTGCGTCTGATTCCACCAAAGCGCCGCGGAAACACGGCACGAGCATGGCTCATGCGGCGTTTCCGCGGCCATACAGTACCATTATGTTGTGAAAATTGCACAGTAATTCCTAGCTGTTAGTGTTGTATTTTCTGGGAATTTTTAAATTCTACTCAAGAGTTGAGTTTTCTGGGTTGTATTGGGAGTTCGTAGATTCGTTCGGATTGTCTAATTTTGTCTATGTGTTTTTCCGGGTATTTTAGAACATGTTAAAAGTTCGACCGGATATAAATACCCAATTTTTCCCCTGCCGGGAAATTTCCAACTGTTGGACTTTTCCGTAGTTTGAGAACGTTCTAAGTAGTGCAAGTAAAGCGATGGACCCTCTAGAAGACAATAAACCTTAACTCGATTATGTGACCGTCTTGAACTGCCCTTTGAACCTTAGGGTTTGGGGCAGTACGGCATGCCACATGTGAGGCGTTGGCTTGACCCTTCTACGGCTGGACCGTTGGTACTGAGGCATGAAGTGAATGTTTTTAAACTTATTTCAAGCGTTGAGCTGTTTGGGAAAACTTGGGTATTTGAATGTTCGATCGGAAAGTTTAACATTTTCTATTTATCCGGAATGTGATACAATATTTGGAATCCACATGTAGTTATGAGATAACTGATTTGGATGTTATAAACATAGCACTTTAGCCTCATTTGATTGGTTGCCATGAGATTTTGATGTGATCAAAAGTCCGTCGCAATCACGTTGATTACACGAATACTCGCCGGTAAACTTAATAGACAGCTACACCCCATAGCCCAGACCAAGTGACTGTAGGAGAACCCCGTCGCCAAAAAGCATCCGTTCGGGTGCTCGCGGCAGCGGTGTTCCGTCTTAGTGCACTTCTTCGACGGTATCGGGGGTGCGGCCGCCCACTAAAGTTTGCGACGAGCATTCGTTCTGAATGTCGGGAATCTTGTTGAATTACCCGACTTTATATTGAAAAGTGTTTTCGATATTGAGACTAAAATGCGGGGTTTATAATTGTTAGGCATGCGATGTCTAAGGAATTCATTTGATTAGGCATGCGATGTCTAAAAAGTTTGCGTATTCCAACTGTTGCAGTTTTACACTTTCTTTTCTGTGACCGTAAGTGTAATATGTGATATCGCCGTTTTCGTTGCTATATGTCAACGACAATTGGGATGGGCATATTTACTTACGATGATGACATGTGATGTTATGTGTTGCTGGATATGTTATATTGGATCGTCATGTTTGAATAGCCGGGGGTTTTTATGTGAGATGAGTGTTTTTCATTTTCATTCATGTAAAAATATGTATGTAATATTCTTTTATTAGGGCACTTCCAGGTTGCGGAAGATGTCATCATTGTATATTATTTACTTTTCCGCACTAGGATAGACCCAAGGAGGGGAGCACAAGTAACCGGGTTCTAGAGTCCAATGGGAGACCAACCCGAGGAGTCGAGTCCGGGTCTCCTAACTCTAGAATTGGTAGGGTTGCTTGCTGCTCTCGTAGGGGTATAGGGGTGTGGGTTTGGATATTCATTGCGACCGTGGAATCCGTGTTTTATACTGGCTCATATTGAAAACACGGACGTCCTAGTATATCCAATGTTTCATATGTTTCTTCTGGTGCGATATCTGTGATGTCATCATTTGATGTTCTGTGATAAATACTGTATATAGTATATATGATATATTATATAGGCATTACTTATGAATTACACCCGCGCTAGCCCTGCCCCGCTCTGCCGTTAGTTACCTAACCTAACGGTGCACGAGGGGACATCGAGGCGAATGCGGATGGCATAAGTGTACGTCGTATTTATCTGTGATGTTTAAGTAACTTAAATGATGGGACTTCATTAATATGATTAATGAAAGAAAAGAAACCTAAAAGATGTTGTGGAATCGAATTTTAAAAAACAGGTAGCTACAGTTCTTGCTTTGCATCGTGCTGTTCCTTGTAGAACATCCTGCACCTTATTCGATAAGGAAAGGACCGAGATCCCTTCACCGGGAGTGACTCCTTTAGCAATAACTGGCAGATGCTACAACCCTCGGTTTGTCTTTTGATTTCTCCTATAGTTCTTGCTTTGCACAGCGGTATATATGATATATCCAGCACCTTATTCAATGAGGAAAGGGCCGGCGATCTCTTCACCGGGAGTGACCCCTTTAGCAAAACTAGAAAAGCCTCAAAAACACTCCATTTCAAAATCATTTGTTTCTACAACGATATCAAGTTCATTACGCAATAGGTTTTCAGAAAAACTTGTCGTAGCCCTTCGTCATTTCAGATAACTCCTACTTAGTATTCGTGCTACGTTTGTTGGCCTGCGTCAAGGCGTAGTGTGCGGTAGCTAACTAGTATTTATCTGCTTATGCATATGATGCAGATTGGATTAGGGTAGTCGTGCGACTTTGTTGGCCTGCGTCAAGGGTCGTGCGGGTGGGTTTAATTCAATCAGGAAATGACGGGTCGAACTTGACTAGCGCACTATGGTTTGTTGGCCTGCGTCAAGGTCATAGAACGCTAGGGGCAAAACTATTGGGAATTTCAAGTGTTGAAATTTGCAATCAGATTGCATACCTTCTATGAGATAGTTGGATCCCGATACCCACTGCGAGTAATTGTTACTCCTGCGAGGGTTTTACACATTACAATTAGCCGATCAAGTAGGTGTCTAGAAAGGTGTTAACGGGGTTACGCCTCTGGAAAAATGAGGTTTACTTTAATTAGGTCCGTGCGAAAGCACGGGGAACCTCCCTCAAAGTACCGACAGTGGCCTGGCTGAAAGATTGGCGAATTTGTAGCGTGTAATTAATCCCGGCTAGTCTTTCCTTTTAGGGTTTGAAGGAAGATTTGATAAAAACAGTGGGAGCCATCCTGATTAGATAAAATAATAACCAATCTGATCTTGCAAGAGCGCACGCAGAGTGTTTTCTTCTCTCTCTCCAGGTAGCGACCGTGTCATGCCTTAATCAAGATAATAATACGGATGAATTGACCGAACCCGCTTGTTATACTAAATTGGGGAACGTTGGTCCCGCTCCAACTTATAATTGTTATAAGACAGAGCAGGAAATTGGGGAATACCAGATTTCCCGTGCTGCCCAAACGAAGAAAGTGCATGTTGATGCATCATCTTCGGGTGTGTTCGTTATACAGAACTGTTTCTCAGTATCTACTGCGTCCTGGGTATCTGATACCGGATCAGGATCCCACATATGTAATCTGTTACATAGGGCTACAGAAAGGTAGAGAACTGAGAACGGGTGATAAGTTTCATGAGGCAGAAAACGGTGCAAGTGTTGCAGCCAAGTCTGTTGGTCACTGTCACCCTGTATTACTAATACATTGATTCTGAACAAATGCTATTAGATACCAAACCTGATATACAAAATAATATCAGTCTCTTTATTAGTAAAGAAAGGATATAATTTTGTATTGTTGGATAATGTTTTGAACATTTCCTATATCAAAAGTTGATCGGTTCAGGCACGTTATCTAAAAGCATTGATGTTCTAAATCAAACTACAGTTCCTAGTATACAGAACACACACAAGAGGAAGAGTTCAGAAATGAACGAATCCTTCTTGAAGCATTGTAGACTAGGTCATATCAATGCGACCCGACTGGCTGAAGTTACATTTTAGATGCATATTTAAATCAGTTTGAATTTACATCTTGTGAAACTTGCCGGTCATGTCACAAAGATAAGATGACCACAGCTCTATTTATTTGAAGCAGAGAAAGAGTTAGTGTACTCTTGGGATGATACATGTTGATGTATGAAGGTCCCCTGTCTACACATGCCAAGACCGGTTCTTTGTATTTCATTAAATTCTCTGATGATCTCTCAAGATTCAGACATATGTTCCTGTTGAAACACAAGTCCGAACCTTTTGAGATATTCACAGAATATAAGTTAGAAGTAGTGAACCAAAATACGGGTATAAATATTATGTCCTTTGATGTGATCAGGGAGGAGAATACTTTAGCATAGAATTCCTGGACTATTCTAAAGGAGAATGAGATTCTCTCTCAGCATTACTCCTCCGTATACACCACAGCACGTCGGTGTATCGGGGCAGAGCACTCACACCCTATATGATAAGGTGTGCTCTATAATGAGTACTACTGAGTTACCTATTTCCTTTGAGGGAGTTATGCACTTGTGAAGTTGCATACCTATTGAATAGGGTTTCGATCAAATCAATTGCCTACCACTTCATATGTGATATGGAAAGGGAAGAGCCCATCTCTTAAGTCAGTTAAGATTTGGGGTTGTCCAGCCTATGTCTAAAAAGCAAAATCCGGACAAGCTCGAGGCAAGATCTGTTATGTAGAACTGGAAATGTTCCAGCTATACAAACTGAAGCTGATGATTTGCAAGAACCAAAGGATTCAATAGTTACCAACGAACCTCAGCCTCTCCGCCGATCTAGCAGGGTTCCACACCCACCTGAGAGATACTTCTGTTTCTCTATAACAGTGGGAGAGAGGATTGCATCATGAGAGGATGACCCAACTAGTTTCGAGTTGGCCATCAGGAGTGGGACTCTATAAGAATGGCTGGATGCTTAGCAATCTGAGATGGAATCCATGTACACCAACAAAGTATGGACTTTGGTTGCTATATCTGAAGGGTTAAATCCCCATCAGGAGCAAGTATATCTTGAGAAGATTACTTGGTGTAGATGGAAAAGTTGAGACTTTCGAAGCTAGACTTATTAAAGGTTTTCGTCATCGACCAGGCATGGAAAATGATGAAACCTTTTCCAGTAGCTATGCTTAAGTCCATTCGGATCCTACTTGCCACGGCTACATACCATGACTACGATATCTGGTGGATGGGTGTCATGACTTCTTTTCTAAATATTGATTTAGAAGAGAGCGTCTATAAGTACACAGCCAGAGGGCTTCGTAAACAGTGGGAGCAGCGGAAACGTGTGCAAGTTGCTTTACAGATTAAAGCAGGCATCGCGGAGTTAAAACGTCTGTTTTGATGTGTTAGTCAAAGAGTTTGACATCATCAAAATGGTAGATGAACCTTGAATATACAAAAAGGTAGTAGGGAGTATGGTGGTGATCCTAGTATAGTACGTAGATGACATACTCTTGATAGGGAAGTAGTTTCCTATACTACGCTCAGTAAATCTCCGCTTATCACAATTATTCTCCAAATAGGATCAAAGTGATACCTACTAAAATCCTGGGTTTTGGATCTATAAGATAGATCTAATTGAATATTAGCATACTCACTAGTTGTAGTGAGATGGTATCAATTGATCCTGGGGGCAATCACTGGAAGGGTTCCAGTGTGATAAGGACGACTGAATGTCAGTCACAGGCATTGTCTTTACCTTCAGTAAAGGGACAGTATGTTGGAAGAGTTCCAAGCTAGATACCGTGACATACTAGACGATTAAAGGCAAGATACATCGTTACCAAAGATGCTACCAAAGAGGCAGTCTGGATATTTATATGTGTTCATGAGATGAACTTAGTTCCTCCCATTATGTGACAATGGAGTTGTGGCTTATGCCAAGGAACGCCCGTCCCGTCAGTGATCCAGACATATTCTAAGGCAGTATCACCTGATCATGGAGATGGTTGATCTCTAGGGGATCGAGGTTAGGAGAGAAGACTCAGAGGACAAAACAGCGGATCCACTCACAATGGCTTTTTCCCAGAGAGAGAGTTTTATGGGTGGTTGAGTATGAGATACTGCAACCACTGCTATAGATGGCCCTAGTGCAAGTGGGAGATTGTTAGTTATATGTATGCCCTAGAGGCCATTACTGTAAATAGGATGTATATTGTAGTGGATGCTGGGACATATATAGGGAGGACTTTCTTGCTCGACATGATAGTATGCTATCTGGTTGCTCTTTATCTTAATGTGTATACTGATTGTCTCTCTGTTACATGTTGGTAAAACCCTTAGGATGTGTACTTGACTACCTAGACTATGATGCGGATCATACTAGTAGGGACATGGTAGTCAATAAGTACATCCTTCGATGTCCCTAGTCGTGGGTGTATCGAGACGGGGCATCGATATACCAAAGTAAACTAGCGTATACCTTCTCGACCCATACAGATGGGCAATGGATGATCCCATATCCATTGGTGTTTGACATCAGAGATGATATACGGATGCTCAGTAGAGACTGGGTACACTGTACAGACTCGCCGAGAACTCCCAGATGGTATTATGCCTTACGTCATATGGCAGTTCTCTGGTGACATTGGTACAGGTTAGTCTGTAGACCCGAGATCGTCATAGAGTCTTGTGTGATTCCCTCTGTGCTTTGATTTCCACCTTACCATGTCCAAGAGGGCATGCAAAACGATGGTTTTTGGGTACAGTCCCGAATCACATGGAGGTAATGAGCGATAGGAGGGGATTCGTCTCTCCCGGTATAGGGAGTTGATGTTGCGCTGTGTTCGATTGGCTATAACCGGAAATCCCTGGCCAGGGTTGCTGAGATTTACTGGTAAGTGTTATCAGTAGAATCTCGAACTGTTATAGACCTCATATAGACATGACTTATCGAGCTACTGGGGTCTGACATTTACCACCCCTAGGCGAGATATGCGACAAATCAGACGAACAGACCGGACTGTACGGTAAGTGTTACTGGTTGGATTCACAGGAGTGTGAGCGGGCTTGCTCGTTGACCTTCTGATCGCTCAATACCCGGGTGGCCGTTACGTTTAGCAGACCGCTTGCGGCTTGTGGGTGTTTGATATGATCATCACCTGCTACCGGCGTATTGACGAGTCTTTAGAGTCCTACACAGAGGTTTCCTGGCTCAAGCGAAACGAAATAGGAGCGCATATGAGATATGTGCGTGACCGAGAATAATACCAGTATGTGATGCTGTAGTCTATTCTCGCGATTTGTATCATTGGTCGGTTATATGTGATATAGCCGGGTTACCGATTCAATACATTGATACACTAGATATTAGTCGGTTATATGCAATATGACCGGATCATTGAATCATGTGCTGATTTAATGATTTAATGTATAATTATATATTTGATATATTACTTTACATTAACTAGTATTGGTTCACTTAATATTATTTTCTCACTTGATTGTGCACATTGTATATATGATATATGTTTGTGTACTAGTTTGTATCATGTTTGATGATATATGCAAACTTGGGTGTGTGTTTACTTTAAACCATGTTTGGTTAATGGTTAGGGTTTCTATTACCTTATTTATTTATTAACTTATTTATTTTGGCAAGAATAAAATGGTGGCTAATTTTGTTTCATTCTTGAAACTTCATGAAGCTTTGAAAGCTTTGACAATTTTGTTTCTTTCCTTAACCTAACCATTACCTAAACTAGGGTTTGCTCTCTACATGAGTTATCTTCACCCATGGTTGCAATATGATAAGGCATCACTTGATTTTCTATTTTATTAATTCATTCATTTTCTTTCTTTCTTCTTCTTCTTCTTGATGAAGAAAGAAAACCATTGCTAGATTTTTCCAAGTGATGATTCCAAGTGAGAAATCCAAATCCAAAATGAACCCACTTCCTATTTTTTCATCCTCTATCACTTGACATGTAGTAGAGGGTGTTTTCTTCACAAGTTTCTTGACCTAGTGAAGATGGAGCTTGAGTTTGAGTCGCCTCGACGTAGATCATCTTCGGCATCGAAGTCAACGACCTAGCCCGCTCATTTCTCCGACGAAACCATCGCTAGAGTCTGGGATTCCGGTGATCGCAGCGAAGGGACGTCGTCACGGAGCTTTGGAGGTGGAGGACCGGATCTACAAAGGTTGTATTTCCATACACTTAGTAGTTAAGTTGTTAACTAGCTTGTGTTTTCGCCTAATCTCTAGTCAACGATCTTGCATAGGATTCTTAGGCACATGAAAAATTTGAATTTGTCATGGTTGATGCCTTGTGGAATCTCTTGAGTATGCCTAGTAACCCTATAGAGAGCACTAAACCAACAACTTTGTTTTCATCTAGGGTAGATATCCAGCAGCTCGACGCTTCCATCGTAATGAAAGCCGAAATGGCTGCGATGCAAAAGAAACTCGAAGCTATGGAGAGCAAGTTCTCTTTAGCGTCCCAAAACCAAGTTACGCTTCCTAAAACCGTGCGTGGTTGCTGTTTTGACTCATCACATTTAACGGAAGAATGTCCTTTGAATCCTCCGTCTCAAGGTCAAGAATAAACTAATGCAGCTTTTCAGCAACGACCTAGAAACGATCCTTATTCATCCACATATAATCAGGGATGGAGGAATCGTCCTAATTTTGCTTGGAACCAAAACCAAATTCAAACTCAAAATCAGTTCCCAAGCCAAAATAACTATCAAAAGCTTCCCCCACAACAACAACAACCATCACAACAAATTCAGCAGCCCTTTCAACCGCAATCTTTCTAAAATCCGATCAACAACTTTGCCTTTTATAATAATTCTTTCCAACCACAGACTAATATTCCAACGACCGGTACCGATAAAATCTCTGCACTCGAAAGAAACTTAGAAAAATTTATTAAATAATCTGCACAAACGTCGGCCAATTTAACGTCTTTTATCCAAACGCTAGTGCAACACACTGCTTCCCACGGTGAAAGCATAAAATCTATTGAATTACAAATTGCACAGTTAAATACCGCAATGAGTGAGAGAGAGAAAGGGAAACTTCCATCTTAACCTGTACCAAATCCTGGCCACCCACAAAGCGCTAACATCGTTCTTAAGCAACAAAATCATAATGTGAGTGTCGTAACTACGTTGAGATCGGGAAGAGTGTTGAATAACCATGTTGGGGAACAAGTTGATGATTTAGATGAAGCCCCGGCTACTACTTCTACTTCTACTTCGTCTAATCCAACGTCTTCTTCCAAGCCTATTCTCCGTTCTCCACTGGGCTCGAACGCTCAGTCCACTTCCTTGAATAAATTACCATCTCAGACCATCCCAAATCCAATTTTTGGATCCATTCCATCCCCACAAACTTCTCCACAAGTGTTAGACCTAACCCCTGTTAATAAAGCTCCTTTTCCAAACTGGTTGAGGCCCAACAAACCAAGTCGACAAATGGAGAAGATTGTGGAAATGTTTAAGAAAGTTAACATAAATATTCCTTTCTTAGATGCTATCCAACAAGTTCCATCCTATGCGAAAATTCTAAAGGACCTGTGCACTATGAAAAGGAAAACTCAAGTGCCTAAAAAGGTTTTCTTAGCTAGCAATGTGAGCGATGCACTTACCCAATATTTGCCCAACAAACATAAGGATCTCGGTTGTCCTACAATTTCTATAACTATTTGGGGTAAAAACATCAATCGCGCTCTACTCGATCTAGGTGTTAGTGTTAACTTGCTCCCGTATTCCGTTTATAAGCAATTAAACATAGGAGAGTTGAAACCTACGCACTGCACTCTCCAGATGGCCGATCGATCTATTACCTACCTTAGGGGTAAGCTAGAGGATCTGTTGATCAAAGTCGTGGAATTTATATTCCCTATGGACTTTATAATTATAGATACACAGCCTATGGCGAACCCACGGAACCCAATTCCGGTGATTCTTGGTCGATCTTTTCTAACAACTTCCAATGCAGTTATCAATTTTCGTAACAGTTCCATGAACCTGTCCATTGGGAAGATGACAATTGAACTTAACATTTTCAGGGTAGGAAGTCAACCCTCCAAACCTTCTGCTCATATAATTGATATATGTTCTGTCAATGAGATAGCTTCCGACAGTTGCGAATTTGAGAAGCTTTACGATAATGATCTTGACGCCATTAGTGCATTGTTGTTTAATCCAGCTATTTATTATACGAGTAGGGACCCTTCTTTCGACAAGTCCACCCCCAAGTTTGAATCCTTTGACTTGTCGAATAAGTTAGTTGAGTTATTCGAGTCAATCTCTTATGCTAGCTATGAACCTCTTATGGAGTCCGAGTATAATTCCCTTATCCTACCTTCTATTGTCTCTCCGACACTAGATCACAAGACGCTGCCATTTCATCTTAAATATGCATATTTAGATGAGAATGAGTCTTTGTCTGTTATCATATCATCTTCTCTAGCTTTAGAGCAAGAGAGGGCTCTTCGGTCTATCTTGAGATCAAATCGGCAAGTTTTTGGTTGGACAATGCCGGACACCAAAGGGATTAGTCCCTTGATTGTTGAACATTATATACATTTGATGGATGAAGCCAAACCAGTCCGAGACCCACAAAGATGGTTAAATCCCGTCATGAAAGAGGCAGTGAAAAAAGAAATCATCAAATGCCTAGATAATAGTATAATTTACCCTATATCTGATAGCCAATAGGTAAGTCCTATTTGTATGGTCCCTAAAAATTCTGGCATCACGGTCATAACTAATGAGGCTAATGATTTGATTCAAACACGTACCCAAACCGGATGGCGGGTATGTATTGATTATAGAAAACTCAATGCCGCGACGAGGAAAGATCACTTCCCTCTACCTTTCATTGACCAGATGTTGGAACGTTTAGCCCAGCATGAGTACTATAGTTTTTTGGATGGATACTCAGGCTATAACCAGATTCCCATCGCCGACAAGGATCAAGATAAGATAACTTTTACTTGTCTTTTTGGTACTTTTTCTTTTAGACGCATGCTCTTTAGGTTACGAAATGCTTCCGCTACATTTCAGCGGTGTATGATAGGGATATTCTCAGACATGGACGAGAATTTTCTGGAGATATATATGGATGATTTCTCCATAATTAAGGACTCCTTTGAGGAATAATTACGTCATCTTGACGCTGATCTTACCCGCTGTAAGAATAAGAATTTAACTTTGAATTGGGAAAAATGTCATTTCATGGTTCAAGAAGGTGTTGTCTTAGGACATATCATTTCACAAAAAGGAATTGAGGTAGAAAAAGCTAAAATAAATATCATTTCCAGCCTTACTCCTCTCAAACGCGTCAAAGATATACGATCCTTTCTTGGTCATGCCGGGTTTTATAGACGATTCATTAAGGAATTTAGCAAAATTGCTAGACCCTTTGCTCTTCTCTTAGCCAAGAATACAATATTTCACTTCGACTCGGATTGCGTAGCTGCTTTTGAATCACTTAAACTTTCCCTCACTACAACCGCCATTTTGTCATCTCCAGATTGGAATCAACCTTTTGAGCTTATGTGTGATGCATCCGTTTTGCTATTGGTGCAGTCTTAGGACAACACATTGATAAGATGCCACATGTAATTTACTATGCAAGTAAGGCCTTGAAAGATACCCAAATGAATTATACAACCACCGAGAAAGAACTTTTGGTAGTTGTATTTGTATTAGAAAAATTCAGGCCCTACTTAATTGGCTCTCCAGTTGTTGTTTACACCGATGATTCCTCTTTAAGACATCTTTTATCGAAGAAGGATGCTAAGCCTAGGCTAATACGTTGGATCTGACCATGTAATACGAGACAAAAGTGGATGTGAAAATGTCGTAGCCGACCATCTTTCACGTCTTTCTTCTTCATCAACGTTGACCTTACCATTAAACAATTCCTTTTCGGACGAACAACTCTTGACCATATCTAGCGAACCTTGGTTCCCTGATATTGTGAATTATCTAGCAACGGGATTTCTATCCAGCGAATGGTCAAATCAAGACAATCACAGATTTTTATCTCAGGTAAAACACTTTTACTGGGACGAACCTTATTTGTTTAAGTATTGTCCCGATCAGAACATTCGTCGATGTGTCCCTAATAATGAGTTCAAGAGTGTCTTGTCTTTCTGCTATGATCAAGCATGTGGCGGTCACTTTGGTCCTAGGAAAACGTCGGAGAAAGTTTTGCAATGTGGTTTTTATTGGCCAACGTTATTTAAAAATGTATATGATTATTGCAAAACTTGTTCACGATGTCAACACATGGGTCGGATTTCACGGAGAAATGAGATGCCGATCTAACTTATCTTGGTTGTAGAGATATTTGATGTATTGGAAATTGATTTTATAGGCCTATTTCCCAACTCTTTTGGGAACTTAAACATTTTATTAGCGGTTGATTATGTATTTAAATGGGTGGAAGCAATATCGTGCCGTACTAATGACAACAAGGTTGTTGTTAAGTTCCTTAAAGAAAATATTTTTTCTCGGTTCGGGCACCTACGCGCTATCATTAGCGACAATGGGACACATTTCTGTAATCGGTCTTTCGAGATTTTGATGCAGAAATATTCAATCAACCACAAGCTTTCTACGCCCTATCATCCCCAAATGAGCGGGCAAGCTGAAGTCTCCAATAGAGATAAAACAAATTTTGGAGAAAATGGTTTCTAAGAACTGTAAAAATTGGTCCACCAAATTGACGGATGCTCTTTGGGCATTTCGTACCGCTTATAAGACCGATCTTGGTATGTCTCCATATCGACTAGTGTTTGGGAAGGCTTGCCATCTTCTTGTCGAGATCAAAAATAAAGCAATGTGGGCTATTAAAAAGCTTAATTGTGATTTTGATCAAGCTAAAAACTATCGGAAGATGCAATTAAATGAGCTAAGCGAACTTCGCGATGAAGCCTATGATAACGCGGTTATAGTAAAGAACCGAACAAAGGTGTTCCACGATAAACATCTTTTGAGAAAAACATTCACACCGGGAAAACAAGTCCTTTACGATTCCCGTCTCCATCTTCATCCGGGTAAGCTAAGATCTCGTTGGAAAAGAGTTTTTGTGGTGCGGTATGTGTACCGCACGGTGCAGTAGATGTAGAAAATGTTTAAAACGGTTCTATTTTTAAAGTAAATGGGCATAGATTAAAACTGTACTTTTCCGCTGACCCATCGGAGGAGCTCATGTTCTTGCAGGAGCCGCATTATCACGACTAACTTTCCTCCGCCTCACCTCCATATTTCGGTAACACTGTTTCATCTAAGAATGGAGGTTTATTAAAAAAGATAAATATATGTGCGTGCCAAAGAACAAGTTTGGGGGTAGTTTTTCATTTGACTATCTTTTTCCTCTATTATTCTCCACCCAAGTCTATAGGTTTATTCACTCGAAGAACACCATCAGTGAGGACACTGCTGCAAACAGGTTTGGGAGGAGGTTTGTATTTACTAAAATATCATTTGGCACTAGGCACTATATATGGAAAAAATGATGAAATTTTTTTAGAAAATAAAAGTGAGTGAAAAATACATATGAAAGAATGGAAAAAACTAAGAAATGCAAGAAAATTAGATGGTTTAAAACGAAGATAGTAATACATAGTCATGAGCTGTTGTCCCACGGGTTAGTAAGATGAAGTAATCACTAATCTGCGGATAGAAATAAGTCTGAAAAATAGTCTTTATTCTTGAGTCCAAACTTCTGAACATTGATACTCTACAATACGCACTTGCAAACATCTTGAAATTTGGGATAATGGAGAATACCTTGAAATACTCTTGCATAGAAGCCTTAGTATGACGGATTAACAAAATATAAGTAGTGCATAAAAAATTAAAAAGAAAAATGAACACTGGTTTTGTAATTATTTAAAGGCAGCATAAAAAAATAAATAGCGAGGGTGTCTTATCATCTAGTGTCTTAGACCAACTGGTTTGGGAGTCACTGCTAAGCCTTAGGTGGTGCAAGACTAAGATATTGCTAATTACGCCTTAATAAGTGAGCACATTCGGTAATCGGTTGGTTAATATCTCAAAAAGTATTAACGGTCGCTTGAAAAATGTGTGAGCAAATCCATATAAAATATCACCGACTAAAAAGTACTAAGATATATGGATAAAGGGTATGATAGCTTGAATTGAATTCTCTAAGTGTAGAAATGTTTTTTACACACAAGTAGGGATATATGATCGATATTTAGAGGAAATATAGGAAGGAAGACTAAACACGATGTTTTATTGAGAGATGATGTGATTTCTGACATCTTTTCATGACTATTAAGATATGGCTCATGACAACTAAAAAGCTAGTGTAGTTTGAAACACTTATTTTCAAGTTCTTCCATTTATATATTCCTTATCTTTGCATGTAATTTTTATCTTCTTTCTCTTATTTTGGGATTTTGTGGGTGCAATCCGCTGAAAACCCTCAGGAGACAACACCCCTCATACTAGAGACATCTAGAGGTTTAAAAGTTTTTTGCACGATCCATGTGCAATCGTATTGCCTATGAAAGTGTGCTAGGTTTTTTTCTTTCTTGATAATAAATAGTTTGCTCAGGACGATCAAAGATAAGTTTGGGGGTATTTGATTAGTCAAAAATATTGCACATTTGTATGAACATTTTCTCTACTATTATTACTACTAAAAGGTGTTTATTATAAATAAAGAACATATGTGGGTTTATTTGTAAAAAAATTATTATCTTATATTTCTTCATTTATAATTAATATAATTAGGGAAAATACATGCACATAATATTTAAATAAAATATTCATATTAAAATATGCATATCATATCAAATATTCCTAATCAATATTCTTAAGATATTATACCATATAAATGGTTGGAATAATATCTCAAGAATAACAAATGCTACTAACAAGATGATTTTGAGATATTGTGCAGGTATTAGCTCAGGTCTGAAATCTAAGTAGGAGATCCACATCATATCGGAATATCAAACCGAATTTGCCAAATATTAGAAGCAAATCGAAGAATCTAGTAACGGCAGAGACTAAGAGCAATATTTTCAAAATCTTTGTATAAAGAGGATCTCCAAATATCGAGAGAAAAAGCCAGAAAAAATCCCAAGTCACAAACCCATAAGAGGCAGCGGATCTGCGGCCAAACATGGGTAGGGGCGGCAGTTCCGCGGTCTGTTAGTAGCCGTAGGATCTGGATTTTCAGGGACAAGATCGTAATGTTACATAATCCAATATGGTATATAGGGTTTCTAATTCCAGAGATTATAAAAAGGACTGAGAGATGTGCATTCCAAAATCATCAATTCAAGATCCCAAATTAAAAGTTTCAATTCAAGAGAGAGATCTACTAGCAAAACAAGGGTTCTTGTAATCTACCTTTTTAAAAAGAAATTTTGTAATGTAATAGTTGATCAATAAAGGTAGTTTTCTGTTTTAATTCTTTTTGTATTTACTTTCCACATTATATTTTCACATTTACTTTACGCATTACTTTTCTGTCTTACTTTCTGCATTACTTTTTCTGCATTACTTTTCTATATTACATTCAGTATTACTTTATGATTTTAAATATGGTTTCATTCATCTTCCACCTCTATTTTACTATGCTAATAACCATGAGAGAGTAATTTCTTTCTTGCTAGGGTTTGTAGGATAGGGTAGAATAATGGATAAAAAATCGCTTAACTTCTTTTGACGTTTTAATGTTTATAAACTTTAGCAAAATAAATGTTAACCCTCTTATCGGGCGCGCTATCAATTAATAGCCACGACCACGATTTGATATTAGTTAATACTTGTTTTGTTAAGGGCTTGAGATAAATAGATATCAATGGAAGGACAAGGAGCAGTAGTGGGAAACCCTAATTCCCTTCAAGAACCCTAATCTACATCCATCGCTGTCTCTCTAGTCTTACACAATTAAAAGATAAAATGAATCATTTCTAAACCTTCATCCATTAACTACTAAGTCCTATAAACCCTACAACCCTTTCTATTATAAAATTTTCTATCCATCTTAATTTAAAACGACAAGAATCTCTCCTCTCTTTTATCAACTCGTCTAAAATAAGAAAAGAAATTCATGTTTCCCTGCCGACGACCCGTACTCATCGCGGCTAGTTATTTGCGACACCGTCTTGATTACGGTTATTACAGGACATAGCACAACACACACCTTTTGCGCATCAATCAGGTGCGTATCAATATGAGGTGCACATCTTTATGGGATGCACATCCAGGGCTAAGGCATTCCCTGTCTTGATGAAATTTCATATCTTTCAAGAAGTTGGGACGAGAAAGGTGGGCTCGTTGGTTGTTGGGACTTACCATCTCTCTGAAGATGCTGAGAAATTACAACGCCGTATATTAGATGTGTAGAAGGATGTACCCTTGAACCAAATCCTGTTTATGAGAGAAGAGAACATGCTGGAACTTAAGTTCCGATTTACCGAAAAGGCTTCTTGGCGAAGTTATATTTTATCTAAGAATCATTAGTCTTATATGAGTATAAGATCAACTTAGAAGAAGTTGTATGTTTGATCATTAGATCATATGCAAGAAGGATAGGCTTCTGTACTTAGTATATTTGACTAAGTTTTCCAAGCAAAAGCTTGATGTTCATGTGCGCATGTACATGCATCTTCTTTAAAGAGGGTACGCACATGTATATCACGTAGTGCGCACTCACTTGTGGTTGAGGGCTGCGTACATGCATACCACGTGATGCGCACTTCCTTATGGTCGAGGGGCTGCGCACGTGCATATCACGTAATTGCGCACCTCCTTATGGTCGAATTTCTACCTGCGCTCACATATATGTGCATGTGTTTAGAGATAATAATTTTCACTTGCGTACACGTGCATATCACGTGATGCGCATGTCTGCATAGACGGTCATTTTAGGGTGCGACCTAGGATCAGGTGCGCACTGCTAAAGTCTCTGTTCTTAGACTTTTTAGAGTACATTTATAGTGTATTCAATTTTTATTAAAGTTATGACCTTCAAACAAGGTCAGAACTTATCAAAAAGCAAAAGTTTCTGTTTTTATTATATTTATCAAAACATCTATCGATCAAAGTCTAAGATCTTAGGATTAATCTCTCGTAAAAGTATAAACTTTTATATGAGAATGATCAACCCTAAGATATTTCTATCTTTTGGTATAATGAATCAAAAGATTCAAGGAAAAGAAAATACTTTTATCATAAAACCAAAGCTTTTATGTATTGTCGAACGATAAGATTTCTTCTTCCTTTTCTCTTTTTTTACCATGATGAAAGGGGTCGAAGATGGTGAAGTTTTTTCTCGATTCAAGAAGAGAAGCGCACTTTATTTTGATGGAAGCTGATATTAATTTCTCTCCCTCCTGAGTGTGATTATTCTCCTTTTCTTTTTTTTAGGATCCTATTTATAATTGTAGGGTTGCTAGGCACGCGCACAAGGGTCTACGAGGCATCAACCATGCCCGATTAAAAATTTAGCCGTGCCGAACAACCCGAATACGAATCTTTAAACTAGAGATTAGGCGAAAACAAACATGTTAACAACATTAACACTAAGTGAGAGGGATTACAACCTTTGTAGATCCGATCCTTCACTTCATATGCTCCGTGTTGTGGTCCCTTCGCTGCGATCATCAGGTTCCGGACTCTCGAGAGGTTCCACGAAGAGAAAGATGCAACCTTTGCTTCCGATCTTCGATACTAAGATGATCTACCTTGAAGTTTCGTTAACATAAGCTAACACTCATGAAATGATATGAACATCCTCATCTAAATGGCAAGGGAAGATGAGAATAATGAAGTAGGATTTTTTCTCTCTTTATTTATCTTTTTCTTACATATTTTCATCACAAATATCAAAGCAAGAAAGCTTTGTAAGCAAAGAAGAAGAAGGAAGAAGATGAACAATAATAGAATTCCTTTTGTGATGAATAATGCAAAAGAGATAATGATGAATTATGCAACCATGGTTGACTTAACCATTGTAGAGAATTGACCAAGGGTTAGGGTTTGGGTTGAGTTAAGAATGAGTCACTTGAAAATATCTTTTCCAAAACAAAATAGAAAACCTTCTAGAATCTACTAGAAGTCATTAATCCAAATCAAACCCTAATCTTGATTAATCTTTACTAAACATGTTGCATTAGTTATCATATCATGTTACAATATTATATATCACATATATAATATTTATCGTAACAAAATAAAATAATACATTTAACATATATCGCATATATATCAATGTATTACCCGAGTGAGAAAAAGAATCTTTTAGTGAGCAAATATTAGTTAATGTAATTTAATATATCATATATATTATTATACATTAAATTATCGAATCAACATTTGATCCGACAATCCGGCTATATCGCATATAACCGACTAATATTTATCCGTACCGATTCATCGAATCAACACTTGATCCGATGACCCGGCTGATATCAAATATCGCGAGAATATAATACGGTATCACATATCGCATTATCCTCGGTCCCGCACATGTCACATATGCGCTCCTACTCCGTTTTGCCTGAGCCAAGAAACCTCTGTGTAGGACTCTAAAGAATCGTCAATACGCCGGCAGTAGGTGATGATCATATCAAACACCCACAAGCTGCAAGCAGCCACCTAAACGTAACAGATACCCAGGTATTGAGCGCTCAGAAGATCAACAAGCAAGCTTGTACATTCTCCTGTGAATCCAAACAGTAACACTCCCGTACAGTCCGGTCTCGTCGTCTGATATGTCGCATATCTCGCCTAGGGGTGGTAAACGTCAGACCCTAGTAGCTTGATAAGTCGTGTCGATATGAGGTCTATAACTATTTGAGAAACTACTGATAACACTTACCAGTAAATCTCAGCAACCCTGGCCAGGGATTTCCGGTTATAGCCAATCGAACACAGCACAACATCAACTCTCTATACCGGGAGAGACGAATCCCCTCCTATCGCTCATTGCCTCCATGTGATTCGGGACTGTACCCAAAAGCCACCTTTTTGCACGCCCTCTTGGACGTGGTATGATGGAAATCAAAGCACAGTGGGAATCACACAAGACTCTATGACGATCTCGGGTCAACAGACTACTCTGTACCAGTGTCACCGGAGAACTGCCATCTGACGTGAGGTATAATACCATCTGGGAGTTCTCGGCGAGTCCGTCCAGTGTACCCAGTCTCCACTGAGCACCCGTACACCATCCTTGATGTCAAACACCGATGGATATGGGATCATCCATCGCCCATTATATGGGTCAAGATGCGTATACGCTAGTCTACTCTGGTGCATCGATGCCCTGTCTCGATACACCCACGACTAGGAACAATTATAGGATGTACTCGTCGACTACCGTGGCCCCACTAGTATGATCTCATCATAGTCCCAGTAGTCGAGTACATATCCTAAGGGCTTTATCAACATGTAACATAGAAACAATCCGAGTACATGTTAAGATAAAGTACAACCAGATAGCATACTATCATGTCGAGCAAGAAAGTCCTCCCTATATATGTCCTAGCATCCACTACAATATACTTCATATGTACAGTAATGGCCTCTAGGGCATACATATAACTAACAATCTCCCACTTGCACTAGGGCCATCTGTTGTGGTATCGCATACCCAACAATTAGCTGCGGTTGAAGTATCTCATACTCTACCATCCCATAAAAGTCTCTACTGGGAAAAAGGCCTTCGTGAGTGGATCCTCCCTGTTGTCCTCTGTGTCTACTCTCCTAACCTCGATCTCCCTGGAGATCAACCATCTCCATGATCAGGTGATACTGCCTAAGAATTATATTTGGATGTCTGATGGGATGGTAGTTCCTTGGCATAAGCCACAACTCCATTGTCACACAATGGTAGGAACGAAGTTCATCTTATGAACTTATATATATATATCCAGACTGCCTCTTTGGTAGTATCCTTGGTAACGATGTATCTTGCCTTTAATCGTCTAGTAAGTCACGGTATCTAGCTTGGATCTCTTCCAATATACCGTCCCTCCACTGAGGGTATAGACAATGCCTGCGACTGACATTCAGTCGTCCTTATCACCCTGGAACCTTTCCAGTGATTCTCCCCAGGATCGATTGATACCATCTCACTACAACTAGTGAGTATCCTAACATCCAATTAGATTTATCTCATAGATCCAAAACCCAGGATTTAGGAGGTATCACTTTGATCCTATATGGAGAATCCTTGTGATAAGCGGAGATTGACCGAGTGTAGCATAGGAAACTCCTTCCCTATCAAGAGTATGTCATCCACGTACTCTACGAGGATCACCACCATACTCCCTACTACCTTTTTGTATATACAAGATTCATCTACCATTTTGATGAAGTCAAACTCTTTGACTACCACATCAAAACAGATGTTCCAACTCCGCGATGCCTGTTTTATCATATAAAACATCTTGCACACGTTTCCACTGCTCCCACTGTCTACGAAGCCCTCTGGCTGTATACTTATAGACGCTCTCTTCTAAAATATCACTTAGAAAAGCAGTCATGACACCCAACCACCAGATATCGTAGTCATGGTATGTAGCCGTGGCAAGTAGGATCTGGATGGACTTAAGTATAGCTTTGAAAGTCTCAACTTTTCCATGTACACCAAGTAATCTTCTCAAGATATACTTGCTCCTGATGGGGATTTAACCCTTCAGATAAAGCAACCAAAGTCCATACTTTGTTAGTGTATAAGGATTCCATCTCAGATCGATAAGCACCCAGCCATTCTTACAGAGTCCCACTCCTGATGGCCAGCTCGAAAATAGTTCGGTCATCATCTCATGATGCAATCCTTGCTCCTACTGTCATAGAGAAACCGAAGTATCTCTCAGGTGGGTGAGGAACCCTACTAGATCGGCAGAGAGGCTGAGGTTCGTTGGAAACTATTGAATCCTTTGGTTCTACCAAATCATCAGCTGCATTTTGTATAGATGGAACCTTTCCAGTTGTACATAACAGACCTTGCCTAGAGCTTGTCCGGATTTTTCTTTTAGACATAGGCCGGACAACCCTAAATCTTAACAAGCTTAAGATATGGGCTCTTCCCTTTCCATATCACATATGAAGTGGTAGGCAACTGATTTGATTCGAACCCTATTCAATAGGTATGCAACTTCACAAGTGCATAACTCGCTAAAGGAAATAGGAAACTCAGTAGTACTCATCATAGAGCACACCATATCACATAGGGTGCTATTGCTCCGCCCCGATATACCATCGTGCTATGGTGTATACGGAGGAGTAATGCTGAGAGAGAATCTCATTCTCCTTTAGAATAGTCCAGGAATCTCGTGCTCAAGTATTCTCCTCCTTGATCTCATCAAAGGACATAATACTTATACCCGTATTTTGGTTCTCTACTTCTAATTTATATTCTGTGAATATCTCAAAAGGTTCAGACTTGTGTTTCAGCAGGAACATATGTCTGAATCTTGAGAGATCATCAGAGAATATAATGAAGTACAAAGAACCAGTCTTGGCATGTGTAGACAGGGGACCTTCATACATCAGCATGTATCAATCTCAAGAGTTCACTAACTCTTTCTCTGTTTCCAATAAACAGAGCTGTGGTCATCTTATCTTTGTGACATGACCGGCAAGTTTCATAAGATGTAAATTCAAACTAATTTAAATATGCATCTATATGTAACTTCAGCCAGTCGGGTCGCATTGATATGACCTAATCTACAATACCTCAAGAAGGATTCATTCATTTCTGAACTCTTCCTCTTGTGTATGTTCCTTATACTAAGAACTGTAGTTTGATTTAGAACGTTAATGCTTTTAGATAACGTGCCTGAACCGATCAACTCTTGATATAGGAAATGTTCAAAACATTATCCAACAATACAAAATTTTATCATTTCTTTACTAATAAAGAGACTGATATGATTTTGTATATCAGGTTCGGTATCTAATAACATTTGTTCAGAATCAATGTATTCTGGTAATACAGGGTGATAGTGATCAACAGACTTGGCTGCAACACTTGCACCGTTTTCTGTCTCATGAAACTTATCACCCGTTCTCAGTTCTCTACCTATCTGTAGCCCATGTAACAGATTACATATACGGGATCCTGATCCGGTATCACATACTCAGGATGTAAAGAATACTGAGAAACAGTTCTGTGTAATGAACATACCTGAAGATGATGCATCAACATGCACTTTCTTCGTTTGGGCGGCACGGGAAATCTGGTATTCCCCAATTTCCTGCTCTGTCTTATAACAATTATAAGTTGGAGCGGGACCAACGTTCCCCAGCTCAGTATAACAAGCGGGTTCGGTCAATATATCCGTTTTATTATCTTGATTAAGACGTGATATGGTCGCTACCTGGAGAGAGAGAGAAGAAAACACTCAGCGTATGCTCTTGCAAGATTAGATTGGTTATATAATATATCTAATCAAGATGTCTCCCACTGTTTTTGTCAAATCTTCCTTCAAACCCTAAAAGGAAAGACTAGCCGGGATTAATTACACGCTACAAGTTCGCCAATCTTTCAGCCAGGCCAGTGTCAGCACTTTGAGGGAGGTCCCCCGTGCTTTCGCACGAACCTAATTAAAGTAAACCTCGTTTTCCCAGAGGCGTAACCCCGTTAACACCTTTCTAGACACCTACTTGATCGGCTAATTGTAATGTATAAAACTCTCCCAGGAGTAACTCTTACTCGCAGCGGGTATCGGGATCCAACTATCTCATAGAAGGTATGCAATCTTATTACAAATTTCAACACTTGAAATTCCCAATAATATTTTGCCCCTAGCGTCCTATGACCTTGACGAATGCCAAACCACCCATAGTCCGCTAGCCAAGTTCAACCCGTACATTTCTTGATTGAATTAAACCCACCCGCACGACCCTTGACGAATGCCAAACAACGTCGTACGAATACCCTAATCCAATCGCATCGTATGCTAGCAGATAAGCACTAGTTAGCTACCGTACACTACGCCTTGACGAATGCCAAACTACCGCAGCATGAATACTAAGTAGTACTTATCTGAAATGACGGAGGGCTACGACGGGTTTTTAAGAAAACCCTTTGCGTAATGAACTTGATATCATTGTAGAATCGAGTGATTTTAAATGGAGTTTTTTGAGGCTTTTCTAGTTTTACTAAAGGGGTCACTCCCGGTGAAAGGATCGTCGGCACTTTCCTCGTCGAATGAGGTGCGGGATATATCATATATATCACTGTGCAAAGCAAGAACTATAGAAGCAATCAAAAGACAAACCGAGTTTATAGCATCTGCCAGTTATTGCTAAAGGAGTCACTCCCGGTGAAGGGATCTCGATCCTTTCCTTATCGAATAAAGTGCTGGATGTTCTACAAGAAACACCACTATGCAAAGCAAGAACTAGAGCTACCAGTTTTTAAACAAGTTTCTACAACATCTTAGGTTTCTTTTATTTCATTAATCTCATTAATGAAGTCCCATTTTATTATGCTTCACAAGCATCTCTTTTGAAACGAAATCTGCAATATAACATATATCTCATATATATAATATAAACATTCGTCTCAGGCAGTAATATGATCTCATCACAGAACATTGCAGCAGAAGAACATATATGAAATATTGGATATACTAGGACGTCCGTGTTTTCAATACGAGCCTGTATAAAACACGGATTCCACGGTCGCGATGAATAGCCAAACCCACATCCCTAGACCCCTACGAGAGCGGCAAGTAACACTGCCAATTCTAGGGTTAGGAGACCCGGTCTCGACTCCTCGAGATGGTCTCCCACTGGACCCTAGAACCCGGTTACTTGTGCTCCCCGCCTTGGGTCTACCTAATGCGGAAAAGTAAATAATATACAACGGTGACATCTTCCGCTACCTGGAAGTGCCCCAATAAAAGAATATTACATACAAATGAATTTTACATGAATGAAAAAGAAAAACTCTCATCTCACATAAAACCCCCGGCTATTCAGAACGCGACGATCCAATATAACATATCACAGCAACATATAATATCTCATATCATCAATGTAAGAAATTATGCGTATCCCGATTGTCGTTGATGTATAGCAACGAAGCCGGCAATACACCACATACTACGCTTACGGTCACAGAAAAGAAAGTGTAAAACTACAACAGTTGGAATCCGCAACCTCTTTAGACATCGCATGCCTAACCAAATGAATTTCTTAGACATCGCATGCCTAACATTTATAAACCCCGCATTTTAGTCTCATTATCGAAAACACTTTTCAATATCAAATCGGGCAATTCAACAAGATTCCCGAAAAACTGATCGAATGCTCGTCGCAAACTTTAGTAGACGGCCGCACCCCCGATACCGTCGACGAAGTGCACCAAGACGGAACACCGCTACCGCGAGCACCCGAACGGATGCTTTCGGCGACGGGGTTCTCCTACAGTCACTTGGTCGGGGCTATGGGGCGTAGCTGTCTATTAAGTTTACCCGGCGAGTATCCGCGTACGCTACGTGATTGCGACAAACTTTTTATCACATCAAAATTCCGTAGCAACCGATCAACTGAGACTAAACTGCTATGTTTATAATATTCAAATTAGTTATCTCATAACTACCTGTGGATTCCAAATATTGTATCACATTCCAGATAAATAGACAAAGTTAAACTTTCCGATCGAATCATCAAACACCCAAGATTTCCCCAATATATCTCAACACTTGAAATCAGTTTAAAAATATCCATCACATGCCACAGTACCAATGGTCCAGCCGTAGAAGGGTCAAGCCAACGCCTCACATGTGGCACGCCGTACTGCCCCAAACCCTAAGATTCAAAAGGCAGTTCAAGATGGTCACATAATCGAGTTAAGGTTTGTTGTCTTCTAGAGGGTCCACCGCGTTACTTGCACGACTTAGAACGTTCTTAAACATGAGAAAAATCCAACTTTTGAAAAAATTTCCGACAGGGGAAAAAGTGAGTTATTGATATCCGTTCGAACTTTTTAACAGTTTCTAAAAGTTATCCGGACAAACTAAACAAAGTTAAAATATCCGATCGAAACAACGAGTCCCCAATACACCCCAGAAAACTCAACACTTGAGTGAAAAATAAAAATTCCCAGAAGAATCAGTAAAACCGTACGGACATTACTGTGGAAAAATAATCCATCAAGCGCACTATTGCGCCGCGGAACCGCCGCGGAAAGCATGGTTCTGCCGCGGTTCCGCGGCGCTTTAAGCGTATCAGTGGATCGTTTTTCACATAGGTCCATAGAATTCCCTGCTGATTTTTCAAAGAATTTTTAATATGAAAAAAATCACAGTTTTGAAAAATTTCCAGAAACAAGGGTATATCGGGTTTTCCGGGTTCGATCGGACTTTAAACTTCGTCTAGAATTCGCCTAAAGCTCTAGCTTGGCTCTGATACCACTGTAGGTCAGGCAGCCACCCCATCCAATGGGGTCGCCGTGGCACCAACGGGTCCCTCAGCCGCTACTTTTTACGCATGCCCCCTCTCGAGGACTACAACCCACCGGAACACCTTCCGGTCTCGGGACACCCTGGGGGTAAGAGCCTATGCTTCGCCACACTGTCACACAGTGAGAACCCCCCATAGGTCGACATCCAATGCCTAGTAGCTCTGATACCACTGTAGGGTTGCTAGGCACGCGCACAAGGGTCTATGAGGTATCAACCATGCCCGATTAAAAATTTAGCCGTGCCGAACAACCCGAATACGAATCTTTAAACTAGAGATTAGGCGAAAACAAACATGTTAACAACTTTAACACTAAGTGAGAGGGATTACAACCTTTGTAGATCCGGTCCTTCACTTCATATGCTCCGTGTTGTGGTCCCTTCGCTGCGATCATCGGGTTCCGGACTCTCGAGAGGTTCCACGAAGAGAAAGATGCAACCTTTGCTTCCGATCTTCGATACTAAGATGATCTACCTTGAAGTTTCGTTAACACAAGCTAACACTCATGAAATGATGTGAACACCCTCATCTAAATGGTAAGGGAAGATGAGGATGATGAAGTAGGATTTTGGCTCTCTTTATTTATCTTTTTCTTACATATTTTCATCACAAATATCAAAGCAAGAAAGCTTTGTAAGCAAAGAAGAAGAAGGAAGAAGATGAACAATAATAGAATTCATTTTGTGATGAATAATGCAAAAGAGATAATGATGAATTATGCAACCATGGTTGACTTAACCATTGTAGAGAATTGACCAAGGGTTAGGGTTTAGGTTGAGTTAAGAATAAGTCACTTGAAAATATCTTTTCCAAAACAAAATAGAAAACCTTCAAGAATCTACTAGAAGTCATTAACCCAAATCAAACCCTAATCTTGATTAATCTTTACTAAACATGTTGCATTGGTTATCATATCATGTTACAATATTATATATCACATATATAATATTTATCGTAACAAAATAAAATAATACATTTAACATATATCGCATATATATCAATGTATTACCCGAGTGAGAAAAAGAATCTTTTAGTGAGCAAATATTAGTTAATGTAATTTAATATATCATATATATTATTATACATTAAATTATCGAATCAACACTTGATCCGACAATCCGGCTATATCGCATATAACCGACTAATATTTATCCGTACCGATTCATCGAATCAACACTTGATCCGATGACCCGGCTGATATCAAATATCGCGAGAATATAATACGGTATCACATATCGCATTATCCTCGGTCCCGCACATGTCACATATGCGCTCCTACTCCGTTTTGCCTGAGCCAAGAAACCTCTGTGTAGGACTCTAAAGAATCGTCAATACGCCGGCAGTAGGTGATGATCATATCAAACACCCACAAGCTGCAAGCGGTCAGCTAAACGTAACAGCTACCCAGGTATTGAGCGCTTAGAAGATCAACAAGCAAGCCTGTACATTCTCCTGTGAATCCAAACAGTAACACTCCCGTACAGTCCGGTCTCGTCGTCTGATATGTCGCATATCTCGCCTAGGGGTGGTAAACGTCAGACCCCAGTAGCTTGATAAGTCGTGTCGATATAAGGTCTATAACTGTTTGAGAAAGTACTGATAACACTTACCAGTAAATCTCAGCAACCCTGGCCAGGGATTTCCGGTTATAGCCAATCGAACACAGCACAACATCAACTCCCTATACCGGGAGAGACGAATCCCCTCCTATCGCTCATTGCCTCCATGTGATTCGGGACTGTACCTAAAAGCTACCTTTTTGCACGCCCTCTTGGACGTGGTATGATGGAAATCAAAGCACAGTGGGAATCACACAAGACTCTATGACGATCTCGGGTCAACAGATTACTCTGTACCAGTGTCACCGGAGAACTGCCATCTGACGTGAGGTATAATACCATCTGGGAGTTCTCGGCGAGTCCGTTCAGTGTACCCAGTCTCCACTGAGCACCCGTACACCATCCTTGATGTTAAACACCGATGGATATGGGATCATCCATCGCCCATCATATGGGTCAAGATGCGTATACGCTAGTCTACTCTGGTGCATCGATGCCCTGTCTCGATACACCCACGACTAGGAACAATTATAGGATGTACTCGTCGACTACCGTGGCCCCACTAGTATGATCTCATCATAGTCCCAGTAGTCGAGTACATATCCTAAGGGCTTTATCAACATGTAACATAGAGACAATCTGAGTACATGTTAAGATAAAGTACAACCAGATAGTATACTATCATGTCGAGCAAGAAAGTCCTCCCTATATATGTCCTAGCATCCACTACAATATACATCGTATGTACAGTAATGGCCTCTAAGGCATACATATAACTAACAATAATGGAGGGTAAATTAGAGCTTGTTGCAATTAGTTAGGGATTTATTTGATTTTAAATTGATTCTTATCAATTTAAAGGCCCTGCGCACCATTAGATCAATTTAAAGTGCATGCGCACCGTTGGATCTTTATCCAAGATTGATTTGATTTGATTTTTTTAAATTTGTTAATTAACAAAAAAAATCTTCAAAACAAACGAGCACATGCTTCATTGGGTGCAGTTGCACACGCCAAGTATGTGCACACGTGCTTCGCACGAGTCGCGGCCTATCTCATGCATCAGCTTACACATGCGCATGTATATTGATGCGCATGTCATCAAAGGGGCTTTTCTGCCATGTATGCACTTGATATGCTTGCGCAAGTGATCTTATCGTTTTATAATAGGTGCGCATCTAGCATATTTGCGCGTCAAAATTGGTACGAACAAGTGCCCTACACTACTTTGCCTATGTAAGTATGTACGTAGGTTAAGTAGTGTACCGCTAGAGATTTGATGGTTTAGGAGACAGGTTTAGATCTATGTCAACTAAGGCTTTTTCCATTTTTATAAGCCGTAAGGGTCTCATGAAAGCATTTCTCTCTATGATTCAAGAGGATCTTATAGGTGTATTTTCTCCTTAGGAACCGTGATGACTGATAAGCGTCTTTTTTCTCATGAGTCATAAGGATCTCACAAGAGTATTTTCTCCTTACGCATCGAGTGGACACATAAGTGACTTCTTCTTCCCATTGGTAGCTCGGTTAGCCAATGGAGGATGTCTTGAATACAACTTTATCATATGTGACCATTGATAGGATACAAAAGTCAGTAAGGAGACAGTCCGCAGTGCAGCGATGGCTTAGGAGATAGATTGAGATCCCTACCAACTAAAGCTTTTCAACTTTATGAGCCATGATGGTCTCATAAAAGTATTTCTCTCTACGAGGCGAGAGGATCTCGTAAGTGCATTTTCTCCTTAGAAGTCGTGAGGAATCCTAAGTGTTTTTTTTCTTGAGAGTCGTTTGGATCTCACAAGAGTGTTTTCCCCTTATGAGTCGAGAGGACCCATAAGTGACTTCTACACTTCATCGTTTGTGCTGAAATGACCTGAATTAGTTTATTTACTCGTCCCAGAGTAATCAATTTACCCTTCCCTTAGGCATATGGATAAACTCATGTAACGTTAATCATACATGAACCCTTTTATCATAGTAGTCTGTTAGGTTTGTGGTACTGGGTTTAGTCCATCGCACCGTTACGTCATCCGATTTTTTCTCGAACCATGCCCACTCGGGTCGCTGGTTCGAGTAGTCACGTACTTTCTGTATCACCCAATCCTTCTGATGCAGTGATACAACGTCTCAGTAATCTTTTGAGGCCGGGGTATATCCATATTGTCGTCAGATGACTCGGTGTTAGGCGTCACTGTGGCACTTTACCTTGAGCTCAGACTCTATTCTTCGAGTCCCAGGGAAGTCATAGCCGTATCCATATGAGGTGGGATAACATCCAATGGTCTTTAGGTTTTGTATGTATTGCCATCAAAACCCAAATTCAGGAATATTCTATCACTCCGCTTTTGCTTTGATGATGTCGCGTCAATTTCTTCACTAAAATAAGGTAAACATCCATATGGTCTTTAAACTGTATATATTTCCATTGAGATCTGGAGTTAGGAATTTGCCATCACTCCACTTTTTCTTCGTCTCCTTAGAGCCTTGTTGACACCGTGTCTGGACTCTGCTGGAGTAAGAGGGACGTCCAAATAATCTCTAGTCTATATGTATGCCATCAAGACTAGGAGTTAGGAGATGTCGTCACTCCGCTTTCATTCTGACCCTCTGGTCCTTGCTGACGTCGCGTCCGTATTCTGCTGGAATAATAAGGGGTATTGAATTGGTCTTTAGGCTGCATATATTGCCATTGAGTCCTGGAGGTAGGAATATGTCGTTACTTCGCCTTGTAGACGTTGCATCTGTATTCTGCTGGACATGAAGAAACGCTGAAATATTCCCTAGGCTGATGAGTTTCCATTAAGTCTCGGTGCTAGGTCGATGCCACCACACTTCTTCATCTTGAATTTTGAGAAGTTCCGACTAAATCCCGGGGGATAAAGTAGCTCTTGTTATTCTTTGGGCTTGTATATGATGCCACTGAGACCCGCATCGTCGTCGACGAATTCCCTTGCTTGGTAGCGTTTGGTGAAGCATATTGCTCATTTTCATCTATTTGTGCATGCGGATTGTATATAAGAGTCAGTATTGACCTGCTTGTAGGGAAGAAAAATTTCTCTTCTTTTTATATTATTTTTGCAATGCTCTATCATTTCAACTTTTTTTATCGCGAAAGTCACGATTACCCAATCATTTCGGCTATTTATTCGTGTTGCACAATCATTTCGGCTATTTCATATTATTTTTACTCGCTGATTTTATTACGAGCTGCCCAATCATTTCGGCTTTTTCATTTTATTTCCACACGCTGGTTTTATTACGAGCTGCCCAATCATTTCGTCTATATTATTTTCATTGTTGTTCGTTGATTTTTATTGTGAGTTGGGGATTTGGAGTCTGATACCACCTTTGGCATCAGTATCGCTATAACTGGGATATCGCCAGGAGCAACTCATCATTTGCTTAGAGAACTTGGAGTCTGATACCTGATTAGGCATCAGAATCGCTACAACTAGGATAGTGCCAGGAGCGACCCATCATTTGTCGTCGCTCGTAGGACAAAAGTGGCTTAGAAGACTGTAACGACTCAAAAAACTTTGTACAAATTTTTTTATTACTATACAAGAAAAGAGTATTACAGCCTGAGTTTGAGTTATAAGTTACTTTTATTAAATAAAAACAAGAAGCAACTTGTAGCTCACTGGTAAATCCCTTACACTGCTGTGATATAGCCTGTGTATTCGATCCCCATTAGACACAATTATTTTCTGATTTTTCTTTTTAACTTTTTGGAAGCTTAAAAGATTGCACGTGCAATACACAGGGAAATGAAAAGTTCAGAAAAATCAAACATGCACAAAATATAGTTAACACAAAATAATCCACGTAGCATGAATCTCGAGGACAGAAGCCCTAGATCGACCGAAGGAAAGCCCATTATAGCCGGCGCCGACGGTCAAGATGAGGCCAAATTACCCCGGGCTCTGCACACTTGTTTCTTCATCTGCCCCTAACTCCTCTGCACTATTTGATTTTCCTGCAATCAAACAATGACCTTTCAATCCACAATTTATCACAATTTTAATGCTTTTTAATCCACAATTTTAATTCCAAAACCCTAATTCTCCACTATAAATACCATCCTCTATCTTGGCCCAGCACCATTCTGAAAATTATAGCAAAATTCTCTCAAAAAGCTCATAAGTACAAGTGGAGTAAGGAGGAGTTAGCGAGCAAGCAACTTTTGGCAAAGATCGAAACAAAATCTGGAGCTCCCGCGACGCCATGATGACATTATTTCCTTCCTCACTCTCTTCCTAAGCCTTCTAAACAGTAAGTCCCTTTCAAAACACCCTTTCTCTTCATTGAAATTCCATTTCAAAACTTATACCAGTAAGTGGGGTTAATACCGATATCTTTTTTTCTAAACCCTAGAAACTCCTTCTCCTTTATTCTTTGATCAATCAAGTTTTTGCATAATACTTGTAACCTTAAACCCTAATGTTTAGAATCAAATTTTATCAAAATTCTCATGTGAAACAACCATAGTAGAACTTTTTCATTAAAATACCTTGAACTTTGTTATCACATCGATTCGACAAAATAGATTAACAATACCTTTAGGAAACTGCACGGGGTAACGACCTACCCCATACGCCCATTTGGTTTTATAGCACGATACTCATTGTATGTATATTTGTTACGAAGAAAATCTTACAATAAAATACCACCTACTTTAAAATCGGATTTCTTTTAAAAACGGTATTTCATTTCCTTTTCAATTATGCATCTACAACCCTCTTTAAGGGACCCTCTAAGGGATCTACGGATTATCGCACATCTTTGGGCTAGTAGAGCGAGATGCGGACCTCCTCACGGAGCATTCGATCTCGAAACGATTTAAATACATTTTAAAGAAATACGAATTTTCTAAATAAAATAAAATAATTTTTAAAATTAAAATTTTATAAATTATAAACCCATATTTTCAAAATATAGTAAATTACATTTTTCTAAAAAATGAAAAATTAACAAATTTCAATAAAATACCTTCAAGTTACTAAAAAGACTAAATTGCAGTAAAATACCGTGAATTTTCAAATGCTAAGTATCCATCATTAAAATACCCAATACTTAAAAATCCATGCTGATAAAAACCCTAAATAATATAAATCACCCCTCGAGATTTATTTTGAAACTATATTAAAATACTTTTCATAAAAACCCTATCGAGTTATATAAAAACAATATTTTAAGGACTTAGTAAATATTGGTTTAAGCGGGATCCATCTCTTGAGCCCCAAGGATCCGGAGAATGTGAGTGTTCCCGCCAAAAAAATTCTGTGCAAAAGAGCGCAAGGTATCAAATGACAGCGATACGTTTAAGAAAATATGAACCGGTATTTTCCGGGCTGTATTTTGACAAACTCCCGAATATGAAACAGCTAAATTCTGATGGTATCGAAAGAGTCTCAAAAAACCCTTCGATTTGATATATTATGGGCCTCATAATTCATCTGGGATCAAAAATTATGAGGTATCACGTACCCACACGTGACCGGGCATCACGTGCCCACACGTGACCATTTACAGGTAAACCCTGTAGGCACTGAATAAAATAAATAATTGAAAATAATTAATCAGTGGGGTCACGTGCCAACACGTGATAGGCTCTTAAACCCTCTGAAACAATAGAATTAAATTCTAATTAAATAATTAATCAATGGGGTCACGTGCCAACACGTGATGGGTTCCTAAGCTCTTTAATTAATAAAATTAAATTCTAATTAATTGGTCAATCAGAGGGGTCACGTGCTAACACGTGATAGGCTCTTAAACCTTCTGAACTAATAGAATTAAATTCTAATTAAGGGAAATCAAAAAATCCTAGTTGGAAAAATATTTCCCTAGATCTTTCCAAACAAAAAAAATTATGCTCTGTAAAGTGGAGCAACGTTGGATTAAAAATCCAATGGTGATTAAAAATCACCAATTTATAAAAAGATTCTATACAAGGAAAGATTTCCCTGAAATTTTCCAGGAATAACAGATAAAAGATCTTTTGGATTAAAAATCCAATGGTGAATAAAATTCACTGAGTGATCTAAAAGATCATGTTGGTTACAAAATCAATAAAAATCTTTCAATGAAAGATTGACTAAACAAACTGATTCTTTTCTTTCTCCTATTAATAAAAGCCAAGAGGGGAGAAAAAGGAGATATACAACAACAGAGAGAAAAAAGAGAGGAGAATTTAATTCTCAAGAGAGAAAAAGAAGATCTCTTTAGAGGAAAAAAAACTCTGGGTGAGAAAAAAGAAGAAGTTCATTCTACAAGCTCTCACAAAATAAAAAGAGAATTTAATTCTCAATCTAAGAGTTTAACTCTTCTGAATAAGAACTTAGTTCTTCCTCTGGTTGAAGATCTGCAGAAGCAGATCTCCCCATAAGTTGAGAATTTAATTCTCATCGGGGAGATTCTGCCATGCAGATCCAAAACTTAGAGGGAGGATTGAGTTTGAAGAATTTAATTCTTCCAAATACATAAGAATTTAATTCCTCCAAATGAAACTAGGGTTTAACCCTACATAAGAATTTAATTCTTCCAAATACATAGGAATTTAATTCCTCCAAATGAAACTAAGGTTTAACCCTACAAAAGAATTTAATTCTCAAACAAAGGACTTAAATTATCCATGCACGTAAAACTGGTCACGTGGCAACACGTGACCCTTCCTTCAATAATTAGAAAAGAAAGAATGAAACATGGTCATGTGCCCCCACATGACCTTCAAATAGACTCATCAAGATGAGAAAGAAAAAGCTTGGAGGTAATGCCTCACGTGCTCACACGTGACTCTCAAAACAAAAGGAAACAAATCCAAAGGCAGAATCAATTTTGGGGCGCTCTCACGTGTCCCCACGTGACCCCTAATAAACACTTTAATAATCAATACATGGGTACCCATCACGTGCCCACACGTGATGGCCGTTAAGATTAAGTGTTTAACACTCCTGTGAATATTCTGAGAACAAAAGGAGGTCTGGGCCTATCTTTAGGCGCCTCACGTGACCCCACGTGACCACCTCCTTTTTAGTGTTTAACACTATTTTTGAGCATTTTGTCCCCAGTGTTTAACACTGTTTTAAAGCGCATCATGTGGGAATACGTGATCGCCAAATATCTTTTAGTGTTTAACACTATTTTAAAACCAAGCTTAGCCCAAATTGGCTAAGTTTTCCAGAGGCAAGTCTCCTCTTCAATTAAACCTCAAAATTGATCAGCTCATATGATATGCAAAGTAAAGCCCAGAGCTATAATGAATGACCAGTGCTCAGCCAAAGACAAAATGTTATCAGAGACCTCAAACCCATGTTTAGCATTGCTAAATAATGGGGGGGCTGAACCCAGACAAATGTTCAACAGTCCAACAAAGGGCCAACATTTCAAACTTAATTGGACTTAGCCCAAGTTGGCCATAAGTCCTCAATTCAGATTTAACTGAGCCAATGTGCTCATAATCTAATTATTTGATCTTAGTCCTATATTGTACTACAGATTCCCCAATCAACTTTGGTTCAAGGGTACATCTCTTCACTCCTTTGAGATTTGTCGTTGTAATCCTTCAACGTCTTCAAAGAGGTGACGGGTCCCGATAACCAATCATTCCATGAACTGTGGGGTCCTTACACTCATGGACTATGATGTCCTTAAACTTTATAAACTATGATGTATTTAAACTATGGACTGTGGGGTCCTTAAGCCCATGGACTATGATGTCCTTAACCTCAGACTGTGGGGTCCTTTAAACCCATGGACTATGATGTCCTTAACCTCGGACTGTGGGGTCCTTTAAACCCATGGATCGTAACGTCCTTAAACTAACGATGGACCGTAATGTCCTTAAACTAACGATGTACCACTATGTCCTTAAACTGGTAATGGACCGCAACGTCCCTAAACTAAACAACAGAGCCCAAATACTCTTTTGTTGGATTTAAACGATCCCGTTAAGTTGATCTTAGTCTGAAATTAGACTAACATATCCTTAACATACGTTAAAGTCGATCTTAGTTTCAAATGAGACTAACGTATCCTTAAACCCAACCCCAAACCCAAATCTAAGAAAATATGGATTTGGACTAATCCACGCCCTACGGGCGACAACATAAATTAGTCTCCGTATACAATCCACGGGCAACCAAAAAACAAAACAAACACACACGACACGAAGTGACCAACTGGAGAAGGAGAAAGTGGTTACCGCGATGCGGTAGCGTAATTAAATGCAGGGGCTTGCGCCTGCAGTGAAGAGCGTCCCCACAATCATAAACCCCTCAACGAGGGGGAATCTGACGAAGTCTGCTATATCGGCCGCATCCGTTTAAACCTTCGATACATGGTGCCATAAATCAACTTGGCATCTTCGGAGAGGTGGACGGATAGCACCAATTAGTATCTGTCCCGAATTCAGGCAAGACGGACCTGCGCGGTCGCGCCTCCGTGTTCGGAGGGGAACAGATTCTGGCATGCCCGGTGGGACCTTTTCCTCTTTCCACTCCACACTTCGTGTGTCGTGTTCACGAACGAATCACGGTTTAATATGGTTGCCCTTGGGTTCGAGGTATTAAGATTTGGTTTTGCTCCCGTGCTGAAAAAAGAACATCAATGGCCTCTAACTGCTCCAGCTGCAACAACAACTCCCATTTCACCTCATCCGGAGGAGCAACCTACAGGACCCAAGCAGCCTCCCTTTTCACAATGCCGGTGGAACAAGTGACCCAAGCCACCACTGAGCTATTCTTCGGGACTATGATCCCACCAATGAGCTTCAATGCCCCGTTGTTGTCGCAAGATGCCACAAAGAAATCGGTCTTTGATCGACTTACCACCACTGCGGCCCCTCTATATGGGTCGTCCAACTCCATTGCCTCAGTTTTTAACAGACTGGGCCAAAACTCCAACGGGCCCATGAAGAAGCCCGCAATACCAGAAAGGGTTATTCCAAAAAGGATAGCCATTCCTGCTCTCGAAGTCGTGAAAGCGGCTTCTCCTGCCAAAGAGTCGGTCTTCACAAGACTGACTGTTCCGGCTCAGGCTCCAGGAGAAGTCCTCAAAGCTGCTTCCCCTGCCCAGAGGTCTGTCTTTGACAGATTGGACACTGCTTCTCAACGGACATCAGTCTTCAAGAGGGTAACAACGACAAATCCTCGCCAAAACAGGGGGCATGATGAAGTCACCACTATAGCTGAGATGATCCTATCTACACGACATGCTCTTCGTCGTCACTGGAGCCGAGTGAGGAAGGCTGGGGGCAGCTCCCCTTCTGGACTGACTCCGCCAGCTCCATCGGTGGAAATCGATGTTGCTGTTCCAACTGGGAACAGCTTTGAACTGCTAAGGAGAGTGCGCAAAAACTCTCTGACTACCGTGCTGAAGAGATCTCCTCCACCCGTGGAGAATGCTATAAAGGTGAAGCTAGAGCAGCCCCCTCAGCGGCTGTCCTCTAAAATTTATAAAGTTTGGCGACAGGTTCAGGACTCGGTGATTAATCAGTATTACTCTCGCCGAAAGAAAAAGATGAAAGTTCAGCGAGAAGAGAACCATCTTGTCAAGCCACAAAAGGCGACAGCTACTTGGGTGCCCACTGCAACGGCCCCCTCAACCTCGACCGCTCATAAGAGGAGAAAGCGGGAGAAAATCCCGGTGTCTGCGATCAATCGCAAGAACGCTGAATCTAAACGCCCCAAGTCTGGGGGCATGGTGGTGCATACCGTCTATATGGCATCCGGAAAAGAGGATAGCTGTATCTCCACAGGTCATCGACCGCTTACGCGATCAGTGACTAAGGCCCAGGAGCAGCAACAAAAGCTTCAGGAAATGTTAACGCAAATGGCCACACTCACTGGGCCAAAAGAAAGCCCGGAGGCGTCATCAGAGCAACGCCATGAAAAGGAATCCGATGCTGACTTCCTCCGCAGAATCCTTGAAAAGAAGGACAAAGAAGCAGCGGAACAAGCGGCCAATATAAAACGAATGGCGCTTCTCTTCCAAGACATGGTCGGGATGATGTTACAACCGGATCCTCCATCTGAAGATCCTCCGATTATCCTCGAAGACGACCGAGCAGAGACGTCAAACCCTCTTCCGGCTTTTTCAGCAGCTAAAGAGGAGACCATCTCCAAAGCCACCCTGGATCATTACATCACTCAACAGATACGAGCTCACCAGGTGAATGAAGCGGCCGACCAGGTTGTTAAGACTGGACGACCCTATCCGGGCTGGTATGACTAAATAAAGTACCCGCCGGGATACACGATCCCTAAGTTCCATGTATATAAGGGGACGGGGAACCCGCACTAACATTTGCTCAATTTAGAGCCTTGTGCGGTAATATTGGAGGTAACGATAAGCTGTTGCTTCGTCAATTCGTCGGCAGCTTGGCAGAGACGGCATTCGAATGGTATTCCGATCTTCCCAACGACTCCGTCAAGACATTCACGGAGATGGAGCTGTTATTCACTCAGCATTTTGCAAGCACCAGCGAACGCACCCCAATCACGGCGTTGATTAACGCCAGGGTAAAGCCAGGCGAAACATGGGTCCAATATGCAATACGGTGGCGGAATCTATGGTCGAAGTGCGAGCAGCGCATTGAAGAAGCGCCAGCGGTAGGCATGTTCATGGGTACTCTCGACCCTCAAGCGACCATTTCTCAATTTATGATGTTTTTCAAGCCGACCACTTTCCAGGACTTGATTGACAAGCTGGCCCAAATGGACCAGATGGGCCACAGGCCTTCCTCTTCGAAGCCGGAACCGCGGAACGAAAAAGGCAAAGGGAAAGCGACTTTTGTCGCCAATACTCAACAACAGCCGAGCAACTTAAAGCTAGTTGCTCGCCAAAACAGCGTGCGTCCACGCCCATCCCTCGAGGAGAGACTGGGACATCCTTACTCGTTTCCCCAAAATAAAACGAGGAGACTGTTCGAGCTGGCAGTGCGTAATAGACTCATCAATCTTCCAGATCCAAGACGTCCGTTGCAGCCGAACGATGTCAACAATCCTAATTACTGCCCTTACCACAAAGCAGTAAGCCATCCTATCGAAGATTGCATCGTCTTCAAAGGCTGGATTGAGGACCAATACCATTAGGGCAAATTCACGCTATCCAAAAACTAGAAGGTGAACCCGCCACAACCACATGATCCGAAAAAGATAGACATGCCGGGGGCATCGTGCTCATTCATAGAGAAAGCCCTTGGACCGAAAAGTCCGTAAACTAGAAATTTGCCTCAAATATGGCAACGATGGATCACTATATCCTAAAACTGGCTATTGACCGAGCCGTCGATAAACTACTACGGGCCGCAGCATCCCAATGCCGCCAAAAAATGGTATGTCCATAAGAAAAATGGGCATGGATGAAAACCCGAAAGGGCTCCGTGAGTAAAAACAGCAGGACTACCGGCGAGTTTTGTGAAAACCCGAAAGGGAGCAATCTCGTTAAAAGACACTTGTAAGTCCTCTCGACCTTATGAGGAGAAAATACCTGCGTGAGATCCTTACGACTCACAAAGGAGTAACACACTTAGGAATCCTCATGATTCCTAAGGAGAAATCACACTTACGAGATCCTCACGACTCATAAGGAGAATTCCCCTTTGAGACCCTCACGACTCATAGGATTCAAAAGCCTTAAACTATAGGGATCTGAACCTGTTCTTAAACCAACACAACCTACAGACTGCCCTACAAGCGATTCAATATTGACCCTTGTATACAATCCACGGGCACGAATGAACATTTCCCTAACAGAGTCCCACCAGCGACTAGGGATATGCTCACACGGTGAACAAATACTTGTAGGTCCTCTCGACTTGCAAGGAGAAAACACTCTTGTAAGATCCTTACGACTTATAAGAGAACGCACACTTAGGAATCCTCACGATTCCTAAGGAGAAAACGCACCTACGAGATCCTCACGACTCGTAGGGAGAAACACCTTTATGAGACCCTTACGGCTCATGAAGTCAAAAGCCTTAGTCGACGGGATCTTAACCCTGTTTGCTAAGCCACGTTTGTTCGACATCGACAGAGGCAAATGCTGATTCGCTCCAGCCAATATCCCAGTTGTAGCGATATTGATGCCTAAATCAGTATCAAATTCCAAGTCTTTTCATGGCAAAGGATGATTCGCTCCTGGCAATATTCCAGTCGCAGCGATGCTGATGCTGAATTGGCACCAGATTCCAACTTCCACACCCGCGATAAAAAATCAGCAAGCTAAAAATGCATATGAAATAGCCAAAATGATGGGGAAACTTGCAACGAAATCAGCAAGTAAAAATGTATGCATAAAAAACAGCCAAAATGATTGGGCAACTCGCAATAAAAAGCAGCGAGTAAAAAGAAAAATAGCTGATTGAATGATTTTCCGGTTCGTGTCGGTAGAAAATGTTTAGAAATCACAACCAAGAATATTTGACCGCAATCAATAACGGTGCCGATTGTAGCGCGTTAGCGAGTGCGGATCGTCCACAGGGAAAGTGTAATCGTTCGTGTTTCGAATTAGATGAGAAGAAAATTTAAAGAAAATAAAAGAAACAATTCATGATTTGTAAATTGAAGTTCAAGAATTAGGAAAATCTAGTCTAAATCAAGAAACGATAAAATCAAGAATTGAGAATTTGTGATGATTTCCAAACCAACAATCAAGATTCGAAGTGTGGCTCGTAGGAGTAGATCGGATCTATAGATGTGATGAGATCTAATGATTACATATTCTTATCCATTAACGAATTGATGCTAGATCGATGACGATTTATCGAGGTTAAGGACTTGCGAAGAAACTAGGGTTTCCTCATCTCATCTTTTGTCCTTTCGATGAATCTCATACACAAACTAGCTTCTTGTAAATCAAATGATCGATCGTTGATCTCTGGTTTTGAGCGAACATAATCAAGAAAGTATCGCATCGAAACTAGGTCATCGATCATTCGATTCACAAGAATTTAAAAACGTTATAGGATTTAAGAATTGTAAAAGAATCTAAATCATCATCATTCTATCGATCGTCTCGACTCCTTTACGAGCGGAGTTTTACTCAAGCATTATCGCAAAACAAACATTCAAAAATCTAGATTGAATCATAATGCTCGAATTCAAAAGATAAGCAAGATAAAAGAATTGTCACCTTTATTATTCAACAATTTGTTACACTTTGCTCAAAGACTACAAGAAATTGAGAAGGGAACGAGATCGTCGAATCTAGCGTCGCATCGTCTCCGTGAGTCGCGGATCGGTTTGGATCACTTGCTCGGATGAAGATCGGCTTCGCTCTCTAAAGGATCTCGGCTTCTTTCTTTGATTGAACTCGGAATTCTTGATCTTGGATTGGAATTAGGGTTAGGGTTTTGAGGCACAAGTTGTGTCACTCAACTTGTGGGGAGAAGAGGTGATAGAACGAACAACCATTAACCCTAGATCTAGGTTCCCTTTTATAAGCCTCATAACCCTAGATCTAGGATTCAAATTTCAAATTTCCCTCCAAAAGTTTGTTAGAGAGAGGCTTCTAGAAGAAGTTAGTTGGAAGGATACTTCTAGAAATGGTTTGTTAGGCCGAGCCTTCTAGATGAAGCCACGTAGACAATCTGGACTCTTCTGGAAGCTTGAGCCGTTATTGGAGACACGTGGAGGAAATTGGAAGCCTTGCTGACGCCACCAAGCCGCGGTTCCGCGGCGTAATGGAGGCCTTGTTGTCTGGAACTTCTGGGCTTTTCTGGTCCTGACTTTATGTATATTTTCTGATATGTTGATTTTCCAAATGAGTCCCTGATCACTGCCAGATCTCTAGCCTTTGAGTTGGCGTATTTTATCAGCATTATTTTCACAATTTTGGCTCGGTTTCTGGAATTTCCTGCACAGACTTCGAAACAAGTGTTGCGCTACACAAGAATGATGCGATGCCATGATAAACACACACTTTCCCTCGAAACGCCGGTTTTAGTATACAACACAAGTAATCTGGTATTTCAGGGATGTTTTGCTAATATGTGTAATATGCAAACTGAACACCTCTAGATGAATGCAAAAGATAGGGAAATTGACGTGTTAAAAATACATTATTTTCGACTGATCAAATTCCCCCAAACTTATTTTCGGTCGTCTCGAGCGAACTGTTTTATTAAAAAGAGAAGGAGAAAATAAAGAAAGAGAAAAACTAACTAGCACACTTTCGTAGGCAACACGATTGCACTGAGCACGTGCAACAAGCCTTTAAACCTCTAGGTGTCCCTAGTAGGAGGAGTGTTGTCTCCAGAGAGTTTTCAGCGGATTACACCCACAAAATCCAATAATAAAAGGAAGACCATGAATATTACATATAAAGAAAAGAATTGTAGAAGAAAGACTTTGAAAATTAGAGTTTCCAACTATGCTAGCTTTTCGGTTGTCATGAGCCTTATCTTAATAGTCTTGAAAAGATGTCAGAAATCACGTCCTCCCTCAATAAAACATCGTCTTTATTCTTCATTCCTATTTTTCTTCCAAACATCGATCATATCACCCTACGTGTGTGTAAAAGACATCCCTACACCCGGAGAATTCAATTCAAGCTATCATACTCTTGTCCATCTGCCTCAGTACTTTTTAATTAACGAATGCTTAGATGAATTTGCTCACACACTTTCATGCGAACGTTAATACTTCTTGAGGTACTAACCGACCGATTACTCATGTGCTTGCTTATTAGGTGTTTTTCTTCGTCTTGCACCACCTAAGGCTTAGCAGTGACTCCCAGACCAGTTGGCCTTAGGGCACTAGGTGAAGAGGCACCCTCGCTATATTTTTTTATTGCTGCCTTGGCGATAACAAAACCAGTGTTCATTTTTCTCACCATTTTATATTTTATTCATTTTTTTTATTTCCTTCATACATCGGATTTTAGACAGGAGCATTACAAGGTATCCTCTACTATCCCGAGTTTCAAGACGTGTGTAAGTGCGAATAGTAGGGTATCAACGTACAAAATGTTTGGCTTCCAGAATAGGAACTATTTTTCAGACTTATTTTTATCCTCAGATTAGTGACTCCCTTCATCTTACTAACCCTTGGGACAACAGCTCATAACTACTTATTACTAGTTCGTATAAGAAAACTTCTAATTTTTTTGGTTTTCTTAAATTTCTAATCTTTTGGATATAATTTTTCACTATCTAATCTTTCATTATCTTATTTATGTACAAAAATATTTTTATTTATTTGAAAAATTTTAAATTTTTTAGGTTTTGAAAATGTTTTGTGCTTATGCAAAGTGATATGCAAATGATGCGAAAATAAGCATAAACCTCCCCCAAGCTTGTTTTCAACAGTGTCCTCACTGTTGCCATCTGCTAGATCTCAAAAACCTGTAAGCTTGGGAGGAATTTTATTAATTGGGGGCAAAATATATAAGTGAAAATCCTCCCCCAAACTTATTTTTGGCTCCACATTTTGTGTAAAAATTTTCTTATCAAGAGCCAGATTATACCCCCCCCCAACTTGAATTAAGCCATGTTAATCTTTGAAAATCATATGATGGGTTCAAAAATCATTGGTCGATGCTAAGCTTTGCAAAGACCGAAGGTTAACACCAACCATTCGAAAATTTTATCAATGTAGTGCTCAGGTTGGTGGAAGAAGAAGTGGGGAAAGGGTAAGTGGTGGAATAGAATGTGTGTGCGTCTCATTTTGGAGAGACGATGCAGTGAATATGATGGATTGCTCGCATTCTTTTTACAGTTCAGAAGAAAGGGTGGAGGTTCAATTTCATTGATTGGGAGATGATTCATCTCAACACCCGTGTCATTCAAAAATGCGAGTTCATCAGCGAAGATTTCCTCAAAAGTTCCATCAATACCCCGATGAATAATGTCGTCACAAAGTGCGGGGTGATCTTCAGACTCTAAAAACGGTTCATAATCAGTGTTAGTTGTTGACCCGGACAACTCGGTGGAAGAGTCCGTATGTGTATGATACATAATTGGACGTATGAAAAGAGTCAAGATCAGTATCATGAGGATCATCAAATTCGCTGCTGTCGACATCCATTAAGTCGACAGAACCGACCTGAGCAGTAGATTCGGAGGGTACACTTCCTAACTTGTAAATGTTCAGCTCAATTGACCTATTTCCGAAAGATAGGGTCATAGAACCGTTACGACAGTTGATGATAGCATTAGAAGTGGCCAAAAAGGGGCGACCTAAAATCACCGGAATTTGATTCCGTGGGTTCGCTACAGACTGTGTATCAAGTACAATAAATTCCATAGGGAATATAAATTCCCCGATTTTTATTAACACATCCTCCAGTTCACCCCTAGGTTTGGTGCTTGATCGGCCAGCCATCTGAAGAGTGCAATGGGCTGGTTTCAACTCTCCGATCCCTAACTGCTCATAGACTGAGAAAAGAAGCAGGTTAACACTTGCGCCAAGGTCAAGTAGAGCACGGTTGATGTGTTTCTCTCTAATAGAAATGGAAATAGTAGGATAACCAGGATCCTTACGTTTCCTCGGTAATTGTTGGGGGGAAACTGTGTCTACAGTCTTTGCCATGAATATCTTCTTGGGCACTTGAGTCTTCTTCTTTCTAGTGCCCAAATCCTTAAGAGTTTTCGCATAAGCGGGGACTTGTTGTATAGCATCTAGAAGAGGGATGTTGATGTTAAACTGTTTCAAGATTCCAGTGATCTTCTCCATTTGTGGACTTGGTCTGTTTCCCCTTAACCGATTCGGGTAAGGAGCTTGGGCAATAAGGCCAGGGTCCAACATTGGAGAAGATCGTGTGGGTGGGAACGATCTAAGAATAGGAGTGGGGATCGTTTTCTGTGTACTAGAAGAGCTGGGCTGAGGTGTCGAGCCTTGTGGGAAACGGAGAATAGGCTCGGAAGAAAATGGTGGGGTAGAAGAACTGGGGTTAGAATTAGAAGCAGAAGTGGAAGGAAAGGTCTCAGCCGGGGTATCATTGATAGATTTTTTGTGTGTCATCAATCTCTTCCCCAACATGATTGTCAAGCACTCTTTCAGATCTCAACGTGATTGCATTCACTTGATGTGAATAGCCAGGATTGGGTAGGGGTTGAGCTGGATGTTTCCCTTTCTCTTTTGCACTCATTTCGGCTTTTAATCGTGCAATTTCTTCTTCCATCGATTTTATAGTCTCGCTTTGGGACGCAGAGTTTTTCACAATTTTATCGACGGAAGACTTTATTGTCCAAAGCAAATTCATGAATGAAGAGGATTCATCGGTCCCGGTCAACTGCAAAGAATTAGACAGTGCAGGTATTTTGACCGGATTTTGAAAGTTTTGTGCTTGGAAGGGGTGCTGACTCAATGGAAGTGGTTGCTGTTATGGTGGAGGAGCCCTTTGAAAATTGTTTTGATTTGGAACCGTGTTTTGATTTTGTTATTGGTTCCAAGCAAAATTAGGGTAATTCCTCCAACCCTGGTTATAAGTGGAAAAAAATGGATCGTTCCTAGGTCTTTGAAATGCAGCATTGGTATGCTCATGACCTTGAAACGGGGAATTTCATGGACATTCTTCCGTCAAATGAGAAGGATTAGAACAACATCCACATACAGTTTTGGAGAGTGACATTTGATTTAGGGCGGCGGCTAAAAATTTGTTTTCCATAGTCTCGAGTTTCTTATGTAGGGCTGAAATGTCAGCTCTAACTCCTATGGAAACTTCCGATTGGTTATTGCCATCCCCAGACGATTGACTCACACCCTCCCACTGTAAAGATTTTTCAGCGAAATCTTCTAGGAATTTCCAGGCTTCCCCATCATCTTTAGTCATGATGTTTCCTTGACACATGGATTCAAGGGTCTGTCTTGTGTTAGGATTAATGCCCTCATATATGATTCTACACAGATCCCATCTAGGGATTCCGTGATGTGGACATTGGACTAACAGATCCTTGAAGCGTTCAAGACATTTTGAAAATGGTTCATTTGGAAGCTGGGTCGCTACGGACTCGAGCTGTCTTATGATGTGGGAAGAATTTCTTAAGGAATGCTTTGACGAATTCTCCCCAGTTTGAGATGGAATGTGCGGTAGTGTTATACAGCCACTTCTCGGCTATATCACACAAGGTGAATGGGAGAAGACGTAGACGCATAGCATCCATAGAAAGCTGTGAGGTACCCATCATTGCGCATACATTTTCAAATTTGGTGATAAAGGCATATGCGGCTTCAGACTCGAGACCGTGAAATTTTGGTAGAAGGTTGATGTATTGGGGTTTAATTTCAAAAATTTTCCCGTTGGCTGGTGGAATGGAAAGACAGGTGGAAAGGGGACCTCGAATAGGATAGCACCTCTCCTGGAGAGAGATGCGGGGTGGATTCTGCACACCAACGGACGGCGGCAGAGTAGTGGAAAAAAAGTTCGATGGAGACGGATCCATCGATGTGGGTGTTGTGGTGGGTAAAGGAAAGGTAAATGTAGAAATACCGACTTTAGGGTCGATGGGGGAAACGCGGACTAAACGGGCACTAAAATCCCGTGTCCAGCCTATCTTGCACTAAAAAGGGTTAGTACAAGTGGCAGCGTGACTTATAATTAGGGGAAATGAATGAAGTGTTAGTGTTTGTTTTGAAAATATATGGATTTTTTGAAAAAAATGATGCGATCACAACAAATGCAACAAGCAACCCTAAAATCTAGCGGTCACCTAGGTCAAAGCTCTAGACCGCTCCTAACTGCCAAAAGACAAGTCGCAGGATCAATCCTCCACTGCCTCTTTGTCTCTCCTGTGGCCAGGTAAGTGGGAGGTTCTCCACTATGTAAGTAGTGGGCCTAATTAAGTAACCACTTGTCTTAAACACACTTACCTTAGACACCACAAAAGAAACGCAGATAAGCAATGAATTACCTACGGCCTTCTTCTGTCCTACGTGAGCGCGACGGTCCTTAGAGTCATGTCTAGATTTCTTTAGTTAATGAAGGTCATGCGGATGCAAGTTTTGTGATTTTCGTGGCTTAGGAAGGGTAATGAACTCCCCAACTAATCTGAATTTGGTCGTGCCCCTTAAATTCCGTATTAATATGCAAACAACCAAGATCAAAAACATGCACAAATTATTTTTCTTTTTGCGGCGCTGCGATTTATTTGCAAAGAAACCTGCAGCAAATTGTTAATTGGAGCAGATGAGGAAGGAGATAAGAAAGTAGGAAATTTACAGAGGAGTTTTTGTGCTGAGATGCTACTGTAGCTCCGCGGTTTAGACGCATGAGTCGCCTAATGCCGCGGATCAGCCGCGGGTTTGAAAGATCTCTGCACCAAAATTTTACAGTGTGCCTCTGTTCACCTTCTCAGTCCTCTGGAATACTCTGAAAAAAATTTCCACAGCTCCACAAATTCCAGATTTCCTCGCAACAAATCACAACAACACGTTTAGAGTTTGCGCGAATTTTGATCTAAAAATATAGATGGAATGAACTTTTCAACTCAAATTTCAAAAATACGAACAATTAGCGCACTATCCCCGGCAACGGCGCCATTTGATTGAATCGATTTCCGATTGTGTAAGTAAATCAAATGATCCCCGGCAACGGCACCATTTGATTGAATGATTTTCCGGTTCGTGTCGGTAGAAAATGTTTAGAAATCGCAACCAAGAATATTTGACCGCAATCAATAACGGTGTCGATTGTAGAGCGTTAGCGAGTGCGGATCGTCCACAGGGAAAGTGTAATCGTTCGTGTTTCGAATTAGATGAGTCGAAAATTTAAAGAAAATAAAAGAAACAATTCATTATTTGTAAATTGAAGTTCAAGAATTAGGAAAATCTAGTCTAAATCAAGAAACGATAAAATCAAGAATTGAGAATTTGTGATGATTTCCAAACCAACAATCAAGATTCGAAGTGTAGCTCGTAGGAGTAGATCGGATCTATAGATGTGATGAGATCTAATGATTACATATTCTTATCCATTAACGAATTGATGCTAAATCGATGACGATTTATCGAGGTTAAGGACTTGCGAAGAAACTAAGGTTTCCTCATCCCATCATTTGTCCTTTCGATGAATCTCATACACAACCTAGCTTCTAGTAAATCAAATGATCGATCGTTGATCTCTAGTTTCGAGCGAACATAATCAAGAAAGTATCGCATCGAAACTAGGTCATCGATCATTCGATTCACAAGAATTTAAAAACGTTATAGGATTTAAGAATTGTAAAAGAATCTAAATCATCATCATTCTATCGATCGTCTCGACTCCTTTACGAGCGGAGTTTTACTCAAGCATTATCGCAAAACAAACATTCAAGAATCTAGATTGAATCATAATACTCGAATTCAAAAGATAAGCAAGATAAAAGAATTGTCACCTTTATTATTCAACAATTTGTTACACTTTGCTCAAAGACTACAAGAAATTGAGAAGGGAACGAGATCGTCGAATCTAGCGTCGCATCGTCTCCGTGAGTCGCGGATCGGCTTAGATCACTTGCTCGGATGAAGATCGGCTTCGCTCTCTAAAGGATCTCGGCTTCTTGCTTTGATTGAACTCGGAATTCTTGATCTTGGATTGGAATTAGGGTTAGGGTTTTGAGGCACAAGTTGTGTCACTCAATTTATAGGGAGAAGAGGTGATAGAATGAACAACCATTAACCCTAGATCTAGGTTCTCTTTTATAAGCCTCATAACCCAAGATCTAGGATTCAAATTTTAAATTTCCCTCCAAAAGTTTGTTAGAGAGAGGCTTCTAGAAGAAGTTAGTTGGAGGGATGCTTCTAGAAATGGTTTGTTAGGCCGAGCCTTCTAGATGAATCTACGTAGACAATCTGGACTCTTCTTGAAGCTTGAGCCGTTATTGGAGACACGTGGAGGAAATTGGAAGCCTTGCTGACGTCACCAAGCCGCGGATCCGCGGCGCAATGGAGGCCTTGTTGTCTGGAACTTCTGGGCTTTTCTGGTGCTGACTTTATGTATATTTTCTGATATGTTGATTTTCCAAATGAGTCCCTGATCACTGCCAGATCTCTAGCCTTTGAGTTGGCGTATTTTATCAGCATTATTTTCACAATTTTGGCTCGGTTTCTGGAATTTCCTGCACAGACTTCGAAACAAGTGTTGCGCTACACAAGAATGATGCGATGCCATGATAAACACACACTTTCCCTCGAAATGCCGGTTTTAGTATACAACAAAAGTAATCTGGTATTTCATGGATGTTATGCTAATATGTGTAATATGCAAACCGAACACCTCTAGATGAATGCAAAAGATAAGGAAATTGACGTGTTAAAAATACATTATTTTCGACTGATAAATTTCCCCCAAACTTATTTTCGGTCGTCTCGAGCGAACTGTTTTATTAAAAAGAGAAGGAGAAAATAAAGAAAGAAAGAAACTAACTAGCACACTTTCGTAGGCAACACGATTGCACTGAGCACGTGCAACAAGTCTTTAAATCTCTAGGTGTCCCTAGTAGGAGGAGTGTTGTCTCCTGAGGGTTTTCAGCGGATTGCACCCACAAAATCCAATAATAAAAGGAAGACCGTGAATATTACATATAAAGAAAAGAATTGTAAAAGAAAGACTTTGAAAATTAGAGTTTCCAACTATGCTAGCTTTTCGGTTGTCATGAGCCATATCTTAATAGTCATGAAAAGACGTCAGAAATCACGTCCTCCCTCAATAAAACATCGTATTTATTCTTCATTCCTATGTTTCTTCCAAACATCGATCATATCACCCTACGTGTGTGTAAAAGACATCCCTACACCCGGAGAATTCAATTCAAGCTATCATACTCTTGTCCATCTGTCTCAGTACTTTTTAATTAATGAATGTTTAGATGAATTTGCTCACACACTTTCATGCGATCGTTAATACTTCTTGAGGTACTAACCGACCGATTACTCATATGCTTGCTTATTAGGTGTTTTTCTCGTCTTGCACCACCTAAGGCTTAGCAGTGACTCCCAGACCAGTTGGCCTTAGGGCACTAGGTGAAGTGGTACCCTCGCTATATTTTTTTATTGCTGCCTTGGCGATAACAAAACCAGTGTTCATTTTTCTAACCATTTTATATTTTATTCATTTTTTTTATTTCCTTCATACATCGGCTTTTAGACAGGAGCATTTCAAGGTATCCTCTACTATCCCGAGTTTCAAGACGTGTGTAAGTGCGAATAGTAGGGTATCAACGTTAAAAATGTTTGGCTTCCAGAATATGAACTATTTTTCAGACTTATTTTTATCCTCAGATTAGTGACTTCCTTCATCTTACTAAGCCTTGGTACAACGGCTCATAACTACTTATTACTAGTTCGTTTAAGAAAACTTCTAATTTTCTTGGTTTTCTTAAATTTTTCCAATCTTTTTGATGTAATTTTTCACTATCTAATCTTTTATTATCTTATTTATGTACAAAAATATTTTTATTTTTTTTAAATTTTTATAGATTTTTTAAAAAATGATTTGTGCTTATGCAAAGTGATATGCAAATGATGCGAAAATAAGCACAAACCTCCCCCAAACTTGTTTTCAACAGTGTCCTCACTGTTGCCATCTACTAGATCTCAAAACCTGTAAGCTTGGAAGGAAATTTATTAATTAGGGGAAAAATATATAAGTGAAAATCCTCCCCTAAACTTATTTTTGGCTCCACATTTTGTGTAAAAATTTTCTTATCAAGAGCCAGATTATGCCCCCCCCCCCAACTTGAATTAAGCCATGTTAATCTTTGAAAAACATATGAGGGGGTCAAAAATCATTGGTCGATGCCAAGGTTTGCAAAAACCAAAGGTCAACACCAACCATTCGTAAATTTTATCAATGTAGTGCTCAGGTTGGTGGAAGAAGAAGTGGGGAAAGGATAAGTGGGGGAATAGAATGTGTGCGCGCCTCATTTTGGAGAGACGATGCAGTGAAGATGGATTGCTCGCATTCTTTTTACAGTTCAGAAGAAGGGGTGGAGGTTCAATTTCATTGATTGGGAGATGATTCATCTCAACACCCGTGTCATTCAAAAATGTGAGTTCATCAGCGAAGATTTCCTCAAAAGTTCCATCAATACCCCGATGAATAATGTCGTCACAAAGTGCGGGGTGATCTTCAGACACTAAAAATGGTTCATAATCAGTGTTAGTTGTTGACCCGGACAACTCGGTGGAAGAGTCCGTATGTGTATGATACATAATAGGACGTATGAAAAGAGTCAAGATCAGTATCATGAGGATCATCAAATTCGCTGCTGTCGACATCCATTAAGTCGACAAAACAGACCTGAGCAGTAGGTTCGGAGGGTACACTTCCCAACTTGTAAATGTTCAGCTCAATTGACCTATTCCCGAAAGATAGGGTCATAGAACCGTTACGACAGTTGATGATAGCATTGGAAGTGGCCAAAAATGGGCAACCTAAAATCACCGGAATTTGATTCCGTGGGTTCGCAATAGGCTGTGTATCAAGTACAATAAAGTCCACAGGGAATACAAATTCCCCGATTTTTATTAACACATCCTCCAGTTCATCCTAGGTTTGGTGCTTGATCGGTCAGCCATCTGAAGAGTGCAATGGGCTGGTTTCAACTCTCCGATCCCTAACTGCTCATAGACTGAGAAAGGAAGCAGGTTAACACTTATAATTTACAAGAAAGCATCGCATCGAAACTATGTCATCGATCATTCGATTCACAAGAATTTACAAATGTTATAGGATTTAAGAATTGTAAAAGAATCTAAATCATCATCATTCTATCATTCGTCTCGACTCCTTTACGTGCGGAGTTTTACTCAAGCATTATCGCAAAACAAACATTCAAGAATCTAGATTGAATCATAATGCTCGAATTCATAAGATAAGCAAGATAAAAGAATTGTCACCTTTATTATTCAACAATTTGTTACACTTTGCTCAAAAACTATAAGAAATTGAGAAGGGAACGAGATCGTCGAATCTAGCGTCGCATCGTCTCCGTGAGTCGCGGATCGGTTTGGATCACTTGCTCGGATGAAGATCGGCTTCGCTCTCTAAAGGATCTCGGCTTCTTTCTTTGATTGAACTCGGAATTCTTGATCTTGGATTGGAATTAGGGTTAGGGTTTTGAGGCACAAGTTGTGTCACTCAACTTGTGGGGAGAAGAGGTGATAGAACGAACAACCATTAACCCTAGATCTAGGTTCCCTTTTATAAGCCTCATAACCCTATATCTAGGATTCAAATTTCAAATTTCCCTCCAAAAGTTTGTTAGAGGGAGGATTCTAGAAGAAGTTAGTTGGAGGGATGCTTCTAGAAATGGTTTGTTAGGCCGAGCCTTCTAGATGAAGCCACGTAGACAATATAGACTCTTCTAGAAGCTTGAGCCGTTATTGGAGACACATGGAGGAAATTGGAAGCCTTGCTGACGTCACCAAGCCGTGGATCCACGGCGCAATGGAGGCCTTGTTGTCTGGAACTTCTGGGCTTTTCTGGTGCTGACTTTATGTATATTTTCTGATATGTTGATTTTCCAAATGAGTCCCTGATCACTGCCAGATCTCTAGCCTTTGAGTTAGCCTATTTTATCAGCATTATTTTCACAATTTTGGCTCGGTTTCTGGAATTTCCTGCACAGACTTCAAAAAAAGTGTTGCTCTACACAAGAATGATGTGATGCCATGATAAACACACACTTTCCCTCGAAATGCCGGTTTTAGTATACAACACAAGTAATCTGGTATTTCAGGGATGTTTTGCTAATATGTGTAATATGCAAACCGAACACCTCTAGATGAATGCAAAAAATAGGGAAATTGACGTGTTAAAAATACATTATTTTCGACTGATCAATAGCCGAAATGATTGGGCACCACGAAAAATAGCCGAAATGATAGGGCAATCGCGATTTTCGCGATATAAAAAGCTGAAATGATAGAGCATTGCGGAAAGAATTAAAAAATGAATGAATGAAACTTTTTGCCCTGCAGGTGAGGTCACATTGACCACTGTATACAATCCATGGTCACAAACAAGAAGGGAACCATATCGTCCCACCAGGCTTCGTCGAAACGAAGCCAAATCTCGACGGTTCACAGACAACCTAAAGACAATCTCGACATTCGTCGCAATATTACAGTCATAATGTCAACAAACGAAGTGAAGGAAGATCCCTAGCTTCAGGGTCTCGACGTCAACATCGACAACTTAGAGATCAACACCGGCGTTCTTCATCCCTCCAATCGGATGCAAACGCAATATCAACAAATGGAGCCACGACAAAGTCCCCTAGTTCCAAATCTCGATGGTTCACAGACAGCCTAGAGACTACCCCGGAACCATGGCAAAGTCCCCTAGTTCCAAATCTCGACGGATCACAGACAGCCTAGAGATCACCAACGACATTTCTCCTTACTCCAGCAGGATGCAGATGCGACGTCAACAAACGACCCTAAGGTCAAAACAACGGAACCATGGAAAAGTCCCCTAGTTCCAAATCTCGACAGTTCACAAACAGCCTAGAGATCACCAACGGCGTTTCTCCCCACTCCAACCAGATGCAGACGTGACATCAACAAACGACCTCAGAATCGCAACGAAGCGAAGCCATGGCAAAGTCCCTAGTTCCAAATCTCAATGGCCACATCTACGGCCCAAAGACCAACAACGGTATGCCTCCTCATTCCAGCAGGACACAGATGCTACACCATCAATCGGAGCAACGACAAAGTCCCCAGTTCCAAGACTCTACGGTTCACAGACAACCTGGAGTCATCCAATGACTCCGTCGCGGAAACACGTTATCAAATGACCCCGCCGCAGAAACACGTCATCAAATGACCCCGTCTCGGATACACGTCAGCAAATGACCCCGTCGCGGAAACACGTCATCAAATGACCCCGCCACGGAAACACGTCATCAAATGACCCTGTAACACCCGAGTTCACTTATACCAATTCCAGTTCCGTATTTATTTATCCGTGGTCTTTCTTGATTTGGCGTGTTTGGGTGCGAATGGTATTTCTACATATTACCTTACATTCGACCCGACCCGCTTAATTGAACTTGCGTGATAGACCCCGTCTCAGAAATACGTTATCTAATGACTCTGTCTTGGAAACAAGTCAACCAACCCCATGGAAATCAGTGTCCTTAGCAACCTCCTCGATTCAGGAAAATCAGCGTCCTTGACGAGAGCATCTCGATTCGCGTCGACCAGCAGAGAAATTAGCGTCTTTGCAGGAATACCTCGATTCGTTTCAACCCCAGGGAAATCAGTGTCCTTGGAAACCTCCTCGATTAAGGGAAATCAGCATCCTTGTCGAGAGCATCTCGATTCGCGTCGACCCGCAGAGAAATCAGCGCCATTGCAGGAATATCTCGATTCATCTCAACCCCAGGAAAATCAGTGTCCTTGGTAACTGATCAGTCGAAAATAATGTATTTTTAACACATCAATTTCCCTATCATTTGCACTCATCTAGTAGTGTTCGGTTTGCATATTACACATATTAGCAAAACAGCTGTAAAATACCAGATTACCTGTGTTGTATACTAAAACCGGCATTTCGAGGGAAATTGTGTGTTTATCTTGGAATCGCATCATCCTTGTATAGCGCAACACTTGTTTCGAAGTCTGTGCAGGAAATTCCAGGAGAAAAGCCAAATCTGTGAAAATAATACTGATAAAATACGCCAACTCAAGGACTTGAGATCTGGAAGCAATCTAAAAGGAATTTTGAGAATCAACACATCATAAAAATACCATGAGGTTATAAGGAAGCATCTCTGTAAAACTGAAGTACTAAGGCTCCTATTGGGCCGCGGATCCGCGGCCGGAGCAGGCATATGCCGCGGATCCGCGGCCACGTGAGGGTGATGCCATCAAATCTCAGCTGCAGAATACTTCTCTCAGTTCCTACACCTCAGAAAGCTATGACAAACTCCAGAATTCTCCAGAACTTTCTGCCAGATCAGCAAGCCCCTTGTCAAAGCTAAACACTCCAAGCTTCCAAAGCAAGCCAAGTAACTACCTTAAAGCCTAGAAGCTTCTCCCTGACCTCCAAGCATACAAAGGAAGCTAAGCCTAACTAACTACTTCTAGAGGCTTCTACCTAACTACCTAGCTTATAAGGGAAGCTAAACTAAACCTAGCTTCTAAAGGAAGCCAAAGCTAGTGAAGGCTATAAAAGGAACCCTAGGCTTCACTTCTAAAGGTTGTTGAGAGTTGTTCAATAATTCTTCTTCTTCTCTCTCTCCACTCTTCATACAAGTTGAGTGACACAACTTGTAAACCCTAATTCAAATTCCAAAGCCAAATTCAAGATCCCGAGTACCAAATCAAGTTAGAAGCCTTCAACCTTTTAGGAGCGGAGCTGATCTTCAATTGAGCAAGTGATCCAAGCCGATCTGCGACTCAAGAAGACGAGCGAAGCCAAATCGACGATCGAGTTCTTTCCTCTTATAGTTCTTGAGCGAATTGTAACGGAATTGTTGATAAATAAAAGGTGAAATTTTTTAATCTTGCTTTCTTTAAATTCTTGCATCATGATTCGATCTCAATTTGTGATTGTGGTTCTTGTTGTGATGTTTGAGTAAAACTCCGCTCGTTAAAGAGTCGAGACGATCAATAGAATGATGATGTAAAAAATCTTAAAACAATTCTTAAGTCCTACGAGTTTGAAACCCTAGCAAATTGAAGAATCGACGACCTAGTTTCGTTGTGATGCGTTTGTAGTCCAACGGTTAGGATAATTGCCTTCCAAGCAATAAACCCGGGTTCGACTCCCGGCAAACGCACCAAATGGCGCTGTTGTCGGGGATAGTGCGCTAATTCGTTCATTTTTGAAATTTGAGTTGGAAAAGTTTATTCCATCAATATTTTTAGATCTAAATTCGCGCAAACACTAAACGTGTTGTTGTGATTTCTTGCGAGGAAATCTGGAATCTGTGGAGCTGTGGAAAAAAATTTATGAATATTCCAGAGTGCTTAGAAGGTAAACAGAGGCATTCTGTAAAATTTTGGTGCAGATATCTTTCAAACCTACCGCGGATCCGTGGCAATTGGAGCCTCACGCGGCTGAAACGCGGCCGTTCTGTGGCAACAGTGTCCTAAACTTCTCTGGTATTTTCTTGACTTTCTTATCTCCTACCTCATCTGCTCCAATAACAAATTTGCTGCAGGTTTCTTTACAAAATTCGCAGCGCCGCAAAAAGCAATAAAAATTGTGTGTGTTTTGATTTTTGGTTGTTTGCATATTAATACGGAAATTAAGGGGCACGGCCAAATTCAGATCAGGTAGGGAGTTCATTACCCTTCCTAAGCCCCAAAAATCACAAACTTGTATCCGCATTTACCCTCATTAACTAAAAAATATCTAGAGATGACTCTAAGGACCATCGCGCTCACTTAGGACAGAAGAAGGCTGTGGGTAATTCATTGCTTATCCGCGTTTCTTTTGTGGTGTCTAAGGCAAGTCTGTCTAAGGCAAGTGGTTACATAATTAGGCCCACTACTTACGTAGTGGAGAACCTCCCACTTACCTGGCACTTACCTGGCCACAGGAGAGACAAAGAGGCAGTGGAGGATTGATCCTGCGACTTATCTTTTGGTAGTTAGGAGCGGTCTAGAGACTTGACCTAGGTGACCACTAGATTTAGGGTTGCTTGTTGCATTTGTTGTGATTTGCATCATTTTTTTCAAAAATCCGTATATTTTTCAAAACAAACACCACTTTACATCATTTCCCCTAATTATATTAACGCTGCCACTTGTACTAAACCCTTTTAGTGCAAGATAGGCTGGACACGGGATTCTAGTGCCCGTTTAGTCTGCGTTCCCCCGATCGACCCAAAGTCGGTATTTCTACATTTACTTCTTCTTTACCCACTACCACACCCATCGCGATGGACGGTTATCCATCAAACTTTTACACCACTCTGCCACCGTCCGCTGGTGCGCAGAATCCACCCCGCATCTCTCTCCAAGAGAGGTGCTATCCTACACGAGGTCCTCTTTCAACCTGTCTCTCCATTCCACCAGCCAACGGGGAAAATTTTCAGATTAAACCCCAATACATCAACCTTCTACCCAAATATCACGGTCTCGAGTCTGAAGACGCATATGTCTTTATCACCAAATTTGAAAATGTATGCGCAATGATGGGTACTTCACAGCTTTCTGTGGATGCTATGCGTCTTCGTCTTCTCCCATTCACTTTGTGCGATATAGCCGAGAAGTGGCTGTATAACACAACCGCACATTCCATTTCAAATTGGGAAGAATTCGTCAAAGCATTCCTAGAGAAATTCTATCCGCATCATAAAACAGCTCGAGTCCGTAGCGAAATAAATCAATTCACCCAGCTTCCAAATGAAACATTCTCGAAATGTCTTGAACGCTTCAAGGATCTGTTAGTTCAATGTCCACATCACGAAATCCCTAGATGGGATCTGTGCAGAATCATATATGAGGGCATTAATCCTAACACAAGACAGACCCTTGAATCCATGTGTCAAGGCAACTTCATGACCAAAGATGATGGGGAAGCCTGGAAATTCCTAGAAGATTTCACTGAAAAATCTTTACAGTGGGAGGGTGTGAGTCAATCATCTAGGGGTGGCAATAACCAATCAGAAGTTTCCATAGGAATTAGAGCTGACATTTCAGCTATGCAAAAGAAACTCGAGACTATGGAAAATAAATTTTTAGCTGCCGCCCTAAATCAAATGTCACTCTCCAAAACTGTATGTGGATGATGTTCTGATCCTTCTCATTTGACGGAAGAATGTCCATTGAATTCTCTGTTTCAAGGTCAAGAGCATACCAATGCTGCTTTCCAACAAAGACCTAGAAACGATCCATATTCTTCCACGTATAATCAGGGTTGGAGGAATCACCCTAACTTTGCTTGGAACCAATCACAATCCCAAAACACGGTTCCAAATCAAAACAATTTCCAAAGGGACCCTCCACCACAACAGCAACCACTTCCATTGAGTCAGCACCCCTTTCAAGCACAAAACTTCCAAAATCCGGTCAACACACCTGCACCGTCTAATCCTTTGCAGTTGACCGGGACTGATGAATCCTCTTCATTTGCACAATACATGAATTTGGTCCTAACAAATATCATGCAAGTGTCGGCTGAAATGAAGTCTTTTGTCGATGACATGAAAAGAAATACTGTCTCTCAAAATGAGACTATAAAATCGATGGAAGAACAAATTGCACAATTAAAAGCCGAAATGAGTGCAAGAGAGAAAGGAAAACTTCCAGCTCAACCTTTACCCAATCCTGGCTATTCACATCATGTGAATGCAATCACGTTGAGATCTGGAAGAGTTCTTGACAATCACGTTGGGGAAGAGATTGATGACATTGAAAAATCTATCGATGATACCCCGGCTGAGACCTTTCCTTCCACTTCTTCTTCTAATTCTGACCCCGGTTCTTCTACCCCCACCATCTTCTTCCGAGCCTATTCTCCGTTTTCCCCAAGGCTCGACACCTCAGCACAGCTCTTCTAGTCCACCGAAAACGATCCCCACTCCTATTCTTAGATCGTTCCCACCCACACGATCCTCTCCAATGTTGGACCCCGACCTTATTGCCCAAGCTCCTTACCCGAATCGGTTAAGGGGAAACACACCGAGTCCACAAATGGAGAAGATCACAGAAATGTTTAAACAGGTTAACATCAACATCCTTCTTCTAGATGCTATCCAACAAGTCCCCGCTTATGCGAAAGTTCTTAAGGACTTGTGCACTAGAAAGAAGAAGACTCAAGTGCCCAAGAAGATATTCATGACAAAGACAGTAGACACAGCCTTTCATCAACAATTACCGAGGAAACGTAAGGATCCTGGCTATCCTACCATTTCCATTTCTATCGGGGGAAAACACATTAATCGTGCTCTACTTGACCTTGGCGCAAGTGTTAACCTGCTTCCCTTCTCGGTTTACGAGCAGTTAGGGATCGGAGTGTCAAAGCCCTCGAGCATAACTCTCCAGATGGCTGACCGATCAAGCACCAAACCTAAGGGTGAACTGGAGGATGTGTTAATAAAAATTGGGGAATTTGTATTCCCTGTGGATTTTATTGTAATTGATACACAGCCTGTAGCGAACATACGGAATCAAATTCCGGTGATTTTAGGTCGCCCCTTTTTGGCCACTTCCAATGTTATCATCAACTGTCGTAATAGCTCTATGACCCTATCCTTCGGGAATAGGTCAATTGAGCTGAACATTTACAAGTTGGGAAGTGTACCCTCCGAACCTACTGCTCAGGTTTGTTCTGTCGACTTAATGGATGTCGACGGCAGCGAAATTGATGATTCTCATGATACCGATCTAGACTCTTTTCATATGTTGTTGTTTGACCCAACTATGTATCATACACATACGGACTCTTCCACCGAGTTGTCCGGGTCAACAATTAACACTGATTATGAAATGCTTTTAGAGTCTGAAGATCACCCCGCGCTTTGTGATGACATTATTCTTCGGGGTATTGATGAAACTTTTGAGAAGATCTTCGCTGAAGAACTCGCATTTTTGAATGACACGGGTGTTGAGATGAATCATCTCCCAATCAATGAAATTGAACCTCCACCCCTTCTTCTGAACTGTAAAAAGAATGCGAGTAATCCATCGCATTCACTGCATCGTCTCTCCAAAACGAGACGCACACACATTCTATTCCACCACTTACCCTTTCCCCACTTCTTCTTCCACCAACCAGAGCACTGTATTGATAAAATTTTCGAATGGTTGGTGTTAACTATTGGTCTTTGCAAAGCTTGGTATCGACCAATAATTTTTGACCCCCTCATGTGATTTTCAAAGATTAACATGGCTTAACTCAAGTTTGGAGGGGTATAATCTGGCTCTTGAAAAGAAAATTTTTACACAAAATTTTAAGCCAAGAATAAGTTTGGGGAGGTTTTTCACTTAAATATTTTGCCCCCATTAATAAATTTCCTCCCAGGCTTACAGGTTTTTCGAAATATAGCGGATGGCAACAGTGAGGACACTATTGAAAACAAGTTTGGAGGAGGTTTGTGCTTATTTTCGCATCATTTGCATATCACATTGCATAAGCACAAATCATTTTTTAAAAAACCTATAAAAATTTAAAAATTTTCAAAAAAATAAAAATATTTTTGTACATAAATAAGATAATAAAATATTAGATGGTGAAAAATTACATCCAAAAGATTGGAAAAATTTAAGAAAACCAAGAAAATTAGAAGTTTTCTTAAACGAACTAGTAATAAGTAGTTATGAGCCGTTGTCCCAAGGCTTAGTAAGATGAAGGAAGCCACTAATCTGAGGATAAAAATAAGTCTGAAAAATAGTTCCTATTCTGGAAGCCAAATATTTTACGTTGATACCCTACTATTCGCACTTACACACGTCTTGAAGCTCGGGATAGTAGAGGATACCTTGAAATGCTCTTGTCTAAAAGCCGATGTATGAAGGAAATAAAAAAAATATGAAATGGTGCAGAAAAATGAACACTGGTTTTGTCATCGCCAAGGCAGCAATAAAAAAAATATAGCGAGGGTGCCTCTTCACCTAGTGCCTTAGACCAACTGGTCTGGGAGTCACTGCTAAGCCTTAGGTGGTGCAAGACGAGGAAAATACACTAAATAAGCAAGCACATGAGTAATCGGTCGGTTAGTACCTCAAGAAGTATTAACGGTCGCATGAAAATGTGTGAGCAAATCCATCTAAATATTCATTAATTAAAAAGTACCGAGGTAGATGGACAAGAGTATGATAGCTTGAATTGAATTCTCCGGGTGTAGGGATGTTCTTTACACACACGTAGGGTTATATGATCGATGTTTGGAAGAAAGATAGGAATGAAGAATAAAGACGATGTTTTATTGAGGGATGATGCGACTTCTAACATTTTTTCATGACTATTAAGATAGGGCTCATGACAACCGAAAAGCTAGTATAGTTGGAAACCCTAATTTTCAAAGTTTTTCTTTTACAATTCTTATCTTTATATGTAATATTCATGATCTTCCTTTTATTATTGGATTTTGTGGGTGCAATCCACTGAAAACCCTCAGGAGAAAACACTCCTCCTACTCGGGACACCTATAGGTTTAAAGGCTTGTTGCACATGCTCGGTGCAATCGTGTTGCCTACGAAAGTGTGCTAGTTAGTTTTTCTCTTTCTTTATTTTCTCCTTCTCTTTTTAATAAAATAATACGCTCGAGACGACCAAAAATAAGTTTGGGGGAATTTGATCAGTCGAAAATAATGTATTTTTAACACGTCAATTTTCCTATCATTTACACTCATCTAGTAGTGTTCGGTTTGCATATTACATATATTAGCAAAACAGCTGTAAAATACCAGATTACCTGTGTTGTATACTAAAACCGGCATTTCGAGGGAAATTGTGTATTTATCATGGCATCGCATCATCCTTATATAGCGCAACACTTGTTTCTAAGTCTGTGCAGAAAATTCTAGCAGAAAAGCCAAATCTGTGAAAATAATGCTGATAAAATACGCCAACTCAAGGACTTGAGATCTGGAAGCAATCTAGAAGGAATTTTGAGAATCAACACATCATAAAAATACCATGAGGTTATAAGGAAGCATCTCTGTAAAACTGAAGTACTAAGGCTCCTATTGGGCCACGGATCCGCGGCCGGAGCAGGCATGTGCCGCGGATCCGCGGCCACGTGAGGGTGATGTCATCAAATCTCAGCTGCAGAATACTTCTCTCAGTTCCTACACCTCAGAAAGCTATGACAAACTCCAGAATTCTCCAGAACTTTATGCCAGATCAGCAAGCCCCTTGTCAAAGCTAAACACTCCAAGCTTCCAAAGCAAGCCAAGTAACTACCTTAAAGCCTAGAAGCTTCTCCCTAACCTCCAAGCTTACAAAAGAAGCTAAGCCTAACTAACTACTTCTAAAGGCTTCTACCTAACTACCTAGCTTACAAGGGAAGCTAAACTAAACCTAGCTTCTAAATGAAGCCAAAGCTAGTGAAGGCTATAAAAGGAACCCTAGGCTTCACTTCTAAAGGTTGTTGAGAGTTGTTCAATAATTCTTTTTCTTCTCTCTCTCCACTCTTCATACAAGTTGAGTGACACAACTTGTAAACCCTAATTCAAATTCCAAAGCCAAATTCAAGATCCCGAGTACCAAATTAAGCTAGAAGCCTTCAACCTTTTAAGAGCGGAGCCGATCTTCAATCGAGCAAGTGATCCAAGCCGATCCGCGACTCAAGGAGACGAGCGAAGCCAAATCGACGATCGAGTTCTTTCCTCTTGTAGTTCTTGAGCGAATTGTAACAGAATTGTTGATAAATAAAGGGTGAAATTCTTTAATCTTGCTTTCTTTAAATTCTTGCATCATGATTCGATCTCAATTTGTGATTGTGGTTCTTGTTGTGATGTTTGAGTAAAACTCCGCTCGTTAAGGAGTCGAGACGATCAATAGATGATGATGAATAGATTCTTTTACAATTCTTAAGTCCTACGAGTTTGTAAACCCTAGCAAATTGAAGAATCGACGACCTAGTTTTTTTGCGATACTTTCTTGATTGTGTTCGCTCGAAATTAGGGATCCACGATCGATTCTTGAATTTACTAGAGGCTAGAATGTGAATGATATCGACGAAGGGAAAAGGGACAGAAGATGAAACCCTAGTTTCATAAGAAATCCCTAATTCTCATTGATCATCATTGATTTAGTATCAATTCATCAATGGATAAGAATATGTAATCGGTAGATTTCATCACATCTATAGATCCGATCGATTCCTACGAGCCTCACTTCGATTCTTTATATTTGATTTGGAAATCATCACATCTCAATTCTTGATTTTAATGTTTTCTTATTGTTAGATCTAGATTTTTCTAATTCTTGAACTTCATTTTATGAATCATGAATTGTCTTTTCTTTTCTTTTCTTTAAATTTTCGACTCATCTAATTCGAAATACAAACAATCTCACTTTCCCTTTGGACGATCCGCACTCGCTAACACGCTACATCCGACACCGTTATTGATTGCGGTCAAATATTTTTGGTTGTGATTTCTATACATTTTCTACATACACACCAAGAATTCGTATCAATCAGTAACCTCCTCAATTCAGGGAAATCATCGTCCTTGATAAGAGTATCTCGATTCGCGTCGACCCGTAGAGAAATCAGTGTCTTTGCAGGAATACCTCGATTCGTCTCAACCCTAGGGAAATCAGCGTCTTTGGCAATACCTCGATTCAGGAAAATCAGCGTCCTTGACGAGAGCATCTCGATTCACGACGACCCGCAGAGAAATCAGCGTCTTTGCAGGAATACCTCGATTCGTCTCAACCCCAAGGAAATCAGTGTCCTTGGCAACCACCTCGATTCAGGGAAACCAGCAACCTTGACGAGAGCATCTCGATTCGCGTCGACCCGCAGAGAAATCAGCATCTTTACAGGAATATCTCGATTCGTCTCAATCCCAGGGAAATCAGTGTCCTTGGCAACCTCCTCGATTCAGGGAAATCAGCGTCCTTGACGAGAGCATCTCGATTCGCGTCGACCTGCAGAAAAATCAGCGCCTTTGCAAGAATACCTCGATTCGTCTCAACCCCAGGGAAATCAGTGTCCTTGGCAACCACCTCGATTCAGGGAAATCAGCGTCCTTGACGAGAGCATCTCGATTCGCGTCGACCCGCAGAGAAATCAGCGTCTTTGCAGGAATACCTCGATTCGTCTCAACCCCAAGGAAATCAGTGTCCTTGGCAACCTCCTCGATTCAGGGAATCAGCGTCCTTGATGAGAGTATCTCGATTCGCGTCGACCCGCAGAGAAATCAGCGTCTTTGCAGGAATACCTCGATTCGTCTCAACCCCAAGGAAATCAGTGTCCTTCGCAACCTCCTCGATTCAAGGAAATCAGCAACCTTGACGAGAGCATCTCGGTTCGCGTCGACCCGCAGAGAAATCAGCGTCTTTGCGGGAATATATCGATTCGTCTCAACCCCAGGGAAATCAGTGTCTTTGGCAACCTCCTCGATTCAGGGAAATCAGCGTCCTTGACGAGAGCATCTCGATTCGCGTCGACCCGCAGAGAAATCATCATCTTTGCAGGAATACCTCGATTCGTCTCAACCCCAGGGAAATCATTGTCCTTGGAAATCTCCTCGATTAAGGGAAATCAGCGTCCTTGATGAGAGCATCTCGATTCGCGTCGACCCGCAGAGAAATCAGCGTCTTTGCAGGAATACCTCGATTCGTCTCAACCCCAGGGAAATCAGTGTCCTTGGCAACCTCCTCGATTCAGAGAAATCAGCGTCCTTGACGAGAGCATCTCGATTCGCGTCGACCCGCAGAGAAATCAGTGTCTTTGCAGGAATACCTCGATTCATCTCAACCCCGAGGAAATCAGTATCCTTGGCAAAAACCTCGATTCAAGGAAATCAGCGTCCTTGACAAGAGCACCTCAATTCGCGTCGACCCGCAGAGAAATCAGTGTTTTTGAAGGAATACCTCGATTCGTTTCAACTCCGAGGAAATCGATGTCCTTGGCAAAACCCTCGATTCAGGGAAATCAGTGTCCTTGACGAGAGCACCTCGATTCGCATCGACCCGCAGAGAAATAAGCGTCTTTGCAGGAATACCTCGATTCGTTTCAACTCCGAGGAAATCAGTGTCCTTGGCAAAAACCTCGATTCAGGGAAATCAGCGTCCTTGACGAAAGCACCTCGATTCACATCGACCCGCAAAGAAACCAGTGTCTTTGCAGGAATACCTCGATTCGTTTCGACTCCAGGGAAATCAGTGTCCTTAGCAAAACCTCGATTCAGGGAAATCAGTGTCCTTGGCGAGAGCAACTCGATTCGCGTCGACCCTCAAGGAAATCAATGTCTTTGCAGGAATACCTCGATTCGTCTCAACTCTGAGGAAATCATTGTCCTTGGCAAATACCTCGATTCAGGGAAATCAGCGTCCTTGACGAGAACATCTCGATTCGCGCCGACCCGCAGAGAAATCAGTGTCTCTGCAGGAATATACGACGTCAGCAAAGCGGAGCCGCGGCAAAGTTCCCAGTTCCATGACTCGGCGGTGCACAGACAACCCAAAGTCAACCCTCGACCTCCCTGTTGAAGCAATGCTTTGACTCGGGAGTAGGTCAACTCATCAATCACTTATGAGTCCTCTCGACTTGTAAGGAAGAAAATTCTCTTGTGAGATCCTTATGACTCTCAAGAGAAAACACACTTAGGAATCCTCACGATTCCTAAGGAGAAAATACACCTACGAGATCCTCTCAACTCGTAGGGAGAAAAAAATCTTTATGAGACCCTCACGGCTCATAAAGTTGAAAAGTCTTAGGCAGCAGATCTGAACATGTTTTCTTGGCCATCGCTTCTTATCTCGATTCAGGGAAAACAACGTCCTCAGCGAGAACCTCTCGATTCGTTTCGACCCACAAGGAAATCAGTGTCTTTGCGAGAATCTCTCGATTCGTCTCAACTTGCGGGGAAATTAGTGTCCCTACGCATAAAGAAAATTCTCTTGTGAGATCCTTACGATTCTTAGGAGAAAACGCACTTAGGAGTCCTCACGACTCCTAAGGAGAAAAGACACCTACGAGATTCTCACGACTCGTAAAGAGAAAAGCCTTTGTGAGACCCTCACGGCTCATAAAGTTGGAAAGTCTTAGGCAACAGATCCTAACACTGTTTTCTAAGCCATCGCTACCTTATAAAAAGTTCAAGATGAACTATTATCTACCATCTATGGGCCACACTTGCCAAAGCTACATGCCACCGAAATGGAGAAGATACTCATGAGCATATAAACTACTTCACGCCAGAGTAAAACATAAAGAAATAGAAGGGTGCGGCTCATGGAGCTGAGGGTTTGGAACTATATCCCTTAAGAGTCAAGATTTGAGTCAATGATAAATGACGACGCTTGTGTCCGCTCGTTATCTTCTCAGATCAAGATCCTGAAAATTATATACCAACCCAAAAGTGGTCATACGCTATGAATTACTCTGCACTACTTCACCAACGTATATACTTACGTGGAGAAAGTAGTGGGGGGGATTTGTTCCCATCAAAAAATTTCTGCACAAAGAGCCCAAGGTATCAAATGGCAGCGATACGTTTAAGAAAATGTGAACCAGTATTTTCCGGGCTGTATTTTGACAAACTCCCGAATATGAAATAGCTAAATTCTTAAAGTATCGAAAGCATCTTAAAAACACCTTCGATTTGATATATTATGGGCCTCATAATTCATCCGGGATCAAAAGTTATGAGGTATCACGTGCCCACACGTGACCGGGCATCACGTGCAGACACGTGACCATTTACAGGCAAAGCCTGTAGGCACTGAATAAAATAAATAATTGGAAATAATTAATCAGTGGGGTATGTGCCAGCACGTGATAGGCTTTTAAACCCTCTGAAACAATAGAATTAAATTCTTAAATAATTAATCGGTGGGGTCACGTGCCAACACGTGATAGGTTCCTAAGCTCTTTAATTAATAAAATTAAATACAAATTAAATGGTCAATCAGTGGGGTCATATGCTAACACGTGATAGGCTCCTAAGCCTTCTGAACTAATAGAATTAAATTCTAATTAAGGGAAATCAAAAAACCCTAGTTGGAAAAATATTTCCTTAGATCTTTCCAAACAAAAAAGATTGTGCTCTATAAAGTGGAACACCGTTGGATTAAAAATCCAATGGTGATTAAAAATCACCAATTTATAAAAAGATTCTATACAAGGAAAGATTTCCCTGAAATTTGCCAGGAATAACAGATAAAAGATCTTTTGGATTAAAAATCCAATGGTGAATAAAATTCACCGAGTGAACTAAAAGATCATGTTGGTTACAAAATCAATTAAAATCTTTCAATGAAAGATTGACTAAACAAACTGATTCTTTTCTTTCTTCTATAAATAAAAGCTAAGAGGGAAGAAAAAGGAGATATACAACAACAGAGAGAAAAAAGAGGGAAGAATTTAATTCTCAAGAGAGAAAAAGAAGATCTCTTTAGAAGAAAAAACTTTAGGTGAGAAAAAGAAGAAGTTCATTCTACAATCTCTCACAAAATAAAAAGAGAATTTAATTCTCAATCTAAGAGTTTAACTCTTCTGAATAAAAACTTAGTTCTTCCTCTGGTTGAAGATCTGCAGAAGCAGATCTCCCCATAAGTTGAGAATTTAATTCTCATCGGGGAGATTCTGCCATGCAGATCCAAAACATAGAGAGAGGATTGAGTTTGAAGAATTTAATTCTTCCAAATACATAGGAATTTAATTCCTCCAAATGAAACTAGGGTTTAACCCTACATAAGAATTTAATTCTTCTAAATACATAGGAATTTAATTCCTCCAAATGAAACTAGGGTTTAACCCTACAAAAGAATTTAATTCTCAAACAATGGAGTTAAATTATCCATTCATGTAAAACTGGTCACGTGGCAACACGTGACCCTTCCTTCAATAATCAGAAAAGAAAGAATGAAACATGGTCACGTGCCCCCACGTGACCTTCAAATAGACTCCTCAAGATGAAAAAGAAAAAGCTTGGAGGCAATGCCTCACGTGCTCACACGTGACTTTCAAAACAAAAGTGAACAAATCCAAGGGAAGAATCAATTTTGGGGCGCTCTCACGTGTCCCCACGCGACCCCTAATAAACACTTTAATAATAAATGCATGGGTACCCATCACGTGCCCACACGTGATGGCCGTTAAGATTAAGTGTTTAACACTCCTGTGAATATTCTGAGAACAAAAGGAAGTCTGGCCCCATCTTCAGGCACCTCACGTGACCCCGCATGACCACCTCCTTTTTAGTGTTTAACACTATTTTTGAGCATTTTGTCCCTAGTGTTTAACACTGTTTTAAAGTTCATCACGTGGGAACACATGATCGCCAAATATCTTCTAGTGTTTAACACTATTTTAAAACCAAGCTTAGCCCAAATTGGCTAAGTTTTCCAGAGGCAAGTCTCCTCTTCAATTAAACCTCAAAATTGATCAGCTCATATGATATGCAAAGTAAAGCCCAGAGCTATAATGAATGACTAGTGCTCAGCCAAAGACAAAATGTTGTCAGAGCCCTCAAACACATGTTTAGCATTGCTAAATAATGGGGAGGCTGAGCCCAGACAAATGTTCAACAGTCCAACAAAGGGCCAACATTTCAAACTTAATTGGACTTGGCCCAAGTTGTCCATAAGTCCTCAATTCAGATTTAACTGAGCCAATGTGCTCATAATCTAATTAATTGATCTTAGTCATAAATTGGACTACAGATTCCCCAATCAACTTTGGTTCAAGGGTACATCTCTTCACTCCTTTGAGATTTGTCGTTGTAATCCTTCAACGTCTTCAAAAAGGTGACGGGTCCCGATAACCAATCATTCTATGGACTGTGGGGTCCTTAAACTCATGGACTATGATGTCCTTAAACTTTATAGATTATGACGTTTTTAAACTACGGACTGTGGGGTCCTTAAGCCCATGGACTATGATGTCCTTAACCTCGGACTGTGGGGTCCTTTAAACCCATGGACTATGATGTCCTTAACCTCGGACTGTGGGGTCTTTTAAACCCATGTACCATAACGTCCTTAAACTAATGATGGACCGTAATGTCCTTAAACTAACGATGGACCACTATGTCCTTAAACTGGTAATGGACCGCAACGTCCCTAAACTAAACAACAGAGCCCAAATACTTTTTTGTTGGATCTAAACGATCCCGTTAAGTTGATCTTAGTCTGAAATTAGACTAACGTATCCTTAACATACGTTTAAGTCGATCTTAGTATCAAATGAGACTAACGTATCCTTAAACCCAACCCCAAACCCAAATCTAAGAAAATATGGATTTGGACTAATCCACGCCCTACGGGCGACAACATATATGAGTCTCCGTATACAATCCACGGGCAACCAAAAAACAAAACAAACACACACGACACGAAGTGACCAACTGGAGAAGGAGAAAGTGGTTACCGCGATGCGATAGCGTAATTAACTGCAGGGGCTTGCGCTTGGAGGGAAGAGCGTCCCCACAATCAAAAACCCCTCAACGAGGGGGAATCTGACGAAGTCTGCTACATCGGCCGCATCCGTTTAAACTTTCAATACATGGTGCCATAAATAAACTTGGCATCTTCGGAGAGGTGGACGGATAGCACCAATTAGCATCTGCCCCGAATTCAGGCAAGACGGACCTGCGCGGTCGCGTCTCCGTGTTCGGAGGGGAACAGTCAGTGCTTGCCTATTCAAGTTAGACAACTTAACGGAGTTATCAAATAGCAATTGTCTTGGAAAAAGACACAAATCCTGTCGTCCATGTGCAGCAGTTGTTGATGATTCCCGAACCTATTTCAAGATCTAAATCAGTTTACAAGTGTCTGAATCAATCTGAGTCTAATTCAAAGCTGAATCTAAAAATCAAACATGAATACTTGAACATGAACATGAACACTCGAATGCGAACCATCAATATCAAACATGTATACTTTACTTAACCAAACCCTGGTTATAATTGGACATGAACTTAATATGAATACCAGAACATAATGGTTGCTATTGAAACTGACTTGACTCGAACCATAAATACAACTTGACATAAATACAAGAATACTTGACACGAATACATGATATTGCCATGAATTCAATCTTGCAATTTGATGTATTCATGGATTCGAGCAAGGATGGTAATTTTAACTGTAACTTAGCATACACTGGGTGTTGGGGTAGTTCATGTGTGAATCCAACGAAATCTCAGGAGTCCCCTAGATCATGAATCCATGTCTACTAACACAAGCAAGCTATCATGAGGGCTCGTGTTTCCTTGCTCTTGGATTATAGCCTGTTGAGTTTGGAATACTTCAATACTAGGTTGAAATCCCGTTACTAACACTTGATTTAGGCCCGTGGTTCTTTACCCCTAGATTACAGCCTATTGGGTTCGAGAACACTCTTGAGATTGGTTGACATTCACCCTTGAACTTTCATTACATTAGTTGACCCATGTAAAGACCTTTTAGGACACTTACTTTCACTTCATGTTCACTATACCTACACCACACGGCCATGCTATACTATGCTCATGTTATTTTTCCATGAGATATATAGAGAACTACATTTTAAATAGAATTGACATGCTTACAGTAAATGACATGTTTAAATAACATATCCCTAGTCCATTGCTTCATGTTATACAATTTCTTTGTCATTATAATTTTATACTTCACACCCATTTCTTGGGGACTTACCGAGCGAAATTTCGCTGACGGGCATTCCACCCACCTTTGTTTCTTGGAATGTTCATCAGATACTGTGGAGACTGAGGAGGTGGACACCACCGAGGAGGAGCACGATCAGATCACGACTTAGGACTAGACTAGCTTTCTTTTTCAGTTTATGTATACCACCTGTTTAGACATTTCTTTTCTTGTATTTTCCTTCAGTTGAACTCATGTAATATAAATGCTTCAAGTTGAAAGTAAATAAAGTTGTTGAAGTTTAAATCTCATGTCTATTTCTTGTCATTTTATATTGCTTATTTTACACTTAGCGTATTTATTCCGGGAAATGACCTTCTCGAAATAAATACGTCGTGGGCCTCGTCACGTATCTATTTCCGTCTGTTGGGAAGCGGGGCATGACAGGTTTTGTTGGTAGCCTATACAGGTCAGTTCTGCATGAAGTCGTAAGCAATATATCACAAGAAAGATGAAATTCAACAACTATACATTCCTTGCAGTTCAATATCCGTTGAATCTATCCTAATCTTTCTTCTCAGTCTAAGGTGATGGATTCTCCCAACAACACTAGCACTAACGTACATGGAATTACACCACCACCACATATCCTTACCATTCTACCACCTCCACCTATCGTAGCCTCTCCACTCACAGAACAGACGATGTTTCTGGAGGCTATCAAAATCCTATTTGAGGGCCAGCAGGCTCAAAGCAAGATTTTGCAGGAGCAGACTACTCTCCTTCAATAGAGTTTCATTCGCTCTGAAGCAAAAGCAATGGGAGTGAAGCAATTTCGAGTGTTACACTCGTAGAACTTCTCATGGAAAGAGAACCGCTTGAAGCTGAAGAATGGCTCAGAGCATAGAAGATGACCTACCCGCAGCCCAAGTTCCAGAAGTGGCTTGGGTCAGAATAGAAAAACTCCAGCTTACTGACAATGCCAGAGTATGGTGGAAGGCCGAGGAAAGCCTTCTTGAGCAGCCGATCGAATGGAAGACTTTCCGTGATCTCTTTAACGCCAAGTATTTTCCTGAAACCGCACACTTCGAGATGGAACAGAAGTTCATTCACCTGCAACAAGGATCCATGTGGGATAAGTCGGTGGCTGAGTATGATGCAGAATTCACCATGCTCGGCAGATTCGCCGCCCATCTAATTCCTATTGCAGAAATCAGAGCCGGACGCTTCTAGCAAGGATTAGGCATTAAGATCCAGGCTGCCCAAGCAACGGGAGAATACCTAACACATGAAGAGGCTTTGAAGTCAGCCCGTCGCTATGAAGCTGTCATTAAGAAGAAGGGAAGGCCCCAGTCGGTTGGTAGGAAACGTCCCGCCAATCAAATTACTGGAGGAGAATCTTCTAGGATAACTCTCCCAGCGACAGCTATGAGGCCAGGAGGATCATTTTCCGAGACTGAACCGAACTTATGTATCTATTGTAAGAGTACCGGACACCAAGTCAAGGATTGCCGTCAAGCAAATGGTCTTTGTCTGATTTATGGATCACCCTCACATACTATAAGAACTTTCCCACACAATCGAACTGGCCCAGCTCTCGCAGCTAGACTAGCTATTCAAGATCCACCTACTCGGTTAGCCCTTCCTGCACCACCTCCATGTGGACCACCTTTGCCTCGTCAGCCATCGATGTACCAGCATGCACAGAGAAATGTCCAGAGACGTCAGGCTTTCACTTTGGCGGCCGTAAAGGCCGAAGCTATAGGTCAAGATAACACTGGTAAATCTCCACCCATCTTTTCCAGCCTTTTCAAATTCTTGCATCATTTCGTTCTTTCATCTACCCAAACATTTTCATGCACTTTTGGTACAATATCAGTAGTTCCTTCACCACTACTTTAATCAAATTTTTCTTGAATCCGTTTTAACACCCCTGCATAAATTTCGAGGATGAAATTTTTATAAGGAGGGTAGAATGTAACGACTCTAAAATTTTTGTACATAATTTTTTCTGTTACTATACAAGAAAAAAGTATTACAACCTGAGTATGAGCTATAAGTTACATTTATTAAATAAAATCAAGAAGCAACTTGTAGCTCACTGGTAAAGCCTTTGCACTGTTGTGACGTAGCATGTGTGTTCGATCCCCATCAGACACAATTATTTTCCCGAATTTTCTTTTTAACTTTTTGGAAGCCCAAAAGATTGCACGTGCAATACACAGGGAAATGAAAAGTTCAGAAAAATCAAACAGGCACAAAATAGAGTTAACACAAAATAATCCATGTAGCACGAATCTCGAGGCCAGAAGCCCTAAATCGACAGGTGGAAAGCCCATTATAGTCGGCGCCGGCGGTCAAGATGGGGCCTAATTGCCTTGGGCTCTGCACAGTTGTCTCTTCATCTATCCCTAACTCCTCTGCACTGTTTGATTTTCTTGCAATCAAACAGTGACCTTTCAATTCACAATTTATCACTATTTTAATACTTTTTAATCCACAATTTTAATTCCGAAACCCTAATTATCCACTATAAATACCATCCCCTATCTTGGCTCAGCACCATTTTGAAAATTATAGCAAAATTCTCTCAAAAAGTTCATACGTACAAGTGGAATAAGGAGGAGTTAGCGAGCAAGCAATTTCCGGCAAATATCGAAACAAAATCCGGAGCTCCCGCGACGCCACGACGACACTATTCCCTTCCCCACCCTCTTCCTAATCCTTATAAATAGTAAGTCCTTTTCAAAACACTCTTTCTCTTCATTGAAATTCCATTTCAAAACTTATACCGGTAAGTGGAGTTAATACCGATATCTTTTTTTCTACACCCTAGAAACTCCTTCTCCTTTATTCTTTGATCAATCAAGTTTTTACACAATACTTCTAACCTTAAACCCTAATGTTTAGAATCTAATTTCATCAAAATTCTCATGTGAAACAACCATAGTAGAACTTTTTACATTAAAATACCTTGAACTTTGTTATCACATCTGTAACGACTCTAATTTCATTGTACAAAAATTTTCAAGTCGATGTACAGAATAAAGTTTCAAGCCTAAGCATAAGTTATAAATTAAAATTGTTTAAGAACAGCAAGAAAACACTTGTAGCTCATTGGTAAAGCCTTGCACTGCTGTGACATAGCCATTGTGTTCAAATCCCCCCCTCCCGTCACATATTATTTTTAATGATTTTTCTTTTAAACTTTTAGAAGCCCAAAAGATTACACGTGCTATACACGTAAAAATGAAAACTCACTGAAAACAAACATGTGGAAAATGTTATATGAACAGATAGGGACACGTGGCAAACATCCAGAGCCCAACCCCTTCCAAGTGGCCAGCGAGATTGCCACTTAGGCCGGCACCACCAGGCTTCACCGTCGGGAATGCTCCAAAAAAATTTACCCTAGTCTCTTGGCCTCCCCCCTTAACCCCGGTACTGTTTGTTTTTCCTGAAAATTAACACAGAATTAAAAATCGCCATTAAAACAAAATTTTAATGCATTTTAATTCTCAAAACCCTAATTCTACCCTATAAATACCACCCCACACCCTAGCCCTCTCCATTCTGAAATCCATTATCAAAAATTCTCAAATTTTTCCAAGTCAAAGAAGTGTACAGGTGGAGTTAGCCCAAGGTTAAGTTCCGGCGACAATTCAAGAAGATTCTAGCGACACCGCGACTCCACGAAGCTCTCAACTTGTTCCTCTACCTCCCCTCTCTCATTCCAACTTGTAAGTCCCCTTTCTTCTCTTCCTTTCACATCTCAAAACTTCTTCTTTTTAATGATGTCGGTACGTAAAGTTATACCGACACTCATTTCTAAAATCTTTAAAATAACAAATTTTCTTAAGAACTGATTAAGTAAGTCATTATACTTTGTTTGTTAATCATTAAGCAATGATTATAAACAAATTTCATTTCAAAACTTCATATGAAACAACTTTTATTACACTTTTTCGTTTAAATACCACAAACTTTACATATGTCGTATTTTAATACCTTTGCTTATATTACCTGCAGAAAAATCTTACGAGGTAATGACCTACCTCTCACAACACGCATCATGACATAGCACGATTTCCTTTTAACAATATTTTGGGACAAATACGACTTTTACATTAAAATACCATTTATTATTAAAAACCGTATTCTTTAAATTTGTATTATGAACATTCCTTGCGATTAAGCCTCTACAGCCCATTTTGAGGAACATGATCGGGATGGTGCGGCTTATCGCACATTCTCGAAACTAGTAGAACGAGATGCAGATCTCCTTACGGAGCATCAGATCTCGATGGAATTATTAATGCAATTTTTAAGAAAAACGTAATTTCTATTTAATAAATAAATTCTATTTTTTAATTGTATATAAATATTATCAAAACATTTATTTTAAATATATAATAAATTCCATGTTTTTATTTAACAAAAGAAAAGAATTACAATTTACATGAAAATACCAACAAGAATCCATACAGGTCAAATTTACACAAAAATACCATGTATTATTCAAGCTAGGTATTTATTCACTAGAATACTTCACCTTTTAAAACTCTCATCCATGAAAACCATAAATACGATAAATAAATACTTGAGGTTTATTTTGAAAGTATACTAAAAATATTTTTCATAAAACCGCCATAAGTTATATAAAATTATATTAAGGACCTTAGTAAATATAGGTTTAAGCGGAATCCGTTCTCTTGAGCCTCGGGAAGCTGGAGAATGAGAGTGCTTGCCTATTTAAGGTAGAAAACTAAAACAGGGTTATCAACGGTAATTGGCCTGGAAAAAGTCACAAATCCTGCCGTCCATGTGCAGCAGTTACCGATAACTCCTAAACTTAACTCAGGACTCAAATATGTTTTAAGTGTTTGACTCAAATCTGAGTCTCAGTCTAATCTGAATAAGTTTCAATATGAATCCAACTATATATCCAGTTCAACATGAATCCAATATATCAAACATGTATACCGAACAATACAAACATGCAACATGACTCGACTGGACCGAACCATGGATATATTTTGAACCTGATTACATGACTATCCGTTTATATTCGATCCGTTTACATTAACAACTTATATCATGGTTCCGGCAAGTCTTACACAACAAATCATTACAATCAAAACAATATGCATTACGGGGTTTTAACGGGGTAGATTGGTACGGAATGTATTAGAAGTGGCACGAGACGGTCACCATAATACACCTAACCTGAATATTTGTGCTGTTGTTCCGTGGCTTAATGGTTCATTGTGCTCCGTATACCTTAGTCCACGGGGTAAGTTGGACTCCTCTCGTATACACTAATGAATTCTGTACCAAGCTACAAACAACTATGTTTGTTTAAATAAAATAGATAATTTACCAGACATATTTTATAACTTGATCTATTCTATTCTCTCTCTTGGGACTTACCGAGCGATTGTTCGCTGACGGCATTTCTATTTCTTCTTTCTTTGGAATGTTGTCAGGAGGACCCGATTCTTAGGAGATCGAGCCCATCCAGGAAGATTTGGAGCAGTTCATTGAGGACCCAGAGCTCTAGTCTACTTGTATATACTTTTACTTTCGATTCATATGTCATTGTTTAGGCATTGCTTTCCAGTATTGTATTTACTTTCCAGTTGTATGTAAAGAATGAAAATAAATAAAATGTTTTTGTTTCATTACATCCTTTGTCATTCTTGTGTTTTACTTTTATATTATTTATTTACGCTTAACGTGTTTACTTCTGAGTAAATACGTCGCGGCCTCGCCACGTCCCCTTCACCGTACATTGGGAAGCGGGGCGTGACAATATCATTTCGACAAAATAGCTTAACAATACCTTTAGGAAACTTCACGGGGTAACGACCTACCCCACACGCACATTTGGTTTCATAGCACGATACTCATTGTATGTATTTTTGTTATGAAGAAAATCTTACAATAAAATACCACCTACTTTAAAACCGTATTTCTTTTAAAAGCGGTGTTTCATTTCCTTTGCAATTATGCATCTACAACCCTTTTTAGGGGATTCTCTAAGGGCTGGTGCGGATACTCGCACATTCTTAGGCTAGTAGAGCGAGATGCAGACCTCCTCACGGAGCATTCGATCTTAAAAGGATTTAAATACGTTTTTAAGAAATACGAATTTTCTAAATAAAATTAAATTATTTTTAAAATTAAATTTTAATAAATTGAAAACTTATATTTTCAAAATATAGTAAACTAACATTTTTCTAAAAAATGAAAGTTTAACAAGTTTTAATAAAATACAATCAAGTTACTAAAAAGACTAAACTGCAGTAAAATACCATGAACTTTCAAATGCTAAGTATTCATCATTAAAATACCCAATACTTAAAAATCCATGCTTATGAAAACCCTAAATAATATAAATCACCTCTCGAGATTTATTTTGAAACTATATTAAAATACTTTTCATAAAACCCCTATCGAGTTATATAAAAACAATATTTTAAGAACTTAGTAAATATAGGTTTAAGCGGGATCCATCTCTTGAGCCCTAGGGAGCCGAAGAATGTGAGTGCTTGCCTATTCAAGTTAGACAACTTAACGGAGTTATCAAATGGTAATTGTCTTGGAAAAGACACAAATCTTTTCGTCCATGTGCAGCAGTTGTTGATGACTCCCGAACCTAATTCAAGATCTAAATCAGTTTACAAGTGTCCTAATCAATCTGAGTCCAATTCAAAGCTGAATCTAAAAATCAAACATGAATACTTGAACATGAACATGAACATGAACATGAACACTTGAATGCAAACCATCAATATCAAACATGTATGTCACGCCCCGCTTCCCAGTAGATGGAAGCGGTGACGTGGTAAGCCCGCGGCGTATTTATTTCGAGAAAGTCACTTCCCGGAATAAATACGCTAAGCGTAAATGAAGCAATATAAATTGACAAGAAATAAACATGAGATTAAAACTTCAACAGCTTTATTTACATTCAACTTGATTCATTTACAATACATGATTTCAACTGAAGGAAAATACAAGAAAAGAAATGCCTAAACAGGTAGCATACATAAACTGAGAAAAAGGTATCTGGTCTAGGCCTGGGTCGCGATCTAATCGTGCTCCTCCTCTGAGATGTCTACCTTCTCGATCTCCACAGTATCTGACGAACATTCCAAGAAAACAAAGGTGGGTGGAATGCCCGTTAGCGAACTTTCGCTCGGTAATTCCCCAAGAAATGGGTGTGATGTATAAAGTATAATGAATAAGAATTTGTATAACATGAAGCAATGGACTAGGAGATTTATTATTTAACATGTCATTTATTGTAAGCATGACAATACCAGGTAACATGTAATTCTATTGGCAAGGTATCATGAGTATAACAATATGTTTTTAAGCATGGCAAAGTAATATGAGCATAGCGGTATAGCATGGCCGTATAGTGTAGGGATAGTGAATATGCAGTGAATGTAAGTGTCTTAGCAGGTCTTTACTTGGGTATACTAATTTAACGTAAGTTCAAGGGTGAATGTCAACCAATCTCAAGAGTGTTCTCGAACCCAACAGGCTGTAATCCAGGGGTAAGGAACAACGGGCCCGAATGAAGTGTTAGTAACGGGACTTCAACTTAGTGTTGAAGTATTCCAAACTCAACAGGTTATAATCCAGGAGCTTGGAAACATGGGCCCTTATGATAGCTTTCTTGTGTTAATAGACATGAATTCATCATCTAGGGGACTCCTGAGATTTCATTGGATTCACGCATGAACTACCCCAACACCTTGTGAATGCTAAGTTACATTTAAAATTACCAGCCTTGCTCGAATCCATGGATATATCAAGTTGCAAGATTGAGTTAATGGCAAAATTGTTGGGTTTCGTTGGAGCGCTGGCCATCTACCGTGGCCGATGCGGAACAAAAACTAGCGTTTAAAATTTTTGGCGCAAACGAAACCATGCCCAAGATCGAACCATAAACCTATACTAACATATAAAAAGAGCTAAACTACTAGGTTTAGAAATGTTATACCGAATGAACCAAGTCCTTCGGTCTTCCATCAACTTCCTTAGCTCCTTGAGGTATGCTTGAACAAGCTTGGCCGCCGGTCTTCCTCCGTCGAAGATGATCCACCCGAGGGTTATAGTCATGACTCTAGCTCCACATCGAGGAATGCAAGTGAAGCAACTAGGAATTATAGGATGCTAGTCTAAAATGCCTAGGATGTAGTAGTCTAAGTGTTTTTCTATGATGATTGATCGTTTTTCGGTTGTGTAGTATGAATCAATTCAAAAGGTCCCCTAAAACGGCACCATTTGATTGAAACTGTTTCTTGTGTCGGTATTCAGAAAATTTATAAAGAACTTCACAACCAAAAAAATATTTTGACCGCAATCAAACTACGGTGTCAATTGTAGTTCATGAATGAGTGCGGATCGTCCACAGGGATTGCACGATTCGTTTTTATGATATGCTTAAATTGAAAACTTAATTGACATGAAAAGAAAACATGATTCAAGAATTTATCAATTGATTCAGGTGTCACGATGTTTAATCAAGAATCAAGAAACTGATAAACAATCAAGAATTGGGTTTCGATAATATTTCCAATCAACAGTCAAGAATCTAAAAGAGGCTTGTAGGAATCGATCGGATCAATAGACGTGATGTAATCTAAAGATATCGTGTTCTTGTCCTTTAATCGTTCTTGTCCTTCGAAGGATTGATACTAGATCGATGATCATCGACGAGAGTTAGGGCTTTCTTGATGAAACTAGGGTTCATCTTTTAACCCTTGTTCTTTCGTCGATATCATTCTTTTTCTAGCCTCTACCAAATTCAAGAAACGATCGTAACTCCCCAATTTCGAACGATATCAATCAAGAAAGCATCGAAACGAAATGGGTCGTCGTTTCTTGAACTTGCTAGGGTTTACAAAACTCATAGGACTCAAGAATCGATTAAAGCTATGTTACATCATCATTCTATTGACCGTCTCGACTCCTCGACGAGCGGAGTTTTATTCACACATCACCACACAGAAAAGATTTACGAATTGTAAAGATATCATGATGCAGAATTTAAAGAAAACAAGATAAAAGAATATCACCTTTATTTATCTCAACAATTTTGATTACATTCACTTCAAGAACTACAAGAGGAAGAATCTAAATTGTTGATCGGGCGTCGCTCGGCTTCGTGAGTCGTGGATCGGCTCGGATCGCTTGCTCCGTTGAAGATCAGCTCCGCTCCTAAAGGTTGTAAGGCTTCTTGCTTAATGGGTACTCGGAATCTTGATTTTTAATTGGAATTAGGGTTAGGGTTTCCCACTAGCTCTCTCACTAAACTTGTGGAAGAGGGAGATGAAGAAGGAGAATGGCTAAAAATGAACTACAAAATGGGTTGATTCTATCTATCTCCACTCTATGATGATTTAAGATCTAAGATTTTTTTTCTCACCCTAGGTCTAGGCTTCTATTTATAGACTTCCCAAACCCTAGGTTTAGGTTTGAAATGGTAGTTCCCTCCAAAAGTTTGTTGAGAGAGTTTGTTAGACTTAGCTTAGGGTTTAAGCTAGGGTTTTGGGGGAAAGTTCTAGAATGATAGGCTAGTTTAGTGTAGATCAAAGTGTTTGCTGATCTGGTAGAAGTCCCTGGAGTCTTCTGGAACATGTCATGCTTTTCTGAACTGTAGCCACTGAGCTAGGAGTTGTGCACCAAAAATGAGGAGGTGATTCCCTGATCCCACCGCGGATCCGCGGCACAAGCAAGCCATTGCCGCGGATCCGCGGCTCTTTGATGGGCTTGGGCTTTGGTCTTTCAGGTGTTGTCTTGGACTGCTATTTAGGGCTTTGTCTGATATGCTGAATTTGTAAGTCCATGCTACCTCTCCCGGTACTTTCGGGAATGCGGAATTTGGTAAAAAACGATTTTTACGGAGGTGGTAACATGGACCTATAACCCGGATCTTGGTTAAACATCTATCTAACAACCTAACTATGAGTTTCTAGCTACTCGGTTAAGGGGTTATACCTTGCTTGTCTTGAACTCCTTCGTCTTCAAGCTCCGATGGTGGTCTGGATTGGCGTCTTCTCGTCGTTTCCGTACGCCGAAGATAGATCCACCTGAAAGCTCCAACCTTTAGCTCCTTCTTCGTTCTTTGAAGAAACTAGTTCACTTGGTTTGCTAAACCTAATGAACTAGAATGAGTAGAGAAGAATTAGAATGGGATTTTATCTATGGTTCTTGATTCTCAACTCATGAGAGATATGAACCATAGAGTCAAGAGAGAGAGCAAGAGGATGAGGGTGAGAGCAAAAGGAGAGCTCAAGAACAAGAGAGAGAATGAGCAAGAAAGAATGAGCAAGTATTTTGTCTCTCACCCTCTCATAATCTAAAGTCATGATAACTCATCATATCAAAAAAGTCTTATGTGATGGTTGAAGCAACCATAACCATATCATATCATGCACTCATTTTACACAAATGAGCAAGCAAGTAAAAGTCTTTGCCATGAAATGATAGCTATGGTTATCATGATGGTCAACTAGTCAAGCCTAGTCAACCGGTCAACAAAGTCAACAAGTCAACAAAAGTCAACAAGTCAACAAAGTCAACAAAAGTCAACAACCATGTCACCATAATACTTAATTAATATAATAGTTAATCACATATCATATTCTCATTAGGGTTGAGCAAAAAGTCAAATAGTCAACGGTCAACTGTCAACAACCCTAATGAGAATCCGCTGCCTCTGCCTCCCTGTCAACTGTGCATACACACCCGCATCCGCGTTCCGAGGAACACGAATGCAAACTGGATAAATCCAATCCCAAAAGGTACACTAGGATCTGGCTTAAACCAAAGCCCGCTAGTGTAAACTGTCCGGACACTGTACGTGCACAAGTGCACGGATGTGACCGAACCCTGTCGCAAAACTATGTGACCTGTCGCAATACCATGCGACCTCTACTCTTTTGCCTAAAGGCGAAAAGCTTTCTGTGTGGGACTCTAAAGACTCGACACTACGCTGGCAGTGGGTTTAACCACAGACCGCAAGCGGCACTAGCTGTGCGTAACGGTCCCCAGGTAATGCCGACAAGAAGACCGACGAGGCGAAACCCATCTGAACTCCTACTGAGCCTGAGTGTGACATTCTCCGTACAGTCCGGTCTGTTCGTCTGATACATCGCATGGCGGCCTAGGGGGCGGTAAACGTCAGTCCCCCAATAGCGGTACAAGTCGTGCCGGAGCGAAGCCCAAAACACCCTGAGATAACACTGGAAGCCTACCAGTATATCTCGTTTGCCCTGGCCAGGGACTACTCGTGTAATGGCTCTCCTAGACACAGCGCGATGTCAACCCCCAATATCGGGAGAGACGAATCCTGTCTAACCGTCACTGCCTCCAAGTGCTTCGGGACTGCATCCAACCACTACCTGTTTGCATGACTCCTTTGAGCCGTGGTAGGGTAGTGATCAAAGTACAGTGGGAACACACTCGAGGCGAAGTGACAGTGTCAAGTCAGCGGACTAAGCTGTACTCATGTCACCTGGGAACTGATAACTGACGATAGGCATAATACCAACTAGTCAGTTCCCGACGAGTCCTGTCCAGTGTACCCGTAACCTAACGAGCACCCGCATACTATCTCAAGTACGACGTACTGACGGCTGTAGGACAGACCGTCTCCCACACTGGGATGAGAAGCGCATGCGCTGGTCTACTCCGGAGTATCGATGCCCTGTCTCGATAGTCCTACGATCAGGGACCTGCATAAGGATGTGCTTATAGATTACCCAGCCCCACTAGTGTGACGGCCATCACATCGCTGGTAATCAAGCAAAGATCCTAAGGGCTCCACTAATGTATATAGGCGATATACAAAAATAAACACATGTACACATTGAAGTAGAAACAAACCAAGTAGCATACTACTATTTTGAGCAAGATTGTATATACAAAGTGAATATCCCAAGCTTCCATTAAGTAATATACAAACTAGTATGATACAGTAATGGCCTCTAGGACATATACACTAACAATCTCCCACTTGCACTAAGGCCATGTACTGGCGTATCGAAGACCTATCATCTCGATCAGCCGCTCGAACTGAGTCTGGGGCAGGGCCTTGGTGAATGGATCTGCAGTGTTATCTTCTGAAGCGACTCTCCGAACCTCGATCTCCTGGCGATCCACGATCTCCCTGATCAGGTGATACCGCCTCAAGATGTGTCGGGATCTCTGATGGGACCTGGGTTCCTTCGCTAAAGCTATAGCCCCGTTGTTGTCGCAATACAGAGGTATTGGATCAACAATGGATGGAACCACCTGAAGTTCTTTCAAGAACTTCCTCATCCAGACAGCTTCTTTTGCGGCATCAGATGCAGCGATGTATTCCGCTTCCATCGTCGAGTCTGCAACGGTTTCCTGTTTGGAACTCTTCCAACACACCGCCCCTCCATTGAGGGCAAAGACAAAACCCGACATGGACTTGGAATCATCCTTGTCACTCTGGAAGCTGGAGTCAGCAAAGGCCTCGATCTGGAGGTCTTTTCCGCCATACACCAAGAACATCTCCTTAGTCCTTCTCAGGTACTTGAGAATGTTCATTACCGCTATCCAGTGTTTCTCCCCAGGGTTTGACTGATACCGGCTTACCACACTCAGTGCATAAGCTACATCCGGTCTGGTACACAACATCGCATACATTATAGAGCCTACCGCAGAAGCGTAGGGTATAATAGACATGCGATCCCTCTCCAAATCAGTCTTGGAAGACATCTCTTTAGAGAGGGTGATCCCGTGACAAGCCGGTAGGTTACCGCGCTTGGAATCTTCCATACTGAATCTCTTCAGTATGGTGTAGATGTACCTGGACTGTGAAAGTCCTAATATCCTCTTGGATCTGTCATGGTAGATCCGGATACCCAGAATGTACGAGGCATCACCCAGGTCTTTCATGGAGAACCTGTGTGATAAGAACCCCTTGACAGATTGTAGCATAGGAATGTCATTTCCTATTAAGAGAATGTCATCCATGTATAAAACGAGGAATACTACAGTTCTCGCTACAAATCTACTATAGATGCATGGTTCATCTGGATTTTTGATAAAGCCAAATTCTTTGGCCGTCTCATCAAAGCAGATGTTCCAACTCCGCGATGCCTGCTTTAGTCCATAGATGGACTTAAGAAACTTGGACACCTTTCCTCTGCTCCCACTCTGAATGAAACCCTCTGGCTGGTCCATATAGACACACTCCTCTAAATTTCCATTTAGAAAAGCTGTCTTTACGTCCATTTGCCAAATCTCATAATCGTGGAAGGCAGCAATGGCAAGAAGGACCCGAATGGATTTCAGCATGGCTACTGGAGAGAAGGTTTCATCATAGTCCAAGCCAGGTCTTTGACGAAAACCCTTTGCTACCAGCCTAGCTTTATAGGTCTCAACCTGTCCATCTACACCAATCTTCCTTTTGAAGATCCACTTGCATCCTACGGGTTTTACCCCGTCTGGAGCAATGTCCAACGTCCATACCTTGTTGGTGTACATGGACTCCATTTCGGTCCGCATTGCATCCAGCCATTTCACTGAGTCAACGCTCTGAACGGCCTGCTGGAAGCTAGTAGGCTCATCATAATCTATGATGCAATCCTCTCTATCCCCGTCTATGAGAAAACCGTAGTATCTCTCGGGCGGATGAGTCTGCCTACTACTCCTGCGGAGCGGCGTAGGAATGTCCTTTCCTTCCGAGCCCTCTGGTTCCACTAAACTTTCAGTAATAGTCCGTGGTTCTGGAATTTCTTCCAGTTCTACTGCGCTCCCACTTATTTCCTTTTCTATGAACTGGTGTTCTAGAAAGTGGGCATGACGAGAAACAAGAACTTTTTGTTCCTCTTCACAGTAGAAGAAATATCCCTTGGAATTCTTTGGATATCCCACAAACTTGCACAATACTGAGCGTGCCTCGAGCTTGTCCGCATGCTGCTTTTTGACAAAAGCTGGACTTCCCCATGTCTTAATGTGATTAAGATGGGGTCTCTTCCCACACCACATCTCAAATGGCGTGGTAGGCACAGTCTTAGTAGGAACTCGGTTCAAAAGGTATGCGGCTGATTCTAGCGCATATCCCCAGAATGATCGCGGCAACTCAGCGTTACTCATCATGGACCGCACCATATCCAATAGGGTGCGGTTCCGTCTCTCCGATACACCGTTATGTTGCGGGGTGTATGGAGGAGTAAGCTGAGAGAGAATTCCGTTCTCTTTTAAATAGTCCAGGAACTCGGCACTTAAGTATTCTCCACCTCGATCCGATCTTAGAATCTTAATACTTTTGCCGGTCTGTTTCTCTACTTCATTCTTATACTCCTGGAATTTTCCAAAGGCCTCGGACTTATGTTTCATTAAGAAGACATAACCGTACCTTGAGAAGTCATCCGTAAAAGTAATGAAGTAAGAATATCCGCTTCGCGCATGTGTAGACATTGGACCGCACACGTCACTGTGTACGAGTCCCAAAAGCTCGCTCGCTCTTACTCCATGTCCAGTAAACGGAGTCTTTGTCATCTTTCCTTTGAGACAGGATTGACAAGTGGCATACGAATGATATTCGAACGCATTCAAATACCCTTCTGTATGTAACTTCGTCAACCTTCTCTCATTGATGTGACCCAGTCTACAATGCCACAAGAAAGTCTGATTTATTTCCGGAGACTTTCTTTTGTGTGTATTCTGAACATTGAAAATCTGTGGTTGGTTCAATACGTATATACCATTACTCAATATACCTGACCCAATCAAAACTTGATTAAGGTGAATGTTTACAACATTACTTACAAACGCAAATTCATAACCTTCTTTAGAAACTAAAGATACAGAAATGATATTACAAGTTGCGTTGGGTACAAAAAAGCAATTACGCAAAACCAAAACATGTCCATCTGTCATTCCCAGGTGATAGTCCCCCACGGCTTTAGCATCCATGCTAGATCCGTTCGCAACTCTGAGGGTCATGTCACCTGCTTTCAAAACACTACGGTTTCTCAACGCCTGCAAAGAATTACAGATATGATATCCTGATTCGGTATCCAATACCCAGGAAGTAGAGTTTATTGAAAGACAGTTTTCAATAACATACATACCTGAAGCTGAAGCCGCAACCTGCTTCAATTCCTGTGTCCTGGCTTTCCAAGCCCCGCAATCATTTTTCCAGTGACCTTTCTTATGACAATAGAAGCATTCTTCCTTATCCACAAGCTTCCCCGCTATCTTTATTGCTTTTGCTTTTCCCTTCGTATCCACTTTACTAACACCGCCCCTTGGTTTGGCGGGGCCTTTCTTCTTCTTTCCCTTGGCTTTCGCCTTGGACCTAGAAGAAGATGATCCTCCTACAAACAAAGTGGATGTTTCCCTACCTTTCTGTAGGGTGCCCTCTGCGCTCCTCAGCATGTTGAGGAGCTCTGAAAGTTCAACCTCTTTTTCTTGTAAGTTGAAGTTCAGTATGAACTGGGCGTAAGTGGAAGGAAGGGACTGGAGAACTATATCCGTATAGAGTTCACCCTCCAATGTGGTCCCTAGGTCCGCGAGCTCCTCAATGTAGCCGATCATCTTTAGCACGTGCTCGGCTACTGATGATCTGACAGCCATCTTTGCCGAAAATAACTTTTTTGACGCTTCGTATCTTGCGATACGAGATTGCTCTCCATACGGTTCTTTTGTATGGAGAAATATGGATTCAAGGTCCATATTCTCGTGCCTCCTCTGATGTTCGTTGTCCATCGAGGCAAGTACGAGGCACTTGGCCTTCGCGCTATCAATCTCCCAAGTCTTGCGGATTTCCTTATCCGCGACGCTGGAAGTGGGACCAGGGGCAGGGGGAGCTTTGGTGGTAAGAAGATACCCCAGCTTGTCGTAAGTGATTGCCATTTTGACATTCCTGAGCCAATCTTTATAGTTTGGCCCTGTAAGTATGTTTTTATCTAGGAGTAACTTAAGTCCAGTCATGTTGATTGGTCGCTGCAATTAGGAGAGAGAATAAGAAACACTCAGCATGATGCTCTTGCAAGTTTAGAATGGTTTTTAGTTTGTCTAAACAGGATGGCTCCCACTGTTTCTCGAATCCCTCCTCAAACCATAAAGGAAGAATTAGTCGGGATCAATCCCACCGCACAATACTTGCTTAACCGTTCAGCCAGGCCGGTGTCGGTACTTCGAGGGAGGTTTTCCAACGCTTTCGTGAAGTTCCTTAATTAAAGAACCTCTTTTCCCTGGGGGCGTAGCCCCGCTAACACCTTTCTAGGCACCTACTAGGTTTATAGCATTGATCGTTTAGTGAGAAATTTCCCGAGGAGTAGCATATACTCACAGTAGGATCGGGATCCAAATATCATCGCGTGACGAAACTGAAGGAATCCAACCAGAATCATCACACTCCAAATGGTATGCAAATCTAGCAAGTTTCAGTACTTATGAAACTCCCGATGTGGATTTTTGCCCCATGCTCTTATGACCTTGACTTTGGCCAAAATATCATAAGTCACATGTCAAGTTCTACCCGTCATTATCCAGGTTAATTTGGATCCATCCGTACCTACCCTTGACTTTGGCCAAAATGGCAGTACGACTGTCCCAAACCAACGCATCTATCTATGCTACACATGAACACCCAATAGCTACCAATCACTGTGCCTTGACTTTGGCCAACATACACAGCTTGAATACTATTGACTATTCATACTATTGACTATTCATGTGAAACGACGGAGGGCTACGGATGGTTTTGGTAAAACCGTGAACGTAGTGAACTTGATTTGGTCGATGGAACGAGATAGCTTTTAAAAGGAGTGGCTCAAGCTCCGCATTTAAAAGTTGGTTTTGAAAAGAACCGAGTGGTTTTTCGAAAGTGTTCCAACGACTTTAACTTGGTTTATTATCTTGCATTAGTTCTTTTAATGCGTGATATTCTTGCATTAGTTCTTTTAATGCGTCCCATCATTTAATCCTACCATTGCAGAAAACAACCAAAATATGACGTAAGCTTATGCCATTCGCATTCGCCACTGGGCCCCGTCATTACCCGTTAGGTTACTTAACTAACGACAGAGTGGGGGCTGGGCTAGCGCGTCTGTAAAACATAAGCAACTCCTAAATAATATCATATATAGATATACTGCAATGATAAACATTTCAGATCACAGATGAATACATTGGATATACTAGGAATCTGTAATTCGTACGAGCCTGTAACGAAAGACAGATTACACGGTCGCGGTGAATAGCCAATACCCCACCCAAGACCCCTACGGGTGCGGCAAACTACCCGCCAAGTACCCGAAGCGTAGCAACCTCCCTCATCTCCATGAGTAGGCCACTCGACACTTCGGCATACCCGGTAGTTTGTGCACCCCCTCCATGGGTCTATCCTAGGAGCAAAAACAGTAAAAAGAAATTATATAATGACGGCTACAACCCCGATCCGGTTGTGCGGCCATACAAATAATTATTACATCAATTTACAAATTTACATGAATTGAAAGAAAAGAAAACTCTCGTCTCATAACCCCCGGCTATTCACCCGCGACAATCCAACATATTCATATACACATTCCAGCAACATTACAGATCACAGATTTGTATAACCCCCACTAATCGACATATAACGATTAGTAGACGTTCAATACAAATATCACATTACAGAAAAACCCGTTATCTTAAGTCTTTTAGAAGTTCGATCAAAAATACGGATTTTCGGGACCCCAAAATAAAATTTTCGTTCTGCAAAATCTGGGATGAAAATACATGTACCAAAATTCCCAAAATACCCCCAGAAGCACACTGTAGCAAATAAACACCAGAGAGGGGCCAAGGAGGCCGCGGAACCGCGGCAATAGCAAGCTATTGCCGCGTTTCCGCGGTCGTTTAGGGGGATCACTTGGTGATTTTTCTACAGTGGCTTCAAAAAACCCTGAGCCGATTTTAGGTGTTAAAATAATCAACTTTTGAACAGTAAAAAAATCGACAGAAACTCGAATTTTTGGGGTTCGTTTTCGGGACATTTTCTTTGATCGATCTTCTAGTTACTTGCTAACATGTTAGATAGAGTTTAACTAGGCTCTGATACCACTGTAAGTCCATGCTACCTCTCCCGGTACTTTCGGGAATGCGGAATTTGGTAAAAAACAATTTTTACGGAGGTGGTAACATGGACCTATAACCCGGATCTTGGTTAAACATCTATCTAACAACCTAACTATGAGTTTCTAGCTACTCGGTTAGGGGGTAATACCTTGCTTGTCTTGAACTCCTTCGTCTTCAAGCTCCGATGGTGGTCCGGATTGGCGTCTTCTCGTCGTTTCCGTACGCCGAAGATAGATCCACCTGAAAGCTCCAACCTTTAGCTCCTTCTTCGTTCCTTGAAGAAACTAGTTCACTTGGTTTGCTAAACCTAGTGAACTAGAATGAGTAGAGAAGAATTAGAATGGGATTTTATCTATAGTTCTTGATTCTCAACTCATGGGAGATATGAACCATAGAGTCAAGAGAGGGAGCAAGAGGATGAGGGTGAGAGCAAAAGGAGAGCTCAAGAACAAGAGAGAGAATGAGCAAGAAAGAATGAGCAAGTATTTTGTCTCTCACCCTCTCATAATCCAAAGTCATGATAACTCATCATATCAAAAAAGTCTTATGTGATGGTTGAAGCAACCATAACCATATCATATCATGCACTCATTTTACACAAATGAGCAAGCAAGTAAAAGTCTTTGCCATGAAATGATGGCTATGGTTATCATGATGGTCAACTAGTCAAGCCTAGTCAACCGGTCAACAAAGTCAACAAGTCAACAAAAGTCAACAAGTCAACAAAGTCAACAAAAGTCAACAACCATGTCACCATAATACTTAATTCATATAATAGTTAATCACATATCATATTCTCATTAGGGTTGAGCAAAAAGTCAAATAGTCAACGGTCAACTGTCAACAACCCTAATGAGAATCCGCTGCCTCTGCCTCCCTGTCAACTGTGCATACACACCCGCATCCGCGTTCCGAGGAACACGAATGCAAACTGGATAAATCCAATCCCAAAAGGTACACTAGGATCTAGCTTAAACCAAAGCCCGCAAGTGTAAACTGTCCGGACACTGTACGTGCACAAGTGCACGGATGTGACCGAACCCTGTCGCAAAACTATGCGACCTGTCGCAATACCATGCGACCTCTACTCTTTTGCCTAAAGGCGAAAAGCTTTCTGTGTGGGACTCTAAAGACTCGACACTACGCTGGCAGTGGGTTTAACCACAGACCGCAAGCGGCACTAGCTGTGCGTAACGGTCCCCAGGTAATGCCGACAAGAAGACCGACGAGGCGAAACCCATCTGAACTCCTACTGAGCCTGAGTGTGACATTCTCCGTACAGTCCGGTCTGTTCGTCTGATACATCGCATGGCGAGCCTAGGGGGCGGTAAATGTCAGTCCCCCAATAGCGGTACAGGTCGTGCCGGAGCGAAGCCCAAAACACCCTGAAATAACACTGAAAGCCTACTGGTATATCTCGTTTGCCCTGGCCAGGGACTACTCGTGTAATGGCTCTCCTAGACACAGCGCGATGTCAACCCCCAATACCGGGAGAGACGAATCCTGTCTAACCGTCACTGCCTCCAAGTGCTTCGGGACTGCACCCAACCACTACCTGTTTGCACGACTCCTTTGAGCCGTGGTAGGGTAGTGATCAAAGTACAGTGGGAACACACTCGAGGCGAAGTGACAGTGTCAAGTCAGCGGACTAAGCTGTACTCATGTCACCTGGAAACTGATAACTGACGATAGGCATAATACCAACTAGTCAGTTCCCGACGAGTCCTGTCCAGTGTACCCGTAACCTAACGAGCACCCGCATACTATCTCAAGTACGACGTACCGACGGCTGTGGGACAGACCGTCTCCCACACTGGGATGAGAAGCGCATGCGCTGGTCTACTCCGGAGTATCGATGCCCTGTCTCGATAGTCCTACGACCAGGGACCTGCATAAGGATGTGCTTATAGATTACCCAGCCCCACTAGTGTGACGGCCATCACATCGCTGGTAATCAAGCAAAGATCCTAAGGGCTCCACTAATGTGTATAGGCGATATACAAAAATAAACACATGTACACATTGAAGTAGAAACAAACCAAGTAGCATACTACTATTTTGAGCAAGATTGTATATACAAGGTAAATATCCCAAGCTTCCATTAAGTAATATACAAACTAGTATGATACAGTAATGGCCTCCAGGGCATATACACTAACAGAATTGTGATTGCTCCTTTAGATTGATGCCAGATCTGAAATTAGTGAGTTGACGTATCTTTTGAGCGGTGTAATGTTCGAGCGAGCTTTTCCTTTTCCTGCACAGACTTCGAAATACGGGTTGCGATATATAGAAAATATGCCATGTAATGAAATGCAGTCAATTTCCCTAGAAATGCCGGTTTTAAGGTCTAATACATGTAATCTGATAATTTGCGATAGATTTGCTAATATGTGAAATACGGATACCGAACACTTCTATATGTATGCAGATGATAGGGAAATTGCCGGTTAAAATATGCAATATTTTCGACTGATCAAATACCCCCAAACTTAATTTCGATCGTCTCGAGCGAATGTTTTATTAAAAAGAGAAGGAGAAAATAAAGAAAGAGAAAAACCAACTAGCACACTTTCGTAGGCAACACGATTGCACTGAGCATGTGCAACAAGCCTTTAAACCTCTAGGTGTCCCTAGTAGGAGGAGTGTTGTCTCCTGAGGGTTTTCAGCGGATTGCACCCACAAAATCCAATAATAAAAGCAAGATCATGAATATTACATTTAAAGAAAAGAATTGTAAAAGAAAAGCCTTGAAAATTAGGGTTTCCAACTAAGCTAGCTTTTCGGTTGTCATGAGCCCTATCTTAATGGTCATGAAAAGATGTCAGAAATCACGTCCTCCCTCAATAAAACATCATTTTATTCTTCATTCCTAACTTTCTTCCAAACATCGATCATATCACCCTGCGTGTGTGTAAAGAACATCCCTATACCCGGAGAATTCAATACAAGCTATCATACTCTTGCCCATCAGCCTCAGTACTTTTTAATTAATGAATATTTAGATGAGATTGCTCACACACTTTCATGCGACCGTTAATACTTCTTGAGGTACTAACCGACCGATTACTCCTGTGCTTGCTTACTTGGTGTATTTTCCTTGTCTTGCACCACCTCAGGCATAGCAGTGACTCCCAGACCAGTTGGCCTTAGGGCACTAGGTGAAGAAGCACCCTCGCTATACATTTTTATTGCCCTCGGTGATAACAAAACCAGTGTCCATTTTTCTCACCACTTTATATTTTTATTCATTATTTTTTTCTTTTTATTTCCTTCATACATCGGCTTTAAGACAAGAGCATTTCAAGGTATCCTCTACTATCCCAGGCTTTAAGACGTGTGTAAGTGCAAATAGCAGGGTATCAACGTTCAAAATGTTTGGCTTCCAGAATAGAAACTATTTTTCAGACTTATTTTTATCCTCAGATTAGTGACGTCCTTCATCTTACTAACCCTTGGGACAACGGCTCATAACTACTTATTACTAGTTCGTATAAGAAAACTTCTAATTTTCTTAGTTTTCTTAAATTTTTCTAATCTCATGGATGTAATTTTTCACTATCTAAACTTTCATTATCTTATTTATATACAAAAAAGTGTAAATATTTAAAATTATTTTTAAATTCGAAAAATTTTAAATTTTTATGGGTTTTGAATTTTTTTTTTATTTATAATTTTTATAGATTTTTAAAAGAAATGTTTTGTGCTTATGCAGATGATATGCAAATGATGCAAAAATAAGCACAACCCTCCCCCAAACTTGTTTTCAACAGTGTCCTCACTGTTGCCGACAGCTATATCTACAAAACCTGTAAGTCTGGGGGGAATTATTAGTGGGGGCAAAATATATAAGTGCAGAACTTCCCCCAAACTTATCTTTCACTCACCTTCATTCAAAAGATGATGCAATGATATTCTGGACATGAAGGTGAGACGGAGGAATTTTAATCCAAATAAACTGGCTCTTGTAAGAACAAGAGCTCCTCCGTGGGGTCAATGGAATAATACGGCTTTAATCTATGTCCATTTACTTTGAAAACAGTGTCGTTTTTAATATTTTCAACTTCTACTGTCCCGTGCGGGTATACAGACCGCACAACAAAAGGTCCCTTCCATCGAGATCGGAGCTTACCCGCGTGAAGGTGTAATCGTGAATCATAAAGAAGGACTTGTTGACCAGGTAAAAATGTTTTCCTCAAAATGTTTTTATCGTGAAAAACCTTAGTCCTATTCTTTGTGATTACAGCGTTATCATAAGCTTCATCGCGGAGTTCGCTTAGCTCGTTAAGTTGCAGCTTCCGAAAGTTGCAAGCAAGGTTTAAATCAAAATTTATTTCCTTTATAGCCCACAATGCTTTATGCTCTATCTCGACGGGTAAATGACATGTTTTTCCAAGCACTATCCTATATGGAGACATTCCTAGGTCGGTCTTATATGCAGTCCTGAATGCCCAAAGAGCATCCGTCAATTTGGCCGACCAGTCTTTTCTATTTTTAGCAACAGTTTTCTCCAGGATAAGTTTGATTTGTCTGTTTGAGATTTCAGTCTGCCCGCTTTTTTGGGGATGATAGGGTGTAGAAAGTCTGTGGTTGATTGAGTATTTCCGCATGAGAGTCTCAAAAGACCTGTTGCAGAAATGTGTCCCATTATCGCTAATAATAGCGCGTGGGTGTTCAAATCGCGAGAAAATATTCTCTTTTAAGAACTTAATGACAACTTTTTTGTCATTAGTGCGACATGGAATGGCTTCTACCCATTTTGAGACATAATCAACCGCCAGCAATATGTACAGATTCCCAAAGGAGTTGGGAAAAGGACCCATAAAATCTATGCCCTAAATATCGAACATTTCAACAACCAAGATGGGTTGCTGAGGCATTTCATTCCTCTGAGATATTCTACCCGTATACTGACATTGTGTATAGGTTTTGCAATGTTCAAATGCGTCCTTGAATAAGGTCGGCCAATAAAATCCACATTGCAAAACCTTCTCCGCTGTCTTTCTAGGACCAAAGTGACCCCCACAGGCCTGATCATGACCAAAAGAAAGAACACTCTTGAACTCTTCATTCGGGATGCACCGGCGAATGATCTGATCAGGACAATATTTAAACAAATAGGGCCCGTCCCAGTAAAAGTGTTTTACTTGGGATAGAAAACGATATTTGTCCTGTTTTGACCAATCGCTCGGTATAAGTCCCGTGGCATGATAGTTCACAATATCCCTGACCCATGGTTCAGTGGATACGCTCAAGAGTTGTTCGTCAGGGAACGAGTCGTTGATCGGCAGGGTCACAGGAGGAGAAATGATGCGTGAAAGGTGGTCAGCTACTACGTTTTCACATCCTTTCTTATCTTTGATAACAAGATTGAATTCTTGTAAAAGAAGGATCCAACGTATTAGTCGACCTTTTGCATCTTTCTTCGCCAGAAGATATTTTAAAGCGGAATGGTCAGTATACACAACTATAGGTGAGCCTATTAAGTAAGGCCTGAATTTTTCTAATGCAAATACAACCGCTAATAGTTCTTTCTCTGTGGTTGTATAATTGATTTGCGCATTATTCAGAGTCTTACTTGCATAGTATATCACGTGTGGCATCTTTTCAATGTGCTGTCCTAGGACTGCACCTACTGCAAAATCAGATGCGTCACACATCAGCTCAAAGGGGTAGTCCCAGTTTGGTGATGATAAAACGGGGGCTGAAGTGAGTGAGTGTTTAAGTGAGTCGAAAGCTGTCTCGCAATCCGAGTCAAAATGGAAGGTCGTATCCTTAGCCAGGAGAAGAGTTAAAGGTCTAGCAATTTTGCTAAAGTCCTTAATGAATCTCCTATAAAAACCCGCATGGCCAAGGAAAGAGCGAATATCTTTGACGCTTTTGGGATGAGGGAGGTTTTGAATGACATCTACTTTAGCTTTGTCAACCTCAATGCCTTTCTGTGAAATGACATGTCCAAGGACAATTCCTTCTTGGACCATAAAATGGCATTTTTCCCAGTTCAAAGTCAAGTTCTTCTCTTTGCAACGAGTAAGAACAGCGTCCGGATTCGCTAGGCAATCGGAAAAAGAGTCTCCAAAAATCGAGAAGTCGTCCATAAAGATCTCCAAAAAATTCTCTACCATATCAGAGAATATCCCCATCATACACCGCTGAAAGGTAGCGGGAGCATTGCATAGCCCGAATGGCATGCGACTGTAAGAAAAGGTACCAAAAGGACAAGTAAAAGTGGTTTTATCTTGATCCTTTTTGGCGATGGGGACCTGATTGTAGCCTGAGTATCCGTCCATAAAACAATAAAACTCTCGTCCCGCTAAGCGTTCCAGCATTTGATCAATAAATGGTAGAGGAAAATAGTCTTTCCTCGTGGCAACGTTGAGTTTTCTATAATCGATGCATACACGCCACCCAGTTTAGGCGCGTGTCTGAATCAACTCATTCGCCTCATTTGTTATCACAGTGATGCCAGATTTCTTAGGAACGACATGTATAGGACTCACCCACTGGCTATCGGTGATGGGGTATATAATACCATTATCTAAGCATTTGACGATCTCTTTCATTACAGCTTCCTTCATGACGGGATTCAACCGTCTCTGTGGTTCTCGGGTTGGTCTGGCATCATCCATCACATGTATATGATGTTCAACTATCAAGGGACTAATCCCTCTGATGTCCGCCATACTCCAACCAAACGCCTCTTTGTTAGATCTCAATACCGATAAAAGTGCATTTTCTTGCTCTGATGCAAGAGAAGCGGATATTATAACCGGTAAAGACTCATTCTCACCTAGATATGCATATTTAAGGTGAGAAGGTAAAACCTTGAGATCTAATTCGGGTGGAGAAATGATAGAAGGAGGTATCATAGATTGATTTTTGGATTTACAAAGAAGCTCAGAGCCTGTGAAAGATACAGACTCGGGTGGAGAAAGGTCAGAAGTGCAGGTCTCAAGTATAGGTAAAGTGTCCTCACTAAGATCTTGTGCAAAGTCAAACAGAGATGTGGTAATGTCATCGAGATCAGTAAAGAAAAGTTCCTCAGCTCCACAACTATCGGGAGCGATCTCATGGACAGAGCACACATCTAAAATATGAGCAGAGGGTTCTGATGGCTGACTTCCAACTTTGTAGATATTTAGTTCAATGGTCATATTTCCAAATGATAAGTTCATTGAACCGTTTCTACAGTTTATAACAGCGTTGGAAGTGGCAAGAAAAGGACGACCCAGAATCACCGGAATTTGGCCCCGGGGGTTTGCTACAGGATGTGTGTCGAGCATAATGAAGTCTATAGGGAAAACAAATTCCCTGACCTTTATTAGCACATCCTCTAATTCACCCCTTGGTTTGGTGATAGATCGGTCTGCCATCTGGAGAGTGCAGTGAGCAGGTTTCAGCTCTCCAATCCCTAGTTGCTCATAGACAGAATAAGAGAGCAGGTTAACACTCGCGCCAAGGTCTAAAAGAGCACGATTTATGTTTTTACCCCCAATCGAAATCGATATTGTAGGACATCCTGGGTCCTTTCGTTTCTTTGGTAGCTGGGGAATAAAAGCAGTGCTGATATTATTAGACATAAAGACCTTCTTCGGCACTTGAGTCTTCCTCTTCCTAGTGCACAAGTCCTTAAGAATTTTCGCATAAGCGGGGACTTGTTGAATCGCATCTAGGAGAGGGATATTGATGTTAACCTGTTTGAACATTTCTATAATTTTCTCCATATGAGGACTCGTTCTGTTACCCCTTAACCGGTTCGGGTAAGGAGCTTTCGCAATAAGCGCAGGGTCCATCATAGGAGAAGGAAAAGGGGGTAGACGAGGTCCCAAAAGAGGTGTGGGGACCGTCTGTGGAGAACTATAAGGGTTGGGAGAAGGTGTCGAGCCTAAAGGGAAATGGAGAATAGGCTCGTGAGAAGGTGGTATGGTAGAAGAAGAAGGATCAGAAGGAGAAGTGTGTGGAAAGGTCTCAGCCGAGGTGTTGCTATGATTTTCAGTATTATCAATATCTTCCCCGACATTATTATTCAGCACTCTTCCCGATCTCAACGTTGTAATGGCATTTACATTGTAATGCCCAGGATTCTGTAGGGGTTGAGAGGGAAGTTTCCATTTTTCTCTCGCACTCATTTCGGCTTTGAGGCGTGCGATTTCAGCTTCCATCGATCTGATACTCTCAGCTTGGGACGCTGAGTTTTTCTTTATCTCACCGACGGAAGATCTAAACTCAGCCGAAACCTCTATGAAATTTGATAAAAGTGATTTCATGGTTTGAGTGAATTGAGAGAAATCGTCAGAACATGACAACTGCATAGGATTAGACTGTGCAGGATTGTTGCCCTGGTTTTGGAAATTTTATGACTGGTAGGGGTGCTGAGTGAGTTGAAGGGGTTGCCGTTGTGGTGGAGGAAGAGCCCTTTGAAAATTATTTGTGTTTGGAACCGTGTTTTGAGATTGATTTTGGTTCCAAGCAAAATTCGGGTGGTTCCTCCAACCCTGATTGTACGTGGAAGAATATGGATCGTTTCTAGGTCTTTGAAATGCGGCATTAGAATGCTCGTGACCTTGAAACGTAGAGTTTAATGGACATTCTTCCGTTAAATGTGACGGATCAGAACAACACCCACAAACAGTTTTGGAGAGTGACATTGGGTTTAAGGAGGCTGCTGCAAATTTTTGTTCCATAGCGTCGAGCTTCTTTTGCATTGCTGCCATTTCAGCTCGAACACCTATGGACACATCTATTTGGTGAACGCCACCCCTATTCAATGGTTGGGTTCCACTCTCCCACTGTAGTGATTTTTCTGCGAACTCTTCTAAGTACTTCCAAGCTTCCCCATCATCCTTAGTCATAAAAGTACCTTGACACATGTTTTCAAGGCTCTGTTTAGTGCTAGGGTTACTGCCCTCATATATGATTCGGCAAAGCTCCCATCTCGGGATGCCGTGATGAGGACACTGAACCAATAGATCCTTGAAACGTTCAAAGCATTTAGAGAATGGTTCAGCAGGGAGCTGGGCAAATTGATTCAGTTCGCTACGGATTCGAGCCGTCTTTTGGATTGGGTAAAATTTCTTAAGGAATGCAGCGACAAATTCTTCCCAATGCGTAATAGAATGTGCGGTAGTGTTATATAGCCACTTCTCGGCTATATCGCACAATGTAAATGGAAGAAGTCGTAGACGCATCGCATCCACTGAAAGTTGTGACATACCCATCATTGCGCATACGTTTTCAAATTTGGTAATGAAAACGTAAGCGTCCTCAGTCTCGATTCCGTGAAATTTGGGTAAAAGATTGATATACTGGGGCTTGATTTCAAAGTTATCCCCATTGGCTGGTGGTGTGAATAAGCAGGTCGTAAGAGGACTTCTATGTGGATAGCATCTCTCCTGGATAGAAATGCGGGGAGGATTCTGCGCACCAACGGACGGCGGCAGATTAGGGTTAAAGAAGTTTGATGGATTGGGATCCATTGGTGTGGGTGTGGTAGTAGGTAAAGAAAAGGTAAATGGACAAATATCGACTTCGGAGTCGATAAGGGGTACGCAGACTAAACGGGCACTAGAATCCCGTGTCCAGCCTATCTTGTACTAAAAAGGGTTAGTACAAGTGGCGGCGTTGGCTTATAATTAGGGGTAAATGAATGCGGTGTTTGCTTTTGAAAAAGGGACGGATTTTTGAAAAAATGATGCGACAAAACAAATGCAGCACACAAACCCTAGAATCTATTGGTCACCTAGGTCCGGCTCTAGACCGCTCCTAACTGCCAAAGACAAGTCGCAGGATAGAATCCTCCACTGCCTTTTTGTCCCCCTGTGGCCGGATAAGTGCCAGGTAAGTGGGAAGGTACTCCACTACGTAAATAGTGGGCCTAATTAAAAACCACTAGCCTTAGACACACTCGCCTTAGGCACCACAAGAAAACGCAGATAAGCAATGAATTACCCACGGCCCTCTTCTGTCCTACTTGAGCGCGACAGTCCTTAGAGTCATCTCTAGATTTCTTTTAGTTAATGTGGGTCAATGCGGATGCAAGTTTGGTGATTTTCGGGGCCTAGGAAGGGTAATGAAATCCCCACCTAATTTGGATTTGGCCGTGCCCCTTAATATCCATATTTAGAATGCAAACAACCAAGAAACAAAATCACGCACAAATTTAATTTGCAATTTGCGAGCTGTGATTATTTGCAAAGAATCCTTCAGCAAAGTGTTAATTGGAGCTAAAAAGAGGAGAGGGGAGAGAGCAAGAAGTCACCTGCTGCAAAGATACTGCAGAGATCACCTCAACATGCCGCTGTTCCGCCGCATATGGTGGGTATTGGCCGCTCTTCCGCGGTCCTCTGGTGGGTTCACTGCACAAGTTTTCTTCAGGGAGCTTATCTTGGCTCCCTCAGCTCTCTGGTATATTCCAAAAAAATTTTCCACAGTACAGAATGCTCCAGATCACCTTGCAATCAATCACAACACACGTATAAGAGTTTGTACGAATTTTGACTTCAAAAAGTAAAATGTAATAATTCTATCACTTCAAACTAAAAATGAAACGAATTAGCGCGCGATCCCCGGCAACGGCGCCATTTTGATTGATCGTTTTTCCGTTGTGTAGTATGAATCAATTCAAAAGGTCCCCTAAAACGGCACCATTTGATTGAAACTGTTTCTTGTGTCGGTATTCAGAAAATTTATAAAGAACTTCACAACCAAAAAAATATTTTGACCGCAATCAAACTACGGTGTCAATTGTAGTTCATGAATGAGTGCGGATCGTCCACAGGGATTGCACGATTCGTTTTTATGATATGCTTGAATTGAAAACTTAATTGACAAGAAAAGAAAACATGATTCAAGAATTTATCAATTGATTCAGGTGTCACGATGTTTAATCAAGAATCAAGAAACTGATAAACAATCAAGAATTGGGTTTCGATAATATTTCCAATCAACGGTCAAGAATCTAAAAGAGGCTCGTAGGAATCGATCGGATCAATAGACGTGATGTAATCTAAAGATATCGTGTTCTTGTCCTTCGAAGGATTGATACTAGATCGATGATCATCGACGAGAGTTAGGGCTTTCTTGATGAAACTAGGGTTCATCTTTTAACCCTTGTTCTTTCATCGATATCATTCCTTTTCTAGCCTCTACCAAATTCAAGAAACGATCGTAACTCCCCAATTTCGAACGATATCAATCAAGAAAGTATCGAAACGAAATGGGTCGTCGTTTCTTGAACTTGCTAGGGTTTACAAAACTCATAGGACTCAAGAATCGATTAAAGCTATGTTACATCATCATTCTATTGACCGTCTCGACTCCTCGACGAGCGGAGTTTTATTCACACATCACCACACAGAAAAGATTTACGAATTGTAAAGATATCATGATGCAGAATTTAAAGAAAACAAGATAAAAGAATATCACATTTATTTATCTCAACAATTTTGATTACATTCGCTTCAAGAACTACAAGAGGAAGAATCTAAATTGTTGATCGGGCGTCGCTCGGCTTCGTGAGTCGTGGATCGGCTCGGATCGCTTGCTCCGTTGAAGATCGGCTCCGCTCCTAAAGGTTGTAAGGCTTCTTGCTTAATGGGTACTCGGAATCTTGATTTTTAATTGGAATTAGGGTTAGGGTTTCCCATAAGCTCTCTCACTAAACTTGTGGAAGAGGGAGATGAAGAAGGAGAATGGCTAAAAATGAACTACAAAATGGGTTGATTCTATCTATCTCCACTCTATGATGATTTAAGATCTAAGATTTTTTTTCTCACCCTAGGTCTAGGCTTCTATTTATAGACTTCCCAAACCCTAGGTTTAGATTTGAAATGGTAGTTCCCTCCAAAAGTTTGTTGAGAGAGTTTGTTAGACTTAGCTTAGGGTTTAAGCTAGGGTTTTGGGGGAAAGTTCTAGAATGATAGGCTAGTTTAGTGTAGATCAAAGTGTTTGCTGATCTGGTAGAAGTCCCTGGAGTCTTCTGGAACATGTCATGCTTTTCTGAACTGTAGCCACTGAGCTAGGAGTTGTGCACCAAAAATGAGGAGGTGATTCCCTGATCCCACCGCGGATCCGCGGCACAAGCAAGCCATTGCCACGGATCCGCGGCTCTTTGATGGGCTTGGGCTTTGGTCTTTCAGGTGTTGTCTTGGACTGCTATTTAGGGCTTTGTCTGATATGCTGAATTGTGATTGCTCCTTTGGATTGATGCCAGATCTGAAATTAATGAGTTGACGTATCTTTTGAGCGGTGTAATGTTCGAGCGAGCTTTTCCTTTTCCTGCACAGACTTCGAAATACGGGTTGCGATATATAGAAAATATGCCATGTAATGAAATGCAGTCAATTTCCCTAGAAATGCCGGTTTTAAGGTCTAATACATGTAATCTGATAATTTGCGATAGATTTGCTAATATGTGAAATACGGATACCGAACACTTCTATATGTATGCAGATGATAGGGAAATTGCCGGTTAAAATATGCAATATTTTCGACTGATCAAATGTCATCCCACCTCCTCTCATGATTCTCAACACGTGAAAGGGTTGAGAGGAGGTGGAGATTGAAGGTGGATGAACTATGGAAACTCAAGACAGTGGGAGCGAAGCTCAAATGGTGAGAGAAGAGAGCTCAATAATGAACCATCTCATTTTTCCAACAAGTGACCAAGTGAAGAAAATTCTCACAATAAGAATTGGTTTTGTAAAACATTTTTTCATTTTTAAATCCAAGCCATACTTGAATAGTATGCACAAATGAATTAACAATTCATTTGTGCACACTATGCAAGCATAGTTCTCACCATACTCCCCATCTCAATTTCCACCACATTACCATTTTCAAATAAATGGTCAAACCCCAAAAATGAGGTGTCCACCTTCTAGAATGTTTTCCAGAAAAACACGGATTACATTCTACTGTATATACATACCTGTGTTCATACCGAAATACGAATATCCAAAGAGATAGAATAACAAAAAGAACATAATACTAGAATATACATATCGAAATATATATATGTAAATTATTAAATCAATACATGATTTAATAATCCGGCTCAAACTCGAGCCGGATAATATCATCAACTGTCCGATCGAAAGTCCAGGTACAAAATACAATCGATCGATCGGAACCCAGCACGTATCCAATATGGCTACTACATCATTTCGCCAGAACCAGAGAAACCCTCTGTGTGGTTCTCTAAAGACTCGTCAATACACTGGCAGTGGGTTTAACCACAAGCACGTCAGCGGCACTAGCTGTACGTAACGACTACGTAGGTATTGAGAGAAAGGAAGGTCGACGAGTAAGCTCATCCAAATCCTTACTGAGCCTGTCTGTGACAATCTCCATACAGTCTGGTTTGTTCATCTAACAGTATCGCATATCGGGTCTAGGGGTGGATAAAGTCAGACTCCTAATAACGCGATATTTCGTGTCGGTATGAAGCCCATCACCCACTTAGAAACTACTGATCCAAATCAGTAATTCTCGTCCACCATGGCCATGGATTTCTGGTGATGGCCACTGTTGGAAACTCACCCGCGCACACAAACACGTAAGTTTTGAAAATGTGATTGTTTAAGGAAATGGATGCGCACGCGAGAATGTTCTCGTTTTAAAATTTATAAACCGCAAGTGCACGGCGCGTTGTAGCAAGCCAGCAAGTACGGGTCGATCCGCAGGAAATTGTGCATTAGGTCTTGTTGTTTAAGGTTCAACAAATAACTAATGGTTAGTTTTGTCACAAAAATAAAGAATACGAAAACAAGGAAAACAAAGAAAGAAGTTAAGAAAGAAGAGGTTGTGGCTTTGGCTCGGAAGATCGAATCGCGACGATTCCTTCGACGCTCCCTTGATTATGAGTTGTTCGCCCTTACGTTGATCCCGACATGAAGCATGAATTGTCAACGCGGTTGCGAACCACAAATCATCAAATTCCGATATTCGCCGCAAAACACGAACTAGTCCGTTTTGTTCACTTACCGTTGTATGTCCGAACTTGGGGTAACAACACTAAGCACAAGGGATAGCAAGCTTACCACAACATCAAAAACACAATTAGTAAGTGAGAGCAAATAGTTTTAGTATTAACTTTGCCAAGGGTTTGTAATGATATATTGTCACGACCCGAAATTGGCACGTGACGGCCCTAATACTACGCAACGTCTACAGGCGTAACGCAGTAAAAGAAAGCCAAAACCTAGAAATCTAAACCATCAAAAGTAATAAGAAAGTGATAACAGTATTTTCAAAACCTTTGAAATCACAACCCAAATTCTTTAAAGTCTCACTTTTATTCTTTAAAATTTTGGCAGCACCTCCTTTGTAAAACAATCCCCAAAATGGGTACAATATAAATATAAAGTAAAGCATCCCCAACGGGAGCAAATCCACTCTAAAAAGGCGGAAAACAACCACCACAATAGGTATACGACGCCGTAGCGAAGATAGAGACGATAAAAATAAAACTTCATAAAAGCCTCCAAGGCACAAAATAATATACAATATCGTCCTCTCATCAAGTCTCTAAGTCATACAATATAGTGGTAAATAGAGAGTACAAGGGTACAACGAATATACAATACAACATTGGATAACCACAAACCCACTTGGGCAAAACTGCATTGTTAGGCGAAGTGGTATCCACAGCAAAAGATGATGCGATGGATGGAAATAGCCCTGCCTCTGACTATCCTGAGGAACACCTGCAAACACTGTGGCACAACGGGGGTGAGTTGCCAACTCATGAATAGTAAATAACATATGCAGGTAATCGCGAGTATGCACGTACAACGCGAATCTAACATAAGTATCAAATATCAATAGATCGTCATATGTAATGCATCAGTCATGAAATGTACGCTAGTAGGTACTACTACTACATGAAGCGATAATATGACAATCCGTATGCAATAATCATGTAAGATACTCTATCGGGTACAAATAATACATGAAACAATGCATAAAAATAGTATGTAAATGCAACAGTCATAGAAAGTACTCTATCAAGTACAACTAATACATGAAGCAGTGCATAAACAATAAATGTGGAGTATGGAATGAAATATGTCATTTCCACGGAAATCCTAACCTCGTGGTAGGACCAAAATCCAACAAGACAATCAAATTCCCAATTTTCCACAAATCAGCCCCCAAATATGGCTATCATATCTAGTAATTCTCATATATCCTGAACGTCCAACATCAAGTATATCTCATATATTCTATATCCCACATATCCTGTGTGTACAATATCAGTATATCACACATATCCTATGTGTACAATATCAGTATATCCCACATATTCTGTATGTACAATATCAGTGTATCCCACATATCCTGTGTACAATATCAATATATCCCATATATCCTGTGTACAATATAAATATAAGTATGAGGATATCAACCCCCTATGTCCACCGACGATACGTAGAAAACATGGAAAACCTGAGTGTCAAACACCAACACTCGAAACATCATGAAACCCGTGTCTAGCATCGACACGCAAATCCTCATAACTCAGGCGCTGTCACCAAGACTGGCCCTGACGATATGTCGTACATCACTCCGGTCGAGATCCCCACGATAACCGCCGAGTACAAATAAAATCACCGGTAGGTACTTGCCCACCTTCCAAGCTCATCGTCTGTACCATGAACATCTTGCCGAGGGAAACCGTACCGGGTCCCACCATGTACCCTCAAACGGCCCACGACGCTCCTCGCATGGGGTATATAATCAGAACCGATAAAACCCATGGTGGCTGCAGAAATATCATATCAAGAGAAACCGGGTTTTTCAAATAATGCATAATTTGATGAAACAACCACGGTCCTCAAATCCAGAAAACATCATGAAAAGTCCATATCTCAATGTGAAAATCCATGAATATAATATAACTGTATGAATCAATACACATATATTAGCGTCCCATTCCACTAATATTGGTGTAAAGGCATATATAATAGCGTCCCATTCCACTGTTATATATACTGGAGTAAAAATATCGGAGACATCATTTGAAATCCATGAATGTAATATATGCAACACGAAACAATAATATGAGCATATAAAGGAAAACCGCTATTTAACTGCAACAATTTACTAAATATATCGCGTGGATCCTGATTTCCCCGAAATCAGATGCAACATCATAGACAGGTGAACATGTAGCTATAACAAGGTATGCGTAACCATGTCGGTATAGCAAGATATGTGTGTCCATATGTAAGTATGTATGATGTCAAAGTAGCTGTAGCAAGGTATGTATCTATACCTATCCATAATACCCTCCAGGTATATGTATGTCTGAATGCCAGATGTGTATGTAGCTATGTTTTATATGTGTATATACCTATCACAATGGTACAATACCATATAGGTATATGGGTAACTAGCATGTAAACATATCAAGGAATATGTGTAAGCATGTAGGTATACAGGTATGCTATATGTCATATGCATATAGGGATATGAATCAATGTCTTAATGTCCCTAACCAAACAATATTATATCTATCAAAGGTTTGTGTGTGATATGGAAATTATTGACGGTGTGGGTGGCATACAATCAGTGCTCGTGCAATATAAGCCGTCAATAATAGTGCAGGGTCCTAAGGATACGAGTCCAGGCACAAGAAGTAACTAAGAAATAGGGGGTATGCGCAACTCTAAATATGAAATAGAATGTGCGACAAAGTAAAGTCATTTCTAGCCCAGACGCATAACGTCATGCGGGCGATTCCCCTGTAGATGTTAAATGTACTCACCAACGTCCTGGCTAAGTGAAGCCAACCACTTGTTTTCCCTTGTAGCAGTGTCCGAAGTCCCCGCCTGCGAACCTACCACATTAAAACAATAAAGCAAGTATATATTAATAATAGACCCAAAACATACACAATCTACATCTAACCGACGCAACAACACCAAACATACTTTCAAGTGTTCGTATTGTGGCTAACGTGCGTAGCGACACGACGAAAACAACCTAAGAGCAAAAATCACACCACAAGCACGATCCGTGTCGTATAATGTATCGCGCGGACACAAAACACTAGATTATAGGAAAACGATCCCAGATTTTGCATACTGTAATTACTAAAAAAGTAAACAGTACCAAACACCCCTAAACCACAGAAGACAACTACCCACAAAAACCCAAACTTCAACATCCCTTAAGTAGCCGACGTCGCCGGAATTGCCAAAGGGGGTCGCCGGCCGAGGCCGGTGAGATGGTCCTCGTGTCTCAGGTGGTGACTTAGGTTCACTAGTATATCACTACAATCTTGTTTGGTCACTCGGTAAAATTTCCAGATTACAGCCGTTCACAGAGATTCAAAAAGCACACTAAAAACACTATATTGCACTAATCGATATAAAAAGTGTTCTACGCTACAACTAACGAGCTAAATAACATAAAAACTTCATTTTAACAGATTAGGGATTATACCTATCAACCTTGCTCACAAGCTCCAAGCTTTCCTAGCTCCAAGTGATCCAAGATGCTAAAATTCAAAACTTGGTTTATTTTTGCGATTCATTTGGGAATTTTGGAGAATTTTGAGTTTGGATTGATGCAAATTGGCAAGGAAATGATCAAGAGAAGTAAAGGAGGAAGGGATCTCGGCCAAGTGAGGTGGGTGAGGAATTGTGTAGGGTTTTCTAGCAATTTCCATCAATAAATGCAATTTAATGCATTCACACACACACACACACAAATGCATGCACCTTTGACTTTCTTTTCATTTTCTTTAAAACTTAATCCATATGCACAAACAAATATCTAGATAAAGTGGGAAGGGTTTTATTACACAAACATAATTGAAGAAAAGTTCACTTAGAAGAAATTTCCCAAAATGCGAATACCGCATTAAAATAATATTGAAATTAGGAAAAATTCAAATTGAACCAAAACGTCCCATATACCCCCAAAGTTTGCGCACTAGATTTATTTTAACTAAACTAGGTGCTGGCAAGTCTATTTGGTCGTTTGATCACAGTCGGGTTAAAACAGAAAATACCGATAATTTACCCAAAAACAGAGAAATTCACATAACGATTTCTAAAACGTTACAATCTCCCCCCCCCTTATAAAAATTCGTCCCTGAATTTAAAATTCTCACTAAGCGTACCTTCAAGGAAAAGATTACAAAGTTTCTTATCTCGCTCGCAGCCTCCCAAGTGATTACCTCACTATACGGCTACGTCCAAGAAAACCCTCTACAGATGGCAAGACCCTTAACCGAAGATTCTCCACCTGCCGAGCCACTAACACAATGGCTGCCGGTGAACGAAAAGATCGCGTCCAAGCTAAATGTTCTGGTGCTAAATCATGTGAGAAAGGTCATGAAGGTATTGCAAAGTATCGATACAAGGAATACATGGCGAATACTCAATAATCTGGGCGGGAGTGCCAAATCAAAGGCAACGGAACTGACTCGCTAAAAGGATCTCAAAAGGACCTACAATCCTGAGATAAGCTTCCCAAAACTCAACATATTATTCATCGGACAATCCTTAGGAGTACATGATCTCCCACTGCGGACTCAAGTCTGCGACCACTATGGTCGGCATAAGACCTCTGTTCGCACAGGACTGACATCATCCTGACCTAAACCAACGGAATCATTTTCGAAGTCTCTAGACTGGATGGGGTCCAAAATCCTACTCACGCAGAGTCAGAAAGAAACAGAATGGCGATCGACACAACCTAACAACAAAACCTAAAGGTTGACAATTGGAATGTCTCCTAATAACAGCTATCAAAGGAGACTCTGACAATGGCAAGTGACGATCCCAACTGCCAACAACAACGAAAACGTGCGCACAAGCAAAACCTCCATAATCTTTATAGTATGCTCAACTGACCATCATCCTACAGATGGAAAAGCGGAGCTAAAGCTCAACCAGTACCCAAGGCTTCCTGAAGCTTCTGCCAACTACGGCTAGCGAACAGGGTTCCCCCAATTGGATACAACGCATGAAGGAACTCCGTGCAGCGCACAAACTTAACAAAGAACAACTGAGCAAACTAAGAATAACCGGACAACAAACACCCCATATAGAGTCATACCCTGACTAAACCTGGGTAGACGCCACAACCCAAATTCATGGAGATCTGCTCCCATTCCCTATCTGGAACGGTTAAAGATTGCAACTCTCCAGCCGGTCTTAATGCTCAACCTACGCTCACAACAAGACAAGCACCTTGAAACGAAATCCGAAACTTCACTCTTCATTCCTGCTCACCCGTAACTATCTCACAAGTCACGTCACAAATTGGTGGAACTTGAATGAACTCTGAAAGCTGACTGATGCGCCTGCACTAGGATTCGCGTCTCTACCTATCAACATCAGGTACACACAAATGCGTCCCTAAACGTAGCACACCCTAGTCACAATTCAAGGACTCCGAATCTTTACCCAGCCGAACATGCTCAAGTATCACAGACAACGAGCATCGGTGGGTTGTGCCTCACAAAAACGATTAAGGAAAAGTGGTCGGGCACGGACATAAGCAAGTTGTCCCCCCCGTAGAGGTGAACCTAGCTGTACTCTACGATAACACAAGAACTGTAAATCTGCAGAAGACTGACTCTGAACTGCGCACAATTGGAACAATCTAACCCCGGGCCTACAACTCAAGCATCAGCTACCACAATCACCTTGCCACGGGTAACCAAAGGATCTCACAAAACACAATCCTCTACAAGTTCCATCCCACGGCGCTGTCTCAACAATCATAACCCGCTGCAGGAAGATGTACATTAAGCTCTGGTGGTCCGTGAAAATCTGACAAGACTCTCCGAACAAGTAGTGTCCTCGGAACTTCAACGCACGACCACCGCGGCCATCTCCAGATCATGAGTGGGATATCCTGCTCGTACTTCCTCTAACTGTCGGGAAGCAAAAGCGATAACTCTATAGTGCCACAACAACGCAAAATCGAGCCCCACTCACGAAACATCACAATTAAACAACAATGTCGCTCGAACCAGCAAGCAAGAAAGAACAGGTGCAGTTGTCAACCGAATCTCCAACTGCTGAAAACACAGCACACAAGCCTCAGTCCACAGAAAAGAACCTCCTTCCCGGTTCGTTCAGTCAATGGTGCAGCGATACACAAGCAAATCCTGCATGAGACGGCGGTAAAAACCTGCTAAGCCCAAATCAACGGACCTGTGTCCCAGATATAAGTATGGGCCCAAGCTGTACGACCACGATCCTCCTCGGGTCCATACGAAAACCGTCTCCCGTAACTACTAAACCTAGGAGTCACACAACCAAGCCTGAAGGAACACTCTGAGAATTTAGCAAACTGCTAGGCCCTCCCAATGTCTGCAAAACAAATCCTCAAGTGCTGCCTACGTTCCTCACGATTCGTTGGAATAGACCAGAATGTCATCAATGACACAACAATCAACTGGTCGAGGAACGGCCTGAAGAAATCCGGTTCATCACATCCACAAAAGCTGCCAGGGCTCTGGTGAGTCCAGCGACACCACCAAACACTCATACTGCCTGTAGCACGCACAAAAGCAGTCTTCAGAATGTCCTCCCTCCGAACCCACAACAATGATGACCTGATCTCAAACAACTTAGAAAAATGTCTCGCACTCTGGAGCAAGTCGAACAAATCGTCAATGCGAGGTAAAGGATACCTATCCACACCGTAAGCCGATTCAATTGACGATCCATCAATACTCAACCTCAAACTGCCGCCCTTCCCCTGACGAACAGAATAGGAGCTCCCCAAAGCGAAACACCTGGACGAATAAGTCCCACAACAAAACAACTCTGCAGCTGATCCTCAAGCTCCCTAAGCCATGCCGGCTCATCTGGAACAACGTCGGAAAACTCTCGCACGTAGGGAACCCGGTCTAACCAACCCACTATGGCTCCGGTATCACGAATAAAAGCCAAGAATTTCCGACATCCTCTCCTCAAAAGCCGGCAAGCGACAAAAGGATGAATTCACGCTGTGAGAGGCGGCACCACTGTCCCTCTGCAAAAAAAAAACTGACTCGCCGGGAAAACAAAACCAAACTGTTTTCTCGCGGCAGTTCACAGACGCCTAGCACGTAGCTAACCAGTTTGTGCCCGGGAGAACGTCAAATCCAACATCTCTAGAAGGATCACAACGACGGACGAATCTCTATCTCCTATCCGATTGGCACACGACTGAAACACGTATCGCGCAACAAAAGAATCGCTGACGGAAGTTAACACAACAACAGCTGATCTAGCATACACAAACCTCGGCCCAACCAAGGCACAAGGTGTGTAAAACAACAATTGCATAGATCCCGAACAACACCAACCTATGAATCACAAGAACATACAAATTATGAATACCTGAAAACTCTGCACTGGACGCCTGTGCGTCCCGATGAGTAGAAGCAATCTCTCGTGTCTGCCTCCTACTCGGAGCTGTCAGAACTCATCCTCTGCCACACCGTTCTCTCGTAACCAATCCTCCGTGACCACGACCTCTCTGAACATGGGTCTGACGCGGTACTAAGGAACAATCCCTGATGTGGTGATGAAGGCTCCCGCATCGAAAACATCCATACGATGGCTGCTGACCCTCCTGGTGATGAGAGCTGAACGACTGTCCTCGTCCCAAGCCTCTACTACTCCCGCGACGGTCACGAAATCTGACTCGACGCCTAAGCCTCTGTCTCTGGGCTGGTACACCTGTACGTGCCCTCCTCTGTTCCAGAACTCCCAAAGTCTCGGAAAAATGCTCCTCGTCAAAACGGGCTGCGTCCACTGGTGTTGTATAAGTAACACAAGGCTGAGTGCTGATTGCAAGGAACAACTCGGTAACAGGGGTGACAACCTCCTGTCGCTGCGCTCGAATGGCCTCAACCAAAGAACTCATCGTCTGGCGCAAGTCCTGCATCTCTGCCACAAGCCTATCAATATAATCTATCGAAGGCGGATCCGTCTGGTCCGATGCAACGAGCGTGCCATCATCCCACACGAGTCCACTCTGACCTCGGCTCTCGCTGCATCACTCTGAGTCCTCATAGTCATCGGCGGCAAAGGCTAAAATGGAAATAGGATTCGATAAGAACACGAAAATCGAATCACAAGGATATGTATCATCAAGAAAGGAATTTCAAGCAATTTGTACTCAGGTCACTTTAGACGGAGTACCGTGTCGTAAGTATGCCGCGGAACACACATACGCTATGTTACTCTGCTTAAGATACCTACTCCATCATACCAAGGTCATCCTACACTCCGAAAGGTAAAACCTAGCGCTCTGATACCAACTTTGTCACGACCCGAAATTGGCACATGACGACCCTAATACTACGCAACGTGTATAGGCGTAACGCGGTAAAAGAAAGCTAAAACCCAGAAATCTAAACCATCAAAAGTAATAAGAAAGTGATAACAGTATTTTCAAAACCTTTGAAATCACAACCCAAATTCTTTAAAGTCTCACTTTTATTCTTTAAAATTTTGGCAGCACCTCCTTTGTAAAATGTCGGGACCCAGTTCTTGCTCATGGAGCAAAGTGCCACACCGAACAAAGTGCCACACCATGTGTCGTGTTAAGTGGGTGAAGGCCACCTCTTGAATCCGTGGGGGCCAACTCTTGAGTCCGTGGAACCCACTGTAGAATAATGGGGACTCTTCGGAATACATTCCGAAAGGGGGCAGATCTGTACTATAAATGGAATGAAACTACTCTTCAATGAGAGGCGCCTTTTAAGTGAACCGGAACTACAGGAGCTTGAGAACTCCGTAGTTAAGCGTGCTCGAGCCAATGAAGTTCTGGGATGGGTGACCTCCTGGGAAGTGGCCCCTGGTCGGGTCCGGTTCGTCCCGAAGGACAAAACCGTGCAGCTTCGGCCAGAGCGGACAATACTCTCTGTATTGGAGGTGGGGCATGACAGAATGGTATCAGAGCTGGTCTCTCAATAGTAGGTTTGTGGTTCAAGGACGAACCATTGTTTAAAGGTGGGGAGAATGTCGGGACCCGGTTCTTGCTCACGGAGCAAAGTGCCACACCGAACAAAGTGCCATGCCAAGTGTCGTGTTAAGTGGGCGGGGGCCACCTCTTGAATCCGTGGGGGCCACCTCTTGAGTCCATGGGACCCACTGTAGAACAATGGGGACTCTTCGGAATACATTCCGAAAGGGGGCAGATCTGTACTATAAATAGAATGATACCACTCTACAATGAAAGGCGCCTTTTAAGTGAACCGGCACTACAGGAGCTTCAGAACTCCGTAGTTAAGCGTGCTCGAGCCAAGGAAATTCTGGGATGGGTGACCTCCTGGGAAGTGGCCCCTGGTCGGGTCCGGTTCGCCCCGAAGGAGAAAACCGTGCGGTTTCGGCCAGAGCGGACAATACTCTCTGTATTGGAGGTGGGGTATGACATAAAACAAGCCCCCAATATGGGTAAAACATAAATATAAAGTAAAGCATCCCCAACGGGAGCAAATCCACGCCAAAAAGGCGGAAAACAACCACCGCAACAGATATATGACGCCATAGCGAAGATAGAGACGATAAAAATAAAACTGCATAAAAGCCTCCAAGTCACAAAATAATATACAATATCGTCCTCTCATCAAGTCTCTAAGTCATACAATATAGTGGTAGATGGAGAGTACAAGGGTACAACGAATATACAATACAACATTGGATAACCGCAAACCCACTTAGGCAAAACTGCACTGTTAGGCGAAGTGGTATCCGCAGCAAAAGATGATGCGATGGATGGAAATAGCCCTGCCTCTGACTATCCTGAGGAACACCTGGAAACACTGTGGCATAACGGGGTGAGTTTCCAACTCGTGAATAGTAAATAACATATGCAGGTAATCACGAGTATGCACATACAACGCGAATCTAACATAAGTATCAAATATCAATAGATCGTCATATGTAATGCATCAGTCATGAAAGGTACGCTAGAAGGTAATACTACTACATGAAACGATAATATGACAATCGGTATGCAATAATCATGTAAGGTACTCTATCAGGTACAAATAATACATGAAACAATGCATAAAAATAGTATGTAAATGCAACAGTCATGGAAAGTACTTTATCAAGTACAACTAATACATGAAGCAGTGCATAAACAATAAATGTGGAGTATGGAATGAAATATGTCATTTCCACGGAAATCCTAACCATGTGGTAGGACCAAAATCCAACAAGACAATCAAATTCCTAATTTTCCACAAATCAGCCCCCAAATATGGCTATCATATATAGTAATTCTCATATATCCTGAACATCCAACATCAAGTATATCTCATATATTCTATATCCCACATATCCTGTGTGTACAATATCAGTATATCCCACATATCCTATGTGTACAATATCAGTGTATCCCACATATCATGTGTACAATATCAATATATCCCACATATCCTGTGTACAATATCAATATATCCCATATATCCTGTGTACAACATCACTCCGGTCGGTATCCCCACGATAACCGCCGAGTCTAAATAAAATCACCGGTAGGTACTTGCCCACCTTCCAGGCTCATCGTCTGTACCATGAACATCTTGCTGAGGGGAACCGTACCGGGTCCCACCATGTACCCTCACACGGCCCACGACGCTCCTCGCATGGGGTATATAATCAGAACCGATAAAACTCATGGTGGCTGCAGAAAATATTATATCAAGAGAAACCGGGTTTTTCAAATAATGCATAATTTCATGAAATATCCACGGTCCTCAAATCCAGAAAACATCATGAAAAGTCCATATCTCAATGCGAAAATCCATGAATATAATATAACTGTATGAATCAATACACATATATTAGCATCCCATTCCACAAATATTGGTGTAAAGGCATATATAATAGCGTCCCATTCCACCGTTATATATACAGGAGTAAAAATATTGGAGACATCATATGAAATCCATGAATATAATATATGCAACACGAAACAATAATATGAGCATATAAAGGAAAACCGCTATTTAACTGCAACAATTTACTAAATATATCACGCGGATCCTGATTTCCCCGAAATCAGATGCAACATCATAGACAGGTGAACATGTAGCTATAACAAGGTATGCGTAACCATGTCGGTATAGCAAGATATGTGTGTCCATATGTAAGTATGTATGATGTCAAAATAGTTGTAGCAAGGTATGTGTCTATACCTATCCATAATACCCTCCAGGTATATGTATGTCTGAATGCCAGATGTGTATGTAGCTATGTTTTATATGTGTATATGCCTATCACAATGGTACAATACCATATAGGTATATGAGTAACTAGCATGTAAACATGTTAAGGAATATGTGTAAGCATGTAGGTATACAGGTATGCTATATGTCATATGCATATAGGGATATGAATCAATGTCTCAATGTCCCTTACCAAACAATATTATATCTATCAAAGGTTTGTGTGTGACATGGAAATTATTGACGATGTGGGTGGCATACAATCAATGCTCGTGCAACATAAGCCGTCAATAATAGTGCAGGGTCCTAAGGATACGAGTCCAGGCACAATAAGTAACTAAGGAATATGGGTTATGCGCAACTCTAAACATGAAATAGAATGTGCGACAAAGTAAAGTCATTTCTAGCCCAGACGCATAATGCCATGCGGGCGATTCCCCTGTATATGTTAAATCTACTCACCAACGTCCTGGCTAAGTGAAGCCAACCACTTGTTTTCCCCTTGTAGCAGTGTCCGAAGTCCCCGCCTGCGAACCTACCACATTAAAATAATAAAGCAAGTATATATTAATAATAGACCCAAAACACGCTCAAACTACATCTAACCGACGCAACAACACCAAACATACTCTCAAGTGTTCGTATTGTGGCTAACGTGCATAGCGACATGACGAAAACAACCTAAGAGCAAAAATCACACCACAAGCACGATCCGTGTCGTATAACGTATCGCGCGGACACAAAACACTAGATTATAGGAAAACGATCCCAGATTTTGCATACTGTAATTACTAAAAAAGTAAACAGTACCAAACACCCCTAAACCACAGAAGACAACTACCCACAAAAACCCAAACTCCAACATCCTTTAAGTAGCCGACGTCGCCGGAATTGCCAAAGGGGGTCGTCGGCTGAGGCCGGTGAGATGGTCCTCGTGTCTCAGGTGGTGACTTAGGTTCACTAGTACATCACTACAATCTTGTTTGGTCACTCAGTAAAATTTCCAGATTACAGCAGTTCACAGAGATTCAAAAAGCACACTAAAAACACGATATTGCACTAATCGATATAAAAAGTGTTCTACGCTACAACCAACGAGCTAAATAACATAAAAACTTCATTTTAACAGATTAGGGATTATACCTATCAACCTTGCTCACAAGCTCCAAGCTTTCCTAGCTCCAAGTGATCCAAGATGCTAAAATTCAAGACTTGGTGTATTTTTGGGATTCATTTGGGAATTTTGGAGAATTTTGAGTTTGGATTGATGCAAATTGGCAAGGAAATGATCAAGAGCAGTAGAGGAGGAAGGGATCTCGGCCAAGTGAGGTGGGTGAGGAATTGTGTAGGGTTTTCTAGCAATTTCCATCAATAAATACAATTTAATGCATTCACACACACACACACATGCATGCACCTTTGACTTTCTTTTCATTTTCTTTAAAACTTAATCCATATTCACAAACAAATATCTAGATAAAGTGGGAAGGGTTTTATTACACAAACATATTTGAAGAAAAGTTCACTTAGAAGAAATTTCCCAAAATGCGAATACCACATTAAAATAATATTAAAATTGGGAAAAATTCAAATTGAACCAAAACGTCCTATATACCCCCAAAGCTTGCGCACTAGCTTCATTTTAGCTAAACTAGGTGCTAGCAAGTTTATATGGTCGTTTGATCACAGTCGGATTAAAACAGAAAATACCGACAATTTACCAAAAAACGGAGAAATTCACATAACGATTTCTAAAACGTTACATATATGGTATATGAAACCAAGAGATTTATCAAGTCTTTTAATCACAAAATACCATATCCAATCTTAGCAAACTTAACACCAAATTGATTCTAACCTTAGGCTTGCAATATGGGTTTGTGGGGAGAATATGGTATGTGATGAGCTTACAAAGTAACCAAGGAATCAACATACTATATCAACCCATCCAAATTACAATACTAAGTTTATAATCAAAATTAAGCACATTAAACAATCACAATAGGAGGAGGCAAAGCCTTCATCTCATTTCCTCACCATTACCACAACCCAATAGGTTTAGTTAAGCATAATAATGAAAAGAAAAGAAAAGCAAGTAAAGAGAAGAAAGCAAATACAAAGGAATATATTAACACTAGAAGTTGAGTTACAAAATGTTGGTAACTTGTTCAACCTCCATAATGAAGCTCTCAAGAGAAAGCTTCAAGAGGTAAGAAGAATAAGAAACCAAGTGATAGCCCACTCACTCTCAAGCCTAAACCAAAAACAGCCTAAAACAAAACTTAACAATATATGCATGTGAGAGCCCATCCCTTGCTCACTGATCTAAATTTTATAGGCACCAAAAAAGATTAAACAAGTAATAAGAATGAGGTGATGTGACTGCAAGGAAGGGACAGGGAAAAGATGGGGACAAATAGGGAAAGGGGGCCGACGAGCTCGGAAAATGTGAGGGTGTGGCAGGTCAAAAACCGAGCACAGAGGCTCGTATTCATGTGGTGGTCTTGTGTCTACTCCAACATCACTCTTATGCTACTTGATTTAGCTATTTAAGCCTGGTTTGCATGCAGAGAATTGGATGGAAACTTGATGCAAAGTATCACATCAAAACTTTATGCATTTATTGCCCATCACACCATATGTGCCCACCACTTGCACAATTCATCATTTGTGTGCTAAGGCAGCCCCACCATGGTCCATTTACCAAAGAGTCTTGTGCACACTTGTATGTGTTAGACCAAAATTGTGTGCACACATTTATTTACAAAAAGAACTCCTTGGATATCGGTCGGTTTTTTGTTCTGTTAGCGGTGTCGGCTCCCAAATGCTATATACGTGATATTGAGTGTGTCTTCAGTGTTGTATCACGAATACCTGTAATCTGTAACTACTGAGCAGACACTGGTTAATTGCACCGATATATAATAAAATAGATAATGAATGAGCGGTGTTAAAATGTAGTTTTCTGTGATGAACAAATACCCCCAAACTTATCTTTTGCTCGTCCCGAGCAAAACAACAAAAAAATCCTAGCATCACTTTCGCAGGGAACGCGATTGCACTGAGCATGTGCAATAAGTCGTTAAACCTCTAGGTGTCCCTAGTAGGAGGAGTGTTGTCTCCTGAGGGTTTTTAGCGGATTACACCCAAAAAATCCAGTCAAGTTACCGTCGTGAAAAAACTGTTGATTCTAATCTTAAGGTTAAGAATCAAAGTTGGAAGTTCTATCACCCAAGTTAGAAACGTTAGACCCAATTTTTCACTCCTCACAATTTGTTTAACACACCCACACGCGCAAACGCGTATGTTTTGAAAATGTGATCGTTTAAGGAAATGGATGCGCACGCGAGATCGTTCTTGTTTTAAAATTTATAAACCGCAAGTGCACATCACGTTGTAGCAAGTCGGCAAGTCGGGTCGATCCACAGGGAATTGTGTATCAGGTCTTATTGTTTAAGGTTCAACAACTAACGAATGGTTGGTTTTGTCTCACAAATAAAGAATATGAAAACAAGGAAAACAAAGAAAGAAGTTAAGAAAGAGGTGGTTGTGGCTTTGGCTCGGAAGATCGAATCGCGACGCTCCCTTGATCATGAGTTGTCCGTCCTTACGTCGATCCCGGCATAAAGCATGACTTGTCAAGGCGGTTGCAGAGCACAAGTCATCAAATTCTGATATTCGCTGCAAACCACGAATTGAGTCTGTTTTGTTCACTTACGGTTTGTATGTCCGAGCTTGGGGTATCAACTCTAAGCACGAGGGTTAGCAAGCTTACCACAACATCAAAAACACAAATTAGTTAATGAGAGCAAATGATTTTAGTGTTAAGTTTGCTAGGTGTTTGTGATAGTATATCGTATATGAAACCAAGAGATTGTCAAGCACTTGATCACAAAATACCATATCCAAATCTAGCAACCTTAACATTAAATTGATTTTAACTTAAACATTGAAATGGGGAAGGGAGTGAATATGGTATATGAGAAGGTTACAAAGTAACCATGTTTCAAAATACCATATCACATCAATACATAAATAATCTTTAAGTTAGAATCTTATATATAAGCACATTAAATATTAACAAGAGGATGAGGAGGCAAAGCCTTTCATCTCACTTCCTTACCATTACAACCACCAAAGATATTAGTTAAGCATAATAACAAGAAAAGAAAATAAGAACAAGAAGCAAGTAATAAAAGAAACAACAAATTTATTAACACTTGAAGAAGAGGTACAAGATATTAGTAACTTGTTCAACTTCCATAATGAAGCTCTCAAGAGAAAACTTCAAGAGGGAAGAAGAAGAAGTGACCAAGTTAAAGCCTTCTCACACTCAAGCCTAAACCAAAACAAACTAAAACAAAACTATATATTGTGAATTTATGAGAATGAGAGAGAGCCGCTTCCTTGCTCACTGATCTGGCTTTTATAGGCACCAAAAAAGATTAAACAAGTAACAAGAATTAGGTGATGTGACTGCAAGGAAGGGACAGAGAAAAGATGGGAACGTTTTGAGCTAGGGAAGCCGGCGAGCTCGGATCCCTTGATGGTCTAGCCGGTCTCAATCCGAGCTATTGGTCTCGTATTGGCATGGTGTGCTTTTGTGCTCTCCACAATCACTCTGGTGCAGCTTGTTTTATCAGTTTAAACCTGGTTTGCAGGCAGAGATATGGAGGGAAACTTGATGCCAATATCACATCAAAACTTTATTGCATTTATTGCCTATCACACCACACATGTGCACACTTGCATGAATTGTAAAAGCGCAGCCCCCATATGGTCCATGTCAAAGAGCTAGTGTCACATATGTATTGTATTGGACCAAAAATTGTGTGCACACTTGTTTGTTGCAAAAGAGCTCTTTGGATATCGGTTGTTTTTCTGTTCTGTTTACAGTGTCGGCTCCCAAATGCTATGTCCGTGATATTGAGTTTGTTTCCAGTATTTAATCATGAACACCTGTAATCTGTAACTACTGAGCAGACACTGGTTAATAGCACCGATAAATAACAAAATAGATCAAGAATGAGGGTATTAAAATGCAGTTTTCTGAGATGAACAGACACCCGTGCACAACGCGGCATCAACCCCCAATACCGGGAGAGATGAATCCCCGATGATTCGCTCACTGCCTCCATGTAGCTCGGGACTGTACCCAACTAAAACCTGTTTGCACGACTCCTTTGAGCCGTGGTAGGGTAGTAATCAAAACACAGTGGGAACTCACATGAGACAGATGACGATCTCAGGTCGACAGACTAACATGTACTCATGTCACCTGGGAACTGCTATCTGACAATAGGTATAATACCAACTAGCATGTTCCCGGCGAGTCCGTCCAGTGTACTCATAACCTAATGAGCACCTGTATACTATCTTAGGTGACTAACTGACACCAATGGCTTGTGAGACCGACCACCGCCCCTCGTCAGGGTCTCAATAAGTATACACTAGTCTACTCCGGAGTATCGATGCCCAGTCTCGATACTTCCATGACTAGGGACATTTAAGGATTTCTTTACAGACTACCCAGCTCTCACGCATATGATCGCCATCATAATGCTGGTAGTCAAGCAAGAATCCTATGGGCTCTATCGACATGAAACAGTGATATGTAATGCCACCTAATGTTGTACATGATGATAAAGACAAACCAGATAGCATACTATCATCTCGAGTAAGACTGTTCTCCTCGTATGGGTCCTCCCTCAATCATCACAATCATGTGTCTGCGATTCAATAATTGACTTGAGGGCACTATAGCCAACAATCTCCCACTTACACTTAAGGCTAATTATTGCAGTGTCGCATACTCACAGCCCATGTGATACCAAACACCCAACTTCTCCACTAATCAGTTTCACAAATCCCGTTTGTGAAACTATTGCGTTCGAGAAATAGCCTCAGTGAGTGGATTCACTCTAGTGTTTCTTTCTGTATCTCTCTATATCTCAACTTCGTAGAGAAATACTATCTCCCGAAATGAGCGATACCTTTCTTAGAATTTTTCTGAATATCTGATGAGACCCGGTTCACAAATGAACTCCAAATCCAACAAATTTCTTAGACTGTATCATCCACTGAATTTAATCAGTATCCTGCGCCATGCCATCCACAGTATCCGCTTGGACCACCTGTCCAACATACTGCCCCTAAAAAAATAGGGAAACTATAACTCTGAAAGCCAATCTGTCATCCAGGTCACCTTGGAAGCCTCAAGTGATAACCGCCTCCCGAAGGAGGCTGCCGTTATCATATACCAAGAACATCCACTTATGTTCATAACTACTTCCCAACGTTTCTTAAGGATTGGATTAATATATGCATATTGCGGTCAGTGCAAAAGCAATATCTGATGTGGTACTTGACATTTCATGATTGACTCAATTGCCTAAGCAAGAGATATGTCAATCATGCAAATCCATCTCCTCATCAGTCTAGAAGACATCTCTTTAAAGAGGGTAACTCCGTCACCCATGGGTACACCACCACGCCAGGAGTCGTCCATTCTAAAACACTTTAGAATGGTGTCAAAGTACCCAAATTGGGACACTTCCCAAATTTAGATTTAAAACCATAGATCTAGTAACCAGAATCCCTGATATTTTATCCAGATCCTATGTGGAGAAACACCGTGTGACAACCATAGTATAACCGATCGTAGTGTAGGAAGCTCACTTCTTATTAAGTGCATTCCATCCAAATACCAGGACATCACTCTCACTACCTTCTTACCAGATCCATCTGTTATTCTGATGAAGTCAAATTCTATAACTGTCACATAAAAAATAGACGATCTATCTCTGCTATATCTGCTTTAGTCTATAAATAGACATAAGCTACTTGTCCACTACGCTTCCGCTGCTCCTACTGACTACAACAAACCTCTAGCAGAGACATATACATGTGCACTTCTAAAGCTAATTTAGAACGACGTTATACTCATCCTCCTGCCAGATCTCATAGTCTAGAACAGCAGTAATGTCAAGTTTGGGTAAACAAAAACCTCCATGTCACCGTATTTGAGGAGACCGAAGTACCTCTCGGGTGGCTGAGGTTACCCACCAAATCTGCGGAGTGGCTAATGGATTGTCGAATCCAATTTGAATCTTTAGGTTCTATTAAATCTTTAGTAATCATTTGTGGTTCTGGAATCACTTCCAATTCTACCATACTTCCACTAATGTTTTCTGAAAAGAATCTATTTTACTAAAATCGGTGGCGAGTCAAGAACAATATAACTATTGATCTTCCAGATGGTAGAATGTTAACGCTCGTCAATGCCCGGGATAACCCACAAACTGCCATTACTGAAACGTGCCTTGAGTTTATCCAGATTCTGGTTTTAAACATAAGCCGGACAACTCCGTATATCTTAACATCGTTAAGATATGAATCCATTCTACATCCACTATAGAAACAAAACCACTAATTTAATTGGAACCAGATTCAAAAAACATGCAGTCGTTTCCAGTGATATCAACAAAATGGAAGGAGGCCAATCAACATTACTCATCAAGGAATGCATCCAAATATGAGTAACCTGAAAGAGAAGCAAGTTCTCAAAACCATTACTTACAACGGAATACCTAGCACAAGTATCTAAATTTTCGATCACCTTGAAGAATCCTGATGCTTTGCAACATATGGTTCTCTACTTTATTCTTATACCTATAACTTCTCAAAATTAGGACCTTATATTTCAACGAAATACTTGTCTAAAACTAGATAAGTCATGAGTAAACAGAATATAGTACGAGTACCAACCCCTCTGTCCTAATGGACACCGGACAACATAAAATACTCTGTATAAGTCCACTAAGTTTAATAACTCAAACCATGTGCGTCGTAGGTTGAAAACTGCAATATGGTTAAGAAGAATTGCATTGCTGTTGAATGCTCCTTACCTTACCATCAACTGATATAGGTAAATGTCATAGACTTGATTTCAAAAAGTTAAATCTCATTTTATAAAATAAAGGTACAGATATGTCAGTTTGAAATTGGTGCATGACGATGGATATTCAAAACCAAATATTTGCCGTCAGGCAAAACCCAGATGATTTCCTCAAATATCACCAATTACAAAGAATTACGATATAATGAAGATACAATCACCCAATTCCCAATATGTTGCTCCTACTCAACATCCGTAACGCATACAAATATGAGAACCAAATATGGTAAATACATATCCTGAGTCAGAATCTAATTGGGAAAACAGTTTTCAATTAACACCGTACAGAAAAACTGAAATATGAAAAATGTTTCGAAGGGATAGCTGGGTATCCCAAGTAATGCCTCACCCACTATCCAGATTCATAACAGTAACCGTATATTTTCTTGCCATCACTCCAATCCCTTTATATGTCTTTGCTTATTACCTTCTGTACAACTTATTTAGGCTAGATGGTTTTCTTCCTTCCCAACCTTTCGGCACCTGCCTAAGATTTGGAAGAATACTATCCAATAAGCATAATAGGTGTACTCTCCTAATACTATGAGCTCTCGCAACCTGAGAGAAGGTAAAGAGAAAAGACAACAGAATAATCATATTCAATTTCTCTAAAACCGGAAACCATCCTCGAACTGAAACAAGTTCATTCGAGTTCGTATGTAATTATACGATGGCATATCCAATAAATGTAGATCTTCGTAGTGATACGGAGTGTTTCGGAGAAATGCAAAGGAAAGGTAGGAGTGGCAGAGATATACACGGCTTCGTCATGAATGATAACAGTCGCAATTTCTTTTGCCCTCATTCTGATCCCTTTATTTGTCTTTACTTATTTCCTTCTGTACACCACCCTTAGGCTAAATTGTTTTCTTCCTTCCCTACCTTTCGGCACCAGCCTAAGATTTGGAAGAAGACTATCCAATAAACGTAATAGGTGTACCTTTTTAATCCTAGGAGCTCTCGCAACCTGAGAAAAGGTAAAGGGAAAAGACAACAAAATAATCCTATTCGATTTCTCCTGAACAGGAAACCATCCTCAAACTGGAACAAGTTCCTTCGAGTTCGTATGTAACTATACGATGGCGTATCCTATAAATGTAGATCTTCGTAGTGATATCGAATGTTCAGGAGAAATGTAAAGGAAAAGTAGGAGTGGCAATGAGTTATGCGACTCTGACAATCCAAAAATCAAAGTGTTTTAAGAAGGTTCGGTTATCTTGGTTCATGAGTTTTAGTTTAGGTCGGTTCATGGTCGCTGCCAAAGAGAGAGATAAAAGAAACACTTTGCGTGCACACTAACCTTGATTAGATTGGTTAACCAATTTATCTAATCAGGATGTCTCCTACTGTTTCCTCGAATTTTCCTTCAAACCCTAAAAAGAGAATTAGTCGGGATCATCTAAAACTACCTGAAGAGTAACACCTACTCATCAGTGGGAATCAAGATCCAACTACCATCACATGATAACTTGATGGAAGACACTCAATTCACCACACTCCAGAAGGTATGTGCATGCCTTTTCCTGTATGTTTGAAACTCCCGATGTGATTTTTGCCCCAAGCGGTTTATGACCTTGACTTTGGCCAACAAATCACAACCCGCAAGTCAAGTTCTACCCATCATTATCCAGATTGATTTAGACCCACCCATACACACTCTTGACTTTGGCCAACAAAGTGGTACGACTGTCCTAAACCAATGCATTTACCAATGCTACGGATAAGCAACACACAGCTACCGTTCACAATGCCTTGGCTTTGACCAACAAATACCGCATGGATATTATGTGCTACTTATTCGAAACGACGGAGGGCTATGGTTGGTTTTTGGCGAAAAAACTTTAACGTAATGAACTTGATATCGTTGAAGGAACTCGAGTGGTTTTTACAAATATATAGTAGGCAAACTTTTGCTAAAGAGGTTACTCCCGGTGAAGAGATCTCGGCTCTTTCCTCGTCGAATGAGGTGCATGATATTCCAAACTGAATACCACGATGCAAAGCAAAAGAATCGACTATAGTCAAGTTATTACGATGACGCAACTTTTGCTCAAGAGGTCACTCCCGATGGAGGGATCTCGGCTCTTGCCTCGTTGAATGAGGTGCTGGATATTCTGAACCGAATACCACTGTGCAAAGCAAAAGGAAATATCTTGTAATAACAGTTTTTGAAAATTTGGTTCCAACAACATCAATTGGGTTTATCTTTCCTTGCATTGATCAGAATCAACGCAGTCCCATCAATTAATCCATATCACACCACAGAAAAGGAATGAAAATAAAATGTACGTATATGCCATCCGCATTCGCCACTGGGCCCCGTCATCACGCGTTAGGTTACTTAACTAACGACAGAGCGGGGGCTGGACTAGCGCGGATGCAAAACATATACAACATCAACTAGTATATATAAATATATATATATATATATAACATTCATCCCAGGCATGATATAAGCAACATCACAAAATCTCAGCCAGCAATACAGAGTGGTGGATAATCTTGGAGCCCCGGGTTTTCTTTGAGCCGCAAATGAAACCCGACGTTCCCGGTCATGTGGATAGCCTGTACAATGTAAATCCTGAACCCCTATGAGTGCGGAAAGTTACCCGCCAATCCCAGGAGTGAGGCAACCCCAATCAACCAAGTGAATGGGTCACCCAGCACTTCACGGAATCCGGTAACTTGTGCACCCCTCTGTGGGTCATCCTATACCCCCTACGAGTGTGGCGAATAGCCCGACAATTCTAGAGTAAGGTCCCCTCCGTCTCAACGCCATGAGATGCGGACTCGTTGCCCTCTAGAACCCGGTTATTCGTGCACTCCACCGCGGGGTAATCCTAGTACAGAAAATAAAAATATATACAACGGCGACATCGACCTCAACCCGGTCGTACCCCAATAAAAGAATATACAATCTGGAAGAGACGGCAGTCCACATGTCAGACGCTCGCCCCACAATACTGAATATACAAATGAATCTGAACTGTACTGCTACCATTGCACTCTAAGCTATCCACCACGACAATCCAACCACAATATCAGCACAACACAGAACATCAACGTGAATATTATGTTCGCAAACCCGTCTAGTTGAACATATAGCAACTAGTCGAGTTGTACCGCTCAATAATATTCACGGTTGCAGATATCATCACATGTACTGATAAACACACAGTTAAAATTTCGATCGACTAAACTTTTCCTAATTGGCCCCAAATGCAAATCCAGCACTCAAACAAATCTGGGCCAAAACCATACGTACCAAAAATCAAATTTCCATGTTGGAGAGTGCAATAAGAAATTTTGTGCAACTTCGCCACAAGACGGCCGCGGAACCGCCGCAAATAGGGGTCTATTGCGGCACTTCCACGGCCAATTTGATGGCTCAGTTGCCCAAAATTATTTTGGTCCCCTACAAATGCCTGCACTGATTTTTAAGATCCTCAGAAAGATTTTTCGAACACTTTTCAAAATCGACAGCAAGCATGGCAAACAGAATTTTGAATTGGAAAAATTGGTCGATCGATATTCTAACTTTATGTAAACTAGTTAGTATTGGTTTATGGGTGGCTCTGATGCCATGTTGGGTTTCGTCGGCACCCTGGTCATCTACCGTGGCCGATGCGGAATAAAAACCGGCATTTAAAATTTTTGGCGCAAACGAAACCATGCCCAAGATCGAACCATAAACCTATACTAACATATAAAAAGAGCTAAACTACTAGGTTTAAAACTTTTATACCAAATGAACCAAGTCCTTCGGCCTTCCATCAACTTCCTTAGCTCCTTGAGACGTGCTTGAACAAGCTTGGCCGTCGGTCTTCCTCCGTCGAAGATGATCCACCCGAGGGTTGTAGTCATGGCTCTAAATCTACATCGAGAAATGCAAGTGAAGTAACTAGGGATTATAGGATGCTGGTCTAGAATGCCTAGGATGTAGTAGTCTAAGTGTTTTTCTATGTCATCTCACCTCCTCTCATGATTCTCAACACGTGAAAGGGTTGAGAGGAGGTGGAGATTGAAGGTGGATGAACTAAGGAAACTCAAGAGAGTGGGAGTGAAGCTCAAATGGTTAGAGAAGAGAGCTCAATAATGAACCATCTCATTTTTCCAACAAGTGACCAAGTGAAGAAAATTCTCACATCAAGAATTGGTTTTGTAAAACATTTTTTTCATTTTTAAATCCAATCCATACTTGAATAGTATGCACAAATGAATTAACAATTCATTTGTGCACACTATGCAAGCATAGTTCTCACCATACTCCCCATTCTCAATTTCCAGCTCATTTACCATTTTCAAATAAATGGTCAAACCCCAAAAATGAGTTTTCCACCTTCTAGAATGTTTTCCAGAAAAACCCGGATTACATTCTACTGTATATACATACCTGTGTTCGTACCGAAATACGAATACCCAAAGAGATAGAATAACAAAAAGAACATAATACTAGAATATACATATCGAAATATATGTGTATAAATTATTAAATCAATACCTGATTTAATAATCCGGTTCAAACCAGAGCCGGCTAGTATCATCAACTGTCCGATCGAAAGTCCGGGTACAAAGTACAATCGATCGATCGGAACCCTGCACGTATCCAATACGGCTACTACATCATTTCGCCAGAACCAGAGAAACCCTCTGTGAGGGATTCTAAAGACTCGTCAATACGCTGGCAGTGGGTTTAACCATAAGCACGTCAGCGACACTAACTGTACGTAATGGCTACCCAGGTATTGAGTGAAAGGAAGGCCGACGAGCAAGCTCATCCAAACCCCTACTGAGCATGTCCGTGACAATCTCCATACAGTCCGGTATGTTCTTCTAACAGTATCGCATATCGGGCCTAGGGGTGGATAAAGTCAAACCCCTAATAACGCAATATTTCGTGTCGGTATGAAGCCCATCACCTACTGAGAAACTACTGATCCAAATCAGTAATTCTCGTCCACCGTGGCTACGGATTTCTGGTGATGGCCACCCGTGCACAACGCGACATCAACCCCCAATACCGGGAGAGACGAATCCCCGGCGATTCGCTCACTGCCTCCATGTGGCTCGGGACTGTACCCAACTAAAACATGTTTGCATAACTCCTTTGAGCTATGGTAGGGTAGTAATCAAAGCACAGTGGGAACCCATACGAGACAAATGACGATCTCAGGTCGACAGACTAACCTGTACTCATGTCACCTGGGAACTGCTATCTAACAATAGGTATAATACCAACTAGCATGTCCCCGGCGAATCCGTCCAGTGTACTCATAACCTAATGGGCACATGTATACTATTTTAGGTGACTAACTGACACTAATGGCTTATGAGACCGGACACCGCCCTTTGTCGGGGTCTTGATATGTATACACTAGTCTACACCGGAGTATCGATGCCCAGTCTCGATACTCCCACGACTAGGGACATTTAAGGATGTGCTTACAGACTACCCAACTCCCACGCATATGATCGCCATCATAATGCTGGTAGTCAAGCAAGAATCCTATGGGCTCTATCAACATGCAATAGTGATCTGTAATGCCACCTAATGTTGTACATGATGATAAAGAAAAACCAGATAGCATACTTTCATCTCGAGTAAGACTGTTCTCCTCATATAGGTCCTCCCTCAATCATCACAATCGCATGCATGCGATTCAATAATTGACTTAAGGGCACTATAGCCAACAAATATCATGTATTCTTGTCAGGTATTCTTGTATTCATGTCAAGTTATATTTATGGTTCGAGTCAAGTCAGTTTCAATAGTGTTCTGATATTCATGTTAAGTTCATGTCCGATTATAACCAGGGTTTGGTTAAAGCAAGTATACATATTTGATATTGATGTTGATGATTTGCATTCGAGTGTTCATGTTCAAGTATTCAGGTTTGATGTTGTATTCAAGTTTGAATTAGACTCAGACTGAGCCAACACTTATAAACTAATTTAGATTCTGAATTAGGTTTAGGAGTCATCGGTAACTGCTGCACATGGACGACGGTATTTGTATGTTTTCCAAGACAATTACCATTGATAACCCCGTTAAGTTGTCTACCTTAAATAGGAAAGCACTCTCATTCTCTGGCTCCTTGGGGCTCAAGCGAACGGATCCCGCTTAAACCTATATTTACTAAAGTTCTTAAAATTGTTTTATATAACTCGAGTGGGTTTTATGAAAAGTAGTTTAATAGAGTTTCAAAATAAATCTCGAGGGGATGATTTATATTAGTTAGAGTTTTCATGAAAGTGAATTTTAAGTATTGAAGTATTTTAGTGATAAAAGCTTAACTTGGAAAGTTCATAGTATTTTAGTGTAACACTTGTCTTTTGATAACTTGAGGTTATTTTTGTGAAACTTGTAATTCTTCCATGTTTAGAACAAATGTAACTTTATTATATTTTGAAATTATATGGTTTGGTAATATTTATATAATTATTAAAAATTAAATTTTATTTAAGTAGAAAAATTCGTTTTTTTTAAAACGCATTTAAAACATTTCGAGATCGAATGCTCCGTGAGGAGCTTTGCATCTCGCTCTACTAGCCCAAGAATGTGCGATAATCTGCACCATCCAATAGCGGTTCCCCTAACAAAGGTTGTAGAGGCTTAATCGTAAAGGGATTTAAAATACAATTTTAAAAGAAAGCCGTTTTTATAGTACAGGGTATTTTGATGTAATATTGTAAAAAAATACATTCAAATGGTATTGTGCTATGGAAACATGTGTGTATGTGAGGGGTAGGTCATTACCCCGTGAAGTTTACTAAAGGTATGTTTAAGCAAAGGAATATAAGATGACATATGTAAAGTTCATGGTATTTTAATGTAAAAGTTAAATTATAATTGTTTTACAAATGATTCTTGGATAAAATTTATTCTAGACTTGAGTATTAAACTTATAAATGTTGGAGATAGTGCCCTCAGAGTCAATTATTGGATCACAGGCACGTGATTGCAATGATTGAGGGAGGACCTATCCCGGTAGGACAGTCTTACTCGAGATGATAGTATGCTATCTGGTTTACCTTTATCATCGTGTACTGCTTCAGGTGACCTTACAGGTCGCTATTACACGCTGATAGAGCCCCTAGGATTCTTGCTTGACTGCCAGCAGTATGATGGCGATCATATACGTGAGAGCTGGTGGTCTATAAGCACATCCTTAAAAGGTCCATAGTCGTGGGAGTTTCGAGACAGGGCATCGATTCTCCAGAGTAGACTAGTGTATACAGTCGAGACCCCGACGAGGGGCGGTGGCCGGTCTCACAAGCCACTGGTGTCGGTTGGTTCACCTAAGATGTATACAGGTGCTCATTGGGTTATGAGTACACCGGACAGGACTCGCCGGGAACATGCTAGTTGGTCTTATACTTGACGTCAGATAGCATTTCCCTGGTGACATGTGTACAGGTTAGTTCATCGACCTGAGATCGTCATTTGTCTCGTGTGAGTTCCCACTGTACTTTGATTACTACCCTACCACGGCTCAAAGGAGTCGTGCAAACAGGTTTTAGTTGGGTACAGTCCCGAGCCACATGGAGGCAGTGAGCGGATCTGCAGAGGTTCGTCTCTCCCGGTATTGGGGGTGAGGTCGCGCTGTGTCTAGGAGAGCCATTACACAAAGCCCTCGGCCGAGGCAGGAGATTTACTGGTAGGTATTCCAGTAGTATCTCAGGGTGTTCTGGGCTACACTCCGACACGACTTGTACCGCTTTTAGGGGTCTGACTTTTACTAACCCCCTAGGCCCGCCATGCGATACTCATAGACGAACGGACCGGACTGTACGGATATTGTCACTGACAGGCTCAGTAGGGTGTCAGGATGAGTTCGCTCATCGACGTCCCTTTTGGTCAATAGCTGGTGGCCCGTCACGTATTGGCTAATACCTCTGACGTGCTAGTGGTTAAATCCACAGCCATAGTATTGACGAGTCTTTAGAGTCCACCACACAGACAGTTACTCATGTTTCGGGCGAAACGCTGTAGAAGCCGTATGGAGATATGGCAGGGCCCGATCAGATACGTGCGGTATTGCACGGATCAGGATCGGACGGTTTGTACTACAGGCCGTATAGATATATGGCAAGGTTCGATCAGATACGTGCGGTATTGCACGGATCAGGATCGAACGGATATTACTAGCCGGCTTTGGTTTAAGCCGGATCCTAGTTTAGTACAGTGTAGATTTTGTCTCATTGCATTTGTATCCGGTCGGAATACAGATGCGGGTGTATATGCACAGTATCGGGGTTTTCCTGTAATTTATTACAGGACCAGTTTTCTGGAGTTGCCAGTTTGCATTCCGTTCCGGCCGGTTTTCCTTTGTTCTTTCCCGGCCGGACTTTTCCGATGGAGGGGGTTATTTGCAAGTTTGCAAATAACTTTTTGTGGAGGGGTTTCTTGCTTTTGTGGCTTCATCATGAGATGCTTTTTCCATCTCATACATTGCTTTTGTTATGATAAGATTAGATTAGAAGTTGATTTGATGATGTTATCATTACCTTTTGGATGTGGTCACCCATTGCTTTTACTACCATCACCTCCCTTCTTGGTTTTGGTTTTTTCATTCCCTCCACCATTCTCTAAAGGGGCCGGCCACATTTTCTAGGAGGGTGAGGAGAGGTTCATTTTGTATGAGGAAAATTTATCATCTCATTCCATGCTTGATAAATGAGAGCTCCACTTGAAAGTTCCATTCCATTCCTCCATCAAGACAACTACAAACCCCATTGAGACAAAGCGCATTCTACACTACAATCTACAGCAAACCTTGGGCACGTCGACTAGCCAGCTTCGTGCCCGAGTTGCCTCGGTATTGAGGTGGGAGCCCGTAAAAGATGCAGACGATGTGGTGCCCTTTCGGCTAGGAGGCGACGACCGGAGTTTCCGCGGGAGATCGGGACGATGACGAGAAGACCGGAGGACTCGGATCACTCGGTATATCTCTCACCCTTTCTCTTGATTGCTAGCATTAGGTTAATGGTTATGATCCGGGTTTATTGTACGCGGTAGCGCCAGTTTGAAAGTTAAGAAAATTTTTGATTCCGCTTTTTGGTCTCGGATAGACGGCCGGGGCGCCGCCGGGGCGCAACATGGTATCAGAGCCACGCCATTAACCTAGTATAGCTTTGTCTAATGTGTTTTACTTTTCCGATCGACCAAAATTCCAAAAACCCGCGTTTTCACATACATCAGTTTTCTGTTGATTTTTTTCTTGCTCGAAAATTTTTTCAGGTTGTAGAAAAGTGATGTACTGGAAATTGTAAGAACACTGTAGAAATTCGATACAGTGACTCCATAGTGGGAGCGCGGAACCGCGGCCAAACACCCCTTTGGGCCGCGGTTCCGCCGCACTATGTTGAGATCACTGCATGAAATTTCTGCAGTTGCTCTCTGGGTTGATTTTAGGGTTTCTGGAATATTAATTTTGGGCCCAGAATTTCTTAATGTGCTACAATAGTACTTGGGGGCCCACTTGTTAAAATTTGATCGATCGGATATCTTAAACACATTATTTCACAGTATTTACATTATATCTGCGACCGTGAATGTTACTTGATCGGTAAATCATGTCTAACTGCTATAGCCCGGTTAGACGGATTTGCGAACGTGACTTTCACGTTGATGTTCTGTGTATTGCTGTGATGTTGCGGATCGGTCGTGGGGGATAGCCTGGATGCAATGTTAGTACAGTTTTGTTTTATATGTACATTTGATATTGCGGGGCGAGCGTCCGACATGTGGACTGCCGTCACTGCCTGTTTGTATTATTCTTTTGGGGCACGACCTGGTTGCGGTCGATGTACCCGCTGTATGTATATTTTACTTTCTGTACTAGGATTACCCCGCGGAGGGGTGCACGGATAGCTGGGTTCTAGAGGGCAACGGACCCGCATCTCATGGCATTGAGATGGAGGAGGCTTCACTCTAGGATTGGCAGGCTATTCGCCGCACTCGTAGGGGGTACAGGTTGACCCAGGAGGGGTGCCTAAGTTACCGGATTCCATGAAGTGCTGGGTGGTCCATTCACGGTGCTGAAGGGGGCTGCCTCGCTTTAGGTTTTGGCGGGTGACTTGCCATGCCCGTAGGGGTCTAGGATTTCATTGCACAGGCTATCCACACGACCATGGGAACGTCGGGATTCAGCAGCGGCTCTGTGAAACCTGGGGCTTCCAGATATCTGTATTGTTCTGTGATGCTGTATATTTCTGTGATGTTGCATTTTATCACGCCTTGAGCGAATATAATATATTGGTATATATATTAGTAGATGTTATATATGTTTTGCATCCGCGCTAGTCCACTCCCCGCTCTGTCGTTAGTTAGCTAACCTAACGAGTAATGACGGGACCCAGTGGCGAATGCGGATGGCATATACGTACATCAGTATATTTTCGTTCTTTGTGGTGTGATCAATTGATGGGACTGCGTTGATTCGGATCAATACAAGCTAAACAAACCTACTCTGATGTTGTTGGAACATTTTTCAAAAAGCTGTTATTGCAAAGGCGTTCTCTTTTGTTTTGCATCGTGGTATTCAGTTGGAATATCCTGCTCCTCAGTCGACGAGGCAAGGGCCGAGATCCCTTCACCGGGAGTGACCCCTTGGACAGAATTTTGCGTTAGGGCAATAACTTCACTATAGCCGATTGCCTTTTGCTTTGCATCGTGGTATTCATTTGGAATATCCTGCACCTCATTTTACGGGGAAAGAGCCGAGATCCCTTCACCGGGAGTGACCTCTTTAGCAAAGGTTTTCGTCACTATATTCTTTATAAAAGGCTATGCAGTTCCTTCAACGATATCAAGTTCATTACGTTAAAGGTTTTTCGCCAAAAACTAGACGTAGCCCTCCGTCATTTCTTACAAGTATTACTTAGTATTCGTGTTGCGTTTGTTGACTGTGTCAAGGCGTAGTGTGCGGTAGCTAAGTAGTGTTTGTTTGTAGCATATTAATGGGATTGGTTAGGACAGTCGTGCGGCCTTGTTGACTGTGTCAAGGGCTCGTACGGGTGGGTTTAATGCAATCCAGGATAATGACGGGTTGAACTTGACTAGGACTCTTTGATTTGTTGACTGTGTCAAGGTCACTTGGGTCCTAGGGGTAAAAATCACATCGGGAGTTTCAAAAGAACTGAAACTTGCCAGATATGCGCATACCTTCTGGAGTGTGGTGACTTGAGTGGATTCCGTCAAGTTATCATGCGATGATAGTTGGATCCCGATTCCCACTGATGAGTTGGTTTACTCCTCGGGTGATCCCGACTAATTCTTCTTTCAGGTTTGGGGAAGAATTTGAGGTTACAGTAGGAGGTTTCCAGATTAGATAAAGTGATAACCATTCTGATCTAAGTTAGAGTGCACGCTGAGTGTTTCTTTTCTCTCTCTCTTTGGCAGTGACCAATGACCCGACCCTAGACTATGACTCAGTGACCAAGTTGACCGAACCTTCTTAACACTGGCTTTTGGATTGTCAGAGTTGCAAACCTCATTGCCACTCCTACTTTTACTCTTTTCTCCAGGACACCCCGTATTACTACGAACGTCCACTTCCATTGGACAAAACCATCGTATGGTTAGATACGAACTCGAAGGAATTTATTCGAGGATGGTTTCCGGTTCTGGAGAAAACGAATAGGACTATTCAGTTGTCTTTTCCTTTTACCTTCTCTCAGGTTGCGAGTACTCCTTGGTTTAGGAGATAGTACACCTATTATGCAAATTGGATAGTCTTCTTCCAAACCTTAGGCTGGTGCCGAACGGCGGGGAATGAAGAAAACCAATTAGCACAACGATGGTGTACAGAAGGTATTAAGTTAAGACAAAGCAAGGGATTAGTAAGAGGGCAAAGTAAATTGCGACTGCTGTTCACGACCAAACCAAGTATATCTTCGCCAAACCTAAATCACCTTTGTATTTCTCCAGGACACTCCGTATCACTACGAAGATCCACAGTTTATTTGGATACTCCATCGTATGGTTATATACGAACTCGAAAGGAACTTGTTCCAGTTCGGGGATGGATTTTGGTTCAGGAGAAATAGGAATAAGGTTTATTCGGTTGTCTTTTATCTTCACCTTCTCTCGCTTTGCGAGTGCTCCTAGGATTAGGACAGTACACCTTTTATGCTTATTGGATAGTCTTCTTCCATACCATAGGCTGGTGCCGAACGGTAGGGAAGGAAGAAAACCATTTGGCCTAAAGGGGTGTGCAGAAGGTAATGACTAAAGACATATAAAGGGATATAGAGAGATGGCAAAGAATTATACGGTTACAGTTGTGAATCTGGATAATGGAAGAAGCATTACTAGGAATACCAGAATACCCCATCGAAACATTTCAATGTTTCAGTTTCACTGTGTACTGTTAAAAGAAAACTGATTTCCCGATTAAACACTTGCTCCAGGGTATGTATTTACCAGTTTTGATTTTCACATCTGTATGGTTTTACAGATGATGAGTGGGAGTAAGCTATTGGGAATTAGGTGACCATCCTCATTATATCGGGATTCGTTGTAATTGGTGATATTTGAGGAAGCCACCTGGGTTGTTTGCCGGTCGGCAAATATTTGGTTTTGAATATCCGTTGCTATGCACCAATTTCAAATTGATATATCTGTACGTCTATTTTCATAGAGTGAGATATACCTTTTTGAAATTATGTCTATGACATTTACCTATATCAGTGGATGGTTAGGTAAGGAGTATTGAACAGCGGTGTAATTCTTCTTAACCATAAGTATAGTTTTCAACCTACGACACACAGTGAATGAGTTATCAGACTCAAGGGACTTGTACAGAGTATTGTATGTTGTCCAGCGTCCATCAGGACAGAGGGGTTGGTCCTCGTACTATATTCGGTTTACTTATGACTTCTCTAGGTTTTAGACAGCTGTTTCGTGGAAACACAGGGTCCGAATTTTGAGAAGTTATAGGTATTTGAATAAAGTAGAGAACCAAGTATTGCAAGTATCGGGATTCTTCAAAGTGATCGAAGATGTAGATACTTGTGTATGGTGTTCAGTTGATAGTAATGATTAAGAGAACTTGCTTCTCTTTCAGGTTACTCATAATTAGAAGCATTCCTAAGTTGAATAACGCTGATCGGCCTCTTTCCATTTAGTTGACATGCACTGGAGACAGCTGCATGATTTGAATCTGGTTCCAATTATATCAGTGCCTCTGTTTCTATATTGGATATAGAATAGTTCATATCTTGACATTGTTAAGGTACGGGGAATTGTCCGGATTATGCTTAAAACCAGACTCCGGATAACTCAAGGCACGTTTCTGTAATGGCTGTTTGTGGGTTGACCCAGGCTATGACGAGGGTTGATTTTCTACCATCTGGAAGATCAATAGTGATATTGTTCTTCACTCGCCACAATTTTAAAAGAAATGGATTTTTTCAAGAAAACAGTAGTGGGAGTATGGTAGAACTGGAAGTGATTCCAGAACCGCAAACGATTACTGAAGATTTCATAAGAACCTAAAGATTCAATCTGATTTGACATTCTATTAGCCACTCCGCAGATATAGTGGGTAACCTCACACACCCGAGAGGTACTTCGGTATGCTCAAGGACGGTGGCAGGGAGGTTCTTGTTTACCCAGACTTGCCATTGCTGTTGTTCCAGACTGTGAAACCCGGCATGAGGATGAGTATAGCGTCATTCTAAACTGGCTTTAGAAGTGTACGTCTATATGACTCTGCCAGAGGGTTGTCGTAGTCAGTGGGAGCAGCGGAAGCATTGGTGGACAGGTGGCTTATGTCTATTCATAGACTTAAGCAGATATAGCGGAGATAGATCATCTATTTCTGATGTGACAGTCATGGGTTTGACTTCATCAGAATAGGGGATAGATCTGTTAAGAAGGTAGTAGGGTGTGATGTCCTGGTATTTGGATGACATACACAGAGTAGGAATTGATATTCCTATACTACGATCGGTTATACTTTGGTCGTCACACGGTGGTTTCTCCACATAGGACTTGGATATTATATCAGACATTCTGGTCACTAGATCTATGGTTTTAGATCTAGATTTGGGTGGTTTCCCAATCTGGGTACTTTGACAGCATTCTATGAGTATTTAGAATGGACGACTCCTGGCACGGTAGTGTACCTGCAGGTGATGGAGTTACCCTCTCTAAAGGTGTCTTATAGACTAAAGTAGAGAGGGATGCGCATGATTGACAGATCACTTGCTTAGGCAATTGAGTCAATCATGAGATGTCAAGTACCACACCAGATGTTGTTCTTGCAGTAGGTGCAATAAGTTGGTATTAATCCAATCCTGGAGAAACAGTCGGAAGCAGTTTTAGAACATAAGTTGATGTTCTAGGGATGTGATAATGACAGCCTCTTTTAGGAGACGGTTATCATTCCAGGCTTCCAAGGTGACATGGATGGCAGAATGGCCGTCAGAGTTATAGTTTTCCCTCTGACGAGGGGCGGTATTTTGGACAGGTGGTCCAGGTGGATACTGAGGGAAGGCATGGCGCAGGATACAGATTAAGTTCAGTTGATGATACAGTCTAAGAAGTTTGGATTTGGAGTTCATTTATGAGCTAAGTCCCATCAGATATCCAGACATACTCTAAGACAGGTATTGCTCATTTCGGGAGATGGCTTTCTCTGCGAACTTGAGATATAGAGAGACATAGAAAGAAACATCACAGCGGATCCACTCACTGAGGCTATTCCTCAAACGCAATAGTTTCGCAAACGAGCTTTGTGAGACTGACTAGTAGAGGAGTTGGGTGTTCGGTATCACACGGGCTGTGAGTATGCGACATCGCAATAATTAGCCTTGAGTGCAAGTGGGAGATTGTTGGAGATAGTGCCCTCAGAGTCAATTATTGGATCATAGGCACGTGATTGCAATGATTGAGGGAGGACCTATCCCGGTAGGACAGTCTTACTCAAGATGATAGTATGCTATCTGGTTTACCTTTATCATCGTGTACTGCTTCAAGTGACCTTACAGGTCGCTATTACACGCTGATAGAGCCCCTAGGATTCTTGCTTGACTGCCAGCAGTATGATGGCGATCATATACGTGAGAGCTGGTGGTCTATAAGTACATCCTTAAAAGGTCCCTAGTCGTGGGAGTTTCGAGACAGGGCATCGATTCTCCAGAGTAGACTAGTGTATACAGTCGAGACCCCGACGAGGGGCGGTGGCCGGTCTCACAAGCCACTGGTTTCAGTTGGTTCACCTAAGATGTATACAGGTGCTCATTGGGTTATGAGTACACCGGACAGGACTTGCCGGGAACATGCTAGTTGGTCTTATACTTGACGTCAGATAGCATTTCCCTGGTGACATGTGTACAGGTTAGTTCATCGACCTGAGATCGTCATTTGTCTCATATGAGTTCCCACTGTACTTTGATTACTACCCTACCACGGCTCAAAGGAGTCGTGCAAACAGGTTTTAGTTGGGTACAGTCCCGAGCCACATGGAGGCAGTGAGCGGATCTGCAGGGGTTCGTCTCTCCCGGTATTGGGGGTGAGGTCGCGCTGTGTCTAGGAGAGCCATTACACAAAGCCCTCGGCCGAGGCAGGAGATTTACTGGTAGGTATTCCAATAGTATCTCAAGGTGTTCTGGGCTACACTCCGACACGACTTGTACCGCTTTTGGGGGTCTGACTTTTACCAACCCCCTAGGCCCGCCATGCGATACTCATAGACGAATGGACCGGACTGTACGGATATTGTCACTGACAGGCTCAGTAGGGTGTCAGAATGAGTTCGCTCATCGACGTCCCTTTTGGTCAATAGCTGGTGGCCCGTCACGTATTGGCTAATACCTCTGACGTGCTAGTGGTTAAATCCACAGCCATAGTATTGACGAGTCTTTAGAGTCCACCACACAGACAGTTACTCATGTTTCAGGCGAAACGCTGTAGAGGCCGTATGGAGATATGGCAGGGTCCGATCAGATACGTGCGGTATTGCACGGATTAGGATCGGACGGTTTGTACTAGAGGCCGTATAGATATATGGAAAGGTTCGATCAGATACGTGCGGTATTGCACGGATCAGGATCGAACAGATATTACTGGCCGGCTTTGGTTTAAGCCGGATCCTAGTTTAGTACAGTGTAGATTTTGTCTCATTGCATTTGTATCCGGTCGGAATACAGATGCGGGTGTGTATGCACAGTATCGTGGTTTTCCTGTAATTTATTACAGGACCAGTTTTCTGGAGTTGCCAGTTTGCATTCCGTTCCGGCCGGTTTTCCTTTGTTCTTTCCCGGCCGGACTTTTCCGATGGAGGGGGTTATTTTCAAGTTTGCAAATAACTTTTTGTGGAGGGGTTTCTTGCTTTTGTGGCCTCATCATGAGATGCTTTTTCCATCTCATCCATTGCTTTTGTTATGATAAGATTAGATTAGAAGTTGATTTGATGATGTTATCATTACCTTTTGGATGTGGTCACCCATTGCTTTTACTACCATCACCTCCCTTCTTGGTTTTGGTTTTTTCATTCCCTCCACCATTCTCTAAAGGGGCCGGCCACATTTTCTAGGAGGGTGAGGAGAGGTTCATTTTGTATGAGGAAAATTTATCATCTCATTCCATGCTTGATAAATGAGAGCTCCACTTGAAAGTTCCATTCCATTCCTCCATCAAGGCAACTACAAACCCCATTGAGACAAAGCGCATTCTACACTACAATCTACAGCAAACCTTGGGCACGTCGATTAGCCAGCTTCGTGCCCGAGTTGCCTCGGTATTGAGGTGGGAGCCAGTAAAAGATGCAGACGATGTGGTGCCCTTTCGGCAAGGAGGCAACGACCGGAGTTTCCGCGGGAGATCGGGACGATGACGAGAAGACCGGAGGACTCGGATCACTCGGTATATCTCTCACCCTTTCTCTTGATTGCTAGCATTAGGTTAATGGTTACGATCCAGATTTATTGTCCGCGGTAGCGCCTGTTTGAAAGTTAAGAAAATTTTTGATTCCGCTTTTTGGCCTCGGATAGACGGCCGGGGCACCGCCGTGGCGCAACAATAAATGGAGTGGTACACTTGGTTTGATCAAAAGATAAAGAAAATGGAGTTATATGCTTTAGAAAAATGAATATCGGTAATAACTCCACTTTTTACCGATTTTGGTTAAAAAGAAATGAAAGGAAATGAAAGGAAGATTGGGAGGCACTTACCGTTTGAAAACGTCAAGAAGAGGTTAAAGAAGAGAGGGGATGTGTCGGGGTGTCGCGGGAGCTCCGGAATTGGCTTCGTTCTTCGCCGGAACTTGATCGTTTGCTAACTCCTCTTCTACTCCACTTGTACTTGAGAAATTTTGAGAGTTTTGGCTAGAATTTTCAGAAAGATGAAGGGATAGGGCATGGGGTAGTATTTATAGTGTGGAATTAGGGTTTTGGAATTGAAAATGTGGATTAAAAAACATTAAAAATATGGTAAATTGTGAATTTAAGAGTCTCTGTTTGATTGCAGGAAAATCAAACAGTGCGGGAGAGTTAAGGGGAGCTGAAGGGGTGTGTGTGTAAAGCACGGAGACAATTGGCCACATCTTATCCGCCGGTGCTGGACCAATGGAAGATCTCACCGGTCGATTGTTGGGGTTAGGGCTCTAGATTCATGCTACGTGTACACTCCTATGTTAACTCTATTTTGCACATGTTTGATTTTTCTGTCTCTTCATTTTTGTGTGTATTGCACGTGTAACTTTTGGGCTTCCAAAAGTTTAAAAATAAATCAGAAAAAAAAATATGTTTGATAGGATTCGAACACAAGGGCTGCATCACAGCAGTGCAAGGGCTTTACCAGTGAGCTACAAGTTTCTTCTTTCTGTTCTTAAACAAAAATATACTTAGAACTTGTACTCAGGCTTGTGCTACTCTCTTCTGTATATTAAAAAGAAAAATTTTGTACAGAGATTCAGAGTCGTTACAATGTATACTTGACTTAACCAAACCTTGGTTATAATTGGACATGAACTTAATATGAATATCAGACCACAATGGTTGCTATTGAAACTGACTTGACTCGAACCATGAATACAACTCGACATTAATACAAGAATACTTGACATGAATACATGATATTGTCATGAATTCAATCTTGCAACTTGATGTATTCATGGATTCGAGCAAGGATGGTAATTTTAACTGTAACTTAGCATACACGGGGTGTTGGGGTAGTTCATGTGTGAATCCAACGAAATCTCAGGAGTCCCCCTAGATCATGAATCCATGTCTACTAACACAAGTAAGCTATCATGAGGGCCCGTGTTTCCTTGCTCCTGGATTACAGCCTTTTGTGTTTAGAATACTTCAACACTAGGTTGAAGTCCCGTTACTAACACTTGATTTGGGCCCATGGTTCCTTACCCCTGGATTACAGCCCGTTGGGTTCGAGAACACTCTTGAGATTGGTCGACATTCACCCTTGAACTTCCGTTACATTAGTTGACCCATCTAAAGACCTTTTAGGACACTTACTTTCACTTCATATTCACTATACCTACACCACACGGCCATCATATACTATGCTCATGTTATTTTTCCATGATATATATAGAGAACTACATGTTAAATAGAATTGACATGCTTACAGTAAATGACATGTTTAAATAACATATCCCTAGTCCATTTTTTCATGTTATGCATTTTTTTGTCATTATACTTTTATACTTCACACCCATCTCTTGGGGACTTACCGAGCGAAAGTTCGCTGACGGGCATTCCACACACCTTTGTTTCTTAGAATGTTTGTCATATATTATGGAGACTGAGGAGGTGGACACCACCAAGGAGGAGCGCGATTAGATCACGACTCAGGACTAGACTAGCTTTCTTTTTCAGTTTATGTATGCCACCTTTTTAGGCATCTCTCTTCTTGTATTATATTTCCTTTCAGTTGAACTCATGTATTGTAAATGTTTCAAGTTGAATGTAAATAAAGTTGTTGAAGTTTAAATCGCATGTCTATTTCTTGTCATTTTATATTGCTTATTTTACGCTTAGCGTATTTATTCCGGGAAATGACTTTCTTGAAATAAATACGTCGCGGGTCTCGTCACGTACCTGTTTCTGTCTATTGGGAAGCGGGGCGTGACAAAGACAGGTTTAGATCCCTGCCAACTAAGGTTTTTTGACTTTATGAGCCGTAAGTGTTTCATAAAAGTATTTTCTCCCTACGAGTCGAGAGGATCTCGTAGGTGTATTTTCTCCTTAGGAATCGTAAGGAATCCTAAGCGGGTTTCCCTTGCGAGTCGTAAGGATTTCACACGAGTTTTTTGTCCCTGCAAGTCGAGAGGACTTACAAGTGTCGTTCAATATACGGAAAGTATCGTTCGCCTTTGGGAGGACTTGATTGAAATATATTTTTTTGTGCCCGTGGATTGTATACAAGAGTTGGTATTGAACTACTTGTAGGATGGTTTGGGGGATATGATGGTTTAGGAAACAGGTTCAGATTTTGTAACCTAAGGCTTTTGAATTCTATGAGCCATGAGGGTCTCATAGAGGGTATTTTCTCTTTATTAGTCGAGAGAATCTCGTAAGTGCATTTTCTTCCTGGGAATTGTATGGATTCCTAAGTGTGTTTCTTCTTTGTGAGTCGTAAGGATCTCACACAGGTGTTTTCTCCTTGCAGGTCAAAGGAACCTGCAAGCATACTTTTTTTACGGGTTTGCGTTCTTTCGGGATTTCACAAACTCGCGGATAGTCCTGCTGTTTTTACTCGCAGAGCCCTTTCGGGTTTTCATACGTGCCCATTTTTCTTGTGGACATTTTTTTGGTCCCGATTGGTTCGAAAAAGTGTTTATATGTGTTTTGTAAATAATCGCAATCAAAACGGTTTCTCAAATAGCTAGCCGCAATGAGTACGGTTATTTACAAAACACATACAAACACTTTTTCGAACCAATCAAATGGCGCCGTTGCCGGGAAAACGGTCGTAATTATTTTTCTTGTTATTCAGGTTGATTTCTTATAAAAACTAGAAATATAAAATATAAGAGAACCAAAATTACATCTTGTGTTTTTAACGAATCTTGTGCGAGTTTTTGCAAAGACATCTGGAGTAATTGGAGCAGGCCAACAAAGATTCAAAGACTTTCAACTTGGACCAGAGGAGCATTGGAGTGCTCTGAAGAAATTTGGAGAGAAGAACTAGTCAAGAGGCGACGAAACCGCGGCCTAGGGTTGCTTTTGGCGGCGAAATCGCGGCCCTATTAAAGAGTTGGGCCCCCAAACTTCTCTGGTATTCTCCTATTGCCTTCCTCTCTTCTCTAAAACTCCAATAAACTATTTTTACCTACAGGATTCTTTGCAAACAGCGACGCTAAAAATTCTTTTTGCGTATTTTGATTTCGGGTTGTTTTGCATACTTAAACCGGATATTAAGGGGCAATAAACCCAAACTCAGATTAGGTGGGGATTTCATACCTTTCCTAGGCCCTACAAATCATAAACGAGTATACTATCACTCTAAATTAATAAAAAATATCTAGACCAAGGCTCTAAGGACTGTCGCGCTCAATTAGGTCAAAGGAGGGTTGTGGGTAATCTATCGTTTATCTTCATTTCTCTTGTGGTGTCTAGGCAAGTGTGATTAAGGAAAGTGGTTACTTAATTAGGCCCGCTATTTCAGTGATTCGTTTAGCCGATACCTCCTACTTACCTGGCACTTACCTGGCCGCAAGAATGATAAGGAGGTGGTAGAGGATTGATCCTACGTCTTGTCTTTTGAAAGTCTAGGAGCGGTCTAGTGACTTGACCTAGGTGACCCTAGCTCTAGGGATTGATTGTGTATATTGTGATTGGTTGAGTCAAGCCTCACGTCCGACATTTTTTTCAAAACAAGCCTTCTTAAAATCGTTCTCATACATATCACACGCTGCCACATGCACTACACCCGCTTAGTGCATGATCAGCTAGACACGGGATTCTAGTGCCCGTCTAGTCCGCGTTTTTGCTGTCGACTCCGAAGTCGATACTTCTTCATCTTCTATTTCTCCTCCACCTACCACATCTCCCGAGATGGACGGATCTCCATCGGGTTTTAACAACACCACCTTACTACCGCCCGTAGGTGCGCAAATTCATAATCCACCACGCATCGCTCTTCAAGACCGATGCTATCCTATACGCAGAACCCTTCCTACGTGTCTGTCTCTTCCACCAGCCAATGAGGATAATTTCAAAATTAAGCCCCACTTCATCAACTTGTTGCCCAAATTTCACGGGCTTGAATTTGAAGATGCATACGTTTTTATAACCAAATTCGAAACCGTATGTGCAATGATGACCACCTCCCAAATTTCAGGGGATGCTCTGCGATTACGTCTTCTCCCTTTTACCTTGTGCGATCTCGCAGAAAAGTGTCTTTATAGCACAGCCTCACATTCTATTGCTAAATGGGATGAATTCATTAAAGCATTTCTTAAGAAATTTTATCATCATCACAAGACTGCCCATATTCGGAGGGAGATTGACCAGTTTGCCCAACTTCCCAACGAACCTTTTTGGAAATGCTTTGAACGTTTTAACGATCTCCTTGTCCAATATCCTCATCACGGAATCGAAAGATGGCAACTTTGCCAAATTATGTATGAAGGTATCAATCCAGCTACAAAACAAATGGTAGAAACTATTTGTCAATGTCATTTCATGTCAAAAGACGACGACGAAGCGTGGCAATTTCTAGAAGATCTCTCCGAACAAACATTACAGTGGGAGAGCACTAGACCAACAAAATCGACTTCATCTAGGGCAGGTATCCATCATCTCGACACTTCCATCGCAATGAAAGCCGAAATGGTTACGATGCAAAAGAAACTCGAAGCTATGGAATGTGAATTCTCTTCATCCTCCCTAAACCAAGTTACGCTCTCCAAAACCGTGTGTGGTTGTTATTTTGACTCATCACATTTAACAGAAGAATATCCTTTGAATCCTCCGTCTCAAGGTCAAGAACAAACTAATGCTGCTTTTTAGCAAAGACCTAGAAACGATCCTTATTCATCTACATATGATTAGGGATGGAGGAATCATCCTAATTTTGCTTAGAACCAAAACCAAACTCAAACACAAACTCAAATTCAGTTCCCAAGCCAAAATAACTATCAAAGGCTTCCCCTACAGCTACAACAACTACCACAACAAATTCAGCAGCCCTTTCAACCGCAATCATTCCCAAATCCGGCCAACAACTTTGCCTCTTATTATAATTCTTTCCAACCACAGACTAATATTCCAACAGCCGGTACCGATAAAATCTCTGCACTCGAAAGAAGCTTAGAAACGTTTATTAAACAATCCGCACAAACTTCGGCCAATTTAAAATCTTCTATCCAAACGCTGGTGCAACACACTACTTCCCACGGTGAAATCATAAAATCGATCGAAATACAAATTGCATAGTTAAATGCCGCGATCAGTGAGAGAGAGAAAGGGAAACTTCCATCTCAACCTTTACCAAATCCCGGCCACTCACAAACCGCAAATATCATCCTTAACCAACAAAATCATAACGTGAGTGCCGTAACTACATTAAGATCGGAAAGTATGCTGAACAACCATGTTGGTGAACAAGTTGATGATTTAGATGATACCCTGGCTACTACTTATACTCCTATTTCGTCTAATCCAACGTCTTCTTCCGAACCCATTCTCCGTTCTTCACTGGGATTGAACCCTCAGTCCACATTCTTGAATGAACTACTATCTCAGACCATCCCAAATCCAATTTTGGGATCCATTCCATCCCCATAAACTTCTCCACAAGTGTTGGACCCAACCTCTGTTAATAAAGCTCCTTTTCCAAACCGGTTAAAGCCCAACAAACCAAGTCCACAAATGGAAAAGATTATGGAAATGTTTAAGCAAGTTAACATAAATATTCCTCTCTTAGATTCTATCCAACAAGTTCCATCCCATGCGAAAATTCTCAAGGACTTTTGCACTAAGAAGAGGAAAACTCAAGTGCCTAAAAAGGTTTTCTTAGCAAGCAATGTGAGCGATGCTCTTACCCAACATTTGCCCAAGAAATGTAAGGACCCCGGTTGTTCTAAAATTTCTATAACTATTAGGGGTAAAAACATCAATCGCGCTCTACTCGATCTAGATGCTAGTATTAACTTGCTCCTGTATTCTGTTTATGAGCAATTAGTCATAGGAGAGTTGAAAGCTACACACTGCACTCTCTAGATGGACGATCGTTCTATCACCCACCATTAGAGTGAGCTAGAGGAAGTGTTGAACAAAGTCGGGGAATTTATATTTCCCGTAGACTTTATAGTTTTAGATACACAGCCTGTGGCGAATCCACAAAACCAAATTCCGGTGATTCTTGGTCGACCTTTTCTAGAAACTTCCAATGCAGTTATCAATTGTCGTAACAATTCCATGAACCTATCCTTTGGGAAGATGACAATTGAACTTAACATTTTTTGGGTAGGAAATCAACCCTCCGAACCTTCTGCTCATATAATTGATATATGTTCTGTCAACAAGATAGCTTCCGACAGTTGTGAATTTAAGGAGCTTTACGATAATGATCTCGATGCCACTAGTGCGTTATTGCTTGATCCAGCTATTTATTATATAAGTGGGGACCCTTCTGTCGACAAGTCCACCCCCAAGTTTGAATCCTTTGACTTGCCGAATAAGTTAGTTGAGCTATCCGAGTCAATCTCTTACGCTAGCTATGAACCTCTTATGGAGTCCGAGTATCATTCCCTTTCCCTACCTTCTATTGTCTCTCTGCCGACACTAGATCTCAAGCCGCTGCCATCTCATCTTAAATATGCATATTTAGGTGAGAATGAGTCTTTCCCCGTTATCATATCAGCTTCTCTAGTTTCAGAGCAAGAGAAAGCTCTTCTGTCTGTCTTGAGATTGAATCGGCAAGATTTTGGTTGGACAATGGCGGACATCAAAGGGATTTGTTCCTTGATTGTTGAACATCATATACATTTGATGGATGAAGCCAAACCAGCCCGAGACCCACAAAGACAGTTGAATCCCGTCATGAAAGAGGCGGTGACGAAAGAAATCGTCAAATGCCTGGATAATGGTATAATTTACCCAATATCTGATAGCCAATGGGTAAGTCCTATTCATGTAGTCCCTAAAAAGTCTAGCATCACGGCCATAACTAATGATGTTAATGAGTTGATTTAAACACGCACCCAAACTGGGTGGCGGGTATGTATTGATTATAGAAAACTCAATGCCGCGACGAGCAAAGATCATTTCCATCTACCTTTCATTGACCAGATGTTGGAACGTTTAGTCGGGCATGAGTACTGCTATTTTTTAGATGGATACTCAGGCTATAACCAGATTCCCATCGCCGACAAGGATCAAGATAAGACAACTTTTACTTGTCCTTTCGGTACTTTTTCTTATAGACGTGTGCCCTTTGGGCTATGCAATGCTCCCGCTACATTTCAGCGGTGTATGAGAGGGATATTCTCGGGCATGGTCGAGAATTTTCTGGAGATACTTATGGAAGATTTCTCCATATTTTAAGACTCCTTTAAGGAATGCTTACGTCATCTTGACGCTGTTCTTAACTGCTGTAAAGATAAGAATGTACCTTTGAATTGGTAAAATGTCATTTCATGGTTTGAGAAGGTATTTTCTTAGGGCATATCATTTTATGAAAATGCATTGAGGTAGAAAAAACTAAAATAGATGTCATTTCCAACCCTCCTTCTCCCAAATGCGTCAAAAATATACAATCCTTTCTGAGTCTTGCCGGGTTTATAGACGATTCATTAAGGACTTTAGCAAAATTGCTAGACCCTTAACTCTTCTCTTGGCTAAGAATACAACATTTCACTTCGACTCGGATTGCGTGGCTGTTTTTGAATCGCTTAAATATTCCCTCACTACAGCCCCGTTCTGTCATCTCCAGACTGGAATCACCCTTTTGAGCTTATGTGTGATGCATCCAATTTTGCTATTGGTGCAGTCTTAGGACAATACAATGATAAGATGCCACATGTAATTTACTATGGAAGTAGGACCTTGAAAGATACCCAAACGAATTATACAACCACCGAGAAAGAACTCTTGGCAGTTGTATTTGCATTAAAAAAATTCAGGCCCTACTTAATTGGCTCTCCAGTTGTAGTTTACACCGATCATTCCACTTTACGGCATCTTTTATCGAAGAAGGATGATAAGTCCAGGATAATACGTTAGATCCTTTTGTTACAAGAATTTGACATTGTCATAAAAGTCAAAAGTGGATGTGAAAACGTCGTAGCCAACCATTTTTCACAGCTCTCTTCTTCACCAACGTTGACCTTGCCAATAAACGATTCATTTCCGGACGAACAGCTCTTTACCATATCTTGCGAACCTTGGTTCGCTGATATTGTGAATTATCTAGCGACGGGACTTCTAACCAGCAAATGGTCAAATCAAGACAATCATAGATTTTTATCCCAGGTAAAACACTTTTACTGGGACGAACCCTATTTGTTTAAGTATTGTCCCGATCAGATCATTCGTCGATGTGTCCCTAATAATAAGTTCAAGAGCATATTGTCTTTCTGCCATGATCAAGCATGTGGTAGTCACTTTGGTCCAAGAAAAATGATGGAAAAAGTTTTGCAATGTGGCTTTTATTGGCCAACGTTATTTAAAGATGCATATGATTATTGCAAAACTTTTTCACGGTGCCAACACATGGGTCGAATTTCATGGAGAAACGAGATGCCGCTCCAACCAATCTTGATTGTGGAGATATTTGATGTGTGGGGAATCGATTTCATAGGCCCGTTTCTCAACTCTTTTGGAAACTTATACATTTTATTAGCAGTTGATTATGTCTCTAAATGGGTGGAAGCAATACCGTATACTAACGACAACAAGGTTATTATTAAGTTCCTTAAAGAAAATATCTTTTCTCGGTTCAGGCACCCGCGCACTATCATTAGCGACAATGGAACGCATTTTTGTAATCGGTCTTTTGAGATTTTGATGCGGAAATATTCAATCAAGCACAAGCTTTCTACGCCCTATCATCCCTAAACGAGCGGGCATGCTGAGATCTCCAGTAGACAGATCAAACAAATTTTGGAGAAAACGGTTTCTAAGAACCGTAAAGATTGGTCCACTAAATTGACGGATGCTCTTTGGGCATTTCGTACAGCTTATAAGACTGATCTTGGTATGTCTTCATACCGACTAGTATTTGGGAAGGCTTGCCACCTTCCTGTCGAGATCGAACATAAAGCAATGTGGGCTATTAAAGAACTTAATTATGATTTTGATCAAGTCAGCAGCTATCAGAAGATGCAATTAAATGAGCTAAGCGAACTTCGCGATGAAGCTTATGATAATGCGGTTATAGTAAAGAACCGGACAAAGGTTTTCCACGATAAACATCTTTTGAAAAAACATTCACACCAGGATAACAAGTCCTTCTTTACGATTCTCGTCGCCATCTTCATCCGGGTAAGCTAAAATCTCGTTGGAAATGACCTTTTATGGTGCGGTATGTGTACCCGCACGGTGCAGTGGATGTAGAAAATGTTTAAAACGGTTCTATTTTTAAAGTAAACGGGTATAGATTAAAACCGTACTTTTCCGCAGACCCATCGGAGGAGCTCCTGTTCTTGCAGGAGCCGCTTTATCACGATTAACTTTCCTCCTCCTTACCTCTATGTTTCGGTAATACTGTTACATCTAAGAATGGAGGTGTGTTAAAAGAAAGATAAATATCTGTGCGTGCTAAAGACCAAGTTTGTGATGGTTTTCATTTAACTATCTTTTGTCCCTATTATTCTCCACCTAAGTCTACAGGTTTATGCGCTCAAAAAACAACATAAGTGAGGACACTGCTGCAAACATATTTAGGGGGAGATTTGTATTTACTGAAATATCATTTGGCACTAGGCACTATATATGAAAAAAAATGAAATTTTTTTTTTGCAAATAAAATTTAGAAACTGAAAAATACATATGAAAGAAGGAAAAAAATTTAAGAAATGCAAGAAAATTAGATGTTTTAAAATGAAACTAGTAATACATAGTTATGAGCTGTTGTCCCAAGGGTTAGTAAGATGAACGAATCACTAATCTGTGTATAGAAATAAGTCTGAAAAATAGTCCCAATTCTTGAGTCCAACCTTCTAAACGTCGATACCCTACTATACGCACTTGCACACATCCTGAAACTCGGAATACTAGAGGATACCTTGAAATACTCTTGCCTAGAAGCCTTAGTATGAAGAATTAACAAAATATAAGTGGTGCATAAAAAAATTAAAAAGAAAAATGAACACAGGTTTTGTAATTACTTAAGCTAGCATAAAAAAATATAGCGAGGGTGCCTTATCACCTAGTGCGTTAGACTAACTGGTTTAGGAGTCACTGCTAATTCTTAGGTGTTTCAAGACTAGGATATTGCTCATTAAACCTTAGTAAGTGAGCACATTCGGTAATCGGTTGGTTAGTACCTCAAGAAGTATTAACGGTCGCATGAAGAATGTGTGAGCAAATCCATCTAAAACAATCACCGACTAAAAAGTATTAATGAATATGGACAAAGGGTATGATAGCTTGAATTGAATTCTCCAACTGTAGGGATGTATTTTACACACACGTAGAGGTATATGATTAATGTTTGGAAGAAATGTAGGGAGGAAGACTAAAGAGGATATTTTATTGAGGGGTGATATGATTTCCGAAATCTTTTCAAGACCATGAAGATAGGGCTCATGACAACTAAAAATCTAGTGTAGTTTGAAACACTTATTTTCAAGTTTTTATTTTATATGTTCCTATCTTTGCATGTAATTTTTGTCTTCTTTTTTTTATTTTGGGATTTTGTGGGTGTAATCTGCTAAAAACCCTCAGGAGACAACCCTCCTCCTACTAGGGATACCTAGAGGTTTAAAGGCTTGTTGCATGAGCTAAGTGCAATCGTGTTGCCTGCGAAAGTGTACTAGGTTTTTATTTTTATTTTTAATCAATAGTTTGCTCAGAACGATCAAAGATAAGTTTGGGGGTATTTGATTAGTCAAAAATATTGCACATTTGTATGGACATTTTCCCTACTATTATTATTAACTAAAATGTGTTAATTGTAAATAAAGAACATATATGGGTTTAGTTGTAAAAAAATTATTATTATATGTTTCTTCATTTATAATTAATATAATTAGGGAAAATATATGCATATAATATTTAAAAGAAATATTATTAAAATATGCATATCATGTCAAATATTCCTATCAATATTCTTAAGATATCATATCATATAAATGGTTGGAATAATATCTCAAAAATAACAAATACTACTAACAATTTGATTTGAGATATTGTGCAGGTATTAGCTCAGGCCTGAAATCTAAGTAGGAGATCCACATCAAATCGGAATATCAAATCGAATCTGCCAAATATTAGAAGCAAATCGAGGAATCTAGCAACGGCAGAGACTAAGGGAAATATTTTCATAATTTTTACTTCAAGAGGATCTCCAAATATCGAGAGAAAAAGCTAGAGACCCAAGTTACAATCCCACCAGAAGACGGCGAATCCGCGGTCAAGAGGGGGTTTGGGCGGCGGTACTGTGGTCAGTTCCGGGCCGTTGGATGTGGAATTTCAGGGATATGATCATGATATTACATACTCCAATATGGCATCTAGGGTTTCTAGTTTCAGAGACTATATAAAGGATCGAGAGCTGTGTATTTCAAAGATCATCAATTCATCTATTCATCTATCTCTCGATCTAGAGAGAGATTTAGCGAGCAACTAGATTTTTGTAATTTAGTTTTTCAGCGAGAAATTTTTAATGTACTAGTTGATCAATAAAAGTGGCCTTTTCTTTTAATTTTTGTCGCGTTTACTTTTCTGCATTACTTTCCGCATTATTTTTCCGCGTTACTTTTCTGCATTACATTCAACATTACTTTCTGCACTTTAAAATTTTAAATATGGTTTCATTCATCTTCCATCTCTGTTTTACTACGCTAATATCCATGAGCGGGTAAATTTTTGCTTGCTAGGATTTGTAGGATAGGGTAAAATAATGGATGAAAAATCACTTAATTTCTTTTGATATTTTATGTTTATAAATCTTAGCAAAATAAATATTAACCCTCCTATCAAGCGTGCTATCAATTAATGATAGTCACGTCCACGATTTGAGATTAGTTAATACTTGTTTTGTTAAGGGCTTGAGATAAATAGAGATCAATGGAAGGACAAAGGGCAGTTGTGGGAAATCCCAATTCCCTCCAAGAAACCTAATCCACATTCATCGCTATCTCTCTAGTTTTAAACAATTAAAAGATAAAAAGAATCATTTCTAAAACCTTCATCCATTAACTACTAAGTCCTATAAACTCTACAAGCCTTTCTATTATAAAATTTTCTACCCATCTTAATTTAAAACGACAACAATCTCTCTTCTCTTTTATCAACTCGTGTAAAACAAGTTAAGAAATTCACATTTCCCTACGGAAGACCCGTACTCATCGCGGATAGCTATTTGCGACACCGTCTTGATTGCGGATATTTACAAAACACAAACAAACACTTTTTTGAACCAATCAAATGGCGCTGTTGCCGGGGATTGAACCCGGGTCACCCGCGTGACAGGCGGGAATACTCACCACTATACTACAACAACGCCATTTGATTGGTTCGAAAAAGTGTTTGTATGTGTTTTGTAAATAACCGTAATCAAGACGGTGTCGCAAATAGCTAGACATGATGAGTACGGTTCGTCCGCAGGGAAACGTGAATTTCTTATCTTGTTTTAAACGAGTTGATAAAAAAGAGGAGGGGTTGTTGTCATTTTAAATTAAGATGGGTAGAAAATTTTATAATAGAAAGGCTTGTAGAGTTTATAGGACTTAGTAGTTAATGGATGAAGGTTTTAGAAATGATTCTTTTTATCTTTTAATTGTTTAAAACTAGAGAGATAGCGATGAATGTGGATTAGGTTTCTTAGAGGGAATTGGGATTTCCCACAACTGCCCCTTGTCCTTCCATTGATCTCTATTTATCTCAAGCCCTTAACAAAACAAGTATTAACTTATCTCAAATCGTGGTCGTGACTATCATTAATTGATAGCGCGCCCGATAGCCCTAATGTGACTATGGTCATGACTATCATTAATTCCGTGTTTCCTGGTTAATGTATTGGGTTCAATACCCAACTACAAAAGAATCAAACCCGACTAATCATAAATCATGTGGCTCTAATACCAAACAAACCCTGTCACGCCCCTCTTCCCAGAGTGCTGATTGAGAGAGTTTTTTTTTTGCGTGTGCGTTTTAAATTAAAGAATACCGCAATCAAGACGATGTCGCTTGGTAGCTAAACGGTTGAGTACGGGTCGGTCCACAGGGAAATCGTGTTCTTTTCTTTAAGTTCTAACGAGTTAAGTCCAAAAGAAATGGTGGTTTTGATTTACGATCTAAGAATGAGATTAAAATTGATTAAAAGCCTTGCTAGGGTTAGGATTAGGTTAGTTTGGAAAAAGAATTCTACTCAATACTTTTTTCCCCTAGTTAAGAACATAGGTGTTAGGGTAATAGTCAACAAAAGGGATTAACACGATTAGGAAGAAACGTAGTTTCTTCCATTTGGTCCTTGTCCGTCCTTTCTTAACTCTTAGCCCTAACCTATATTTAAATCAACCACAACCGGTCTAACTAGGGAATCACTGCTATCTCGTAGGATAGGGTGCCGTAGTGAGCGGTGTGTGGTTAATTTACATAGAGTCCTAATTAATTAATTCATACGAGCAATGAAAGGAATGAGAGATTTCCATCTCTCAAACCTATCCAATCCTAACCCTAACAAGTGAGGAATTACTCACTCATTAGGGTATTAACAATAGAATTCATTTTTTTTATAAATTTTATTTAATAACCTAAGTTGCAGAGAATAAAAGAACAAAATAAAATAGAAGATATTAAAAGAACAGATAAAAAATGCAAGAATTAAATTCAGATAAAAATTCTTACTTTATTGATGCACTCTTGACGATTACAAAGGAATTAAAATTTTAGACTAGAAAATAAAGAGAGGCATGCCAAATTAGGCTGTAGGCTTTCCTATTTATAGATAGGAGAAACCCTAGGTTTTACATCTGATCCACATTTGAAATTACAAAATTACCCTAAGAAAGCCGGGTCAAAGCACCGACACCCACAGTCACGTGCACTGCACAGCCGCGGAACCTCGGAAGAATTCCATGTTTGGCCGCGGATCCGCGGCCATCTTGATGGATCTTTAGTTCGCTTTCTCAGGGCTGCTTCATGTTGCTATTTCCTTCTGTTTTCTTCACTTGGTTTCTCAGAATCGTTTCTACTTTCTTCCAGATTTCCACAGTGCAGAATGTTGTGGAATTTTTTCCGTGAGCTTCGTGTTGAAGTCTTTAATCCTGTGCTGCCCTTGTGCTTTGTACATTGAACTGTTTACTAATCTTCATTTGTTTCTTGAACTGTTAGGCGGCATCATACGGATTCATCTTTTGTTGGTCGTAGTCTCACTTTTGTAGCGTTTTTTTCATGAATTTCACTATATTGTTCTGAGAACCTGTAACCTGCAACTATATAGCAAACATGGATCAAAAACACCTATTTATTCGTAATGTGATTAAGAATGGGCGGTATAAAAATGCAAAAATCTGATATGAACAAACACCCCCAAACTTATCTTTTGCTCGTCCCGAGCAAAACTAATTTTATTCTCGAAAAATCCTAACCTCACTTTCGCAGGGAATCGTGATTGCACTGAGCTCGTGCAACAAGCCGTTAAACCTCTAGGTGTCCCTAGTAAGAGGAGTGTTGTCTCTTGAGGGTTTTCAGCAGATACTACCCACAAAATTCGATCAATTTGGCATGTTGACTTTCATTCTTCAATTCGGTATTGTAGCACGAAATTCTATTATCTTCAACTTTAGAAATTATCAACCCTTATTTTTCACACTTACTTATCATTCAACTTAAGATCGTATATGTTCTGCAAATTTATTAAGCTTTCAGCATCTTTTGAATTTTCCTTCTAAGGTTCCATCCCAACTTAGGAATTTTTATCATCTCTACTGAAGGTATAAGCCCTATCTTTTATTCCTATCTCTCATCCAAACCCCAATCATATACCCCTATGTGTGTGTGTGTATCATCCCTACACTTGGAAATTCAATTCTAGCTATCATACTCTTGTCCATCGTCCAAAATACTTTTAGTTGGTGAATTTTAGATGAAATTTGCTCACACATCCTTCATGCGACCGTTAATACTTCTTGAGGTACTAACGACCGATTACAAAATGTGGTTGCGCATTAAGTCGTAATTCCTCGTCTTGTAATACCTAAGGCTTTAGCAGTGACTCCCAAACCAGTTGGTCTAAGGCACTAGGTGATAAAGCACCCTTGCTATATATATTTTTTATTTATGCAGCCTCAAGTGATTACAAAACCAATGTTCATTTTTTTATATCTCTTTATTCACACTTATACTTTTTATTTTATTTTCCTTAATATCAAGGATTTTAGACAAGAGCATTTCAAGGTATCCTCTACTATTCTAAGTTTCAAGGTGCGTGTTTGTGCAAGTTGTAGGGTATATATTTTCAGAATTTAGACTTAAGCTTCAGAATTATTTTTCAAACTACCCTTCAAATAAAAATTCAATACTCTTCCTTTATTTTGACTTAGCCCAAGAACTGAACTCAAAATTTACCTATTTCTAAATAATCTACAAGGACATATATTTTCTATGGTTAAACTTTAAGAAAGGTTATTTTTAGGGTTTTTAATTTACTAAGTTCAGGATCTAGTTTTTTTTCCTACTATTCAGCCATCATGTTGAACTTAGTCAAATATGGCCAAAATTGATTTTTCAATTTTTTAATTATTTTTTTAAATTTTTAAATTTTTTATTTGATTTTATTTTTATATTTTAATTTTATTTTTTAAAAAAAATTATTTTTTTATAAAGATGCAATGCGGAATTAAACATGCAAAGAAAGGAAGAAAAAAATATGTACAAAAAAAATTAAAATATGCAATGCAATGATAACTATTTACAAACCACCTCCACCCCCAAACTTATCAAAAGCAGTGCCCTCACTACTCATGGCCTCGTCGTCCCCTCGAACGTGAACGGGAACGTTCCTCTCTTGCCAGCAGGGTCATCATGCTATGCTCAATCTCTGTCACACGGTGATCCAAATTGGTCACCAACCCTACTAATCTGTCAATCCCCCTAACAGATTTCCTAAGTAAACGTGCATATGCTACATGGGTAAGCTCTTCCTCGCTCGCGGTCGAGCGGGAGCTGGGTGTCCTGGCGGGAACATTCTCGGCAGGTTCAGTTCGCGGCCATACATCATTTAAGCGGGTATAGGACGTGGATACGCCCTCAATAAGAGGTCTAATAGGGATCCCTCCATGCATGTAAAACTCAAATTCCTCCACAGGGAGGAAATAGCGACACAGTTGTGTCACTAACATAGGGCATGGGTAATTGGCAGCCCTTTTGTCCGCACCAATCGAATTAAGTAATACCGTGCACATATCATATCTGGGGTTCCTAGTCATTAAGGTATGCACGATATGAAGGGATGGTGTGAAAAAGGTAATATTGTGCGAACTACCAAAAATTTTATTTTGTGCCCAACGGCACACAGTCAGTACGTTTGCAAAGAGGGTTCTAGCTTGGATGCCCTTACGTGGCTCCCTCGAACAGTCAGTACCCATCAAGGGTAAATAATCCTCGAATTGGAGGGGTTGGTCATGGGTAGGTAGTTTAGGTATTAGGGTGACTTCATGGATGAAGTCCCTATCGATTATGATTTCCCTATTACCCCAAATAAGCCTAATATATCCATGTTGTGAAAAGGATCCGTCTTCCATGCATTCATAAAATCGTGTGACGAGATCTGGAAGAGCAGGAGTTGGGATGGTTAAAAATTAAAAAGTTCCACCCTCGCCTTGTGATCTCATCACCAAAATAACTTCCATAGATCGTATGTCCAAAGATTTTTGAAAATTCCCTCTCAAATTGTAGGGTGGGTGCCATCACAGAAGTGCAGAATATTTCTAAAAGATTTAACAGAGAGGGAAAGGAAGAGAAAACCTCCTCTGAAAATTTCAGAGGCTGAAGAGGCAGAGACGCGGCGGATCAGCTGCATAAGGGCTCCTTCGACGGCGGAAGCGCGACGACTGAGAGCGATCTCTCTGCAAAAACGAAGCGGCGGCTAGGGTTTGAAGAGAGGAAAAATTTAGGGCTATGAATATTCAGAGGAGGGGTCGGTGTTTATTTATAGGGGGAATGTTTTGGTTATTTGTAAAAAGTTCCTCTTAAAAAGAGGAATATATTTGTAAAAAAAATTGTTTATTTTATTTTTTTATTAAAACTGAAAATTTACAAAAATACCCCCAAAAATTTGAAAAACTTTATTTTTTATTTTTTTATTTTTATGTTGTTTTTATATAATTACATGTGGTACATACCACCAAACTTATTTAAAACAGTGTTATGACTGGATAATCGAAATTTTAGGGGTAGATGGAGGAAAATCAGTCAATGTAAATCGGCTCCTGCAAAAGCAGGAGCTCCTCCGAAGGGTCCACAGTGAGGAATAGTTTAAGTCTATGTCCGTTCACTTTAAATAGTGAACCATCCTTTGGATTTTCTAGATCAACCGCACCGTGCGGATATACGGTGCGTACAAAGAATGGCCCTTTCCATCGAGATCTGAGCTTGCCGGGATGGAAATGTAGCCGAGTGTCGTAAAGTAAAACCTGTTGACCAGGTTTGAAAGTTTTGCGCATAAGGTGTTTATCGTGGAACACCTTCGTTCGATTTTTAACGACTACTGCGTTCTCGTAAGCTTCATCCCGAAGCTCGTTCAATTCATTTAACTGCAGCTTTCTATTGCTGCCCGCATCTCCGAGAGATAAATTCAACTCTTTTATTGCCCAAAATGCTCTATGCTCAATTTCAACTGGAATGTGGCAAGCCTTTCCATAAACAAGTCTATATGGAGACATGCCAAGATCGGTTTTATAGGCAGTTCGAAATGCCCAAAGAGCATCAATAAGTTTTGACGACCAATCTTTACGGTTTTTGGAAACCGTTTTCTCCAATATATGTTTAATTTTCCGATTTGAAATCTCGGCTTGCCCACATGTTTAGGGATGATAGGGCATTGATAGCTTATGAGTAATGGAATATTTCCGCATTAAGGACTCGAAAGTCCTATTACAAAAATGAGATCCATTATCGCTGATAATTGCGCGGGGGTGCCCAAAACGAGAAAAAATGTTTTCTTTGAGAAATTTAATGATAACCTTGTTGTCATTAGTTCGGTTGGGCACAGACTCGACCTATTTAGAAACATAGTCAACAGCGAGGAGAATATGCACGTTCCCAAAAGAATTGGGAAACAGTCCCATAAAATCTATCCCCCAAACATCAAAATTTTCCAAAACCAATATTGGTTAGAGCGGCATTTCGTTTCTCCTAGATATCCGGCCCAAGTATTGGCACCGGGAGCATGTCTTGCAGTAATCATGCGCGTCTTGTGGCCAGTAGAAGCCACACTGCAAGACTTTTTCTGCTGTCTTTCTAGAGCCAAAATGCCCGCGCTTGATCGTGGCAAAATGACAGCACGCTCTTAAACTCATTGTTGGGGACACACCGACAAATAATTTGGTCAGGACAGTATTTGAATAGATATAGTTCATCCCAGTAAAAATGTTTTACCTGGGATAGAAATCTGAGTCTGTCCTGATTCGACCATTCGTTTGGAATAAGTCCGGTGGCCAAATAATTTACAATATCAGCGAACCAAGGTTCGCATGACACAGTCAAGAGCTGCTCATCTGGAAAAACGTCTTTTATAGGAATTTGAAGCGTTGGCGATGAAGGAAGGCGTGAGAGATGGTCGGCGACTACATTTTCACATCCTCTCTTGTCTCTGATGACAAGGTCAAACTCTTGTGGTAAGAGGATCCAACGTATCAGCCTAGATTTAACGCCCTTCTTCGGAAAAAGATGGCGAAGAGCTGAGTGGTCAGTGTAAACGATGAATGGAGAGCCGATTAAGTAAGGCCTGAACTTTTCTAATGCAAACACAACAGCTAAGAATTCATTCTCGGTTGTTGTGTATTTTAATTGGGTCTCGTTCAAGGTTCGGCTAGCGTAATAAATTACATGCGGCATCTTATTAATGTGATGTCCAAGGACAGCGTCAATGGCAAAATCAGATGCATCGCACATAATTTCAAATGGATGCGTCCAGTCAGGAGACGAAAGAATAGGAGCGGAAGTAAGTAAGTTTTTCAATGACTCGAATGCCTTCATACAGCTCGAGTCGAGGGCAAAAGTGGTGTCCTTGGCCAACAAAAGAGTCAAGGGTCTAGCTATCTTGCTAAAATTCTTGATGAACCATCTAAGAAACCGGCATGGCCAAGGAAGGCTCGAATGTCTCGGACGCATTTGGAAGGAGGAAGATTGGAAATAACTTCAATCTTAGCTTTATCTACCTCAATGCCATTTTGCGAGATGATATGTCCTAAAACAATACCTTCTCGCACCATAAAGTGGCACTTCTCCCAATTTAATGTAAGATTCTTATCCTTACAACGGGTAAAGACTGCGTCTAAATGTAGCAAACACTCATCAAAGGAGTCTCCGAAAATGGAGAAATCATCCATGAAAATCTCCAAGAATTTTTCCACCATATCAGAAAAAATACCCATCATACAGCGCTGGAAGGTAGCGAGTGCATTGCATAACCCAAAGGACATACGACGGTAAGAAAACGTACCGAAAGGACAAGTGAATGTGGTCTTGTCTTGGTCCTTTTCGGCGATGGGAATTTGATTATAGCCGGAGTAGCCATCCAAAAAGCAATAAAATTCATGCCCAGCCAATCGTTCTAGCATTTGGTCAATAAAAGGTAATGGAAAGTGGTCTTTCTGTGTTGCGGCGTTGAGTTTTCTGTAATCGATGCATACACGCCACCCAGTTTGGGTGCGAGTGGATATTAACTCATTCGCCTCATTAGTTATGACCTTTATGCCCAATTTCTTTGGGACAACGTGAATGGGGCTAACCCACTGGCTATCAGAGATAGGGTAAATGATACCACTATCAAGACATTTTACAATCTCCTTTTTAACAGCCTCCTTCATTACTGGGTTGAGGCGTCTCTGTGGATCCCTTGTTGGCTTGGCATCATCCATCATATGAATATGATGTTCAACTATTGGGGGACTAATCCTCTTGATGTCCGCCATAGTCCAGCCAAAAGCTTGCCGATTGTTTTGTAAGACCGTTAAAAGGGCTTTCTTTTGCTCGTGGGCTAGAGATGCCGATATGATAACAGGAAGGGTCTCATTCTCACCTAAGTAGCGTATTTAAGGTGAGACGGCAATAGCTTGAGTTCGAGTATTGGAGGCGAAAAAATTGAAGGTAAAATTGGCGAAATTGTCTCAAACTCGAAGGATTCCAACAGAGGTTCAAAGTGAGTGTAAGCAACCGAGTCGGATGGTTCAGTTATCTCATCCGAAAAGTCAAAGGATTCAAACTCGGGTGGTGACTGGTCAAGATCGTTCGAGAAAGTGAAACACTCGTAGTCATTATCGGGTGTGAAAGCAGTATCAGATTTAAGGAGGAACGCACTAGTGGCGTCAAAGTTGCTGTGATCGAACAGAAATTTTTCGAGCTCACGGTCCTCCTGGGTGATCTCTTGGATCGAGCAAACATCAAATATATTAGCATTAGGTTCGGAGGGCTGATTTCCCAACTTAAAAATGTTGAGTTCAATTGTCATATTTCCAAAAGATAGGTTCATCGAACCATTTCGACAATTGATCACCGCATTAGAAGTTGCAAGGAATGGTCGACCGAGTATTACCGGAATTTGATTTTGGGGGTTAGCTACAGGCTGTGTGTCCATAACAATGAAATCAACAGGAAATATGAAGTCCCCTACCTTGATCAACACATCCTCCAACTTACCCCTAGGATGGGTGATGGATCGATCGGCCATTTGGAGAGTACAATGTGTAGGTTTCAACTCTCCGACGCCTAGTTGCTCATATACTGAATAGGGCAACAGGTTAACCCTGGAACCAAGATCTAAAAGTGCGCGGTTGATATTCTTATCCCCAATAGTTATTGAAATAGTAGGACAACCAGGTCCTTTCATTTTAGGGGTAAAGATTGGGTAAGAGCATCACTTACTGCACTAGCCAAGAAAACTTTCTTGGGTACCTGTGATTTCCTCTTCTTGGTGTATAAGTCCTTCAAGATTTTAGCATAAGAAGGGACTTATTGGATTGCATCCAAGAGGGGTATGTTAATGCTAACCTGTTTAAATAACTCTACAATCTTCTCCATTTGTGGAGTTTGTTTATTGGATCTCAACCTGTTTGGAAATGGAACATTTTGAAAAGTGGTTGAGTCCAATGTTTGTGGAGGAGATTGTGGAGTTGGAACGGATCCCGGTGTTGGTGTTTTCGTGGAGTGAGATGTGGGTCCGTTCGAAGTAGAAGAATTAGAGCCTTGTGAAGAATGGAGAATATGCTCTGAAGATGAAGAAGATGAAGATGAAGAATCGGCGGCCGGGGTGTCATTATTAGTGCCAACATTGTTGTGCAACGTCTTTCCAGATCTCAATGTAGTCACGACACTCACATTATGATTTTGTTGTTCATGAGCAACATATGCATTTTGTGTGTGACTAGGATTTGGCAGTGGTTGAGATGGAAGCTTCTCCTTCTCTCGCTCGCTTAGAGCAGCATTCAATTGTGCAATTTGGGCTTCAATAGTTTTGATGCTTTGCCCATGTGATGCAGTGTGTTGCACTAAAGACTGAATGGAAGATTGGATGTTGACTGAAGATTGCGTAGATTGTTTTAAAACGCATCCAGACTTCGTTCTAGCGAGGAAACCTTATCGTTATTTGGCTGAACAAATTTTTTTTGAGGAAAAGAGTTGTTTGGTGCAAAAATTTTCATATGATTTTGGTAAGGTTGGGATTGGAACGGTTGCTGATATTAGGTTTTTTGGGGAGCTTGTTGTTGAGGAGGAGCCCTCTGGAAGTTGTTGTTGCCTTGGAATTGTTGTTGATTTTGATTCCAAGCAAAATTGGGATGGTTCCTCCAACCAGGATTGTAAGTTGAAGAGTAGGGATCATTTTTTTGTCTTTGCTTAAAGGCAGCATTGACTTGATCCTGTCCTTGAGCAGGTGGATTGTAAGGACACTCTTCAGTAAGATGTGATGGATCCGAACAACAAGCGCATATAATGCGAGTGGGTAAAGCAGGGGCAGGAGAAGGCGATGAGAATTTGCTCTCAATTGCCTCTAGTTTTTTCGTGATTGCAGCCATTCCGGCCTTCATTGCAATCGACATATCAAGTTGATGAATGCCTGTCGTAGACTGACCGGAAGAGGTAGATGAAGTGGTCGGTCTAGCGCTTTCCTACTGAAGCGTTTGTTCAGCAATATCGTCGAGAAATTGCCAAGCTTCCTCGTCAGATTTGGTTAAGAAGTGATCTTAACAAATGGTTTCCAGCAACTACTTAGTTGCTGGGTTCAGTCCTTCGTATAAAGTTTAGCAAAGTTGCCATCTCTCAATACCGTGATGCGGGCACTGAACAAGTAGGTCTTTAAATCGTTCGAAACACTTCCAAAAAGGTTCGGAAGGAAGCTGGGAAAATTGATTAATTTCATTACGAATTCTCGCGGTCTTATGATGTGGGTAAAACTTTTTAAGAAATGCCTTAACAAACTCTTCCCAATTGTTTATAGAATGCGATGCTGTACTATATAGCCACTTTTCAGCTAGGTCACATAATGTGAAAGGAATAACTCGTAGCCTTATAGCATCATCGGACAGTTGGGTGGTCTTCATCATTGCACAAACATTCTGGAATTTGTTAATGAAGATATATGCATCTTCGGATTCCAGCCCGTGAAATTTAGGCAACATATTGATGAAGTGGGGCTTAATTTCAAAGTTATCCCCATTTGCCGGCGGAAGTGAAAGACAAGTAGGAAGTGCGGAGCGGGTGGGATAGAAAAGATCCTGAAGCGCGATTCGCTGGGGCGCTTCAACAAGCGGTTGTTGCAGGTTATTCGCACCCAGTTGAGGTGGAATTAGTCCCGAGGTAGGTAAGGGGTTGTTAGGATTGAATCCTGACATCTCCTTAGAAGATGATGAATGTGAAGATGAAGGTAAAGAAGTGGAGGGAATTTCGACTTCGGAGTCGAACTCGTCGTCAGTAGCGACTAACGAGACACGGACTAAACGGGCGCTAGTGTCCATAGTCCAACTGGACATACACTAAACGAGTTTAAGTGTAGTCAAAAAGCAGAATGTGAGGGTAAGAAAACGTCAATGGGGAAATATGGGTGAAGGTTTTTGTAAAAGTTTTGTTTTGTGTTTTTTTTGTTATATTTTTATAAAGAGTTTTGCAAAAGATTTTGTACAGAACTACGACGCACTTTCAAACAGTCACAATTTAAGCATGCACAATCAAGCCTAGAGCTAGGATCTCCTAAGTCAACTAGACTGCTCCTAACTGGTCCAAAGCAACAAGTTGTGAGATATCCCTCAAATCGCATCTTCACAGCCAATTGTGGCCAGGTTAGCACAAGTGAAGAAAGGAGGGTTCCGCTCACGAATCACCACGCGACGGGCCTTTTAAAGTTACCTTTCTCACTTGTCTAGCCTAGGCACCACAAAGTCAGGTTTAGATAAACGACTGAATGCCCACAACCTTCCTCTGTCCTAATGAGCGCGACAGTCCTTAATTGGCTGAGTCTAGATATTTTTTAGTTAGCTCAATGGTTGATGCATATGCTTTTTGTGATTTCTGGGGTCTTAGGAAGGGTAGTGAAATTCCCCACCCAATCTTAATTTGTGTTATAGCCCCTTAGATTCAGTTTTTTAAAAATGCAAAGCAGTAACACACAAAATCTAAAACACTTGCCAAAAATTTTTTCTTTTATTTGCGGCGCAAAAAATCCTGCGCAAAGTGATTTATTGGAGAGGGAGAAAAAGTTTTTTTTTGCGCAAAGAACCCTGCAAGAAAAAATTTCAGTGGAAATCAGGGGGTAGAAGAGAAGAGAAAATACTTACAGAGAATTTTTGGGCGCTGACGTCAGCAATTTGACCGCGGTTCCGCGGTCAAACACCTCTTTTAGCCGTGGTTCCGCGGTTGTTCAGTCGGTTCAGAGCTTTAAAATTTTTCTGTTATCTGTTGTGGTTCTCCTCTGTTTGTTCAGATCTGCTGTTTCTTGATTTGTTCACTGGGATTTTCCAGATCTGAATCTGTCCGTCTTCTTTTCCTGCATAATTCACACAAAACCCCTCAAAAAATAACAAGATGATATTTTTTATGTTTTTATATTTTCAATTTTTATAATTTTCAATTTCAATTAACCCGAAATTACGAAAAGAAAATAACTACCGTTTCCCCGGCAACGGCGCCATTTGATTAACTGTTTTATGCGTATGCGTTTTAAAATAAAGAATACCGCAATCAAGATGGTGTCGCTTGGTAGCTAGCCGGTTGAGTACGGGTCGGTCCACAGGAAAATCATGTTCTTTTCTTTAAGTTCTAACGAGTTAAGTCCAAAAGAAATGTTGGTTTTGATTTACGATCTAAGAATGAAATTAAAATTGATTAAAAGCCTTGCTAGGGTTAGGATTAGGTTAGTTTGGAAAAAGAATTCTACTCAATGCTTTCTTTGCCCTAGTTAAGAACATAGGTGTTAGGGTAATAGTCAACAAAGGGGATTAGCACGATTAGAAAGAAACGTAGTTTCTTCCTTTTGGTCCTTGTCCGTCCTTTCTTAACTCTTAGCCCTAACCTCTATTTAAATCAACCACAACCGGTCTAACTAGGGAATCACCGTTATCTCGTAGGATAGGGTGCCGTAGTGAGCGGTGTGTGGTTAATTTACATAGAGTCCTAATTAATTAATTTATACGAGCAATGAAAGAAATGAGAGATTTCCATCTCTCAAACCTACCCAATCCTAACCCTAACAAGTGAGGAATTACTCACTCATTAGGGTATTAACAATAGAATTCATTTTTTTTATAAATTTTATTTAATAACCTAAGTTGCAGATAATAAAAGAACAAAATGAAATAACAGATATTAAAAGAACAGATAAAAAATGCAAGAATTAAATTCAGATAAAAAGTCTTATTTTATTGATGCACACTTGATGATTACAAAGGAATTAAAATTTTAGACTAGAAAATAAAAAGAGGCATAAAGAGAGGCATGCCAAATTAGGCTGTAGGCTTTCCTATTTATAGATAGGAGAAACCCTAGGTTTTACATCTGATCCACATTTGAAATTACAAAATTACCCTAAGAAAGCCGGGTCAAAGCACCGACACCCACCGACACGTGCACTGCACAGCCGCGGAACCTCGGCAGAATTCCATGTTTGGCCGCGGATCCGCGGCCATCTTGATGGATCTTTAGTTCGCTTTCTCAGGGCTGCTTCATGTTGCTATTTCCTTCTGTTTTCTTCACTTGGTTCCTCAGAATCTTTTCTACTTTCTTCCAGATTTCCACAATGCAGAATATTGTGGACTTTTTGCCGTGAGCTTCGTATTGAACTCTTTAATCCTGTGCTGCCCTTGTGCTTTGTACATTGAACTGTTTGCTAATCTTCATTTGTTTCTTGAACTGTTAGGCGGTATCATACGGATTAATCTTTTGTTGGTCGTAGTCTCACTTTTGTAGCGTCTTTTTCTTGAATTTCACTATATTGTTCTGAGAACCTGTAACCTGCAACTATATAGCAGATATGGATCAAAATCACCTATTTATTCGTAATGTAATTTAGAATGGGCGGTATAAAAATGTAAAAATCTGATATGAACAAGTGCATAAACTACGGCACGTGACAGAGCCAACCATATTACCTGTGGCTAGGAATCATCCCTCCACGGTCATATTACGGCTGTCCATAGGATATCAAGAACAGAAAATATAAAAAGCTAGCTAATACATGTCCATTTACCACAGTAAATAGAGTCAAGAAAACGTATAACTGGAAACGAATTAAACTCTGATAAACAACATCTAAAAACTTGTCGTAATATGGGCTCACATCAGGAAATAAAACTGCTGAAATAAATAAACTAGAAGTTTAAAAGCTAAACATCTTTAAACCACACATAATCGATTCCTCACTGCTCGGCTTGGTTGCTGAAATACTCATGTTCAGCTTGCGCTAAAGACAGAGGAATTAGGCCATACAAAACCCAGACGTTAGTGCGTCCTAATACCAAAACAACAGTGATAACCAAAATGTAACGATATAGGTAAACATGAATATAATGAATAACACGGATATGAAATAGTGAGATACATATGTGTATGTGAAGTGCGATGTGTAACCTAAAACTGTGTCTCTAGGTTATCGATTCTAATGTACTTGAAATCAATTTAATGTAATCGTCGATATAACTCAATAGTATCCCGTGCGTGCCCGGGACCACGGTCAAAACTCTCGGGTTGAATCCAAGACATGCCGATAGGCAGTAAACATGCAACATATACAGACGAATGATGTCAACAGCAGCATCCCGGGGCTGGCCTAACCCGTAAAGACTGATCAGTATAAGTATCGAACTGTTGAGTTACAAGTCAGGTTTCATTATTAATTTTCCCTTACCCCCAAGATTATGTGTTCAAGTCAGGTATTGAAGATATGAATCTAATGCCAACACAGGATCAAGCAGGTTTTGTCTATGCAGACAACAAGTTACGTCCATCAGGACAACAAGTCAGGATTGTCGGCATTAGTAACAGGATCCAAGTAACAAGTCAAGTAGTGTGTCATGGACATGCCATGTGATACATATGTATCAAATGGATACCCAATGTGAAAATGTAATTGATATCGGAATCACGGTAAATAGTGCTGATGTTAGGATGCATATGTGTCTATCTGTAATAACCTATATATATATATATATATATATATATATATATATATATCCATGACTACATATGATGCACATTAGAAAGCATGTTGTACTAATATAATAGGATACTGATATCAAGACATTCCGGCATTCAATTAGATATGTTATAATCAGTACGGATACGATCGGATATCGTAAAACTGTAAAACTATACTATTTGCTGCATAATATAACATATGTAACATAGCATGTTGCAAGATAAACTTTCCTGATCGGATCTCATGTCGGGGTACGTACATCACGTTCGACATTAGATAAACGCCGCGATGCAACCACACGTGTACATGACTAGCTCTGGCTAATCAAAAACATGACCATGCTGGAAGACGCCGATGACTGGGTCGTCCGGATCGTCGACGACGTGTGCGACTCCGGCTGGAACCGATCAAGAAAGAAAGAAATCAAGAAAAGAGAAGAAAGAAAAAGAAGAAGAGGGATGGGTTATTTGGCTGCTGGTGATCGAGCTCTGGTTCTGGGAACAGAGGATAGAGCGACGGCGAGGTGGTAGGGTCGCCGGCAATGGGTAACGGCGACGTGGGAGTTTCTAGAGTTGGGTCGCCGTCGAGTCTAGGTGCAGGGATGGTCGGGAAATGAAGGGGCTGGTACCAGAGGTGGTGTAGTGATGAGGGTGACAGGATAAGGTCGGCGACGAGGTCTCCGGCGGCGAGGGATGCCGGCGTCGGGGGTTTGTAAGGTGCAGGGTGTTCTCGGGGTCATGGGTCGTCGGGTGTAAGGAGCTCGGGGAGAAGAAGAAGAGGGGAGGAGGTTGAGGTGGTGTTGACGAAGTGATCGATGGTGAGGGGATAAGGTCTCAGGAGAGGGTTTCTTGGGTTGAGTTCTCGGGTTCGTGGGTTTGGGTTCGTCGGGGAAGAAGGAGGAGAAGGGAGAGGAGGAGAAGGTGATGAGGTTGTGGGGGTGATGAGGTTGGGATGGTCGGCGGCGAAATCGAGGCGCGGGCTAGGGTTAGGGCTCGAGTTTGGGTTTCTCGCGACGACGACAAAGAAAAATATAGAGAAGAAAGATAGGTGAGTTTAATACATTAGGTAATATATAATTATAATATATATATATATATAAAGCGGAGGGGGGAGAGAGAGGCAGAGTGAAAGAGAGAGAGAGAGAGACGTGAGCGAGAGGGGAGAGAGAGTGTGAGAAGAGATAGAGAGACATGAGGAAAAATTATTAGTTTAAAATATATATATTTTATATATATTATATACTGATAATATATATGTGTAATATATTTTCTAGGATTTAAACAGCTAATACAAATATACTCCGAAAAATACCCGGTTCTCTTCTAAAATTCTAGTTTTAAAATATGAATAATATACGTATAAGCCAAAACCATAATGCGATATCCGGTTAAATAAAATGAATACCCCCAAGAACAGATACACGTAAATACACGTAGCTATCCAAACGAGTCTGTTTCATCAATCTTGACATGAACATGATGTATGGATGCAACCATAAGATGTGTGGTATGATAATATGCCATGCTAGATATTAAAATATTATCTGGTTATAATTTATATTATCTAAAAATATATGCATATACTAAACATATTATGAAAGTGTATATCAAATCTAAATGTGCACGGATTCTCTGTACTAGCAATGATATGTCGTAATCTAGAACCATGATGGGTTTCGATCATGCGGGTCGGATCAGATACTAACCACAAATACCAAATGCACTATCCGCACCGAAAACAATAATAAACAAGAAACAGTCGTAAGATTATGAAAATACCCAAATAGAATATGGTGTATATGCACTAGAGTGTTACATTATGCCCAACTACAAAAGAATTCTGTCCTCAAAATTCCTGGAACAAGAAAAGATACAATAAGACACGGATTCAAGAAAAGAGGTGGGGAAACTTCTGTCGAACCTCGTCTTCACGTTCCCAAGTTGATTCTCCGTGCGAACGATTCCCCCATGAAACAAGTACTAGAGGGATAAACTTATTCTTGAGGACTTTGTATCGTCGATAAACAATCGCCATTGGTCACTCTTCATATGTTAAGTCTTCCCTTACTGTCAGCTCCGAATGATCTAGGACGTGCGTCTCATCTCAAATATACTTGCGGAGTTGAGATACATGAAGCACGTCATGAACGCTCGCCAAGGATGGTGGTAAAGCCAATCGATAAGCTACTTCCCCAACACGCTTGATAATACCGAAAGGCCCCACGAATCGAGGACTAAGCTTGTCTCGAATATCAAAACAGATCACTCCTCTGGTCGGTGATAGCTTCAAGAATACAATATCACCAACTACGAACTCCAGAGGTCTTCGTCCTGTATCGGCCCAACTTTTCTGTCGATCTTGTGCCGCCTTCATATGATTTCGGATCACGTTGACTTTCTCTACTGTTTGCACAATAAGATCTGGACCCAACAATCTTCTTTCTCCAATTTCGTCCCAACAGACGGGTGAGCGACACTTATGACCAAATAAAGCTTCGAATAGAGCCATCTGTATAGTTGCCTGAAAACTGTTATTGTAAGAAAACTCCACCAAGTGTAAATGATCCTCCCATGAACCCTTAAAGTCTAAAATGCATGCTCTCAACATATGTTTAAGAGTTTGGATCGTTCTTTTTGACTGGCCATCTGTCTAAGGATGATAGGCTGTGCTGAACTTCAATCGAGTCCCCAAACTTTCCTGTAGACTCCTCCAAAAGTGTGATAGAAATCGGGTATCACGATCAGAAATGATGCTCACAGGTACTCCATGTAATCTCACAATCTCCTGTATGTACCGTTCTGCTAAAGCTTCTGTTGACTGACCAACACGAAACGGTATAAAATGAGATGACTTGGTCAATCGATCAACAATCACCCAAACCGCATTATTTCCCTTTGGCTTCTGCAGTAAAGCTATCCCGAAATCCATGGTTATGTGTTCCCACTTGAAAGTGTATGCTAGCACCACCACAGAGTTTTTATAACATCAAGCATGCCATTTTTAAAATTTTCGGGGTGCTAATGTACACTAAACAAGATCTTTAGATAGATGATTAGGGTTTAAGCTAGATATCGAAAAAACTATACTAAGAGAAGATTGCTACAACCTTTGTAGACTGTGCCATTCTCTTCACAAGCTCCGTGTAGTCATCCACGTGATTCCACTAGGCTCCACTTGAGAGAATGAACGAGCTTCCTCCAATGACCTCCATGCCGAAGATGATCCACCTGAAGCCCACTAGCTCAAACTACCTCTTCACTAAACACTTTAGTGAAGGAAACACACCACACCAAAGTGCTAGTCTAGTGTGGGATGGTGAAGCAGGGGATATATTTGCTCACTAGGATTCTCATAAGCTCAATGGTTCACAACTCATATGAGGGAATGAGCTTGGAGGTGGAGGTGAGGAAAAATGAGAGAGCAAGAGAGCATAAAAGCAACTCATGAAAAATGGCTAAAGCATGAAGAGCTCAACCGTTGACCAAGTGAAGAATGGAAACTATATGTTTACTCACCATTGAAGAATGGATTAAAATGCAATACATATATTGCACCATGCTTCAATAGTGCAAACAAATGAATAAACAAATAAATAAACCCATGCCTTAACCATACTCAAAATATCTCCACATTTTACACCTCATTTTCTATTTTTCACAAAAATATAAAATCAAGCATGCTTCATTATAATATATATATATATATATATATATATATATATATACAACAACAACAACAACTGAGCCTTTTATCCCAAGCATATGGGGTAGGCTACATGAACCAACATGAGAATCACGCCGGGTCCAGCACATGAATCCTCTGTCTCCACTCACTTCTATCGAACAATATACTTTCATTGAGTCCTTTGGCAACCATATCGTTTCGTATCACCTCCATCCATGTTTTCTTCGGTCTCCCTTTTGCCCTTTTGCCATTACCCATATCGAGAGTATCTATTCGTCGAACCGGTGCTTCCATAGGTCTGCGTCGCACATGACCAAACCATCTAAGCCGGTTTTCCCGCATCTTCTCCTCCACGGGTGCTACACCAACTTTTGCACGAATATCCTCATTTCGCACCTTGTCTTTTCTAGTGTTACCGTACATCCAACGAAGCATGCGCATCTCCGCTACGTGCATCTTCTGTGTATGATGCTTCTTAGGAGCCCAGCATTCTGTACCATATAATAAGGCAGGCCGAATAGCGCTCCGATAAAACTTCCCTTTCAATTTTAACGGAAAGTTACGATCACACAAAATCCCTGTTGCACTCCTCCATTTCAACCAACCAGCTTGGATCCTTTGATTAACATCACTATCGATCTCCCCATTCCTTTGGATGATGGAACCTAGATATCTAAACTGGTCGCTCGGTGATATCTCTTGCCCTTCCAATATTATACCAATATGGTTTTGACTTCTCTGGCTACTAAATTTGCAGTGCATATATGCTGTCTTGGACCTGCTCAATCTGAATCCCCGAGATTCCAATGTTTGTCTCCATAATTCCAATTTGGCATTAACCCCTGCTTTCGTCTCATTTACTAGAACAATATCATCAGCGAATAGCATACACCAAGGGACCTCATCTTGGATAGTTCTAGTAAGCTCATCCATCACGATGGTAAATAGGAAAGGACTTAATGCAGATCCTTGATGTAAACCAATAGTAATCGGAAAATCACTTGTTAAGCCACCGCAAGTTCTGACATTTGCCACTACTCCGTCGTACATATCCTTGATTATGTCAATATACTTGACGGGGACCCCCTTTTTCATCATTGTCCCCCATAATACCTCTCTAGGTACCTTGTCGTACGCTTTTTCTAAATCAATAAATATCATATGCAAATCTCTTCTCCTCTCTCGAAAGCGCTCGACAAGTTGACGAAGCAAATGGATCGCCTCTGTCGTCGATCGTCCAGGCATGAAACCAAATTGGTTCTCTGTTATCTTAATATCCTTCCTTAGCCTGTGTTCAATCACTCTCTCCCAAAGTTTCATGGTGTGACACATTAGTTTTATTCCACGGTAGTTTGAGCAACTTTGAATGTCACCCTTATTCTTGTAGATAGGTACAAGGATACTTTTCCTCCATTCATTTGGCATCTTTTTTGTCTGCCAAATCTTATTAAACAGATCTGTCAGCCATTTAACGCCTATTTCTCCTAAGCATCTCCAAATCTCGATAGGAATCCCGTCAGGACCAACCGCTTTTCTTAAACCCATTCTGTTCAAAGCTTCTTTAACCTCAGTAAGTCTTATTTTACGCATGAAATCACGATTTATATCTTGAGATTGAATGACAAGTCCATCCAAATTCTTAGTAAAGCTCTCATTGAACAATTTGTCAAAATAATCTCTCCATCTTTCCTTGATATCCTCATCTCGAACTAAAACCTTCTGATTTTCATTTTTGACACACTTCACCGCACATAAGTCTCTAGTCTTCCTTTCCCGCATTCGAGCAATCCGGTATATATCATTTGCAGCCTCTTTAGTGTCTAATTTCTCGTACACCTCCTTGTAGACCTTAGATTTAGCTTCCCGAACAGCTTTCTTAACTTCCTTTTTAGCCATTTTGTACTTCTCAAATCTCTCCACATCTCTACTTTTCTTCAAATCTTTATAAGAATCTCTTTTAATTTTAATAGCAGCCTTTACATCTTCATTCCACCATGATATGTCCTTAGATGGTGGAGCACCACCTCTCGACTCACCAAGTAGATCTCTAGCTACTTTCTTGATACAACTAGCCATTTTGTTCCATGTTTTGTCTGGATCATCTTCCGACTGCCAATCCGCTTCTTGTACTACACGATCTATAAAAGCCATTTGATTACCTTCTTTCAATCGCCACCATTTAATTTTAGGCTCTACCTTACGTCTAATCTTCCTAGGTTCTCTTCTAAATCGAAAATCTAGAACTAAAAGTCTATGTTGAGTAGTTACACTCTCACCTGGCACTACCTTACAGTCGATACAACAACCTCTATCTATTCTTCTCGTCAGAAAAAAGTCTATTTGACTAGCATTTGATCCGCTCCTAAAAGTGATAAGGTGGGACTCTCTTTTCCTAAACCAGGTGTTTGCTAAGATCAAGTCATAAGATAAAGCAAAATCTAGAATCGAGTCACCTACTTCATTCCTTTGTCCGAAACCAAAACCTCCATGGATAGTATCAAACCCACTACGACTAGTACCTACATGCCCATTAAGATCACCACCAATAAATAACTTCTCTCCACTAGGTATACTTTGCACCACCTCGTCTAAATCCTCCCAGAATAGATGCTTACTAGCGTCATCAAGACCTATCTGTGGTGCATAAGCACTAATAACATTAAAGATCTCTCCACCTAGAATAAGCTTAACCAGTAAAATTCTATCACCTTTTCTCCTAATCTCAACTACATCCTCAAGCAACCGTCTATCTATGATTATACCTACCCCATTACGATTTTTATCTCTACCCGTATACCAAAGCTTATAACCCCAAGGCTCTATGACTCTACTCTTTTCACCTACCCACTTAGTTTCTTGCAAACACATAATACCAACTCTCCTCCTAATCATCACCTCCACTAATTCTATTAGTCTACCCGTAAGGGAACCTATATTCCAGGAAGCTAGACGGATCCTATGAAACCCTTGCTTATTTGTCACTACACCCGGGGTCCGATGTAGCGCGCCGTCTCTGGACGACGACCCTTGCTTATTTGTCACTACACCCGGGGTCCGATGTAGCGCGCCGTCTGTAGACGACGACCCTTGCTTATTTGTCACTACACCCGGGGTCCGATATAACACACATATATATATATACATATATCAAATATATATATATATATATATTAATATATATTAAGAAACATAATTAGTGAGCTAAAAATATTAGTTAACATATAATTATATCAAATATAAATATATATCAAATTATTAAATCAACACTTGATTTAATAATCCGGTTATATCACATATGACCGACTAATATCATTTATCTGTATATCACATTATCAAATCAACACTTGATTTGATAATCTGGTTATATCACATATAACCTAATCGATAACAGATAACCGTCAGATTAGAATACGGTATCACATACACGTATCTAATCAGGACCCCGCACATATCATCATATGTGCCCTACTTTGTTTCGCTTGAACTAGGAAACTTCTGTGTTAGACTCTAAAGACTCGTCTATACGCCAGCAGTAGGTGATGATCACATCAGTCACCCACAAGCTGTCAGCGGTACTAGCTGGACGTAACGGCTACTTAGGTATTGAGCGATTAGAAGATCAACAAGCAAGCTTGTCCAAAATCTCATGAAGCCTATAAGTAACACATACCGTACAGTCCGGTCTCTTCTTCTGATATGTCGCATATCGAGTCTAGGGGTGGTAACGTCAGACCCCAGTAACTTGATAAGTCATGCCGATGTATGGCTCATAACGGTTCGAGAAACTACTGGTAACTCTTACCAGTAAATCTCAACAACGACCCTGGCCAGGGACTTCCAGTTATAACCAATCAAGCATAGCGCAATATCAACTCCCTATACTGGGAGAGACGAAACCTCTCTTATCGCTCATTGCCTCCATGTGACTCGGGACTGTACCTAAAATCCACCCGTTTGCACGACTCCTTTGAGCAGTGGTAGGGAGAAAATCAAAGCACAGTGGGAGCCACACAAGACTCTATGACAATCTTGGGTCTGCAGACTAACCTCTACCGGTGTCACCTCAGAACTGCTATCTGACGATAGGTACAATACCAACTAGGAGTTCTCGGTGGGTCCTGTTCGGTGTACCCATTCTCTAATGAGTATCTGTGTACAATCTTTGATATCATACACCAATAGTTATGGGATCAACCATCGTCCCATACAGGGTCAAGAAACGTACACTCTAGTCTTCTCTAGAATATCGATGCCCTTGTCTCGATATCCCCTCGACTAGGAACTGTCTAAAGGATGTACTTGTGGACTACCCTGGCCTCACTAGTATGATCTGCATCATAGTCCTGATAGTCAAGTACATATCCTAAGGGCTTTATCAACATATAAGAGAGAGACAGTATAATAATACCAGTCTACATGTTAAGATAAAGGCAACCATATAGCATACTATCATGTCGAGCAAGAAATTCCTCCATATATATGTCCAAGCATCCACTATATCATACAATAATGAACTCTAAGACATACATATCACTAACAATCTCCCACTTGAACTAAGGCCGGTTGTTGTAGATCTCATACCCAACATCCCAAAAAGTCTCTCGATTAGCATCTAGGAGAGGGCCTTGGTGAGTGGATCCGCTGTGCTATCCTTTGTGTCAACTCTCTAGACCTTGATCTCCCGGAGATCAACTATCTCCCTGATCAGGTGATACCGCCTAAGAATATGCCTGGATCAATGATGGGACCGGGGTTCCTTGGTCAAAGTCACAGCTCCATTGTTATCACAATACACAGGTATTGGATGCTCAATGGATGGAACCTCACCAAGTTCATCTCATGAACTTCTTTATCCAGAAACCTCTTTAGCAGTATCGTTGGTAGCAATATATTCAGTCTTCATCGTCGAGTCTTCTACGATATCTAGTTTGGAACTCTTCCAACATACTGTCCCTCCACTGAGGGTAAAGACAAAACCCGAGACCGACTTACAGTCGTCCTTATCACTCTGGAAGCTCGAATCGGTAAAGGACTCCACGTGGAGTTCACCATTACCATACACCAAGAACATTTCTTTAGTCCTTCTTAAGTACTTAAGAATGTTCTTCACAGCTTTCCAGTGGTTTTCCTCAGGATCTGATTGATACCTGCTCACTACACCTAGTGAGTAAGCTACATCCGGTCTGGTACATAATATCGCATACATGATTGACCCGACTGTCGAAGCATAGGGTATCCCTTTCATGCGAGCTCTCTCCAAATCAGTCTTGAGAGACTTCTTTTTAGAGAGAGTGGTTCCTTAACAAGCGGGTAAATTACCACGCTTAAAATCTTCCATACTAAACCTCTTTAGTATGGTGTCAATGTACCTGGATTGGGACAATCCCAATGATCTTCTTAGATCTATCTCTATAGATCTATATCCCCAGGATATACGAGGAATCACTTAGATCTTTCATGGAGAACATGTATGATAAGAAGAGCTTGACCGAGTGTAGCATAGGAACATCGTTTCCTATGAAGAGTATGTCATCCATGTACAATACGAGAAAGACAACCTTACTCTCTACAACCTTCTTATGTATACATGGTTCGTCTACATTTTTTATGAAGTCAAACTCTTTGACAGCTTCATCGAAACAGATGTTCCAGCTCCGCGATGCCTGCTTTAATCCGTAGATTGATTTAAGCAGCTTGCACACGCTTCCGCTACTCCCACTGTCTATGAAGCCCTCAGGCTGTGTCATGTACATGCTCTCTTCTAAATTACCATTTAGAAAAGTGGTCTTGACATCCAACTGCCAGATTTCATAGTCATAATATGCAGCGGCGGCAAATAGGATCCTGATGGACTTAAGCATAGCGACAGAAGAAAAGGTTTCATCATAGTTGACAAAAAACCTTTTGCTACAAGTCTAGCTTTGAAAGTATCAACGTTTCCATCTACACCAATGTTCTTCTCAAGATCTACTTGCTCCCGATGGGTTTTACCCCTTCAGGAGCAACTTCCATAGTCCATACTTCGTTGGTGTACATGGATTCCATCTCGGATCGCATAGCATCTAGCCATTTCACAGAGTCCCCACTTGTGATAGCCTACTCAAAACTAGTTGGGTCATCATCTTTCATGATGCAATCCTCTCTCCCACCGTCTATGAGAAAACCATAGTATCTCTTAAGTAGATGAGGAACCCTACTAGATCTGTGAAGTGGCTGAGGTTCGTCAGGAACTATTGAATCCTCCGGTTCCAAATCATCAATTATAGTTTGTATTCCAAGAATTTCTTCCAGTTCTACCTCATTGCCACTGATTTCTTTCACACAAAAAATTCCTTTCCAAAAAATGTGGCATTTCGAAAAACAAACACCTTTTGTTCCTCAGTGTGGTAGAAGATATACCCTCGCGAATGTTTGGGATATCCTACAAACATACACAGAATTCGCATTGCCTCGAGCTTGTATGGATTTTGCTTTTAACATAGGCCGGACAACCTCATATCTTAACTCATTTAAGAGATGGTCTCTTTCCATTCCATATCTCATATGGAATGGTAGGCAGCGGATTTGGTCGGAACTCTATTCAATAGGTATGCAGCTTTCTCAAGTGCATAACCCTAAAAAGAAATAAGTAACTCAGCAGTACTCATCATAGAGCGCACCATATCTAATAGGGTGCGTTTTCTCCGTTTCGAAACTCCATTGTGCTGTGGTGTATATGGAGTAGTAAGCTAAGAGAGAATCCAATTCTCTTTTAAATTGTCTCGGAATTCCGCGCTCAAGTATTCTCCTCCCCGATCAGATCGAAGGACTTTAATATTTTTATCAGTCTGGTTCTCAACATCGTACTTATATTCCTTTAATTTCTCAAAAGATTCAGATTTGTGTTTCAACAGGAATACATGTCCATATCTTGAGAGATCATCGGTGAATGTGATAAAGTACGAGGAACCATTCCTGACATGTGTAGACATAGAACCGCATACATCACTATGTAGTTGTCCCAAGAATTCAGTAGCTCTTTCTCCGTGTGCAGTAAACGGAGATTTGGTCATCTAGCCTTTGAGACATGACTGGCAAGTTTCATAAGATGTAAATTCGAACGTATTCAAATATGTATCCTTATGCAACTCAGGCAGTCTTATCGCATTGATATGACCTAGTCTACAATGCCACAAGAATTCTTCGTTCATTTCTGAACTGTTCCTCTTGTGTGTGTTCTGTATACTTAGAACTGCTTTGTGATTTAGAACGTATATATTGTTATACAACGTACAATACCCAACCAACACTTGATTTAGGAAAACATTCACAATATTTTTGGTACGAAATAACAGTCGCTCAGAATTAATGTGTTACCACTTGGTAATACAAGGTGATATTCGCCAACTTCTTTGGCTGCAACAATTGCACCATTCCCTACTACTATAGACATATCACCATTTCCCAGTTCTTTACATATCTTTAGCCCATGTAAAAAATTACATACGCGGGATCTTGATCCGGTATCTAATACCCAGGACGTAGAGCAAACTGAGAAACAGTTCTTGGTAACGAACACATCTGAAAACGATGTATCAACATGTTTATTCTTTGTTTGGATGGCGCGGGAATCCGGATATTCCCCTATTCCTTGCCCAAACTTATGACAATCATAAGATAGAGCGGAACCTAGCCCAGCATAATAAGTGGGTTTGGTCAATACATCCATATTATTATCTTGATTAAGGCGTGTCATTAGTCGCTACCAGGAGAGAGAGAAGGATAATCACTTTGCGTGCGCTTTTTACAAGATTAGATTGGTTATTATCTTATCTAATCAAGATGGCTCCCACTGTTTTTATCAAATCTTCCTTCAAACCATAAAAGGTAAGATCGGCCGGGATTAATTACATTCTACAAGTTCTCTAACCGTTCAGCCAGGCCAGTGTCGGTACTCCGAGAGAGGTTCCCTGTGCTTTTGCACGGACCTAATTAAAATAAACCTCGTTTCCCTATAGGCATAACCCCGTTGACACCTTTCTAGACATCTAGTGGATTAGCTAATTGTAAAGTGCAAAACTCTCCCAAGAGTAACTCTTATTCGCAGTGGGTATCGGGATCCAACTATCATATAGAAGGTATGCAATCTCATTGTAAATTTCAATACTTGAAATTCCCAATAATAGTTTTTACCCCTAGCGTCCTATGACCTTGATGCAGGCCAACAAACCATAGGCCGCTAGTCAAATTCAACCCGTTCATTTCTTGATTGAATTAAACCCACCCGCACGACCCTTGACGCGAGGCAACAAAGTCGTATGACTACCCTAATCCAATCGCATCACATGCTGCAGATAGGCACTAATTTAGCTACCGCACACTACGCCTTGACGCAGGCCAACAAATGTAGCACGAATACTAAAATAGCACTTATCTGAAATTACGGAGGGATACGCTGGTTTTTAAGAAAACCTTTAGCGTAATGAACTTGATATCGTTGTAGAATCTAGTGTTTTGAAAAGGATTTTCTTTTGTATCTTTTGCTAGTTTCACTAAAGAGGTCACTCCCAGTGAAGGGATCTCGGCTCTTTCCTCATCGAATGAGGTGCTGGATATTCATCAAGGAATACCACTATGCAAAGCAAGAACTAGAGAAGCTATTAAAACAAAACCGAGTGGGTTGTAGCATTTGCTAGTTTTTCTAAAGAGGTAACTCCCGGTGAAGGGATCTCGGCTCTTTCCTCATCGAATGGGGTGCTGGATATTCATCAAGGAATACCACTATGAAAAGTAAGAACTAGAACTACCCTTTTTGAAATTTTTTATTCTACAACATCTTTAGGTTTCTTTCTTTCATTAATCTCATTAACGAAATCCCATCATTTAATGTTTTCCTAAACATCACAGAAAAATAAAACGAAAATATAACGTACGCTTATGCCATCCGCATTCGCCACGGGGCCCCGTCATGCACCGTAGGTTACTTAACTAACAGCAGAGCAGGGGCTGGACTAGCGCGGGTGCAAAACATAAGCAACGTTTATTATATATCATATATATAATACAGCATTCGTCACACGCAGTTATATGATCTCATCATAGAACTAAGCACCAGAAGATAACATATGAAATATTGGATTGCCAGGAGGTCCGTGTTTTAAATTCAGCCAGTAATGAAAAACACGTATTCCACGGTCGTGATGATTAGCCAAACCCACATCCCATAGACCCCCACGAGAGCGGCAAGCAACCCTGCCAATTCTAGAGTTATGAGACCCGGTCTCGATTCCTCGAGATGGTCTCCCACTGGACTCCAGAACCCGGTTACTTGTGCTCCCCGTCTTGGGTCTATCCTAATGCGGAAAAGTAAATAATATACATCAATGGTGACATCATCCTCAACCCGGATGTGTCCCAATAAAAGAATATTACATACAACTTTTACATGAATGAACATTGAAAAACTCTCATCTCACATAAAAACCCCGACTATTCAATCACGACGATCCAATATAACGTATTAGCAACACATAATATCATATCATCAACGTAAGTAAATACGCGTATCCCAAATTCCGTTGACATATAGCAACGAGATTTGGGATACCCCACATATTACACTTACGGTCGCAGAAAAGAAATGAAAAACTTCAATAATTAAAATCTGCATATCCTTAGACATCATAAACCCGGAATATCTCATATTCCGGATTTCATGCCTAACCCTATAAACTTTGCATTTTAGTCTCATATTAAAAACTCTTTTCAATAATTTAGTCGGGTAATTCACCAAGATTCCCGACTACCCGATCGAGTACTCATCGGAAACTATAATAGATGGCTGCACCCCCGATGCTGTCGACCAAGTGCACTTAGGCGGAACACCGTAGCCGCGAGCACCCAAGTGGATGCTTTTGGCTACGGGGTTCTCCTAAAATCACTTGATCGGGGCTATGGGGTGTGGCTACCTAGTACAGTTATTTGGCGAGTATTCACGTACGTTACGCGATTGCGACGGAGTTTCGATCCGAATCGAAACTTCATGGTAATCGATCAATAAAGACTAACATGCTAGATTTATAAACAAACCGGTTTTCAAAAAACTAATTTAATGTGGATTCCAACTACTGTATCCATATCAATCTTAAACCGGAAACGATGTAATAATTATGACTACAAAACACTCCGTATTAGCCCTTTAACAAAATTAACATCACATGCAATTTTGGACTAATCAAACATAACCAGAAACCCCAATACCAAGTTTAAATAACACCAACCAAATTCGAGCCAAAACAAAGTATAGGGGGCCGGCGACACCGGCCAAAATCCTGATCTCGCCGGGTCAAAAGGAGGAATTTTGGTATCGAATTTGTATGGTGTTCTAGTTACAATAAATACAACATTCTGCAGTTGTTTAAATAATTTTCAGAGGCCATTTAAAATTTGACAAAAACTTGGGGTTTCGAATTACAGTTTCGGAGTTGTTTCAGTTTCGTGATTTTAACTACATCGTCTAATCTTCTAGTTTTGGCTCTGATACCATGAAAGTGTATGCTAGCACCACCACAGGGTTTTTGTAACATCAAGCATGCCGTTTTTAAAATTTTTAGGGTGCTAATCTACACTAAACAAGATATTTAGCTAGATGATTAGGGTTTAAGCTAGATATCGAAAAAACTATACTAAGAGAAGATGGCTACAACCTTTATAGACCGTGTCCTTCTCTTCACAAGCTCCGTGTAGTAGTCCACGCGACTCCACTAGGCTCCACTTTAGAGAATGAACGAGCTTCCTCCGATGACCTTCGTGCTGAAGATGATCCATCCGAAGCCCACTAACTCAAGCTACATCTTCACTAAACACTTTAGTGAAGGAAGCACACCACACCAAAGTTCTAGTCTAGTGTGGGATGGAGAAGTAGAGGATGTATTTGCTCACTGGGATTCTCACAAGCTCAATGGTTCATAACTCATGTGAGGGAATGAGCTTGGAGGTGGAGGTGAGGAAAAATGAGAGAGTAAGAGAGCATAAAAGCAACTTATGAAAAATGGATAAGGCATGAAGAGCTCAATCGTTGAGCAAGTGAAGAATGGCCACTATATGTTTACTCATCATTGAAGCATGGATTAAAATGCAATACATATATTGCACCATGCTTCAAGTGCAAACAAATGAATAAACAAATAAATAAACCCATGCCTTGAACCATACTCAAAATATCTTCACATTTTACACCTCATTTTCTATTTTTCACAGAAATGGAAAATCAAGCATGCTTCATTATAATATATATATATATATATATATATATATATATCAAATATATATACATATATCAAATATATATATATATATATTAATATATATTAAGAAACATAATTAGTGAGCTAATAATATTAGTTAACATATAATTACATCAAATATAAATTTATATCAAATTATTAAATCAACACTTGATTTAATAATCCGGTTATATCACATATAAACGACTAATATCATTTATCTGTATATCACATTATCAAATCAACACTTGATTCGATAATCTTGTTATATCACATATAACCTAACTGATAACAAATAACCGCCAGATTAGAATACGGTATCACATACCCGTATTCAATCAGGCCCCCCGCATATATCAGCATATGTTCCCTACTTCGTTTCACTTGAACCAGGAAATTTCTGTGTGGGACTCTAAAGACTCATCAATACGCCGGCAGTAGGTGATGATCACATCAGTCACCCACAAGCCGTCAGCGGTACTAGCTGGACGTAATGGCTACCCGGGTATTGCATCAACTGTCCCGAAGAATGCAATAGTATAATCTTCAACTCGAATCTCTGAAAATCCGCTATAATTTCCTTCTGTGCAGTCAACATCTGTATTGCTGGCAACCGACTTAGAGCATCTGGCACTACATTAACTTTTCCCGGATGGTATTTTAGATCAAGATCATAGTCAGCCATCAGCTCCAACCATCTACGCTGCCTCATGATGAGCTCTTTCTACATGAACACGTACTTTAGGCTCTTGTGATCGGTAAATACTTCAAATCTTTCGCCCAATAAGTAGTGTCTCCAAATCTTCAAAGCAAAAATCACTGCCGCTAGCTCCACTTCATGAGTTGGGTAGTTCTTCTCATGAGTCTTCAATTGTTTTGATGCATAGGCTATAACCTTCCCATTCTGCATTAGAACAAATTCCAAGCCGTTCCCAGATGCGTCGCTGTGAATAACCAACCCTCCAAAATCGTCCGGTATTATCAAAATTAGAGCGGTGGTCAATGTTTACTTCAACGCTTCAAAAGCTTACGCATATTTCTCCGTCCATAAAAACGGTACCTCCTTTCGTGTTAGCTTGGTCAATGGTTCAGCTATTCGAGCGAAGTTCTCCACAAATCATCTATAATATCCAGCAAGCCTAAGAAAACTTCTGATCTCTGCTACGTTCTTTGGAATCGGCCAATCATGAACAGCTGCAATCTTTTCAAGGTCAACGGCAATTCCCTCTCCGGATACAACATGACCCAAGAACTTCACTTCTTCGAGCCAAAACTCGCACTTGCTCATCTTAGCATATAACCTTTCTTGCCGCAACGTTTGTAGTACGATCTTCAAGTGTTCTGCGTGCTCTTCTTTGCTCCTTGAATAGAACAGAATGTCATCAATAAACACCACTACGAACTGGTCCAAATACGGTGAAAAGATTCGGTTCATCAAGTCCATAAATATTGCTAGTGCGTTAGTGTTCAGTTGATAAAACTGCACATTTGTTATTACATTTTTCCTACTATTTCCATATTTAAAAAGGTCTTTATTATAATATATCATACATATGAGGGTTTATTTGTAAAAATACTATTTTCCATGTGTTGATATATTATAATTAGAATTTGGTAGGAAAATGTATGCAAATAATATCATTGACCAAATCCTAAGAGAACAAAGTCTACTAAATATCATTTGAGTTGTTGTGCAGAATTTTTCCAAGAAATCAAGTTGTTAAAGAAAACCTGCCTAATTAAGAAAGCAAAACTTGGAGATCAAGTCTGGCAGCAACTACGAGAAAATTTCAAAGATCCAAAGATTCCAGAGAAGTCCACGTGCCAAGTAGAGAGAAGCTGATGAAAGAAAATCAAAGGCCGAGATTAAATGGCCGCGGATCCGCGGTCATACCCCCTTTGGGCCGTGGATCCGCGGCAATCTAGAAGATTTAGATGTTGCAAATTTTTGGCGAAAATCTCTACTGTTATTTTCCTAATTTGGAAGCAAGGGTTTCTGGCTTTGGACTATAAATAAAGACCGAGAGCCTCTTGGAAAAATTATCAAGCCGACGAGATCACGAAGTCCCAGACGGCTCACGCATCCAGGCTGATCATCAACTGTTCGTCTACCTCCTTAGAAGAGATCGAGAAGCAACTAGAAATTGTAATCATTTTCTAAGGATTCAAGTGTAATGAATATTGTTGATTAATAAAGGTAGCTTTCTTTTTCTTATTCTATTTTTTCGTAGTTTAATTATGCAATTTCTTTTCATCTCTTTTTCTCCCAACATGCGCGAGTAATTCTCCGCTTGTTAGGGTTCGTAGGATTATGGTAGGCTCATGGATGATGAACATCCCTAAACCTTTTTTAAGTCCTATAAAGTTTATGAACTTTATCAAAAGAACCATTAACATCCTAATCGGGCGCGCTAACAATTCTTTGTTAGTCCCGACCGCGATTAGATATTAGATTAATGATTGTTTTGGTAATGGCTAGATATGAACGGAGTTCCGTGTCGAGATAAGGGTTAAGAGTGGGATTCGTTTTCCTTCCAGAAACCCTAATCTACACGCATCACTGTCTTTCTAGTTTTAAATCTATTAAAGGATAGAAAGAATAATTTTTAATTAATCATCCATAACTACTAAATCCTAACGAACCCTACAAGCCCCTTCTTATATTACCTATGTTCAGTTGAAAATATTGCACTTTGGTATAAGTATTTTTCTTACATTTCTTAAATAATAAAAGGTGTTTATTATAAATATTAAACATATTTGGATTTATCTGCAAAATACTATTTTCCATATGTTTATATATTATAATTAATATTATGAAGGAAAATATAGGCATTTTATATTTATATAATATTTTGGTAAATGAAAATATGCATATCATATCAAATATTCTAATCACAATTCTTAAAAGATATAATATCATACAAATGGTTAGAATAATATTTCAAAATATATGCATAATATTTTAGTAATTAAAAGATGCACAGCATATCAAATATTCTTAATCATGTTTCTTAAAGATTTATTACCATATAAAGTGCATAGCTTATTAAATATTCTTAATCAAGTTTCTTAAAGATTTATTACCATATATAATGATTAAGATGTTGGAGATAGTGCCCTCAGAGTCAATTATTGGATCACAAGCACATGATTGCAATGATTGAGGGAGGACCTGTCCCAGTAGGACAGTCTTACTCAAGATGATAGTATGCTATCTGGTTTATCTTTATCATCGTGTACTGCTTTAGGTGACCTTACGAGTCGCTATTACACGTTGATAGAGCCCCTATGATTCTTGCTTGACTACCAGCAGTATGAGGGCGATCATATACGTGAGAGCAGGAGTCTATAAGCACATCCTTAAAAGGTCCCTAGTCGTGGGAGTTTCGAGGCAGGGCATCGATACTCCAGAGTAGACTAGTGTATACAGTCGATACCCCGACGAGGGGCGGTGGCCGGTCTCACAAGCCACTGGTGTTAGTTGGTTCACCTAAGATGTATACAGGTGCTCATTGGGCTATGAGTACACCGGACAGGACTCGCCGGGAACCTGCTAGTTGGTATTATACCTGACGTGAGATAGCAGTTCCCTGGTGACATGTGTACAGGTTAGTTCAACGACCTGAGATCGTCATTTGTCTCATGTGAGTTCCCACTGTGCTTTGATTACTACCCTACCACGCTCAAGGAGACGTGCAAACAGATTTTAGTTGGGTACAGTCCCGAGCCACATGGAGGCAGTGAGCGGATCTGCATGGGTTCGTCTCTCCCGGTATTGGGGGTGAGGTCGCACTGTGTCTAGGAGAGCCAGTACATGAAAAGTCCTTGGCCAAGGTAGGAGATTTACTGGTAGGTATTCCAGTAGTATCTCAGGGTGTTCTGGGCTACACTCCGACACGACTTGTACCACTATTGGGGGTCTGACTTTCACCAACCCCCTAGGCCCGCCATGCGATGCTCATAGACGAACGGACCGGACTGTACGGATATTGTCACTGACAGGCTCAGTAGGGTGTCAGGATGAGTTCGCTCATCGACAACCCTTTTGGTCAATAGCTGGTAGCCCGTCACGTATGGCTAATACCTCTGACGTGCTAGTGGTTAAATCCACAGCCATAGTATTGACGAGTCTTTAGAGTCCACCACACACACAGTTACTCAAGTTTCGGGCGAAACGCTGTAGAGGCCGTATGGAGATATGGCAGGGTTCGATCGGATACGTGCGGTATTGCACGGATCGTGATCGGACGGTTTTTACTAGCCGGCTTTGGCTTAAGCCGGATCCTAATATTAGATAGTGTAGTTTTGTCTCTTTTCATTTGTATTCAGTGGGAATACAAATGCGGGCATGTATATGCAGTAGCAGGGTTTTCCTGTAATTTATTACGGGATCAGTTTTCTGAAGTTGCCAATTTGCATTCCGTTCCAGCCGGTTTTCCTTTGTTCCTTCACGGCCGGACTTTCTAGTGGAGGGGGTTATTTGCGAGTATGCAAATAACATTTGTGGAGGGGGTTTATTGTGATTGTGGCTTCATCATGATGAGATTCTTTTCTAGTCTTTTTCATTGCATTTATGGTGATGGTTTGTGAGTGGATTTGGATTAGAATTGTGGTGACCATTTTTCTTTTCATTTATCTCTTTTTCTTCTCTTGATATTAAGATTCCTTTTTACCCTCCACCATCTCTTAAAGGGGCCGGCCACTATAGGTGAGGTAAGAAGGAGTTCATTTTGGGTTGTGAGAAATATTAGGCATCTCATTTTCATTCATGAAGAGAGTCCCATCTTCAAAGTTCATTTCTTTCTTCACCTCCACATCAAAGGCAACTTCCAAAACCCCAAAGAGACATAGCCTACTATACTACATCTACAGCAAATCTTGGACGCGTCGATTAGCCAACTTCGCGTCCGAGTTGCCTCGATTCAGATGTGGGAGCCTGTAAAAGAATTCGGCTACGTGGTGCCCTTTCCGACGAGGAGGTGACGGACGGAGATTCCGCGGGACATTGGAGTGGAGACAAAGACCGAAGGACACGGATCGCTTGGTATATCTCTTCACCCATCTTTTAGTTTGCTAGTAGCTAGGTTAATGGCCCGATCCGGGATTTTTGTGCGCGGTGGTGCCGGTTTGCTAGTTTGCAAAGTTTTTCGTTTCCGCGTTTCCGGCGTCGGATCGACGGCCGGGGCGCCGCCGTGCACTGACATTGTATCAGAGCCACGCCATTAACCTAGTCTAGCTTGCTCTAGTATGTTTAGAATTCGATCGAACAAAAAATCCCAAAAACCGTATTTTCATTGCATCTGTTCTCTGTCGAAATTTTTTTGGCTCCAAAATTTTTTCAGGTTGTTGCAGAAACACATGCAGGTAAATATAAGCATTCTGCAAAAATTTGGTCAAGTGATGCTCTAGTACGGCCGCGGAAACGCGGCCAAACCCTTGGTTCGGCCGCGGTTCCGCTGTTGAATTAAGTCAACGCGACACCAAATTTTTCCAGTGAGGTTCTGAATAGGAAATAGGGGTTTTGGGATATTCTGTTTGGGCCCATATTTTCTGTAAGTGATACAGTACTGCTTGGGGCCTACTTCGGTAAATTTGTTCGATCGGATATTTTAAACATGCTAGTTCACAGTATTTTCATTATATCTGCGACCGTGAATGTCATTTGATTGGTAAATCCAGTCTAACTGCTATAGCTCTTTTAGACGGATTTGCGAACGTGACATTCACGTTGATGTTCTGTGTTGTGCTGTGATGTTGCGGATCGGTCGTGGGGGATAGCCTGGATGCAATGTTAGAACAGTTTATTTTATATGTACATTTGATATTGCGGGGCGAGCGTCCGACATGTGGACTGCCGTCATTTCCTGTTTGTATTATTCTTTTGGGGCACGACCGGGTCGAGGTCGATGTACCCGTTGTATGTATATTTTACTTTTTGTACTAGGATTACCCCACAGAGGGGTGCACGGATAGCCGGGTTCTAGAGGGTAACAAGGCCGCATCTCATGGCGTTGAGACGGAGGGGGCTTTACTCTAGAATTGGCGGGCTATTCGCCGCACTCGTTGGGGGTACAGGTTGACCCAAGGAGGGGTGCCCAAGTTACCGGATTCCATGAAGTGCTGGGTGGTCCATTCACGTTGCTGAAGGGGGCTGCCTCGCTTCAGGTTTTGGCGGGTAACTTGCCGCGCCCGTAGGGGTCTAGGATTTCATTGCACAGGCTATCCACACTACAGGGGGAATGTCGGGTTTCAGTAGCGGCTCTATGAAACCCGGGGATCCCAGATATCTGTATTGTTCTGTGATGCTGTACATTTCTGTTATGTTTCTTTTTATCACGCCTTGAGCGAAAATTATATATTATATATATACTAGTAGATGTTGTATATGTTTTGCATCCGCGCTAGTCCAGTCCCCGCTCTGTCGTTAGTTAAGTAACCTAACGGGTGATGACGGGACCCAGTGGCGAATGCGAATAGCATATACGTACATCATTATTTTCATTCTTTTGTGGTGTGATCAATTGATGGGACTCCGTTGATTCGGATCAATGCAAGATAAACAAACCTATTCTGATGTTGTTGAAACACTTTTCAAAAAGATGTTATTGCAAGGGCGTTCTCTTTTGTTTTGCACAGTGGTATTCAGTTGGAATATCCTGCTCTTCAGTCGACGAAGCAAGGGCCGAGATCCCTTCACCGGGAGTGACCCCTTGGACAAAAGTTTGCATAAGGGCAATAACTTCACTATAGCCGATTACTTTTGCTTTGCATCGTGGTATTCAATTGGAATATCCTGCACCTCATTCTACGGGGAAAGAGCCGAGATCCCTTCACCGGGAGTGACCTCTTTAGCAAAGGTTTTCATCACTATATTTTTATAAAGCAATCAGTTCCTTCAACGATATCAAGTTCATTACGTTAAAGGTTTTCGCCAGAAACCATTCGTAGCCCTCCGTCATTTCAGAATGGTAGCACTTAGTATTCATGCTATGTATGTTGGCCTTCGTCAAGGCATAGCGTATGGTAGCTATTTGTTACTTTTCTGCAGCATAGATAGATGTGTTGGTTTGGGACAGTCGTACTACTATTTTGGCCTTCGTCAAGGGTATGTACGGGTGGGTTCAAATTAACCTGGATAATGACGGGTAGAACTTGACATGTGACTTATGATATGTTGGCCTTCGTCAAGGTCATAAGAGCATGGGGCAAAAATCCACATCGGGATTTTCTAAAGAAACTGAAACTTGCCAGATATGCACATACCTTCTGGAGTGTGATAACGTGAGCGGATTCCATCACGTTATCATGCGATGATAGTTGGATCTCGATTCTCACTGATGAGTTGGTTTACTCCTCGGGTGATCCCGACTAATTCTTCTTTCAGGTTTGGGGAAGAATTTGACGTTACAGTGGGAGGTTTCCAGATTAGATAAAGTTGTTAGTGTATATGCCCTAGAGGCCATTACTGTATCATAATAGTTTGTATATTACTTAATGGAAGCTTGGGATATTCACCTTGTATATACAATCTTGCTCAAAATAGTAGTATGCTACTTGGTTTGTTTTGTAAGTGCACGGCGGCGCCCCGGCAGTCAATCCGACGCCGGAATGCGGAAACGGTGATAAACTTAAATTTTGCGGACTTTGCAAACCGGCACCACCGCGCACTAAACTCCGGATCGAACCATTAACTAGTCTACGCTACTAAAAAGAAAAGGAAGAGATGTATACCGACGATCCAAGTCCTCCGGTCTTCATCTCCACTCCGATCTCCTCGCGGGATCTCCGTCCATCTCCTCCTCGTCGCCTCCTCGCCGGAAAGGGCACCACATCGCCTTCGTCTTTTACGGGCTCCCGCCTCAATACCGAGGCAACTCGAGCATGAAGCCGGCAACTCGACATGCTCAAGATATGCTGTAGAATGTAGTGTAGAAGATGCTTGTCTCTTTGGGGTTATGTTGTTGCCAATGAGGATGATGGAGGAAACAAGGATTAGAAAAATGGTGCTTGCATTTTTCTAGCATGAAAACTAGATCAAGAAAGAAAACTCTCATGAATGAAGCTCTCTCTTCTTCTTCTCACAACCATGAAAGACTTATCATCAAGTGAGAAGAATGGTGGAGGAAAAACCATATATCATACGAGGGAGGTGAGTGTAGGAGTGAAGAAGAGGTGACCACATCCAAGGGACAAAGAAACATACAACCATGCTTGTTACTATTAAACCCATACCCTTTCAATCACAATAAAAAGCAAGTCAATGGTGCAAGATATGAAAGCCATCATAATCAATACAATTGCAAGAAACCCCCCCCACAAAGTGTTATTTGCAAAACTGCAAATAACCCCCTCCATCGAAAAAGTCCGGCCGGGAAAGAACAAAGGAAAACCGACCGGAACGGAATGCAAACTGGCAACTCCAGAAAACTGGTCCCGTAATAAATTACAGGAAAACCCCAATACTGTGCATACACACCCGCATCTGTATTCCGTCCGGATACAAATGCAATGAGACAAAATCTACACTGTACTAAACTAAGACCAGCTTAAGCCAAAGCCGGCTAGTTAAATCCGTTCGATCCTGATCCGTGCAATACCGCACGTATCTGATCGAACCCTGCCATATAACCATACGGCTACTAGTACAAACCGTCCGATCCTGATCCGTGCAATACCGCACGTATCTGATCGGACCCTGCCATATCTCCATACGGCCTCTACAGCGTTTCGCCCGAAAGCTGAGTAACTGAAAGTGTGGTGGACTCTAAAGACTCGTCAATACTATGGCTGTGGATTTAACCACTAGCTCGTCAGAGGTATAAGCCAATACGTAACGGGCCACCAGCTATTGACCAAAAGGGACGTCGATGAGCGAACTCATCCTGACACCCTACTGAGCCTGTCAGTGACAATATCCGTGCAGTCCGGTCCGTTCGTCTATGAGCATCGCATGGCGGGCCTAGGGGGTTGGTAAAAGTCAGACCCCCAAAAGCGGTACAAGTCGTGTCGGAGTGTAGCCCAGAACACCCTGAGATACTACTGGAATACCTACCAGTAAATCTCCTTGCCTTGGCCAAGGACTTTGTGTAATGGCTCTCCTAGACACAGCACGACCTCACCCCCAATACCGGGAGAGACGAACCCCTGAAGATACGCTCACTGCCTCCATGTGGCTCGGGACTGTACCCAACTAAAACCTGTTTGCACGACTCCTTTGAGCCGTGGTAGGGTAGTAATCAAAGTACAGTGGGAACTCACACGAGACAAATGACGATCCCCAGGTCGATGAACTAATCTGCACACATGTCACCAGGGAACTGCCATCTGACGTCTGGTATATGACCAACTAGCATGTTCCCGGCGAGTCCTGTCCGGTGTACTCATAACCCAATGAGCACCTGTATACATCTTAGGTGATCCAACTGACACCAGTGGCTTGTGAGACCGGCCACCGCCCCTCGTCGGGGTCTCGACTGTATACACTAGTCTACTAATGGAGTTTCGATGCCCGGTCTCGAAACTCCCACGACTAGGGACCTTTTAAGGATATACTTGTAGACCCCCAGCTCCCACTTATATGATCGCCCTCATACTGCTGGTGGTCAAGCAAGAATCCTAGGGGCTCTATCAACGTGTAATAGTGACGTGTCAGGTCACCTAAAACAGTACACGATGATAAAGGTAAACCAGATAGCATACTATCATCTCGAGTAAGACTGTCCTACCGGGATAGGTCCTCCCTCAATCATTACAATCACGTACCTGTGACCTAATAATTGACTCTGAGGGCACTATCTCCAACAATCTCCCACTTGCACTCAAGGCTAATTATTGCGATGTCGCATACTCACAGCCCGTGTGATACCGAATATCCAACTCCTCTACTAGTCAGTCTCACAAAGCTCGTTTGCGGAACTATTGCGTTCGAGGAATAGCCTCAGTGAGTGGATCCGCTTAGTTGTTTCTTTCTATGTCTCTCTATATCTCAAGTTCGCGGAGAAAACCATCTTCCGAAAAGAGCAATACCTGCCTTAGAATGTCTGGATGTCTGATGGGACCTAGCTCATAAAAGAACTCCAAATCCAAACTTCTTAGACTGTATCGTCAACTGAACTTAATCAGTATCCTGCGCGCCATGCCTCCCTCAGTATTGCCTTGGACCACCTGTCCAAAATACTGCCCCTCATCAGAAGGAAAACTATAACTCTGACAACCTCCTTGTCGTCCATGTCACCTTGGAAGCCTGGAATGATAACTGTCTCCTGAATGAGGCTGTCGTTATCATATCGCTAGAACATCCACTTATGTTCTAAAACTGCTTCCGATTGTTTCTCCAGGATTGGATTAATGTCAACTTATTGCATCTAGTGCAAGAACAACATCTGGTGTGGTACTTGACATTTCATGATTGACTCAATTGCCTGAGCAAGTGATCTGCCAATCATGCACGTCCCTCTCCCCTTTAGTCTGTAAGACACCTTTGGAGAGGGTGACTCCATTACCTGCAGGTACACTACCGTGCCAGGAGTCGTCCATCCTAAATACTCTTAGAATGCTGTCAAGTACCCTGATTGGGAAACCACCCAAATCTAGATCTAATACCCTAGATCCAGTAACCAGTATGTCAGATATAAAATCCACTTCCTTTGTGGAGAAACCACTGTGTGACGACCAAAGTATAACCGATCGTAGTATAGGAGTTTCTTTTCCTACTTTGTGTATGTCATCCAAATACCATGACATCACACCCTACTACCTTCTCAACAGATCCATCCCCTATTCTGATGAAGTCAAACCCATGACTGTCACGTCAGAAATAGATGATCTATCTCCGCTACATCTGCTTTAGTCTATAAATAGACATAAGCTCCCTGTCCACCAATGCTTCCGCTGCTCCCACTGACTACGACAACCCTCTGGCAGAGTCATATAGACGTACACTTCTAAAACTAGTTTAGAACGACGCTATACTCATCCTCCCGCCTGGTTCCGCAGCCTGGAACAACAACAATGGTAATTGTGGGTAAACAAGAACTTCCCTGTCACCGTCCTTGAGGCTACCGGAGTACCTCTCGGGTGCCTGAAGTTACCCACCTTATCTGCGGAGTGGCCAATGGAATGTCAAATCAGATTGAATCTTTAGGTTCCTTATCAAATCTTCAGTAATCGTTTGCGGTTCTGGAATCACTTCCAGTTCTACCATACTCCCACTACTGTTTTTCTGAAAAAATCCATTTTTTATAAAACTGTGGCGAGTCTAGAACAATATCGCTATTGTTCATCCAGATGGTAGAAAGTCAACCCTCGTCATAGCCTGGGTCAACCCACAAACAGCCATTACAGAAACGTGCCTTGAGTTGTCCAGTGTCTGGTTTTAATCATAAACCGGACAACTCCCCGTACCTTAACATCGTTAAGATATGAACTGTTCTATATCCAATATAGAAACAGAGGCACTGATTTAATTGAACCAGATTCAAATCATGCAGCTGTCCCCAGCGCATGTCAACTAAATGGAAGGAGGCCGATCAGCGTTACTCAACTTAGGAATGCTTCCAATTATGAGTAACCTGAAAAAGAAGCAAGATCTCTTTATCATCACTATCAACTGAATACCATACACAAGTATCTACATCTTCGATCTCTTTGAAGAATCCCGATACTTGCTACACCTGGTTCTCTACTCTATTCAAATACCTATAACTCCTCAAAACTTAGACCCTGTGTTTCAACGAAACACATGTCTAAGAACTAGAGAAGTTAAAAGTAAACAGAATATAGTATGAGGACCAACCCCTCTGTCCTGATGGACCCTGGACAACATACAATACTCTGTACAAGTCCCTTGAGTCTGATAACTCATTCACTGTGTGTCGTAGGTTGAAAACTGTACTTATGGTTAAGAAGAATTACACCGCTGTTTAATGCTCCTTACCTAACCATCCACTGATATAGGTAGATGTCACAGACATAATTTCAAAAAGGTATATCTCACTCTATGAAAATAGACGTACAGATATATCAATTTGAAATTGGTGCATAACAGCGGATATTCAAAACCAAATATTTGCCGACCGGCAAACAGTCCAGGTGATTTCCTCAAATATCACTGATTACAACGAATCCCGATATAATGAGGATAATCACCCAATTCCCAATAACTTACTCCCACTCATCATCTGTAAAACTATACAGATGTGAGAATCGTACCTGGTAAATACATACCCTGGAGCAAGTGTCCAATCGGGAAATCAGTTTTCCTTTAACATTACACAGTGAAACTGAAACATTGAAATGTTCCGATGGGGTATTCTGGTATTCCTAGTAATGCCTCTTCCAGATTCACGACTGTAACCGTATAGTTCTCTGCCACCTCTCCAAATCCCTTCATATGTCTTTAGTCTTTACCTTCTGCACACCCTTTTAGGCCAAATGGTTTTCTTCCTTCCCTACCGTTCGGCACCAGCCTATGGTTTGGAAGAAGACTATCCAATAAGCATAATGGGTGTACTGTCCGCATCCTAGGAACACTCGCAATGAGAGAGGGTGAAGATAAAAGACAACCGAATAAACCTTATTCCTATTTCTCCTGAACCAGAATCCATCCCCGAACTGGAACAAGTTCCATTCGAGTTCGTATATAACCATACGATGGAGTATCCAAATAAACTGTGGATCTTCGTAGTGATACGGAGTGTCCTGGAGAAATACAAAGGTGATGTGGGAGTGGTAATGAAATATTTGGTTTGGTCGTGAATATGTGTTGCAATTTACTTTGCCCTCTTACTAATCCCTTGCTTTGTCTTAACTTAATACCTTCTGCACACCATCGTTATGCTAATTGGTTTTCTTCATTCCCTACCGGTCGGCACCAGCCTAAGGTTTGGAAGAAGACAATCCAATTTGCGTAATAGGTGTACTACCCCTAAACCAAGGAGTACTCGTAACCTGAGAGAGGGTAAAAGGAAAAGACAACTGAATAATCCTATCCGTTTTCTCCAGAACCTGAAACCATCCTCGAATAAATTCTTTCGAGTTCGTATCTAACCATACGATGGTTTTGTCCAATGGAAGTGGACGTTCGTAGTAAAACGGGGTGTCCTGGAGAAAAGGGAAAAAGTAGGAGTGGCAATGAGCTTTGCAATTCTGACAATCCAAAAGCCAGTGTTTAAGAAGGTTCGGTCAACTTGGTCACTGAGTCATAGTCTTAGGGTCGGGTCAATGGTCGCTGCCAAAGAGAGAGAGAAAAGAAACACTCAGCGTGCACTCTAACCTAGATCAGAATGGTTACCAATTTATCTAATCTGGAATCCTCCCACTGTACCTCAAATTCTCCTCCAAACCTGAAAGAAGAATTAGTCGGGGTCACCCGAGGAGTAAACTAACTCATCAGTGGGAATCGGGATCCAACTCTCATCGCATGATAACGTGACGGAATCCGCTCACGTCATCACACTCCAGAAGGTATGCGCATATCTGGCAAGTTTCAGTTCTTTTGAAACTCCCGATGTGATTTCTGCCCCATGCTCTTATGACCTTGGCGAAGGTCAACAAATCATAAGTCACATGTCAAGTTCTACCCGTCATTATCCAGGTTAATTTGAATCCACCTGTACAAGCCCTTGACGAAGGTCAACAAGGCTATACGACTGTCCCAAACCAACGCATCTATCTATGCAGCAGAAAGGTAACAAGCAGCTACCATACACTATGCCTTGACGAAGGTCAACAAACACAGCATGAATACTACGTGCTACCCGTCTGAAACGACGGAGGGCTACGAATGGTTTCTGGCGAAAACCTTTAACGTAATGAACTTGATATCGTTGAAGGAACGGATAGCTTTTTGAAAATATAGTGACGAAAACCGTTGCTAAAGAGGTCACTCCCGGTGAAGGGATCTCGGCTCTTTCCCCGTAGAATGGGGTGCAGGATATTCCAAATGAATACCACGGTGCAAAGCAAAAGTAATCGGCTATAGTGAAGTTAATGCCCTGACGCAAACTTATTGTCCAAGGGGTCACTCCCGGTGAAGGGATCTCGGCCCTTGCCTCGTCGACTGAGGAGCAGGATATTCTAATGAATACCACGATGCAAAACAAAAGTAAACGTCCTTGCAATAACAGTTTTTTTTGAAAAAGTGTTCCAACAACATCAGATTAGGTTTGTTTTTAACTTTGCATTGATCCGAATCAATGCAGTCCCATCAATTGATCACACCAAAAAGAACGAAAATATACTGATGTACGTATATGCCATCCGCATTCGCCACTGGGTCCCGTCATTACCCGTTAGGTTAGCTAACTAACGACAGAGCGGGGACTGGACTAGCGCGGATGCAAAACATATACAACATCTACTAATATATATACCAATATATTATATTCGCTCAAGGCGTGAATAAAATGCAACATCACAGAGAATGAACAACATCACAGAAACAATACAGATATCTGGGATCCCCGGGTTTCACAGAGCCGCTGAAACCCGACGTTCCCCTGGTCGTGTGGATAGCCTGTGCAATGAAATCCTAGACCCCTACGGGCGCGGCAAGTCACCCGCCAAAACCTGAAGCGAGGCAGCCCCCTTCAGCGCCGTGAATGGACCACCCAGCACTTCACGGAATCCGGCAACTTGGGCACCCCTCCTGGGTCAACCTGTACCCCCTACGAGTGCGGCGAATAGCCCGCCAATCCTAGAGTGAAGCCCCCTCCGTCTCAATGCCATGAGATGCGGGCTTGTTGCCCTCCAAAACCCGGCTATCCGTGCACCCCTCCGCGGGGCAATCCTAGTACAGAAAGTAAAATATACATACACCGGGTACATCGACCGCAACCAGGTCGTGCCCCAAAATAATAATACAAACGGGCAGTGACGGCAGTCCACATGTCGGATGCTCGCCCCGCAATATCAAATGTACATAATACAACATCACAGTACTAGCATTGCATCCAGGCTATCCCCCACGACCGATCCGCAACATCACAGCATAAACAATGAACATCAACGTGAAAGTCACGTTCGCAAATCCGTCTAACCGGGCTATAGCAGTTAGACCGGATTTACCGATCGAGTGACATTCACGGTCGCAGATATAATGTAAATACTGTGAAAAATGTGTTTAAAATTTTCCAATTGATCAAAAATTAACAAGTGGGCCCCAAACCAATACTGTAGCACTCACAGAAATAATTGGCCCAATTTTAATATTCCAAAACCCCTAATACTAGCCCAGAAGCCCACTGGGAAATTTTGGCCCATTGATCTCTCTAAGTTGCGGCGGATCCGCGGCCCAATAGAAGGGTGAGGCCGCGGTTCCGCGCTCTGGAAGAGGGATCAGTGCGTCGAATTTTCCCAGAGTTCTTAGAACTTTCTGAACATCATTCTGAGACCACCTGAAAAATTTTTAGACACCAAAAATTTCCAACAGAAAACTGATGCTAACAAAATACGGGTTTTGGAACTTTTTGATCGATCGGAAAGGCAAACACATTACACAAAGCTAGACTAAGTTAATGGGGAGGCTCTGATACCACTGTAAGTGCACGGCGGCGCCCCGGCAGTCAATCCGACGCCGGAATGCGGAAACGGTGATAAACTTAAATTTTGCGGACTTTGCAAACCGGCACCACCGCGCACTAAACTCCGGATCGAACCATTAACTAGTCTACGCTACTAAAAAGAAAGGGAAGAGATGTATACCGACGATCCAAGTCCTCCGGTCTTCATCTCCACTCCGATCTCCTCGCGGGATCTCCGTCCATCTCCTCCTCGTCGCCTCCTCGCCGGAAAGGGCACCACATCGCCTTCGTCTTTTACGGGCTCCCGCCTCAATACCGAGGCAACTCGAGCATGAAGCCGGCAACTCGACATGCTCAAGATATGCTGTAGAATGTAGTGTAGAAGATGCTTGTCTCTTTGGGGTTATGTTGTTGCCAATGAGGATGATGGAGGAAACAAGGATTAGAAAAATGGTGCTTGCATTTTTCTAGCATGAAAACTAGATCAAGAAAGAAAACTCTCATGAATGAAGCTCTCTCTTCTTCTTCTCACAACCATGAAAGACTTATCATCAAGTGAGAAGAATGGTGGAGGAAAAACCATATATCATATGAGGGAGGTGAGTGTAGGAGTGAAGAAGAGGTGACCACATCCAAGGGACAAAGAAACATACAACCATGCTTGTTACTATTAAACCCATACCCTTTCAATCACAATAAAAAGCAAGTCAATGGTGCAAGATATGAAAGCCATCATAATCAATACAATTGCAAGAAACCCCCCCACAAAGTGTTATTTGCAAAACTGCAAATAACCCCCTCCATCGAAAAAGTCCGGCCGGGAAAGAAGGAAAACCGGCCGGAACGGAATGCAAACTGGCAACTCCAGAAAACTGGTCCCGTAATAAATTACAGGAAAACCCCAATACTGTGCATACACACCCGCATCTGTATTCCGTCCGGATACAAATGCAATGAGACAAAATCTACACTGTACTAAACTAAGACCAGCTTAAGCCAAAGCCGGCTAGTTAAATCCGTTCGATCCTGATCCGTGCAATACCGCACGTATCTGATCGAACCCTGCCATATAACCATACGGCTACTAGTACAAACCGTCCGATCCTGATCCGTGCAATACCGCACGTATCTGATCGGACCCTGCCATATCTCCATACGGCCTCTACAGCGTTTCGCCCGAAAGCTGAGTAACTGAAAGTGTGGTAGACTCTAAAGACTCGTCAATACTATGGCTGTGGATTTAACCACTAGCTCGTCAGAGGTATAAGCCAATACGTAACGGGCCACCAGCTATTGACCAAAAGGGACGTCGATGAGCGAACTCATCCTGACACCCTACTGAGCCTGTCAGTGACAATATCCGTGCAGTCCGGTCCGTTCGTCTATGAGCATCGCATGGCGGGCCTAGGGGGTTGGTAAAAGTCAGACCCCCAAAAGCGGTACAAGTCGTGTCGGAGTGTAGCCCAGAACACCCTGAGATACTACTGGAATACCTACCAGTAAATCTCCTTGCCTTGGCCAAGGACTTTGTGTAATGGCTCTCCTAGACACAGCACGACCTCACCCCCAATACCGGGAGAGACGAACCCCTGAAGATACGCTCACTGCCTCCATGTGGCTCGGGACTGTACCCAACTAAAACCTGTTTGCACGACTCCTTTGAGCCGTGGTAGGGTAGTAATCAAAGTACAGTGGGAACTCACACGAGACAAATGACGATCCCCAGGTCGATGAACTAATCTGCACACATGTCACCAGGGAACTGCCATCTGACGTCTGGTATATGACCAACTAGCATGTTCCCGGCGAGTCCTGTCCGGTGTACTCATAACCCAATGAGCACCTGTATACATCTTAGGTGATCCAACTGACACCAGTGGCTTGTGAGACCGGCCACCGCCCCTCGTCGGGGTCTCGACTGTATACACTAGTCTACTAATGGAGTATCGATGCCCGGTCTCGAAACTCCCACGACTAGGGACCTTTTAAGGATATGCTTGTAGACCCCCAGCTCCCACTTATATGATCGCCCTCATACTGCTGGTGGTCAAGCAAGAATCCTAGGGGCTCTATCAACGTGTAATAGTGACGTGTCAGGTCACCTAAAACAGTACACGATGATAAAGGTAAACCAGATAGCATACTATCATCTCGAGTAAGACTGTCCTACCGGGATAGGTCCTCCCTCAATCATTACAATCACGTACCTGTGACCTAATAATTGACTCTGAGGGCACTATCTCCAACATGTTTCTACTTCAATGTGTACATGTGTTTATTTTAGTATATCGCCTATACACATTAGTGGAGCCCTTAGGATCTTTGCTTGATTACCAGCGATGTGATGGTCGTCACACTAGTGGGGCTGGGTAATCTATAAGCACATCCTTATGCAGGTCCCTGGTCGCAGGACTATCGAGACAGGGCATCGATACTCCGGAGTAGACTAGCGCATGCGCTTCTCATCCCAGTATGGGAGACGGTCTGTCCCACAGCCGTCAGTACGTCGTACTTGAGATAGTATGCGGGTGCTCGTTAGGTTACGGGTACACTGGACAGGACTCGTCGGGAACTGACTAGTTGGTATTATGCCTATCGTCAGTTATCAGTTCCCAGGTGACATGAGTACAGCTTAGTCCGCTGACTTGACACTGTCACTTCGCCTCGAGTGTGTTCCTACTGCATTTTGATTACTACCCTACCACGGCTCAAAGGAGTCGTGCAAACAGGTAGTAGTTGGGTGCAGTCCCGAAGCACTTGGAGGTAATGACGGTTAGACAGGATTCGTCTCTCCTGGTATTGGGGGTTGACATCGCGCTGTGTCTAGGAGAGCCATTACACGAGTAGTCCCTGGCCAGGGCAAACGAGATATACTGGTAGGCTTCCAGTGTTATCTCAGGGTGTTTTGGGCTTCGCTCCGGCACGACTTGTACCGCTATTGGGGGACTGACGTTTACCGCCCCCTAGGCCCGCCATGCGATGTATCAGACGAACAGACCGGACTGTACGGAGAATGTCACATTCAGGCTCAGTAGGAGTTCAGATGGGTTTCGCCTCGTCAGTCTTCTTGTCGGCATTACCTGGGGACCGTTATGCACAGCTAGTGCCGCTTGCGGTCTGTGGTTAAACCCACTGCCAGCGTAGTTTCGAGTCTTTAGAGTCCCACACAGAAAGCTTTTCGCCTTTAGGCAAAAGAGTAGAGGTCGCATGGTTTTGCGACAGGTCGCATGGTTTTGCGACAGGGTTCGGTCACATCCGTGCACTTGTGCACGTACAGTGTCCGGACAGTTTGCACTAGCGGGCTTTGGTTTAAGCCAGATCCTGGTGTGCGTATTGGGATTGAATTTATCCAGTTTGCATTCGTGTTCCTCGGAACGCGGATGCGGGTGTGTATGCACAGTTGACGGGGAGACAGAGGCAGCGGATTCTCATTAGGGTTGTTGACAGTTGACCGTTGACTATTGACTTTTTGCTCAACCCTTATGAGAATATGATATATGATTAACAATTATATTAATTAAGTATTATGGTGACATGGTTGTTGACTTGTTGACTTTGTTGACTTGTTGACTTTTGTTGACTTGTTGACTTTGTTGACCGGTTGACTAGGCTTGACTAGTTGACCATCATGATAACCATAGCCATCATTTCATGGCAAAGACTTTTGCTTGCTTGCTCATTTGTGCAAAATGAGTGCATGAAATGATATGGTTATGGTTGCTTCAACCATCACATAACACTTGATTGGTATGATGAGTTATCATTGTTTTGGATTATGAGAGAGTGAAAGGAAAAAGAGAGGCTCATTCTTACTTGCTCATTCTCTCTCTTGTTCTTGAGCTCTCTTGTTTTTGCTCTCACCCTCTTCCTCTTGCTCCCTCTCTTGACTCTATGGTTCACTTGTCTCATGAGTTGAGAATCAAGAACCATAGACAAAATCCCATACAAACTCTTCTCTACTCACTCTAGTTTACAAGGTTTAGCAAACCGAGTGAACTAGTTTCTTCAAAGTTCGAAGAAGAAGCCAAAGGTTGGAGCTTTCAGATGGATCTATCTTCGGCGTAAGGAGACGACGGGAAGAAGCCGATCCGGACCACCATTGGAGTTTGAAGACGAAGGAGTTCAAGACAAGCAAGGTATAACCCCCTAACCGAGTAGTTAGCAACTCGTAGTTAGGTTGTTAGTTAGATGTTTAACCAAGATCCAGGTTTTAAGTCCATGTTACCACCTCTATAAAAATCGTTTTTTATCAAATTCCGCATGCCCGTAAGTACCGGGAGAGGTAGCATGGACTTACAGTGGTATCAGAGCCTAGTTAAACTCTATCTAACATGTTAGCAAGTAACTAGAAGATCGATCAACGAAAAAGTCACGAAAACGAACCCGAGAATTTCAAGTTTCTGTCGATTTTTATTCTGTTCAAAAGTTGATTATTTTCATCTCTAAAATCGGCTCAGGCTTTTATTAGAATAACCACCAAATTTGGTCCAACGATCGAGTCAAAGCGCCGCGGAAACGCGGCGGGAGCACGCTCCCGCCGCAGATCCGCGGCCGAGTTGACTCGGCCGAGGTCCAAGTTTGGTGCAGTGTTATTCTGGGGTTGTTTTGGGATTTTTGGAATATATATTTTCTGCCCAGATTTTCCAGAACGAAAATTTTATTTTTGGGGTCCCGAAAATCCGTATTTTTGATCGAACTTCTAAAAGACTTAAGCTAACGGGTTTTTCTGTAATGTGATATTTGTATTGAACGTCTGCTAATCGCTATATGTCGATTAGTGGGGGTTATACAAATCTGTGATCTGTAATGTTGCTGGAATGTGTATATGAATATGTTGGATTGTCGCGGGTGAATAGCCGGGGGTTGTGAGACGAGAGTTTTCTTTTCTTTCAATTCATGTAAATTTGTAAATTGATGTAATAATTATTTGTATGGCCGCACAACCGGGTCGGGGTTGTAGCCGTCATTGTATAATTTCTTTTTACTGTTTTTGCTCCTAGGATAGACCCATGGAGGGGGTGCATAAACTACCGGGTATGCCGAAGTGCCGAGTGGCCTACTCATGGAGATGAGGGAGGTTGCTTCGCTTCGGGTACTTGGCGGGTAGTTTGCCGCACCCGTAGGGGTCTTGGGTGGGGTTTTGGCTATTCACCGCGACCGTGTAATCTGTTTTTCGTTACAGGCTCGTGCGAATTACAGATTCCTAGTATATCCAATGTATTCATCTGTGATCTGAAATGTTTATCATTGCAGTATATCTATATATGATATTATTTAGGTGTTGCTTATGTTTTACAGCCGCGCTAGCCCAGCCCCGCTCTGTCGTTAGTTAAGTAACCTAACGGGTAATGACGGGGCCCAGTGGCGAATGCGAATGGCATAAGCGTACGTCATATTTTGGTTGTTTTCTGTAATGGTAGGATTAAATGATGGGACGCATTAAAAGAACTAATGCAAGAATATCACGCATTAAAAGAACTAATGCAAGATAATAAACCAAGTTAAAGTCGTTGGAACACTTTCGAAAAACCACTCGGTTCTTTTCAAAACCAACTTTTAAATGCGGAGCTTGAGCCACTCCTTTTTAAAAGCTATCTCGTTCCATCGACTATATCAAGTTCACTACGTTCACGGTTTTGCCAAAACTATTCGTAGCCCTCCGTCGTTTCACATGAATAGTCAATAGTATTCAAGCTGTGTATGTTGGCCAAAGTCAAGGCATAGTGATTGGTAGCTATTGGGTGTTCATGTGTAGCATAGATAGATGCGTTGGTTTGGGACAGTCGTACTGCCATTTTGGCCAAAGTCAAGGGTAGGTACGGATGGATCCAAACTAACCTGGATAATGACGGGTAGAACTTGACATGTGACTTATGATATTTTGGCCAAAGTCAAGGTCATAAGAGCATGGGGCAAAAAATCCACATCGGGAGTTTCATAAGTACTGAAACTTGCTAGATTTGCATACCATTTGGAGTGTGATGATTCTGGTAGGATTCCTTCAGTTTCGTCACGCGATGATATTTGGATCCCGATCCTACTGTGAGTATATGCTACTCCTCGGGAAATTTCTCACTAAACGATCAATGCTATAAACCTAGTAGGTGCCTAGAAGGGTGTTAGCGGGGCTACGCCCCCAGGGAAAAGAGGTTCTTTAATTAAGGAACTTCGCGAAAGCGTTGGAAAACCTCCCTCGAAGTACCGACACCGGCCTGGCTGAACGGTTAAGCAAGTATTGTGCGGTGGGATTGATCCCGACTAATTCTTCCTTTATGGTTTGAGGAGGGATTCGAGAAACAGTGGGAGCCATCCTGTTTAGACAAACTAAAACCACTCTAAACTTGCAAGAGCATCATGCTGAGTGTTTCTTCTTCTCTCTCCTAATTGCAGCGACCAATCGACATGACTGGACTTAAGTTACTTCTAGATAAAAATATACTGACAGGGCCAAACTACAAAGATTGGCTCAGGAATATCAAGATGGCAATCACTTATGACAAGCTGGGGTATCTTCTTACCACCAAAGCTCCCCCTGTCCCTGGTCCCACTTCCAGCGTCGCGGATAAGGAAATCCGCAAGACTTGGGAGATTGATAGCGCGAAGGCCAAGTGCCTCGTACTTGCCTCGATGGACAACGAACATCAGAGGAGGCACGAGAATATGGACCTTGAATCCATATTTCTCCATACAAAAGAACTGTATGGAGAGCAATCTCGTATCGCAAGATACGAAGCGTCGAAAAAGTTATTTTCGGCAAAGATGGCCGTCGGATCATCAGTAGCCGAGCACGTGCTAAAGATGATCGGCTACATTGAGGAGCTCGCGGACCTAGGGACCATATTGGAGAGTGAGCTCTATACGGACATAGTTCTCCAGTCCTTTCCTTCCACTTACGCCCAGTTTATACTGAACTTCAACTTACAAGAAAAGGAGGTTGAACTTTCAGAGCTCCTCAACATGCTGAGGAGTGCAGAGGGCACCCTACAGAAAAGTAGGGAAACATCCACTTTGTTTGTAGGAGGATCATCTTCTTCTAAGTCCAAGGCGAAAGCCAAGGAAAAGAAGAAGAAAGCCCCCGCCAAACCAAGGGGCGGTGTTAGTAAAGTGGATACGAAGGGAAAAGCTAAAGCAACAAAGAAAGTGGGGAAGCTTGTGGATAAGGAAGAATGCTTCTATTGTCATAAGAAAGGACACTGGAAGAATGATTGCAGGGCCTGGAAGGCCAGAACACAGGAATTGAAGCAGGTTGCAGCTTCAGCTTCAGGTGTGTATGTTATTGAAAACTGTCTTTCAATAAACTCTACTTCCTGGGTATTGGATACCGGATCAGGATCTCATATCTGTAATTCTTTGCAGGCGTTGAGAAACCGTAGGGTTTTGAAGGCAGGTGACATAACCCTCAGAGTTGCGAACGGAGCTAGCATGGATGCTAAAGCCGTGGGGGACTATCACCTGGGAATGTCAGATGGACATGTTTTGGTTTTGCGTAATTGCTTTTTTGTACCCAACGCAACTTGTAATATCATTTCTGTATCTTTAGTTTCTAAAGAAGGTTATGAATTTGCGTTTGTAAGTAATGTTGTAAACATTCACCTTAATCAAGTTCTGATTGGGTCAGGTACATTGAGTAATGGTATATACGTATTAAACCAACCACAGATTTTCAATGTCCAGAATACACACAAAAGAAAGTCTCCAGAAATCAATCAGGCTTTCTTATGGCATTGTAGACTAGGTCACATCAATGAGAGAAGGTTGACGAAGTTACATACAGAAGGATATTTGAATCCGTTCGAATATCAATCGTATGCCACTTGTCAATCCTGTCTCAAAGGAAAGATGACAAAGACTCCGTTTACTGGACATGGAGTAAGAGCGAGCGAGCTCTTGGGACTCGTACACAGTGACGTGTGCGGTCCAATGTCTACACATGCGCGAAGCGGTTATTCTTACTTCATTACTTTTACGGATGACTTCTCAAGGTACGGTTATGTCTTCTTAATGAAACATAAGTCCGAAGCCTTTGGAAAATTCCAGGAGTATAAGAATGAAGTAGAAAAATAAACCGGCAAAAGTATTAAGATTCTAAGATCGGATCGAGGTGGAGAATACTTAAGTGCCGAGTTCCTGGACTATTTAAAAGAGAACGAAATTCTCTCTCAGCTTACTCCTCCATACACTCCGCAACATAACGGTGTATCGGAGAGACGGAACCGCACCCTATTGGATATAGTACGGTCCATGATGAGTAACGCCGAGTTACCGCGATCATTCTGGGGGTATGCGCTAGAATCAGCTGCATACCTTTTGAACCGAGTTCCCACTAAGACTGTGCCTACCACACCATTTGAGATGTGGTGTGGGAAGAGGCCCCATCTTAATCACATTAAGACATGGGGAAGTCCAGCTTTTGTCAAAAAGCAGCATGCGGACAAGCTCGAGGCACGCTCAGTACAGTGCAAGTTTGTGGGATATCCAAAGAATTCCAAGGGATATTTCTTCTACTGCGAAGAGGAACAAAAAGTTCTTGTTTCTCGTCATGCCCACTTTCTAGAACACCAGTTCTTAGAAAAGGAAATCAGTGGGAGCGCGGTAGAACTGGAAGAAATTCCAGAACCACGGACTATTACTGAAAGTTTAGTGGAACCAGAGGGTTCAAAAGAACAGGACATTCCTACGCCCCTCCGCAGGAGTAGTAGGCAGACTCATCCGCCCGAGAGATACTACGGTTTTCTCATAGACGGGGATAGAGAGGATTGCATCATAGATTATGATGAGCCTACTAGCTTCCAGCAGGCCGTTCAGAGCGTTGACTCAGTGAAATGGCTGGATGCAATGCGGACCGAAATGGAGTCCATGTACACCAACAAGGTATGGACGTTGGACATTGCTCCAGACGGGGTAAAACCCGTAGGATGCAAGTGGATCTTCAAAAGGAAGATTGGTGTAGATGGACAGGTTGAGACCTATAAAGCTAGGCTGGTAGCAAAGGGTTTTCGTCAAAGACCTGGCTTGGACTATGACGAAACCTTTTCTCCAGTAGCCATGCTGAAATCCATTCGGATCCTTCTTGCCATTGCTGCCTTCCACGATTATGAGATCTGGCAAATGGACGTAAAGACCGCTTTTCTAAATGGAAATTTAGAGGAGTGTGTCTATATGGACCAGCCAGAGGGTTTCATTCAGAGTGGGAGCAGCGGAAAGGTGTGCAAGTTGCTTAAGTCCATCTACGGACTAAAGCAGGCATCGCGGAGTTGGAACATCTGTTTTGATGAGACGGTCAAGGAATTTGGCTTTATCAAAAATCCAGATGAACCATGCATCTATAGTAGATTTGTAGCGAGAACTGTAGTATTCCTCATTTTATACGTGGATGACATTCTCTTAATAGGAAATGACATTCCTATGCTACAATCTGTCAAGGGGTTCTTATCGCACAGGTTCTCCATGAAAGACCTGGGTGATGCCTCATACATCCTGGGGATCCGGATCCATCGTGATAGATCCAAGAGGATATTGGGACTTTCTCAGTCCAGGTACATCGACACCGTACTGAAAAGTTTCAGTATGGAAGATTCCAAGCGCGGTAACCTACCGGCTTGTCACGGGATCACCCTCTCTAAAGAGATGTCTCCCAAGACTGATTTGGAGAGGGATCGCATGTCTATTATACCCTACGCTTCTGTGGTAGGCTCTATAATGTATGCGATGTTGTGTACCAGACCGGATGTAGCTTATGCACTTAGTGTGGTAAGCCGGTATCAGTCAAACCCTGGGGAGAAACACTGGATAGCGGTAAAGAACATTCTCAAGTACCTGAGAAGGACTAAGGAGATGTTCTTGGTGTATTGCGGAAAAGACCTCCAGATCGAGGCCTTTGCTGACTCCAGCTTCCAGAGTGACAAGGATGATTCCAAGTCCATGTCGGGTTTTGTCTTTACCCTCAATGGAGGGGCGGTGTGTTGGAAGAGTTCCAAACAAGAAACCGTTGCGGACTCGACAATGGAAGCGGAATACATCGCTGCATCTGATGCCGCAAAAGAAGCTGTCTGGATGAGGAAGTTCTTGAAAGAACTTCAGGTGGTTCCGTCCATTGTTGATCCAATACCTCTATATTGCGACAACAACGGGGCTATAGCTTTAGCGAAGGAACCCAGGTCCCATCAGAGATCCAGGCACATCTTGAGGCGGTATCACCTGATCAGGAAGATCGTGGATCGCCAGGAGATCGAGGTTCGGAGAGTCGCTTCAGAAGATAACACTGCAGATCCATTCACCAAGGCCCTGCCCTAGACTCAGTTCGAGCGGCTGATCGAGATGATAGGTCTTCGATACGCCAGTACATGGCCTTAGTGCAAGTGGGAGATTGTTAGTGTATATGCCCTAGAGGCCATTACTGTATCATACTAGTTTGTATATTACTTAATGGAAGCTTGGGATATTCACCTTGTATATACAATCTTGCTCAAAATAGAAGTATGCTACTTGGTTTGTTTCTACTTAAATGTGTACATGTGTTTATTTTAGTATATCGCCTATACACATCAGTGGAGCCCTTAGGATCTTTGCTTGATTACCAGCGATGTGATGGCCGTCACACTAGTGGGGCTGGGTAATCTATAAGCACATCCTTATGCAGGTCCCTGGTCGCAGGACTATCGAGACAGGGCATCGATACTCCGGAGTAGACTAGCGCATGCGCATCTCATCCCAGTGTGGGAGACGGTCTGTCCCACAGCCGTCAGTACGTCGTACTTGAGATAGTATGCGGGTGCTCGTTAGGTTACGGGTACACTGGACAGGACTCGTCGGGAACTGACTAGTTGGTATTATGCCTATCGTCAGTTATCAGTTCCCAGGTGACATGCGTACAGCTTAGTCCGCTGACTTGACACTGTCACTTCGCCTCGAGTGTGTTCCCACTGCATTTTGATTACTACCCTACCACGGCTCAAAGGAGTCGTGCAAACAGGTAGTAGTTGGGTGCAGTCCCGAAGCTCTTGGAGACAGTGACCGTTAGACAGGATTCGTCTCTCCCGGTATTGGGGGTTGACATCGCACTGTGTCTAGGAGAGCCATTACACGAGTAGTCCCTGGCCAGGGCAAACGAGATATACTGGTAGGCTTCCAGTGTTATCTCAGGGTGTTTTGGGCTTCGCTCCGGCACGACTTGTACCGCTATTGGGGGACTGACGTTTACCGCCCCCTAGGCCAGCCATGCGATGTATCAGACGAACAGACCGGACTGTACGGAGAATGTCACATTCAGGCTCAGTAGGAGTTCAGATGGGTTTCGCCTCGTCAGTCTTCTTGTCGGCATTACCTGGGGACCGTTATGCACAGCTAGTGCCGCTTGCGGTCTGTGGTTAAACCCACTGCCAGCGTAGTGTCGAGTCTTTAGAGTCCCACACGGAAAGCATTTCGCCTTTAGGCAAAAGAGTAGAGGTCGCATGGTTTTACGACAGGATTCGGTCACATCCGTGCACTTGTGCACGTACAGTGTCCGGACAGTTTGCACTAGCGGGCTTTGGTTTAAGCCAGATCCTAGTGTGCGTATTGGGATTGAATTTATCCAGTTTGCATTCGTGTTCCTCGGAACGCGGATGCGGGTGTGTATGCACAGTTGACGGGGAGACAGAGGCAGCGGATTCTCATTAGGGTTGTTGACAGTTGACCGTTGACTATTGACTTTTTGCTCAACCCTTATGAGAATATGATATATGATTAACAATTATATTAATTAAGTATTATGGTGACATGGTTGTTGACTTGTTGACTTTGTTGACTTGTTGACTTTTGTTGACTTGTTGACTTTGTTGACCGGTTGACTAGGCTTGACTAGTTGACCATCATGATAACCATAGCCATCATTTCATGGCAAAGACTTTTGCTTGCTTGCTCATTTGTGCAAAATGAGTGCATGAAATGATATGGTTATGGTTGCTTCAACCATCACATAACACTTGATTGGTATGATGAGTTATCATTGTTTTGGATTATGAGAGAGTGAAAGGAAAAAGAGAGGCTCATTCTTACTTGCTCATTCTCTCTCTTGTTCTTGAGCTCTCTTGTTTTTGCTCTCACCCTCTTCGTCTTGCTCCCTCTCTTGACTCTATGGTTCACTTGTCTCATGAGTTGAGAATCAAGAACCATAGACAAAATCCCATACAAGCTCTTCTCTACTCACTCTAGTTTACAAGGTTTAGCAAACCGAGTGAACTAGTTTCTTCAAAGTTCGAAGAAGAAGCCAAAGGTTGGAGCTTTCAGGTGGATCTATCTTCGGCGTAAGGAGACGACGGGAAGAAGCCGATCCGGACCACCATTGGAGTTTGAAGACGAAGGAGTTCAAGACAAGCAAGGTATAACCCCCTAACCGAGTAGTTAGCAACTCGTAGTCAGGTTGTTAGTTAGATGTTTAACCAAGATCCGGGTTTTAAGTCTATGTTACCACCTCTATAAAAATCGTTTTTTATCAAATTCCGCATGCCCGTAAGTACCGGGAGAGGTAGCATGGAGTTACAAAAGTGATAACCATTCTGATCTAGGTTAGAGTGCACGCTGAGTGTTTCTTTTCTCTCTCTCTTTGGCAGCGACCATTGACCCGACCCTGGACTATGACTCAGTGACCAAGTTGACCGAACCTTCTTAAACACTGGCTTTTGGATTGTCAGAGTTGCAAACCTCATTGCCACTCCTACTTTTACCCTTTTCTCCAGGACACCCCGTATTACTACGAACGTCCACTTCCATTGGACAAAACCATCGTATGGTTATATACGAACTCGAAGGAATTCGAGGATGGTTTCCGGTTCTGGAGAAAACGAATAGGACTATTCAGTTGTCTTTTCCTTTTACCCTCTCTCAGGTTGCGAGTACTCCTTGGTTTATGAGTAGTACACCTATTACGCAAATTGGATAGTCTTCTTCCAAACCTTAGGCTGGTGCCGAACGGTGGGGAATGGAGAAAACCAATTAGCATAACGATGGTGTGCAGAAGCTATTAAGTAAAGACAAAGAAAGGGATTAGTAAGAGGGTAAAGTAAATTGCGACTGCTATTCACGACCAAACCAAATATTTCTTTGCCAATCCTAAATCACTTTTGTATTTCTCCAGGACACTCCGTATCACTACGAAGATCCACAGTTTATTGGATACTCCATCGTATGGTTATATACGAACTCGAAAGGAACTTGTTCCAGTTCGGGGATGGATTCTGATTCAGGAAAAATAGGAATAAAGTTCATTCGGTTATCTTTTATCTTCACCTTCTCTCGCATTGCGAGTGCTCCTAGGATTAGCACAGTACACCCATTATGCTTATTGGATAGTCTTCTTCCAAACCTTAGGCTGGTGCCGAACGGTAGGGAAGGAAGAAAACCATTTGGCCTAAAGGGGTGTGCAGAAGGTAATGACTAAAGACATATAAAGGGATTTGGAGAGATGGCAAAGAATTATACGGTTACGTTTGTGAATCTGGATAATGGAAGAGGCATTACTAGGAATACCAGTATACCCCATCGAAACATTTCAATGTTTCATTTTCACTGTGTACTGTTAAAAGAAAACTGATTTCCCGATTAGACACTTGCTCCAGGGTATGTATTTACCAGGTATGATTCTCACATCTATATGGTTTTACAGATGATGAGTGGGAGTAAGTTATTGGGAATTAGGTGATCATCCTCATTATATCGCGATTCGTTGTAATTGGTGATATTTGAGGAAATCACCTGGGTTGTTTGCCTGACGGCAAATATTTGGTTTTGAATATCCGTTCTTGTGAACCAATTTTAAATTGATATATCTGTACGTCTATTTTCATAGAGTGAGATATACCTTTTTGAGATTATGTCCATGACATTTACCTATATCAGTAGATGGTTAGGTAAGGAGCATTAAGCAACGGTGTAATTCTTCTTAACCATAAGTACAGTTTTCAACCTACGACACACAGTGAATGAGTCACTAGACTCAGGGGACTTATACAGAGTATTGTATATTTTCCGGTGTCCATTACGACAGAGGGGTTGGTACTCATACTATATTCTGTTTACTTGTGACTTCTCTAGTTCTTAGACATGTGTTTCGTAGAAATGCAGGTTCTGAGTTTTGAGAAGTTATAGGTATAAGAGTAAAGTAGAGAACCAGATGTTGCAAGTATCGGGATTCTTCAAGGTGATCGAAGATGTAGATACTTGTGTATGGTATTCAGTTGATAGTAATGATTAAGAAAACTTGTTTCTCTTTCAGGTTACTCATAATTGGAAGCACTCCTAAGTTGAGTAACGCTGATCAGCCTTCTTCCATTTAGTTGACATGCACTGGAGACAGCTGCATGATTTGAATCTAGTTCCAATTAAATCAGTGCATCTGTTTCTGTATTGGATATAGAACAGTTCATATCTTGAAATTGTTAAGATACGGGGAGTTGTCCGGCTTATGCTTAAAACCAGACACTGGACAACTCAAGGCACGTTTCTGTAATGGTTGTTTGTGGGTTGACCCGGGCTATGACGAGGGTTGATTTTCTACCATCTGGAAGATCAATAGTGATATTGTTCTTGACTCGCCACAGTTTTAACAAAAATGGATTTTTTCAGAAAACGGTAGTGGGAGTATGGTAGAACTGGAAGTGATTTCAGAACCGCAAACGATTACTGAAGATTTGATAAGAACCTAAAGATTCAATCTGGTTTGACATTCCATTGGCCACTCCGCAGATATGGTGGGTAACCTCAGGCACCCGAGAGGTACTCCGGTAGCCTCAAGGACGGTGGCAGAAAGGTTCTTGTTTACCCAGACTTGCCATTGTTGTTGTTCCAGACTGTGAGACCCGGCAGGAGGATGAGTATAGCGTCATTCTAAACTAGCTTTAGAAGTGTACGTTTATATGACTCTGCTGGAGGGTTGTCGTAGTCAGTGGGAGCAGCGGAAGCATAGTGGACATATGGCTTATGTCTATTTATAGACTAAAGCGGATATAGAGGAGATAGATCATCTATTCCTGATGTGACAGTCATAGGTTTGACTTCATCAGAATAGGGGATGGATCTGTTAAGAAGGTAGTAGAGTGTGATGTCCTGGTATTTGATGACATACACAGAGTAGGAAATGATATTCCTATACTACGATCGGTTATACTTTGGTTGTCACACAGTGGTTTCTCCACATGGGATTTAGATATTATATCAGACATTCTGGTCACTAGATCTATGGTTTTAGATCTAGATTTAGGTGGTTTCCCAATCAGGGTACTTAGACAGCATTCTGAGAGTATTTAGAATGGACGACTCCTGGTATGGTGGTGTACCTGCAGGTAATGGAGTCACCCTCTCTGAAGGTGTCTTACAGACTAAAAGGGAGAGGGATGCGCATGATTGGCAGATCACTTGCTTAGGCAATTAAGTCAAACATGAGATGTCAAGTACCACACCAGATGTTGTTCTTGCAGTAGGTGTAATAAGTAGATATTATCCAATCCTGGAGAAACAATCGGAAGAAGTTTTAGAACATAAGTTGATGTTCTAGGGATTTGATAACGGCAGCCTCCTTCGGGAGACGGTTATCATTCCAGGCTTTCAAGGTGACCTGGATGACAGAGTGACTGTCAGAGTTATAGTTTTCCCTCTGACGAGGGGCAGTATTATGGACAGGTGGTCCAAGTGGAATCTGAGGGAAGGCATGGCGCAGGATACTAATTAAGTTCAGTTGACGATACAGTCTAAGAAGTTTGGATTTGGAGTTCATTTATGAGCTAGGTCCCATCAGATATCCAGACATATTCTAAGACAGGTATTGCTCATTTTGGGAGATGGCTTTCTCCGCGAACTTGAGATAAAGAGAGACATAGAAAGAAACATCAGAGCGGATCCACTCACTGAGGCCATTCTTCGAACGTAATAATTTCGCAAACGAGCTTTGTGAGACTGACTAGTAGAGGAGTTGGGTGTTCGGTATCACACGGGCTGTGAGTATGCGACATCGCAATAATTAGCTTTGAGTGCAAGTGGGAGATTGTTGGAGATAGTTCCCTCAGAGTCAATTATTGGATCACAAGCACGTGATTGCAATGATTAAGGGAGGACCTGTCCCAGTAGGACAGTCTTACTCAAGATGATAGTATGCTATCTGGTTTATTTTTATCATCGTGTACTGCTTTAGGTGACCTTACGAGTCGCTATTACACGTTGATAGAGCCCCTAGGATTCTTGCTTAACTACCAGCGGTATGAGGGCGATCATATACGTGAGAGCTGGAGTCTATAAGCACATCCTTAAAAGGTCCCTAGTCGTGGGAGTTTCGAGACAGGGCATCGATACTCCGGAGTAGACTAGTGTATACAGTCGAGATCCCGACGAGGGGCGGTGGCCGGTCTCACAAGCCACTGGTGTTAGTTGTTCACCTAAGATGTATACAGGTGCTCATTGGGTTATGAGTACACCGGACAGGACTCGCCGGGAACCTGCTAGTTGGTATTATACCTGACGTCAGATAGCAGTTCCCTGGTGACATGTGTACAGGTTAATTCATCGACCTGAGATCGTCATTTGTCTCATGTGAGTTCCCACTGTGCTTTGATTACTACCCTACCACGCTCAAAGGAGACATGCAAACAGGTTTTAGTTGGGTACAGTCCCGAGCCACATGGAGGCAGTGAGCGGATCTGCATGGGTTCGTCTCTCCCGGTATTGGGGGTGAGGTCGCGCTATGTCTAGGAGAGCCAGTACATGAAAAGTACTTGGCCAAGGCAGGAGATTTACTGGTAGGTATTCCAGTAGTATCTCAGGGTGTTCTGGGCTACACTCCGACACGACTTGTACCGCTTTTGGGGGTCTGACTTTCACCAACCCCCTAGGCCCACCATGCGATGCTCATAGACGAACGGACCGGACTGTACGGATATTGTCACTGACAGGCTCAGTAGGGTGTAAGGATGAGTTCGCTCATCGACGTCTCTTTTGGTCAATAGCTGGTAGCCCGTCACGTATGGCTAATACCTCTGACGTGCTAATGGTTAAATCCACAGCCATAGTATTGACGAGTATTTAGAGTCCACCACACATACAGTTACTCAAGTTTCGGGCAAAACGCTGTAGAGGTCGTATGGAGATATGGCAGGGTTCGATCGGATACGTGCGGTATTGCACGGATCGTGATCGGACGGTTTTTACTAGCCGGCTTTGGCATAAGCCGGATCCTAGTATTAGATAGTGTAGTTTTGTCTCTTTGCATTTGTATTCAGTGGGAATACAAATGCGGTCATGTATATGCAGTAGCAGGGTTTTCCTGTAATTTATTACGGGATCAGTTTTCTGAAGTTACCAGTTTGCATTCCGTTCCGTCCGGTTTTCCTTTGTTCCTTCACGGCCGGACTTTCTAGTGGAGGGGGTTATTTGCGAGTATGCAAATAACATTTGTGGAGGGGGTTTATTGTGATTGTGGCTTCATCATGATGAGATTCTTTTCTAGTCTTTTTCATTGCATTTATGGTGATGGTTTGTGAGTGGATTTGGATTAGAATTGTGGTGACCATTTTTCTTTTCACTTATCTCTTTTTCTTCTCTTGATATTAAGATTCCTTTTTACCCTCCACCATCTCTTAAAGGGGCCGGCCACTATAGGTGAGGTGAGAAGGAGTTCATTTTGGGTTGTGAGAAATATTAGGCATCTCATTTTCATTCATGAAGAGAGTCCCATCTTCAAAGTTCATTTCTCTCTTCACCTCCACATCAAAGGCAACTTCCAAAACCCCAAAGAGACATAGCCTACTACACTACATCTACAGCAAATCTTGGACGCGTCGGCTAGCCAACTTCGTACCCGAGTTGCCTCGGTCCAGAGGTGGGAGCCCGTAAAAGAATTCGGCTACGTGGTGCCCTTTCCGACGAGGAGGTGACGGACGGAGATTCCACGGGAGATTGGAGTGGAGACGAAGACCGAAAGACACGGATCGCTTGTTATATCTCATCACCCATCTTTTAGTTTGCTAGTAGCTAGGTTAATGGCCCGATCCGGGATTTTTGTGCGCGGTGGTGCCGGTTTGCTAGTTTGCAAAGTTTTTCGTTTCCGCGTTTCCGGCGTCGGATCGACGGCCGGGGCGCCGCCGTGCACTTACATAAGATACTCTCTTTAATTTAATAAATAAACTAACATTATTCATAGAGATATTGTGCAAGATTTAGCTCAGGTCAAGAGATCAAGATGTTCAAGATGTCAGGATCAAAAATCTGCCAAAATCCTAAAATCAATACTGACAGGGACTCAGAATCCAGGCATGGAAAGTCACCATATTAGGAAGTCACCATATATGGTAACTAGTTTTCTTCTTTGAGGGCTATATAAAGGACCAAGGGCTAAAGTTAGAAGGTATCAAGCTGAAGAGATCACGAAGTCCAAGACGGCTCACGCATCCAGGTTGATCATCAACTGTTCATCTACCTCCTTCGGAAGAGTTCGAGAAGCAAACCAAGTTTTTGTAATCATTTTCTAAGGAATAAAGTGTAGATTGTTCAAATTGATTAATAAAGGCAGTTGTTTTATTTAATTCTTTTGCATTTTACATTATGTTTTCCCTCTCTGTCTTTTCATCTTCTTTTCCCAACATGCGCGAGTAATTCTCCGCTTGTTAAGGTTCGTAGGATTAGGGTAGGCTAATGGATGATGAACATCCCTAAACCCTTTTTAAGTCCTATAAAGTTTATGAACTTTATCAAAAAAAATCATTAACATCCTAATCGGGCGCGCTAACAATTCTTTGTTAGTTCCGACCGCGATTAGAGATTAGATTAATGATTGTTTTGGTAAAGGCTAAATATGAACGGAGTTCTGTGTCGAGATAAGGGTTAAGAGTGGGATTCCTTTTCCCTCCAGAAACCCTAATCTACATGCATCACCGTCGTTCTAGTTTTAAATCTATTAAAGGATAAAAAGGGTAACTTTTAATTAATCATCCATAACTACTAAATCCTAACGAACCCTACAAGCCCTCTTATTATATTAACTACATCCCTAAAATAATCTAGATCTATATATTTTGCATTCTTGCTTAACGTAGATCTAGAAACTTTTCACAAAATTCTTTATTCCTCCTCTCTTTTTCAACACATCTAAAGTAAGAGTAAAAGATTCAACGTTTCCCTGAGGACGACCCGTACTCATCTCGGTCTAGCAATACGCGACACCGCTATTGATTGCGGTTAACTACTACACACTTTTTCACATCAATCAAATGGCGCCGTTGTTGGGGATATGTGCGTAATTTTTTTATTCTTACTATTTGTGTTGAATTCTTAGACGATTCATATCATTATTAAAACAAAACTACAAATTGCATATTTAACTATTTGTGTGTGAATTTTGCGAGGGAATCTGGAGTCACGGACTTGAGGAAACAGGAGATCTAGGGTTTCACACTTCTCTGGTATCTTTCTTAACTCCTTCTCTCTCCTCTTAAATCCAATAAAATCTATTTTCTGCAGGATTATTTGCAAAATATCGCCGCTCAAAATTCTTTTTGCAAAGTTTTGTTTTGCGGTTTGTTTTTGCATATTTTAATACGGATTTTTAAGGGGCAAGACCAAAATCCAGATTAGGTGGGGATTTCATCACCCTTCCTAAGCCCCACAAATCACAAACCGAGCATCTGCATCAACCCTACATTAATTTAAAAAATATCTAGACCAGACTCTAAGGACTGTCGCGCTCAATAAGGACAGAGGAAGGTCGTGGGTAATCTATCGCTTATCCGCATTACTTTTGTGGTGTCTAGGCAAAGTGTGTCTAAGGCAAGTGGTTACTTAATTAGGACCACTACTTTCGTAGTGGGGAGCCTCCCACTTACCTGGCACTTACCTGGCTACAAGAGTAGTAAAGAGGCGGTAGAAGATTGATCCTGCGGCTTTTCCTTTGGAAGTCTAGGAGCGGTCTAGAGACTGGACCTAGGTAACCATAGTTCTAGGGTTGTTTGTGCATTTTTGTGTGATTTGTCTAAATCCGTCATTTTTCAAAACAAACCAATTATTTTATCCCATTTTTATCCCTTCCCCCTTCTTCTCTTCTTATAATGGGTGACCTAAACAGAAGAACACTTGCCAAACTTTGCTGTCCACAACCAGATATCTCTTGTTTTCGTAATCCCTTCGGTATACCGTCCGGCTCTTCCATTTCCTTAAGAGATCATATAGAACAAGAGGGAAGAAACAGTTGGCCACCTCAGTCTAGGTCTTATCAACCATATCCTAATCCTACACCTGTTTCAGTTCATACCCAGAGTGAGGAAGCTCCTAGACGAATGTCCATTGCTGAGCACATAGCTAGGTCTAGAGGCCAAAGTTTCAACCCGGACCAATATCAACCATCACCACCACTGTCCGGAGAAGAGTTTGATATGCAGTTTGTATATAGCCAACCAAACAACCCATATCAATATTCTTCTTATCATAATATTGATCCTACTCCTACCTAAGTTCCGCAACCATTATGTTCCTATCAATCAAATCCGACTTTTCCACCTACTCTAGACAGTTCTTCTAATCAGTCATTTGGGAGTTTTAATTATCCACAGGAATTTCAATCTTATACTGAAACCCCTTATCAACCTAAGACTAGTCTGGAGCAGACATTAGAAAAATTTCTGGAACTGTCAAACCAAATTAGGAAGGATTTCTGGAACTGTACACCCTTCCTAATCAAACCTCCCCATTCCAAACTGAAATCCACAACTCCAGTTTCATAGATTCATCAAGTACATCAAATAGAATGACTGATAAGTTGTGTGACTTTGTAGTGTTTGATTTACCCGACTGTGAAGGGTCCATTTCAAGTGAAGCAATACCCAACCCTTGTGATCTCTACACCTCCACTCTTGAACCAAAACTGATTGAAAACCATACTTTTGATGAGGTGTTTGAGAATTTTAATCTTCACTTGAATGAGGTGATTGACGTTGGGGATATATTGATTGATGAACCCAAAATTTTGGATGATTTTGTCCCACCAATTCATCAAATCCTTTCACTTCCTTGTGGTCGTCATCTTGAGCCTTTAATTCTTGCCGAAACCCAAATATGTCTTGAAGTTGATGGTAAAGGTATACCCTAAGAAATACAGCCTCCATCTTCCACATCTGGTACAACAACACCCGACACACCAATTTGTTTACCCATTTCACCTTCTATTTTCTCCGGTTCTTCTTCTGTTCCTATAGTTTCAGTGAGTTTTGATAAATCACAATCCGTTAATTCAAGTTCAATAATACTAGAAATTCAACTTGATTTGGATATTTTTGAAAATGAGGTAGATGAGTTTTTCAAGTCCTCTACCTCAATGACTTTTGATGAATCAAGTAGGATAAATTCTGGCACAAAACTCTTTGACGGCAAAATGTTCAATCACACCATTGATAAAAGTTTTGAAGAACTTTTTGCTGACGAACTTGAATTTTTAAACAATACGAATTTTGTGATTAATCAATCTCCACCTATAGAGGTTGAACCGTCACCATTCCTTCTTCCTAATCATTCACATTTATCCTCATTCTTTCTTTTCTCTAATTTCAAACCCTTTCCAGACCACCTCTTATCCCTTCCCCATTTTTTCTTGACTTGATACAACACATTCTTCCACCAACCTATACGCTATACTGATAAAATCTTTGAATTGTTGGTGTTAACTTTTGGTCTTTGTAAAGTCTTAGTTTGACCAAATAACTCACCCTCTCTTAAAATGCTTCGTATTGTCTAACTCATGTTTGAGGGGGGGTATATTTTTGGCTCTTGATCATAACTTTTGTCCTCAAATTTGTGAGCCAAAATAAGTTTGGGGGAGAATTTTCACTTTCATATATTCTTTCCCCCATTAATAATTTCCTCCCAAGTCTACAGGTTTTTGAGCTTAACGGATGACATCAGTGAGGACACTGCTGTAAACAGGTTTGGGGGAGGTTTGTGCTTATTTACACATCAATTTGCATCATATTTTGCATAAGCACAACATTTTCAAAACTTTTTTTAAAAAGAATTTCTTTTATAACAAAAGAGTAGAAAGTGAAAAACTACATCCAGAAGATAGGAATAGTTTAAGAAAACCAAGAAAATTAGAAGTTTTCTTAAATGAACTGGTAATAAATAGTTATGAGCTGTTGTCCCAAGGGTTAGTAAGATGAAGGAAGTCACTAATCTGAGAATAAAAATAAGTCTGAAAAATAGTTTCTATTCTGGAAGCTAAACATTTGAATGTTGATACCCTACTATATGCACTTACACACGTCTTGAAACTTGAGATAGTAGAGGATACCTTGAAATGCTCTTGTCTAAAAGCCAAAGTATGAAGGAAATGAAAAAAAATTAAGAAAATATAAAAATGGTGAAAAGAAAAATGAACACTGGTTTTGTTATCGCCAAGGCAGCAATAAAAAAATATAGCAAGGGTGCCTCTTCACCTAGTGCCCTAAGGCCAACTGGTCTGGGAGTCACTGCTAAGCCTTAGGTGGTGCAAGACGAGGAAAATATTATCACCTAATCAGCAAGCACATAAGTAATCGGTCGATTAGTACCTCAAGAAGTATTAACGGTCGCATGAAAATGTGTGAGCAAATTAAATATTCATCAAGTTAAGTACTGAGGTAGATGGACAAGAGTATGATAGCTTGAATTGAATTCTCCGAGTGTAGGGATGTCCATTTCACACACATAGGGGTATATGATCAATATTTGGATGAAAAGTAGGAACGAAAAATAAAGATGATGTTTTATTGAGGGATGATGTGATTTCTAATATCTTTTCATGACTATTAAGATAGAGCTTATGAAAACTGAAAAGCTAGTGTAGTTGGAAACTCTTATTTTCAAAGTCTTTCTTTTATGGTTCTTATCTTTATATGTAAATTTCACCATCTCTCTTTTGTTATAGGATTTTGTGGGTGTAATCCGCTGAAAACCCTCAGGAGACAACACTCCTCCTACCAGGGACACCTAGAGGTTTAATGGCATGTTGCACGTGCTCGGTGCAATCGTGTTTGCCTACGGAAGTGTGCTATTTAGGTTTTTATTTTTATTTTTCTCTTTCTCTTGAATAACTAGTTTGCTCGGGACGATCAAAGTTAAGTTTGGGGGTATTTTTTCAGTTGAAAATATTGCACTTTGGTATAAGTATTTTCCTTACATTTCTTAAATAATAAAAGGTGTTTATTATAAATATTAAACATATTTGGATTTATCTGCAAAATACTATTTTCCATATGTTTATATATTATAATTAATATTATGAAGGAAAATATAGGTATTTTATATTTATATAATATTTTGGTAATTGAAAATATGCATATCATATCAAATATTCTAATCACAATTCTTAAAAGATATAATATCATACAAATGGTTAGAATAATATTTCAAAATATATGCATAATATTTTAGTAATTAAAAGATTCACAGCATATCAAATATTCTTAATCATGTTTCTTAAAGATTTATTGCCATATAAAGTGCATAGCATATTAAATATTCTTAATCAAGTTTCTTAAAGATTTATTACCATATATAGTGATTAAGATACTCTCTTTAATTTAATAAACAAACTAACATTATTCATAGAGATATTGTGCAAGATTTAGCTCAGGTCAAGAGATCAAGATGTTCAAGATGTCAGGATCAAAAATCTGCCAAAATCCTAAAATCAATACTGACAGGGACTCAGAATCCAGGCATGGAAAGTCACCATATTAGGAAGTCACCATATATGGTAACTAGTTTTCTTCTTTGAGGGCTATATAAAGGACCAAGGGCTAAAGTTAGAAGGTATCACGCCGAAGAGATCACGAAGTCCAAGACGGCTCACGCATCCAGGCTGATCATCAACTGTTCATCTACCTCCTTCGGAAGAGTTCGAGAAACAAACCAAGTTTTTGTAATCATTTTCTAAGGAATAAAGTGTAGATTGTTCAAGTTGATAAATAAAGGTAGTTGTTTTATTTAATTCTTTTGCATTTTACATTATGTTTTCCCTCTCTATCTTTTCATCTTCTTTTCCTAACATGCGCGAGTAATTCTCCGCTTGTTAGGGTTCGTAGGATTAGGGTAGGCTAATAGATGATGAACGTCCCTAAACCCTTTTTAAGTCCTATAAAGTTTATGAACTTTATCAAAAGAATCATTAGCATCCTAATCGGGCGCGCTAACAATTCTTTGTTAGTTCCGACCGCGATTAGAGATTAGATTAATGATTGTTTTGGTAAAGGCTAGATATGAACGGAGTTCTGTGTCGAGATAAGGGTTAAGAGTGGGATTCCTTTTCCCTCCAGAAACCCTAATCTACACGCATCACCGTCGTTCTAGTTTTAAATCTATTAAAGGATAAAAAGGGTAACTTTTAATTAATCATCCATAACTACTAAATCCTAACGAACCCTACAAGCCCTCTTATTATATTAACTACATCCCTAAAATAATCTAGATCTATAAATTTTGCATTCTTGCTTAACGTAGATCTAGAAACTTTTCACAAAATTCTTTATTCCTCCTCTCTTTTTCAACACATCTAAAGTAAGAGTAAAAGATTCAACGTTTTCCTGAGGACGACCCGTACTCATCTCGGTCTAGCTACACGCGACACCGTTATTGATTGCGGTTAACTACTACACACTTTTTCAGATCAATCAAACTACATCCATAAATAATCTAGATCTATATTTTGCATTAGTGCTTAACGTAGATCTAGAAATCATTCTACAATATTCTTTATTCTCTCTCTCTCTCTCAACACATCTAAAGTAAGAATAAAAGATTCAATGTTTCCCAGAGGACGACCCATACTCACCTCAGTCTAGTTACACGCGACACCGTTCTGATTGCGGTTATTCTACAAACACAACTTTTTCGGAAAAATCAAAAGGCGCCGTTGCCGGGGATACGTGCATAATTTTTTATTCTTACTTGTGTTGAATTCTTATTCGATCATTATCATAAACAAAATTGCAAATTGTATATTTAACGATTCTTGTGTGAATTTTGCGAGGGGATCTGGCGTTGCAGACTTGAGGAAACAGAGAGCCAGAGACATTCATTAAGATCCAGAGGAGCACAGGAGGCCACATAGCAAAAATCATCAAAAGATTCCCTCAAAGCACGGCGGAAGCGCGAAAGAAAGACTATTTTAGCGGCGGATCCGCGTCTTCAGTGAGGAATTAGGGTTCCAAACTTCTCTGGTGAAATTTTCAACTCATTCTCTCTCCTCTGAAATCCAATTAAATATTTTTTCTGCAGGATTCTTTGCAAAATATCGCCGCTCAAAAATCTTTTTGCAAAGTTTTGTTATTGGTTTGTTGTTGCATATTTTAATACGGACTTTAAGGGGCAAGACCACAATTCAGATTAGGTGGGGATTTCATCACCCTTCCTAAGCCCCACAAATCACAAACCGATCATCTGCATCTGTTAGTTAGTATGCCCTAGAGGCCATTACTGTACATTGGATGTATATTGTAGTGGATGCTGGGACATATATAGGTAGGACTTTCTTGCTCGACATGATAGTACGCTATCTGGTTGCTCTTTATCTTAACATGTATACTTTCTGTCTCTCTGATTACATGTTGATAAAGCCCTTAGGATGTGTACTCGACTTCCAGGACTATGATGAAGATCATACCAGTGGGGCCTGGGTAGTCAATGAGTACATCCTTTATTGTTCTTAGTCGTGGGAATATCGAGACGGGGCATCGATATTCCAGAGTAGACTAGCGTATATCTTCTCGACCCATGTGATGGGCGATGGATGATCCCATATCCATTGGTGTTTGACATCGGAGATGGTATGCGGGTGCTCAGTGGAAACTGGGTACACTGAACGGACTCGCCGAGAACTCCCAGATGGTATTATACCTCACGTCAGATGGCAGTTCTCTGGTGACACTGGTACAGCTTTGTTTGTTGACCCGAGATCGTCATAGGGTCTTTTGTGTCTCCCACTGTGCTTTGATTTCCACCATACCACGGCTCTACTGAGTTGTGCAAACAGGTGGTTTTTGGGTACAGTCCCAATTCACATGGAGGCAATGAGCGATAGGAGGGGATTCGTCTCTCCCGGTATTGGGGGTTGATATTGCGCTATGCTCGACTGGCCATAACAGGAAATCCCTGGCCAGGGTTGCAGTGACCTACTGGTAAGTGTTATCAGTAGTTTCACGAAAGTTGTGGACCCTACGTCGGCATGACTTATCGATCTATTGGGGTCTGACGTTTACCACCCCTAGGCGAGATATGCGGCATATCAGACGAACAGACCGGACTGTACGGTAAGTGTTACTGGTTGGATTCACAGGAGTGTGAGCGGGCTTGCTCGTCGATCTTCTGATCGCTCAATACCTGGGTGGCCGTTACGTTTAGCAGACCGCTTGCGGCTTGTGGGTGTTTGATATGATCATCACCTGCTGCCGGTGTATTGACGAGTCTTTAGAGTCCTACACAAAGGTTTCCTTTCTCAAGCGAAACGAAATAGGAGCGCATATGAGATATGTGCGGGACCGAGAATAATGCGTGTATGTGATACCGTATTCTATTCTCACGATGAATGTATCGAATGGTTGTATGCGATATAACCTAGTTATCGAATCGTTGATTCGATAAGCCGATACATTGGATACTAGTCGGTTATATGAGATATGACCGGATCGTTAAATCAAGTATTGATTTAATGATTTAATGCATAATTATATGTTTGATATATTACTTTGCATTAACTAGTATTGGTTCACTTAAATGGATTTTCTCACTTGAATTGTGCAAGTTGTATATGTGATATACTTTTGTGCACATGATGGTATCATGTTTGATGATACATGCTCACTTGGGTTTGTGTAAAGAATTAAACCATGGTTAAGTTAATGATTAGGGTTTTGTTTATTTGATTTACTTATTTATTAATTTCTTTTCATTTAAGCAAAGAGAAATGGTGGTTTTCTTTTGATATTATGCTAGAAAGTTCATGAAACTTTTATAGCATCTTTGAAAAGTCCACCATTTTTGTTTTGCTCTTAACCCTAACCATTCAACAAAACCTTAGTTAGTTCTCTACACTAAACCATAGTTAAAGATATGATAAGTATCATTTTATTTGATATTTTTTTAAGACTTATCATATTATCATCTTCATCTTCTTCTTCTTCTTCAAGAATAAACCTATGCCACCATCAATGGCAACTTGAGAATAAAAGTGAGAAATCCAATTCTAAAGTGAACCCACCTCCTATTTCTTCATCCTCTACCTCTTGCCAAGTAGTATAGGGTGTTTCCTTCACTATTTATCAAGACTTGGTGAACTGGGAGCTTGATCTAGTGATGCCTCGACGTAGATCATCTTCGGCATCGAAGCCGACGACCAAGCCTGCCCATTTCTTCGATGAAGCCGATGCTAGAGTCCGGAATCCAATTTGGACAGCGGAGGGACATCATCGCGGAGCCTAGGAAGTGGTGGACCGGATCTACAAAGGTTGTTCCCCCTTTCCTTTTAAGTTAAAGTCGTTAACTTGCATCGCATAGCCTACACATCTAGTTAACGATCCGTATTAGGGTTTCTCGGCACTTGTAAACTTTGAATTAGCCATGTTTGATCACTTGTGAGACTTCATTAGTGTGCCTAGGAACCCTACAGTGGTATCAGAGCCTAGCTAGAGCTTTAGGCGATGCGTAGACGGAATTAGAAGTCCGATCGAACCAAAACCCAAACCCAAAAATGCTCTCTGGACTTTTTCTGAAATCGTGGTTTTTTGAGAATTAAAAATATGCAGAAAACTCAGTAGAATATTCTAAGAATTACTGTGCAAGACAGGACCCATGAGTCGATAGAAGAGCGGTGGAACCGCGGCAATAGCGTGCCTATTGCGGCGGTTCCGCGGCCAAATTGTCCAATCATTCAATTATATTTTCACTGTAATTCCTAGTTTTTAGTTCTGGTTTTTCTGGGAATTTTTAATATTTATTCAAGAGTTGAATTTTCTGGGTTGTATTGGGGACTCGGTGTATCGATCGGATTGTCTAATTTTGTCAGTGTGTTTTTCCGGGTATTTTTAGAATATATTAAAAAAGTTCGACCGGATATAAATACCCACTTTTTCCTCTGCCGGGAAATTTCCAATTGTTGGATTTTTCCGTAGTTTAACGACGTTCTAAGTAGTGCAAGTAACGCGATGGTCCCTCTAGAAGACAACAAACCTTAACTCGATTATATGACCGTCTTGAACTGCCCTTTGAACCTTCGGGTTTGGGGCAGTACGGCATGCCACATGTGAGGCGTTGGCTTGACCCTTCTACGGCTGGACCGTTGGTACTGAGGCACGAACTGAATGCTGTTAGACTTATTTCATGTGTTGAGCAGTATCGGGAAAACTTGGGTGTTCGATTGTTCGATCAAAAAGTTTAGCGTTTTCTATTTATCCGGAATGTGATACAATAATTGGAATTCAAAAGTAGTTATGAGATAACTGAATGAATGTTATAAACATAGCGGTTTGGTCTCACTGATCAGTTGCCACGGAATTTTGATGTGATCAAAAGTCCGTCGCAATCACGTAGCGTACGCGGATACTCGCCGGATAAACTTAATAGACAGCCTCACCCCATAGCCCCGACCAAGTGACTGTAGGAGAACCCCGTCGCCGAAAGCATCCGTTCGGGTGCTCGCGGTAGCGGTGTTCCGCCTTGGTGCACTTCGTCGCCGATATCGGGGGTGCTGCCGTCTACTGAAGTTTGCGACGAGCATTCGATCAGGATGTCGGGAATCTTGTTGAATTGCCCGACTCGATATTGAAAAGTGTTTTCGATTTTGAGACTAAAATGTGGGGTTTGTAATTGTTAGGCATGCGATGTCTAAGTAATTCATTAGATTAGGCATGTGATGTCTAAAGAGGTTGCGGATTCCAACTGTTGTAGTTTTACACTTTCTTTTCTGTGACCGTAAGTGTAATATGTGATATCGTCGGTTTCGTTGCTATATGTCAACGTCAATTGGGATGCGCATATTTACTTACGTTGATGACATGTGATGTTATGTGTTGCTGGATATGTTATATTGGATCGTTGCGTTTGAATAGCCGGGGGGTTTTTATGTGAGATGAGTGTTTTTCATTTTCATTCATGTAAAAACTTGTATGTAATATTCTTTTATTGGGGCACTTCCAGGTTGCGGAAGTTGTCACCGTTGATGTATATTATTTACTTTTCCGCATTAGGATAGACCCAAGGAGAGGAGCACAAGTAACCGGGTTCTGGGGTCCAGTGGGAGACCAACTCAAGGAGTCGAGTCCGGGTCTCCTAACCCTAGAATTGGTAGGGTTACTTGCCGCTCTCGTAGGGGTCTAGGGGTGTGGGATTGGCTATTCATCACGACCATGGAATCCGTGTTTTATACTGGCTCGTATTGAAAACACGGACGTCCTAGTATATCCAATATTTCATATGATACTTTCTGCTGCGTTATCTGTGATTTGTTCTGTGATAGATATAATATATAGTATATATGATATATTATATAGACGTTACTTATGTTTTACACCCGCGCTAGCCCTACCCCGCTCTGCCATTAGTTACCTAACCTAACGCTGCACGAGGGGACATCGAGGCGAATGCGGATGGCATAAGCGTACGTTCTATTTATCTGTGATGGTTAGGTAGACTTAAATGATGGGATATTCATTAATGTGATTAATGAAAGAAAATAAACCTAATTGATGTTGTGGAATCGAATTTCAAAATAAAAACAAGTAGCTACAGTTCTTGCTTTGCATCGCGGTGTTCCTTGTAGAACATCCTGCACCTTATTCGATAGGGAAAGGACCGAGATCCCTTCACCGGAAGTGACTCCTTTAGTAATAACTGGCAGATGCTACATCACTCGGTTTGTCTTTTGATAGATTCTATAGTTTCCGCTTTGCACAGTGATATATATGATATATCCCGCACCTCATTCGACGAGGAAAGGGCCGACGATCCCTTCACCGGGAGTGACCCCTTTAGCAAAACTAGAAAAGCCTCAAAAACATTCCATTTAAAAACCATTTGATTCCGCAACGAGATCAAGTTCAAAGCGTTAAAGGTTTTCATAAAAACCATCCGCAACCCTCCGTCATTTTAGGAAGTAGAGTACTTAGTATTCGTGATGTGTTTGTTGACCATAGTCAAGGCACGGTGTACGGTAGCTAAGTGATGTCTTCCTACACCGCATATGATGCGATTAGTTAGGACAGTCGCGTGACTTTGTTGACCTTAGTTAAGGGTCATGTGGGTGGGTCTAATTAATCACGAAATGACTGGTAGAACTTGACTAGTACTTATGATTTGTTGACCATAGTTAAGGTCATAGGTGCTAGGGGTAAAAACCATTATCGGGAGTTTCAAGTGTTGAAACTTGCAATGAGATTGCATACCTTCAATGTGATAGTTGGATCCCGATACCCACTGCGAGTAATTGTTACTCCTGGGAGAGTTTTGCACTTTACAATTAGCCGATCAAGTAGGTGTCTAGAAAGGTGTCAACGGGGTTACGCTTCTGGGAAAGCGAGGTTTACAGTAATTAGGTCTGTGCGAAAGCACAGGGAACCTCCCTCAAAGTACAGACACTGGCCTGGCTGAAAGATTGGCGAACTTGTAGAGTGTAATTAATCCCGGCTAGTCTTTCCTTTTAAGGTTTGAAGGAAGATTTGATAAAAACAGTGGGAGCCATCCTGATTAGATAAAATAAATAACCAATCTAATATTGCAAGAGCGCACGCAGAGTGTTTTCTTCTCTCTCTTTCCAGGTAGCGACCATATCATGCCTTAATCAAGATAATAATATGGATGAATTGACCGAACCCCCTTGTTATACTGAGCTGGGGAAAGTTGGTCCCGCTCCAACTTATAATTGTTATAAGACAGAGCAGGAAATAGGGAATACCAGAATTCCTATGCCGCCCAAACGAAGAAAGTGCATATGATGCATCTCCTTCGGGTATGTTCATTACAAAGAACTGTTTCTCAGTATTCTCTGCATCCTGAGTATTGGATACCGGATCAGGATCCCAGATATGTAATCTGTTACATAGGGCTATAAAAAGGTAGAAAAACTGAGAACGGGTGATAAGTTTCATGAGACAGAAAACGGGGCAAGTGTTGCAGCCAAGTCTGTTGGTCACTGTCACCCTGTATTACCAATACATTGATTCTGAACAAATGCTATTAGATACCGAACCTGATATACAAAATCATATCAGTCTCTTTATTAGTAAAGAAATGATAAAATTTTGTATTGATGGATAATGTTTTGAACATTTCCTATATCAAAAGTTGATCGGTTCAGGCACGTTATCTAAAATCGTTAACGTTCTAAATCAAACTACAGTTCCTCGTATACAGAACATACATAAGAGAAAGAGTTCAGAAATGAACGAATCATTCTTGAGGCATTGTAGACTGGGTCATATCAATGCGACCCGACTGGCTGAAGTTACATTTTAGATGCATATTTAAATCAGTTTGAATTTATATCTTGTGAAACTTGCCAGTCATGTCACAAAGATGACCATAGCTCTGTTTATTGGAAACAGAAAGAGTTAGTAAACTCTTGGGACTGATACATGATGATGTATGTAAGGTCTCCTGTCTACACATGCCAGGACTGGTTCTTTATACTTCATTATATTCTCTGATAATCTCTCAAGATTCAGTCATATGTTTCTGTTGAAACATAAGTCCGAAGCTTTTGAGGTATTCACAGAATATAAGTCAGAAGTAGAGAACCAATAACCGGGTATAAGTATTATGTCCTATGATGAGATCAGGGAGGAGAATACTTGTGCATAGAATTTCTGGACTATTCTAAAGGAGAATGAGATTCTCTCTCCGTATTTACTCCTCTGAATACACCACAGCACAACGGTGTATCAGGATGGAGCAATTGCACAATATTAGATATGGTGTGCTCTATGATGAGTATTACTGAGTTACCTATTTCCTTTTGGGGTAATGCACTTGAGAAGCTGCATACCTATTGAATTAGGTTTGAATCAAATCAGTGCCTACCACTCCATATGAGATATGGTATGGGAAGAACCCATCTCTTAAGCGAGTTAAGATTTGGGGTTGTCCGGCCTATGTTTAAAGCAAAATCCGGACAAGATCGAGGCAGGATCAGTTCTGTAGAACTGGAAAGGCTCCAGCTATACAAAACTGCAGTTGATGATTTGACAGAACCAAAGGATTCTATAGTTCCCGACGAACCTCAGCCTCTCCGCCGATCTAGTAGGGTTCCTCATCCGCCTGAGAGATACCTCGGTTTCTCGATGACAGTGGGAGCGAGGAATGCATCATGAGATGATGACCCAACTAGTTTCGAGCAGGCCATCAAGAGTAGGGACTCAGTAAGAATGGCTGGATGCTTAGCGATCTGAGATGGAATCCATGTACACCAGCAAAGTATGGACTTTGGTTGCTATATCTGAAGGGTTAAATCCCCATCAGGAGCAACTATATCTTGAGAAGATTACTTGGTGTAGATGGAAAAGTTGAGACTTTCAAAGCTAGGCTTATTAAAGGTTTTAGTCATCAACCAGGCATGGATAATGATGAAACCTTTTCCAAGTGACTATGCTTAAGTCCATCCGGATCCTACTTAACATTGCTACATACCATGACTATGATATCTGGTGGTTGGGTGCCCTGACTGCTTTTCTAAATACTGATTTAGAAGAGAACGTCTATAAGAACACAGCCAGAGGGCTTCGTAAACAGTGGGAGCAGCGGAAACGTGTGCAAGTTGCTTTACAGGATAAAGCAGGCATCGCGGAGTTAGAACATCTGTTTTGATGTGGTAGTCAAAGAGTTTGACTTCATCAAAATGGTAGATGAACCTTGTATGTACAAAAGGGTAGTATGGAGTATGGTAATGATCCTCGTAGAGTACGTGGACAACATACTCTTGATAGGAAAATAGTTTCCTATGCTACGATCGGTCGATCTCCTCTTATCACATAGATTCTCCATATAGGATCAAAGTGATACCTCCTAAAATCCTGAGATTTGGGTCTATGAGATAGATCTAAATGGATGTTAGGATTCTCACTAATTGTGGTGAGATAGTATCAATTGATCCTGGGGAGAATCACTGGAAAGGTTCCAGGGTGATAAGAATGACTGAATGTCAGTCACAGGCATTGTCTTTACCCTCAGTAAAGGGACGGTATGTTGGAAGAGTTCCAAGCTAGATACCGTGGCAAACTAGACGATAAAGGCTGGTAACATCGCTATTAAAGATACTACCAAAGAGGCAGTTTGGGTATATATTGGTTCATAAGATGAACTAGGTTCCTGCCATTGTATGACAATGGAAGTGTGGCTTTGGCCCTGGAACCCTGGTCCCATCAGTGACCCAGACATATTCTGAGGAAGCATCACCTGATCATGGAGATAGTTGATCTCCGGGGTGATCGAGGTTAGGAGAGTAGACTCAGAGGACAACACGGCGGATCGACTCACGAAGGACTTTTCCCAGAGAGGGACTCATATGGGATGGTTGAGTATTAGATACTGCAACCACTGCTACAGATGGCCCTAGTGCAAGTGGGAGATTGTTAGTTATATGTATGCCCTAGAGGCCATTACTGTACATTGGATGTATATTGTAGTGGATGCTGGGACATATATACGTAGGACTTTCTTACTCGACATGATAGTACGCTATCTGGTTGCTCTTTATCTTAACATGTATACTTTCTGTCTCTCTGATTACATGTTGATAAAGCCCTTAGGATGTGTACTCGACTTCCAGGACTATGATGAAGATCATACTAGTGGGGCCTGGGTAGTCAATGAGTACATCCTTCATTGTTCCTAGTTGTGGGAATATCGAGACGGGGCATCGATATTCCAGAGTAGACTAGCGTATATCTTCTCGACCCATGTGATGGGCGATGGATGATCTCATATCCATTGGTATTTGACATCGGAGATGGTATGCGGGTGCTCAGTGGAAACTGGGTACACTGAACGGACTCGCCGAGAACTCCCAGATGGTATTATACCTCACGTCAGATGGCAGTTCTCTGGTAACACTGGTACAGCTTAGTCTGTTGACCCGAGATCGTCATAGAGTCTTGTATGTCTCCCACTGTGCTTTGATTTCCACCCTCCCACGGCTCTACTGAGTTGTGCAAACAGGTGGTTTTTGGGTACAGTCCTGATTCACATGGAGGCAATGAGCGATAGGAGGGGATTCGTCTCTCCCGGTATTGGGGGTTGATGTTGCGCTATGCTCGACTGGCCATAACAGGAAATCCCTGGCCAGGGTTGCAGTGACCTACTGGTAAGTGTTATCAGTAGTTTCACGAAAGTTGTGGACCCTACGTCGGCATGACTTATCGAGCTATTGGGGTCTGACGTTTACCACCCCTAGGCGAGATATGCGGCATATCAGACGAACAGACCGGACTGTACGGTAAGTGTTACTGGTTGGATTCATAAGAGTGTGAGCGGGCTTGCTCGTCGATCTTCTGATCGCTCAATACCCGGGTGGCCGTTACGTTTAGCAGACCGCTTGCGGCTTGTGGGTGTTTGATATGATCATCACCTGCTGCCGGCGTATTGACGAGTCTTTAGAGTCCTACACAGAGGTTTCCTGGCTCAAGCGAAACGAAATAGGAGCGCATATGAGATATGTGCGGGACCGAGAATAATGCGTGTATGTGATACCGTATTCTATTCTCACGATGAATGTATCGAATGGTTGTATGCGATATAACCTAGTTATCGAATCGTTGATTCGATAAGCCGATACATTGGATACTAGTCGGTTATATGAGATATGACCGGATCGTTAAATCAAGTATTGATTTAATGATTTAATGCATAATTATATGTTTGATATATTACTTTGCATTAACTAGTATTGGTTCACTTAAATGGATTTTCTCACTTGAATTGTGCAAGTTGTATATGTGATATACTTTTGTGCACATGATGGTATCATGTTTGATGATACATGCTCACTTGGGTTTGTGTAAAGAATTAAACCATGGTTAAGTTAATGATTAGGGTTTTATTTATTTGATTTACTTATTTATTAATTTCTTTTCATTTAAGCAAAGAGAAATGGTGGTTTTCTTTTGATATTATGCTAGAAAGTTCATGAAACTTTTATAGCATCTTTGAAAAGTCCACCATTTTTGTTTTGCTCTTAACCCTAACCATTCAACAAAACCTTAGTTAGTTCTCTACACTAAACCATAGTTAAAGATATGATAAGTATCATTTTATTTGATATTTTTTAAAGACTTATCATATTATCATCTTCATCTTCTTCTTCTTCTTCAAGAATAAACCTATGCCACCATCAATGGCAACTTGAGAATAAAAGTGAGAAATCCAATTCTAAAGTGAACCCACCTCCTATTTCTTCATCCTCTACCTCTTGCCAAGTAGTATAGGGTGTTTCCTTCACTATTTTTCAAGACTTGGTGAAGTGGGAGCTTGATCTAGTGATGCCTCGACGTAGATCATCTTCGGCATCGAAGCCGACGACCAAGCCTGCCCATTTCTTCGATGAAGCCGATGCTAGAGTCCGGAATCCGATTTGGACAGTGGAGGGACATCATCGCGGAGCCTAGGAAGTGGTGGGCCGGATCTATAAAGGTTGTACCCCCTTTCCTTTTAAGTTAAAGTCGTTAACTTGCATCGCATAGCCTACACATCTAGTTAACGATCCGTATTAGGGTTTCTCGGCACTTGTAAACTTTGAATTAGCCATGTTTGATCACTTGTGAGACTTCATTAGTGTGCCTAGGAACCCTACAGCATCAACCCTACATTAATTTAAAAAATATCTAGACAAGACTCTAAGAACCGTCGCGCTCAATAAGGACAGAGGAAGGTCGTGGGTAATCTATCGCTTATCCGCATTACTTTTGTGGTGTCTAGGCAAGTGTGTCTAAGGAAAGTGGTTTACTTAATTAGGCCCGCTATTTTCGGTGATTCGTATAGCGGATACCTCCCACTTACCTGGCACTTACCTGGCCATAAGAGTAGTAAAGAGGCGGTAGAGGATTGATCCTACGGCTTGTTCTTTGGAAGTCTAGGAGCGGTCTAGAGACTTGACCTAGGTAACCTCAGTTCTAGGGCTGTTTGTGCATTTTTGTGTGACTTGTCAAAGTCCGACACACTTTTCAAAACAAACCAAATTTTTAAATCACACACGCTGCCACTTGCGCTAAACCTGCTTAGTGCGTGCTCGGCTGGACACGGGATTCTAGTGCCCGTCTTGTCCGCGTTCCTGCTATCGACTCCGAGGTCGGTACTTCTTCGTCTTCTTTTTCCCTACCACCCACCACATCGACCGAGATGGATGGATCTCCATCAAATTTTCATAACACCACTCTGCCACCGCCCGCAGGTGCGCAGAATCCTCCACGCATTTCTCTCCAAGAGAGATGCTACCCTACACGAGGTCCCCTTCCTACCTGTCTTTCTATTCCACGGGCCAATAGGGTCAATTTCGAAATTAAACCCCAATTCATCAAACTGTTGCCCAAATTTCACGGTCTTGAATCTGAAGACGCATACGTTTTTATCTCCAAATTCGAAAACGTATGTGCAATGATTGGCACGTCACAACTGTCTAAGGATGCTCTAAGTTTACGTCTTCTCCCATTCACTTTGTGCGATTTAGCCGAGAAATGGCTTTATAACACACCCGCACATTCTATTTCAACATGGGACGAATTCGTTGCAGCATTCCTGAAGAAATTTTATCCCAATCATAAGACCAGCCATGTTCGGAGTGAAATCTTCAAATTTACCAACTTCCCAATGAACCATTTTGGAAATGCTTTGAACGGTTCAAGGATCTTCTTATCCAATGTCCTCATCACGGAATTCCTAGATGGGGTCTGTGTCGAATTATCTATGAGGGTATTGATTTCACGACAAAACAGATGCTTGAAACCATGTGTCAATGTCAATTCCTATCTAAAGATGATGGTGAAGCTTGGAAATACCTGGAAGATCTTGCTCAAAACACTTTACAATGGGAAAGTGTTAAGTCACTCATCGTGTAGGGAAGGTATCAATCAGCTAGATATTTCCGTCACAATGAGAGCCGAAATGGCCGCTATACAAAGGAAACTCGACGCTATAGAAAACAGAATCTCTTCAAACTCCCTAAATCAATACACACTTCCCAAAACCATGTGTGGATGCTGTTCCGACCCATCACATTTAACGGAAGAATGTCCTTTAAATTTACCGTTTCAAGGTCACACTAATGCTACATTTCAGCAACAAGCTAGAAACGATCCTTCTTCTTCCACATATAATCAAGGTAGGAGGAATCACCCTGATTTTGCTTGGAACCAACACCAAACTCAAAACACGGTTTCAAACCAGAATGACTTTCAAAGGGTCCCTCCACAACAGCAACCACCACAACTGAGTCAGCTCCCCTGTCAACCACAAAATTTTCAAAACCTGGCCAACAACTTTGATCCTTCTTTTGTCGGTACTGCTACACCCTCTGCACTCGACATGTTCATTGCACATTCCATGCGAACGAATGATATTTTAACGTCTTCTATCCAAACGTTAGTACAAAATTCTGCCTCCCATGGTGAGAGTATTAAATCGGTAGAAGCACAAATCGCATAACTGACTGCTGCAATGAGTGCTAGAGAGAAAGGGAAACTTCCATCTCAACCCTTACCTGATCCTGGACCCTCGCATTATAATCATGTGAGTGCTATTTCCACGTTGAGATCTGGAAGAGTGCTGGATAACCATATGGATGAACAGATTGATAATGATGAATTGATCATCAACACCCCGGCTTTCAATTCCACTTCCACTTCTACTTCTTACCCTACTTCGTCTAGTTTACCTTCTTCCGAGCCTATTCTCCGTTTTCCCCAAGGCTCGAACCCTCCACTCACTTCATCCTTTCCACCCCCACAAACTTCTCCACAGATGTTGAACCCAACACTTATTGATAAAGATCCATTTCCAGATAGATTGAGGCCTAACAAACCTAACGCACAAATGGAGAAGATTGTGGATATGTTCAAACAGGTTAATGTAAACATCCCTCTCCTAGATGCAATTCAACAAGTTCCGGCTTATGCGAAAATCCTTAAGAACTTGTGCACTAGGAAAAGGAAGACTCAAGTGCCGAAAAAAGTTTTCATGTCGAGTAATGTAAGCACAGCTTTTACACAGAATTTACCCAAGAAACGTAAGGATCCTGGCTGTCCTACAATCTCTATTTCTATTGGGGGTAAAAATATCAATCGTGCTTTACTCGATCTTGGTGCTAGTGTTAACCTGCTTCCATATTCTGTGTATGGGCAAATTGGGTATCGGAGAATTGAAACCATCGCAATGCACTTTACAGATGGCAGATCGATCTATCACCCGCCCAAGGGGTATGCTTAAGGATGTGTTAATAAAAGTCGGGGAGTTTATCTTCCCTGTAGACTTTATTGTTCTAGATACACAGCCTGTAGCAAACCCACAGAACCAAATTCCAGTGATACTCGGTCGACCCTTTTTGGCCACTTCCAACGCAGTAATCAATTGTAGAAACAGCTGTATGACCCTATACTTTGGAAAGAAGTCAATTGAGCTTAACATTTACAACTTGGGAAGTCAACCCTCCGAACCTCATGCTCGTGTATGTTCTGTCGAATTAATGGATGTCGACAGCAGGGAAATTGAACAGCTTCACGATACTGATCTAGATTTCTTTCATATGTTGTTGTTTGACCCAACCATGTATTATACATACACGGACTCTTCCACCGAGTTGTCCGAGTCAACATCTAACGCTGATGAGGAACTTTTTATAGAGTCTGACGATCACCCTGTTTTTCCTGATGAAATTATTCTTCGGGGTATCGATGAAAGCTTTGAGGAAATTTACGCTGATGAACTCGCATTTTTAAAAGATACGGGTGTTGAAATGAATCAACTCCAAGATAAAGAAATTGAACCTCCATCCCTTCTTCTGGACAATCACGATAATGCGAGTAATCCATCATCACTATCACTGTGTCGTCTCTCCAAATTGAGACGCAATCCTTTTCCATTACACCTCTTATCACCTCCCCACTTCTTCACGTCGAAAGGTGACATGTTCTTCCACCAACCTTGGTACTTCATCGATAAATTTTTTGAATGGTTGGTGTTGACCTTCGGTCTTTGCAAAGCTTGGCATTGACCAATAACTTTGACCCCCTCGTGTGATTTTAAAAGATTAACATAGTTTGGGGGGGATATTTTGGCTCTTGAAAGAAAATGATTTTTACAAAATTGTGAGCCAAAAATAAGTTTGGGGGAGGATTTTCACTTTCATATATTCTTGCCCCCATTAATAATTTCCTCCCAAGTCTACAGGTTTTTGAGCTTAACGGATGACATCAGTGAGGTCATTGCTGTAAACAGGTTTGGGGGAGGTTTGTGCTTATTTACGCATCAATTTGCATCAGACTTTGCATAAGCACAACATTTTTCAAAAATTTTAAAAAAAATTCTTTTGTAACAAAAGATTAGAAAGTGAAAAATTACATCCAAAAGATATGAATAGTTTAAGAAAACCAAGAAAATTAGAAGTTTTCTTAAAACGAAGTGGTAATAAGTAGTTATGAGCCGTTATCCCAAGGGTTAGTAAGATGAAGGAAGTCACTAATCTGAGGATAAAAATAAGTCTGAAAAATAGTCCCTATTCTGGAAGCCAAACATTTGAATGTTGATACCCTACTATATGCACTTACACACGTCTTGAAACTCGGGATAGTAGAGGATACCTTGAAATGCTCTTGTCTAAAAGCCAAAGTATGAAAGAAATGAAAAAAATGAAGAAAATATAAAAATGGTGAAGAGAAAAATGAACACTGGTTTTTTATCGCCAAGGTAGCAATAAAAAAATATAGCGAGGGTGCTTCATCACCTAGTGCCTTAGACCAACTGGTCTGGGAGTCACTGCTAAGCCTCAGGTGGTGCAAGACGAGGAAAATACTATCACCTAATCAGCAAGCACATAAGTAATCGGTCGGTTAGTACCTCAAGAAGTATTAACGGTCGCATGAAAATGTGTGAGAAAATCTAAATATTCATCAAATTAAAAAGTACTGAGGTAGATGGACAAGAGTATGATAGCTTGAATTGAATTCTCCGAGTGTAGGGATGTTCTATTCACACACGTAGGGGTATATGATCGATGTTTGGATGAAAGGTAGGAACGAAAAATAAAGACGATGTTTTATTGAGGGATGATGTAATTTCTAACATTTTTTCATGACTATTAAGATAGGGCTCATGACAACTGAAAAGCTAGTATAGTTGGAAACTCTTATTTTCAAAGTCTTTCTTTTATGGTTCTTATCTTTATATGTAAATATCACCATCTCTCTTTTATTATAGGATTTTGTGGGTTCAATCCGCTGAAAACCCTTAGGAGACAACACTCCTCCTACTATGGACACCTAGAGGTTTAACGACTTGTTGCACATGCTCAGTGCAATCGTGTTTGCCTACGAAAGTGTGCTTAGTTTTCTTCTTTCTTTTTCTCCTTCTCTTGAATAAAATAGTTTGCATGGGACGATCAAAGATAAGTTTGGGAGTATTTGTTCAGTTGATAAAACTATACATTTGTTATTACATTTTTCCTACTATTTCCATATTTAAAAAGGTCTTTATTATAATATATCATACATATGATGGTTTATTTGTAAAAATACTATTTTCCATGTGTTGATATATTATAATTAGAATTTGGTAGGAAAATGTATGCAAATAATATCATTGACCAAATCCTAAGAGAACAAAGTCTATTAAATATCATTTGAGTTGTTGTGTAGAATTTTTCCAAGTTGTTATGCAGAATTTTTCCAAGAAATCAAGTTGTTAAAGAAAACCTGCCTAATTAAGAAAGCAAAACTTGGAGATCAAGTCTGGCAGCAACTACGAGAAGATTTCAAAGATCCAAAGATTCCAGAGAAGTCCACGTGCCAAGTAGAGAGAAGCTGATGAAAGAAAATCAAAGGCCGAGATTAAATGGTCGCGGATCCGCGGCCATACCCCCCTTGGGCAGCGGATCCGCGGCAATCTAGAAGATTTAGATGTTGCAAATTTTTGGCGAAAATCTCTACTGTTATTTTCCTAATTTGGAAGCAAGGGTTTCTGGCTTTGGACTATAAATAAAGACCGAGAGCCTCTTGGAAAAATTATTAAGCCGACGAGATCACGAAGTTCCAGACGGCTCACGCATCCAGGCTGATCATCAACTGTTCGTCTACCTCCTTAGAAGAGATCGAGAAGCAACTAGAAATTGTAATCATTTTCTAAGGATTCAAGTGTAATGAATATTTTTGATTAATAAAGGTAGCTTTCTTTTTCTTATTCTATTTCTTCGTAGTTTAATTATGCAATTTCTTTTCATCTCTTTTTCTTCCAACATGCGCGAGTAATTCTCCGCTTGTTAGGGTTCGTAGGATTAGGGTAGGCTCATGGATGATGAACATCCCTAAACCTTTTTTAAGTCCTATAAAGTTTATAAACTTTATCAAAAGAACCATTAACATCCTAATCGGGCGCGCTAACAATTCTTTGTTAGTCCCGACCGCGATTAGATATTAGATTAATGATTGTTTTGGTAAAGGCTAGATATGAACGGAGTTCCGTGTCGAGATAAGGGTTAAGAGTGGTATTCCTTTTCCCTCCAGAAACCCTAATCTACACGCATCACTCTCGTTCTAGTTTTAAATCTATTAAAGGATAGAAAGAGTAATTTTTAATTAATCATCCATAACTACTAAATCCTAACGAACCCTACAAGCCCCTTCTTATATTAACTACATCCATAAATAATCTAGATCTATATTTTGCATTAGTGCTTAACGTAGATCTAGAAACCATTCTACAATATTCTTTATTCCCCCCTCTCTCTCAACACATCTAAAGTAAGAATAAAAGATTCAATGTTTCCCAGAGGACGACCCGTACTCACCTCGGTCTAGCTACACGCGACACCGTTCTGATTGCGGTTATTCTACAAACACAACTTTTTCGTATCAATCAGTTAGTAACTCCAAATGGCATCACTAAGTACTCGTAATGCCCATATAGAGTTCGAAACGCTGCCTTGCAAATATCTTCTGATTTCACCCAAACTTGATGATATCCGGATTTCAAATCCAGCTTCGAGAATACCTTCGCGTCACTGAGTTGATCAAATAATTCGCCGATGCGAGAGATTAGTACTTGCTCTTAATAGTCACCCGGTTTAATTCTCGATAATCGATGCACATCCTCCGCGTGCCATCTTTCTTCTTGACTGGAAGAACTGGAGCTCTCCAGAATGAATTGCTGCTGTGAATCCAACCCTTCTCTAACAATTCTGTAACTTGTTTCTTTACCTCTTCTAGCTTGACTGGTGCCATTGGATAATACGCCTTTGAAATCGGCGCTCCTCCAGGAATAAGATCAATCGCGAACTCTACATCTTATTTTGGCAGTAAACTCGAGATGTTTTCGAACACATCCCTAAAATCCCGAACTGCTATCGATGCTTCATCTACAACTTGTTTACAAACTTCACCTTTCGGTAAACGGTTTCCTTCATCATGAATTTGCAAGTTTATTCTAAGACTTGTGGGTTATCAGCCCACCACTCTTCCGCTACAACTCTGATAAATAGAGGTGGGTTCGTTGGAACTCCTCATAACATCCTACATCTGAACGGTCTTGAAGCAGTCTGTACTACTGCAATCATCATATGTTCTCCTGTATTTCTCCTTGTTCTTCGAAACGCAGACGGACTAGTCACTATAGGACAGGGGAAAATATATAACGTAGTTGTTGGATTCAAGCCCGCGATAAAACATAAACTCATAAACAATGACGTCAAGAGGGAACGAGGTAATACAACGACCATTAGTCAAGAAAATGAATCAAAATAGGATTCCAGATTACCAAAATAGAGTACCGCATTGTAACCATGCCGCGGTTCATAATTACAATCATATAACTCCATTCAAGTCGCACAAATCCTACTATCAGAATCGAAAGAATAAGAATGGAGAAACAATAAGGAATCAGGAGGATTCCAAGTTGAGATGCAAAGTCATTTCCATCTCTTCAAGGTACAAGAGTTAAGGGAAAGATAAGGTTCAACAATTTGAATGACAAGACAATAATATGGAAGGACATATTCCTAATTCCGGATTTCCTGGTTAGTGTATTGGGTTCAATACCCAACTACAAAAGAACCAAACCCGACTAATCCTAAATCATATAGCTCTGATACCAAACAAACCCTGTCACGCCCCGCTTCCCAGAGTACTCAAACTACGGCATGTGACAGAGCCAACCATACTACCTGTGGCTAGGAATCATCCCTCCACAGTCACATTACGGTTGTCTATAGGATATCAAGAACAGAAAATATAAAAAGCCAGCTAATACATGTCCATTTGCCACAGTAAATAGAGTCAAGAAAATGTATAAGTGGAAACGAATTAAACTCTGATAAACAACATCTGAAAACTTGTCCCAATATGGGCTCACATCAAGAAAATAAAACTGCTGAAATAAATAAATTAGGAGTCTAAAAGCTAAACATATATAAACCACACATAATCGATTCCTCACTGCTCGGCTTGGTTGCTGAAATACTCATGTTCAGCCTCCGATAAAGATAGAGAAACTGGGCCATGCAAAACCCAGACGTCAGTGCGTCATAATACCAAAACTACAGTGATAACCAGGATGTAACAATATAGGTAAACATGAATATAATGAATAACACGGATATGAAACGGTGAGATACATATGTGTATATGAAGTGTGATGTGTAACCTAAAACTGTGTCTCTAGGTTATCTATTGTAAAGTCCTTGAAATCAATTTAATGTAATCGTCGATGTAACTCAATAGTATCTCGTGCGTGCCCGGGACCACGGTTAAGACTCTCGGGCTGAATCCGAGAAGTGCCGCTAGGCAGTAAACAGGTAACATATACAGACGAATGATGTCAGCAGCAGCATCCCGGGGCTGGCCTAGCCCGTAAAGACTGATCGGTATAAGCATCGAGATGTTGAGTTACAAGTCAGGTTTCATTATTATTTTCTCCTTACCCCCAAGGTTATGTGCTCAAGTTAGGTATTGAAGATATGAATCTAATGCCAACACAAGATCAAGCAGGTACAGGTTTTGTCTATGCAAACAACAAGTTACGTCCATCAGGACAACAAGTCAGGATTGTCGGCATTAGTAACAGAATCCAAGCAATAAGTCAAGTAGTGTGTCGTGGACATGTCATGTGATGCATATGTATCAAATGGACAACCAATGTGAAACTGTAATTGATATCAGAATCACAGTAAATAGTGTTGATGTCAGGATGCATATGTGTCAATCTGTAATAACCTATATATATATATATATATATATATATATATATATATATATATATATATCCATGACTATATATGATGCACATTAGAAAGCATGTTGTACTAATATAATAGGATACTGATATCTAGACTTTCCGGCATGTAATTAGATAAGTTATGATCAGTACGGATATGAATAGATATTGTAAAACTGTAAAACTATACTATTTGCTACATAATATAACACATGTAATATTTTTATTCATATGGATATCGAAATAGTAACATAGCATGTTGTAAGATAAACTTTCCTGATCGGATCTCACATCGGGGTACGTACGCACGCCACGTTCGACGTCGGATAAACGTCGCGATGCAACCATGTGCGTATAGGACTGGCTTTGGCTAATCAAAGACATGACCACACTGGAAGACGACGATGACTGGGTCGTCTGGATCGTAGTCGACGCGTGCGACTCCGGCGAGACGGCCGGAACCGATCAAGAAAGCAAGAAATCAAGAAAAGAGAAGAAAGAAAGAGACCAAGGAGAAGAAGAGGGATGGGTTGTTTGGCTGCTGGTGATCGAGCTCTGGTTCTTCAGACAGAGGATAGAGCGACGGCGAGGTGGTAGGGTCTCCAGCGATGGGTAACGGCGACGTGGGAGTTTCTAGAGTTGGGTCGCCGTCGGGTCTGGGTGCAGGGATGGTCGGGAAATGAAGGGGTGGTAGCAGAAGTGGTGTGGTGATGAGGATGATGGGGTAAGGTCGTCGACGAGGTCTCCGGCGATGAGGGGTGCCGGCGTAGGAGGTTTATAGGGTGCAGGGTGTTCTCGGGGTCTTGGGTCGTGATCAGTCGAAAATAATGTATTTTTAACACAGCAATTTCCCCATCTTTTGCACTCATTTAGAAGTGTTCGGTACTCATATTTCACATATTATCAAATCAGTCGTAAAATATCAGATTTCATGTGTTAGACTTTTAAACCGACACTTTAAAGGAAATTAACCGCATTTCATGGAATCGCATCATTTCTGTATTTGCGCAACACTTGTCTTGAGTCTGTGCAGGAAAATACGGAAGAAAAACCAAGAGCTGATAAAAATTACGCCAACTCCATGATTTCAGATCTGGTAGCATTTCAGAAGGAGATATTAAATTCAACATATACAATAAAGGCCCACAACTCAATCCAAACAAGCACCAGAGAGCCCAAGCTCCAACTCCCCCAAAGCGCCGTGGATCCGCGGCGGGAGCGTGCTTGCGCCGCGGATCCGCCGCGCTTTTGCCACGTCATCAGCCAATTTTTATTGGACAATTCCTCTATTAGGGCCCACATTCCCTTTATATACTTCAATCTCCAGAAAACCCTCGAAGCTAGTGCCAGATCAGCAAAGATCATTAAGCAAGGCTAATCCTAATTAAGCTCCTAACTAATCTCTTCTAGAAGCCCCCTCCTAACTAAGCACATCTAGAAGCTTCTCCTCTAACTAACTTTTGGAGGGAAATTCAAATTTCCTCAACAAACTTTAGGAGGGAAACTTAGAATTTGAAATCCTAGATCTAGGGTTTAGATATCTATAAATAGGAGCCTAAATCTAAGGGTTGAGGGGTTCATCATTAGTTAGTTCTTCATTAGTTAATTCTTTCCCTCTTACATCATCTTCTTCCACAAGTCTAGTGACAAGGCTTGTGTGAAACCCTAACCCTAATTCCACTCCAAATTCAAGATCTTGAGTACCAATCAAGCGAGAAGCCTTCAACCTTTTAGGAGCCGAGCCGATCTTCAATCGGGCAAGTGATCCAAGCCGATCCGCGACCCACGGAGATGAGCGAAGCCAAATCGACGATCGAGTTCTTCCTCTTGTAGTTCTTGAGCGAATGTAATGAAATTGTTGATATAAATAAAAGGTGAAATTCTTTAATCTTGCTTTCTTTTAATTCTTGCATCATGATTAGATCTCAATTTGTAATTGTTGCTCTTGTTGTGATGTTTGAGTAAAACTCCGCTCGTAAAGGAGTCGAGACGATTGTAGAATGATGATGTAACAAATCTTAATACGATTCTTGAGTCCTACGAGTTTTGTAAACCCTAGCAAGTTCAAGAATCGATGACCTAGTTTCGTTGCGATACTTTCTTGATTGTGATCGCTCGAAATTATGGATCTACGATCGTTTCTTGAATTTACTAGAGGCTAGAATGTGAATGATATTGACGAAAAAACAAGGGATAAGATGAAACCCTAGTTTCACAAGAAATCCCTAATTCTCGATCGATCATCATCGATCTAGTATCAATTCATCGAAGGATAAGAATACGTAATTGTAAGATTACATCACATCTATAGATCCGATCGATTCCTAAGAGCCTCATTTCAATTCTTGATATTTGGTTTGGAAAAATCATCAAACGATCAATTCTTGATTCTATCTTTTTCTTGTTATTAGATCTAGATTTTCTAATTCTTGAGCTTCAATTCTTTAAATCTTGAATTGTTTTCTTTTCTTTTCTTTAAAGTTTCAATTCATCTAATTCAAAAGACGAACGATTACACTGTCCCTGTGGACGATCCGCACTCACTTACAATCTATAATCCGACACCGTAGTTGATTGCGATCAAATAATTTTTGGTTGTGATTTCTTTACAATTTTCTACTACACATCAAGAATTCTTTTCAATCAAATGGCGCCGTTGCCGGGGACTATTTGATTTGATACATACATCCAAGAAAAACATTCAACCAAATGGCGCCGTTGCCGGGGATAGTGCGCTAATAGTTCATATTTTGAAATTTGAGTTGAAAATTTTATTCCATCTAAATTTTGTGATCAAAATTCGTGCAAACACTAATACGTGTGTTGTGATTTGATTGCGAGGAAATCTGGAATCACTGGAGCTGGGATAAAATTTTTGTGAATATTCCAGAGAGCTAAGGGGAGCAACAGAAGCATTTACCTAAAATTTTGTGCAGAGATCTCCTCACTCCACCGCGTTTCCGCGGCAAAACCCCCCCAACTGCGGCGGTTCCGCGGCCCCCTTATTGATTCACTGTACCAATTTTGCTCTGTAAGTCTCTATCTTTCTTATCTCCTCCTCTGTCTGCTCCAAATAACACTTTTCTGCAGGTTTCTTTGCAAATAATCGCTGCGCCGCAAAAGCAAAATAAAAATTTATGCGTGTTTTTGATTCTTGGTTGTTTGCATAATTAATACGGAAATTAAGGGGCACGACCAAATCCAGATTAGGTGGGGAGTTCATTACCCTTCCTAAGCCCCGAAAATCACAAACTTGCATCCGCATTTACCCTCATTAATTAAAAGAAATCTAGAGATGACTCTAAGGACCGTCGCGCTCAATTAGGACAAGAGAAGGCCGTGGGTAATTCATTGCTTATCCGCGTTTTCTTGTGGTGTCTGAGGCGAGTGTGTCTAAGGCTAGTGGTTTTTAATTAGGCCCACTACTTACGTAGTGGAGTACATTCCCACTTACCTGGCACTTATCCGGCCACAGGGGGACAAAGAGGCAGTGGAGGATTCTATCCTGCAACTTGTCTTTTGGCAGTTAGGAGCGGTCTAGAGCCGGACCTAGGTGACCACTAAAATTAGGGTTTTTGCTTGTTGCATTTGTTGTGTTGCATCATTTTTTTCAAAAATCCGTCCACTTTTTCAAAAGAAAACACCGCATTAATTCTTTCCCCTAATTATAAATTCACGCTGCCACTTGTACTAACCCTTTTTAGTGCAAGATAGGCTGGACACGGGTTTCTAGTGCCCGTTAGTCCGCGTTTCCCTCATCGACCCAAAAGTCGGTATTTCTACATTTACCCTTTCTTTTACCCACCACCACACCCACATCAATGGATCCACCTCCATCGAACTTCTTTTCCACTACCCTGCCGCCGTCCGTTGGTGCGCAGATTCCACCTCGCATCTCTCTCCAAGAGAGATGCTATCCAACACGAGGCCCACTTTCCATCTGTCTTTCCATTCCACCAGCCAACGGGGAAAATTTTCAAATAAAACCCCAATACATCAACATTCTACCAAAATTTCACGGTCTCGAGTCTGAGGACGCATACGTGTTTATCACGAAATTTGAAAATGTATGCGCAATGATGGGTACTTCACAGCTTTCTGTGGATGCTTTACGTCTACGTCTTCTCCCATTCACTTTGTGCGATTTAGCCGAGAAGTGGCTATATAACACTACCGCACATTCCATTTCAAATTGGGACGAATTCGTCAAAGCATTCCTTAAGAAATTCTACCCACATCACAAAACAGCTCGAGTCCGTAGAGAAATCTATCAATTCACCCAGCTTCCAAATGAAACATTTTCAAAGTGTCTTGAACGTTTCAAGGATCTGTTAATCCAATGTCCACATCATGGCATCCCGAGATGGGATCTGTGCCGAATCATTTATGAGGGCATTACTCCTTACACAAGACAGACCCTTGAATCCATGTGTCAAGGCAACTTTATGACCAAAGATGATGGGGAAGCCTGGAAATTTCTAGAAGATTTCGCTGAAAAATCTTTACAGTGGGAGGGTGTGAGTCAATCGTCTAGGGATGGCAATGATATTTCCATAGGTGTTAGAGCTGACATTGCAGCTATACACAAGAAACTCGAGACTATGGAAAATAAATTTTTAGCCGCCACCCTAAATCAAATGTCACTCTCCAAAACTGTATGTGGCTGCTGTTCTGATCCGTCTCACTTGACGGAAGAATGTCCGTTTCAAGGTCATGAGCATACCAATGCCGCATTTCAAAGACCTAGAAACGATCCATCTTCCTCCACATATGATCAGGGTTGGAGGAATCACCCTAACTTTGCTTGGAACCAATCATAATTTCAAAACACGGTTCCAACCCAAAATAATTTCCAAGGGGCCCCTCCACCACAACAGCACCCACAACTTCTTTTGAGTCAGCACCCCTTTCAATCACAAAACTTCAAAAATCCGGCCAACACTTTTGCATCGTCTAGTCCTTTGCAATTAACCGGTACAGATAACACCTCTGCACTAGCACAAATCTTGGATACTTTCATGAAACAATCCATCCAAGGGACGGCAAGTTTGCAATCTTCCGTCGAGAATGTAATGAAGATCATTATCTCTCAAAATGAGAACATCAAATCGATGGAAGAACAAATTGCACAACTAAAAGCCGAAATGAGTGCACGAGAGAAAGGGAAACTTCCAGCTCAACCTTTACCCAATTCTAGCTATTCACATCCTGTGGATGCAATCACGTTGAGATCTGGAAGAGTGCTTGACAATCACCTTGGGGAAGAGTTTGATGATACTAATAAATCAATGCATAACACCCCGGCTGAGACCTTTCCTCACACACACACTTCTGACCCCAGTTCTTCTACCCCACCATCTTCTTCCGAGCCTATTCTTTCGTTTCCCAAAAGGCTCGCCACTTCAGCCCACCTCTTTTACCCCTCCACGGACGATCCCCACTTCTATTCTGGGATCGATTCCACACTCACTTCCTTCTCCTATGATGGACCCAGCGCTTATTGCTAAAGCACCTTATCCTAATCGGTTAACGGCTAACATACCGAGTCCACATATGGAGAAGATTATGAACATTTTTAAGCAAGTAAACACCAACATCCCTCTCCTAGATGCCATCCAATAAGTTCCGTCCTTTGCGAAAACTCTTAAGAACTTGTGCACTAGGAAGAGAAAGACTCGAGTGCCCAAGAAGATTTTCATGGAAAAAACAATAGACACGGCTTTCCCCCAACAATTACCGAGGAAACGTAAGGATCCAGGATATCCTACTATTTCCATTTCTATCAGGGAAAAACACATTAACCGTGCTCTACTAGACCTTGGCGCTAGTGTTAACTTGCTTCCACACTCGGTTTATGAGCAATTAAGGATCGGAGAGTTGAAGCCAACCAATTGCACTCTCCAGATAGCTGACCGAACAATCACCAAACCTAGGGGTGAACTGGAGAATGTGTTAATAAAAATCGGGGAATTCATCTTCCCTGTGGACTTTATTGTAATTGATACACAGCCTGTAGCGAACCCACGGAATCAAATTCCGGTGATTTTAGGTCGCCCCTTTTTGGCCACTTCCAATGCAATAATCAACTGTCGTAACGGTTCTATGACCCTATCCTTTGGGAATAGGTCAATAGAGCTGAACATTTACAAGTTGGGAAGTGTACCCTCCGAACCTATTGCTCAAGTATGTTCTGTCGACTTAATGGATGTCGACAGCAGCGAATTTGATGATCCTCCTGATATCGATCTTGACTCTTTTCATATGTTATTGTTTGACCCAACTATGTATCATACACATACAGAATCTTCCACCGAGATGTCCGGGTCAACAAATAACACTGATTATGAACTGCTTTTAGAGTCTGAAGATCACCCCGCACTTTGTGATGACATTATTCATCGGGGTATAGATGGAACTTTTGAAGAGATCTTCGCTGATGAACTCGCATTTTTGAATGACACGGGTGTTGAGATGAATCATCTCCCAATCAATGAAATTGAACCTCCACCCCTTCTTTTGAACTGTAAAAAGAATGCGAGTAATCCATCACATACACTGCATCGTCTCTTCAAAATGAGACGCACACACATTCTATTCCACCACTTAACCTTTCCCCACTTTTTCTTCCACCAACCAGAGCACTGCATTAATAAAATTTTTGAATGGTTGGTGTTAACATTTGGTCTTTGCAAAGCTTGGCATCGACCACTGATTTTTAACCCCCTCATATGATTTTCAAAGCTTAACATTGCATAACTCAAGTTTGGGGGGGTATATTTTCTGGCTCTTGAAAAGAAAATTTTTACAAAATTTTGAGCCAAAAATAAGTTTGGGGGAGGTTCATCACTTAAATATTTTGCCCCCACTAATAAATTCCTCCCAAGCTTACAGGTTTTTTCGAGATTTAGCAGATGGCAACAGTGAGGACACTGTTGAAAACAAGTTTGAGGGAGGTTTGTGCTTATTTTCGCATCATTTGCATCATACTTTGCATAAGCACAAAACATTTTTGAAAACCGATAAAAATTTAAAAATTTTCAAAATTATAAAAATAATTTTTGTACATAAATAAGATAATAAGAGTTTAGATAGTGAAAAATTACATCCATGAGATTAGAAAAATTTAAGAAAAACTAAGAAAATTAGATGTTTTCTTATACGAACTAGTAATAAGTAGTTATGAGCCGTTGTCCCAAGGGTTAGTAAGATGAAAGACGTCACTAATCTGAGAATAAAAATAAGTCTGAAAAATAGTTTCTATTCTGGAAGCCAAACATTTTGAACGTTGATACCCTGCTATTCGCACTTACACACGTCTTGAAGCCTGGGATAGTAGAGGATACCTTGAAATGCTCTTGTCTTAAAGCCGATGTATGAAGGAAATAAAAAAAAGTAAAGAAAATATAAAGTGGTGAGAAAAATGAACACTGGTTTTGTTATCACCAAGGGCAATAAAAAATATATAGCGATGGTGCTTCTTCACCTAGTGCCCTAAGGCCAACTGGTCTGGGAGTCACTGCTATGCCTGAGGTGATGCAAGACGAGGAAAATACACCAAGTAAGCAAGCACAGGAGTAATCGGTCGGTTAGTACCTCAAGAAATATTAACGGTGGCATGAAAGTGTGTGAGCAATCTCATCTAAATATTCATTAATTAAAAAGTACTGAGGCTGGTGGGCAAGAGTATGATAGCTTGAATTGAATTCTCCGGGTGTAGGGATGTCTTTACACACACGCAGGGTGATATGATCGATGTTTGGAAAACAGATAGGAATGAAGAATAAGACGATGTTTTATTGAGGGAGGACGTGATTTCTGACATCTTTTCATGACCATTAAGATAGGGTTCATGACAACCGAAAAGCTAGCTTAGTTGGAAACCCTAATTTTCAAAGTCTTTCTTTTACAATTATTTTCTTTAAATGTAATATTCATGATCTTCCTTTTATTATTGGATTTTGTGGGTCCAATCCGCTGAAAACCCTCAGGAGACAACACTCCTCCTACTAGGGACACCTAGAGGTTTAAAGGCTTGTTGCACGTGCTCAGTGCAATCGTGTTACCTACGAAAGTGTGCTAGTTAGTTTTTCTCTTTCTTTATTTTCTCCTTCTCTTTTTAATAAAATATTCGCTCGAGACGATTGAAATTAAGTTTGGGGGTATTTGATCAATCGAAAATAATGTATTTTTAACACGGCAATTTCCCCATCTTTTGCACTCATTTAAAAGTGTTCGGTACTCATATTTCACATATTAGCAAATCAGTCGTAAAATATCAGATTTCATGTGTTAGACTTTTAAACCGACACTTTAAAGGAAATTAACCGCATTTCATGGCATCGCATCATTTCTGTATTTGCGCAACACTTGTCTTGAGTCTGTGCAGGAAAATACGGAAGAAAAACCAAGAGCTGATAAAAATTACGCCAACTCCATGATTTCAGATCTGGTAGCATTTCAGAAGGAGATATTAAATTCAACATATACAATAAAGGCCCACAACTCAATCCAAACAAGCACCAGAGAGCCCAAGCTCCAACTCCCCAAAAGCGCCGCGGATCCGCGGCGGGAGCGTGCTTGCGCCGCGGATCCGCCGCGCTTTTGCCACGTCATCAGCCAATTTTTATTGGACAATTCCTCTATCAGGGCCCACATTCCCTTTATATACTTCAATCTCCAGAAAACCCTCGAAGCTAGTGCCAGATCAGCAAAGATCATTAAGCAAGGCTAATCCTAATTAAGCTCCTAACTAACCTCTTCTAGAAGCCCCCTCCTAACTAATCACATCTAGAAGCTTTTCCTCTAACTAACTTTTGGAGGGAAATTCAAATTTCCTCAACAAACTTTAGGAGGGAAACTTAGAATTTGAAATCCTAGATCTAGGGTTTAGATATCTATAAATAGGAGCCTAAATCTAAGGGTTGAGGGGTTCATCATTAGTTAGTTCTTCATTAGTTCATTCTTTCCCTCTTACATCATCTTCTTCCACAAGTCTAGTGACAAGGCTTGTGCGAAACCCTAACCCTAATTCCACTCCAAATTCAAGATCTTGAGTACCAATCAAGCGAGAAGCCTTCAACCTTTTAGGAGCCGAGCCGATCTTCAATCGGGCAAGTGATCCAAGCCGATCCACGACCCACGGAGACGAGCGAAGCCAAATCGACGATCGAGTTCTTCCTCTTGTAGTTCTTGAGCGAATGTAATGAAATTGTTGATATAAATAAAAGGTGAAATTCTTTAATCTTGCTTTCTTTTAATTCTTGCATCATGATTAGATCTCAATTTGTAATTGTTGCTCTTGTTGTGATGTTTGAGTAAAACTCCGCTCGTAAAGGAGTCGAGACGATTGTAGAATGATGATGTAATAAATCTTAATACGATTCTTGAGTCCTACGAGTTTTGTAAACCCTAGCAAGTTCAAGAATCGATGACCTAGTTTCGTTGCGATGCTTTCTTGATTGTGATCGCTCGAAATTAGGGATCTACGATCGTTTCTTGAATTTACTAGAGGTTAGAATGTGAATGATATTGACGAAAGAACAAGGGATAAGATGAAACCCTAGTTTCACAAGAAATCCCTAATTCTCGATCGATCATCATCGATCTAGTATCAATTCATCGAAGGATAAGAATACGTAATTGTAAGATTACATCACATCTATAGATCCGATCGATTCCTACGAGCCTCATTTCGATTCTTGATATTTGGTTTGGAAAAATCATCAAACGATCAATTCTTGATTCTATCTTTTTCTTGTTATTAGATCTAGATTTTCTAATTCTTGAGCTTCAATTCTTTAAATCTTGAATTGTTTTCTTTTCTTTTCTTTAAAGTTTCAATTCATCTAATTCAAAAGACGAACGATTACACTGTCCCTGTGGACGATCCGCACTCACTTACAATCTATAATCCGACACCGTAGTTGATTGCGGTCAAATAATTTTTGGTTGTGATTTCTTTACAATTTTCTACTATACATCAAGAATTCTTTTCAATCAAATGGCGCCGTTGCCGGGGACTATTTGATTTGATACACACATCCAAGAAAAACATTCAATCAGGTCGTCGGGTGTAGGGAGCTCGGGTAGAAGAAGAAGAGGAGGGGAGGAGGATGAGGTGGTGTTGACGAGGTGATCGGCGGTGAGGGGTTGAGGTCTCATGAGAGGATTTCTTGGGTTGAGTTCTCGGGTTCGTGGGTTTGGGATAATCGGGGAAGAAGGAGGAGAAGGTGACGAGGTTGTAGGGAGGTGATGAGGTTGGGATGATCGGCGGCGAAGTCGAGGCGCAGGCTAGGGTTAGGGCTCGAGTTTGGGTTTCTCGCGGCGACGACAAAGAAAAATGTAAAGAAGAAAGAGAGAGGTGAGTTTAATATATTAGGTTATAAATAATTATAATATATAAAGGGGGAGAGAGAAAGAGTGGCAGAGTGAAAGAGAAAGAGAGACGTGAGCGAGAGGAGAGAAAGAATGAGAAATGAGAGAGAGACGTAAGGAAAAATTATTAGTTTAAAATATATATATATTATATATATTATATACTGATAATATATATGAAAATATTATAATATATATGAAAATATTATAATATATTTTCTAGGATTTAAACTGCTAATACAAATATACTCCGAAAAATACCCGGTTCTCTTCTAAAATTCTAGTTTTAAAATATGAATAATATATGTACAAGCCAAAACCATAATGCGATATCCAGTTAAATAAAATGCATACCCTCAAGAACGGATACGCGTAAATACACATAGCGATTTAAACAAGTCTGTTTCATCAATCTGGACATGAACATGATGTATGGATGTAACCATAAGATGTGGGGTATGATAACATGCAATGCTAGATGTTAAAATATTATATGATTATAATTTATATTATTTAAAAATATATGCAGATACTAAACATATTATGCAAGTGTATATCAAATCTAAATGTGCACGGATCCTCTGTACTAGCAAAGATAAGTCGTAATCTCGAACCATGATGGGTTTCGATCATGCGGGGCGGATCGGATACTAACCACAGATACCAAATGCACTATCCGCACCCAAAACAATAATAAACAAGAAACTGTCTGTTTCCCTCAATCAGAGCAAAGCTCTGTTCAAAATTCAAATTTTAAAATGAAGCAACACTTCAGATCCAACGCCCAGTGCGCTGCGCCCTAGGCAGCGCACCACGAACAAAACACGTGTGCGCTAGCGCCAAGTGCGCTGCGCTCTGAGCAGCGCACCACGTGCAAAGCGCAGGTGCTCTAGCGCTAGAACTAAAAGCTCCCCGCCGTCAGATCAAAGATTTAATAATAAATGATAAATCATTAATTAATCAGAATTAAATTCTGTTAAGGAAAGATTTCTCAAAATCTGTCCAAATAAAAAAATTGTGCTCTGTAAATCAGAGCACCGTTGGATCAATGATCTAATGGTGATTAAAAAATTACCAAAATACAGAATAAATTCTGTTTGGAAAGATTTCCCAATCTTATTAATAATAAGAAGACTACCTTCTGTAAATCAGAAGCCCTTGGATCAAAAATCCAACGATGGGAAATTCCCCAAATCAATTGGAGAAAAGATCTCCTTAACTGATTCAACAAATCAGCCTCCCCTATATAAAGGACCCAAGACTTCAAGTCATGTACAGAGGAACCCCCCCCCCCCATAAACTTTGAGAAAATCTCAAGAAGAAAAGCCAAGCTCTCGAGAAAGAAGATTTTTTCTTCAAGGTAAAAAGAATGATGATGAACAAAGAGATGAAATTATCTCATAAATAAAAAGAAGAATTCTCTTCTTAAAAGATCATAAAACTACAAAGACCAAAGTCTTTTATAAAGAGATCAAAAAGATCTCATCATAAAACAAAGAAGTACTTACTTCTTTCACAGATCATAAATCTATAAGACAAATTGTCTTTCTGAGATCATGAACATCTCATTATAAAGGAGGAGAGAATAATTCAATTCTCTTAAGGATCATAGATCCATAAAGGCAAAACCTTTCATCAATATAAGAGATTGAAACAAAATAAGAACGGTTGTTCTTGGATCCTGAGACAAAGTCTCTTTTAAAAAGAACATAAATTGTTTCTCTGATCATAAAATTGATCAAATGCGCTTTGTGCTCTTGAACTGTGCTTCTGTGCTCTCTGGACTGGCGCTCAGCGCCAAATGCGCCACGTGTCAATCACGTATGCGCCAATTAACCACTAGCGCTTTGCGCTCTTGAAATAGCGCACTGCGCTCATGGGCTGGCGCTCAGTGCCAAACGCGCCACGTGTCACTCACGTGTGCGCCACTAAACTAGAAGCGCAATGCGCTCATGAATTAGCGCTTTGCGCTCATAAATTGGCATCATGCGCTCATCCTCTGGCGTTTAGCGCCAAGCGTGACACGTGTCCCTCACATGTCCGCTACTTAGCAGAAGCGCACTGCGCTCTTTGACTGGCGCAAAGCGCCAAGCACACTACGTGTTGCGCTGATAGAACATAAATTGTTCTTTAATAAGCCCAGGGCTATGCTTAGCATTCAAAAAAGTGAGGAATGCTCGGCATTTAATAAAAAACAAAACATTGTCAGAATGCAAGTTAATGCCCAGCATTATTAAAAGGGCTAAGCCCAAATAAAGGCTCCATAGCCAAAAATAAATGTTAAACATTTTAACTCGACTGGACTTAGCCCAAGATTGGCCATAAGTCCTCAATTCAGATTAATTGAACCCATATGCTCATAAATCTTTTGATCTCAGTCCCAATTGGACTACAGATCTACCAACCAAAATTGGTTCAAGGGTACATCTCTGAACCCCTCTGATATATGTCGTTGTAATCCTTCAACGTCTTCAGAGAGGTGATGGGTCCCGACAACCATACATTCCATAGACTATGACGTCTTTAAACTGGACTGTGGGGTCCTTAAACACACGGACTATGATGTCCTTAACCTTGACTGTGAGGTCTTTAAACTCACGGACTATGATGTCCTTAACCTTGACTGTGAGGTCTTTAAACTCACGGACTACGATGTCCTTAACCTCGGACTGTAGAGTCCCTTTAAACCCACGGACTATAATGTCCTTAACCTTGACTGTGAGGTCTTTAAACTCATTGGACCATTATGTCCTTAAACTGGTATTGGACCACTATGTCCTTAAACTGGTATTGGACTGAGATATCCTTAAACTAACATTGGACCGTAATGTTCTTAAACTAATCGACCGCAATGTCCCTAAACTAAACAATTGAGCCCAAATGCTCTCTTGTTGGATCTAAACGATCCTGTTAAGTTGATCTTAGTCTAAAAATTGGACTAACGTATCCTTAACACACGTTTAAGTTGATCTTAGTCTCAAATGAGACTAATGTAGCCTTAAACCAACTCCCAAACCCAAATCTAAGAAAATACGGATTTGGACTAATCCACGCCCTACGGGCAACAGCATAAATTAGTCTCCGTATACAATCCACGGGCAACCGAAAAACAAAACAAACACACACGACACGAAGTGACCAACTGGAGAAGGAGAAAGTGGTTACCGCGATGCGGTAGCGTAATTAACTGCAGGGGCTTACGCCTGCATGGAAGAGCGTCCCCACAATAAAAAAAACCCTCAACGAGGGGGAATCTGACGAAGTCTGCTACATCGGTCGCATCCGTTTAAACCTTCGATACATGGTGCCATAAATCAACTTGGCATCTTCGGAGAGGTGGATGGATAGCACCAAATAGCATCTGCCCCGAATTCAGGCAAAACGGACCTACGCGGTCGCGTCTCTCTCTTTTGGTGGGGAACAGATTCTGGCACGCCCAGTGGGACCTTTTCCTCTTTCCACTCCACACTTCGTGTGTCGTGTTTCGCGAATAAGTCGCGGTTTGACATGGTTGCCCTGGATTCGAGGTACTAAGATTTGGTGTCTTGCTCCGTGCAGAAAACAGAAGATCAATGGCTTCAACCTGCACTAACTGCAACTGCAACTCTCGCTCCGTCCCGTCCGAAGGAGTGACTTACGGGCACCAAGCGGCCTCCCTGTTTAAGATGCCGGTGGAGCAAGTAACTCAGGCCACCACGGGACTGTTCTTTAAGACCATGCTCCCACCCATGAACTTCAATGCCCCGATGCTATTGCATGAGGCCTCAAAGAAGTCGGTTTTTGATCGACTTACCACCACTGCGGCCCCTCTCAACGGGTCGTCCAGCTCCAACAACAGCGTTTCTTCTCACTACAATAGAATGCAGACGCGGCATCAACAAGCAACCCCAAGGTCAAAACAATGGAGCCACGGCAAAGTCCCTAGTTCCAAGCCTCGATGGTTCATCAGCAATCTACAGACCACCTCAACATTCATCTCGACACAGCAGACGAGATGTCACCACAGCGTTCTTCCTCCAACAGGATTTAGACGCGATTTCACTAAATAGAGCCATGGCAAAGTCCCTAGTTCCATATTTCAACGGCGACATCTACAGCCTAGAGATCATCAACAGCGTTCCACCTCATTCCAGCAGGATACGGACGCGACATCCACCAAACGGAGCCATGGCAAAGTCCCTAGTTCCAGATTTCAACGACGACATTTACAGCCTAAAAATCAGCAACGGTGATTGTTCATACCAGAATATTGCATTTACTACCGCCCATTCTTATGCTCATTTGTTTATAGGTAGTGTTTTTTATCCGTGTTTGCTACATATTTACAGGCTACAGGTTCCTAGTCCAAAATAACGCAATTGATACAAAATCTCCACAGTTACGCCAAATACAGAACATCTGTTGACAACAGATAAAAGCCGGGTTCCGGTCATCTGTATCCATTCAGTGCCGCGTACCGGTTCCAGAGATAAGACATATAAGAGTGGTCATTCGTGTCTCGGACAAGCACAGAGCACAAGGGGGGCAGCACAAGAATCAATGGGTGCACGGAGCTCGAGGGAGAAAAGGTCAAATCAATCAAAAGTGAAGCTATGTTTGGACTGTGCAGATCTGAAGAAATTGTGAAGGCATTTTGCAATTTGGGACATGTAGAACAACATAAGATAGCAACACAAGGAAACCCAGAAAATAAGAGACCCCAATTCCATAAAACCGCGGCGGAACCGCCGCCAAATGTGGGTTTTCGCGGCGGATCCGCCGCGGTTTAGTATCATCATCTGACCAAATTTTGGGGGTAATTTTGTCTTTGCATTTAGGGCCAGAATATTGCCCTAGGGTTTCAGCACGCAGCCTATAAATAGCTCAGTTTTGTGCCAAGCCAAGGGTCTTCTTCATGTGTTCTTTTCCCATCTCTTTTTGTTAGGATTTAGTTTAGCTTCTTCTTCTTCTTCATGCCTTCCTCCAATAAAATGTAGTGAGAGCATTGAGTGGATGATGAAATGAAGATGATGGTTATTTTTCTTATCTTGTATTTTTATTTCATTGCATTGTAATTTAATTTCTAGTGTAACTTTATTATTTGTTGTTAACTAGTTGTTGTTATTTCTTTTCTTGTTCTATTTTCTTTTCTTCTTTTATCCGTATTTTCAAGCGATGATACTTGACGGAGTTCCTTACTAAGGTGAGGACCCAGGAGTTAGCTTGATTCACTTGTAAAACCGTATTTTCCTTTCTTTTCTTCCTTCTTGTTTTGTTTTCTTTTCTTTTATAATGTGTGAATAATTTCCCTCTTGTTAAGGCTAAGAAGGTGGTATGAGGGACGGAGAAATCCCTTGTGCTTCTCTTCGCTAAACATCTTGAAACGAACCCCGACCAAACAGCAACCCCCTCACTTAGGCGCGCTATACGTGACATGTAGCCGCGACCTAAGTTGAGAAGTCCTTTAAGCGCGCTACAACGTGACATGTAGTTGTGACTTATTTGGATACATGGTTGCGGGTGTTTGGCCGAGGGTTGGAAATAAGCGTATTTAGCGGACGGACAAGGGGCACTAGGAATGGATTTAGCGTTGGAAAGCTTGCTTAAACTCGCAAATCCCATTCCTATATCCTCCTAATCCCCGCTACTTTTGATTATCCCAACATCGTCTTAAGGATGGCAAAAGACATGCACAAGACTAATCCTAACTCTATTAACCGACCTTAACCTTAACAAGCTTACTTGAACATAAATACGAACACTTAGGATAGACTTGAACATACATATACACATTCTTTATTGACTTGTCTAAAACTCGAACGGACATACAACCATCTCCCTGTAGATCGACCCGTGCCCAACCGGCTAGCTGCGAAACGACACCGTCCTGATCGCGGTTATAACTTTAGAACTTTGAACATCCGACACGCCAAAAGCGTGCGATCAAATGGCGTCGTTGCCGGGGAGACGGTAACGCTTTACTTCTTGTTATTTCGGGTTAATCATTGTACATCTCATTTAGACTTCTAACCCTATTTTTTCAAAAAAAACTAAAAATTTCAAAACCAAAAAAAAAAACTAACATTCTTAACTCATTTTTGCTCTCTGGATTTTGTATCTGCTCACACTCTGGATCTAAACTAAAAACTCAAACAATACCAGTGTGACATTAGTATAACAGTGTGAACCCTGAAGAAAGTTAGAGCCCATCTACCATAAGACGTCCGGCGACATACCAAAGAAATCCGGCGTTGCCGGCCGTACCTCCACCTGTTGCCTCCAATTTCTTTTCCTGTGCTCCAGTGTTCTATTTTTGTCCCATTTGTATTGTTTGCTTGTTTTAAATTTTAGTGTGCAGATATTTGGGCATTTGTATCGCTTTTCTGCACTAATATCCGTTTTTCCGACATTTCAGATTTTTGCGGATTTGCGAACTGCGATTGTGGGGAGCAATGTACGCATTCACGTTAAGGTGATTATGACGTATAGTGCCAAAGATCCGGGTAGTTTGACCCGTGCAAGCGAACATTTCAAGCTATTCGGATTTAACTTCAACGGGGTTTTCTAAACCCGAAAACTTACAGGTACGTATTTCTTAAATACCTTTTTCTCAAATCCGACGCATCCAATATACTATTCTTTGCAGGATTCTTTGCAAGTTCGCTAGCAAACGCTAAAACTTAACTAACCCGTATTTGTTGCAGTGTTGTGCTTAATATAAAAAACGATTGCTTGATTCTTTATAGAATTTTTATTAATTTGCGCATTGCAACCATTACTACGGACTTAAGGGCAAGCGAACCCTACAACATACGGTAAAGGATTTCATCACCTTTTCCGTGGCCCACAAATCACAAACTGTGCATAACGTTTACCCACACAAATTTTGAAAAGGAAACTAGACTTTAAGCCTTAAGGACTTCGCGCTCACTAGGAGAGGTTAATTGTGTTTAGAACACCGCTTAACGGTATATTGTTTACGGGGTGTCTAGGAAAGTGTTAACGGCAAAACCGCCAAAAGAGAAAGGGTTATTTAATTAAGGACCTTCGCGAAAGCGTCGGTAAACCTCCTCTTATCTCTGCACTTACCTGGCCTCGTGATCAGTATATCTTGAGCTCGTTTCTCGACATAGTTTTACTTTGACAATCAAGTTCTTGAGCAGGTCTAGTTGACCTAGGTGAACCCTAGACCGATTAGGTGCATGGTATTTTTGTGTCGTGATTATTTTTGTTCAGAGTCTTTTTGTGTATATTTCATTCTTTTGTTAATAACTAACTTTTAAAAACTAAAAAAAAAATCACATTCTTTTTCCCCTCCTTTATCTTCCTTTCTTTCTTTCTCTCTGCATATCATGGGTACCCAACCTCGCAAAACTCTTGCCGAACTTTGGTACCCACAACTAGACATTTCTTCTTACGGTTCTTGCTTTGGCCGAACCTCGAACGATCCCTCCATGCTAAAAATCTCTTGGAAAGATCGGATAGATGCGTGTAGGACGAACAACCCAACCCCGCAATCCACTTTATATCAACCGTTTCAACCTCCACCACCTTCCTACGTTGATACCCTTTTTCGAGTCCTGTTGTAACTCCAAGACCCATGTCTATTGCTGGACATATTGAACAATATCGTAGCCGATCTTTCACTCCTTTCACCACTTTAAATTCTTGGGATCAACAATTCCATTCACCTTCTTATCCAAATGTTTATCCTACTCCTGTCCAACCATTCAATTCCTACTAATCCTACCCGACTTTTGCACATTCCCTAGACATTGCTTCTATACAGCCATTTGGGAGTTTCCAGTATCAAAACAACTTTGAATCTTTTACTGAAACCCCTTCACAACCCATGTCTAGTCTGGAACAGTCGTTGGAAGACTTTCGGGTAACTTCATACCAACAGACGATGGATTTGAATGCGTCCATGGCCGCTCTCATACAACCTAGTGACCCGGTAGCTAGTTTCCAACTAGCTCCAAATTTTCTAATGTATGATGAGACGGTAGGACATGTTGATAATTTGAGTGGAGAGAGTGAGATATACACCCTTCCAAATCAAACCTACCCATTGCAAACTGAATTCCACAACTCCGGTTTTGAATGTCTATCTAGTATTCCAAACAATTCACCGATTGAAGATAGAAGAATTAATGAGTTGTGCGACTTTGTAGTGTTTGATTTACCTGATTGTGAAGGGACCCTTTCGAGTGAAACCACACCCAATTCTTTTGACCTCTACACCTCCACTTTAGAACCTCAATTGATTGAAATTCATGCTTTTGATGAGGTGTCTGCGAATAATGATTTTCACTTGATTGGGGATATCGACGTTGGAGATATTTTGGATGATGAACCCGCAGATTTGGCTGAGTTTTTCTCTCCAATTCATCATCCCGAGTTATTAAATGTTTTTCCCGAACCCCATATGCGTCTAGATTTTGATGAAATTTGCATGGATAAGCTGAATTTTGAAGAGACTATTGAGGATAGTATTGAGGATGAACCAGTTTTAATTGATGAGTCGGATTTTCCAATTCATCCCGTTCCTTTCATTGACTGTGTACACCCTCCTAAACCTTTAACCGATGACCTTCCTCAATCACTCCCCTCCATCCTTTCCATCGTTCCGACATTGCAAGAAACCGTATCATTTTCACTTCCTGTGTCTGGTTTACCAAGTTCGGCGTACCCATGGTTTCTCACGAATCTTGAGGGATTTGACCCAATTTCTCGCCATATTGATAGATTAGTACAATCCATCTTTTCACATCGATCATTACAGATTGTACTAATTTATTCAATCCATTTCCACCCTCAAGTTCGTATTCCACTTCTTTCTCCCTTCCGCCATTCTTCTTCTTATATACCTAGACAGTATACCACTTCTATCTCCATACGGTTTCGCGTATTCTCCCTCTCTTTTCTCTACGCCTTCTTCCACCAACCTGTACATTATAGCGATAAAATCTTTGAATGGTTGGTGCTCACTTTTTGCCTGTGTAAGGCATTGTATAACTTGATACTGTTCTCTTTCCCCTCTAATCCTGAACTTTAATGCTTAACAGTAGAAACATTGTTTTACTTAAGTTTTGGGAGAACCTTTTTGTGTATATATTTTTGTTTTGTTTTTTGTTTTGTATAAAAAAAAATTTTTAGGGAGCGCCGACAATTTTGACCCTCTTGGTGTAGCCTGACAGTGAGGACACTGTCAAGTTTAAGTTTGGAGGTGTGCTCGGTAAGCTTTCTTCCTTCGCATTCATTTGTATATTCTGCATTTGCATACCTTATTTTAAAAACCCATAAAAAATCGAAAATTTTCCAAAATATAAAAACTTTGTCGTCAAGTTAGCTAATAGGGTAACTTAGATTTTTATTCTGAAAGTTTAGTTGATACGTTAGAAATAACTAAATCCTAGGCTTAGGAATTGAAAACCCTAAAAATAACCCTTATTTTGTTTAACTTTGGTAAGTATACGTCCTTACAGTTTTTTTTAGAAATAGGTAATCTTGAGTTCAGTTCTTGAGTTAAGTCAAGATGAAGGGAAAGTATTGATACTTTACTGAAGAATAAGTCTGAAAAATAGTTTCTTTTCTTCAGTTCAAATTTAGAAAGTATATACCCTACAAACTGCACTTACACGCACCTTGAAACTTGGGATAGTAGAGGATACCTAGAAATACTCTTGCCTGAAAACCTAGTATGAAAGAAAATACGGTAATTAAAGCTAAACACCAAAAGAGCATCATTGAAAAATATATCCGGTCTTGAAAAAGAAAAAGAAAAGAAAAGAAAAATAAATAAATAAAGTCAAGACCCGGAAACTGCTATTTACGCTTTAAACTCACACATTCAGTAATCGGCTGTTAGTGCCTTAAGAAGCATTAATAGTCGCATGAAAGGTGTGTGAGCATCACCGTTCATCATAAATGAAAAGAAGTAGTATTAGGTATTAGGGCAAGGGCACTATAGCTTGAATTGATTTCTCAAGTGTAGGGGTGAAATAATACACACACGTAGGGGTATACAATCGATATTTGGATAAAAGATAGAAATAAAGAATAAGACTTTTGTTTTCTGTAAAGTTGATAAAAATCCCGGAATTAAGACCCCACTTTATAAGGAAAACTCAGGAGATACCAATATCTTTCTAAACTTTTTTGGAACGTATAGGATCTAAGGTTAAATAGAAAGGAGGTGTGAAGCATTAGGGTTGGATGTTTCTAACTTAGGATGATAGAATTTCTAACGTAGATACTAAACTGTAGGAGTAGAATCGATGTTAACTTATGACACTAGCTTGACGGGATTTTGTGGGTGTAATCCGCTGAAAACCCTCAGGAGACAACACTCCTCCTACTAGGGACACCTAGAGGTTTAACGGCTTGTTGCACGAGCTCAGTGCAATCGCGTTCCCTGCGAAAATACGGTTAGGACTTCTTTGTGAATAATTGGTTTTGCTCGGGACGAGCAAAAGTTAAGTTTGGGGGTATTTGTTCATACCAGAATATTGCATTTACTACCGCCCATTCTTATGCTCGTTTGTTTATAGGTAGGTGCTTTTTATCCGTGTTTGCTACATATTTACAGGCTACAGGTTCCTAGTCCAAAATAATGCAATTGACACAAAATCTCCATAGTTACGCCAAATACAGAACATCTGTTGACAACAGATAAAAGCCGGGTTCCGGTCATCCGTATCCGTCCAGTGCCGCGTACCGGTTCCAGAGACAAGACATATGACAGTGGTCATTCATGTCTCGGACAAGCACTGAGCACGAAGGGGCAGCACAAGAATCAATGGGTGCGCGGAGCTCGAGGGAGAAAAGGTCAAATCAATCAAAAGTGAAGCTATGTTTGGACTATGCAGATCTGAAGAAATTGTGAAGGCATTTTGCAATTTGGGACATGTAGAACAACATAAGATAGCAACACAAGGAAACCCAGAAAATACGAGACCCCAATTCCATAAAACCGCAGCGGAACCGCCGCCAAATGTGGGTTTTCGCGGCGGATCAGCCGCGGTTTAGTATCATCATCTGACCAAATTTTGGGGGTAGTTTGGTCTATGCATTTAGGGCCAGAATGTTGCCCTAGGGTTTCAGCACGCAGCCTATAAATAGCTCAGTTTTGTGCCAAGCCAAGGGTCTTCTTCATGTGTTCTTTTCCCATCTCTTTTTGTTAGGATTTATTTTAGCTTCTTCTTCTTCTTCTTCATGTCTTCCTTCATTAAAATGTAGTGAGAGCATTGAGTGGATGATGAAATGAAGATGAGGGTTATTTTTCTTATCTTTTATTTTTACTTCATTGCATTGTAATTTAATTTCTAGTGTAACTCTATTATTTGTTGTTAACTAGTTGTTGTTATTTCTTTTCTTTTTCTATTTTCTTTTCTTCTTTTATCCGTATTTTCAAATGATGATACTTGACAGAATTCCTTGCTAAGGTGAGGACCCAAGAGTTAGCTTGCTTCACTTGTAAAACCGTATTTTCCTTTCTTTTCTTCCTTCTTGTTTTGTTTTCTTTTCTTTTATAATGTGTGAATAATTTCCCTCTTGTTAAGGCTAAGAAGGTGGTATGAGGGACGGAGAAATCCCTTGTGCTTCTTTTCGCCAAACATCTTGAAACGAACCCCGACCAAACAAACGCAACTCCCTCACTTAGGCGCACTATACGTGACATGTAGCCGCGACCTAAGTTGAGAAGTCCTTTAAGCGCGCTACAACGTGACATGTAGTTGTGACTTATTTGGATACATTGTTGCGGGTGTTTGGCCGAGGGTTGGAAATAAACGTATTTAGCGGATGAACAAGGGGCACTAGAAATGGATTTAGCGTTGGAAAGCTTGCTTAAACTCGTAAATCCCATTCCTATGTCCTCCTAATCCCCGCTACTTTCGATTATCCCAACATCGTCTTAAGGATGGCAAAAGACATGCACAAGACTAATCCTAACTCTACTAACCGACCTTAACCTTAACAAGCTTACTTGAAAATAAATACGAACACTTAGGATAGACTTGAACATACATATACACATTCTTTATTGACTCGTCTAAAACTCGAACGGACATACAACCATCTCCCTGTGGATCGACCCGTGCTCAACCGGCTAGCTGGGAAGCGACACCGTCCTGATCGCGGTTATAACTTTAGAACTTTGAACATCCGACACGCCAAAAGCGTGCGATCAGTGATCTTCCTCATTCCAGCAGGATTCGGACGCGACGTCAACAAAGCGGAGCCACGGCAAAGTCCCAAGTTCCAAGACTCTACGGTCCACAGACAACCTAGAGTCAACCAATGACCTCCCCGCCGGATCAACGCTCCGTCTTGGAAACAAGTCAACCAACTCCGAGGAAATCAGTGACCTTGGCATCTCCTCGATTCAGGGAAATCAGCGTTCTTGACGAGAGCATCTCGATTCGTTTCGACCCGCAAGGAAATCAGCGTCTTTGCAGGAATACCTCGATTCGTCTCAACCCCAGGAAAATCAGTGTCCTTGGAAAAAACCTCGATTCAGGGAAGTCAGCGTCCTTGACGAGAGCATCTCGATTCGCGTCGGCCCGCAGAGAAATCAGCATCTTTGCAGGAATTTCTCGACTCGTCTCAACTCCGAGGAAATCAGTGTCCTTGGAAAAAACCTCGATTTAGAGAAATCAGCGTCCTTGACGAGAGCATCTCGATTCGTGTCGACCCGCAGAGAAATCAGCGTCTTTGCAGGAATTTCTCGTCTCAACTCAAGGGAAATCAGTGTCCTTGGAAAAAACCTTGATTCAGGAAAATCGGCGTCCTTGACCAGAACATCTCGATTCGCGTCGACCCACAGAGAAATCAGCGTCTTTGCTGGAATTTCTCGACTCGTCTCAACTCCAGGGAAATCAGTGTCCTTGGCAAAAACCTCGATTCAGGGAAATCAGCGTCCTTGACGAGAGCATCTTGATTCGCGTCGACCCGCAGAGAAATCAGCGTCTTTGCAGGAATACCTCAATTCGTCTCCACCCCGAGGAAATCAGTGTCCTTGGCAAAAATCTCGATTCATGGAAATCAGCGTCCTTGACGAGAGCATCTTGATTCGCGTCGACCCGCAGAGAAATCAGCGTCTTTGCTGGAATACCTCGATTCGTCTCAACCCCAGGGAAATCAATATCCTTGGCAAAAATCTCGATTTAGGGAAATCAGCGTCCTTGACGAGAGCATCTCGATTCGCTTCGACCCACAGAGAAATCAGCGTCTTTGCAGGAATACCTCGATTCGTCTCAACCTCCGAGGAAATCAGTGTCCTTGGCAATACCTCGATTCAGGAAAATCGGCGTCCTTGATGAGAACATCTCGATTCGCGCCAACCCGTAGAGAAATCAGTGTCTCTGCAGGAATATACAACGTCAGCAAAACGGAGCCGCGGAAAAGTTCCCGGTTCCATGACTCGGCGGTGCACAGACAAACCAAAGTCAACCCTCGACCTCCCTGTTGAAGCAATGCTTTGACTCGGGAGTAGGTCAACTCATCAATCACTTACGAGTCCTCTCGACTTGTAAAGAAGAAAATTCTCTTGTGAGATCCTTACGACTCTCAAGAGAAAACACACTTAGGAATCCTCACGATTCCTAAGGAGAAAATACACCTACGAGATCCTCTCGACTCGTAAGGAAAAAAAATCTTTATGAGACCCTCACGGCTCATAAAGTTGAAAAGGCTTAGGCGTCAGAACTGAACCTGTTTCCTAAGCCATCGCTTCTTATCTCGATTCGTTTCGACCAGTATGGAAATCAGTGTCTTTTCGTCTCAACTTGCGGGGAAATTAGTGTCCCTACGCATAAAGAAAATTCTCTTGTGGGATCCTTACGATTCTCAAGAGAAAACGCACTTAGGAGTTCTCACGACTCCTAGGGAGAAAAGACACCTACGAGATCCTCACGACTCGTAGGGAAAAAAGCCTTTGTAAGACCTTTACGGCTCATAAAGTTGGAAGTCTTAGGCAATAGATCCTAACCCTGTTTTCTAAGCCATCGCTATCTTATAAAGAGTTCAAGATGAACTGTTATCTACCATCTATGGGCCATACTTGCCAAAGCTACATGCCACTGAAAGGGAGAAGTTACTCATGAGCATGTAAACTACTTTGCGCCAGATCAATACATAAAGAAACAGAAGGGTGCAGCTCATGGACCTCAGGGTTTGGAACTATATCCATTAAGAGTTGAGATTTGAGTCAATGATAGATGACGACGCTTGTGTCCGCTCGCTATCTTCTCAAACCAAGACTCTAAAGATTATATACCAACCCGAAACTGGTTATACGCTATGAAATACTCTGCACTACTTCACCCACGTATATACTTACATGGGCAAAGTAGTGGGGGGCATTTGTTTCCCCCAATCAGAGCAAAGCTCTGTTCAAAATTCAAATTTTAAAATGAAGCAACGCTTCAGATCTAGCGCCCAGTGCGCTGCGCCGTAGGCAGCGCACCACGTGCAAAGCAGCTGCGCGCTAGCGACAAGTGCGCTGCGCTCTGAGCAGCGCACCACGTGCAAAGCACGTGTGCGCTAGCGCCAAGTGCGCTGCGCTATGAGCAGCGCACCACGTGCAAAACATGGGTGCGCTAGTGCTGGAACTAAAAGCTCCCCACCATCAGATCAAAAATCAAATAATAAATTATAAATCATTAATTAATCAGAATTAAATTCTGTTAAGGAAAGATTTCTCAAAATCTTTCCAAATAACAAAATTGTGCTCTGTAAATCAGAGCACCGTTGGATCAATGATCCAATGGTGATTAAAAAATCACCAAAATACAGAATAAATTCTGTTTGGAAAGATTTCCCAATCTTATTAAAAACAAGAAGACTACCTTCTGTAAATCAGAAGCCCTTAGATCAAAGATCCAACGATGGGAAATTCCCCAAATCAATTGGAGAAAAGATCTCCTTAACTGATTCAACAAATCACCTTCCCCTATATAAAGGACCCATGACTTCAAGTCTTGTACAGAGGAACCCTCCCCGCCATAAACTTTGAGAAAATCTCAAGAAGAAGAGCCAAGCTCTCGAGAAAGAAGATTTTTTCTTCAAGGTAAAAACAATGATGATGAACAAAGAGATGAAATCATCTCATAATTAAAAAGAAGAATTCTCTTCTTAAAAGATCATAGATCTACAAAGACCAAAGTCTTTTATAAAGAGATCAAAAAGATCTCATCATAAAACAAAGAAGTACTTACTTCTTTCACAAATCATAGATCTATAAGACAAATTGTCTTTCTGAGATCATGAACATCTCATTATAAAGGGGAAGAGAATAATTCAATTCTCTTAAGGATCATAGATCCATAAAGGCAAAGCCTTTCATCAATATAAGAGATTGAAACAAAATAAGAACGGTTGTTCTTGGATCCTGAGACAAAGTCTCTTTTAAAAAGAACATAAATTGTTTCTCTGGTCATAAAATTGATCAAATGCGCTTTGTGCTCTTGAACTGCGCTTCTGCGCTCTCTAGACTGGCGCTAAGCGCCAAATGCGCCATGTGTCAATCACGTATGCGCCAATTAACCACTAGCGCTTTGCGCTCTTGAAATAGCACACCGCGCCCATGGGCTGGCGCTCAGTGCCAAACGCGCCACATGTCACTCATTTGTGCGCCACTAAACTAGAAGCGCAATGCGCTCATGAATTAGCGCTTTGCGCTCATAAATTGGCATCATGCGCTCATCCTCTGGCGCTTAGCGCCAAGCGTGACACGTGTCCCTCACATGTGCGCTACTTAGCAGAAGCGTACTGCGCTCTTTGACTGGCGCAAAGCGCCAAGCGCATCACGTGTTGCGCTGATAAAACATAAATTGTTCTTTAATAAGCCCAGGGCTATGCTAAGCATTAAAAAAAGTGAGTAATGCTCAGCATTCAATAAAAGACAAAACATTGTCATAATGCAAGTTAATGCCCAGCATTATTAAAAGGGCCAAGCCCAAATAAAGGCTCCATAGCCCAAAATAAATTTTAAACATTTTAACTCGACTGGACTTAGCCCAAGATTGGCCATAAGTCCTCAATTCAGATTAACTGAACCCATATGCTCACAAATCTTTTGATCTCAGTCCTAATTGGACTACAGATCTACCAACCAAAATTGGTTCAAGGGTGCATCTCTGTACCCCTCTGATATATGTCGTTGTAATCCTTCAACGTCTTTAGAGAGGTGACGGGTCCCGACAACCATACATTCCATAGACTGTGACGTCTTTAAACTAGACTGTGGGGTCCTTAAACTCACGGACTATGATGTCCTTAACCTTGACTGTGAGGTCTTTAAACTCACGAACTATAATGTCTTAAACTTGACTGTGAGGTCTTTAAACTCACGGACTATGATGTCCTTAACCTCGGACTGTAGAGTCCCTTTAAACCCACGGACTATAATGTCCTTAACCTTGACTGTAAGGTCTTTAAACTCATTGGACCATTATGTCCTTAAACTGGTATTAGACCACTATGTCCTTAAACTAGTATTGGACCAAGATGTCCTTAAACTACCATTGGACCGTAATGTCCTTAAACTAATCGACCGCAATGTCCCTAAACTAAACAATGGAGCCCAAATGCTCTCTTGTTGGATCTAAACGTTCATGTTAAGTTCATCTTAGTCTAAAAATTGGACTAACGTATCCTTAACACACGTTTAAGTTGATCTTAGTCTCAAATGAGACTAACGTATCCTTAAACCAACCCCCAAACCCAAATCTAAGAAAATACAGATTTGGACTAATCCACGCCCTACGGGCGACAACATAAATTAGTCTCCGTATACAATCCACGGGCAACCAAAAAACAAAACAAACACACACTACACGAAGTGACCAACTGGAGAAGGAGAAAGTGGTTACCGCGATGTGGTAGCGTAATTAACTGCAGGGGCTTGCGCCTGCAGGGAAGAGCATCCCCACAATAAAAAAAACCTCAACGGGGGGGAATCTGACGAAGTCTGCTACATCGGTCGCATCCGTTTAAACCTTCGATACATGGTGCCATAAATCAACATGGCATCTTCGGAGAGGTGGACGGATAGCACCAAATAGCATCTGCCCCGAATTCAGGCAAGACGGACCTACGCGGTCGCGTCTCTCTCTTTCGGCGGGGAACACTGTCGTAAGATTAGGAAAATACCCAAATTGAATATGGTATATATGCACTAAGGTGTTACAAGATATCTCTCTAGATCAAGGGATAGATGAATAAATGAATTGATGATCTTTGAAATGCACAGCTCTCGGTCCTTTATATAGTCTCTGAAACTAGAAATCCTAAATTCCATATTGGAGTATGTAATATTACGATCATATCCCTGAAATTCCACATCTAACGGCCCAGAACTGGCCGCGGAACCGCTGCCCAAACCCCTTCTGACCGCGGATCCGCCGCTTTATGATAGGATTGTGATTTGGGATTTTTTCTGGCTTTTTCTCTAGATATTTGGAGATCCTCTTGATACACAGATTCTGAAAATATTGTCCTTAGTCTCTGTCATTGCTAGATTCCTCGATTTTCTTCTAATATTTGGCAGATTCAATTTGATATTCCGATTTGATGTGGATCTCCTACTTAGATTTCAGACCTAAGCTAATACCTGCACAATATCTCATATCAAATTGTTAGTAGCATTTGTTATTTTTGAGATATTATTCCAACCATTTATATGATATGATATCTTAAGAATATTGATTAGCAATATTTGACATGATATGCATATTTTAATAATATTTCCTTTAAATATTATATGCATATATTTTCCCTAATTATATTAATTATAAATGAAGAAACATATGATAATAATTTTTTTACAACTAAACTCACATATGTTCTTTATTTACAATTAACACCTTTTCGTTATTAATAATAGTAAGGAAAATGTCCATACAAATATGCAATGTTTTTGACTAGTCAGGTCCAGTTTAACGACTTAGTAGTCAATGATAATATATTATGGGGTTATATTGTTTGTGCCTGCGGATTGTATATGGCAGTCAATATGGAGACAAACAGTAGGGTAAGATACCAGTTTAGGGACATAGCGGTCCATGGGAGACATGAAGAACATATGTGGGACATAGATCGTTTGTACCCGTAGATTGTATACGGTTGTTTATATAATCCATGCCGTAGGACAACATATTCTGTATTTGGGGGTACTATCACCCAGTGGGGCTTTCAGAGTTTTGACTTGGGAAGGTTGTGAGTGGACATAGGCGTCGCCATCTACCATTGATCCAAGTCACGTCCCTTATAGTAAAGTACTTATTGAGGAATTGGTCGTTTATCGGCCAAAAGGGCCTTTCTCCACGCATATCCATCAGGAGGTAAGATCCGTCTTGGTAGACCTTTTCCTCGATGTACGGGCCTTCATAGTTTGGCTCGAACTTTCCATGCTTTGGTCGGGGAGTTGCCTGTAACTTCTAAGCAGTTTCCTGTAACTTCTAATACGTTGCCTGTAACCGGAGACGTCCAGTTCCAAGTTCCAGACATCTCTGAATTCAATTTTTAGATGCATATTTTGAACTGGAAACGTTTGGTTACAAGTACCAGATGTCTCTGAAGTCAATTTTCAGAGACATATTTGAACTATAGACGTCTGCCACAGACGTCTGCATTACAAAAAATTTGTTTCAGACGTCTGGAACAAACACCTGATGTAGTTTTCTTAGGATGTTTGTATATGGTTAAAAGTAACTTGTAAGTAGTTTCCTGTAATTTGTAAGCAGTTTGACTAGCTACAGGAAATGTTCTATTATTGCAAACTAAAGTACATTGACTGTAAGATAAAGAATCTGTATCCTCTCTTTTGCATCAAGACTGAAACTCCTATAAATACATGACCTTCTTTTTGCTGCCTGTAACTACGAAGCAGTTGCCTATAACCTCTAAGGAGTTGCCTGTAAGTTCTAATAAGTTACCTGTAATTTCTAAGCGGTTTCATGTAAGCTCTAATAAGTTTCCTGTAACTTGTATAGCAGTTGCATGTAACTTCTAATAAGTTGCATGTAAGCTCTAATAACTTGATTATAACATATTTTGGTTTCCATTGGTGCAGATTCTGAAGGAACGATCTGCTGAGAAGCCAGATGAGAAGGAAAATGCGAAGGTCATGCCCTTTGAAGTACAAGCGATGCGTTGGAAGAATGTTGGTGTGAAAAAAGAGTTGCTTCATAAAACGGTCCTTTCTAAGAATCAAGTAGCATTGGAGGCGGCGAAAGCCGAGGTTCAACATCTACGTAGCCTAATCTATGGGTTGGAATGCCAAGAGTGTAACGACCCTGTATTTTTTCTGTGCAAAATTTTTTCATGAAGTACAGAAAGGAGTTTCAAGTCTGAGCACAAGTTATAAATTAAAATTGTTTACGAACAACAAGAAAGCACTTTTAGCTCATTGGTAAAGCCTTGCACTGCTGTGACATAGCCCCTGTGTTCAAATCCCCCAACCACATATTATTTTTATTGATTTTTCTTTTAAATTTTTAGAAGCCCAAAAATTTATACGTGCAACACACGTAAAAATGAAAGTCACTGAAAACAAACATGTGGAAAATGTTATATGTACTGAGTATGACACGTGGCAAGAATACAGACCCCAACCCGCCCTAATCGACCGGCGAGATGAGGACTTGGGCCAGCGGCACCGATTTGAACCGTACCAAATGCTCCAAATTTTTAACCCTAACCGCTTAGCCTTCCCCCCACTACTCCTCTTCTGTTTGTTTTTCCTGCAATTAACCAGAGGATTAAAAATCACCATTAAAACCAAATTTTAATGCATTATAATTCTCTCTTTAATTCTCAAAACCCTAATTCTAGCCTATAAATACAACCCCACACTCTAGCCCTCTCCATTCTAAAATCCATTGTCAAAACTCTCAAATTTTTTCAAGTCAAAAAAGTGTACAAGTGGAGTTAGCCCAAGGTCACTTTCCGGCGACAATCCGAGAAGATTCCGTGGGCACCGCGACTCCACGAAACTTCCATCTTGTTCATATACCTCCTCTCGCTCTTTTTATCCGGTAAGTACCTTCTCTTCTTTCCTTTTCACCTCTCAAAAATTATCTATTTTCAAATGACGTCGGTAAGTGGAGTTACCCGACTTTTAAATTCTATTCTCTTTAAAATAACAATTTTTCTTAGGAAACAATTATATGACTCTATAAAACTCCATGTAAAACAATTTATATTGCACTTTTAAGCTAAAATACCACGAACTTCACAAACGAAATCTCTTATCATATTTTCTTATATTACCTTTAGAAAATCCTCATGAGGTAATGACCTACCTCTCACAACACATATCATGACATAGCACGATTTTCCTTTTTACAGTATTTTGGGACAAATATGACTTTTTCATCAAAATACTATAACTATTAAAAACCGTATTCTTTAAATTGTATTATTTACATTCCTTATGATTTAGTCTCTACAACCCACTTTGGGGAACCCGATCGGGATGGTGCAGATTATCGCACATCCTCAGGACTAGTAGAGCGAGATGCAGACCTACTCACGGAGCATCCGATCTTGATGGAATCCTTAATACAATTTTTAAGAAAAACGTGATTTTCTAATTATTAAATAAATTCTATTTTTAATATTTATATATATATTATCAAACCATTTATTTTATATATATAATAAATTCCATGTTTTTATTAACAAAAGAAAAGAATTACAATTTACATGAAAATACCATCAAGAATCCATACAAATCAAATTTACACAAAAATACCATGTTTTATACAAGCTAAAGTATTTATTCACTAGAATACTTCACCTTTTAAAATTCACATCCATGAAAACCATAAATACGATAAATAAATACTTGAGGTTTATTTTGAAAGTATACTAAAAATATTTTTTCATAAAACCCACTCAAGTTATATAAAATTACATTAAGGACCCTAGTAAATATAGGTTTAAGCGGAATCCGTTCTCTTGAGCCTCAGGGAGCCGGAAAATGTGAGTACTTGCCTATTTAAGGTAGAAAACTAAAACAGGGTTATCAACGGTAATTGGTTTAGAAAAAGTCGCAAATCCTGTCGTCCATGTGCAGCAGTTACCGATAACTCCTAAACTTAACTCAGGACTCAAATCTGTTTTAAGTGTTCGACACAAGTCTGAGTCTCCGTCTAATCTGAATACAATTCAATATGGATCCAACTATATATCCAGTTCAACATGAATCCAATGTATCAAACATGAATACCGAACAATACAAACATGCAACATGACTCGACTGGACCGAACCATGGATATATTTTGAACCTGATTACATGACTATCCATTTATATCCGATCCATTTACATGAACAACTTATATCATGGTTTCGGCAAGTCTTACACAACAAATCATTACAATCAATACAATATGCAATACGGGATTTTAACGGGGTAGACTGGTACGGAATGTGTTAGAAATGGCACGAGACGGTCACCATAATATACCTAACCTGAATATACGTGTTGTTGTTCCGTGGCTTAACGGTTCCTTGTACTACGGGTTACCATAGTCTACGGGATAAGTTGGACTCCTCTCGTATACATTGGCATATTCTGTACCAAACTACAAACAACTACGTTAACAAACAGATAATTTACCAGTTCTATTCTCTTTACTTGATCTATTCTTATCTCTCTCTTGGGACTTGCCGAGCAATTGTTCGCTGACGACATCATATTTCTTCTTTCTTTGGAATGTTGTCAGAAGGACCCGACTCTTTGGAGATCGAGCCCAGCCAGAACAATTTGGAGCAGTTCATTGAGGACCCAGAGCTCTAGTCTATTTGTACATACTTTTACTTTCAGTCCATATGCCATTGTTTAGGCAATGCTTTCCAGTATTGTATTTACTTTCCATTTGTATGTAAAGAATGAAAATAAATATAAAGTTGTTGTTTCATTACATCACTTGTCATTCTTGTGCTTTACTTTATATTGCTTATTTACGCTTAACATGTTTACTTCTGAGTAAATACGTCGCGGTCTCGCCACGTCCCCTTCACCGTATACCGGGAAGTGGGGCATGATAAAGAGATTGTCGATGCTGGGCCAATGAAGGGTAAGGAAGTGGATGAGGCAGAAGAAGAGGAGTAAGAGGAAAGAGCCGAAAAGAATGGGGTAGAGAAAGAAGATGATGAGAGTAAGGATGATAACGAAGTTGGCCCCTCTGATGGAGGTTTCGATGAAAGTTTTGCTATTACTGTATCCCTACCGGTTTTTTGAGTTGAGGAAGTAGTTGCAGCTACTTCTAATAAGGGAAACATTTTTGTTGTGGTTGAGAAGCCCATTATTGAGGGTGTTGATGATGTGTTGAACTCTTCCACAGTTACCCCCGCACCGGCATCCAAGAGGAAAGCGATCGTCTATAAGTCCACCACCATAAGTCTCGAGAAACGAATGAAGAATAGGCAGGACAGAAAAGCCGTCCAAATATCTAAACAAGGACGAGTACGCGATTGCGAAAGTTTTTAAGGTATGGGTCACTGCAGCAAAAAAAAGGAACATGGGGAAAGCGGAGTTTCAAACCGTGATAAATATTTCCAGCGCCGATGGCACCATCGAGAAGGCACGTGCCATCACCACGGCCGAGGTATTGACCAAGATGCATAATTCCTTCGGCTATTACGGGGAGATACGCCCTAAAAAGTGGAATATCGTAAGTCTCCAGGTAGGAAACAATTGTGCAATTATCATAACTATGTTGTTTGTCGCTTGTAAACTATAATTCTTTGTGTATCGGTACTATCCATGTAAAGTATAATTCTTATGTGTCGAAATTGTCTGAATGTTGTATGCAATACCCTTTAGTGGTTTAACTGAAACTCTTTACATTGTCTGCAAGCATACCGGTGAAGGTTTACGGGGATGAGACATTTGTAGCTTATCCCATAATAGAGCACATCGAAAAGCTCGGGAAGGTTCATAGGGATTCCGTCGACGCTTTTTTGAAGGAGTGTATTTCGTCGAGGGCAATACCCTTTGACCCCACTAACCACGTTTTATTTTCCACTTCAAACTCTTCGATTTCTTAACCGGGCAGCAGATGGGAGACACGTTACGTTTTTAGAGGTTACAAGCAACTTATTAGAGGTTACAGGCAACTACTATAGATATTATAGGCAACTGCTATAGTAGTTACATGCAACTTATTAGAAGTTACAGACAACTGCTATAGAAGTTACGTGCAACTTATTAGATGTTATAATCAAGTTAATAGATGTTACATGCAACTTAGTAGAAGTCACATGCAACTTATTATAATTTACAGACAACTCAGTAGATGTTACAGGTAACTTATAAATATGTGAACTCTTTATAAGTGATGTACTCCTTTGTCAAGTTGGCAGATAACTTGATGAAGTCTTTGACCCCTGCCGCAGCGGTACCTCCATTTTCCTTTATGAGGCCGTGGATAATGGTAATTCATACTCATCTTATCTGGTTTTCCTAATTACATTCATCAATTTATTAACAGGTTAAATACTTATGGTAAAGCATAATTATTGATCACTCCGGAAGGGTGCACATGAATAGTAGTGCATGGAACATATATGTTGACGATGCATGGAATTCCCCCAGTACTCACATTATAGCCCCGATATGTCATATCGGGTATTGGACGTTGCTCGTTATAGACTTTGCTGCAAAGGAATTACGACATTATTCTTCACTTGCACGCGACCCCCATTGGGAGCAAGGCATTAGGCTATACTTGTCGTTTCTTTATCATTTTGGGGAAAAGAAATTCGACGAGTATGGAGGTTACAATGCATTTCAATTTACTAGTGTCTTTCACCCGATACAAACGAATTCGTAGGCAGTATTTCCTTTACGAGTTTTTTAACATTTCCGAATGTTAAGGGTTATAACAGTATGTGTTTGTTAACATTGTAAGTTAACAGTGATGATAGCGGCATTTTCGTCTACATATTTATGAAAGCATTGATCGAGAGTCAGCGGATTCCGGATTCTATGAAGGGGAAAGGGTCGGAGCAGTGGCGGCCGATACTTACGGCCCAAATTCTATTGGCCGAGTAGCAAGAAACGGCTTGATATTGCTTTAGTTTTTGTTTTTCTTTGAACTCTTTGTTATGCGTACATGTATTCATCTATTTGTTTTTAGCCGATGGTTGATATTATTATTTGTTTTGAATGAGCATGAAAAATTGCTTATATATTACTATTTTGTATAATGAATATAAAAAATTGTTAACGTATTTACTTTAATATTGTCGATGTTGGCCGATATTGTGATATGAATGATATTTTTGTTGATGTTATCTATTTTATATAGCCGATGTTTGCCGATGTTGTGATATAAATGATATTTTTGTTGATGTTGTCAGTTTTATATAGCTGATGTTATACGCAATTTATTAGAGATTACAAGCAAGTTATCAGAACTTACAGGCAACTGTTTAGAAGTTATAGGTAACTAATTAGAAGTTATAGACAGCCTAGAAGTTACAGGTAAATGCTTAGAAATTATAGGAAATTGCTTAGTAATTACAGAAAACTGCTTACAAGTTACATGCAACTAATTAGAAGAAGTTACGGGAAACTGCTTACAAATTACAAGAAACTGCCTAGAAGTTACAGGCAACTACTTACAAATTATAAGAAATTGCATACAAGTTACCTTTAACCACAAACAAACTTCCTTAGAAAACCACATCAGACGAATAGAACAAATTTTTTGTATTGCAGACGTCTGTGGAAAACGTCTCCAATTCAAAATGTCTCTGGAAATTAACTTTAGAGATGTCTGGTACTTAGAACCAAACGTCTCCAGTTACATACAACTTATTAGAAGTTTCATGCAACTGCTTACAAATTACACGCAAGTTCTTACAAGTTACAGGCAACTGTTTAGAAATTACAAGCAAGTGCTTAGATGTTAGAGGTTACTGCTTATAAGTTGCAGGAAACTGTCTTGTATATTCCTCTAAACAAAAATCAAGTGAAATAAAGACAAACATAGTCATAATAGCTAGGGTATCAATAGATGCTTACATATGGATGATCTTCTCGTTCGTCTCTTGATAGATACAGACCATATTTATGTAGTCATCTTTATTTATCATTCTAACATCATGATCTCCATATTTCTCCATTTTATAAGAAAGTTTCAACTTCTAAACCGGCATATCGAGTCGAAAAGAGATTATTCCTTTCATTTCAAACCATGTCGTTACCTCCGAGATCGTCAAGACTTCACCTTTACCATTCGATCCACTCACAAAACACATTAATTTTTAAGTTTGAGTCATCATCAATGAGCAAGATAGTAAATGAAGATTTAATTTGTTAGAGCAGTAAATGAAAGTGGAGTAAATGAGAGAAAACAATGGATAATGAAGAGAATGAATGAGATAATTCTTGTTCTTTTGGCAATATAGGTGCGCTAGGTAGGAGGCAATCCTAGATTACTATGAAATATTATCATACTTGTTTAGGTATAAGAGATATTCCCGAGAATATAGGATTACTATGGTAATCAAATGACCCCATTTCTTGTTAATCCTATTCCCCCCAAAATATATGTCTATCTTTGATTACCATGAAATATTCCCGTCTAACATGAATGAGTCATGACCCGATCGGCCGATCGGCGATCGGCCGCCGGACGTTCGCCGCTGATCGGCTGGTCGTCGTCCGGCTCGCCACTGATCGGACGTTCGTCATCGGCCAACTGTAGTTCGTCGCCGGCAAGTCACCGATCATCTTCGATCGTTCGCCGGCCGGCCGATCAGAAGTTCTCCATCGGCCGGCCGTAGTTCGTTGACGGCCGACCCCGCCTCCCGTTGTCGGCCTTTCACCGGCCCATCGCCGATCAACTGTTCGTCACCAGTCATTGTCGATCTTTCGCCGGCCGCCCCACCGCCGATCGAACATTTGCCACCGGTCAACCGTAGTTTGTCGCGGGCTGACCCCGCCTCCTATTGCCGTCAATTCGTCGACCTCACCACCATCCATCGGCCCTCCTACGGCCTGGCCCCAGTCGACGATTGCACATACATATATTACCGGGAATGATTAAAGTAAACCATGAACGTTAATGCAATATTCCTTAAAATTAGATGTTCGGTCGTCCCATTCACAGGAATGCGAAAATTCCCGGTAATCTTCCATTTCATGTATCAAGCGTAACCTATAGGTTTTTTAGGGGGGAAAGTTATGAATTTGGAGGGGAAATGGCTGGATTAGAGCACTTAATGCTCAGTCTTTTAAGGAAAAATCAACAAAACACAATTAGACATAGAAGTTACAAACAACTGATTATAAGTTACAGGAAACTCAACTGCATATTTTTTGCAAACAAATTGGCAGTCGTCTTTTTATACTTATGCACATGGGTCACAAGGGGCAGTTTTGGGATATACCAAAATACACAAAGTTTAGAGTATTTCAAGGAGAAATTGACGGGCCAAGGGGTTTTCAACATGTTGGAAAGCCATGAGAGTTTCTCACAAGTTTTTTAAGGACCCGGGGTTTTTCAATAATTTACCCAAATTTTAATTATAGAAAGCCCCTTTTCTGGGTCAAGTAGAGCTACAAGTCATGATATCCAAATCAACCCCATAAATAGGTAGTTTAACAATTTTTTCATGTTATTATTACTAATACTAGTTTTCTGCAAGCATTGAGCGTATTAGTTCAGTCATGTTAATTGGAATTAAAATTGTGAAGCTATATTAACATATTGTTAGTTAAATTAATGGTTCCTTCAAAATTCTTTCAGTTAGTTTTTCCAGAAAAATCATAAATTTGAATGTCAGTAACACGTTGTGTTTGAGTTAGTAAATATATTGCAAAAAATTATTAAAAGATAATTCAAAAAATTCAAAATAAAAATGCTAGGTTATGGAAACTTCTAGAAAGACAATACTACATATTTTAGTGGATGTGCATTGAATAAGTTTAAATAAGAAATACATTCAAGTAAAAAGATAATTTAAAGAGAAATCTAAAAAGTTGAAATACGCTAGGTTAAAACATTGTTTGGAAATTTCTTTTATCTTATCTTTTTAGGGATTGAATTTTTAAAAATAATATTGTATTGTTGTGTTGTCATTTCTTAATGATGTGGACACCTTAAGAATTGAGAAATTTTCTTCTTTTTTCTTTGTTTAAAAAAAATGGAGAATGGTGAATCTAAGGAAATCCATTTGCATTATAAAATAGTATAGATGTTGCACATGCGATGCATATTTATATATTTTAATATCACAAAAGATTTGAAAAGATTTTTACATAATTAGTTGGAAAGATATGAACATGGAAATGAGGACAGTTACAGATATGATGGAGACCTAAAATTTTTCAGTTGTGGTGAGTTTGTTATGGGACGAATAGTAACTGATGGAGCTCCTTTTCGGGTCTCCGTCAGATGTTGTCTTCCGTCGATCTCTCGGTGTATTTTGGAAGTGATCTCATGTTGCGTGTGGGTCTCAATGGGTTTTAAGGAGATTGGTGATTTGAGGAGTTTAGCGCCGAGTGCCTGCAAAGAAGTCCCGGGGTGGTTTGGTACCACCGAGGACCCTCCGACGATCAAGTTAGCACTAGATCCGAGCAGAGTAACGGCTAAGTGGAATAAAAAAATGGCTTACTTGACCCCTCTGCGATGGGGGTTTATATAGTGGCGGCAGCACGCAGTAGCAAACGCGAGAATCTCGCTGGCAGTTACGCTCCCGACGTCACGCCCGCGTAAAGAGCGGATCGTCCATTAATGGGGATCGTGATGGCGTGGAACGTGGGATGTTGCTAGCGGAGAATCTGCGTGTGGCGAGATTTGCGGAGCGGCGGTTACGCCTGTGAGTGGTGGCGTTGATCGGTCGGAGGACCGAGGAAGAAGGCCTCGGCTGGGGAGCTTGGGGATGAGCGAGAGGGCCGAGGAGTCTTGGTCCTGTGGCAGCTCGGGGTGAGCTGAGAGGCCGAGGAGGCCAATTTCAAGGGGGCTCTGAGGAGAGCCAGTTAGAGCTTGCAGGTCAGGTACACGGATGGCCTGGTCGGCCCCTGTAGGCCCTTTCTTCTGAGATCTGGGACACGTCATCTGCCTCGTGTCGTGATCATGGAGATCGCTAATATTAAGTATCATCATTAGCCCCCAACTCTTGTCCCGACCAGCTAGTGGGTCGGGTCAGGAGTGGACTGCTGGGCCGCCCGGAGTGAGCTCCCTCCTAAGGTTTCGTCGGGACGCGTCCCCGGGCTGTCAGCTGTCTTTTCTGCCAGCGAATCACGACGAGATCTCTGCATTTAAGGAAGGTGCGCCGGTTCGTGCATCCTGCCACTGAAGCGACGGTCCACGTGTCAAGCGTCGGTTGGCCAACGCGATGTGTGCAGACCTGCGACGCCTGATAGGGTGCGGTCCAGCGTGGGAACGATAAGTGGAGCAATCACTGACGTTGGACGTGAGGAGGCGTTTCGGCGGGAGATGACGGGCGCCGTTGGATGAGGTCGTTTTCGGTGATAAGTAGAGATGGGGCCCACTCCAGGGCCCCTACTCTTTCATAGTTCCTTCTTCGAAGTCTTGGCTACTCGACGCACTTCTTCTTTTGGATACATGGTTCGTTCCCACTCTTTGGGTTGCTAGTTCCAGAGGGAGGCTAGCGGAACGGGCGTGCCCTTGGCTGGCTCATGCCCTGTGCCGAATATTCTGCCGGCGATAGGGCCGTCCGCTTTGTTGACGGCTCATAGTGATTGTTCGAGCGTCGGCCAGAGACGCCCACGGCCATCCGAGCCCCAGACGGGAGACAGAGGGGAGGGCGAAGACGGGGCCCACTTTAAGAGAAAATGGACAATTTCTCGCGCGCCGCCGTCGATGGTTCCTGAGGGGATTCCCGTGCAGGAGGGTGATGCCGTCTTCATGGTTCCATCTGGGCTTTCTGTCGCTGCCGGTCTGCTCGCCAGGATGGAAGAGTCGGCCAGGGGAAAGCTTCCGCATGGCACCCTGAGGGCCCAAATGGAGGTCATAGCCCAAGGGCGGTCCAGGTACAAACTCTTCTATGCGTTGTTTTTTGGCATTCCTTTCTTTGGCTCGAGCGCCTCCCAGTTTCTCATCCGCTTCCCGTCAGGTCCTTCAACACTGCGTCATCGCTACTCGTATGGAGGCCGAGGGGGCGTTCCACGCACCAAGGCCAATAGAAGCGTTTCCTTCTGAGGTCGAGGTCCTGCGGCGTGACCTGCGTCTGGAGAGGGCGAGGGCCGACGTCTGTTCAGACCATAATATTGCATTATTATATTCCCCATTCTTATATATTTTATAAATAAACGGGTGCTTTTGACGCATGTCTGCTACATGTTACAGGTTACAGGTTCTTGGACAGAAAACAGTGAAAACGATGTAAAGACGATGAAAAAGTGGACTTTAACCAATGAACAGAAGATCTTGATCAAGCCTACATAAGAATCAGTTCACAAAGCAAGATTCAAGATATCGACACAAAGCGGACGGTTAAAAATCCATTGCAAATTGTTCACTGAAGATCTGGAACCAACCTAGAAACCCAAATGGAAAAAGATATATAGAAATAAGAAGCCCAAGCCAACAAGAAGCAGCCCACAAAACTTCACTCCTTGATCTCTCTAAAGGGCCGCGGAACCGCGGCCCAAGCGCTCTATTGCCGCGGTTCCGCGGCCATCTGGTGCACGTGTCGGTGCAGAAAATTTGTGGAGATGCGTCGGTGCGTTTGTTGGGATTTTTAGGGGGTATTTTTGTAATAGCAGATGTGAGAGTCAATGTAACCCTAGGGTTTCCTATCCTCTATAAATAGGAACTCTAAAATTCTGTATGGGGCCATGCCTCTTTTCATTTCACAAATTCAGATCTGTTCTGCATTATTGTTTGGAGGGAGCCATCAATAAAATTAGTAAGTTACTTTTATTTCTTAGTTTTAATTCTCTTTTAATTAGAATGTCTTTTAATCCCCTAATGAGTGAGTAATCTCCTCGCTTGTTAGGGTTAGCCTTAGGGAAAAGTTTGAGAGATGAGATCTCTCACCCCTTTCATGCCATTCACACCTAAGAATTAGAACTCCATGCATGCACGCACACACCGCTCCCTACGGCACCTTATCTCTCGAGGTAATGGTAACACCGTAGTATAAAGGACCGGCTGCGCGTGTTTTCCATGGAGGTTAGGGTAATTATCGATAAAGGAAGGACAAAAATCTAGAGGAAGAAACATCTTCCCAAAAGATTCTAATCCACTTTATTGATAATTACTATAACATCTAATAGATCTAAAATAAGGCATTGAAGCGGTGAGGAAACCTTTAATCTCCCAACTTCCCCTAAGCCTAACCCTAGCAAGACTTTAATTTAGATTAATTTAGTTTATCGATAGATCTAGGTTCTTTGGATTTAATAAATCAATCCAAACAACATTTGGAATCAACTCGTAAAAACACATTAAGAAAATTACACATCTCTGTGGATCGACCCGTACTCACCGGCTAGCTGTAAAGCGACGCCGTTTCTGATTGCAGTTAACATATATCTTTAAAATAATCAAATGGCGTTGTTGCCAGGGATGGCGTAAAATTTCTTTCTGTGTAATTTCGGGTTGATATAAATTTTAAAAAATTATAAAAATCTGAAAATAAAAAAAAATAAAAAAATTTCAATTTTGATCTGTTTGAAGGGTGTATCTTTTGAATCTTGCAGGAATAGCGAGGATTCTCGGATCTGGAAATTTACAGAGGGCAAAACAGAAAGTTGTACATCAGAACAGAGGAGGATTGGGACAAAGGAGCGGTACAATTTTTTCCAGAGACTGATCACCCCAGAAGACCGCGGAACCGCGGCAAAAGTGCCCCCCAGACCGCGGAACCGCGGTGATCCTGCCACGTCAGCGTACCAAATTTTCTGGGTTTGTTTCTCCTTCTCCCCTCTGAAAATCCCCATATATCTTTTGTGAAAATTTTCTGCAGGAATTCTTTGCGCTAAAAATCTTCTCTTCCCTTCTAAATAACAGATTTTATGCAGGTTTCTTTGCGCCGCGCTAAAAAATTGATTGCAAGTGAATTTAATATTTTGCATAATTTAATCGGACTTTAAGGGGCTATTTGACCAAACTCAGATTGGGTGGGGATTTCATCACCCTTCCCAGGACCCCAGAAAACACTTAAAGCATTTGCATTGACCACAATTAATTAAAAAATACTAGACTCAGCCCTAAGGATATCGAGCTCAATAGGAAAAGGACTAGTATAGGCATCGACCGTTTATCCTAACTGACTTTACGGTGTCTAGGCAAGTGTGTCTAGGCTAGTGGTTATTAATTAGGCCCACTATTGTGGTTCCTTCCCACTTACCTGGCACTTACCTGGCCGTAATTGGCGGTGAAGAGGCGGTTTGAGGTCCTATTTCTAGACCTAGTTAGGAGCTGTCTAGCAGACCTAGGTGACCCTAGATCTAGGCCTGATTGTGCATGTGTGGTTGATACATTTGTGTCACAAGTCCCTTTTCAAAAATCTCTTTGCAAACATTCTCACATAAATAAAAAGAAAAAGAAAAATCTTTTCAAAACTTGCAACTTGTCGCTAAAGAAATCTTGCACCTCGCTTACACCACTTCTTCTCTTCATTGACGTTATCTTACCCTCACATTCTATTTTTTATTTTTTTCTGACTACACTACCCTTTTTAGTGTATGTCACTTTGGACTAGGGATACTAACGCCCGATTAGTCCGTGTTTCGTTGGTACCGACCGACGAACCTTTCGACACCGAAGTCGAAATTCCCTCCATTTCCTTACCTCCACCTTCAAATTCTTCTTTCGAAGGTATGTCGGGATTCAACCCCAACGATACCTTACCGACGGGAATGATTCCACCTCCGTTAGGTGCGAATAACCCGAATCTTCCGCCTGTTGCAGCGCCCCCACGAGTTGCGCTCCAGGATCTCTTCTACCCCGTCCGCACTTCTTTACCTACCTGTCTTTCACCCCCACCGGCAAATGGGGACAATTTTGAAATAAAACCACATTTCATCAATATGCTGCCAAAATTTCATGGTTTGGAATCTGAAGATGCATATATCTTTATCAATAAATTCCAAAATGTGTGCGCTATGATGAAAACGACCCAATTAAGTGTCATTCCTTTTACCTTATGTGACCTAGCCGAGAAGTGGCTATACAGCACCGCATCACATTCCATTAGAAATTAGGACGAGTTTGTGAAAGCTTTTCTGAAAAAGTTCTATCCTCATCATAAAACTGCCAGAATCCATAATGAGATTATACAATTTTCACAGCTTCCTTCCGAACCATTTTGGAAGTGCTTCGAGAGATTTAAAGACCTACTCATTCGATGCCCTCATCATGGGATCGAAAGTTGGCAACTTTGCCAAACATTATACGAGGGATTGAACTCGGCAACGAAGCAGTTGCTAGAAACCATATGTCAAGGTCATTTTCTCTCCAAGTCTAGCGACGAAGCGTGGCAGTTTCTTGAGGATCTTAGTGAGCAAACAATTCAGTGGGAGAGTACCAAGACCACACCATCTTCTTCTAGTGGTCAATCTAGGGCAGGCATACATCAAGTAGATATGTCGATTGCTATGAAGGCCGAGATGGCCGCACTTATGAAAAAGCTAGAAGCCATTGAGACCAAAATCTCATCGCCTTCTCCTGCCCCTGTTATGCCTCCACGAACTGTTTGTGCTTGTTGTACGGATCCATCGCATCTAACCGAAGAGTGTCCTTATAATGCATTTACTCAAGGACAGGATCAAGTCAATGCTGCATTTCAGCAACGACAAAGAAACGATCCGTACTCTTCGACATACAATCCGGGGTGGAGGAGTCATCCAAATTTCGCTTGGAACCAAAATCAACAATTCCAAGGGAATAACAATTTTCAAAGACCTCCTCCTCCACAACAACAACAAGCACCTTCACAAACTCAAAACCAGCAACCTTTCCAACAACAACCTTATACAAATCAAACGAACAATTTGGTTCAACCAAATGATAATAAGGTTATCTCGCTCGAAAAAAGTCTAGATGCATTTCTCAAGCAATCTACAGAATCCGCAGCAAGATTTGAAAATTATGTTCAATCCTTGATGCATAACAATGCTTCACACGATCAAAGTATCAAATCTATTGAGGCATAAATTGCATAATTAACTGCTGCGTTGAGCGAGAGAGAAAAGGGAAAGCTTCCATCTCAACCAATGCCAAATCCCGGTCACACACAAAACGCATATCACAATCACAATGTAAATGCGGTGACCACGTTGAGATCCGGAAGAGTGTTGCAAAATAATGTGGGTATTAGTGATGACATCCCCACCGGTGGTTCTTCTTCTTCTTCTTCTTCTTCTCCATCGTCATCTTCCTCTTCTTTATTTTCTTCACCTTCTTCTTCACCTTTTTCTTTAGAGCCTATTCTCCACCCTTCACACGGCTCTACTTCTTCTAACTCGAACGGACCCATTTCTCACAACACGAACACATCTACACGGGGTGCCGTTCCTACTCCACATTCTACTCCACAGACTTTTGACTCAACAAATTTTCAAAATGCTCCATTTCCAAACAGGTTGAGTCCCAATAAACCAACTGCACAAATGGAGAAGATTGTGGAGTTATTTAAGCAGGTTAGCATAAATATACCTCTCTTGGATGCAATCCAACAAGTCCCTTCATACGCGAAAATCTTAAAGGGCTTATGCACCTCGAAGAGAAAGTCATCTCAAGTACCCAAGAAAGTGCTAGTGGCTAGTGCAGTGAGCAATGCTATTAACCACCCTCAAACCTTACCCCAAAAACGAAAGGACCCCGGCTGTCCTACGATTTCAATCACAATTGGGGATAAGAAAATTAATCGAGCACTTTTAGATCTTGGGTCTAGTGTTAACCTGCTTCCCTACTCCGTGTACGAACAATTAGCGGTTGGAGAGTTGAAACCCACTCGTTGTACTCTCCAAATGGTTGATCGATCAATCACCCATCCAAGGGGTGAGCTATAGGATGTGTTGATCAAAGTTGGGGAGTTCATATTCCCCGTTGATTTTATTGTTATGGATACACAACCTGTTGCTAACCCAAGAAACCAAATTCCGGTGATTCTCGGTCGACCATTTTTGGCCACTTCCAATGCTGTGATAAACTGTCGCAATGGCTCCATGACTCTATCCTTCGGGAAGACGTCTAGTGAGTTCAATATTTATAAGATGGGAAGTCTGCCCCCCCCCGTACCTAAAACTAGTACACGAGAAGTTTTCTCTATTCACGAAATCACGCAGGAGGACTGCGAGCTTGAAAGATTTCTATTTGATGAAAACAGTTTTGACGCCACTAGTGCGTCCCTCCTTGAGCCTACCACCGTTGACACAACCGACATTGATTATGAATGTTTCACTTTTTCGGATGATGACGACTCACAGCCCGAATATGAGTCTTTTGAATTTTTGGATAAGTTAGTCGAACCATCCGAATCGGTTGTTTGCAGTGATTTCGAACCTGTGTTGGAGTCCTTTGAGTTCGAGGTAGATTCCACAATGATTCTTTCGCCTCTAAAACTCGAACTCATGTCCTTACCGCCTCACCTTAAATATGCTTACATAGGTGAGAATGAGACTTTTCCCATTATAATATCAGCCTCTCTAACCTTTGAGCAAGAGAACGCTATTTTAAAGGTCTTACAAGATAGGCGGCAAGTTTTCGGTTGGACTATGGCGGACATCGAGGAGATCAGTTCCCTTATAATTGAATATCATATGCAATTGATGGATGATGCCAAGTCAATAAAGGATCCACAGAATGATCTTGGGGATATTGTGGTTAGTCAACCTCCACCTTTAGAAGTTGAACCACCCCCATTTCTTTTAATAAGCTACGAGAATGCCAATATTCCACTGATTGCTGATCATTCACATTCTCGTGTTGATTCATCACTACCTCTTGTCTATTCACCTCCACACCTTCCATACCACCACTTCTATCTTCCCCAATTCTTTTTGGATCGCTACAACTTATTCTTCCACCAACCAATACTCTTTACTGATAAATTTTTCAACTGGTTGGTGTTGACGTTTAGTCTATGCAAAGTTTGGCAGTAATGTCTAACATAGTTTAAATGAAGTTTGGGGAAGGGCCTTTTTGTATATATTTTTGTTTTTCTTAACAATAAAAAAATTGTAAATAAATAAACAGGGGAGTGCCGACATTTTGACCCTCTTGGTTTAGCATGACAGTGAGGACACTGTCAAGTTCAAGTTTGGGGGTATGCTCGGTACGTCTTGTTCCTTCGCATTTATATATATATATATATTTTTTTTGCATTTGCATATTTATTTGAAAAACAATAAAAATTTGAAAAATTTCAAAAATTATAAAAATTAATGTATTCAATTTTGGCTTCTCGACTTGAGTTTGATAAATAGGTTAACTGGTTAGGAACAACTAGATCTTAGACTTAGTGAATTAAAAACCCTAAAGATAACATTCCTTAAATTTTAGCCGTAGAAAGCATATGCCTTGTAGTTTATTTAGAAATAGGCAAATTTTAAGTTCACTTCTTGGGCTAAGTCGAAACAAGGGAAGAGTATTGATGTTCTTATTAGAGTATAAGTTTGAAAAATAGTTCCTAGCTTAAGTCGAGATTCTGAAAATGTATACCCTACAATTTGCACAATCACGCATCTTGAAACTTGGAATAGTAGAAAAGACCTTGAAATGCTCTTACCTAAAGTCCTTAGTACGAAGAAAATAAAAGAAAAAAAATGAGAATAAAGAATAAAAAAAATGGACACTGGTTTTTGTGATTACTTAAGGCTGTAAAAATAGAAAAATATTTAGCGAAGGTGCTTCATCACCTAGTGCCTTAGACCAACTGGTTTGGGAGTCACTGCTAAAGCCTTGGGTGTTGCAAGACTAGGAATTACGCTTAAATGTGCAAACACATTTTGTAATCGGTCGTTGGTACCTCAAGAAGTATTAACGGTCGCATGAAGGATGTGTAAGCGAAATTCAATTAAAAATTCACTAATAAGTGCTTTGGACAAAGGACGAGAGTACGATTGCTTGATTTGAATTTCCAAGTGTAGGGGTGATCTATACACACACGTAGGGGTATGTGATTGGAATTTATATAAGAGAGAGGAATGAAAGATAGAACTTGTATCTTTAATAGAGTTGATAGAAATTCCTAAGTGGAGATGAAACCCTAGAAGGAAGACTTAAGAGATGCCGAAAGCTAAGTAGGTCTACATAACATATATAATCTTAAGTTAAATAATGAGGAAGTGTGAAGAATATGGATGGATAATTTGCGAGTCAAAAGATAATAGAATTCCTTGTTAGAAAACCTAATTGGAGAACAAAAGTCAATGGACCAAGTTGATAGGATTTTGTGGGTGTAATCCGCTAAAAACCCTCAGGAGACAACACTCTTCCTACTAGGAACACCTAGAGGTTTAACGGCTTGTTGCACGTGCTCAGTGCAATCACGTTTCCCTACGAAAGTGTGGTTAGGATTTTAGTAAATAAAAATAAGTTTGCTCGAGGACGAGCAAAAGATAAGTTTGGGGGTATTTGTTCAGACCATAATATTGCATTATTATATTCCCCATTCTTATATATTTTACAAATAAACAGGTGCTTTTGACGCATGTCTGCTACATGTTACAGGTTACAGGTTCTTGGACAGAAAACAGTGAAAACGATGTAAAGACGATGAAAAAGTGGACTTTAACCAATGAACAGAAGATCTTGATCAAGCCTACATAAGAAACAGTTCACAAAGCAAGATTCAAGATATCGACACAAAGCGGACGGTTAAAAATCCATTGCAAATTGTTCACTGAAGATCTGGAACCAACCTAGAAGCCCAAATGGAAAAAGATATATAGAAATAAGAAGCCCAAGACAACAAGAAGCAGCCCACAAAACTTCACTCCTTGATCTCTCTAAAGGGCCGCGGAACCGCGGCCCAAGCCCTCTATTGCCGCGGTTCCGTGGCCATCTGGTGCACGTGTCGGTGCAGAAAATTTGTGGAGATGCGTCGGTGCGTTTGTTGGGATTTTTAGGGGGTATTTTTGTAATAGCAGATGTGAGAGTCAATGTAACCCTAGGGTTTCCTATCCTCTATAAATAGGAACTCTAAAATTCTGTATGGGGCCATGCCTCTTTTCATTTCACAAATTCAGATCTGTTCTGCATTATTGTTTGGAGGGAGCCATCAATAAAATTAGTAAGTTACTTTTATTTCTTAGTTTTAATTCTCTTTTAATTAGAATGTCTTTTAATCCCCTAATGAGCGAGTAATCTCCTCGCTTGTTAGGGTTAGCCTTAGGGAAAGGTTTGAGAGATGAGATATCTCACCCCTTTCATGCCATTCACACCTAAGAATTAGAACTCCATGCATGCACGCACACACCGCTCCCTACGGCACCTTATCCCTCGAGGTAATGGTGACACCGTAGTATAAAGGACCGGCTGCTCGTGTTTTCCATGGAGGTTAGGGTAATTATCGATAAAGGAAGGACAAAAATCTAGAGGAAGAAACATCTTCCCAAAAGATTCTAATCCACTTTATTGATAATTACTATAACATCTAATAGATCTAAAATAAGGCATTGAAAGCGGTGAGGAAACCTTTAATCTCCCAACTTCCCCTAAGCCTAACCCTAGCAAGACTTTAATTTAGATTAATTTAGTTTATCGATAGATCTAGGTTCTTTGGATTTAATAAATCAATCCAAACAACATTTGGAATCAACTCGTAAAAACACATTAAGAAAATTACACATCTCTGTGGATCGACCCGTACTCACCGGCTAGCTGCAAAGCGACGCCGTTTCTGATTGTGGTTAACATATATCTTTGAAATAATCAACGTCCTGGCAGCCCGTGCGGAGGCTGCAAAGCTTGCTAATTCAGCGAATCAGGGTGTCCATCATCGCCTGAGTGCATCCCACCGGGTTGCCGAGAGGAAGCTGGAGGATCTGGCCGATCGCTTCGCGGCCATGGAGAAGGAGAGGGACGCCAGCAGGGGGATGCTGAGGTGGACTTCTGGTGGCCCTGACTGCCGAGGTTCGGGCCAGGAAAGCCGTGGCCGATTACAGGGTGTCAGAGCAGTTTTACACCGAGCTTGGTGAGTATTCCGCCGTCGCGTGGAATAAGGCTCTGGATGCCGTGAAGGAGCAGCTTCCCGAGTTTGCCGATGGCGAGCTCCGTGCTCGGGTCCCACTCCCGGTGGAAAGGCTTCCGGCAGACAATGATGAGGGAAGTGAGGCGCGCCCCTGGTGGCAAAACCTCCGGTGGTGAAGCCTCCGGCAGGTCGCGATGCCAGTGATGAGGGAAGCGAGGCGCGGGGGGGTTTGGCTTCATCTTGAACTTGCGGAGCACTTCGAAGGCCTCGCCCAGATCCCTGGTATGGTCGGCCGATGAGACGGATTTGACGAGCATATCGTCAACGTAGACCTCCATATTCCTGCCGATCTGTGGCTTGAACATGTGATTGACCAACCGTTGGTACGTGGCCCCGGCGTTCTTGAGGCCGAAGGGCATCACCCTGTAGCAATATAACCCCCAGTCCGTTGTGAATGCGGTGAGATCTTCATCTTCCGGATTCATACGGATCTGATTGTAGCCGGAGAAAGCATCCATGAAGCTCAAAAGCTCGTGGTCGGTCGAGCTGTCGACGAGCTGATCTATCTGAGGGAGTGGATAGTTGTCCTTGGGGCAAGCCTTATTGAGGTCGGTGAAGTCGACGCACATGCGCCACTTTCCGCTTGACTTCTTGACCAGGACTAGGTTCGCCAACCACTCCGAGTAGGGTACATTCCTGATGAAGTTGGCAGCGAGAAGTCGATCAACCTCATCTTTGATAGCCTTTTGTTTGACCGGGGCGAAGCTTCTCTTTTTCTGTTTGATGGGTCGGACCGCAGGGTCAACCCCGAGCTTGTGGGAGATGACTTTGGGGTCAATCCCAGGCATATCATGTCACGCCCCGCTTCCCAGAGTACGCAAGATTGGGCACGTGACACAGCCAACCATGCTACCTGTGGGTAGGAAGTATCCATCCACAGTCACATTACGGTTGTAAGGTTATCAAGAACAAGATAATAAGCTAAACTAATACATGTCCAAATCCATAATAATGTGAATCAATAAACAATAAGTGCGGAAGCAATGATCCAATATGATAATAGAAAGGTACGTCCCATAATGCGGGATCGCACCTGGAAATAAAATGCAATAAACAAACTAACCACTATAGAACTCAAATCAGCCTGCTGGCTAAAGGACTCCTGCACGGTCGGCGACAGTAGTAGAGAATCTGAGCCATGCAAAACCCAGACGTCAGCGCGTCAAGACATCAAGTATATAATGTAAACATGGTAATAAGCAGTGCAGATATGAACATGAATAAAGCAGTACAATAACAGAGCAGGATAAAGTGCAATGGTGACTGAACTGTCCTATCAGGTTTCTACTCTATAGTCTTTGAAACCAATTGATGAATCGTCGATGTAACCCAATAGTATCCCGTACATACCCGGGACCACGGCCACAATATTCTCGGCGGCAGCCGAGACATGCCGTTAGGCACAGAATAGGAAAGTGTACACTCGGTATTACCCCGTACATACCCGGGATCACGGCCACAATATTCTCGGCTGCAGCCGAGACATGCCGTTAGGCACAGAAAGGAAAGTGTACACTCGAACGGTAGTGAACTGTCGAGTTACAAGTCAGGTTCATCTTTGATTTCCCCATACCCCCAAGCTATGTATGTCAGGTCAGGTATTCAGTAGTCAAGGACTAATGCCAACACAAAATCCGGTAAGAGTAGGTCTGTCTGGATAAACAGCAGGGATGGTCGGGTTTGTCGGCATTAGGCATGAAATCATGAAACAAGTAATGTCATGGTACAACAGGATGAGTCGGTATGTATGTATATGTCAGGTGTAGCAGGGTCAGGCCATTATGTAGTGCAATCGGGTAAGTGCTCACAACAGGTATACAATCAATAATGAACAGCAGCAGGAAACAGTAATTAACCATAATATTCCATGTAACCACAGTGATGTTTGTATTCTCTTATTAACAGGTTCAAGCACCTTTAGGGTGCAATAGCCACAAGGTGAAGCAATATCCACAACCATGAAGTAATGAAGCTACAGGAATTTACATTAAGTATAATAATTGTCTCGTGAATGATTTAACAGTTTAAGCAGATATGATCCAGTCGTTTTATTTAGTTGAAATATGGATTGATGTTGGGTTGATTAATTACGAGAACTATTATAACGATTCCATGTTAAGATAACTGCAATAGTATGATATCAATTACCATCATTAAGTTGTTGTATTAAATAGTGTGAATTCAATTGCGTGGCAAGACTAGATCTCGCACGCTAGCATGTTAGAGCAAGTATTCAGATACTTGCCTCGACGGTTTCTGCAATCTGGAATACGGATGCGAAGTCGGCAGAAAACACGATATGATAGCACGGGCCACGGATCGAGCCCCAACAGAGAACAACGGGATCACACGGACCAGGGTACTTCGCCGGAGCGTCGGGTTCGCCAAGACGGCACGGTCGGATTCCGGCAAAAACACGACAACTAGTTAGCAATACACGATAACCTAATACGATCAGCGGGGGGTGATTTGCACAGAAGGAAGGAAGGGGAAGCTTACAGAGAGATATACCAGGTGACCCCGGCGAGCTCGACGGCGCTGGAACGCCGGCGAGGCAACGGCGGCGGCTGCAAGGGCTGAATGGCCTCGGGGTGCGCGGGAGAGGGTGCTGCGGCGAGTGGATGAAAGGGTGGTCGGCTCTGGTGATCGAGGGGGAGACGGAGGTGGCCCTGGTGACGACGGCGAGGTCGCCGGCGCGTTCTCCGGCGAACAGCGGAGGGTAGGCGATGGGTTAAGGGCTCGGGTTGGTGGTCCGGCGAGGGGAGGAGGGAAGCGACGACGAGGTCGGGACGAGGAGGGTGATAGGGAGTCGTGGGAGTCGTCGGCGACGAGAGGTGGCGTCGACGGCGAGGTCTGCGGGGTTGGAGGCGTCGTCGGGTTGGGTGCAGGCGCGGGAATCGTCGGAGGAAGGAGGTAAGGGGGTGCGGTGAGGTCGACGAGGTGGTGACGGCGACGGCGAGGTCGTGAGGAGATCGGCGGTGAGGTCGCGAGGCTAAGGTTAGGGTTTCGTTGGGTTCTCGTGGGAGAAGATGAGTTGGGGAGGAGGCTGTATGAGGTTTTTAAAAATATAAGAAGAGAGAGAGGGAGATTGGAGAGAGAAAGAGAGAGAGATTGAGGGAGGAGAGAGAGAGATAGGGAAAGGGAGGCGGGGCCCACGCGGGTATAATCCCACGCAGCGATTGGCTGATCACGAATTAAGAAGGGATTTTAAGAGGATTTGAAAGATTTTGGCAGGGATTTAATGGTTATGAATATATTTCGTATATTTATATAGTTTTAAAGATATTAAGTTAAATGGGCCCTTTTTGGCGCGAAATGAAACATTTCCAAATCGCGCCCGGGTTGCGCCCAAATGTTCCAAATTCAAATTATAGGATTTTAAGCGGGTTCCAAATTTTGAAAAGAGGTGTTTAATGATTAAAATGCATGCCCCCAAGTCGGACACTTGCACGCGCGCGTAGTCGTCCAAACTTGCCCGTTTAGCCAAACGGAACGGAATCTCGACGCGCGGACGCTACCACGCGACTAGTGGCGACGAGTAGGCCAACATGGACATTTTAAATTTCATTTTAGGAGTTAAAATTTGTTATGTGCCAAAATGACTTAACCGGTTAAAATTTAGCAATAAACCCCAGAAAAACAGAATAATTGAAAAGAGCCATATATAACCCTCAACTTGTAATATAAATAGTATTATTGGGCTCGGGTGTTACATATCAGCAGGCGCCCAGGCGAAGATGTCGGAGTTATTTCTAAGGAATATGACCAGGTCATCCCGCTGAGTCCCTGCAAAGAGTGATCCGACCTGAACGGTTTTTTCCTCATCCCCTTCCGTCAGGGGAACCTCGGTCAATGGTTCGACCGGCGTCCCCCGGACCTCCTTCCGCTCGTCTCGGGTGTCCAGAGAACCCTTGATGTCGTTATTTACGTCAGCGTCGTCGGCCGGCTGCTTGGACGAAGATGTTTCGGTAAGGCATACCTTCGCGACCCGCTAGTTCTCGTAGACCCGACCTATTCCGCCCTGATCGAGAGGGAACGTCATCGCCAGGTGGTAGGTCGATATCTGGGCCTGGAGGAAGTTCAGCGTCGGCCGGCCGAGGAGGACGTTGTAGGCCGATGGGACCTGATCAGTCGAAAATATTGCATTTTTAACACATCAATTTCCCTACTCTTTGCAATCATCTAAAGGTGTTCGGTATAAATATAGCACATATTAGCAATTCGTCTGTAAAATACCAAATAACATGTGTTATACATTATAACCGACATTTTGAGGGAAATTGAGTGTTTATTATTTCACGCATGATCTTTGTATATCGCAACACTTGTCTCGAGATTGTGTGCAGGAAATTACAGGAAAAGAGCCGAAACTGCTAAAAGTGCTGATAAAAATACGCCAAGTCTAAGACTTGTGATCTGGAAGGGAACAAGAAAGTATAAAAATATTTCAGACATCAGAAAAGTGCTAAAACACCAACACAAAGTTACTCTGGAATTTTCGTGCATCAAATCCACAAAAGGGCCGCGGATCCACGGCCGAAGGGGCCTATTAGCGGCGGATCCGCGGCCATGGTGACACGTCATCGGCAGAATATTTCTTCGGGAATCTCCTTTCAAGAGGGAAACTTCTTCAACACACTTCAGTCTCCAGAAATCTCCAGAAGCTTCTTCTTATAACAACCAAGCTTCTCTTGTAAGCTAGATAACTACCTAAATCTAGAAGCTTCCTTTATAACTACCAAGCTTGCAAGAGAAGCTAAACCTAGCTTAGCTTCTAAAGGAAGCTAAACCTAATCAAGCTTCTAAGGGAAGCTAAAGAAGAAGGCTATATAAAGGGACCCAAGGTTTCATTCCAAGGGTTGTTCGTTGTCCAACAATTCACCCACAAGTTGAGTGACACAGCTTGTGCATCCAAACCCTAGCCCCAAATCCATCTCAAAAAGCCAAATCAAGATTCATCGAGTTCAAATCGAGCAAGCATCCACGAGCCTTTTGAAGCGAAGCCGTTCTTCATCCGAGCAAGAGATCCAAGGCGATCCGCGACTCAAGAAGATCGATGCGAAGCTAGTTTGATGATTTTTGTTCCTCCTCAATTCTTGTAGTTCTTGAGTGTATTGTAACGAAACATCAAATAATAAAGGTGACGATCATTAATCTTGCTTTCTATTCATTCTCGCATTATGATTTAGTTCTTGACTTCTTTATAATGATGCGTGAGTAAACTCCGCTTGTAGAGGATTCGAGAGAATTGATAGATCTAATGATGATCAAATCTTAATACTAGTCTTAATTCTTATGAGATTTGTGAACTCTAGCAAAAAGAATCATTGATGGCCTAATTTAAAGCGAAATGACTTCTTGATTATTTCGTTGCAAATTAGGGATCAAATGGTTGATGATTTTCTTTGCTAGAGATTAGATCCGAATAATCTTGATTGAAAAGACAATGGATAGAAGAAGAATAGAAGAAGAAACCCTAGTTTCTTCAATAGATTCCTAATCTTCATCATAATCATCAATCTAGTTACAAATTATCAATAGATAAGATCAGGAATTATTAGATTCATTATTAACTGCTAATTCAATCGAATCCTACAAGCTATTCTTCATTATCTTGATAAATCAAAGTGATTGGGACATTTCTTGATTCTTGATTCTAGATCTTTAGTTTCTTTATGTTTCTTGAAATTTACAAATCTTGAATCAATTTTCTTGCAATTTTCTTTTATCATTTAATTTTCGACTCAACTAAACAATAACGAGCAAATCACACTTTCTCAGTGGACGATCCGTTCTCATTGACGAAACTACAATAGACACCGTCAATTGAATGCGGTTTACAAATTTCTTTGGTTGTGATCTTTACACTTTTCTAAACACGACATCGAATTTTAGAAACAATCAAATGACGCCGTTGCCGGGGATCGTGTGCTAATTTGTTCATTTTTGAAATTTGAGTTGAAAGATTTATTATTCCATCAGAATTTTTAGATCAAAATTCGCACAAATACTAAACGATTTGTTGTGATTTATTGCAAGGAGATCTGGAATCTGTGGAGCGAGAGGAAAAAATTTCTGAATATTCCAGAGAGTTCAGGGAGTGAACATGAACTGTTCCTGAAAATTTTTGTGCAGGGAACTCAGTGAACGGCGGCAGAACCGCGGTCTTAGGAGGCATCTTGCGGCGGAAGCGCGGTCAGTCTAGGGCTTTACTGTTCCAAAATTCTTAGGTGATTCTCTGTCTTTCTTATCTCCTCCCTGCTCTGTCCATTAACCAATATCTGCATGTTTCTTTGCAAAATTCGCAGCGCCGTAAAAAGAAAAAACTGTGCGTGTTTGATCTTGGTTGTTTGCATTTTTTAATACGGAAATTAAGGGGCAAAGACCAAATTCAGATTAGGTGGGGAGTTCATTACCCTTCCTAAGCCCCAAAAATCACAAAACTGCATCCGCATTACCTTCACTAACTAAAAAATATCTAGACATGACTCTAAGGACCATCGCGCTCACTTAGGACAGAAGGAGGTCGTGGGTAATCTATTGCTTATCCGCGTTTCTTTTGTGGTGTCTAAGGCAAGTGTGTCTAAGGCAAGTGGTTACTTAATTAGGCCCACTACTTACGTAGTGGAGAACCTCCCACTTACCTGGCACTTACCTGGCCACAGGAGGGACAAGGAGGCAATAGAGAATTGATCTTGCGACTTGTCTTCTGGAAGTCTAGGAGCGGTCTAGAGACTTGACCTAGGTGACCACTAGATTTAGGGTTGCTTGTGCATTGTTTGTGATTTGATTTTTCAAAAATCCGTATTTTTCAAAACCAAACACCAATCTCATCTTTTCCTTAATTATCACAACGCTGCTACTTGTGCTATACCATTTAGTGCATGCTCGGCTGGACACGGGATTCTAGCGCCCGTCTTGTCCGCGTTCCCCCTATCGACTCCGAAGTCGGTATTTCTGCATCTAATTTTTCTTTACCCACCACCACACCCACTTCGATGGACGGTTCTTCATCTAACTTCTTTAACACTACTCTGCCACCATCCGCAGGTGCGCAGAATCCACCCCGCATCTCTCTCCAGGAGAGATGTTACCCTATGCGAGGTCCTCTTACGACCTGTCTCATCATTCCACCAGCCAATGGGGACAACTTTGAAATCGAACCCCAATACATCAATCTTCTACCCAAATATCATGGTCTCGGGTCTGAAGACGCATATGTCTTTATTACCAAATTTGAAAATGTATGCGCAATGATGGGTACTTCACAGCTTTCTGTGGATGCTATGTGTCTACGTCTTCTCACATTTACTTTGTGCGATATAGCCAAGAAGTGGCTTTACAACACAGCCACACATTTCATTTCGAACTGGGGAGAATTCGTAATAGCATTCCTTAAGAAATTCTATCCTAATCATAAGACAGCTCGAGTCCGTAGCGAAATAAATCAATTTACCCAGCTTCCAAATGAACCATTCTCGAAGTGTTTTGAACGCTTCAAGAATCTATTAGTTCAATGTCCACATCACGGAATCCCTAGGTGGGATCTGTGCAGAATCATATATGAGGGCATTAATCCTACCACTAAACAGAACCTTGAATCCATATGTCAAGGCACCTTCATGAATAAAGATGATGGTGAAGCCTGGAGATTTCTAAAAGATTTCACTGAAAAATCTTTACAGTGGGAGAGTGTAAACCAGTCATCGTCTAGGGGTGGCATTCACCAAATTGATGTTTCCATAGGAGTTAGAGCTGAAATGGCAGCAATGCAAAAGAAACTCGAAGTTATGGAACATAAATTTTTAGCAGCCTCCCTAAACCAGATGTCGCTCCCCAAAACTGTATGTGGATGTTAAACTGATCTATCTCATCTTACGGAAGAATGTCCTTTAAATTCTCCATTTCAAGGTCAAGAGCATACCAATGCTGCTTTCCAACAAAGACCTAGAAACGATCCGTATTCTTCCACTTATAATCAGGGTTGGAGGATTCACCCTAACTTTTCTTGGAACCAACAAAAAAATCAACACACGGTTCTAAACCAAAATAATTTTCAAAGGGCTCCTCCACCACAACAGCAACCACTTCAACTGATTCAGCACCCTTATCAATCACCAAACTTTCAAAATCCGGTCAACACTTCTGCGCCTTTGCAATTGACCGGTATTGATGAATCCTCTTCACTCGCACAAACCATGAATTTAATTCTGAAAAATTTCATGCAAGTGTCGGCTGAGGTTAAGTCTTCTGTCGATGATATAAAGAAAAACTCCGCCTCCCAATCTGAGAGTATAAAATCGATGGAAGCTCAAATTGCACAATTAAAAGCCGAGATGAGTGCTAGAGAAAAAGGGAAACTTCCCTCTCAACCCTTACCGAATCCTGGGCATTACAATGTGAATGACATCACAACGTTGAGATCGGAAAGAGTGCTGAATAATCACATCGGGGAAGAGATTGATGATAATGAAAGATTTATCAATAATACCCCGGCTTAGACCTTTCCTTTCACACACACTTCTACTTCTGATTCTTGTTCTTCTACCCCACCACCTTCTTGCGAGCCTATTCTTCGTTTCCCCCAAGGCTCGACACCTCAGCAAACCTCTTCTAGTCCACCAAATACGATCCCCACTCCTATTCTGGGATCAATTCCACACTCACCACCTTCTCCAATGATGGACCAGCTATTATTGCTAAAGCTCCTTATCCGAATCGGTTAAAGGGTAACAAATCAAGTCCACATATGGAGAAGATTATGGAAATGTTCAAACAGGTTAACATCAACATCCCTCTTCTAGATGCTATTCAACAAGTACACGCTTATGCGAAAATTCTTAAAGACTTGTGCACTAGGAAGAGGAAGACTCAAGTGCCTAAAAAGGTCTTCATGACCAATAATGTTAGCACTGATTTTACCCCACAGTTACCAAAGAAACGTAAGGACCCAGGATGTCCTGCGATATCGATTTCTATTGGGGGTAAAAACATTAACCGTGCTTTACTTGACCTGGGCGCAAGTGTTAACCTGCTTCCATATTCTGTTTACGAGCAGTTAAGAATTGGAGAGTTGAAACCAGCTCATTGCACTCTCCAAATGGCAGACCGATCAATCACCAAACCTAGGGGTGAACTGGAGGATATGTTGATAAAAGTCGGGGAATTTATATTCTCTGTGGACTTTATTGTTCTCGATACACAGTCTGTAGCAAACCCACGGAACCAAATTCTGGTGATTTTGGGTCGACCATTCCTCGCCACTTCTAATGCTATCATTAACTGTCGAAACGGTTCAATGAACCTATCTTTTGGAAAAATGACAATTGAACTGAACATCTATAAAATTGGAAGTCAGCCATCTGAACCCTCTGCTCACATACTTGATGTCTGTTCTGTCCACGAGATTGCTCCTGAAAGTTGCGAAGTTGATGAACTTTGCTTTGATGATCTCGACGACACTAGCACATCAATGTTTGATCTTGCACATCCTAGTGAGGACACATTTTCCACGCTTGAGTCTGATACTCTTGACTCATCACTTTCTGAGTCTGTATCCTATGCAGGCTACGAGCTTCTCCTTGACTCCGAATATCATTCGATGCCCCCACCTTCTATAGTTGCTCCGCCAGCATTAGATCTCAAACTTTTACCTTCTCATCTTAAATATGCATATTTAGGTGGGAATGAGTCTTTACCTGTTATCATATCATCTTCTCTAGTCTCAGAGCAAGAGAATGCGCTTTTGACGGTATTGAGATCTAATAGGCAGGCGTTTGGTTGGACTATGGCTGACATCAAAGAGATTAGTCCCTTGATTGTAGAACATCATATACATTTGATGGATGAAGCCAAACCAACCTGGGAACCACAGAGACGGTTGAACCCCGTCATGAAGGATGTGGTGAAGAAAGAGATCGTCAAATGCCTTGACAATGGTATCATTTACCCAATCTCCGATAGCCAATGGGTAAGTCCAATTCATGTCGTCCCTAAGAAATCTGGCATTACGGTCGTAACAAATGAGGCAAATGAGTTAATCCAGACACGCACTCAAACTGGGTGGCGTGTGTGTATTGATTATAGAAAACTCAATGCCGCAACGAGGAAAGACCACTTTCCTCTACCTTTTATTGACCAGATGCTGGAACGCTTAGCTGGACGAGATTACTACTGCTTTATGGACGGATACTCTGGCTATAACCAGGTCCCTATTGCCAAAAAGGATCAAGACAAGACCGCATTTACTTGTCCTTTGGGTACTTTTGCTTATAGACGCATGCCCTTTGGGTTATGCAATGCTCCCGCTACATTTCAGCGGTATATGATGAGGATATTCTCAGATATGGTCGAGAATTTTTTAGAGATTTTCATGGACGATTTCTCGATATTCGGAGATTCTTTTTCTGACTTCCTATCACATCTTAACGCAGTTCTTACTCGTTGTAAAGAGAAGAACTTAACCTTGAATTGGGAAAAAATGCCATTTCATGGTCCAAGAGGGAATTGTGCTTGGACATGTTATTTCACGGAAAGTCATTGAGGTTGACAAAGCTAAAATAGATGTCATTCAAAACCTTCCTCATCTCAAATGCGTCAAGGATATACGATCGTTTCTTGGCCATGCAGGCTTTTACAGGAGATTCATTAAGGATTTTAGCAAAATTGCTAGACCTTTAACTCATCTCTTGGCCAAGGACACAACCTTTCACTTTGACTCGGATTGTGAGGCGGCATTCGAATCACTCAAACACTCTCTCACTACAGCCCCCGTTTTATCATCTCCAGATTGGAACCACCCTTTTGAGCTTATGTGTGATGCATCAGATTTTGCAGTTGGTGCAGTCTTAGGACAGCACATTGAAAAAATACCACACGTGATCTATTGTGCAAGCAAAACTCTGAATGATGCTCAAATTAATTATACAACTACCGAAAAAGAAATTTTGGAAGTTGTATTTGTATTAGAAAAATTCAGGCCTTACTTGATTGGCTCACCAATTGTTGTGTATACTGACCACTCCGCCTTGAAACATCTTTTGGCGAAGAAAGATGCTAAAGATAGGCTAATACGTTGGATCCTTCTATTACAAGAATTTAATCTTGTTATTAAAGATAAGAAAGGATGTGAAAACGTTGTAGCCGACCATCTTTCGCGCATCTCTTCTTCACCTGTGACCCTGCCGATCAATGATTCTTTTCCGGACGAACAACTCTTGAATATATCCACTGAACCTTGGTGCGGGGATATTGTGAATTATCTTGCTACGGGACTTATCCCCCGCGAATGGTCAAAACAGGACAAACATCGATTTCTATCCCAAGTAAAACACTTTTACTGGGATGGGCCATATCTGTTTAAGTATTGTCCTGACCAGATCATTTGCCGGTGTGTCCCTAAGGATGAATTCAAGAGTGTTCTATCTTTTTGTCATGATCAGGCATGTGGGGGTCATTTCGGTCCTCGAAAGACGGCGGAGAAGGTTTTGCAATGCGGTTTTTATTGGCCGATTTTGTTCAAAGATGCATTTGATCATTGCAAAACATGTGCACAGTTTCAACACACGGGTAGGATTTCCCGGAGAAATGAGATGCCACAGCAACCCGTCTTAGTGGTTGAAATTTTCGATGTTTGGGGCATTGACTTTATGGGTCCTTTTCCCAACTCCTTTAGGAATATGTACATATTGCTTGCGGTTGATTACGTCTCAAAGTGGGTTGAAACTATTCCTTATTGCACTAATGACAAAAAGATTGTCATTAAGTTCTTAAAAGAAAACATCTTTTTGCGATTTGGACACCCACGTGCTATCATTAGCGATAACGGGACACATTTCTGCAATCGGTCTTTCGAGACTTTGATGCGAAAATATGCAATCAACCACAAACTTTCTACACCCTATCATCCCCAAATGAGCGGGCAAACTGAGATTTCAAACAGACAAATCAAACAAATTCTGGAGAAAACAGTTTCTAAAAATTGAAAATATTGGTCAACCAAATTGACAGATGCTTTTGGGGCATTCTGTACTGTATATAAAACCGATCTAGGGATGTCTCCTTATAGATTAGTGTTTGGGAAGGCTTGTCACCTTCCGGTCGAGATTGAGCACAAAGCAATGTGGGCCATTAGGGAACTTAACTTTGACTTAAATCAAGCCTGCAACTTTCAGAAACTGCAATTAAACGAGCTAAGCGAACTCCGCGATGAAGCTTATGATAATGCTGTGATTGTAAAGAATCGAACTAAGGTATTTCACGATAAAAACATTTTGAGAAAAACTTTTATACCTAGTCAACAAGTCCTTCTTTATGATTCACGACTCCATCTTCATGCGGGTAAGCTACGATCTCGATGGAAAGAATCTTTTGTTGTGCGGTACGTATACTCGCACGGGACAGTTGAGGTAGAAAATGTTGAAAACGGTACAATTTTTAAAGTAAATGGTCATAGACTAAAACCGTATTTTTCCACTGACCCCTCGGAGGAGCTCCTGTTTTTACAGGAGCCGCTTTATAATGACTAATTTTCCTCCACCTCACCTCCATGACTTGGTAATTTTGTCACATCTTTAGAATGGAGGTGAGTCAATTTGTAAATAAATTTTAGAAAAATATAAAAAAATATTTATATAAAACAAAATCATAAAAAGTTTTTTGTACATGAATAAGAAATAAGTTTGGGGGAGATTTTCCACAATCATATTTCATGCCCCCTGTAACAAATTTTAGCCTCCCAAGTTTACAGGTTTCTGAGCTTTAACAGATAGCAATAGTGAGGACACTGTTGAAAACAAGTTTGGGGGAGGTTTGTGCTTATTTGCACATCATTGGCATCATACTTTGCATAAGCACAAAACTTTTAAAACATATAAAAAGTTGAATTTTTTTTTTTAAAATAAAAATATTTAATATTTAATTTTATAATAAAAGATTAGATAGTGAAAAATTACATCCATAAGATTAGAAAAGTTTAAGAAAACCTAGAAATTTAGAAGTTTCCTTAAACGAAACTAGTAATAAGTAGTCATGAGCCGTTGTCCCAAGGGTTAGTAAGAAGAAGGAAGTCACTAATCTGCGGATAAAAATAAGTCTGAAAAATAGTTTCTATTCTGGAACCCAAATATTTGAATGTTGATACCCTACTATTCGCACTTACACACGTCTTGAAGCACGGGATAGTAGAGGATACCTTGAAATGCTCTTGTCTAAAAGCCAAAGTACGAAGGAAATAAAAAATTGAATAAAATAAAAAAAATGGTGAGAAAAATGAACACTGGTTTTGTTATAGCCAAGGCAGCAATAAAAAAATATAGCAAGGATGCTTCATCACCTAGTGCCTTAGACCAACTGGTTTGGGAGTCACTACTAAACCTTAGGTGATGCAAGACGAGGAAAATACAAATACACCGTATAAGCGACCACATGAGTAATCGGTCGGTTAGTACCTCAAGAAGTATTAACAGTCGCATGAAAAATGTGTGAGCAAATCCATCTAAATATTCATTGATTAAAAAGTACTAAGATAGATGGACAAGAGTATGATAGCTTGAATTGAATTCTCCGAGTGTAGGGATGTCTATTACACACACGTAGGGTAATATGATCGATATTTGGAAGAAAGGTAGGAATAAAGAATAAAGATGATGTTTTATTGAGGGATGATGTGATTTCTAATATCTTTTCATAACTATTAAGATAGGGCTCATGACAACCGAAAAGCTAGTACAGTTGGAAACTCTAATTTTCAAAGTGTTTCTTTTACAATTCTTATCTTTATATGTAACTTTCACGGTCTTCCTTTTATTATGGGATTTTGTGGGTGCAATCCGCTGAAAACCCTCAGGAGACAACACTCCTCCTACTACGGACACCTAGAGGTTTAAAGGCTTGTTGCACATGCTCAGTGCAATCGTGTTGCCTACGAAAATGTGCTAGTTAGTTTTTTCTCTTTCTTTATTTTCTCCTTCTTTTTAAATAAAGATGTTTGCTCGAGACAACCAAAATTAAGTTTGGGGGAATTTGATCAGTCGAAAATATTGCATTTTTAACACATCAATTTCCCTACTCTTTGCAATCATCTAAAGGCGTTCGGTATAAATATAGCACATATTAGCAATTCGTCTGTAAAATACCAAATAACATGTGTTATACATTATAACCGGCATTTTAAGGGAAATTGAGTGTTTATTATTTCACACATGATCTTTGTATATCGCAACACTTGTCTCGAGATTGTGTGCATGAAATTCCAGGAAAAGAGCCGAAACTGCTAAAAGTGCTAATAAAAATACGTCAAGTCCAAGACTTGCGATCTGGCAGTGAACAAGAAAATATAAAAATATTCCAGACATCAGAAAAGTGCAAAAACACCAACACAAAGTTACTCTGGAATTTTCGTGCATCAAATCCACTAAAGGGTCGCGGATCCGCGGCTGAAGGGGCCTATTAGCGGCGGATCCGCGGCCATGGTGACACGTCATCGGCAGAATATTTCTTCGGGAATCTCCTTTCAAGAGGCAAACTTCTTAAACACACTTCAGTCTCCAGAAATCTCCAGAAGCTTCTTCTTATAACAACCAAGCTTCTCTTGTAAGCTAGATAACTACCTAAATCTAGAAGCTTCCTTTAAAACTACCAAGCTTGCAAGAGAAGCTAAACCTAACTTAGCTTCTAAAGGAAGCTAAACCTAATCAAGCTTCTAAGGGAAGCTAAAGAAGAAGGCTATATAAAGGGACCCAAGGCTTCATTCCAAGGGTTGTTCGTTGTCCAACAATTCACCTACAAGTTGAGTGACACAGCTTGTGCATCCAAACCCTAGCCCCAAATCCATCTCAAAAAGCCAAATCAAGATTCATCGAGTTTAAATCGAGCAAGCATCCACGAGCCTTTTGAAGCGAAGCCGTTCTTCATCCGAGCAAGAGATCCAAGGCGATCCGCGACTCAAGAAGATCGATGCGAAGCTAGTTTGATGATTTTTGTTCCTCCTCAATTCTTGTAGTTCTTGAGTGTATTGTAACGAAACATCGAATAATAAAGGTGACGATCATTAATCTTGCTTTCTATTCATTCTCGCATTATGATTTAGTTCTTGACTTTTTTATAATGATGCGTGAGTAAACTCCGCTTGTGGAGGATTCGAGAGAATTGATAGATCTAATGATAATCAAATCTTAATACTAGTCTTAATTCTTATGAGATTTGTGAACTTTAGCAAAAAGAATCGTTGATGACCTAATTTGGAGCGAAATGACTTCTTGATTGTTTCGTTGCAAATTAGGGATCAAATGGTTGATGATTTTCTTTGCTAGAGGCTAGATCCGAATGATCTTGATTGAAAAGACAAGAGATAGAAGAAGAAGCCCTAGTTTCTTCAATAGATTCATAATCTTCATCATAATAATCAATCTAGTTACAAATTATCAATAGATAAGATCAAGAATTATTAGATTCATTATTAACTGCTAATTCAATCGAATCCTACAAGCTATTCTTCATTATCTTGATAAATCAAAGTGATTGGGACATTTCTTGATTCTTGATTCTAGATCTTTAGTTTCTTTATGTTTCTTGAAATTTACAAATCTTGAATCAATTTTCTTGCAATTTTCTTTTATCATTTAATTTTCGACTCAACTAAACAATAACAAGCAAATCACACTTTCTCAGTGGACGATCCGTTCTCATTGACGAAACTACAATAGACACCGTCAATTGAATGCGGTTTACAAATTTCTTTGGTTGTGAGCTTTACACTTTTCTAAACACGACATCGAATTTTAGGAACAATCAGGACCTTTGCTACGATGAAGTCCACAGGCAACGTACAGGACGGCCGGGCTCACCGATGTTGAACTGCACGGTGACCATCCCTTGCGCGGGAATGGAGTGGTTGGTGAACCCTGAAAGGACGTGCGAGGTCGGTTTCAAGTCTGCTGGGGCGAGCCCCATGTGCAGAAAGCAGTCGTGGAAGAGGATGTCTGCCGAGCTGCCCGAGTCGACAAGTATCCGGTGGACCTCGTACCGGTGGATTCGGGCCGTGATCACCAGAGGGTCGTTATGGGGGCATGGATATGCCGTGGAGGTCTCCGTCGCCAAAGGTGATAGGCTCGTGGCCCCTTGCCTTTTTGCTCGGGCGGCCGTCGGTGTTTTTTGCCGGCGTGGGGTGCCGAGTCTCGCACGGGCTCGACCGGCCCCCTGTCGTCATGACCATAGTTCTCGATGGGCCCCGGTTCCTTCCGGCGAGGTCCCTTTGGCCCTGCAGTAGGGTGGTCCTCGAGCTGCCTTGGCGGGCTTCGCGGGAGCGACCCCATCGAGGGAGGGGATGCCAGTCATGCCTGGAAGCAAGCGAGCTGACCACCACCGTCTCGGTAGGAATAGGGATGCGGCAAGGCTCGAGGCGAGGCTCCCCGACGCGAGACATCGAGGTTGAATGGGACGGATCGAGGGGCATGCGACCGCCGGAGTCTGCGAAACGGCAGCTAGTGGGGGAGCCGACAACATTCGGTGGAGGTTCGCCCGCGCCTCCGTTGAGGGGGAGGCGGCAGCGGGTGTTTGGATGTTCAGGGTGATCGGTTGCCATGTGGATGGAGATCGGAAGGCCAACTTTATTTTTTGTGGAATTTAGTTTCCCATAGACGGCGCCAACTGATGGAGCTCCTTTTCGGGTCTCCGTCAGATGTTGTCTTCCGTCGATCTCCCGGTGGATTTTGGAGGTGTCTCCTGTTGCGTGTGGGTCTCAATGGGTCTTGAGGAGATTGGTGATTTGAGGAGTTTAGCGCCGAGTACCTGCAAAGAAGTCCCGGGGTGGTTTGGTACCACCGAGGCCCCTCCGACGATCAAGTTAGCACTAGATCCGAGTAGAGTAACGTCTAAGTGGAATAAAAAATGGCTTACTTGACCCCTCTGCGATGGGGGTTTATATAGTGGCGGCAGCACGCAGCAGCAGGCGCGAGAATCAAGCCGGCAGTTACTCTCCCGACGTCACGTCCGCGTAAAGAGCGGATCGCCCATTAATGGGGATCGTGATTGCGTGGAACGTGGAACGTGGGACGTTGCTGGCGGAGAATCTGCGCGTGGCGAGATTTGCGGAGCGGCGGTTACGCCTGTGAGTGGTAGAGTTGATCGGTCGGAGGACCGAGGAAGAAGGCCTCGGCTGGGGAGCTCGGGGATGAGCGAGAGGGCCGAGGAGTCTTGGTCCTGTGGCAGCTCGGGGTGAGCTGAAAGGCCGAGGATGCCAATTTCAAAGGGGCTCTGAGGAGAGACAGCTAGAGCTTGCAGGTCGGGTACACGGGTGGCCTGGTCGGCCCCTGTAGGCCCTTTCTTCTGAGTTCTGGGACACGTCATCTGCCTCGTGTCGTGATCATGGAGATCGCCAATATTGAGCATCATCAGTAACAATAACCCCAACCTTTATATTTTTTTTTCCAAGTTTAATATAAATTAAAATCATCACTTTTTGACATATCAGCATTGCTGACATGGTAGAAAATTAGAAGGGTTTCTTTTGCACGTGTTCCGTACATCTCTCTTTCGGCATTAATATAGCAGATATATCAAAATTCTAGATTTGAGATAAGCTTCTGAACATATATTTTTGTTTTGAACATCTTAATTTACAAATGCAAATTAAAAATTGTTTTTGTTGACTGAAATCTAAGTTATTAGGCAACTGTATTTTTTTTTTTTTGGGAGCTATTAAAAGTTAAAAGTTACCGTTTTTATTTAAAGATCATGACATCTCACGAGCCATATAGTGGCTTCATACTAGCACATTGTAAACTTGCCTGCAAATGAAAATTCGACAGATTTTTACCACAAGACAAGTCAATCATAGCTTTTGAGGAAATTTATTGGCTTATTTTATAAACATTATACTGTTGTATGTTTTTCAATCTAAGAAACCAACAGACAGATCACTTGTAACTTTAATATTTACTCTAATTTATGCACGTGCATTGCACGTGTTGGTTTAAAAAAATTTGAGAGAGGAGAGAAAAATGTGGAGGGTTCTGGAGTTTTATTTATTTATTTACATTTAAAATGGGAGGGATGAGACGGAGGGCCTGGAAATCTATGATTTTTCTCTCTTTTTTTGCCTCTTTAAAAAAATTTGGGAGGGTCCCGCCGACCTCTATTTGCATTATAAAAAAAAGATATCCATACGATGTGTAACTCAATTTGCTTATCATAGGATAGAAATACAGGGCAAAGCACAAGGATAGATAAACCGATTTGTCATTTCATATATAGTGGCCACCATATCTCTTTATCGCCTCCCTGCTATCGATAGTTGCACGCGTCTTCTTTCCATTATACTGTGAATACAACTCTGTTGGCCCCCACCGACCGATGTTGGAAACCAGAGTTGGTTTCTCCGCAGCACCTCTCACATAGTACTCTAGTGTCAATATTATTAGTTACATTTTCAAGCCCCCCTGAAGGTGGCGGTTTCCATATGTTAGGAGTGGACCTAGCCCTCTCTGCATCCAGAGTGGGACCTACCGATCCCTTCAGATACCCTGCAGTAGAGTCAATATCATTGGTTACTTTTCCTAGCGGTTCTTGAGGCGGCAGCCTCCATCCAGCCGAGTTGGGCCGGGTCCAACCACCTTCCGTTTCCAAAGAGGGTTGCGGCATCTCACAGCCGGGCCTCGGACGCTGGAACAGGCCACCGAAGCCCATTTTACGTTCACTCGTCCCGTAATCCTTTTGCCGCGGGCTAACGAGCTGCACCTAATAAGTGCTCTCTTCTATGTGGTGTTGCTTGGGTGGGCAGTCAGCCACCGCCGGCATGGGTCTTCCGTCTGGTCCAACGATTACAGGCCTGCACACATGGTCACTGATTGGATCTGTTCGGGTCAAGAGATCCGAACTGGCCCACGGGTCTGGGTTTGCTCGGGCATCCGTCTGAGTTTGCCAATACTTGAACCGAGACCCGAACCGGCTATTGGCACCATTTGTGTAGGTGCTATAATCAGCCATAGAATTTTAAATTGGAAGTTATTGAAACAGTTGGATTAATTAGCTTCTTATATAGAGGAAGGAAAAGGATTCTTTCTCTTCTCTTGGGCTCATCAATATAGAACCATATTCTTGCTTTTATTAAAGTCATCTAGTAGGACCCTTTTAAAAAAAATAAAAACAAATTAATCCCTTATTCTTTCTTTGGATAACTTTTATCCTCCAAGTATATATAACATTCTCTTTAATTTGTTATTGAGAGTGATAATCAGCTTGCATAATTTATTTATATTTTGTCGGGGACGTTATTCTCAATCAATAATATTTGTAAAACATGCGCCTTAGCTTCGTTGTAGCAGAGCCCATCCCAAAAATTTTGGTTTATTTTTCATGTTATAATAAATAAACGAATGGTAAAAGAATCTTCGAATTCGGTAACACTACTACAAAAGATTTTTAAAAATCAATACGTTTTAAGCGAAATAGTAGGAAGATGGAAGTGTTAATGGAAATGCACACAAATCTCATAAAAATTTATGGACCTTCCTTTCTTTCCTGTACAAATTGTAACAATGGTTTGGATAGTTTTTGCCATGCTCTCCTCGATAGCATTATTCGTAACGACCTGCAACATCTGCAAAGATAAAAGGTAAATGAATAAATATTAGATACCGGACGGTTTTTAACTTTTAAACGCATGTATAAAAATTTGTATTAGTGTTCATTGGGATTAGATTCTTATTCTTCTGATTCTTTTAGAACATTCGATGTGCATCAAGTCAACGGGTAATAAAGCAGTGAAGAAAGTAATAAACTCGATCAATTTTATTAAGAAATAAATCATCTTAATTTATACAACTCATACAACAACTAACTGATAACTAATAATCATAACAATCTTATATGCTAATCATAATCTCGATAATATAAATCAGAACTTATCTGATTTATGATAACCATAATATATAATACAGTTATATTCAAATATCTCATAATCACGGTGGATAACCGAGAGTTTGGATAATATCTTGAACTAAAATATGCAACTTATAGAACGACGGATTACAAGGTGGACCGAATAACCTGCAGTCTTTTTCGCTGCAAACAGTAAAGGAAAATCATGTTGCTAGAAGACGCTATAAGAAAATAATAGCTGCCTAAACGGAAAAAGATCATATTGCTAAAAGACGTTATAAAAAAATAGCTGCTAGGACTTGATATTGATGGAGGCAACTGCTTATGATCAAACTGAAAAAACCCATTTCTGAATTAGCTGTTATTGATGCAAATTTATTTATTTTGGAATAATAAACTAAAAGTATAAATGAAGATAAATTTTGGATCAAGCCATTGGCTCTGATACCTATTAGATTTAAATATTCACGAACAAGGGATATATATATATATATATATATATATATATATATATATATATATATATATATATATATATATATATATAGAGAGAGAGAGAGAGAGAGAGAGAGAGAATAATGGAGGAAAGATGCCATAGGAGGGAATTTCCTCCTATGGCGTCGAAAAAGTACGACTTCCCGCATTTTTTCCGACGATCGGCATCCACCATCTTCATCGTTATCATCTAAGATGTGGGTACGCCAAATTTCATGTGATTCTACAACATTTTCACCGTTGATTTAGTGGGTTCAAAATTAACGGTTTACCGACAACATAACTTTTTACATTGCTAAATCAACGGTGAAAAAGTTGTAGAATCACATGAAATTTGGCGTACCCACATCTTAGATGATAACAATGAAGATGGTGGGTGCCGATCATCGGAAAAAATACGGGAGATCGTACCTTTTCGACGCCATAGGAGGAAATTCCCTCCTATGGCCTCTTTCCTCCATTATTCTCATATATATATATATATATATATATATATATATATGAGAATAATGAAGGAAAGATACCATAGGTGGGGATTTCCTTCTATGGCAACGAAAAATACAATATCCAAAAAAAAGTTTATATGAAATGGACTCTGCTCCAAAACAAGAAATGTATGTTTTTTTGGATTGTTTGTATGTGTATATGTATGTGCAATATATATATATATATATATATATATATATATATATACACGCGCGCGCTCGTGCGGGAATTTTATATATATATATATATATATATATATATATATATATATATATATATATATATAATGAGGTTAATGGAGGAAAGAGGCCATAGGAGAGAATTTCCGTCTATGGCGTCGAAAAAATACAACTTTCCTCATTTTTTCCAACAATTGGCACCCACCATCTTCATCGTTATTATCTAAGATGTTGATACACCAAATTTCATGTGATTCTACAACCTTTTCACCGTTGATTTAGTGGGTTCAAAATTAACGGTTTACCAACAATATAACTTTTTACATTGCTAAATCAATAGTGAAATGGTTGTAGAATCACATGAAATTTGGCATACCCACATCTTAGATGATAACGGTGAAGATGGTGGATGCCGATTGGCGGAAAAAATGAGGGAGTGTATTTTTTCGATGCCATAGAAGAAAATTCCCTCCTATGGCATCTTTCCTCCATTATTCTCATATATAATTGTGTATATGAGAATAATGGAGGAAAGATGCCATAGGAGGGAACCTATGGCCTTTTTCCTCCATTATTCTCATTATATATATATATATATATATATATATAGAGAGAGAGAGAGAGAGAGAGAGTGATCTAAGTCCTTAAATCTATTTAAGTTCTTGAAAAAAGATTAAATATTTTCTTAGTTTAATCTAACAAAAAGCTGATTCATGCCCAGTTAACTTGATGTCTTAATTGGTCAAATTAGTACAATGATTCTTTTGATAACACTAGTGTTTGTCGATTGGAAATGACCGTTCCAAATCACAAATCGCTAATGGTTTAGCTATGTTTGGTAACACAGTAATTAACTTTCGCTGTTTTTCATTAAAACTAAACATTTTTCATTACAGAAAACTGCCTTAAACCTTAATTTCATGGGAGGCTTTTTTCATTAAAATACCCTTGAATATAGCACTTTAAGTGAGCTCACTATAATAATAGAAAAAACCCTTAAGGTGGTTAACTGAAATACATCGATAATTAAGGGTACTTGAGTGTAATTTTGCCTAAATTCAATGCAAGCAAAATAACAAAACAACCCCATATCCAATTTAACTTATAGGTTCCTCGGGGACTTGCTTCTCACGGCTCAAACGAGGGGACTTCATGTAAGTCACGGAAAATGACGCCACTTAACGTCCTGATAACAATACTCCTATAAGGGTCCTCCTCTCTCTTCTTTAATAGGTACGAAACTATGCTTTCAACCTCGGATTTTATATGCAGATACATCGCATTCGCTGCTTCTGTGTCTAATAAAACCTCTGTTTTCGAGCTCATACTAATTGGTTTCCCAAAAAGATAGTAGTAGCGTCCGGGGATTTTTGGCCAGAGCAACGGCATGAGCAAATCTTCGGTCCTGATTCCAAAATGATTGTTCCTGCAAAAAAATTTAAAAAATTTAAAAAAATAAAAAAGGCACAAAAGTAGCATACGCCATGTGTTTACCCTCTAACGATCGAACGTTAAGAAAAAGGTAGAGTTTAAACAAAACGAAGTTAGGGGTTTTAAAGTTTGACCAGAAGGTTCTGGAGTTCGAGACTTCCGATAAGCACAAACGCATACCGTTAATTATACCCAATTGTCTTAGGAAATATCTAGACGGGATACCGTATTAGGCTATTCTAAATCACATCAATTTGAATAAGGATCACAACATGAATATAAATATTCGCAATAAAAAAACAATATAAAGAAGATATCAAGAAATTTCATTGATATTCTCATTTACATATACATTTCATATCAAAGTTGCATAGGAAGATTATAAGCGCTCTTATACATGAATTTACAAAACTTTCAAAATATATTGATCGTCAAATATTGAAAGAAGTAGACAAGCAGAGGGGGAGAAGACTATCGGGTGGAGAAGCCAATAGTCGCTAGGGGACCTGGTAAGGCAGTAGGGGCCCGAAGATAAACATGATTTTTTTGTTTGTCCCAATATATATGCATCTTATATTTTATTGTGATAAATCACTTAAGGGAAAGTAGAAAATAACATTTATACTATTTTCTATGTTTTATGTTTGTAAAAATAGAGTTTTAAGTCTATTTTGATTTGATAGAATATAAGGTATTAGCCTATATTCAGATTATGAGGAGAATGAACTTTCCTTTATTTCCTAAATTTGGTGAAATCATGAATTTAACATTCACGTTCCTAGAGTTTTAAAGAATCATGAGGTTAGCCATGTTCTTAGGATTTCATGTTCACGCATTTATATCAAATAAAAAGGATTATCATGGGTTTAGCCACGTTCTCATGATTCATTTGAAGTTTGATCTTTTTGACGAAGGAACCCATGTTCATCTCGCTTTCTCGGCCCCAAGTAAATTCCGTGAGGAAGAATGAAAGAAAAAGGGTTTCTAGAAGTAGGAGAATCGATCTCCCATTCTTAAACTCGAAAAACAGTGACAGCCATCATAATTAGATGAATTAATAAACCAATCCAATCTTGTACGAGCGCACGCCGAGTATATCTTCTCTCTCTTGACAGTGACCATGACTGATCTTAAACTAAAACTCATAATACTAAGTTAACCGAAACTTATTATAATGCATGGCTAAGGGATGTCTTGATTGCCCTAAGCTTACGATAATATCGCATATGTCCTTACCGCTCCTACTTCCCCTTTATTAACACCAGAATGCTCTATATTAGTTATGGAGGTCCATATCGCATTGAGGGTCATCTCGTATAATTAGATACGAACTCAAAAAAATTGTTTCAGTCAAGAATGACCACTGATTTAGTTATGGAGAAAATGAATTGTATATTTATATAATTCTATCATCTCTCCCCTCCATCTTCTCTCAAGTTGAAAACTTCTTAAATAAGGAGAATACAATAGTTATGCTTGTTGAAAAGTCTTCTTCCAAATCTTTGTAGTTTTCTTCCAAGCCTAAAGCTGAAGCTAAAGGGAAGGAAAGAAGAAAATCAACCAAACTAAATATGGTGTAAAGAAGGTAAAGAGTAAAGACATTAAAAGGGGTTGAAGTTGAAGGGAAAGACGGTTGCAACTACTGTCATGAGCCCGGGCAATGAAAGAGGCATTATAGGGAATGCTTAGCCACTCCCTTGAAGCATAAAAATGTTTCATTGTTTAGTGTGTTTGTAATTGAAAATTGTTTCTCAATTAACTCTGCTTCCTAAGTATGAGGTACCAGATCAGGATCTTATATCTGTAAGGTGTTACAGATGCTGGGAAGAAGCAGAGTATTGGAAAAGGATGATTTGATCTTCAGAGTCAGAAATTGGAGCAAAAATTGTTATTGGGAAAAATCACCTGGTTTTGTTTAGTGACAAACTTTTGGTTTTGAATAATAGTTGTTGTGCACCAATTTCACTTTTAAATATAATATCCGTCTCTTTATTAGATAAAGAAAGATATTAAAATATTTTGAAAATTATGTTATGAACGTTTACCTTGATCAAATATTGATTGGGTATGGTGCATTGAATAACGGTATAAATATTCTTAACCAAAATACAGTTATTAATTTATAACACACGGAGTAAGAGTTAGTGAACTCTTAAGACTTATACATAGTGATGTATGTGGTCCAATATCTACACAAATAGGAGTGGGTATTCATACTTCATTCAGTTCACCTCCGAGTTCTCTATTTTGGACACGTGTTCTAGTTGAAATGCAAAGTCCAAAGTTTTTTAGAAGTTCATAGAGTATAAGAATGAAGTTGAGAACGAGTCGAGCACAAGTATCAAGATTCTTCGATGAGATCGAGGAGGTGAATACTTAAGCTCGGTATTCATGGTTATCTAAATGAGAATTTGATTCTCTCGGCTTACTCCTCCGCATATACTATAGCACTACGGAATATCGGAGAAGAAGATTTGCACCTTATGGGATACGATGCACTCTATGATGAGGTTATCTAAACGAGAATTTGATTCTCTCAGCTTACTCCTCCGCATATACTATAACACTACGGAATATCGGAGAAGAAGATTTGCACCTTATGGGATACGGTGCACTCTATGATGAGTATTACTGAGTTGTCTCTTTCGTTTTAAGGTATGCACTGGAAATAGCTGCGTACTAATTGAATAAGGTTTCGTCTAAATCAGTGTCTAAGATTCTATATGTGATATAAAATGGAAGGAGACCGTCTCTAAAACTAGAGAACTCATAGGTAAACCTGAATGAAATAAGAGTACCAACCCCTTGTCCCGGAGGACACTGGACAACACACATTTTCATATACAAGTCCCAAGAGTATACTAACTCAAATTCTGTGCTTTGTTAATTGAAAACTGTATTTTGGTTAAGAATGTCTTATATCGTTATTCAATACATCTTACTTTATTCTCAACTGATAAAGGTAACTGTTTAAAACATAATCTTCAAAATGTATATCTCACTTTATAAAATAAAGATACAGATATTTTATTTTAAAATTTGGTGCATAATGTTGGTCATAGTGCCCTCAGAGTCAATTATTGGATCGCGGGTACGTGATTGCAATGATTGCGGAGGACCTATACCGGTAGGACAGTCTTACTCGAGATGATAGTATGCTATCTGGTTTGCCTCTATCAGTTGTGTACAGGTTCAGGTGACTGATCACTGCTACACTTTGATAGAGCCCTTAGGATCTTGCTTTACCACCAACAGTATGATGGCGATCATATACGTGAGAGTTGGGTGGTTTATATGCATATCCTAGATTTTAGTCCCTAGTCGTGGGAGTTTCGAGACAGGGCATCGATACTCCGGAGTAGACTAGTGTATACAGTCGAGACCCCGACGAGGGGTGGTGGCCGGTCTCACAAGCCACTGGTGTCAGTTGGATCACCTAAGATGTATACAGGTGCTCATTGGGTTATGAGTACACCGGACAGGACTCGCCGGGAATCTGCTAGTTGGTATTATACCTATCGTCAGATAGCAGTTCCCTGGTGACATGTGTACATGTTAGTTCATCGACCTGAGGTCGTCATTTGTCTCGTGTGAGTTCCCACTGTGCTTTGATTTCTACCCTACCACGGCTCAAAGGAGTCGTGCAAACAGGTAGTTTTTGGGTACAGTCCCGAGCCACATGGAGGCACGTGAGCGGATCGGCAGGGGATTCGTCTCTCCCGGTATTGGGGGCGAGATCGTGCTGTGTCTAGGAGAGCCATTACACAAAGTCCATGGCCATGGCAGGAGATTTACTGGTAGGTACTCCAGTAGTATCTCAGGGTGTATTGAGGCTATACTCCGACACGACTTATACTGTTATTGGGGGTTTGACGTTACTAATCCCCTAGGCAGATATGCGATACTCATAGACGAACAGACCGGACTGTATATACATTGTCACTGTTAGGCTCAGTAGGGTTTTCCGGATGAGTTCGCTCATCGGCATCCCTTGAGGTCAGTCCATGGGCAGCCGTTACGCATTGCTAGTGCCGCTGACGGTTTATGGTTAAACCCACTGCCAGGGTACTGACGAGTCATTAAAGTCCCCCACAGACAGTTTCCCAAGTTCGGGCGAAACGTTGTAGAGGCCGTATGGTTTTATGGCAGGGTTCGGAAAATGCACGTGCATTTACGTACGTGTCGGTTTTCGGACAGATGATACTCGTCGGCTTTGGTTTAAGCCGGATCCGAGTATTGTATTGAGTAGATACAATATCTTTGTCTCAGTTGCATTTGTATTCGGTCGTAATACAAATGCGGGTATATTTATACAGTTTCGGGGTTGTCCTGAAATTCGTTTCAGGATCACTTTTGGAAGTTGCCAGTTTCCAGTTTTCTATCAGCCGTCTTTTAACATTTGGTTAAAGACGGATTTATCTTTTCTTCAATTGAGGTGAGTCAGTGTTCTAGAAGCATCTAGATGAGGTGACTAGGATTAATTGGTGTTGTGTTTTCATTGGTTGCATTAATGGTTAGATGATGTGTTTTATGACTCATCCTTTGACATTAATGATTCTTGTTTAGCTAAGGATATTTGTTAAAGATCTTTTGCTTAAGGTTACTCTCCCCTCTCTCCTACACTCACCTCCCTCCACCTATATATCCCCCTCCTCTCTTGATCAATCTCACTTGAGGTTTCACTTGAAAAGATTATGATAGTATTTGGGGTGTATGGAATTTTACAGTTCATTTCATTCCATCACCCGATTCCCACGGCAACTTCATTAACCGATCGTCCACGGATTTGGACGAAGTGAGACAAAATCATCTACTCATTCTCTACATCAATCTTGGTCGTCTCTTTTAGCAAACTTGACGACCGAGTTGCCTCGAGTCAGAGGCGGGAGCCCGTTTAAAGAATCGTCGACGTGGTGCCACCTCGACGAGGAGATCGGAGATCGACGAGATCGGAGCAGCCGCAACGGAGCGTGGGATGATGGTTAAAGAACGAAGGACTCGGATCGTTCGGTATAACCTTTCTACACTCTTTACAGTTTGTTAGTTTACCAATAATGGCAGATCCGGGTTACAGTATACGATAGCGCCAGTTAAAAAGTTTTTGTTCCGCATTTGGCGTCTGTAGACGGCCGGGACGCTAACGTAGACTTACAGTGGTATCAGAGCCTAACCATTTTGCTATGCTAACTTGTGCTAACGCGTTTAAAATATCGATCGAACCGAAAATCGAAAACTGCAAAATTCCAAGCTCACAGTTTCTGTCGATTTTAAATGGCTTCCTAAAATTTTTTTTCATGTCTCAAAAATCTGTGCAGGTTTTTTTAAGAACACGGACCAAATTTGGGCACATGATCCCACCAAGCCGCCGCGGAAATGCGGCCAAACCCATGGTTTGGCCGCGGATCCGCCGCCACTTGGTGAGATCATGCTCCCAAATTTGTACAGTGTGTTCTTTGGATTTTGGGGTTTTTGGTATATATCTTTTAGGCCCAGGTTTTGTTACTGTTCACCAGTAAGTCGTGGGGCCCACTTCTTGATATTTTGTCGATCGAAATTTAAACATGTTAGTTTACAGTGCTTACATTATATCTCCGACCGGGAATGTCATTTGATCGGTAAACCGCGTCTGATTGCTATAGTTCTTTTAGACGGGTTTGCGAACGTGACATTCGCGTTGATGTTCTGTGTTGTGCTGTGATGTTGCGGATTTGTCGTGGTGGATAGCAGTGTGCAATGATAGTACAGTTTGAGTTTATTTGTACATTTGATATTGCGGGGCGAGCGTCCAACATGTGGACTGCCGTCACTGCCTGTTGTATAATATTCTTTTGGGGCACGACCAGGTTGCGATCGATGTACCTGTTGTACTATTATTTATTTCTGTACTAGGGTTACCCCGCGACGGAGTGCACGGATAGCCGGGTTCTGGAGGGCAACGGGTCCGCATCTCATGGCTTTGAGAGGCAGAGGGGCCTCACTCTAGAATTGGCAGACTATTCGCCGCACTTGTAGGGGTGCAGGTTGACCCAAGGTGGGATGCACAAGCTACCGGATTCCGTGAAGTGTTGGGTGGTCCATTCACTATGCTGTAGGGGGCTGCCTCGCTTCAGGTTTTGGCGGGTAACTTGCCGCACCCGTAGGGGTCTAGGTTTTCATTGCACAGGCTATCCACACGACCAGGGGAACGTCGGGTTTCAGCAGAGGCTCTGTGAAACCCGGGGATCCCAGATTATCTGTATTGTTATGTGATGCTTATTACTTTTCTGTAATATTGCATATTATCACGCCTGGAGCGATTATTGTATATTGGTTTATATACTATTAGATGTTGTATATGTTTTACACCCGCGCTAGTCCAGTCCCCGCTCTGTCGTTAGTTAAGTAACCTAACGGGTGATGACGGGACCTAGTGACGAATGCGGATGGCATATACGTACATTTTATTTTCGTTCTTTTCTGGTGTGATTGTTGATGGGACCGCATTGATTCTTATCAATGCAAAGGAAAACAAACCTGTTTGAGTTGTTGGAACAATTTTAAAAGTGTTATTACAAAGACGTTTCCTTTTGTTATGCATAGAGGTATTCGGTGTGAATATCCAGCACCTCATTCGATGAGGCAAGGGCAGATATCCCTTCACCGGGAAAGACCCCTTGAACAGAAGTTTGCGTCAGGGTAATAACTTTACTATAGTCGATTACAAGTTGCTTTGCATCGTGGTATTCAGTGGAATATCCTGCACCTCATTCTACGAGGAAAGAGCCGAGATCCCTTCACCGGGAATGACCTCTTTAGCAAAAGGTTTTCGCCACTATATTTTTATAAAAAGCTATCTGGTTCCTTCAGCGATATCAAGTTCACTACGTTAAAGGTTTTTCGCCAAAAACCAGCCGTAGCCCTCCATCATTTCTTTTGGGTATTCAGTAGTATTCAAGCTATGCATTTTAGCCAAAGCTAAGGCATAGTGTTTGGTAGCTGCTGGGTATTCAATTGTTGCATAGATAGATGAGTTGGTTTGGGACAGTCGTTCTGCCGATTGGCCAAAGTCAGGGGCATGTGCGGGTGGGTTCAAATTGACAAGATAGTGACGGGTAGAACTTGGCATGTGACTTATGACATTTTGACCAAAGCCAAGGTCATAAGAGCATGGGGCAAAAATGTTATCGGGAGTTTCTAAAGAAACTGAAACTTGCCAAGTATGCGCATACCTTCTGGAGTATGAGTGACGTGGATGCATTCCATCACGTTATCATGCGATGAGAGTTGGATCCCGATTCCCACTGATGAGTTGGTTTACTCTTCGGGTGATCCCGATTGATTCTTCTTTGGGTTTGGAGGAGAATTTGACAGGACAGTGGGAGGTTTCCGGATTAGATAAAGTGATAACCATTCTGATCTAGGTTAGAGTGCACGCAGAGTGTTTCTTTTCTCTCTCTCTCTTCGGCAGCGACCTTTGACCGACCCTAGACTATGACTCAGTGATCATGTTGACCGAACCTTCTTAAAATACTGGCTTTTGGATTGTCTGAGTTGCATAAGTCATTGCCACTTTTTCTTTTACCCTTTGCATTTCTCAGAACACCCGTATTACTACGGACATCCACTTCCATTGGATAGATCCATCGTATGGTTATATACGAACTCGAAGGGATTTCTTCGAGGATGGATCAAGGTTCAGGAGAAATAGAATTGGTTTATTCAGTTGTCTTTTATTATCACCTTCTCTCAGGTTGCGAAAGCTCCTTGGTTTAGGAGAGTACACCTATTACGCTTATTGGATAGTCTTATTCCAAACCATAGGCAGGTGCCAAAAGGTAGGGAATGAAGAAAACCAATTAGCCTAAGTAGGGTGTACAGAAGGTAATATGTAAAGACAAAATAAGGGGATTAGAAAGAGGGCAAAATAAATTGCGACTGTTATCATTCACGACCAAACCGCGTACTTCATCGCCACTCCTATTTTCGCCTTTGCTAGAATAAGGTATTATTCAGTTGTCTTTTATCATCACCTTCTCTCAAGTTACGAGTACTCCTTGGTTTAGGAGGGTACACCTATTATGCTTACTGGATAGTCTTTTTCCAAACCATAGGCTGGTGCCGAACGGTAGGGAAGGAAGAATACCATTTAGCCTAATGATGGTGTACAGAAGGTAACGACTAAAGACAAATAAAGGGATTTGGAGAGATGGCAATAAAATATACGGTTGAAGTCATGAATTGGATTATGGAAGAGGCATTACTATGAATACCAAGATACCCCTATGAAACATTTTCATGTTTCAGTGCATTGTTAAGGAAAACTGTTTTCCCGATTAGATACTTACTCCAAGGGTATGTATTTACCAGGTTTCATTCTCATATCTGTATGGTTTTACAGATGATGAGTGGGAGTAAGTTATTGGGAATTAGGTGATTATCCTCATTATATCGGAATTCGTTGTAATTGGTGATATTTGAGGAAATTGCCAGGGTACAGTTTTCAACTTACGACGCACAGGTTTTGAGTTATTGGACTCAGCGGACTTATACAGAGTATTGTATGTTGTCCAGTGTCCGTCAGGACAAAGGGGTAGGTCCTCGTACTATGTTTTGTTTACTTATAATTTCTCTAGTATTTAGACAAGTGTTTCGTAGAAATACAGTGTCTAAGTTTTGAGAAGTTGTAGGTATAAGAATAAAGTAGAGAACCAGATGTCACAAGTATCGGGATTCTTCAAAGAGATCGAAGATGTAGATTCTTGTGATTGGTATTCAGATGATAGTGATGGTTTTGAGAAACGTGTTTCTCTTTCAGGTGACTCATAATTGGATGGATTCCTAAGTTGAGTAATGTTGAATAGCCTCTCTCCATTAAGTTCATATGCACTGGAGACAGATGCATGATTGAATATAGTTCCAATTAAATAAGTGCCAAAGTTTCTATATTGATATAGAATGGTTCGTATCTTAACGATGTTAAGGTACGGGGAGTTGTCCAGCTTATGCTTAAAACCAGACACTGGATAACTCAGGGCACGTTTCTGTAATGGCTGTTTGTGGGTTGGCCCAGGCTATGACGAGGGTTGACTTTCTACCATCTGGAAGATCAATAGTGATATTGTTCTTGACTCGCCACAGTTTTATTAAAATGGATTTTTTCAGAAAAACAGTAGTGGGAGTATGGTAGAGCTGGAAGTGATTCCAGAACCGCAAACGATTACGGAAAATTTAATAGGACCTAAAGATTCAATCAGATTTGACATTCCATTAGCCACTCCGCAGATTTGGTGGGTAACCTCAGACACCCGAGAGGTACTTAGGTAGCCTCAAGGATGGTGACAGGGAGGTTCTTATCTACCCAGACTTGACACTACTGTTGTTCCAGACTATGAGACCAGACAGGAGGATAAGTATAGCGTCGTTCTAAACTAGTTTTAGAAGTGCACGTATATATTATTCTGTCAGAGGGTTGTCGTAGTCAGTGGGAGCAGCGGAAGCATAGTGGGCAAGTAGCTTATGTCTATTTATAGACTAGAGCAGTTATAGCGGAGATAGATCATCTAGTTTTGATGTGATAGTCATAGGTTTGACTTCATCAGAACAGGGGATGGATCTGTTAAGAAGGTAGTAGGGTGTGATGTAATGGTATCTGGATGACATACACAGAGTAGGAAGTAAAATTCCTATACTACGATCGGTTGTACTCTGATCGTCACACAGTTGTTTCTCCAGACAGGATATGGATATAATATTAGACATTCTGGTTTATAGATCTATGGTTTTAGATCTGGATTTGGGTAGTTTCCCAATGTGGGTACTTTGACAGTATTCTGATTGTTTTTAGAATAGTTGACTCCTGGCATGGTGGTGTACCTGCAGATGATGGAGCCACCCTCTCTAAAGGAGTCGTATAGACTAAAGGGGAGAGGGATGTGCATGATTGGCAGATCACTTGCTTAGGCAATTGAGTCAATCGTGAGATGTTAAGTACCACACCAGATGTTGTTTTTGCACTAGATGCAATGAGTTTGTATTAATCCAATCCTGGAGAAACATAAGGAAGCAGTATTAGAACATAAGTACATGTTCTATGGATTTGATGACGTCAGCCTCCTTCGGGAGACGGTTATCATTCCAGGCTTCACAGGTGACAAGGCTGACAGAGTGATTGTCAGAGTTATAGTTTTTCCTCTGATGAAGGACAGTATTATGGACAGGTGGTCCAAGAGGATACTGTGGGAGGCTTGGTGCTGGATACTGATTAAGTTCAGTGATCGGTACAGTCTAAGAAGTCTGGATTTGGAGTTCATTTATGAACTAGGTCCCATCAGATATCCAGACATATTCTAAGACAGGTATTACTCAATTCGGGAGATGGCTTTCTCCGCGAACTTGAGATTTAGAGAGATATAGAAAGAAATATCTAGGCAGATCCACTCACTGAGGCTATTTCTTGAACACAATAGTTTTACAAACAAGCTTTGTGAAACTGATTAGTAGAGGAGTTGGGTGTTCGGTTTCACACGGGCTGTGAGTAGTCGACATCACAATAATTAGCCTTAAGTGCAAGTGGGAGATTGTTGGTCATAGTGCCCTCAGAGTCAATTATTGGATCGCGGGTACGTGATTGCAATGATTGCGGAGGACCTATACCGGTAGGACAGTCTTACTCGAGATGATAGTATGCTATCTGGTTTGCCTCTATCAGTTGTGTACAGGTTCAGGTGACTGATCACTGCTACACTTTGATAGAGCCCTTAGGATCTTGCTTTACCACCAACAGTATGATGGCGATCATATACGTGAGAGTTGGGTGGTTTATATGCATATCCTTGATTTTGGTCCCTAGTCATGGGAGTTTCGAGACAGGGCATCGATACTCCGGAGTAGACTAGTGTATACAGTCGAGACCCCGACGAGGGGCGGTGGCCGGTCTCACAAGCCACTGGTGTCAGTTGGATCACCTAAGATGTATACAGGTGCTCATTGGGTTATGAGTACACCGGACAGGACTCGCCGGGAATCTGCTAGTTGGTATTATACCTATCGTCAGATAGCAGTTCCCTGGTGACATGTGTACAGGTTAGTTCATCGACCTGAGGTCGTCATTTGTCTCGTGTGAGTTCCCACTGTGCTTTGATTTCTACCCTACCACGGCTCAAAGGAGTCGTGCAAACAGGTAGTTTTTGGGTACAGTCCCGAGCCACATGGAGGCACGTGAGCGGATCGGCAGGGGATTCGTCACTCCCAGTATTGGGGGCGAGATCGTGCTGTGTCTAGGAGAGCCATTACACAAAGTCCATAGCCATGTCAGGAGATTTACTGGTAGGTACTCCAGTAGTATCTCAGGGTGTATTGAGGCTATACTCCGACACGACTTATACTGTTATTGGGGGTCTGACGTTACTAACCCCCTAGGCAGATATGCGATACTCATAGACGAACGGACCGGACTGTATATACATTGTCACTGTTAGGCTCAGTAGGGTTTTCCGGATGAGTTCGCTCATCGGCATCCCTTGAGGTCAGTCCATGGGCAGCCGTTACGCATTGCTAGTGCCGCTGACGGTTTGTGGTTAAACCCACTGCCAGGGTACTGACGAGTCATCAGAGTCCCCCACAGACAGTTTCCTAAGTTCGGGCGAAACGTTGTAGAGGCCGTATGGTTTTATGGCAGGGTTCGGAAAATGCACGTGCATTTACGCACGTGTCGGTTTTCGGACAGATGATACTCGTCGGCTTTGGTTTAAGCCAGATCCGAGTATTGTATTGAGTAGATATAATATCTTTGTCTCAGTTGCATTTATATTCGGTCGTAATACAAATGCGGGTATATTTATACAGTTTCGGGGTTGTCCTGAAATTCGTTTCAGGATCACTTTTGGAAGTTGCCAGTTTCCAGTTTTCTATCAGCCGTCTTTTAGCATTTGGTTAAAGACGGATTTATCTTTTCTTCAGTTGAGGTGAGTCAGTGTTCTAGAAGCATCTAGATGAGGTGACTAGGATTAATTGGTGTTGTGTTTTCATTGGTTGCATTAATGGTTAGATGATGTGTTTTATGACTCATCCTTTGACATTAATGATTCTTATTTAGCTAAGGATATTTGTTAAAGATCTTTTGCTTAAGGTTACTCTCCCCTCTCTCCTACACTCACCTCCCTCCACCTATATATCCCCCTCCTCTCTTGATCAATCTCACTTGAGGTTTCACTTGAAAAGATTATGATAGTATTTGGGGTGTATGGAATTTTACAGTTCATTTCATTCCATCACCCGATTCCCACGGCAACTTCATTAACCGATCGTCCACGGATTTGGACGAAGTGAGACAAAGTCATCTACTCATTCTCTACATCAATCTTGGTCGTCTCTTTTAGCAAACTTGACGACCGAGTTGCCTTGAGTCAGAGGCGGGAGCCCGTTTAAAGAATCGTCGACGTGGTGCCACCTCGACGAGGAGATCGGAGATCGACGAGATCGGAGCAGCCGCAACGGAGCGTGGGATGATGGTTAAAGAACGAAGGACTCGGATCGTTCGGTATAACCTTTCTACACTCTTTACACTTTGTTAGTTTAGCAATAATGGCAGATCCGGGTTACAGTATACGATAGCGCCAGTTAAAAAGTTTTTGTTCCGCATTTGGCGTCTGTAGACGGCCGGGGCGCTAACGTAGACTTACACATAACGGTTATTCGAGACCAAATATTTGTCGTTAAGCAAAACCAGACGATTTAATCCAATATCACCAATTCCAATGAATTCCGATATTGAGAATCATATCGCTTATTTCCCAATATTCTACTCATACTCAGCATCTGTAACACCGTACTGATGTGAGATTTTAATCTGGTAAATACATATCCTGAAGTTAGAATCAATTAGGAAAACAATTCTCATTTACAAATACACAAAAAATTTGAAACATGAAAATGTTTCATAGGGGATGGCCAGCTATTCCTAGTAACGCCTTTTCTATTATTCAGATTCATGATAGTAGTCGCAATTTCCTTTGTCCTCACTTCAATCCCTTTATATGTCTTTACATATTACCTTCTGTACACCGCACTTAAGCCGATTGATTTTCTTCCTTTCCTACCTTACAGCACCAGCCTAAGGTTTCGAAGAAGACTATCCAATAAGCGTAATAGGTGTACTCTCCTAATGCAAAGAGCTCTCGCAACCTGAGAAAAGGTAAAGAGAGGAGACAACTGAATAATCCTATTCAATTTCTCCAGAACGTGTGGTTATCCTCGATTGAAGCAACTTTTTCAAGTTCGTATGTAACTATACGATGGCCGTTCCAAATGATATCGATCATCGCAGTGATACGAAGTATTCTGAAGAATTGCAAAGGGTAAAGTAAGAGTAACAGGGATATGTGCGACTTTTGTCGTGAATCATGACAATCCAAAGCTCAAATGTGTAAGAAGGTTCGGTTAATTTGGTTCATGAGTTTCTAAGGTAAGTCATGGGTCGTTGTACCAGAGAGAAAAGAAACACTCAACGTGCACTCTATCAAGATTAGATTGGTTATCGCTTTATCTAATCAGGATGGCTCCCATTGTTTTCTTGAATTCTTCTTCAAATCCTAAAAGAAGAACTAGCCGGGATCATTTACACTTTACAAGTTTGCTAACCGTTCAGCCAGGCCAATGTTGGTACTCCGAGAGAGGTCCCTCGTGCTTTCGCACCGAATCAATTAATAATCTCGATTCCGCAGAGACGTAATCTCGTTAACACTTTTTAGACATCTAATAGGTTAGTTAATTGTGAAGTGAAAAATCTCCCGAGAAGTAATGCCTACTCATCAGTGGGATCGGGACCCAACTATCATCATATGATAACTTGACAGAATCCGACCAAAATTACCACACTCTAGAAGATATGAGCATGCCTGGCAAGTTTCCTTTATATTTAAAACCCCCGATATGGTTTTTCCCCCAACGGCTTATGATCTTAACAAGGTCAAAATATCATAAGCCGCTAGTTAAGTTCAACCCGTCATTATCCTGGATTAATCTAAACCCACCCACACGGGCCCTTGACAAAGTCAAAATGACCGTGCGACTGTCCTAGATAATCACATTACAATGCACAGAAAAACACCATTTAGCTATTGTATACTACGCCTTGACTAGGTCAACAAACGCAGCACGAATACTAGGTAATGCCAAGCTGAAATGACGGAGGACTACAGCTGGTTTTTGGCAAGAAAACATAATGAACTTGATATCATTGAAGGAATTCAAGTGGTTTTGAAATGGAATGGTTTAAGCTCCGATTTTTTTTAAATTAGTAACATAAATCTTTGCTTAAGAGCAAACTTCCAGTAAAGGGATCAAGACTCTTCCCTCATAGAATGAGGTGCGGGATATTCTTAACCGGATACCTCTATGCAAAGCAAAAGAATACAACTAATAGTTTTGAAGAAAACCGAGTAGTTTTAAAAATTGGTTCCGACATCATTTAGGTTTATTTTCCTTACATTATTCAGATAACGTGTTCCCATCATTTTAAGTTTCCAAGCCACAAAAGAAACAATCAAAATAGCATGCTTTTATATGCCATTCGCATTCGCTACGGGGCCCTGTCATGCACCGTTAGGTACTTAACTAACGGAACGGGGGCAGGACTAGCGCGGATGCGAAACATATAGAACAATCTACTAAATATATATTATACATATATCCACATTGCAGGCAAATAAAAGTTATCACAAGCATGCGAACAACAATATGGAACAGTGGATAGTCTAGGAGCCTCACGTTTCATTTGAGCCGTAAACGAGACGCGACGTTACCCGATCGTGTGGATAGCCAATGCAATGAAAAACTTAGACCTCTACGAGTGCGACAAGTTACCCACCAATCCCGAAAGTGAGGCACCCCAATCAACAAAGTGAATGGATCACCCAACACTTCATGGAATCCGGTAACTTGAGTACCCCTCCGTGGGTCAACCTATACCCCTACGAGTGCGGTGAATAGCCCGCCAATTCTATAGTAAGGCTCCCCCAGTCTCAAAACCATGAGATGCAGGCCCGTTGCCTTCTAGAACCCGGCCATTCGAGCACTCCTCCGCAGGGTAATCTTAGTACTGAAAAGAAAATATATATACAACGGTAATATCGACCTCAACCCGGTCTTGCCTCAATAAAAGAATATACAAACTGGCAGAAACGGCAGTCCACATGTCGGACGCTCATCTCGCAGTAATGAATATACAAATGAATCTGAACTATACATCTAACATTACACACAACGCTATCCATCACGACAATCCATCCAAAAGATCAGTGCAACACAGAACATCAACACGAATATCATGTTCGTAAACCCGTCTGATTGTACATATAGCAACCAGTCGAATTATACCGCGCTATGATATTCACGGTCGCAGAAACAAATAAATGCACTAAAAACCATGAATTTAAAATTTCGATCGATTAAAACTTTCCACATTGGCCCCAAATACAAACCAGTACTCAAACAATACTGTACCAAAACCAAATATTCCAAAAATCACATTTCCATGAATTAGAGCACCGGAAAAAATTTAGGGCACTATGGCCAAAATTGGACCGTGGATCCACGGCCAAATGTGCGGCGATTTAGCGGTCGAATTTTGGGCTTAGGTGCCCAAATTTCTTTCTGGTCTCTAATTTTGCCTGCACATAATTTTAATGCAACCTGAACAATTTTTTGAACTTTAAAATTCGAACGACAAGCAGTAGATTGAAAATGTGAATCGGAAAAGATCCGTCGATTAAAACGCTAAATTAATGCTAACAAGCTAGTTAAAGTTTATGGAGTGGCTCTGATACCATGTTGGGGTTCAATGTTCGCGTCACGGAGGTTGCAGCCAAGACTGAAGCGAAAACAAAAACTTTATACAAGCACCAAACACGCATACCCAAGAAATCGATCCATACACCTAAACCAGCAAGCTAAAACATACACGGGTATGAAATTACAACCTTCAACGCATATCCATCCAATTGTGGAAGACCCCTCCAAGCTTGCAGACGCCGGGATTGCGCTTGAAGGTCGACCGCCCTCGCCGAAGAAGATCCACCTGAGGGAAACCGAAAGAAGCTCCGACCGACGATCCAAACTTGGTAAGGATGGATTGTGGGTGATACAAGAATTTTTCCACTAATGTTTCTCTCAATATACATGCTCAAAAGAGCAAGAGGAAGGAGAAGAGAGGAGGGAATGGCCAAGTCTTGAGCCATAAAGCATTAACATAAAATTGCGGAATGGAAAAACTAGCAAGTGTAGAAAGATAAATGGCTTTGCTTTTTACCATCATGGTTCAATAGTGCAACCATACAACAATAAATGCACACATTAAAACCAAAGCCATACTTACTATATGCACAACCATACCTCATGCCGACTCATTTTCCATTTGATTTTCTAAAAGGAAAAACAAATATGAGGTGTCCTTCTAGAAGCATTCCCATATAAATACAGAATACTTCACCCGATATACGTATCGCTACATATACGCATATCCGTATAAAAATACAGATAGCACCAATGAAAGAAAATAAATAGTGAACAATAATACTAATATATATATATAAATTATTAAATCAAAACCTAATTTAATAATCCGTCTTAATCCTAAGCCGGCTACTATTATCAACCGTCCGATCAAAGTCTGTGTATCTCGTATACGTATTTAATCGGACCCTTGCACGTACCAACATACGGCTCCTACATCTATCGCTTGAAATGGAAAAACCCTCTGTGTGGGATTCTAAAGACTCGACAATATGCTGGCGGTGGGTTTAACCACCAGCACGTCGGCGGCACTAGCTGTATGTAACGGCTACCCAGCTACTTACCGAAAGGGAGGTCGACAATCAAGTACGTCCTTACCCTGCTGAACTTGAATGTGACAATCTCCGTACAATCCGGCCTCTTCGTTAAAGAGTATCGCATATCGGGTCTAGGGGTGGATAATGTCAGACCCCAATTAACCCGATAAGTCGTGTCTGAGTCAAGCTCATCGCCAACAAAGATACTACTGATCAACTATCAGCAAATCTCATCCACCGTGACCACAGATTTCTAGTGATAACCGACTGAACACAGCGCGGCATCGACTCCTAATACCAGGAGAGACGAACCCCTAACAATCTACCATTGTCTCCATGTAGCTCGAGACTGTACCCAACTAAAATATGTTTGCACGACTCCTTTAAGCCGTGGTAGGATAGTAATCAAAGTATAGTGGGAACTCCCACGAGATAAATGACGCTCTCAAGTCAAAGGACTAACATGTACTCATGGCACCTGAGAACTTCCATCCAACGATAGATATAATACCATATAGAAGTTCTCGGCGAATCTGTCCGGTGTACTCACTTCTAGTGAGCACATGTATACTATCTTAGATGATACAACACCAATGGCTTATGAGACCGGCCACCGCCTCTCGTCGGGGTCTAGAAACTTATACACTAGTTTACTCCGGAATATCGATGTCCAGTCTCGATACTCCCACGACTAAGGACATTTAAGCATATGGTTATAGACAACCCAGCTCCCACATATATGATCGCCATCATAATGTTAGTTGTCAAGCAACAATTTTATGGGCTTCATCAATGATGAAGACAAACCAGATAGCAAAAATAAGACTGTTATACATGTATAGGTCCTCCCTCAATTATCATAATCGTCTACTTGCAATCACAATAATTGACTTGAGGGCACTATATTCAACAGCCTTCTCCTTGATCCAGATTTTGGGGGATGTCCATTTCATGGCACCTGCATTTAAGTTCTATGAGTTGCGTAGCGACGGGTGTGAATTCGTGACATTTGAGCCCTAATGTCAGGTCTAGACAAAGCGGTTGCAATCAATTCCAAATATTGGCATTGCGGGTCCACATTTGACCGTGAAGAGGAATTAGTATCATTAAAGCCCACAAAAGGTTCTTCGGACGTTATATTATACTTTTCTTTATCCCGGAACTCAGAAGGTATAAAATCCCTTAGGGTCAAGGATAGGGTTTCGGCAGCTTTTCTTCATTGGCGTTCTTTTTGCGCTTTCCTTTACCTTTACACCGATTTCTCCCTAATGATGCTCTTTTGAGTTGCAATTCAAGTTGAGGATTCTTTGGCGGATTAATTCCTCGTATTCTTTCGAGTCTTTTCAATATCTTTTTAGATTTCTTTGATAAAACAATTTCCCACAAATCTTTCTCCGTTGAGTGATTCAAACACGAAATCGGATCTTGATTACCGCGAGCAACTGTGGCGATTATGGGCTGTGGGGATTTCATTCTTCAATTTATCAGCCAGAATGATCTTTCCTTCTCAATATTTCTTCTCTATCCAACTTTTGAATATAAAGCAGTCCTCGATTGAATGACTGATTCGATGTACAGGCAATACTTCGGGTGACCAGTTTTATTAATTTCTTCAGGTTTCTTAGGATTTGGCAATTCTAGACGCTTCTTTAAAGCTGCATTAAAGATAATCTTTGTATATTCTTTCTTAAAAGAATACTCTTTGTTCAGCATTTTAGCCAACGTAGGTTTAGGCTGACTACTCCCTATTATATTGGTTTGAGGGTTTGCTGTGATCACGGCTTGGGCACTGTTCGCGTCAATGACCAATACTGTTGCAGGTTTACCTTTTGTTGATATTTGGGTCTTTGAGACAACCCTGGTCTATCTTAAGAAGCGATTGAATTTTTAAGACATTCACGCTCTCCATATTACTTTATGCTATCACCTACTCAATTAGCTCTGGATAATTCTTGTGTTTAACTGACGCCGTGAATGGTTGGGTAGGGCCATTTATCTTAAAGATGAGAGAAGGTATGGATTGAACATCTGCCATTTGCGGCTCAAATCGCATTGCAGCACAAAGTCAATAGTTGGCCCTCCTTCATATCGCATCGTTGAAAGCCGTGCCATAGTGACTTTGTCTGAAACATCTCCTGTGAACTTTTCTTTGAACTTTTCGGCCAACTTAATGAATGTGGTGATGGACCCTGGTTCTAATTCTACATACCAGGTGAAGGCCAAGCCCATTAAGCTTTTAAAGAACTATCGCAATAGTAGTCGGTCATCTTGCATTGAATCTACGCATATGACTTTAAAGAGGGCTGTAACAACCGAGTTCAGTTATACCAATTTCTGTTTCCGTATTTATTTATCTGTGGTATTTTATTGATTTATCGTGTTTGGGTGTGAATGGTAGTTTACATTTTACATTACATTCGACTGACCCGCTTGCTTGAACCGGTTTGATTCATACTTATAGACTATCCTGGTTTGTTACATAGACAAGTGCATCTAGTATCAACTGCATTTTGACTTTTCATCCGACATCGCACATTTTACCATATAACTTTTTAGGTCATATAAAATAAATTAAAATTTCATTTCATAGCCTGCATGATACCCCTAACCCTGTGTTAGCGTCCATGCATCTTTTTCTCGTCCAGTTCAGTGAAACGAACGTGTTTGTATAGCTACGCGCACGTACGTGCGTCCGTTCTTGGGGGTATACATTTTCGTTACCTAAGCGTTCATTTTAAAATTTGGAAGTTGCATATAATTTTCGTATTTTAAATCTAAATTTTTGGACCTGTCCCGGACGCGTTTTGGAATATTTTTGTATCCCGCAAAAATTCAAATTTATTTAATATAATATTTATTTTAAATTCTACGGTTAAAATTTCTTTAACTAATTATACTTTTCAAATTAAAATCTTAACCGCAAACAAGCCAGCTCTTTTTTCTCTATCTATCTCTTTCTCTTTCCTCATGGCCCCCACCACTCACACTCAGTCTCTCTCTCTCCCTCTCACTCAGAATCTCTCTCCTCTCTTTTTCCTTTCTCTCTCTTTCTCTCTTTCCGCGCTGTGTCTCTCTCTCTTCTTTCTCTATCCTCTCGCACCCTCTCTCTCTCCTCTCGCGACACTGTGCACTCCTCGATTCTCGTTACCCTCCTCTCGCTACCGTCACCTCCCTTCTTCCTCGTGTCTTCTTCTTTTTAACCCCCGCTTCACCCATGAGATCCCCACACAACCCTAACCCTAAAACTCTGCCGCCGCCTCTCATTTTTCCTCGATCCCATCATCTCGTCGACCATTCCCACACCCTCGTCACCTCCATCTTCTCTTCTTCCTCCTCTCTCTCCTCCTTCCCGAGCCCTCACATGCACACTTTCACCGCCATCCTCACCTCGTTGCCGGCGATCCCTAGACCTCGTCGTCACCATTCTCCTTTCCTCCTCTCCCTCTCCTCTTCACTTCTTCTCTTCATCTCTCCCCTGCACAGAACCTACACACCCGAGCCCAAACCCTAACCTAACCCTAACTTCTCTAAAACCAAACCCTAGACTCGCCGGAGTTCCGTTGATCTCCTCAACACCATCACATCTCTCCTGACACAGATCACCAAAATCACAGTAAGCCGCATTCCCTTCTCTCATCTTCTTCCTCATCTTCTTTTCTTTTCGTTTCTTTTCTTGGTTTTGAAATTCTTGATTGCAGCCATTGCCGGAATCTGGTCGTGCCGACGACGATCCCGACGACCCAACGAGCGTACCTGACCCGTGTGATCCCCTTGTACGTTGTTTGGATCCGTTCCGTATACCCGTTTCTTGATCTGTCGAGACAAGTAAAACTTACTACATGCTATTTATATTATATTATACTTATTTAACTGCATACTAAACATGTAGATTAAATCTAATGTCGCATGTTCCATTAAACCTATCGATGTTCCATATATCATTTTAGACCTAGAACTTGAAACATATCATGTTGCATTTTAGTTTACAATACGTGGTACCCACGTCCATATTTAAATCACATAATGATTACTTGCATAGCCCATAGTACCATTTTAAATAGTTTATAACTTTCGGGTACCTAGTTGCATCCATTTAGCCTGTTTTATATAGAATTGCATCCCTAAATCATTTAATACATAATAACGAGATTTTAACATTCCATATGTGATTAAGTGTATTTTACTTAGTGTTGGAACCATAACCCTAACTCAATTCAATAACTGTGCATCCATATGTTTTAATCTGTACCTATTTGCATACCACACCACAATGTTCCATTAGCACCCCATACTTGTTTTGGTATACCCATGCTTACTATAGTTTGATTATGAGCACATACGTGACATTTGTACACCCCCGACATGATTTGATATACTATTATTTGACACGACATGGTACCGTGCACTTCTTAACATGACATGATACCTATATATTACCTGACTCGACTTGATGTACCATGGCTTTACCTGTTACCTGATCTTGTTGCTAATACCAACAAACTTGACATGTTGTCCCTACGGACATCTGTTGTCTATCCAGACAAACCTGTACTTGTTTGATCCCGTATTGGCATTAACTTCAGATTATTAATACCTGACTTAAACATATAATCTGAGGGTATGGGGAAATCAATGATGAAACCTTATTTGTAACTCGACAGTTCGATACCTTTACTGATCAGTTTTACGGGCTAGGCCAGCCCCGGGGTAATGCTGTTGACATCACTCATCGTTACATACTACCCTTTTACTGCCTAGCGGCACGTCTCGGATTCAGCCTGAGAATCTTCACCGTGATCTCAGACACGTACGTGATACTATTGAGTTATATCGATAATTCATCAAATTGATTTCAAAGACTTAAGAGTAGTTAACCTAATAGACCAGTTTAGATTATTCACTACACATTACCCTCACTATCCTCACTTATATCACCGTTATACCTGTTTTACCATTTATGATCATACATGCATGTCTTGCTACCTATGTTTATATATTTGTAACACCCTAGTTCATTAATACCAAGTCCAGTGCACATATTTCTTTATTTATGGTATTTTCTTGATTTATCGTATTTTTGGTGCAAATGGTATTTTTCATTTTATATTACTTTCGACCTGACCCGCATGCTGGAAACCTGTCTTGATTCCTGTTTATGATCTATCCCGACTAGTTATGAGAATCCGTGCACTTTCATGCTGTATAACTGCATTATATCTGACATCTGTATTTTTTTTCAATATGACATATAAAGTCATAAAGTATTATTCCAACCCATAACTCTCATGCTCTCTTTTTCTTTACACCTTACATTTTTCTTTTCTTTTTCTTTACAATTGACATCCAACTCTTTATTCCTCTTTATATAACATATATATATTATTATCAAATGAAAAAAATACCAAATCCTAATGCTATTTAAACACCCCATCCTCTTCTTCTTTCTCTTATGCTTCCTCTCTCTTTCTCCCCTTCTCCCCCTCTCCCTTACCAAAAATCCTTATCCAAACGTCCAAGCCACCGCTGCCATATCGTCATCAATTCGTCGTCAGGCAAGTTTACCTTGCTACATGCTATGCTAATATATCTATATTCCTATGAATAAAATATTACATGTTTACTGCATCGTGCATCTCATGTTACAGTTTTACAGTTTTGATACCCGTTCGCATCCGGATTATTTATTACATATCTAGTTGCATGCAAGTTTACCTTGCTACATGCTATGATACATATTTCACATCCATATTAATAATAATATTACATGTTCATTACATTATGCATCCATATTGCAGTTTATCGCTTTACAACACCCGGTCATATACATGCTATATATTACATATTTAATTGCATACCTGAACCTGATTGCTTCATGTTACTGCTAGATTCATATACCATACTTACTACAGTTGATTACGATTACCCATTTGTTACCTATGCACTACCTGACTTGACCTGATACCCTATTTGACATGACTTGATACATGTGCACCGCCTGACATGACCTGATATATTACTACTTGACTTGATACATGATCCTGTTACTAATGCCGACAACCTTGACATGTTGTTCCTACAGACATTTCCTGTTGTCTATTCAGACAAAGCTGTACCTGCTTGATCCTGTGTTGGTATTAGCTCCAGATTTATCAAACCTGACTTGAACACATAACTTGGGGGTATGGGGAAATCAAGATTGTAACCGAACGTAATTCATAGGGCTATTATATTGTACCGTGGTCTCGTGGGGTATGAACGGGACAGACTCACAGTCTATTATATATTGTACCGTAGTCCCGTGGGGAATGAACGGGGCATAGACCGATGGGTTACGATGAGAATTACATTAATTGATTTCGAATAACTTTAGAGTAGATAACCCTATAGCACAGTTTAGACTGCTCACTGCACTTCACCTGTTTATATCTTGTTCACTGATCTATATTCATGTTACTAATGACTTGTTACTGTTTATAACTCTTGCCTGCATAACTTGTTACCTCCTGGTTATATTCTATTATTTGATATTATGACGCATTGACGTCTGGGTTTTGCATGGCCCAGATCCTTTACCTCTTTCACAGACTAATCAGGAGTATTTCAGCTGCCAGGCCGAGCAGTGAGGATCATGTTTAGTTTGGTTTTTTTTCAGCATTTTATTCATGTTGTGAGCCCGCATTATGGGACGTACTTTCCAATTGATTCTTGTATTGGATCTGTTGCTTCCGCGTTATTTTATTCTTGACTCGTTTTATCTGGCTTATGGACATGTATTAGTTAGTTTATTATTGTTCTTGATATCTCTACAGCCGTAATGTGACTGTGGAAGGATATTTCCTATCCACAGGTAGCATGGTTGGCTATGTCACATACCCATATTAGCGAACTCTGGGAAGCGGGGCGTGACAATATTATTGCTTGATGTTATGACGCACCGACGTCTGGGTTTTGCATGGCCCAGATTCTTTACATGTACTACAGGCCGAGCAGGAGTATTTCAGTGAGCAGGCTGAGCAGTGAGGACTTGCTAGTAGTTAGTTCATTTTACTTTCGGTATTTTCATTCCTGATGTGAGCCCACATTATGGGACGTACATTCCAGTTTATTCTTGCATTGGATCTTTTGCTTTCGCATTATTTTGTTCTTGACTCATTTTATTCTGGCTTATGGACATGTGTTAGACAGTTGATTATTGTTCTCGATATCTCCACAGCCATAATATGACTGTGGAAGGATATTTCCTATCCACAGGCAGCATGGTTGGCTATGTCACGTGCCTATCTTAGCGTACTCTGAAAAGCGGGGCGTGACATGATTCTTTTGGTATCAGAGCCATAGGATTTAAGTTAATCGGGTTTGATTCTTTTTGTAGTTGGGTATTGGACCCAATATACGAATCAGAATACTCGTGATTAGGAAACATGTCATGCCACCTTACCGTCTTACCATTTTTAAATCTTAACCTCCTCCTGATTCTACTTTTACGATATGCAAATCTCCTTTGCATATCGACTCGAAACCTGGTTTCTTTTTTGTTATCTCTAGAACTTAGGCGACATAGGTGGAGTTATGTGATTGTAGCTATGCTACCGTGGCATGGTTACAATACGGTATTCTATTTAAGTAACTTGGAGTTCTAACCTTGATTCATATCCTTAATCTACATTTTGAACCTGTTATCATACTAATCCTCTTTGGTGTCTTGGTTGCAGTATCATGGAAGCCAGGAATCTACGATCGTACCACAGGTGTATGGATGACGCCACTTTGCTTGGAGTAATTCGTGACTTACTTGAGGACCACAAGCAGCAGACCGAGCTGAAGACGGCGTTTGCACCAAACCAAACGCTCATATGTAGAAGTATTCCAGTGAACCGATGCGGCGTAGCACCAATGAAGAAAACAATCGTTGCTGATCGAAAAAGGAGCGTGATTTGTAACTACTGCCATTTACCCGGACATGTGCGAAGAGATTGCCGAAGGAAGCGAGGACTCTGTTTGGTTTGTGGATCGGCGGATCACACTATCCATGCTTGTCCGTCGAAACTTCATAAGAAAGAGAATATTCGGAAGCCGGTTTTGCTCGAGCAAAAAGGAAGGGTGTTGTGCAATTACTGCCAACGACCGGGTCATTATCGAAGAGATTGTCGTAAGAGGCTTGGACTTTGTCTTATTTGCGGATCAGCTGATCACACCATTGATACTTATCCGTCGAAGCTAAGATTGAAGGAGGATACTCGGGAGCCACCGCAAAAGCAGTTTCCGGACCAGGAGCAGTTAATTCGGGGAGCTAAGTTTTTACCTTAACGGCTGAAGAGGCTAAAGCTTCAGAGGAAGCCGTTTCAGGTACTCTACTTGTTCGTGGTTTTCTCGCATTAGCGTTATTCAATTCTGGTGCACCCCATTGTTTATGTCGTCCAAGTTTATCGCTACACACTCGATTGCTTGCACGACCCTATTTAGTTATTAGAACATACACACTGGGAATTGGAAAATCATAACTAATAGAGGATGTAAGGATTGTTCTGTTGTTGTTGGAGGACGAAGAGCTATTTGTAGATTTCTTGGTGATTGTTACCGGCAGCTATGAAGTTACCTTGGGAAGGGATTTTCTTGGCGCTTTCCACGCTTACATTGGTTGTAGAGCATAGAAAGCGAAGTTCCAGATCCCCGAATATCCAGAGGTTGTTTGGAGTTAGTAGTTCTGTCGGACCAGTCGAGTTTAGGGCTAGGCCGACAACTAATGTTCTTTCGTCGACGGAAGTTGATAAAGATGAAGCGCCAGCTGTTATTCGAGATTTTATGGACGTGTTCGAGGACATATTAAGTTTACCGCCGAAGCGAGACATGGAGTTCGCGATTGATCTTATTCCTGGTGCAGCGCCAGTTTCTAAAGCATACTATCCGATGCCACCAGTGGAGTTGGAAGAAGCCAAGAAGCAGGTTACTGAATTACTTGAGAAGGGTTGGATTCGCAGCAGTAACTCGTCTTGGGGAGCTCCAGTTATTCTAGTCAAGAAGAAGGATGGCACAAGGAGGATGTGCATCGATTATCGAGAATTAAACCGGGTGATTATTAAGAATAAGTATCCGATCACTCGTATTGGCGAATTATTTGAGCAGCTTAGTGGCGCAAGGGATTCTCGAAGCTGGATTTGCGATCCGGTTATCATCGGGTCTGAGTTAAATCAGAAGATATTTGCAAGACTGTTCCGAACTCAGTATGGACATTACGAGTATTTAGTGATGCCTTTCGGAGTAACGAATGCACCGGCGATATTTATAGACTTGATGGACCGAATCTTTTCACCATTCTTGGACCAGTTTATAGTGGTGTTCATTGATGATATTCCGGTTTACTCCAAGATTATTGAAGAGCATGCCAAGCACTTGAAGATTGCACTGCAGACGTTGAGACAAGAAAAATTATATGCAAAGATGAGCAAGTGCGAGTTTTGGCTGGAAGAAGTGAAGTTTTTGGGACATGTCATGTCCGGAAATGGAATCGCCGTTGATCCCGAAAAAATTGCAGCAGTTCGAAATTGGCCGATTCCGAAGAATGTTGCAGAAATCAGAAGCTTTCTTGGACTTTCCGGGTATTACAAAAGGTTCGTGGAGAACTTTGCTCGTCTGGCGGAGCCTTTGACCAAGCTTACGCGCAAAGAAGTACCATTTGTATGGACAGATAAGTGTGTGTCAGCTTTTGAGGCGTTGAAACAGAGATTGATAACCGCTCCTATTTTGACCGTACCAGACAGTTCCGGAGGATTGATGATTCACAGCGACGCATCTGGGAAAGGATTAGGATGTGTTTTGATGCAGCATAGGAAGGTTATAGCGTACGCATCGAGACAGTTGAAGACCCATGAGAAGAATTACCCAACTCATGACTTGGAGCCAGCAGCTGTGATTTTTGCTTTGAAAATTTGGATACACTATTTATTGGGCGAAAGGGTCAAAGCATTCACCGATCATAAAAGCTTGAAGTATGTGTTCACGCAGAAGGAGCTTAATATGAGACAGCGTAGATGGTTGGAGCTGATGGCTGACTACGATCTTGATCTTAAGTACCATCCGGGAAAAAATAATGTTATGCCGGATGCGTTTAGTCGGTTGCCAGCAATTCAGATGTTGACTGCACAGAAGAAACTTATTGAAGACTATCGAAGATTTGGAGGTTGTGCTACCGCATTCTTCGGGACAGTTGATGCAGCTGCAAGTACAGTCGTCGTTGATCGAGAATATTAAAGCAGCGCAATTGCAGGACCCTAAATTGCAAAAGTTTCGAGAACAGGTTGAAGCTGGACTTCAAACGGACTTGTTAATTCATGAAGATGGTTCGTTGCGATATGGTAGCCGTTTGTGTGTGCCAAAGGGAGATATTCATAAAGAACTTATGAAGGAGGTGCACAGTTCAGCTTATTCCGTACATCCAGGATGCATGAAGTTGTACCGAGATATACGACAGCATTTCTGGTGGGAAGGCATGAAACGGGAGATTGCCCGTTTTATAGCAAAGTGCTTGGTGTGTCAGCAAGTTAAGGCCGAACATCAAAGGGTTGCTGGTTTATTGCAAACACTTCCGATTTCTCAATGGAAGTGGGAACATATAACCATGGATTTCGTGACGACTTGACCGCGGAGTCCAAAGGGTAACAATGCAGTTTGGGTGATTGTTGATCGATTGACCAAGGCAACTCATTCATACCATTTCGAGTTGGTCAATCAACAGAAGGTTTGGCAGAACGGTACATGCAGGAGATAGTAAGATTGCATGGAGTACCGGTGAGCATCGTGTCCGACCGTGACATTCGTTTCTTATCACACTTTTGGAAGAGCTTACAGGAATGGTTGGGGACTCGATTGAAGTTTAGCACACTTTATCATCCTCAAACAGATGGTCGGTCGGAAAAAACGATCCAAACTCTTGAAAATATATTGAGAGCTTGCATGTTAGACTTCAAGGGTTCATGGGAGGATCATCTACATTTGGTGGAGTTTTCTTACAATAACAGTTTCCAAGCGACTATTCAGATGGCTCCATTCGAAGTTTTATATGGTCGCAAGTGCCGTTCACCTGTTTGTTAGGACGATATTGATGAACGAAGATTGTTGGGACCGGATTTGATCGTGCAAACAGTTGAGAAGGTTAACACTATCCGAAATCATATGAAAGCAACACAAGACCGACAAAAGAGTTGGGCAGATACGTCGAGAAGACCTTTAGAGTTCGTCGTTGGTGATTTGGTATTCTTGAGGATATCACCGACTAGAGGGGTGATTCGTTTCGGACGTCGAGGAAAGCTTAGTCCTCGATTCGTTGGACCTTTTGAGATTTTGGAGCGTGTTGGAGAAGTAGCATACCGTTTGGCGTTACCGCAATCTTTGGCGAATGTTCATGACGTGTTTCATGTATCTCAACTCCGTAAGTATGTTCGAGATGAAACACGTGTTGGATCATTCGGAGCTGACTGTACGAGAAGATTTGACTTTTGAGGAACGACCGATGTCGATTAGGGATCGAAGAGAAAAGGTTCTTAAGAACAAGGTTATCATCTTGTGCTTGTTTCTTGGGAAAATCGCTCGCATGGAGAATCAACTTGGGAATGAGAAGATGAAATCCGACAGAACTTTCCCCACCTATTCTTGTAGTTTGTTGATTGTTTATTGTTTCTTGTTCTTGGAATTTCGAGGATGAAATTCTTTTTGTAGTTGGGTATAATGTAACAACCGAGTTCAGTTATACCAATTTCTGTTTCCGTATTTATTTATCTATGGTATTTTATTGATTTATCATGTTTGGGTGCGAATGATAGTTTACATTTTACATTGCATTCGACCGACCCGCTTGCTTGAACCGGTTTGATTCATACTTATAGACTACCCTGGCTTGTTACATAGACACATGCATCTAGTATCAATTGCATTTTGACTTTTCATCTGACATCACATATTTTACCATATAAATTTTTTGGTTATATAAAATAAATTAAAATTTCATTTCATAACCTGCATGATACCCCCTATGGTAGCGTCCATGCATCTTTTTCTCTTCCGGTTCAGTGAATCGGACGTGTTTGGATAGCTACGCGGACGTACGTGCGTCCGTTCTTAGGGGTATACATTTTCGTTACCTAAGCGTTCATTTTACAATTTGGAAGTTGCATATAATTTTCGTATTTTAAATCTAAATTTTTGGATCCGTCCCGGACGCGTTTTGGAATATTTTTATATCCCTCCAAAATTCAAATTTATTTAATATAATATTTATTTTAAATTCTATGGTTAAAATTTCTTTAACTAAATATATTTTTCAAATTAAAATCTTAACCTCAAACAACCCAGCTCTCTTTTCTCTATCTCTTTTTCTTTTTCCTCGTGGCCCCCACCACTCAAACTCAGTCTCTCTCTCTCTCTCTCTCCCTCTCACTCAGAATCTCTCTCCTCTCTTTTTCGTTTCTCTCTCTTTCTTTCTCTCTCCGCGTTGTCTCTCTCTTCTTTCTCTATCCTCTCGCACCCTCTCTCTCCTCTCGCGACACTGTGCACTCCTCGATTCCCGTCACCCTCCTCTCGCTACCGTCACCTCCCTTCTTCCTCGTGTCTTCTTCTTTTTAACCTCCGCTTCGCCCATGAGATCCTCACACAACCCTAACCCTAAAACTCTGCCGCCTCCTTTCATTTTTCCTCGATCGCATCACCTCGTCGACCATTCCCACACCCTCGTCACCTCCATCTTCTCTTCTTCCTCCTCTCTCTCCTCCTCTTCCCGAGCCCTCACCTGCACACTTTCACCGCCACCCTCACCTCGTTACCGGCGATCCCTAGACCTCGCCGTCACCATTCTCCTCTCCTCCACTCCCTCTCCTCTGCACTTCTTTTCATCTCTCCCCTGCACAGAACCTACACACCCGAGCCCAAACCCTAACCTAACCCTAACTTCTCGAAATCCAAACCCTAGCCTCGCCGGAGTTCCGTTAATCTCCTCGACACCATCACATCTCTCCTGACATAGATCACCAAAATCACAGTAAGCCCCGTTCCCTTCTCTCATCTTCTTCCTCATCTTCTTTTCTTTTCGTTTCTTTTCTTGGTTTTGAAATTCTTGATTGCAGCCATTGCCGGAATCCGGTCGTGCCAACGACAATCCCGACGACCCAAAGAGCATACCTGACCCGTGTGATCCCCTTGTACGTTGTTTGGATCCGTTCCGTATACCCGTTTCTTGATCTGTCGAGGCAAGTAAAACTTGCTACATACTATTTATATTATATTATATTTATTTAACTGCATGCTAAACCTGTAGATAAAATCTAATGCCGCATGGTCCATTTAAACCTATCGATGTTCCATATATCATTTTAGACCTAGAACTTGAAACATATCATGTTGCATTTTAGTTTACAATACGTGGTACCTACGTCTATATTTAAATCACATAATGATTACTTGCATAGCCCATAGTACCATTTTAAATAGTTTATAACTTTCGGATACCTAGTTGCATCCATTTAGCCTATTTTATATACAGTTGCATCCCTAGATCATTTAATGCATAATAACGAGATTTTAACATTCCATATGTGATTAAGTGTATTTTACTTAGTGTTGGAACCATAACCCTAACTCAATTCGATAACCGTGCATCCATATGTTTTAATCTTGTACCTATTTGCATACCACATCACAATGTTCCATTTTATTGTTCCATTAGTATCCCATACTTGTTTTGGTATACCCATGCTTACTATAGTTTGATTATGAGCACCCACGTGACATTTGTACACCTCCGACATGACTTGATATACTATTACTTGACACGACATGGTACAGTGCACTTCTTAACATAACATGATACCTATATATTACCTGACTTGACTTGATGTACCATGGCTTTACCTGTTACCTGATCTTGTTACTAATGCCAACAAACTTGACATGTTGTCCCTACGGACATCTCCTGTTGTCTATCCAGACAAACCTGTACTTGTTTGATCCCGTGTTGGCATTAACTTCAGATTATTAATACCTGACTTAAACATATAACCTAGGGGTATGGGGAAATCAATGATGAAACCTTATTTGTAACTCGACAGTTCGATACCTTTACTGATCAGTTTTACGTGCTAGGCCAGCCCCCGGGTGATGCTGCTGACATCACTCATCGTTACATACTACTCTTTTACTGCCTAGCGGCACGTCTTGGATTCAGCCCGAGAATCTTCACCGTGATCCCAGACACGCACAAGATACTATTGAGTTATATCGATAATTCATCAAATTGATTTCAAAGACTTGAGAGTAGTTAATCCAATAGACCAGTTTAGATTATTCACTACACATTACCCTCACTATCCTCACTTATATTACTGTTATACATGTTTTACCATTTATGATCATACCTGCATGTCTTGCTACCCCTGTTTATATATTATTGCTTGATGTTATGACGCACTGACGTTTGGGTTTTGCATGGCCCAGATTCTTTACATGCGCTACAAGCCGAGCAGGAGTATTTCAGTCAGCAGGCTCAGCAGTAAGGACTTGCTAGTAGTTAGTTCATTTTACTTTCGGTATTTTCATTTCTGATGTGAGCCCGCATTATGGGACGTACATTCTAGTTTATTCTTGTATTGGATCTTTTGCTTCCGCATTATTTTGTTCTTGACTCGTTTTATTCTGGCTTATGGACATGTGTTAGATAGTTTATTATTGTTCTCGATATCTCTACAGCCGTAATGTGACTGTGGAAATATACTTCCTATCCACAGGTAGTATGGTTGGTTATGTCACGTGTCTATCTTAGTGTACTCTGGGAAGCGGGACGTGACAAGGGCTAAGTGTTGTTCAGGGCTCCTTGATCCGTTGAACATTTGGAACGAAGGAATTATGTACCCTGACGGATATGGGACCACATTATTGCTATCAGGATATGGCTGGCTAGCTATAGGGGCCTCTACATATGAATTGAGATGTTTCATTTGATCGGCAATCCACTTCTGTAGCGTTGTCGTGTCTATATTTGCAATAGTCGTAGGCATTTCTAGTGAATCAGATGGCGCTTACGGAATAACCGCTGGAGTAGGCTTTGATGTTACCAGTACTGTGACGGGTTGTTTTAGTACTGTGGTGGTTCTCTTGACACTACCGGGCGCAGGCGCTGGGCATGCCTTTACAGCATGCTGTATGTCTTGGGGTGTTCCTTACATTGGCTTAGGCAAAGGATTAGGCGCACTGACTTTAACCGCGGACGAATTAAATCTAAGGGTTTCGACTAGATGAATCTGAGTCATCATAGCTTAGAGAGTCACAGTCAAGTCGACCAGTTGTGCTTTTACTTCCCTTAGCTCCTGGGTTTGATTCACCCGAGGCCTTATCAGCATTATCATTTTCAATGTCCACCTCATTTTCCTTATAAATAGGATTATTGTTGAGATTTTGAGGTAACGGCCGCCGTCATTATCATGAACTTCATTGGCATGATGTTCCCATTCGCTTTCTGTCGGCATGTTCGGATTAGTTTGTGAAGGGTTGGGATTGAGTCGTTCCGACCGTCTGAGACCTCTTGTCTGGCTTGTTTGGGCATCATCAACATGCGATACCATTCGTATAATTGGCTTTTGTGTAATCATTCTGCATGTGTGGATTGTTGGGCGAAAGGATTCACCCAACTCCTTTTGCGAGTGTCTTCTATACCCTGAAAATTTTGATGGGGATGCAGTTGATACATGGATCTCACTCATAAGCTTATTCATATCCTGCTTTTTTTTCTTATAGAACACTTTAGAAGGACCAGACCTCTGAACATTCTTGGCCTTTTTATAGGCCGTGTAATTCTTCTGATTAGCGTTTTCTTTCCTAAGAAAGGACACTTCACTTCTGGTCTTGTTTTCCTTTGGAGAGGAGAATCGATTTTCCGTCCGAACAGTGGCAATTTGACGACAACTAGATAGGCCACTCTACCTTCCATGCTTTCCTTCTTAGCGGCGCGACGTCTCGCACTGCAAAAGATTGGCTTTTTGGGGGAGGAAGAGGTCTTGAAGCAATCAGTAGAGATATAAATACCTTCGTCATTTAGAGGATCATTCTTTATGGAAAGTCTCTCAAAAACCGACTTTCGCTTCAGTTTAGTATCAGGAGCTAACACATTTATAGATTGCCCCTAGCGAACAGTATTGGCGTTCGAGACAAACACCTTGTTACCCTATACGTGGCGAGTAACTTGATTTGAGGATGGCGATGGGTTTGTTACGGGCCTAGCATCTATGGCTGCGACCTCGTAAGTATTTTGAGGATCGATGATGATTGTCCCATTTCAAAGTTGAGTCGGGTTTTCACCGACCTTTGGCCGCTTGAAGTGAGGGAAAATTGTTAATGGCGCCAAACGGGCATTGTTCGGAGTCATACCCAGCCAACCAGTCGCAGGCAGGACAAACTAGGGATTAGCCCTGGTAATTAGGAACATTGATCGTGTAATCTTGGCTGCAGCAACCAAGTTTTCAGGTGAAGTGTTCTTGTTGTTGAAAGTCATTTGTACCAACCTGTAAAGTATATTATCGGGGTATTAGAAACCTTCAAGCGGGCTCGATATCATACGCCAAGCCTCGCTGCATAAAAAATGTATTTATTACGGTTTTCTTAATACCGTTAATGGTGGGATAAGAGGAAACATAACTCTACCAGATGACTTATTTAAAACTGGTGGGCCACGTCAATATATAATCATCTTGAATCGCTATGAGACTCGGTAGACTTTAATATTGCAAATATACATGATCTTTTAAAAGAGGGTTCTGTAAACCAAGGATTTTGAGACGGAACACAAAATTGATGTGATTTATAACCTAAGGAGAAGTCAGAAGGTCCCCAACGGAGATGCCATTTTTGTTTGCCCTCTTTATAGCCTCTAACGATCGAACGTTAAGAGTTTAAACAAAATGAAATTAGGGTTTTACAGTTTAACCAGAAGATCCTGAAGTTCGAAACTTCCGATAAGCGTAAGCACTTATCGTTAATTATACCCAATTGTCTTAGAAAATACCTAAACAGGATACTGAATTAGACTATTCTAAATCATATGAATTTGAATAAGGATCACAACATGAATATAAATATTTGAAATAAAGAAACAATATAAAGAAGATATCAAGAAATTTCATTGATATTCTCATTTACACATTACATTTCAAATCAAAGTTACATGGGAAGATTATATGTGCTTTTATACATGAATTTACAAAACTTTCAAAATATATTGATTGGCAATAGAGAAAGAAGTGACAAGCAGAGGGACAGAAGACTATTGGGTAAGGAGCCGATAGTTGCTAAGGGACCAGGTAAGGCAGAGGCCCGAAGATAAACATGATTTTTTTGTTTGTCCCAATATGTGTGCATCTTATATTTTATCTCCTTTGTGATAAATCACTTAAGGGAAAATAGAAAATAGCATTTATACTAATTTCTATGTTTCATGTTTGTAAAAATTGAGTTCTAAATCTATTTTGATTTGATAGAATATAAGGTATTAGCCTATATTTGGTTTGTGAGGAGAATGAAGTTTTCCTTCATTTCCTAAATTTGGTGAAATCATGAATTTAACATTCACGTTCCTGGAGTTTTAAAAAATCATGGGGTTAGCCATGTTCTTGGGATTTCATGTTCATGCATTTATGTCAAATGAAGGGGAGAATCATGGGTTTAGCAACATTCTTATGATTCATTTGAAATTTGATCTTGTTAAAGAAGGAACCCGTATTCATTTCGCTTTCTCACCGCAAGTAATTTTCGTAGAGAGGAAGAATGAAAGAAAAAGGGTTTCTAGAAGTAGAAGAATCGATCTCCTATTCTTACATTTTCTTTCTCTTGATCTTCTTCTTCTTGCTTTGATCTTATGAAAATCTCCTTTCTCTTACCGTTGTTCTATCTCCTCTTTTATTTTTGTCTAAGGAAAGGTATTTATACCCCTTTTAGCCATAAGGAGTGGTTTGTTAAACACTCCCTAAATTTTAGGATGAGTGGGGTGGGGAATAACTTCCCACCCACGGGTTCGGATGCCCCAAAAAGGGCATCCGGGCCCACTTCAATTGTGCAACCGAATGCCACCCGATAAGGGGCACCCGGTAAGGGCAACCGAGAGGAAGGTACCCGGTAGGGGCGGTCAATCCCTCTCTTTTAGTCAATATTCTAAATTTCGGATGTTAGTGGCATATAGGCCCAAAAATTTTGATGTCGGATATCGGATATCGTAAAATGTCGGGTGGGTTTATCAAATATCGTGTTTTACATTTTTGTAATGTAAACGTCATTTATATAAGATTTAGCAGACAAATGGAGATACTTAGGAGAGATAGATGTTAAATGGCCGACTGATCTGTTTAATAAGATTTGGCAGACTAGAAAGATGGCAAATGAGTGGAGAAAAAGTACCCTTATACCTATTTACAAAAACAAGGGTGACATTCAAAATTGCTCAAACTACCGTGAAATAAAACTTATATGTCACACCATAAAGGTTTGAGAAAAAGTGATTGAACACATGCCAAGAAAGGATGTTAAGATAACAGAGAACCGGTTTGGGTTCATGTCTGGGCGATCGACGACATACACTATTCATTTACTTCGTCAACTAGTCGAGCGTTTTCGAGAGAGGAGAAAAGATTTTCATATGATATTTATTGACTTAGAAAAATCGTACGACAAGATACTTAAAAAGGTATTATGAGGGATAATGATGAACAAGGGGGTCCTAATCAAGTACATTGACATAATTAAGGACATGTACGATAGAATAGTGGCAAATGTCAGAACTTGCAGCAGCCTAACGAGTGATTTTCTGATTACATCAAGGGTCTGCATTAAGTCCATTCTTGTTTATCATCGTGATAGATGAGCTTACTAGAACTATCCAAGATGAGCAACCTTGGTGTATGCTATTTGCTGAAGATATTGTTCTAGTAAATAAGATTTAAGCAGGGGTTAATACCAAATTGGAGTTATGGACGCAAATGTTAGAATCTCGGGGATTCAGATTGAGCAGGTCCAAGACAGCATATATGCATTATAAATTTAGCAAACAGAGAAGTCGAGAAGCAGTGGTATAACACTGGATGTGTAAGAGATATCACTGAGCGATCGATTTAGATATCTAGGTTTCATCATCCAAAAGGATGAGGAGATCAAAGGTGATGTCAAAGAATCCAAGCTGGTTGGTTGAAATAAAAAAGTACAACAGGGATTTTATGCGATCGTAACTTTCTATTAAGGTTGAAAAAAGTTTCATCGGAGCGCTATTCGGCATGCCTTATTATATGTATGATACAGAATGTAGGACTTCTAAGAAGCATCATATAGCGAAGATGCGCATGCTTCGCTGGATGTGTGGCAATACTAGAAAAGATAAGGTGCGAAATGAAGAAATTCGTGCAAAAATTGGTGTAACACCTGTGGAAGAGAAAATGCGGGAAAATCGGCTAAGATGGTTTGATCATGTGCAACACAGATCTATGAAAGCACCGGTTCAACGAATGGGTACACTCGATATAGGCAATGTCAAAAGGACGAAAAGGAGACCGAAAAAACATGGATAGATGTGATACGAAAAGATATGATTGCCAAAAGCCACAATGAAAGTATATTGTTCGATAAGAGTGAGTGGAGGCGGAGGATTCATATGCTGGACTAGACGTGATTCTCATGTTGGTTCATGCAGCCTACCTTATATGCTTGGGATAAAAGGCTCAATTGTTGTTGTAAACGTCATTTATATAATTTATTTTTTTGGAAAAAAATATTAACCTTTTCAAATTTTTAGTTTTATTAAATTTATGTATTCATCAATAGTGGATAGGGGAGAGAGGGTAGGGACAGATGGGAGTGCTTGAGGGGGGAAGAGAAAATGGAAGGGCAAAGAGATTGAAGATGGGAGGGAGTGCCGAGTGGTAGTGACGGCTCGAGGAGAGAGTGTGTTATCTAGAGGCGATGGCGACTAGGGCTTGCTGGAGGCGAGGGATGAAATGAGGCAACCAGGTTAATTACTTAATTGCTATTGGAACTTTTGTTCTTTACTTTTGCAATGAACCGGGTTAATTATTTGATGTACAAAGCCCAAAAATCGAAAGAAAATTACCCAAAAAAGGTTTTCTTCACATATCGTTAAATGTCGGGTAAAACGGAGACATCACGAAATGTCGGCCGACATTTACCAAATATCGGTAACCGACATAATTTTGCAAATCTATCATTTTCTTCCCAAAACCGACATGTCGTCGACATTTCGGCGATGTCGGCCGACATTTAGAACACTGCTCTTTGTTTGTTTTCTCTGTGGTATTTTTCCACCTACAACACCGTGCTGAAAAGTGATCGTCGAAAATTAAAGTTGAAGAGAGCTAACCTTATTTTGGTGTCTCGATTCACTTCTATTATCCTGTCTCTTATACAGGGAATGCTCATTATTTCGTTATAGTCAATAAACATCTGCAATCATATAAATAAAATCAGTGCAAGGTGAAAAAAAAGAAGATTTATCAAACAAAGTACATGCTAGAGAGTATATTATGTGCTGACTGTATTGAGATAAAGGGAACTTAATAGAATTACTATGTGAATATATTTTATCAATTAAAAGAGTAATTTCACTCTCTCTAAATATTATATGGTTTTGCATCACTTAATGAAGATTGATTTACATAGTGTGTGTTAGTCTGTTAGCTGTTTAAATTTGTTTTAACAGATACATCGGCTGAGAAAATCTCATATAGACTCCACCAAAAATAGGAATAATAGTTTTGCATTACATGATGCAATAGATCCTGGCTGAGTCCGAGGTGAAAATTCATTAAATTTAATGCCGTGTAAGGAAAAGAGGAAAATTGAGCGTCAACTAAATTGTTACTAGTAATTCTTGCTTAATTGCTTACTTCGCCTACATCATCTTCTCCTACAGATCCAAATGGGACAATTTTAGCGCCAAACTTAGCTGCCATCCTCACAAATTCGGGTTGGTCAGGCCAAAACAATTTGTATTGTTCACCCTGAAAGTATCCATCAGAAATAGGAGAGATTTTCATTACAATATACACAAGAAAGACAATGATGGTAGTTAAGGATTGTCTACTGTAATTTAGCCAAATCAAAAAATACCTTTCGATGAAGAGCCTCACGGGAACCTCCAGGATATAAAAGAACAAATGCCTTTTCCTCCGATAATAATCGATAGAAATTCTTAAACGTGACAGGTACACCGCCAAATATCCTTACAAAATCATAAAAATGATGCCCCTCAAAAGGACATTCTTTCCTATCCACAAAAAGAATAGGGTGACCCAAACCACGAAGAACGATTCTCTTTTCCCGTATGAAGTCTGCAAACAGCGGCATCATATCAAAACCACATAGCATATGATTTCCAACTAAAAGAACTGGACCATCGTTCGGAACCCCAGAAAGGCCCTTTACGATTCTCCCATCATCCAATGTTGAATACGCCGTTGGACTAGAGGATAAAAGAACAAACCTGAATTTTAAAGAGCAAATAAGATTGATTTTCTACCAATCAATATTTAGAGGCTATTAAGGATCAACAAGCCAAAGGGATTACTTACTCCAGCATTTTATTTGCTTCTCGCAGTTCTGTGATAGTCGGGGGAAGGAAATCTTTAATGTGATCCTGTCGTCTTGATTTACGATACGAACCAGAACCCTTGATAATACTACATAAATGGAAGCCATTTTCCTGCATACATAAAATTTGTAGCATAATCTATCTAAAGAGAATGGCAACAACTTAAATTTCAGCCTGATAATAGAGAATTTACAAGGATCTCAATAGTATATTTGGTAAAAACAATTTGTCAATAGGCTTTTTGTAGAACTAAACTGCTGCTTTCCTCTTCTTTTACATATCTCATTATCCGACACATTATTTACGCATCTTTTGGTGTTCAGTTTGACATATTGCAATGCCTCAGATTAGACGGTTGTAGCTTGTCTATAACAGACTAAGCGGTAATACATATGGCAACCCTATAATCATGCAAACAAAAAATTTAGCCAGATGATTTTGTATTTTCAATAAAAAGGTAGCTTAACTAAAATTCAAAGCATTCACTAAAGTTCAGGCCTGACAAAGAGCAACCATATTTCCATGAATAGCTTCAAGCACACGTTTTATGTTGATAAATTATATGAGACGTGTTTACTCGAACAAAATCCATTATTCAAAAAGGATACAAGTTCAAGTTCTTAAATTTGAATGTGTCATTCAGCCTACCATTAAAATGTTGTGGCCAAACTTTTCAAAATAGTAAACCTTGCACTTGAGTAATATCTTCGCAAGCTTTCCACCTTCATCTCTACTCGGCAGAAAACTGTCCATACAACTGGAAGACAACAAAGAAAAATTGTGACAAATAACACCACAAGTTGCCTAGTAAAATGTCTAAAAGAAAACTAAAAAACTTTTATCACATTTAACATTCATAACAAGAATAATTGAGACAATGAGCATCAGAAAAATTAAACTAATGTATTCTGATGTCAGTTACAGAGGGTTACATTAAAAATTGAGTTTGAAAGAAACCACACGAAAGAAACCACACGAAAATCATATTTACAAATAACTCCACATTGCTGCAAGTTTATAATTGAGCAGGAACAGAAAATTTGAGAAGCTGCAAATGAAATTGTTTATAGGCGGAATGTCCTAAAGTTTTAAGATTATAAAAACCTGGCAATCACAAGAACCTCGGCTTTAACGGCATGGAGACGGGAATTAGAATGACTAGCTGCTGATTTTAGTAGCTCCAGTTTCCATAAGACAGTCTCATTCGGTATATTACCCATTAGATTCTGCATACAAATAAAGTCATCTAAATTGCATAGCATTAAAAGGTTTAATAGATGTGTTCAAGAAGTGTAGAACAAAAAGGCTTAGCTGCAGAAATAAGAACATAATATATGAAGATATGAAGGAAAGTGAAAGTGAAAATAGTATTGATGCACTCACGATATTTCCCCGAAATACATAAGAATGGATGTTTTTGCTGTAATACCATCAGATTCTTTTTACTATTTAAATAATGCAATTTGTATCCCAAGGTTCGATAAAAGATTTCGGTATCACCTCTTAAGAAAATAAACCATACTTTCTAAAGTTTCGGGCCAGTTTTATTAACGAACTTCATTAAACATGAAAATTGAGAATTGTAATAGGGCATTTCCTATATAATTCATATAAAGTTGTACTTTTCTTATATTTTTTAGAGCTCAACCTTGTTCCTCCATTTTCATTAAGCTTCTATGCCACTCTCAACAGCTTCTAATCCTCTGGAACATTACATTCATGATTTTCGATTACGAATACTTTTTCCTTTCTGATCCAGTTACTCATTATGGTTTAAATCCTTCATCATGGTTATCTACTTAAATTTATGCTGAAATGACATCAATAAACCAACAGCTTCCACTTGGCGCCAAAACATGCATGATTAATGCAATGTCTTGATAGAATTTCTCCCATGATAACATTTTAGGAATGTAAAGGGAAAAAAACATAAGAATTTGGAAAACCACCCACTAAAGCATTTAATAATATACCATAAGGAAATATCAGCAGAAGAAGATAATAGTCTTACTGAAAGATTTATCAGTGGAGAGACGAGATCTTTTGATATACCACTAGGTGATTCCAAAAGATTTAGTCCACCTGTAGGTTCCAAACCACGCTTTACCAGATGATCTAATACCAATGAAAGAAGGAATTATTAGAAACACGAAAACCTGTCATTCGCACCACATGCTACCAGTGATATCCTATATTAGAATAAGGGAGGACAAAGTCCATTGGAGGGAGCAGTCAAAAAGCTAGCTCTACACCATTTCCTGCTTGAAACCGTCCATTTTAGTTATGCAAGACTGTCAATAATACTACATGGATGATTTGAACCGTCTATCTATTCACCATTTAAAACAAATACATCAAATTTCATGTGATTTTAATACATTTTCCCAATTGATCTAATGGGCGCAAAATTAAAGGTCTTTTTAATAATAAAACATATTCCGTCACTCGATCAATGGGTAAAAAGTATTAAAATTGCATGAAATTTAGTCTATGTTTTACACCATGAAGTTTAAGATGGACAGTGCCAACCATCCAAAAAATGATATTTGGTTGACTTTTTTGACCGCCGGAGGGGGGATACCTCGTGGAGCCTTCGTCCACCATGATTCTGATGGCTTATGAACTTTCATAATCCTACTATTTAGTTTTGATAATGTTATACAATATTAATAGATCTATACATGTGTTTCATATTGCATATTTTATAACAATGTATATGAGCTTGGTCGTGTTTGAGAAAGATTTCAGAATATCAACCGACACAAGCCTGTGATGAAGGATGGGGGAAATTGAGCTAAAACGACAAACCTATTGGAGATTGAAGGATAATGGACTAGAGCTCATTCATGATCACATTCAAGTTTCATGAAACTAAGGAGCCAAAAGTTAAAGTTCAAAAGAATTCAAAAAATCGAAAATTCAAGAGCTCGTGTCGAGATATCGGAAGATTCAAGGTTTGGTAAAAGAACGATATCGACATAGGAAATCAATGTGAGTGCTCGTGATTATGGAAAACATCACATTAAGCTCTTGCACACTCTTTATATTATTTGTGAAACTCTTGATGAAAAACTTACGTTGCTTTTCATTTAAAATCTTTTTTAAAACCAAGTTCAAATTTGTTTAAGAAAAACTTCCTCAGACGTCTATACTATTGTACTTCAGACGTCGGTCTTATTTTCTAAAATACGCACAAGTTTTAAAATATCAGCTTCTTGTTTCAGAACAAACGTCTGAAGCTTACCAGAACAAACGTCATGTTGTTTTCTGAATTTTCATTGTTTAAAACTTTTGACAAAACAAACATTGTCGATAGTTCTTCATACGTCTGTTTGTTTTCTGGATTTTCATTAGCTTGAAACTTTTTACAGAACAAGCGTATGTCAAACATTCTTCAAACGTCTCGTTCTTCTCTATGTTTTCATAGCATTAAGACTTTTTGTGGAAACAAACATCAGAACCTTCCTGGCACAAACATCTGAAGGTTAAAAACTTTGAAAATCTTTTTTCTTCAGACGTGTGTCACTTATTCTTCAAACGTCTGTTTGTTTTCTGTACTTTCATTGACCATATTTTGAAAACCACGGCAAACGTCTAAAACTATTTTCGACAAATGTCTGAAACTCAAAATTATTTGGAACATTTCTTCGGACACTAGTGTCTCTCTTCAGGCGTATGTTTGCCTACTGTGCTTTCTTGTCTTATTGTAAAAACCATCGGCAAATGTCTGAAGCTATTTTATAGTCGTTGGTGATCCTTCTTGAAACGTCTGGCCAGTTGAACTTCAACCGTCTGAAAACGGCTCTTTTTAACTATTTGACTTGTAACGGCTAGTTTTTCTTGAGTGGTATTTATTGAGAATTGCTTTGGGTTTTGAACAGCCAAGACTTGCAAAATTATTTTGAAACATTTCCAACGCTTTTTCCCATCTCTTGTGAGAGCAAATTCTTGATTTTGATTATATTTTCTATCACACTCAAAAGATCAAAGAGCTTAATTTGGTTATTCCATACCCATTGAGTATTAATTGTAAGTTTTAAAAGAAACTCTTTTGAGAGTATTATACTTCATTGTAAACGCTCTTCTTGTTTTTGTGTGAGGATATCTTGAATACAAGAGACTACTTTGTAAGAAAGAATAGTGAGAGGTTTTTCTTTTTTTTGTGTGAGGATCCTTGAGTGCAAGGGGTCTTTGTAAGGAAGGAGAACTTGTGACTTCAGTGAAGACGTGGTGTAAGAAGTTGCGGAGACGCAACGTGTTGTCTCGGTGGAGACGTGTTTTAGTGGAACGGGCCCGTACGCCTAAAGATAGAGGACTAGGGGAACTCCCGAACCTCTCTAAACCTTACGTGTTTGCAATTTCTTACTCTCTAGTTTTAGCTTTATAACTTAGAGATTGCCCAATTGCATGTTTGTTCTCTATATGTTCTCTACTTGTTTTTTATGCTCATCGCTTGATATTGTTGCTTACTTGTATTCATTGTTTCACAATTGCAGATTGCTTTGCCTCTTATCATATTAGTATATCATTTGTTAAGCTTTGCAAATGTGTTCTCTATTAGCAAGTGTAGTATATTTTTTTAATTTGAGCATATCAGTAGCTTATTCCTATTCACCCCTTTTAGGAATTATTTCAGATTCTCATTTTATATTGCGGTATCAATAATATTTGGTTCATTTTGATGAACAAATGTAACATAAGGTAGATAACATCTACATTAAAAAAAACCTAATCAATAATAGAACACATAAGGTAAAGTATATTTTACCGATTGGGGTTTTAACGTATGCCCCTTTACTCTCTTGCAGTTTCTATAAATCTTCATATTTTGATATTGGCCCTTGAAATCTTACAAGGTCAATGAGGAAAAAATTAGAACAAAGTTAATTTGAATTGCAAAAGAATTCTTTTCTAATGCTTATACTCAGTTTCCCCCCTTTTCCTCTCGAAGCCATCTTAACCATTAACCCTTCCTCCATTGAAATCCCAATCAAATCTCTTCCTCTATCCACCCAAATCCAAACCAAATCTGCATTTAGATTAGTAATCAATCATTCCCCTAAAAAAATTCTTCAAACTCAACAAAAATTACAAGTCAAACAAGAACACTAGATAATAAAACAAGCCCGGTTTATTGCAACATTTTTACATATAAAACAGAAAAATGCTTTGCACTAGTTTACAGCTTCCTTAATGTAGTAATACTTTGCTCAGAACCTCATTTAACCTCCTTTAGGATTGCCGTCATAGGGTAAAATTACAATAATCTACAAGCTGATAGTATAATCACAGCACATATCCCTAACTAAAGAGAATTATACAAACACTAGCAGAAAAAGCTGTATATAATATAATGTCATGGTACGTAATGGTATTAAGCTACATAGCATGCTTTACGAAAAACCAAGAAAGCCACAGCCAAAAAGAGAAACTACGTACCAAAACATAAAAGTAAAAACAATGGAATCGCAGAGTTTAGGTGGCCAAATGAACTCCGAATTACCGGAAATAGCCCCTGCAACTTTGACTTGCCAAACGATGTACCTGAGGAAGAGATTCGATTATTATGTATGTAAAATGATTAATTTAATTTCAAACAACTAAAGAAGAAATATATTTAATAGTTACACTAACGAACCTGGATTTGTTATTATAAGTACTAGGTCAATATTAGGATTCCGAGCAGCAATGGAGAGAGCTACACATCCTCCGAAAGAATGCCCGAGTAAATATATTGGCTTGTTATGGCATTTAGAATGCTCATGCTTTACAACATCTTCTACAAATGCTAATAGTCCTTCAAAACAAAAAGGAAACAAGCAAAGGTAGAAAAGACGAACAGAAACACACGACAATGCTAAGACAAAAAGTAATCCATGGAAGGACAATAACATGACTGATAGGTGGCCAATTTCCTTGTTCGGGGGGCAATTTCTTGACGTAATCTTAACATTTAATCAAGCATGAGAATACACACACACACACACACACACACACACATATATATATAGAGAGAGAGATGCACAGCTTTCCCCAATAGCTATTTTTTCCAAGAAATAAATCAAGACAACCCCATAGGCATCTAAGAAACCAATTAAGACGTTGAATTGTTTTTGTGCTCCTAAACCCTCATCACCACCACCACCAAATACACCACAGGATTAACCTTCACCACCATCAACACCCAAAGGATTACTATGCCCAATCTCGTGTTCTTTAATGTCAGACCCGTCTATCTCCCTACAGGAGAAACTTTCGGTCGAGCCTACATAGAAGCCTGCAAAGAACTAAATTACATCCCTCCTTGTTTTTCCTCATCTCATAGTGCCAATTTCCTTACATCTCCTATGATCCCCAATCCCATTTTTAAATTTATCATCACTAGCTTGTGCGATAGCTTTGGCCGTCCCCACCCTGTTTCAACCTCTCAAGAAGTAGCCCATGACTTCGTTGAAAGACTCAAGGCCGAGGGAGGAGGTAGGGGTTATCAAGAACCGTCTTCTTTGGGTCATCAAGAGATGGATATTTCATCCAAAAAAGCAATGCTCCACAACCTCATTCAACAAGTGATAACAGTTCCGGCCATGATAACCGCCTTGTTACATGAAAGCGTCTTGGATGAGGTCATCCAGATGCTATGCTCTTCTGATGAAGAAATCCAAGTTAATGCAACCTATTTAATTTACAACTACATGTTGAAGAGTTCCAACATAATCAAGATTGCTAAATCAGAAGCAGTTTCAAATTTAGTTCATGTCCTCGACAAAGTTGCGTCAGAAGCCTGCTCCTATGCTGCAGGCGCCAGGCGCATTCCACAACTTATCCAAAGAAGGGCAAGAAATCAGTGCGGCAATAGGTTTCTTCTGAGGCAATTGAAGCACTCCTTGAAAAAAATTCTGATCCTAAGGTACACCATACAAGTCGTATATATGCAGGACATGCAGTAATTCACTTGCTCAATTGGCCTGAAAACCATGAGATTCTTATAAATACTGGGGCCACTTTACTACAGAGGCCAGTTGCAGCTAAAGAATTGAGAGATGAAGATCTACAGGAAGATGCAATGGATGTAGCATGTAATTTGGCAGAGAGCAGCAGTAATGGAAGAGAGAAATTGATGCAGGCAGGGATTGTTGGGGTGATGCTGAGAATGATGAGAAAAGGAGAAGGATTGTTGGGCAAGTGTAGTTTGGATCTGCTGCACAAATTTTGCACCAACTATTCCGATTGCTTAAGGGAAATAGCAATGGCGGCTGGTGCGGAGGATGTTTTGGCAATGGAGAAGGAAGAATGGGAAGAAGATGACAGAAAAAAGGCAAGGGAGATTCTGGGAATAATGCATCAAAGAGAGGCGGTTCATGAAGAAACTATAGATACTTGTTATCATAATTGGAATTTGATGCTTGTTGATGCAAAAAAAAAAAGCGAGCATGAGAAGAAATATTTATTAATAGAAAATGATAGTTAAGCAGTAAGCATTCAAAAATTTTCCAAAGTATGAAAAAGATTACCTTCAAAAGATGTGCGATCGGAAAAAGGAACATGCATGCACCTCACTTCAAATATCCTGCAGGGTAATGCAAATTAATTAAAAGTTTTTATAATTAGCTTGCATATTTTGAATTCAAATCATATATATAGGAGAAGAGGGTAAAAAGCCTCTGTTGAAAGTATCAACCAATATTTTCAGCCATGAAAGATAAATGGAGATGCAATCTATTATGATTCACATAGTAGGTAAATAATACATAAAACTCATAAGAAGCCCTAATTATTTTGCATTAAGAAGCGTTTAAAAACAATCTTTTCTCTCAGCACAATAGATGTTCAGGTTAGATACTAGAGTTTATAGTAAATTTATACTAATAATAATAATATCCTATAGCTTTCATTTTTAAGGTTAAGGAAAAAGCTATATAGCAAGGAGACATTAATAGTAATATAATGATGATGATGTTTTTAGCACGATGGTCAATTAGTACCATCGAAGAATATCTCATGCACCAATATTAAAGTACCACTAGGCGAGCGACTCTGAAACTTTCATCAGGACACACACACGTGCGCGCACAGGTGCACGCACGCGCACTCAAGCATGCACACACACATAAACAAAAGAAAACACTTTGATCGACCAAAATAAATTTTCTTTTTGGCTTTAGTCTAGAAGTGATAAATGATCAACATCTTACATATGCATTTACATATAATTACAAAATAAACTAACAATTACCCTCTGAGAGCCTTATGATGCATGAAGAGCCCCATCCCAATTCCATCAACACCTACAAAAAAACACACCTTTCTTAGTTCAAAACTCAAACCTTCAAACTTTTCTGAAATCACATCATTTACCAAAAAACCAACCAATTACCCGGTAAGAACAACATAAGTGGAGAACCCTCAATCGGGGGCCCACAATCAACAGGGCAAAACCACCGTGGCGGGCCTTCATTGAATCTCAGTGACTCGAAAACTGCATCGTGATATTCTTTGATTCCTTTAGGAGTTAAATACCCATCATCATACAAAACCTCCAACTGTTTGTGGGCACAATGGATCAAGGGTTTCTTGTTGATTCTAGTGATCGGTTTTGTGTTTCGGGGCCTCTGGACAAATGGGCAAGTGGTGGGTAAGCAAAAGGAGGCCATGGTTGTTCAAAATTGGTAAATCTAGGGTTAGGTTTTGGTTTTTTGGGGAATTTAAGGATTTTGGGGTCATGCTTTTGTTAAGGGAAGTTGGTTTTGCTAGTGATGATGTGTTTCTCAATGGAAATAAATTGTTTGTGAATGACTGAATGCGTAAGAAACAGAGGGTACCAAGAGCATGAGCTAGGATTTCTCTCAGAGAGAAATAAGGGGGGGAATTTCAGAACAACCCCTGACAATTTTTCTAATTGGAGAAAATTCTCTCCTGCTGGGGAACCAAAAAACCCACACATGAAATACCAATATAGTTTCTCACATCTCCTTGACAATTAATTGTTAGTAATCAAAGTACATGCAAAATTATCAAATTTATAGCTTCCAATTATGGTAAGATAAAGGAACCAATAGAATAATATGATACACAATGAATTTATTCTTTATCATTGTAATGCTTGCACCAACATTTGCAAGAAATCTTCAATTGGATCTCAAATGCTTAGCACAATGTGCCCACAAAAGAATTAAGTATTCTGGACATATTTTACATTATTTCAACAGTATATACAATTTGGCAGCACATATACTTCCCGAATATTTTATGAACATACAAGGGTGCAACCTCAAGTTATACTCATGCACCCTCTAAAAATCTTTAATCAAACTCCCTGTGGCGGAAGCTTGAAGAAACAAGTTCATGAGACCATTAATTCTTTAATATCATCTTTGTTGTTCTTTTCCATCTATGTATAATTTGTGTGTTCTAACTAGTATAACTTACTGTCTTTAGGGATCAAAGCTGGGAACTACAGATGTTGAACCCCAAGAGCTCTGATATATTTGTATAAGTTTTTTTAAAAGTTTTTTAAAGTTGAGGTTGTGATGGGCTTTATATAGGTAGACATAGGCCTTTGATAAGTGGGTTCCATCAATAAAACTCAAGCCTTGTTGAGAGATGTGACCCATTTATCAACCGAACCATTAGCTCTCATACTATGAACATACAAGGGTGCAACCTAAAGTTATACTCATGCACCCTCTAAAAATCTTTAATCAAACTCCCTGTGGCGGAAGCTTGAAGAAACAAGTTCATGCGACCATTAATTCTTTAATATCATCTTTGTTGTTCTTTTCCATCTATGTATAATTTGTGTGTTCTAACTAGTATAACTTACTGTCTTTAGGGATCAAAGCTGGGAACTACAGATGTTGAACCCCAAGAGCTCTGATATATTTGTATAAGTTTTTTTAAAAGTTTTTTAAAGTTAAGGTTGTGATGGGCTTTTTATAGGTAGACATAGGCCTTTGATAAGTGGGATCCAGCAATAAAACTCAAGCCTTGTTGAGAGATGTGACCCATAGATCAACCGAACCATTAGCTCTAATACTATGTAAAGAGATAGAGTATATTTACAGTTGAGAGAGTGATGGGCTTTTTATAGGTGCACATGGGCCTTTGATAAGTGGGTTCCAACAACACGATTCAAGACTTGTTTAGGTATGACCCATTTTATATTTTATACCCATGTGTTTTTTCTTGTTTCCAATGTAGGACTATCTTTAAGGTCCCATCATTTGGTATTTACTTTCAACAATATTATATATAGTTCTCAGTACGATACTTCGATATGGGTCTTCTTCTCTTTTCTTCTTCAGGTATGAAATTGTACCCTCAATCTCAGATTTAATATGCAAATACATTTCATTTGCGCTTTCTTTGTTTTTCAAAATCTCCTTTTTACCACGCGTTTCGATAGGTTTCCCGAATAATAAATAGAATCGCCCAGGTGGCTTGGGCAAAAGCACAGGAAAATACATATCTTGGTTTGAAATCTCACCATCCATGCCAGTCCTATAAAGACTAAGAAAAATAATTGCACAAAACATGTGTTACTAGATTATAGAGAATGAATAAATATAAAAACAATTAAAAGTTTATAAAAAGATTACCTTAATCTAATGGGGTCTTCATTAAGCTTTTTTCTATCAAATCTTTGACAAATGGAATACTTGCTTGGTCATTGTGATCAAGAGCCAGCTGCAAATTACAAATGAATAAAATTAGGTGAACGCAAGTAATGGAAAAATATAAATATATTAGAATGCCAGAATAGGTCTAAAATATATTAAGTAAATAATGTACAATATGTTAATTAAAGTTGAGATCATTAATAAAAATGAACTGGTCACAGAATAGTTATTGTTTAATAATTATATATGAGAAATGTACAACCATTATTAATACTGAGAAAGATATTTTAAAGGAAATCTCTATAATGTTTGCACAGAAAAGAATCTAACTTTCAACGTGAGTTCATGATTTAGCTAGAGTAGGAAGCGATTTTCAATTCTAATCGCTTAACTTACAACAGCAGCAACAACTGAGCCTTTATCCCAAGCATATAGGGTAGGCTACATGAACCAACATGAGAATCACACCGGGTCAAGCACATGGATCCTCCGCCTCCACTCACTCCTATCGAACAAAATACTTTCATTAAGGCCTTTGGCATCCATATCTTTTCATATCACCTCCGTCCATGTTTTCTTCGGTCTCCCTTTCGCCTTTTTGATTTGGCCTAAATCGAGAATATTCATTCGTCGAACTGGTGCTTCCGTAGATTTGCGTCGCACATAACCAAACCATCATAGACGGTTTTCTCGCATCTTCTCCTCCACAGGTGTTACATCAACCTTTGCACGAATATTCTCATTTTGTACCCTATCTTTTTTAGTGTTACCACACATCCAATGAAGCATGCGCATCTATGCTACATTCATCTTTTGTGTATAATATTTCTTAGGAGCCCAACATTTCGTACCATATAATAAGACATGCCTAATAGTGCTTCAATAAAATTTCCTTTTCAACCTTAACGAAATGTTAAAATCGCACAAAATCCTTGTTACGCTCCTCCATTTCAACCACTCATTCTGAATTCTCTGGTTGACATCACTATCGATCTTGTTATCCTTTTGAATGATGGATCCTAGATATCTAAACTGATCGCTCGGTGGTATCTCGTGCTCATCCAGTGTTTATGCCATTGTGATCTTGACTTCTTTGTTTACTAAATTTGCATTGCTAGTATGCTGTCTTGGACCTGCTCAATCTAAACCCCCAACATTCCAACGTATGCTTCCATAACTCCAATTTGGCACTAACCCCTGTTTTTAGCTCATTTATCAGAATAATAACATCAGCAAATAATATGCATCAAGGTAGCTCATTTTGGATAGTTCTAGTAAGCTCATCCATCACTATGACAAACAATAATAGACTTAATACAGATCCTTAATACAAGCGAATTGTGATCAAAAAATCGCTCGTTAGGCCGTCGTAAGTTCTTACATTTACCACTACTCTATTATACATGTCTTTGATTATGTCAGTATACTTGATTGGGACTCCCTTCTTCATCATTGTATATCATAATACCTCTAGGAGTCTTGTCGTAAGGTTTATAAGTCAATAAAAACCATATGCAAATCCCTTCCCCTCTCTCGAAAATACTAAACAGGTTGACGAAGAAAATGAATAGCCTTTATTGTCGATCGTCTAGACATGACCCCAAGTTGTTCAATATTATCTTAACATTCTACCTTAGCCTGTGTTCAATCATGCTCTCCCAAACCTTCAAGGTGTGACACATGAGTTTTATTCCACGGTAATTAAGCAATTCTGAATATCACTCTTGTTCTTGTAGAGATATAATGATACTCTTCCTCCACTCATTCGGCATCATTTTAGTTTGGCAAATCTGATTAAACAAGTTTGTAAGCCATCTAATGCCTATCTCTTAGGCATCTCCATAGCTAATAGGAATACCGTCTAGACCAATAGCTTTCCTTGATTTCATCATCTTCAAATCCTTTGTAATCTTAGATACTCTTATTCTACGCATGAAATCATGGTTTATATATTGAGATTGAATGACAAGTATATCCAAATTCTTAGTAAAGCTCTCGTTAAAAATTTGTCAAAATAATCTCTCCATCTTTCTTTCATATCCTCATTTCAAACTAAAACCTTATGACTTCATCTTTGACATACTTCACCACACACAAGTCTCTGGTCTACCATTCCTTCATCCAAGCAATCTCATATATATCATTTTCAGCCTTCTTGGTGTCCAACTTCTTGTACACCTCTTTGGAGACCTTAGCTTTGGCTTACTAAATTGAAAAAAAAAAACTCCATATACTGTTAAGTCAATAGAGTGAATATCCGATCAACAATATATCAAGAAAAGCATCTAGGGAACAAAAGTAACTTCAATCATGAAACTATAATCTTTCGCTATGATTTCCGATGTAAGAAATTCAAGCTATGCTCACCTCTACTAGATCTTCGCCAACAACTCCGAATGGGACAATTGTTGCCCCAAACCAAGCAGCCATCCTGACAAATTCAGGTTGATCTGGCCAAAAATAACTGGTACTCTTCACCCTGTTAAGCTCCCAATCATTAAAAACATAATTTATGAGAAAAATTATATATCTCCATGACTAGACATTTATTTAAAGGTAATTATAATTACATAAAACACTAATAATCATTTTCTATTTTCATTAAAACACTAATAAACTTCTTTAAGAAATACACTAAACCACATTGCATTCCTTCTGCAGATGTAAAATTAACATGTGCCTCTCACAGTCTCACATGACTATACACAACCCTGAGATACCCTTGTGTAAAATTACGCAACTTTGTTCTGTGAACACCAAAATGTTGTCAGGTGTTAATTGCATTTTTCAATAAACAATGGTGTATGTATCAAAACTGAAAAGGTCTATGTTGTATTATATAATTCACCCTGCAATTTAATTACACCACAGTAATTTATCATTTCAATCAAACATAAATTTAACAACAAAAAGAAACTAGTAGCTCAACTCACTTTCCAATGTAATGCTTCACGAGCACCCCCAGATATAGAAGAACAAATGAGTTGCTTGAAAGCAACCTATACAAATTTAGTGAAGAAACGGGTGATGCACCAAACACAGGCAAGAGATCAAAGCGGGAGATCTGTTGTCGTGAAGTTTCAGTCAAATGGAATATACATGGCTGTGCCATGCCCCGAATAATAATATTTTTCTCCCTCAAGAAGGTTTCATAGAGAGGCTCGAGTTCCATTCCCACTAGCATATGATATCCCATTAATAGAACAGGCCCTTCATCCGGGACCCCACAGAGACCCTTCACTATCCACCCGTTTTCGAGAGTTGAAAGCATAACAGCACTTGATGCGAGGCGAAGTAATCTGTACAATCAGTTTATATCATAAGATAAATGAAACTCTCAAGGAACTTTATCCAAGTATAAGTTGTTGGGTACGAACTTAGTGTAATCCCAGCAGGGAACTCGCTATTAAAAGGAAAGCTAAATGTAAGGAAACTCCCCTCATTTCTCCCCAATTAGTAGAAAACTACCCTTAGATATAAGAACGTAGACTTTACAACTCTAATCTTCACCGCATTATTATCATGTTAACTGAATATACTCCTGAACTTCTATCATTTTTCTATCGTAGTTTCAATATCTGTTCGTAGAAAATCTTTCTACCATTCAGTATCTCATAAAAAAATATAATAGAAAAACAAGTTATTGTTAAAAGAGGCAGACAACATAAGCTCAGGGCGATCACTGCTCATCGTGCAAAAGTGGGGTGGTTTCTCTTCAATCTAGCCAAAGTAGATCATGTGCAAAAATATAATTTGGAAATGAACATGATGATTGATAAGGTATTGAACCAAGGATCCCTTGATATCCAGTGTTCCGGTAACATGTTAAGAACTACTTTACCCAAAAGCTTAACCGGTACAATCAAATGAGATGGAGCGTTTACCTGCTCTCTTGAATGCAAAATTTTCTGTATTCACTAGTAGGAGGAAGATAATCTGTAACAAAGTCGTATTGTTTGGATCGACGATATTTGGTTGTCATTTTTATAATGGTCAACAAATTAAAGTCATCTTCCTGCAGCATTGAGATAACAAGAAAGTGAAAGTCGACTTTACTGTGTAGAAGTGATCATATTTATGTAGGAAAATCCAAACAAAATGAAGATATTAGTACAGTCTGACTCTGAATGAAGAAAAACTATGATTGACATGCTAGAAAATTTAAATTTTAAAATTTAAATCGTGGAAAACTAAAATGGTCGCTAACCAATAGTAAAGTGTGACCGCTATCCTTGAAGTACCGAGCTCTATGGTTCTTCAATTTAGAATATAATCGGCCAGCTTCTTCTCCGCTTGGAAGTAAATTATCCTTCCCACTGAAGTACAAGTACTTTGTTAGAAACAATCATGAAATTACGCTTTAATGATAAAGCCATACATTTTGTGTGGTTTGCTATGGGACTTTGATAACCACCACACTTTCCTTTATATTACACGATAACAGAGCACATGCAACAGAAAACATAATATAGGAGTCTCAAAGAGTTTCTCAGTAACAAACCCTGGAAAGTAGAACTTCAGCTTCTACAGCATGTAATCGAGAGTCGGCATAAGCAGTCCGGACTTGAGAAGCTTGAGCTTCCACAGAAATGTATCTTTGGGTAAAATATCATTAAGGTCCTGTTAGATTGCAGAAACATGAACCATGTAAGAGGCCATCAAACGTAAAGAAAAAAAATAAAAGTATTAAGTCTTAACATTAGTTAAATTGTAGATCCCCGTGTACCTTTTTCAAAAGTTTAATAATGCAGTTATCAGTTTAATTAATTTGATTTTTTTTAATCTTTACGAAAGAATAAAGGACATAAACTAAATTGCAGGAAACCTCCTTCACTTTTGTTTTTACCATTAGCATGGTATCACCCTCTCTTCTAAAAACCTGCAATTTACCCCCATTATTTAAGGAACAATAAACTTCATCTTTTTGTAAGGCTCCTTTACTCCCAAAACACCCTTGGTGGTAGCATTAATTATAAACCATTAATGAAAAAATGACATGTACGATAGAAAATCATAGGTATTTGGGAACCGAAATTTCACAAATAAAGTAAAAAAGTTGAGTTTGGAAATATAATATAATAATTCCACTATTTAAAATCTTTTCTATGAAGCAATGTGCCAAAGACCCATTGCATCGGTTAGACACACAAATCTCATACTGCGGTGGCACGAATTGCCTTAAAGAGAACAAGATATCCATGACTTAGTCAACAGCTTCACCAATTCATACTTTCTTTTATCTATTTTATTAAATTGTAAATTTTTTTTTGGCTTGTTTGTATTTGGTTCCACTGTTATTTGTTAACCACCTCTAACTTACTACATGAGCAAAAGTGAGGAGGTTTCCCAAAATGTAGCCAAGGACAAAAGATACCCAAATGGCTTGCAAACCTATATTACCGAAAGAAGAGGTAGCAAAGAAGTTAGGCTTTTCAACAATTCCTCAAGAGTTTGTGGAGGGGGAAGATCTTCACCTACGCTTGCCATTGCCATCTTAACAGGATCACTTGATGCAATGCAAGGTGGATTTAGTCAAGAAACCATAAATTATACCTATCATATAACATTGTCCAGTAGTAACATTCATTGGGAATATTGCATCTGTGATGCACATGAGCATATGCAAGATATATGGGCAAAGATTTATTGGAAAGATTTTTAAATATTGTTGTTAGGAAAATTAATAGAGAATTTTAAAGATTTGAGAAAATTTAAGTCGTGATGTTACTTTTGAAATATGAGGACCTTTCTAGCCACTTGTCATGCTGAGAATCATATTGATTTCAATTTGGGACCCCTCCCCCTTTGAGTTACAAGGGTAGAGATATAAATTCATGAAAACAATAATTTGCTTATCGTAGATGATGATGATCATCATCATCATCATCTACTATATTCAAATTATTGTTTTCATGAATTTAAATCTCTACCCTTTTAACTCAAAAGGGCATCATCATCATCATTATTATTGTTTTCATGAATTTATATCTCTACCCTTTTAACGCAAAAGGGCATCATCATCATCATTACATAGAACGAAATATAGACTAAATCAAGAATCCTAGATCCAAAGTGAGATCAGTTATAAGGAATAAGGTAGCTAGGAACATGTAAATGAGCCTGTTATATAATATATTTAATCAATCTACCGATATAAGTATCCTAACACGAATACCCGAGTATTTGTCACTAAAAACATGTAGTTACAACAGAAAAATGACTGAGATATGAAAAAATGATAATTACCCATAATAAAGCTAAGAATATACGGCAATGCAGTACTATGAAATTCGCCAGGTATAGCCTCCAACAAAGGGAGTAAAGGCTGCAGTTGAGACCTCCCGAATGATGTCGCTAAATAAGAAGTTAACAAGCAGCCATAAGAACAAATTAGACAATAATCAAAATAACAGATACAAAACAACAAGGTAATTACAAAATTGACTGCCTGGATTCACTAATATAAGTACAAGGTCAATAGAAGGGTTGCAAGCTGCGACAGAGAGAGATAGGCATCCTCCAAAGGAATCCCCAACAATATAAATTGGTTTATTTGGCGATAAAGCGTGTTCTTGCTTCACCGCTTTCTCCACAAATTTCACAAGCCCTACACGCATCATGGTTGAAGTCAAGTAAGAAACATGCCTCTGCTTCAACAATGGTGTAAAACTTAAAATGAAAAAGAAAAGGACTTGGGATTCTTGAAACATTAAGAAAAAGAGAGGGTGTGCATTAGAAAAACCATAATTGGAAAACAATGAATACCTTTTATAAATCTTTTACCCTCAGGCGTCCTTTCAACGTACTTATATATGTCAGAATCCTAGCACAACTCGGTTTAGTTGATTATAGTTAAATCTAGATACAATCATATTCTTGAATGTAGTGCACGCTTTTTTATTTTTATTGCTTATGGTAATTTACTTGACTTTCAGATATTATCATTTCAAAATGCAAGTCATCAACTGTAAGTTTCAACTTATAAATTGCACGATCAAGTTCAATTATAAAAATGCACATTCAATTTTGAATGAATGGAACCTAAGAATGTGTATATTGTAAACATCTACACCTGTATTTCAGTATATAATCAAGCACGATAAGAAATCATACTTATTAGAAAAGGAAAACAATTTTTGGATATGCAAAAACATATGGAAAGAGCTAATGCTAAAATGTGTGCATGAAACATTTTCGTAATGGTATTAAAAAAAAACCTTCAAATGGTGTTCGATCATTCACCGGAATGTGCAAGCACCTAACTTCGAAAACCCTGCAAATCAAAGAAACACGGAGAAGAGAACATTACAATATCTAAGAAAAACTATCAGATCATAAAACCACATAATTTTGAAACTTGAACTATACCCCAATGTAAAGGGCAATTAAAAAATGCACAATTTACCGATGGAAGACCCCATTGGTGATGCCCCATTATAAAGTAATATAACTATGTACATGGCCTCAGTGTTTGACAGCATTTAGATCAATTTTTTCTTTCTTTCTTTATTTTTTTTACCGTCAACTCAAATGGGGAGGGGGCCTCAGATCGAAATTCTTTTTTGATTCTTCACATGACAATAGACAAGAATAACCCTCATAACTCTGAGGGGAAAAGGTACATGTGTGAACCATAATGCTCTTTAAATCTTCTGAAGCCTTAAATTGTTTATAATGGTATTTATTATTTTAACTAAAACTTTTTATATATCTCCTAAACTTCCATGATGTCTAATATGCATATGCACTCATGAAAAAAATACTAGTAAATGCTAATGCAAATTAAAGTCAAATGGAACCTCAAAAGCCATTCTAAAACAATTATGTCAATATGATAAAACTTGGACTTAGCACACCAATCCAGTATAAAATCAAGCTAAAATACTAACAAAACAATTCCATTCAAAATATCAAAAAACCACTCACTTTCCAAGAGACTTGTGATGCATAATTAGCCCCATACTAGTGCCATCAACACCTACAACAGAAACCCAATTCAGATCAACCCTAAATGACACAAGAAAAGATTAATTACATGTTACACCCTTCATATATATCTATCTCATAACACGTCTAAGTCAATCTCAATGTGACTTAAGAGCAAGGTTTAAAATCTCGGTGTCGGCATCGGTATAGGGCGGTCCCTTTTGCAGTCGCAATCGGCCATCTCGGCACTATCAGCTGTCTTGGATCAGAAGTATCGGAGATCATTTGACCAAAAAAAAATTAAGACTATACAGTTCTTTAAATAAGTAGTAAGAGTAACTATAAACAATTTGGCAAGCAATTAATGATGTTTAATAGTTCTTTTAATACTCGCTGTTGAGAAGTATTTTTTTCAATTTTTTTAGTAATAAATATTGTCAAATATATATAACCCAATTAACCTATTAATAAACCCACAAACCCAATGATAAACCAAATACTAGAGCCCTACTAATCAAATGGTAAACCCATTATAACATGGTAATTGACAACATTGGTACGAGAACTCGGATGTTTGGATCATAATTGGCCATCCCGGAACGGGATCGGCCGAGATTTCAAACCATGCTTAAGAGATAGAATTTGACTAGATTGTCGACTAATTCAGGGTTGCCATTGGCTAATAAACAAGTTGAGGGGTGATAATACGTACCATTGTAACCTGTATTTTTTTTTGTCTGCTTTTTCCTCTTTTTTGAGAATCCCTTCATGGTTTCCTTCAACCTTCCTCAAACTTTTGACCTCCTTGTCACAATTCCCATGCTCTTCCAACTCTTCCACCCTTTGAGTTTGTGTTATATGCAATTAACCCAAAACAAAATCTAAAATCCCCAAAAACTCAAACAAAAAATCCTCTCCAGGCAAAAAGAAGAGCAAAGGTGCATCCCTGATAGGCTCCCCACACGCCACAGGGCAGAACCACCTCGGCGGCCCCCGTCCGGCCTAACAATCTCCTTCACCGCCACGAAATAGTCCTTCACACTCACACTCCCATCCCCATCATCATAAAGCACACTCAACGCATTGACCCTCTTCACATTCTCACCCTTTACAACACTTGGGCTATTTCCCTCCCCCTTTCTCACTAGAAGTTGAAATCTTTGGTGGGTTACCTGCGGCTGCAGCCAATCTAAAGCTTTTTGACCCATTTTGGGAAATGGGTCTTGAAGAAAAGGATCTGATGAACCTGATACAATAGGAATGAGAGGAGACGAAGAGATTGACGAGAGGTTTTTGGAAGCGGAATCATGAGGCAGGGGTTTGGGTTTTAGCCTTAATATTTGCTTTTGTATTTACCATAAAAAGGAAAGTATTCTTGCGCATCGGGCCCCGTTTTGAATGTCCGTTACTGCAAGTATCCTTGAACTAGCTTTCATAAAAAAAAATGTGTAGCAAATTATAGTGTTTGTATACTTTGTTTTGAAATAAATAAATAGCTATGAAGGAAATTCTTGTACTTTTTTATGAGCAAAAATTGATTCATATTAGCATTATGTTTCTTCTTTTAGAAAGTATTAAACGAGATGGTGATGTTGCCAAACCTCCATTTGATAAATCCATACCAAAAATTATGTATGAGTTCAATTTACTAAAACACCCTTTTATAACTTAAAAAAATATTCTCCCTACTGAGCATCAATACATATTAACTCATTTTTTTAGATAATTAATTCATTATTTAACTGATCAAATCCACTAACAAATTGCCCGTCAAAACTTTAAGATTTCGTCTTATATCTTCTTATACACAAGGACTCTAGAATTAGAAAGGGAGCGATCAAAAAATTCCTAGAGCAACCGACAAAAAAATGCAATTTGATCAGTTAACCAATGAATTAATTATCTAAAAAATGAATTAATGTGCAGAGAGAATTTTTTTTAAGTTATAAAATAGTATTTTAGTAAATTGAACCGCGTCGTAATTAAAGGTTGATGGGTTAATTTTGTCCATACACAATTTTTTGTGTGGATTTATCAAATAAAGGCTTCCAAATGATAGTATTAAAAAAATTATCATTTATTGTCTTGTCATGTGTGTTCCATACTCATTTATTATCAAAAAATGAGAGAATTTTTTGGAAACAGCTATGCCACATAAAAACCATGTTAAGCATTAAAAATGAGAGAATTTTTTTGGAAACAGCTAAGCCACATAAAAAATGAGAGAATTTTTTGGAAACAGGCATGCTTGAACAGTTGTCCACGCTTTTATTTCTTTTCTTTTATCCAGGTATACACATAGAATAATTTTTCAAAACCTTGCGGTTGTTTTTGGCAAAAACTGCAAAAGTATTTTGTTTAGTTTTCTTGAACAGTTCAGGTTGTTGCTTTCTCTTGGGTGGTACTTTCTTTGCTTGCTTGTCTTCTCTTCTTTGAATTTCTACAAAATTGACAACCTTTCAGACAGATTGAATATAAAGTTGCGAAATACAGTAGCTACCGCAACATTTGGCACAATCATTTTGATTCCAACAAATGTCAAAAACATTGAAATAGTAAATATAAAATGCAACATTTGGCACAATCATTTTGATTCCAACAAATGTCACAAACATTGAAATAGTAAATATAAAATCTAAAGTAAATTGTCAAAGCCTCCAAACAATTTTTGCCGCTGACATAGACCCCTTGTTCTCAGAATAATTGTCAAAAATCCCCTGAAAAGTTTTCACGCAATATATGTATAGTTGCCTACTATATCTAAATAGGACATGGATATCGCAGCAACTTCATAGATACCACAGGAAGTACCAGGAGGAGTAGCTAGGGTTTCTCTCATAGAGAAATATGGGGGAAATTTCAGAATAACCCCTGACCTTTTTTCTAATTGGAGAAAATTCTCTCCTACTGCAGAAAAAATAACTCAAACATGAACCATCAATATAGTTTCTCACATCTCCTTGACAATTAATTGTTGGTTATCAAAGTACATGCAAAATTATCAAATTTATAGCTTCCAATTATGGTTAGATAAAGGAACCAATAGAATAATAATAATACACAATGAATTTATTCTTTATCATTGTAATGCTTGCTCCAACACTTGCAAGAAATCTTCAATTGGATCTCAAACGCTTAGCACAATGTGCCCACAAAAGAACTAAGAAATCTTGACATATTTTACATTATTTCAACAGTATATACAATTTGGCTAGCACGTATGCTTCCCGAAAGTTTTATGCATATACAAGTGTACAACCTCAAGTTATACTCATGCACCATCGAAAAATCTCGAGTTTCTTTCAACATTTAGATTCTCTGATCAAACCCCCTGTGGCCGAAGCTTGAAGAAACAAGTTCTTGAGACCAGTAATTCTTTAATACCATCTTTTTTGTTCTTTTCCATCTGTATAAATTGTGTGTTCTAACTAGTATAACTTACCGTGTTTAGGGATCGAAGCTGGGAACTTCAGATGTTGAACCCCAAGAGCTCTGATATATTGTTCTTTGTATGATACTTCGATATGGGTCTTCTTCTCTTTTATTCTTCAAGTATGAAATTGCCCCCTCGATATCTGATTTGATATGCGAATACAATTCATTTGCGCTTTCTTTATTTTTCAAAATCTCCTTTTTACCACGCGTTTCGATGGGTTTCCCGAATAAATAATAGAAACGCCCAGGTACCTTGGGCAAAAGCACAGGAATATGCATATCTTGGTTAGAAATCTCACCATCCGTGTCAGTCCTATAAAGATTAAGAAAAATAATTGCAAAAAAACATGTGTTGCAAGATTATAGAGAATGAATAAATACAAAAACAATTAACAGTAGGTATATAAAAAGATTACCTTAATCTGATGGTATCTTCATTAAACTTTTCTATGAATTCTTTGATGAATGGAATACGTGTTTGGTCGTTGTAATCAAGAGCCAGCTGCAGGTTACAAATGAATAAATTTCGCGGACGCAAGCAATAGGAAAATATATTTATATTAAAAAGCAAGAATTGGTATAAAATATTTTTATTAAGTAAATAATGTACAATATATTGATTACGGTTGAGATCATTAATAAAAATGAACTGGTCACGGAATAGTTATTGTTTAATAATTATATAAGGTAGAAATACACAACCATTATTTTTATTTTTTTATTTTTTTGATTAAAACGAAGGCAACAATATACAACCATTTTAACCCAGATAGAGATATTTTAAAGGAAATCTCTATAATGTGAAAAGATATCGAACATGAAACCCGAGATCATGATTTAGCTAAAGTAGTGATTTTCAATTTTAAGCGCTAAACTTAAGAAACAGAAAAAACCTCCATATACTGTTGAGTCAATAGAGTGCATATCTGATCAATAACATTCCAAAAAGATCATCTAGGGAACAAAAGTAACTTCTATCATGAAACAATAATTCTCTATGATTTTCGACATAAAAATTCAAGCCTTATATATTCACCTCTACTAGATCATCTTCGCCAACAACTCCAAATGGTACAATTGTTGCCCCAAACCGAGCAGCCATCCTCACAAATTCAGGTTGATCTGGCCAAAATAACTGGTACTCTTCACCCTGTTAAGATCCCAATCATAAAAAACATAATTTAAGATAAATATGCATCTCCATGACTAGAACAGTTATTTAAAGGTAATTAAACAATTACATAAAACACTCAATTCTCAGTTAAACACCAATAAACTCTTCTTTTTTTTAAATACACTATACCACATTAAACTACCATCTCCTCCACAAATATTAGTAAAATCAACAAGTGCCTCTCACATGACTTTATAAACCCCAACGAATGATACCCCTGCAGGAAAGTCAGTTGGAGGATGAAGGGTGCCATCTGATATATAACCTTTACACCGAAATGTTGTCAAATTTTAGCTGTATATTTCAAATTCCAATGTTGTATTAATCAAAACTAGTAGCTCAACTCACCTTCCGATGTAATGCTTCACGAGCGCCCCCCGGATATAGAAGAACAAATGATTTTGTTGAAAGCAACCTATACAAATTTACGGGAGAAACAGGTAACGCACCAAACACAGGCAAGAGATCGAAACGGGAGACCTGTTGTCGTGAAGTTTCAGGCAAATGAAATAAAGTCGGGTGCGCCATGCCCCGAATAATAATATTTTTCTCTCTCAAGAAGGCTTCATATAGAGGATCAAGCTCCAATCCCGCTAGCATATGATATCCCACTAATAGAATAGGCCCTTCATCTGGGACTCCACCAAGACCCCTCACTATCCGCCCATCATGAAGAGTTGAAAGCATAACTGCACTTGTTGCGAGACGAAATAATCTGTAAAATCAGTTTATATTGTAAGATAATTGAAACTGTCAAGAAAAATTATACCCAAGTTTAAGTTGTCGGGTGTGCACTAGCAGTGTAATCTCAGAGGGGCACTCGGTTGTAAAAGTAGAAGGTTCAATGTCAGGAAACTCCCCTCACCAACCCCCCCCCCCCCAATCCGCTCCAATTAGTAGGAAACTACCCTTATAAAAAAAAGAAAAAGCCTAGGCTTTTTGCCTCCAACCTTAACCACATTTCTTATTTTTGATATCCTGAAATATACCTGAAATCATTTTTCTTTTTACCGATATTTTGGAAATAGAAAATAATAGAAACGAAAAGAAAAGTTAGCATTATAAGAGGCGGACAGCGTTCAGGTTTCTTAGACTCACGGCTGTTTTCCACACATCGTGCAATAGTGAGGTGGCTTGCTTCAATTTAGCCAAAGCAGATTACCTGGTCATTACAAGAATATATTTTGGAAGCTAACATGATGAGGTATTGAACCAAGGATCTCTTGATATCTAGATATCTAGTGTTCCAGCGCCATGTCCAGAACCAATTTACTCAAAAGCTTAACCGGTTTTGTCTACTGAGATGGAGCTTTTACCTGGCCTCTCGAACCAAAAATTTTCTGTATTCACTAGCAGTAGGAGGAAGATAATCTGTAACAAAGTCGTGGTGTTTGGATCGACGATATTTAGTTGTCCTTTTTATAATGGTCAACAGATTAAAGTCATCTTCCTGCAGCATTGAGATAACAAGCAAGCCAACCTCATACTGTTAAAGTGATCATATTTATGTAGGAAAATCGAAACAAAATGAAGATACTAGTACCGTCAGACCTAATGAAGAAAAATATGATCAACATGCTAGAAAATTTAAAATTTAGATAATAGCAAACTAAAATGGTCACTAACCAATAGTAAAGTGTGACCGCTATCATTGAAATTCCGAGCCCTGCAGTTCTTTAATTTAGAATATAATCGGCCAGCTTCTTCTCTACTTGGAAGTAAATTATCCTTCCCGCTGAAATACAAGTACTTTGTTAGAAACACCCATGATATTACACCGATAATAAAGCAAGATAAAGATACAATATGTGTGGTTTGTTAAGATGGCAGAAAACAAGAAACAGGAGTTCCAACGAGTTTTAGTAGCAAAACCTGGAAAGCAGTAAAACTTCAGCTTCTACAGCATGTAGTCGAGAGTTGGCATAAGCAGTACCAGACTTAAGAAGCTTGAGTTTCCACAGCAATGTGTCCCTCGGTAAAATATCATTGAAGTCCTGTTGAATTGAAGAAACATAAACCATATAAGAGGCCATTAAACTTTAAGGCATTAAATAAAAGTCTAGGACTTGAATATAAGCTAAATTTTAGATCCCTATGTACCATTTTCTAAAGTTTGATTAACACACTTGTCAGTTTGATTCAATCAATAATCTTTTTAATCTTTACGAAAGAATAAAGGACAGGCTATATTGCATGTTGCCTCTATCAGTTTTGGTTTTACCCATTTAGCATGGTATCACCCTTCCTTATAAAAACCTGCAATTTGCCCAACGTAAATTTTTTTTGTATCTGTAAAGTTATCACTCCCAAGATATCCTTGGTTAAAGCATTACTAATCAACCGTTAATAATAATAATAATAATAATCATAGGTATTTGGGAACCACAACTTCACAGAAATGAAAAGTTGACTGCTTTCAAAAGGTTAAATAGAGGAGGTGGTGCCCTAACTATACAAGCAAACGTGAGGGAGGTTTCCTGTAATTGAAACTCGCTTGAACATGAAAAACTCCTTTTGGTATTCTATGTCCATTATTATGTGAACCAATACGTCCATTCCTACGCGGACCAATTCTTGGTATAGGTTTTGCCATATTTTATCATCTCATAAATATGAATAAGAAATATACAGAAAGACACAGAGATATCCTAGCCAAGGAAAAAGGAAACCGAAATGGCTTGAAAAAGCTTTCTTACAGAAAGAAGAGGTAGCAAAGAAGTAAGGCTTTTCGACAATTCCTCAAGTGTTTGTGAAGGGGGAAGATCTTCACCTACGCTGGCCATTGCCATCTTAACAGGATCACCTGATGCCATGCGAGGTGAATTTAGTCAAGAAACCAGAAATTATAGCTATTATATAACATTGTCTAGTATTAACATTCACCGGTAATTTTGCATGTACAATGCAGGTGTGCATATACGAGATATCATGGACAAAAATTCAGAGAGATTTAAAAAAAAGTTTAGTGAAAAGATTCTAATCAGAAATGCTTACAGGTTTGAGAAAATTTAAGAAATTATTTTTAGTGATGTTTTATTTATACTTATAAGGATATTTCTAGCCACTTGTCATGCTGAGAATCAAATTGAATAACTATTTGGGACCCCCTCCCTTTTTGAGATAAAGGGTAGACTACATATAAACTCATGAAAACGACAATTTGCATAACAACAACAACAACAACAACAATAATAATATAAAATGAAATAGAGCCTAGATAAAGCATCCTTGATCCAAAGTGATATCATTTTAAGGAACAAGATAGGAACAATGTAAAAGAACTTAGATTAGAAAATATTTCAATCAATTTACTCATAAAACTATCCTAATGCGAATTTCTGAGTAGTTGCAATAAAAAAAACATGTAGTTACAAAAGAAAATGACTAATATACGAAGAAAAGGATAATTACCCATGATAAAGCTAAGGATATATGGCAATGTAGTATGAAATTCGCCCGGTAAAGCCTCCACTAAAGGGAGTAACGGCTGCAGCTGGGACTTTCCAAACGATGTCGCTAAATGAGAAATCAACAAACATCCATAAGAACAAATTACAATAATCAAAAAAACAAAATACATAACACCTAGGTAATTACATAATTAAATACCTGGATTCACTAATATAAGTACAAGGTCAATAGAAGGGTTGCGAGCCGCAACGGAGAGAGCTAGGCATCCTCCAAAGGAATCACCAACAATATAAATTGGTTTATTTGGTGATATAGCATGCTCTTGCTTCACCGAGTTCTCAACAAATTTCATGAGCCCTTCACACGTCATGGTTGAAATCAAGTAAGAAACATGCCTCTGCTTCAACAATGGTGTAAAACTTAAAATAAAAAAGAAAAGGTCTTGGATTCTTGAAACATTAAGAAAAAGAGAGGGTGTGCATTAGAAAACCATAATTGGAAAACAATGAATACCTTTTATAAATCTTTTACCCTCAGTCCTTTAAACACACTTATATATGTCAGGAATCCTAGCACAGCTCGGCTTAGCTTGATTATAGTTGAATCAAGATACAATCATATTCTTGGATGTAGTGCAAGCTTTCTTTATTTTTATTGCTTATGGTAATTTTACTTGACTTTCAGATATTATCATTTCAAAATGTAAGTCATCAAGTGTAGGTTCAACTTGCATGATCAAGTTCAATTAGAAAAATGCACATTCGATTAGAAAAATGCACATTCGATTTTGCATGAATGGAGCCTTAGAATGTGTATATTGTAAACATCTACACCTGTATTTCAGTATATAATCAAGCACGATAAGAAACCATACTTATCAGAGCAAAAAATTGAAAAGGAATACAGTTTTTGGATACGCAAAAACATATGGAAGGAACTAATGCTAAAATGCGTGCATGGAACTTTTTCATAATAGTATTAAAAACCTTCAAATGGTGTTCGATCATTCACCGGGGTGTGCAAACACCTAACTTCGAAAACCCTGCAGATCAAAGAAACAAAGAGAAGAGAACATTACAATATCTCAGAAAAACAATAAGAACTTAAAACCACAAAACTTTGAAACTTGAACCATACCCCAAACTAAAGGGCAATTAAAAAATGCACATTTAACTGATGGATGAGACCATTGGTGATGCCCCTCTATGTAGTAATGTGATTAGGTGCATAGCCTCAGCTCAATTTTTTTTAATTTTTTTTTACCATTTTAACTCAAACGGGGAGGGGGCCTCAGATTGAAATTCTTGTTTGATTCTCCACATGACAAGAGGCAAGAATAATCCTCATTAAAATAGTACATTTGTAACCATAATCTTCTTTAAATCTTCTCAAACCTTTAACAATTTATAGTGGAAAATATATATTATTTTAACTAAAACTTTTTATAAATCTCCTAAACTTTTATCCATGATGTCTAATATGAATATGCACACATGCAAAAATACTAGTAAATGCTAATGCAAAATAAAGTCAACTAGAAACTATAGGCATTCTAAATCAATTATGTCAATATTATAACATTTGGAATTAGCCCACCAATCCACCATAAAATCAAGCTAAAGTACTAACATAACAATTACATCCAAAATAACAAAAAAATCACTTACTTTCCAAGAGACTTGTGATGCATAATTAGCCCCATACCAGTGCCATCAATACCTACAAGAGAAACCCAATTCAGATTAACCCTAAATGACACAAGAAAAGATTAATTACATGTTACACCCTTCATGTATATCTCAATCGGCGGTTGCCACCTCTCAACTGGTCTATTAGCACATAGCACGTCTAGGTAAATCTCAATGCGACTTAAGAGCAAGGTTTAAAATCTCGATGTCGGCATGGGTATAGGGTGGTCACTTTTGGGATCGCAACAGCCATCTCGGTATTATCGACCATCTCAGATTGAAAGTATCAGAGTTTATATCATTCAATAAAAAAAAATTAAGATTATAAAATTCTCTAAATAAGTAGTAAGAGTAACTATAAACAATTTGGTAAATTCTTAAGCAATTTATGATATTTAAAATAGTTGTTTTAATACTTGTTGAAGGTGACTAAATTTTTTTATAAAAAAATTTAGTAATTAGTGATGTCAAATTAACAATAACCTATTACTAAACCCACATACCCAATATTAAACTTAACTAATCAAATGGTAAACCCATTATAACCTGGTATTGGATGGTATGGGTATCAAAATTCGGACGGTCAGTTTTTGGACCAGAATCAGCCATCTCAAATCAAATCAGGATCGGCGAGGTTACAAACCATGCTTAAGGGATAAAATTTGACTAGATTGTCGACTAATTCAGGGTTGCCACTAATAAACAAGTTGAGGGGTGATAACTAATAAGTGCCAAACTATGTAAAGATTAAGGGTGTTACATGCATTTTTTTTCCCTTCAACCTTTCACGAACTTTTGACCTCCTTGTCACAATTCCCATGCTCTTCCAACTCTTCCACCCTTTGAGTGTGTGTTGTATTTGCAATTATAACCCAAAACAAAATCTAAAATCACCAAATTTTAAACCAAAAATCCTCACCAGGCAAAAAGAAGAGCAAAGGTGCATCCTTGATAGGCTCCCCACACTCCACAGGGCAGAACCACCTCGGCGGCCCCCCGTCGGGCCTCACAATCTCCTTGGCTGCCGCGAAGTAGTCCTTTGCACTCACACTCCCATCTCCATCATCATAAAGCACACTCAACCCATTGACCCTCTTCACATTCTCACCATTTACAACACTTGGGCTATTTCCCTCCCCACTTTTCTCACTAGAAGTTGAAATCTTTGGTGGGTTACCTGTGGCTGCCGCCAATCTGAAGCTTTTTGACCCATTTGGGGAAATGGGCCTTGTAGAGGAGAAAGAAAGAAGTGGAGAAGATGAAGATGAAGAAGAAGGAGAAGAGAAGGCTGCTGCCATTGGAGAATGGGATGAGAGAGAAAGTGGGGCTTTGAATGGAGAGTAGAAATAGGGAGAAATTGGGTTTGGGGCTGGGGTTTGGCCATGGAGAGCGAGGAGAAAGATGAAGCAAAAAAGTTTGGATTTTTGTGGAATGTTTTGATTGGAGAGGGCCATTGCTGCACGTTAAGTGCTTATGGGCCACTTGTTTGAAACCTTGGGCTGTTTGTTGCAAAATAATTGAAATTTGGTTTCTTTGTGGCTCTCTGAGGCTTCTTGCGTAGTTGCTTTCTCTTGGGGGGTGCTTTCTTTGCTTGCTTCTCTTCTCTTCTCTTCTTCTTCTGTGGAAATTAGACAAAATTGACAGTTTTCAATAGTATTGTGAAATATATACGGTAATTTCTGCCCCCCCAACCCCCACCCCCACCACACCCAAACAGTTTTTCCCACTAACAAAAACCCTCTGGACTCAAAACGGTTGTCAAAAACCCCTTTAAAGATTTCACATGGTATCCGAACCGTTGCTTTCTATATCTAAATTGGCCATATATATCGTAGGCAACTATATAGATACCACATGTAAATATATAAATATCGCATAATAATTAGATATAGTGGGCAACTATACAGTTAACGCATCCCGGGGTTTTTTGACAACTCCGGGGGGGTTTTGTCGGCGGGAAAAACCGCTTGGGGGAATTTTAACATTTTACTCTAAAAATTATGGACGACAGTCCATACCGCATAATCCCTTCATTTTATACAACTGGAAGCTTGCAAACAGTTTCAACTTTTTTCCAAGATTGTCACATGATATTGTTTTTTTCATTGACATCAAGTGTGGGTTCCTATTGCAAGCTTTTCACTGCATGGTCTCTTCAATCTTTCACACATCATATAACATCTCATATAAAAAACTTAATCAACACAAATTTTCTTTGAAGAAACCGAACATTCATAACATGTTGTTCAGCACAAGCAACACAAATTCTCTCTAATTAATAAACAGAATTTTAACACTTTAATTTAAGAAATTCGGCTATAAAGAGAGTAGGTAGAGATCGAGATGAGGAAGATGATGTTGATCGATGCAACGAGAGAGACTATGATCGAGCTCCCGATGTGACGTCAAAATTTTGTATACATGTTGCAAATTTGCTTCCATCCTACATGAGAGTTTCCTTTGAAGCCTATGTATGCAACAGATGCTCCTGCTCCTGCTGCTGAGGCCACAATCCCCACCATCAGCTGCACAAAGTAAAAAGGAACTGCACTTACCTTAAAATTTAGAAGATGTGCTTTAAATAAATTTTATCAAAAAATTCAGATTACTATATCTAATTTGTATATACAACAATAACAACAACAACTGAGCCTTTTATCCTTAGCATTTGGGTAGGCTATATGAACCAACATGAGAATCACGCTGGGTCCAGCACATGAATCCTCCGCCTCCATTCACTCCAGTCGAACAATCTAATTTGTAAATGATCTATCAAAATATCATATATCTATTTTGCAGCCCCCAACACTACAGTCCTTTGTGCAGCATGGCAAGGACTTTAAGCTGGTATCAAAATTTCAGTGTATAATATATTAATATTCTCTCTTGTATAATGCCGTCCCCATTATACCTGTAAAACAGTGTTCCATTCTTTATATAAATTCATAAAACAAAGGTCCTGAAAAGAAGAAAAAAAAACTTCCAAAATACACATTTCAACTGGCTATTATTTCGAACACGTTATTTCCGGCCGAATTTCATATCTGCCTGAGAAAAAAATATATTCCTGACAAAAATCTAGCATTTCTGACTGAAAGTGATGTTCTCGATGGAAATCCAGCATTTCCAACAGAAATTTCTCGTAATTGCGGGGGAAAAAAATATTCCTGACAGAGATCTAACATTTCCGACGGAGTTTTAAACCTGTTCGCAAAAGATGTACCTGACATATATTTAATCGAGCGTATCTGACCGAAATTCTACCCAGTTTCATGGAGTGGTGCCTTCAAGAAAGCTTTGTTAATTATATTTACTTACAGAATCGAATAGTGCAAAATGAAACAGAAGCTTGGTCGTCGGAGCTCCCTTCGATGTCGAAGCAACAGAGGCAAGTATTGTAACCACAGTATACAAACAGGCCACCGAATTTGCCACCACAAAGTATCTGCAACAAATAATAATTTTTTAACCTTAGTCGAATTGAACAAATTCAAAGCAGATTCAAATCAGAAATTTTACTTCAATAGCTAATTTGATATCTAAAACTATGTTGTCTCATAGCGCGCTAACTGAAAAGTATTGTATGCATACAAATTCCGGTTCTTGAAACTGTGGCTCGCTAATTTTAGTGACTGTTTGGTAACTCCCTTTAAATTTCAGATAAAAGAGAACAAGAGAATGCTGATTTTGTTCTCACAAATCCCGAACTCATATTAAAAGAAAATTAAAAAACTCTTACTTAAGTCGGAAAACACATTCTATTTTCAGATTTTTTAAGTTTGGCATTCAAATTTGCCCGCAACATATCCATATTATAAGCTTTCAGAATATTTAATTATATCCCTGATATCCTCACGACCATGCAAGCTTTAAAGTATAGCTTGGTGCAGTGGCAGAGATTTTCACGTGGTATCAAAGAGAATATATAAAGGCTTACATAAGAGTTGGTGAGTAGGTGAATTTCGCATCAAGAGCCAAAGGAAAAGGCGCAAACGGGGTGCTAGTCAACTTGCTCTCATTACCAGTGACTGTTGTCACTACTGCCACTGCTGTCATTGCCACCACTAGAAGCCTGAGCCCGAGATCAATCCGGAAAAGGTTGATCGTTTTCGATGATTTGAGCTCGGCTTTGGCTTCCACATGAGCCATGAATATATTGGATAAAAATGCAAAGGTTTTAAGAAGAGGATAATGAAGTTATGTGAAACCAAATGATTGATATTTATAGTTGAATGTTGTAGAGGTTGGTGAGCAAGTTGGTGCAAGAAATATTCGACACATTTGTATAGCGTGCACTATGTGTTACGCACTCCCTAATCACTATTTGTAGCTTAATTTTACATTATGTTGTATACTGATGGCTACACGCTCTCTGATGGCTCTTATTGATTTTATCTGTCTCTGCCCTTCAAAGTTAAATTAATCCAATCAATTTCTATCTTTTTTTATAATAAACAATGTTTTTTTCTTGATTATAGCAAGGCTTTCATTATTAAATCCAATTCAAAATTGAACTTGGCATTATTGAGAAAAACATGGTGGTAGATTTTCTCACAAGAGTAGAAGAGGGTATGGGGTTCTGTTATTGAGTGGCACCGAAACAACACCGGTTTAGATTTGGTCGTCTTCCCGCCTTTAAGTGCTCCCGCTTTTGGGGAGGAGTAACTGAGGTGATCGGTGATCTCTTTTTTACCGATTTCTTAGCTAAATTGTGTGATGGGACGCATACAAGGTTTTGTTTGATGAATGGTGCACAGATATCCCTTTCCGATATGTAGCCACCAACCTACAAAAGAGGAAGACAAGAAAGCCACAAATGAGGTGAAATCCGGGTTAGCTAACCGGAGTCGCCACCCGTGTCTAAACGCGGAAAAGAGAGAGGGGAGGGGAGGGGAGGGGAGGGGAGGAAAAAAACGGAGTAGGGAGTGAAAACCTAAGAAAGAGAGATAAGGAATCACGGTATCTCAATGGAAACCTGACGAGAGTCGGCTATCCAAGAAGATACTCTAATTGGGCCGATTTGGTTTTGCTTTTGAAGAATTTTTTGAAAATTTGGTATCGAAATACAACAACACAACGCAAATATGTATGTGTGAAGGTATGGGAGGCACGATAGTAAAGGAAGAGACCAAGAAAAGGCGAAACCGACACGAGAGGACCCTTGCAGACAAAGACTGGCCCTGTCTGCAAAACAGGGTACGTGGGATCCTTCTGAGAAGACGCCTGAATACCCCGAGAACTTGGACGCCTTCTAAGAAGACGCCTGGATACCCTGAGAGCTAAACATTGAATTTTTCTTTCTGTTTTTGCACAGGTATTGATCAAAAAGTGGTTCACGATAGAGTATCCTCGGATATAATCCTATCATCTTTACTCTTCTTAACCAAAGTTCGCAAAATGATCGAAACGAAAGATCAATCAAAGAACTAAACCATTTTTTTATCTTTTGAAATCTTTTTTTTAGGTTTTAGAAAGATTTTGATTTATGAAGAGAGTCCTAGGACGAATCCTCCTCTCTTTATTGAATAGACCCCAATCTTAGATAAATAGTAAGAAAACCAACAAAAAAACACAAAAACACAAAAGAGGAGCCGCTCCACTTGTATAAATAAAGAAAATGAGCTAAAAAGACACGAGAAATTAATAAAACGCGAAGGGGTCTTGGATCCCCATTTTTTCAAAATTTGTTGTTGTTTGAATAATTGAAAAGCAAGCTAGACAATTTAGAACTAGAGAAATATGTATTTCGTTTCTAAATCTTACTCCTAAATAGGAAAAATTGGGTTTTTCTTTCTCTAACTCATGATTTTTTAAGTTTTCTTGATTTTTTGGTTTTTGAGGGATTTCTATGCTAATTTAAGAGTTGTTTTGTTGAGGGGTGGAGGCTTCAGCTTTTGGAGAAATCAAGTGAAGGTTTGAAAGAGTTAAGGAGGTGAGTGATGGAGTCAAGAAGAAAACCATTCTTATGAGCATGAGAAGGTTTATTTATAGAGAGAGTGGTTAAAATATGAAATGGAAGATTGTGATTGATTGTAGGGGATAGAATATTTGAGATTTTGTAGAGATGAACCGATCTCTATCAATACATAAGCTTATTGCACCCTAAAACGCTTGGTTTCCATGCAATTTTCGAATAAAACAAAATGATGCAAGTTAGGTATGTTTTTAGGTAGAAAAAATGCATGTTATGGTGTTCATGAAATACTAGTTAATTTGATAGTTAACTAGAAAGAGAATCATATGTCGTAGTTTTGACAAGTTAAGTAGGGATTAATTATCATCAATCAAGTGTTTGGTAGCAACGATTAGCTTAATTAATCCATAATCTCTCATATTCAAACTAAATAGCAAACGATATTCAAATGACTTGAATTTTTGCGTATACTGTGAATCGTTAACACGCTTTCTTTTTTGTCGACGCTGTGCATTATTGGTCATACTGGAAGAGTAACGATGTAACCGTTGCAAGTGCTATTAGGGCCTTTGCAAGTTTTCACCTAGTAGCGGTATTATTATTTTTTCTTTCCTTTTTCTTCTTTTTATATTTTTTTGATGAGTCTACACCCTTTCGAGTTTTCACAAGCTCACGGGTAGTCCTGCTGTTTTCATTCACGAAACCTTTTCAGGTTTTCATTCGTTCTTCTTTTTGCATGTGGACTAACCTTTTTTTTATAAAAAAAATTCATTTTTGTTTATTTAACTATTTTTTTCTTTTCTTTTCTTTTCTTTTGACGAGTCTACGTCCTTTCGGGTTTTCGCAAGCTTGCGGGTAGTCTCGCTATTTTTACTTATGAAACCTTTTCAAGTTTTCATTCATGCCCTTTTGGCCTGTGGACTAGACCCCTCTTTTTAAAAAAAATTCTCTTTTGTTTTTTAACTCTTTTTTCTATTTTTTGAAATAGTAACAAACTAAATATATACAAAGATAATAATCATGCCCCTAGTTTCCTTTGAAAGATAACTCAAACACTACAAAAGCTGGGATCAAATATGTTATAATTGTCATCACTCGCTATATTACTTGCTGGACTTATGAAGGCTTTTTGGGTTGTGATGGGGATAAAAAAACATCAATTAGGCTCAAAATATGATAGTAATTCTGGCGACCAAGAGTATCGATAATTTGCTCATCCATTTTCTTGCCATTTTCATTTTTGCATTTTTTTTAATTTCTTTTAATGATTTTTCCTTTCGTTTTTGCAAAAAAAAATTAGCATTTTTGGAATGACAATTCCTTTTCAAATATATACAAATGTGTATCAAAGAAATTAAAAAGGCTCAAAATGGTGTGCAAATGAAAATAATTTGTACATGGTATTTTTGGAAAAATGGCGGTCAAATGAAGGCCTCGTCCAACAAACTGTATAGTAGAGACTCAAATTTAAACATAGTATTTCCGAAGGTATCCAGCATTTATAGGCTCGAAGCTATCCATTCCATCCATGGTGATGAGTAGATAAGCATTTCCGGGAAACGCATGATCGATCACGAACGGGCCCTCCCAACCTGGCGTGAATTTACCCTTATTGGTGCTTGTTGACCATATCCTCTTGAAGACTAGATTACTTTTTTGAAACGATCTCTCGTGAACCTTCTGGGTGTATACTCTTGCCATTCTTCGTTGATAGCACTGTGCATAACATAGGGCTTTCAGTCTCCTTTCTTTGATGAAGCCCAATTCGTCTAATCTATTTCTGAACCATTCAAGGTCATTGATACCTTCCGCCTCTATCAAGACTCTCATAAACGGTATCATCACTTCTACGGGAAGGACCGCATTGTTTCCGTAAATAAATGAGTACGGTGTGGCTCTAGTAGAGATTCTAATAGTCATTCGATATGTCCATAAAGCGTAAGGGAGTTTCTGTAAATCCCCATTCCCATCTATAAAATCTTTCTATATTTTCCTAGTTTCCCGAATGTTATCCTATTTTTCTCGTATTATTTTGTGTGAAAATTAGTTGCTTAGCTTTCAATATTTAAATTTTTTCCAAAACAAAATATATATACTAAAAGCCCAGCCCAAACAAACAAAAACTAAATAAATTAAACTAAAATCCCTAAGGCCCAGCCAAAGAAAACGAATAAGAACCCAAACAATTAAACCCAAATCGGCCTAGTCCATTTCCCTAAAACCCGTGCCCCAACTCCTAACCCGAGCCCCACAACCAAACCCGACCCGCTCTATTCTCTTCTTCCCCACTCGTTTCAGTTTTTCCTGCTCAATCCTTCACTCCCTACGTCGCCCCCGCTCGCCGCCCCACGTTTCCACGCTCGTCGACCCACGATCGCGCGCGCATCTCAACCGCGCCTCATCCCTCTAACCCTCTCCCCCTCTCACCCAGCAAGAACCGAGCCTCCACTTCATCTCTCTCACAAACCAAAACCGCCATCTTTCCCTCACTGCCTCACCATCGGCGCCATCTCACCGGAGCTCACCACATCACCACCGGACCCGAGCTTATGCTCCACTTCTTCTCATCACCAACACCACCACCACTGCAGCCCTCCTCCTCCATCAACCGATCTCCATTCTCCAACTCTAATCCTCACTGCACTACCTCGGCCATCACCTGCACCACGGCTTAAGCTCCTCATCGATGAGTCCTCACTGCCTCGTCGACCTCTACATCCTCTGCATCACCATCTCCTACCAACCCAAGCACACCCACTGCCTCCTCTCTCTCCTCGGCCACCAAGCCACGAGCCTCAAACCCCTACTGCACCATCGCCGGAGCGACCACCGCCGACCATCGCCGACCCCAGCACACTCACAGGAGATCCACAGAACCCCACTCCACCTCCATTGATCGCGAGCCATCCCCTGGGCAACCCCGACGACGAACCCGAACTCGAGCCGGGGCCGTGAACCCAAACCGTGCCGTTCGTTGCGCGTTCGTGCCGTTGCCGCTGCCGTGCGTCACCAACGCGTCTCCAGGCAAGTACCCTACTAGCTACATGCTAGATTATTTCCGTTACAATTCAAAATACTATTAATTCCATGTTTACGATTCGTGAAAACTTATATGACATAAGTGTTTGATGCAAAACCCGAATGAAAACCTTCCATTAAACCGACGGAACTTGATTATATATGCTGGCCCGTGTGGCAATGAACATTGTGGTGAAATTTGACTGAAAAATATTGTAACACCCGAGTTCATTTATACCAATTCCAGTTCTCGTATTTCTTTATTCGTGATATTCTTGATTTAACGTATTGTGGGTGCGAATGGTATTTTACACTTTACATTGCATTCGACCCAACCCGCTTGCTTGAACCTGTTTGATTCTTATCTATAGATCACCCTGACTTGTTGCATGGACACGTGCATCTCATGATTAGTACATACTGGCATTTTACCTGGTATTGCATCTTTTACATATAACATTTTAGGTTTTGTATAATAAATGTTAGTGTATATGCCCTAGAGACCATTACTATATCATACCAGTTTGTATATTACTTAATGAAAGCTTGGGATATTCACAGTTGTATAGACAATCTTGCTCAAAATGGTAGTATGCTACTTGGTTTGTTTCTACTTTAATGTGTACATGTGTTTCTTTTAGTATATCACCTATACACATTAGTGGAGCCCTTAGGATCTTTGCTTGATTACCAGGGTTGTAATGGCAGTCACACTCGTGGGGGCTGGGTAATCCATAAGCACATCCTTATACAGGTCCCTAGTCGTAGGACTATCGAGACAGGGCATCGATACTCCGGAGTAGACTAGCGTATGCGCTTCTCATCCCAGCTGGGGAGACGGTCTGTCCCACAGTCGTCAGTACGTCGTACTTGAGATAGTATGCAGGTACTCGTTAGGTTACGAGTACACTGGACAGGACTCGTCGGGAACTGATTGGTTGGTACTATACCTATCGTAAGTTATCAGTTCCCAGGTGACATGAGTACAGCTTAGTCCGCTGACTTGACACTGTCACTTCACCTCGAGTGTGTTCCCACTGTACTTTAATTACTACCCTACCACGGCTCAAAAGAGTCGTGCAAACAGGTAGTACTTGGGTGTAGTCCCGAAGCACTTGGAGGCAGTGACGGTTAGACAGGATTCGTCTCTCCCGGTATTGGGAGTTGATATCGCGCTGTGTCATGGAGAGCCATTACACATAGTCGTCCCTGGCCAGGGCAAGCGAGATATACTGGTAGGTTTCCAGTGTTATCTCAGGGTGTTCTGGGCTACACTCCGACACGACTTGTACCGCTATTAGAGGACTGACGTTTACCACCCCCTAGGCCTGCCATGCGATATTCTCAGACGAACAGACCGGACTGTACGGAGACTGTCACATTCAGGCTCAGTAGGAGTTCAGATGGGTTTCACCTCGTCCGTCTTCTTATCGGCATCTACCTGGGGGCCGTTACGCACAGCTAGTGCCGCTTGCGGTCTGTGGTTAAACCCACTGCCAGCGTAGTGTCGAGTTTTTAGAGTCCCACAAAGAGAGCTATTCTCCTTTAGGCAAAAGAGTAGAGGTCGCATGGTTTTGCGACAGGGTTCGGTCACATCCGCGCACTTGGGCACGTTTAGTGTCCGGGCAGTTATTACTAGCGGGCTTTGGGTTAAGCCAGATCCTAGTATACGTTTTGGGATTGATTTTATCTCGTTTGCATTCGTATTCCTCGGAACGCGGATGCGGGTGTGTATGCACGGTTGACAGAGACAAAGGCAGAGGATTCTCATTAGGGTTGTTGACTGTTGACATTTGCTAAACCCTAATGAGAATAAGAAATATGATTAATAATAATATTAATTAAGTATTATTGTGCCATGGTTGGGTTGAAAGGTTGACTTTGTTGACTTGTTGACTTTGTTGACCGGTTGACTAGGTTGGACTTGTTGACCACCATCATGACAGTGGCTATCATTTCTTGGCATTGACTTTTACTTGCTTGATGGTTCACAAATTGCATTTATTGCATGAAATGATATTGCCATTTGATATGATAACCACCATCACATAATACTCAATTATTATTATTTGTTATCATGATTTTGGATTATGAGAGCTTGGATGGCAAAAGTCTTGCTCATTCTTTCATTTCCTTTGTCTCTCATGCTTGAGCTCTCCCTCTTCCTCTTGCTCTCTCTCTCTAATTCATGGTTCTATTGTCTCATGTGTTGAGAAGCAAGAACCATAGAGATCAAAACCCATTACTCTTCTTTACTCATCCTAGTACACAAGGTCTAGCAAGCCAAGTGTTCTAGTTTCTTCTAGTTTGAAGTAGAAGCCAAAAGGTAGAAGCTTTCGGGTGGATCCATCTTCGGCGCGAGGAGACGACGAGGTGAGGCCGATCCGACCACCGCAAGGAGTTGAAGACGAAGGAGTTCAAGTTAAGGTATAACCCCCTAACCGAGTAGGTAAAACTCCTAGTTAGGTTGTTAGATAGTTGTTTAACAAAGATTCGTATTTTGAGTCCATGTTACCACCTTAGAAAAAATCGTTTTTCACCATTTTCCGCAACCCTAAAGAACCGGGGAAGGGTGTTCCCCTCCGAAAGGCGGCCGCACAGGACTGCTTGGTCCTGGCGCTGAGATTCGGGGCAGATGCTATTTGGTTTTATCCGTCTACCTCTCCGAAGATGCCAAGTTGATTTATGGCACCGTGTATCGGAAGTTTAGACGGATGCGGCCGATGTAGCAGACTTCATCAGATTCCCCCTCGCTTGAGGGGTTTTTGATTGTGAGGACGCTCTTCCCTGCAGGCGCAAGCCCCTGCAGTTAATTACGCTACCGCATCGCGGTAACAACTTTCTCCTTCTCCAGAATTTCACTTCGTGTCGTGTGTGTTTGTTTTGTTTGTGGTTGCCCGTGGATTGTATACGGAGACTGAGTAATGCCGTCGTCCGTAGGACGTGGATTAGTCCAAATCCGTATTTACTTAGATTTGGGTTAGGTGTTTTTAGTTTAAGGATGCATTAATCGCGTTGCGGCTAAGATCAACTTAAACGTTCGTCAAGGATACGTTAGTCCTGTTTTGGACTAAGATCAACTTGACGTAGTGATTGGTTTAATATTTGGCCGTCGGGACTCGTCACCTCTCTGACGTCGTTGAGGGATTACAACGACAGGCGTCAGAGGAGTTCAGAGATGTACCCTTGAACCAAAGTTGGTTTAGAGTTTTATTTAAATATCTAAGGACACATTAACCGTATTTGGGGCTAAGATCAACTTAGACGGGACCGTTTAGATTCGACAAAAGAGCGTTTGGGCCCTATCGTGCCAGTTTAGGGACGTGGTGGTCCGATATTAGTTTAGGGACATCTCAGTCCATTATTAGTTTAAGGACGTTTCGGTCCGATATTAGTTTAAGGACGTTTCGGTCCGATATTAGTTTTAAGGACGTCTCGGTCCGATATTAGTTTAGGGACGTCTCGGTCCGATATTAGTTTAGGGACGTTTCGGTCCGATATTAGTTTAGGGACGTTTCGGTCCGATATTAGTTTAGGGACGTTTCGGTCCGTATGGGTATATGTGGTCGTTGGGACCCGTCACCTCTTTGACGTCGTTGAGAAATTACAACGATAGATGTCAAAGGAGTTCGGAGATGTACCCTTCGAGCCGGTCGTGAATTGGTTTAGGAGAGCCATTTTGCTCAATCAATTTAATTTAAGGACTTACAGCCAGGATTGGGTTAAGTCCAATTTTATTTATTTATTTTGGGCTTTGCCCGACTAGAAAATCAATCTAAACAGGGCTCTGCCCCTTTATTATTTTGCAATTTGATTTGGGCCAGGCCCTTTTAAATAATGGGTTGCATTTATGCAGAACATCAAGAATTTTTTTCAGATTTAAGAACAAAAGTGCATAGCACTTTTGATCTAAATTTGGATCAAAGGAAAATAAGTTTTTCTTCTTGTTTTCCCTGATTTCACAGAACCAAGGGTTCACAACAAGTGCAAGGCACTATTTATTTATTTTCATTTATTTCCTTTTTTTTTAAATCCTTTTGTTCTTCAGAGATTTTTCTCTTAAAAAAGGGTTTTTACCTTTCTTTTTTTTTGTTCTTGAATAATCTCCAAGAGTTTTCTTTTCTTCTTTTTTTTTTTGCTAGAAGTCGATTCTCCAAGTTGATGCCAATCGAATGAGGTCTGGGGTCCTATTTATAGTGCTCACAAATTTGTTGAATTTGTTAACAAGATCTTTTCTGAGTGATTTTGGGAATTTTCCCACCGCTGGATCTTTGATCCAAAGGCAGAAGAAAATCTTCTGATTTTGGAAAGAACAGAAAAGATTTCATAAATTTTAATTCTGTTATTGCGCAACTCACCAGTGCGTGACACGTGTCGTGCAGTAAGGCGCTTGCGCAACAGCGATTGCGCAACTGCGCAGACACGTGTCGCGCAGCCGTGCGCTTGCGCAGTTGCGATTGCGCAACTGCGCAGACACGTGTCGCGCAGCCGTGCGCTTGCGCAGTTGTGCTTGCGCAACTGCGCAGACACGTGTCGCGCTGCCGTGCGCTTGCGCAGTTAAGTGTTACTTATGTTTTTTAAAGAGCCTTGCTCTGATCGGACGTACCGCCTTGGGCGTTGTGCTGCCGTGTCAACTTCTGACACGTGGCGCATTGCGCGCAGCGCAAAGAATCTGAAGCGTTGCTTCATTTATTAAAGTTTAAATTTTCAAAGCAATGCTTTGCTCTGATTGGGGGAAGATGAAGCGTTGCTTCATCTCCCGCCTTGGAATTTGAACAGAGCTTTGCTCTGATTGGGGTAAACAAATGCCCCCCCACCGTTGCACTTACGCGGCTTCCAAACGCAAGCGCAACGGTGGCAGAATCCCAACCGTCGCGGCAGCTTTTGGAAGTTGGAAGGGCACTTGGTGCCTATAAATAGGACCTTTGGTCCTTCACAGATGATCATCATCTCCAAAAATTTTATTTTCAGAACCTCATAGCCTTGCTCTTTATTTTTAAGAACTTCAAAAGTTAACTCTTAAAACTTTTAGGTGAAAATTTTAATTTGAATTAAATTAAATTAGATTAATTTTCATTGACAGAGCCTTGCTCTCAATAGATCCCTGATCTAAAGAAGACCCATTTAGGGTTTTATTTAGCAGAGCTTTGCTCTAAAGGGGTCTAAAGAGGATTAAGGATAACCCTGTTAGGGTTCCATTAATAGAGCTTTGCTCTCCGAAAGATTTTCATTTATAATTTCTTGATTCATTAATGGAGCTTTGCTCCTTTTAAATTATATAACATAACTTTTAAGGGTTGCTGATTGTTGTCGATCTTCTTTTACAGGAACAATGGACGCCCATATGTATGCTCTTAACGAGATCATCTCTTATGGGGACATCCGCCGACTTGGCCGCTCTCAAAATCGAGAGTTCACAGACGCGGAGTGTGCTGAAATCATGAGCCGCTTCGACGCATACAACGGTCCCCTGCTTCCCCGGCGTTCCTCCCTTCTTAAGCTTATCGTGGGAGCCATCTGGGAAGCGCTTCCCCTGTTCTGTTCCGGTGTGCCGCTTAGGGCGCTGGATGCCGCTGAGGATAAGGTGCACTCGGTGTACCTGTTGAACTTTATCTCAAAGAGACGGCGAGACAGTCTCATCGATCTCTTGCATGAGGTCTTTCAACAGTCTGCCATACTCGCCGCTTATCGGAGGGTGGAAGACATCAGGGGGGACCCTGACGCTTGTGCTCGCGAGAGAAAGCATATTAGGATGGTCCGCGAGGCCTGGAAAGTCATAGATAGGGTTGCTTTCGAGTTCCTCAATCCATGTCCTGGGTTCGAGGTTATTCCCTTGTAATGATGTTTTTCGTTTATTGCTTTTATGATTGTAAGAACCATTGGCCATATTAATGGAAAAATTTTATCCCAGCTTGTCTTTATTTTTTTTGTTCTGAGTCTTTTGCTTATGCATGAATGAGTGTGTCTCGAATGCTCGATCAAACGTAAATCGGATGCTCCTTCTGTAGCTTTCTTCTTTCTCTTACTATCGGCATGCTATCTTGATAAACATGGTTAACAGATAATAGAGCACGCATCTTGACTTTCTTAAGAAATAGCGATGGCTTAGGCCGCAGGTTCAGATCTGCTGCCTAAGACTTTCCAACTCCATGAGCCGTGAGGGTCTCGTAGAGACTTTTCTCCCTACGGATCGAGAGGATCTCGTAGGTGGGTTTTCTCCTTAGGAATCGTGAGGATTCCTAAGTGTGGTTTTCTCTTATAAGTCGTAAGGATCCTATAAGAGAATTTTCCCTCTTACGAGTCGAGAGGATTCGTAAGTGGTTGTTTCCCTCTTCGTTGAAATTCGACTTCGGAGAGTGAGACCCGTGAATAGTATGCAAGAGACCAGTTTGGATTGACTTGCAGGGCCCCATTGCTCAAAAAGCAAGCCTTCCTTGCTGTCTGAGACTTCTTCTTACAAATTGAGACGAATCAGGGATCCGTCTGCAGTTGTAGCAGAACAGTTGACATGAGTTAAGAAGCTCTCATCACGGAGTGTTTGTATCCGTGAGTCGAGGTGTTTGCTAGGGATTATTTGTTTCCCAAGCGCCAAGGAGTATTTGTTTCCTTGGGGTTTGAAACGAGTCGAGGGTTCCTGCGGAGGCACTGGTGGCTCTGCGGGTCGACGCGGCTCAGAAGGCTCTCGTCAAGGAGTGTTTGTATCCGTGAGTCGAGGAATTTGCTGGGATTATTTGTTTCCCAAGCGCCAAGGATTATTTGTTTCCTTGGGGTTTGAAACGAGTCGAGGGTTCCCACGGGGGCTCTGGTGGCTCTGCGGGTCGACGCGGATCAGAAGGTTCTCGTCAAGGAGTGTTTGTATTCGTGAGTCGAGGAATTTTGCCAGGGATTATTTGTTTCCCAAGAGCCAAGGATTATTTGTTTCCTTGGGGTTTGAAACGAGTCGAGGATTCCTACGGAGGCACTGGTGGCTCTGCGGGTCGACGCGGATCAGAAGGCTCTCGTCAAGGAGTGTTTGTATCCGTGAGTCGAGGAATTTTGCCAGGGATTATTTGTTTCCCAAGCGCCAAGGATTATTTGTTTCCTTGGGGTTTGAAACGAGTCGAGGATTCCTACGGAGGCACTGGTGGCTCTGCGGGTCGACGCGGATCAGAAGACTCTCGTCAAGGAGTGTTTGTATCCGTGAGTCGATGAATTTTGCCAGGGATTATTTGTTTCCCAAGCGTCAAGGATTATTTGTTTCCTTGGGGTTTGAAACGAGTCGAGGATTCCTACGGAGGCACTGGTGGCTCTGCGGGTCGACGCGGATCAGAAGGCTCTCGTCAAGGAGTGTTTGTATCCGTGAGTCGAGGAATTTGCTGAAGTCACTGGCTTCTTCGGTTGAAATGAACCGGTGAGGTTTGGGGTTCGTCGTCTGACGGAATCCGCCGGGAAAGTATGGTTCATTCTTTGTTTACGCCCTTGGATTGTATACAGGGATCGATGTGATCTTAACTGTAGGGCCAAAGTTTTATCATTTCTTCTTTTTATTTTATTTTATTTCCGCGATACTCTATCATTTCAGCTTTTATATCGCGAAGGTCGCGATTGCCCAAACATTTCGGCTATTTTTCGCGGTGCCCAATCATTTCGGCTTTTTACTTTATTTTTACTCGCTGCTTTTTATTGCGAGTTGCCCAATCATTTCGGCTATTTTTTCATGCATATATTTTTACTTGCTGCTTTTTTATTGCAAGTCGCCCCATCATTTCGGCTATTTCGTATGCATGTGCGGCTTACTGGCTTTCGCCGTAAACCTGAAATTGGACACCGATTTCGGCATCAGCACCGCTGCAACTGGGATATTACCAGGAGCGAATCATCATTTTCCTCTGTCGTTGTCGAACAAAGGAGGCTTAGCGACCAGGGTTAGGATCCTGTCAGCTAAGGCTTTTGACTTCATGAGCCGTAAGGGTTTCGTGAAGGTATTTCTCCCTACAAGTCGTGCGGATCTTGTAGGTGTATTTTCTCCTTAGGAGTCGTGAGGATCCCTAAGTGTTTGTTTCTCTGTAAGTCGTAAGGCTCCTACAGGAGGGCTTTCTCCTTGTAAGTCGAGAGGATTTACAAGGGTTGTTTACCATGCAAACATATCCCTAGCCTCGGATGGGACTAAGTTAGGGAAATGTTTATTCGCGCCCGTGGATTGTATACAAGGGTCAATATTGAACCACTTGTAGGGCAATATCGGAAGTTTGTGGGGGTTTGCTTAAGCACAGGTTTAGGTCTCTGTGACTTAAGACTTTCAAATCCTATGAGCCGTGAGGGTCCCATAAGAGAGTTCTCCTTACGAGTCGTGAGGATCTCGCAAGAATCGTGGGGATCCCTAAGTGTGTTGCTCCTTTGTGAGTCGTAAGGATCTCACACAGGTGGTTTCTCCTTACAAGGTCGAGAGGACTCCATAAGGGTTCTTTAACGAAGTTGCGCCCTTTCGGGTTCTTACAAACATTCGCCGGTAGTCCTGCTGTTTTTACTCACGGAGCCCTTTCGGGTTTTCATCCGTGCCCATTTTGCTTATGGACATACCATTTTTTTTTATTTTCTTTTTCTCTTTTTTTTTTACGAGGTCGTGCCCTTTCGGGTTTTCACGAACACTCGCCGGCAGCCCTGCTGTTTTTACTCACGGAGCCCTTTCGGGTTTTCATCCGTGCCCTTTTTGCTTATGGACATACCGTTTATTTTATTTTATTTTTATATGTTTTTTTTTTATCTCGTCAGCCTAAGGATGCTGCGGTATTAGTTTCAAGACGTTTCGGTCTGCTATTAGTTTAAGGACATTTTGGTCCACTATTAGTTTAAGGACATTTCGGTCCATCGTTAGTTTAAGAACATTTCGGTCCATCGTTAGTTTAAGGACATTTCGGTCCGTCACGGAGAAGGCCGGCTACTTTTATAAAGCTTGAGCTTAGGAAGATAGCGAGCGGACATAGTCGTCGTCATCTATCATTGACCTAAACTATGGCTCATTAAGCGTAGTATTTCTTTAGGAAACGACCGTTTATTGGCCTGAAAGGCCTTTCACCGTGCATATCCATAAGCAGATAGGCTCCACCCTGGTAGACTTTATCTATGATATACGGGCCTTCATAGTTTGGCTCGAATTTTCCCCGCTTGGCGCGATTGGGGATTATAGGCCTTTTGACCACTAGCACAAGTTCGCCTTGACAAAATGTCCTCGGTCGGGTCAATCTTTCGTATGAGCGCGTCATCTTTGCTTTATAAGCTTCCAGATTTTGCTGTGCTAGAAGCCGGATTTCATCAAGGGCGTCAAGCTCTTCAAACCGAAGGTGAGCATTTTCTTCGTCTGTCAGCTCGTAGTGGACTGCCACTCGTAGAGAGGGTAATTCTATCTCGAGAGGGAGTACTGCTTCGGTGCCGAACACCAACGCGTACGGCGTTGTGTTCGTGGCCGTTTTAAATGTAGTTCGATACGCCCAAAGAGCTTCTTGCAATCTTTCATGCCAATCTCTCTTATTTCATGACACTGTTTTCTTCATGATCTTCGTCAAGGTCTTGTTGAAGGCCTCAGCTAGACCGTTAGCTCGCGGGTTATAAACTGAGGAATATCTCCAGTCTATATTGTGCTGCTGTGCGAAGCGGCTAATTTTATGACTTCGGTAGGCTGGCCCGTTATCGGAGATGATCCGTCGCGGAGTTCCAAACCGGTATATGATATGCGTTTTGAAGAAATGGAGGATGTTCTCCGTCTTCACTTCCCTCAACGGTACCGCCTCTGCCCATTTGGAGAAGTAATCAGTCGTCGCCAAAATGAAACGATGTCCCTTTGACGATGCTGGTTCGATGGGGCCGACTATGTCGGTTCCCCACATTTCGAATGGCCAACTAGCCACTGTTGGATGCAGTGGATTGGGATGCTGATGGATGAAGTCCCCATGAATTTGGCATGAATGGCATTGTCTCGCGTATTCCAGGCAATCCTGCATCATCGTGGGCCAGTAGTAGCCCATCCGTTTTATCTTCAACTTCATTTTAGGGCCTGCTTGGTGGGACCCACAGAGTCCGTCGTGCACCTCTTGGACGACCCTTCTCGCTTCGTCAGGTCCTAAGCATCTCAGCCACAGAGAATTGAATGTCCTCTTGTATAGCGTATTGTTGACGAAGGCGAAAGACAGAGCTCGTTTCACGAGCTGATGTCTCATGGACGCTTCTTCAGGCGTTCGGTGGAACTTGAAGTAATCTATGAAGACTTCTCTCCAGTCTTCGGTCTTCTCATGGTCTTTTATTTGTAGGGTCGCCTGCTCAGTTGCTCTCTTTTCTTTGTATGATTCTGGATGTATTTCTACTTGGGCGAGCACTCGACGGCTTTGTATCACGATTCTAACGTCATCGAGGTTCTCGTCAGCCAATTCTTTAGCAAGTTTGGCCAGTGCGTCCGCTTTGCTGTTTTCCGCGCGCGGTATACTTTCCAACGTGTATGAGGGAATTTGGGTTAGCAGTTGCTGCACTTTTTCACCGTATTTTACCAATTCCGGTTTGCATGTTTGGTAATCGCCATTCACTTGACTGACGACCAGTTGGGAGTCCCCATATATGAGGAGGCTTTCAATTCCCATATCAATGGCGATCTCGAGGCCTGCTATCAGAGCTTCATATTCAGCTTCATTATTCGTTCTCGGCTCTGTTAAGGAGAAGGCGAAGCGCATTATTCCTCCTTGTGGAGTCACAAAGATGAGTCCTACCCCTGATTTGATCATTGGTGTATTTTGTTTGTGCTTTTTCATGGAAGATGCTCCATCGAAATAAAGCTCCCAACGGGTATCACCACTGTCGATTGCGTCAAACGCATGTCTGTCTGGCAAATCGCAATTTAACGGAGAATCGGCAGGTATGGGATGCTCAGCAAGGAAGTCGGCGATGGCCTGGCCTTTTACTGCCCTGAGAGGTTGATATGTTATCGAAAATTCCATCAAGAGCAGGGCCCATTTAGCGAGTCGCCCTGTCAATATGGCTTTTGACATTAGATATTTGAGAGGGTCCACTTTTGAAATAAGACGGACCTCGTGCGCCAACGCATAGTGCCTAAGCTTTGTTATTGCGAAGATCAACGACAGGCAGTGTTTTTCAATGGGAGAGTAGTTGCTTTCTGCCCCCAGCAGAACTCGACTTAAGTAGTAGAGTGCTCTTTCTTTCCCTTGATCGTTCTCTTGTGCCCATAATGCGCCTAAGGAACCTTCGAGGGCGGTTGTATAAAGAATGAGAGGCTTCCCCTTAACCGGAGCAGCCAACACCGGCGGGATCTGCAGGTATTGCTTGATCTCGTCCAGTGCGCCTTGGCATTTTTGATCCCAAACGAATGGGGTTCCCTTCTTCATCAGGTGACTATAAGGACGGCACTTTCCTGAAAGGTTGGCTATAAATCGCCGTATGTATGCGAGTTTCCCTTGGAGAGACCGCAGCTGTTTGAGAGTCCTCGGCGGAGGCATTTCCATGATCGCTTTAATCTTTGACGGATCTATTTCAATACCTCGGTGTCGAACAACGAATCCCAGGAATTTGCCCGAGGAAACCCCGAACGCACATTTAAGAGGATTCATCTTCAAGTTGTATTGCCGAAGGCGTTGAAATACAGTCTTCAGATGCTCGAGATGTTCCTCGTATGATTTGCTTTTAACCACGAGATCGTCGATATAGCATTCAACGATTTCGTGTATAAGGTCGTCGAAGATCTTTGTCATGGCCCTCTGATAAGTAGCACCGGCGTTCTTCAGACCGAAGGGCATCACTTTATAACAAAATATACCAAGAGGAGTCCTGAAGGCTATGTGCTTCTGGTCTTCTGGATGCATTTTTATCTGGTTATACCCCGATGAGCCGTCCATGAAGGAGAAAACCTCATGAGTGGATGTATTGTCTATCATCAGTTCAGTGACTGGCACTGGGAAATCATCCTTCGGGCAAGCTTTATTAAGATCCCGGAAGTCTACGCATACGCGCACTGTCCCGTTTTTCTTCATCACTGGGACAATATTGGCGATCCATTCAGGGTACTGAACTTCCTGGATAAAGCCAGAGTCAATTAACTTTTTGACTTCGGTATTTATGCTCATCTTAAGCCCGAGTCGCATTCTTCTCGGCGCCTGTTTGACTGGCTTGATGTTCGGGGATATTGCTAGTCTATGTACAGCAACTTCTGGATCTAGTCCCGGCATCTCAGAATAGTTCCATGCGAAGCAATCTTTATGCCGCACAAGGACGTCTTTTAACGCAGCCACCCTCTCTTCTGACAGCAGCTTGCTGACGAATGTCGGTCGCGGATCATTTATTGTCCCCAACTCAATTTTCTTGAGGTTATCTGCAGTAGTATGGATTCCATCCTCCAGTTCTTTCGGAGCTGGGGGAAATTCTGAGATTACCTCGTCGCTGCCGTTTTCAAAGCACCAATGAAGGCTGTTCATGTCCTCGGACTCTTCTTTTAATATTGTTACCACGTGGCAAGTGCGAATTTTCTGCCAATCCCAATGCGGAGTTGGTTCTTCTTTCGCGGCCTCGGGTTCGTGCTTCTGTGGTGGGGCTACCCTCCAGTTGTCAGAAAGCGCGAATTTGCCTAGCTGATACTGATCTTCAACCCAATTCTTGAAGGTGAAGCAATCTTCAAGAGGATGTCCCATTGCTCGATGGTAAAAGCAATAATTCGGGTTGAACACCTCGCCTGCGTGCTCGGGGTGCTTGGACTCTGGCAACGTAAGCATTTGGTGTTTTAGAGCGAGATCGAATATTTTCCTTGTTTTGTTCCGAGGAAATGAGTATGCTCGACCCATTTTCTTCCTGAGGGCTAAGTCAATAACGCCCAATTCTCGGATACGTGGTTTCTTAGCTCTGCTTTGTAGTTGTTGAGCGCCTTTTCTGCCCTTTGACTTGTTTTTGCTTTCGAGTCGAGCCTTTTTTATAGCAGGTTGGCATGGGGCAGCATCTTCGTTCTTTACTGCCTGTTGAAGGAGGCGCTGTGTCTTGGCTTTCTCATAGATTGCCATTTCACGATTATGATCATCTCGGGCTTTTTGACCTGCATCCCTTATAAGTTTGCTCATCTGGTCTTCAAACGATGGACTGGGCGGTTTTGTATCAGGAACTTTTGCTGGTTCAGGATTGGCGTTCTCCCATTGAGCGTCCGCCTCTTCATTGAAGTCATACATGACATAACAGCTGTTTACTAACTCCCGTTTCTTTGACCGGATGTACCCAAGCCCTTTTGTTTCTATTCTCCCGTTAGGCAGTTTGCATTGAGTCCCGGGAACGTTCCAGACCTTGTCATAGAATTTGGCCTTTCTAACGGTTTGTTCGAAAGGTATTGCCTGGCGCTTCAGCAGTTTCTTCAAACCTTCGGTATAATATCTGGGAAGACGGATAGGCTGAAGCCTGTCGAGCGTAGGATCCGCGCCATGCCAAATTTCTTTTTCCACCTTGTTTTCTTCAGAACGGTAGAATAGGATTGCCTTCTCACCTTTTCGTCCGGGAGGGATATAGAATGTCTGCAATTCTTCTACGCTGTTGGTATCGAGTGCCTCCAGTTCTTTGTAATGTTCAAGCGGCACCATGGTCATCTGCAGACTTCGCTCTTCATCAACGGAAACCCGTATTGAAGGCCGAGCAGGGAATACAGCATGAACTTCATCCTCTGAATCACTGCCGAAGATCAATGAAGGAACGGATGGTCCTGGTCTGGTGGATTGAGATGGACCTGAATAAATTATATCCTCCTCCTCCTCAGTGTCACTGCCGAAGACAGGGATGGTGGCGTTAGTTTTGTTCTCCGGTTTGTGACACCTTTCCGTGTCTTCGAAACTCGGTAAAAAGTATTTGGCATCTTCGTACTTGAGAACTTCGTTTACGGAAAATGGATTCAACTCTCCCGCCACTGTGTACTCGAGGCCATCCCTAGAATACTTCATGCACTGATGCTGTGTAGAAGGGATGATATTGTACTCGTGTAGCCATGGTCGGCCGAGCAGAGCATTGTAGCATGTCTTGGCGTCTATAACATGGAATTTGATGTCTGTGACGAGCAACCCGAAGCGTAGCGTCAATATCACAGATCCAAGAGTCTTTGAGGATTGAGAGTCGAAACCGGAGATAGTGATCTTGTCCCGGGCGAGGTGTTGGACGCTCATGCAAATTTCTTTTAACACCCGCACATTAAGTAGATTGACAGATGATCCGTTATCGACCAGGATTTTGCCTATCTTTATGTCATGGCAGTATCCTGAGACATAAAGGGGGCGATTGTGTTCACACGTCCCGAGGAGAAGGTCTTCATCACCAAAAGCAACGTCGGCTGTGTGCACCTCTTCCAATTCATCCTTCATCTTTTGTTCGGCCAAGAAAGCTTGGAATTGGTCCGGATCTTGTAGGGCCTTAATCAAAGAATCCCTCGCCTCTTTTGATAGTAATAGGGCATCGAGAATGCTGAGTTGTGAGGGTAGCTTTCTCAGATGCGCCAAGACATTATAATCCACTTTATTCCTTTTTGGCGGGTTCTCGGCGTTTAGCTCTTCCAGAACTTGGTCATCTAAGACGATGTCTCCAGAGACCTTTTCTTTCCCTTTATCTTTTCTATTCGAGGGTCCAAGGTTCTTTTCAGGCAGTGTCCGATTCCGCAGCCGGATATTTTCGCAAACCACTGGCTCCTCTTCTTTTCCCGAAGTTGACTCTCTAAAGAGAGGGGCAAGCTCTAGCTCCTCATCAGAGTCGCTCCCAAATGTAGGCACTTGTGACCTGGTAGTGTTAACCATGCGACAATTGCCGGCAGTTCTTTCAAGCTCTTTGGTCGTGTTTCTTTGCTCCCGACGAATTTTACGCTTTTCCCGTTTAAAGCGTTGTTGATTAGCGACGTATCCTTGCCACCATCTATCAAAAGCCTTGCACTCTTGAGTGGGATGCGAGACCTTCTGATGATATAAGCAATAAGAGGGGTGCATTTCTACCACACCAATCATTTTTCCTTCAGAGGATGGTAGCTTCATGCCCATTGATATAGCCTTAGCAAACCTCTTTTTTATCTTGAATTGGCTTTTGTCAGCGGTGGAGGCATTTTGCTCCAGCGGGATCATCTCTGCTCTTTCCTCAAGTCGCTGGCGCTTGGCCCTTTCGAATATAGCCGTCTCGCGTTCTCGATCAGTTTTACTTTTCAATCGAGCTTCACTAAGAAACGCGTCAATCGTTTCGATTGATAACTCCGGAACCCTTGACTCAGTATTTTCCCCCGGCGTTTTAGTGCCGGAAGTCCCTTCATCGTTCGAGGTCGAGTGGGAGATCATATGACAGCTCGCCACATATTCCTCGGATTCATCCGATGAACTTCCCCCTTCATTTTATTTTTGAAAGACGTGATCAAGGAAATCTTGGAGCGTAATGGGAGTCCGCGCCTTTTGGTTGTACTCATCCAGTGCGTCGATTTGCTTTTGTAAGTCCGTGCGCTTGTCGCTAGGCTTCACGGGCTTCTTAGATTTCTTCTTTTTCTTTTTCGAAGATTTTGACGGCTGGTTATGAACGCTTGAACTACCACCATCGGTCTTCGGAGTCGGGCGTGGCTTCAACATCCCCTCAATAACCTGCGGCTCCAAGGGGTTCTTCCACTTGACCGCTGGACAGGTCTGAAGATCGTTTAGCATCCTCTTTGTTTTGGCTGATAATACAACCTCCCAAGGAGCTTCTTCAATGACGGAGCATGTTGCCCCCGGCGTATTCGTCCCTTTAGAGGTGTGAGGCTGCGGGGGATTCACCTTCCATTTTTCGGATAGCGCAAATTTGCCCTGGCGGTACTGGTTTTCAAGCCAATTTTTGAAAACGTAACAGTCTTCGATCGGATGTCCTAGCACTCGATGGTAAGGGCAGTAATTGGGCTCGTTGACGTCGTTCGGTTGCAGCGGACGTTTTGGATCTGGCAGATTTATGAGTCTGTTGCGCAACGCCAGCTCGAATAGCCTCCTTGTTTTATCGCGGGGGAAGGAGTAAGGACGTCCCATCCTGTCCTCAAGGGGTGCGTATGGGCGTGTATTGTTCGGACGAGCAACCGGCTTCGAGTCGCTCGGTTGTTGTTGGGCATTAGCGACAATGATCGCTTTTCCCTTTCCTTTATCGTTTCGGGAGTCCGGCTTCGGGAGAGGGGGTTTATGGCCCATCTGGTCCATTTACGCTAATTTGTCTATCAAAGCCTGGAAGGAAGTCGGCTTGAAGAACATCATGAATTGCGAGATGGTCGCTTGTGGATCAAGGGTTCCAACAAACATTCCCACCGCAGGGGCTTCTTCTATGCGCTGTTCACACTTAGACCACAGATTACGCCACCGTATAGTGTACTGAACCCATGTCTCGCCGGGTTTTACCCTGGCGTTAATCAGCGCCGTCATCGGGGTACGCTCGCTGGCACTTGCAAAACGTTGGGTGAAGAGCAGCTCCATCTCCGCGAAGGTTTTAATAGAGTCATTGGGGAGCTCAGAATACCATTCGAAGGCCGTATCTGATAAGCTTCCAACAAACTGGCGAAGCAAAAGCTTGTCGTCGCCGCCGGTGTTACCGCAAAGCGCCCTGAACTGGGAAACATGTTGATGGGGATTGCCGGTCCCTTTGTAGACATGAAACTTGGGAATTGTATAACCCGGCAGGTACTTGATTTGGTCATACCAGCCTGGATACGGTCGCCCCGTTTTTACGACGTGGCCGGCTGCTTCGGCTGCGTGATGAACCTTTATTTGCTGGGCTATATATTCGTCCAGATCAGTTTTAGAGATTGTGTCCTCTTTAGCCGTTGATAGAACGGGCTGAGGGTTTGATGTCTCTCCCCGATCATCCCCAAGGACAATCGGGGGTTCTTCAGTCGGGGGATCTTGTTGTATCATCATCCCTATCATGTCCTGGAAGAGGAGGCCCATACGCTGTATATTGGCTGCTTGTTCAGCAGCCTCTGTGTCTCTCTTTTCCAGTACTCGGCGGAGGAACTCGGCGTCGGTCTCTTCCTCTTGGCGTTCGTCTAAGGATGTCCCAGGGTTCTCTTTTGGCTCCGTGAGTGCAGCCATTGTAGTCATCATCTCCTGGAGCTTTTGTTGCTGCTCCTGAGCCTTGGTCACTGATCGGGTAAGCGGTCGGTGACCCGTATAAGTACGACTTTCTTCCTTTCCAGAAGCCATATAAACCGTATGAACTGTTATGCCCCCTGACTTGGGGCTTTTAGGTTCACCGCTTTTAAACTTTGTCAGTGTCACGGGAGCTTTTTCTGGCCTTTTTCTTTTGTGGACCATTTAGGTTGAAGGAGCCGTTGAAGTGGGCATCCTAGCATTTGTTGCCCCCTGCTGTTTAATGGGGCGGTTTTTGTCCTTTTCCACCTTTGCCCTTTTCTGGCGACGGAAGTGGTCTGAGTCAATCACGGAGTCTTGAACCCTCCGCCAAACTTTATAAATTTTTGACGACAGCCGCTGAGAGGGCTGTTCCTGCTTTGTCTCCGGAGCTTTTTCCATAGGCGGAGGAGATCTTTTCAATGTAGTAATTGGAGAGTTCTTTCTCACCTTCCTCAGCAATTCAAAGCTGTTCCCAGTTGGAACAGCAGCGTTGACCTCCACCACTGGAGCAGGTGGGGTTAGCCCTGAGGGGGAGTTGCCCCCTGCTTTTCTTACTCGTTGCCAATGGCGACGTCGTGCACGACGAGCCGTTGGGACTGGCTCGGAAATTGAGATGGTTTCTTGTTGCCCCCTGTTTGAGTGTGGGGTACTTGCCGATGTCAGCCTATCGAAGACTGATGCCTTTTGACCAGCTGGGGGAGGAGTGGGAACCGTCAATCTTGTGAAGACCGACTCTCTGATGGGAGAAGCCGCTTTAACGACTCCCAAAGCAGCGGCCGTTGCCCTCTTTGGGACGGCCACTTTATAGTTCTGACCTAGCCTGGTGAAAACGGAGGCTGTCGGCTTAGTAGCGGGCGACTCGTTGACAGGGGTCGTGGTAGTAGTGAGCCGGTCGAACACCGACTTCTTGTTCGCTTCCGGTGCGGATATCGGCATAGGGAAGCTTGTAGGTGGGACCATGGTCCCGAAAAACAGGCCAGTGGTGGCCTGAGTCACCTGTTCAACCGGCAGAGCAAGGAAAGAGGCTGCTTGGGGCCCATATGTTACACCTGTCGGTGAGGTGGAGCGTCCGTTGCAGTGGTGCTTCGCGCATTTGGTGCAGTTGGTGGCCATTGGATCTTGAATTCTGCGCCAGGCAAAAGGCCAAATCTTAGTACCTTGAAATCCGAAGACAACCATTTAACAAACCGCGATTGGTTCGCGAAGACGACACACGAAGTGTGGAGTGGAAAGAGGAAAAGGTCCCACCGGGCGTGCCAGAATCTGTTCCCCTCCGAAAGGCGGCCGCACAGGACTGCTTGGTCCTGGCGCTGAGATTCGGGGCAGATGCTATTTGGTTTTATCCGTCTACCTCTCCGAAGATGCCAAGTTGATTTATGGCACCGTGTATCGGAAGTTTAGACGGATGCGGCCGATGTAGCAGACTTCATCAGATTCCCCCTCGCTTGAGGGGTTTTTGATTGTGAGGACGCTCTTCCCTGCAGGCGCAAGCCCCTGCAGTTAATTACGCTACCGCATCGCGGTAACAACTTTCTCCTTCTCCAGAATTTCACTTCGTGTCGTGTGTGTTTGTTTTGTTTGTGGTTGCCCGTGGATTGTATACGGAGACTGAGTAATGCCGTCGTCCGTAGGACGTGGATTAGTCCAAATCCGTATTTACTTAGATTTGGGTTAGGTGTTTTTAGTTTAAGGATGCATTAATCGCGTTGCGGCTAAGATCAACTTAAACGTTCGTCAAGGATACGTTAGTCCTGTTTTGGACTAAGATCGACTTGACGTAGTGATTGGTTTAATATTTGGCCGTCGGGACTCGTCACCTCTCTGACGTCGTTGAGGGATTACAACGACAGGCGTCAGAGGAGTTCAGAGATGTACCCTTGAACCAAAGTTGGTTTAGAGTTTTATTTAAATATCTAAGGACACATTAACCGTATTTGGGGCTAAGATCAACTTAGACGGGACCGTTTAGATCCGACAAAAGAGCGTTTGGGCCCTATCGTGCCAGTTTAGGGACGTGGTGGTCCGATATTAGTTTAGGGACATCTCAGTCCATTATTAGTTTAAGGACGTTTCGGTCCAATATTAGTTTAAGGACGTTTCGGTCCGATATTAGTTTTAAGGACGTCTCGGTCCGATATTAGTTTAAGGACGTCTCGGTCCCATATTAGTTTAGGGACGTTTCGGTCCGATATTAGTTTAGGGACATTTCGGTCCGATATTAGTTTAAGGACATTTCGGTCCGTATGGGTATATGTGGTCGTTGGGACCCGTCACCTCTTTGACGTCGTTGAGGAATTACAACGATAGATGTCAAAGGAGTTCGGAGATGTACCCTTCGAGCCGGTCGTGAATTGGTTTAGGAGAGCCATTTAGCTCAATCAATTTAATTTAAGGACTTACAGCCAGGATTGGGTTAAGTCCAATTTTTTTATTTATTTTGGGCTTTGCCCGACTAGAAAATCAATCCAAACAGGGCTCTGCCCTTTTATTATTTTGCAATTTGATTTGGGCCAGGCCCTTTTAAATAATGGGTTGCATTTATGCAGAACATCAAGAATTTTTTTCAGATTTAAGAACAAAAGTGCATAGCACTTTTGATCTAAATTTGGATCAAAGGAAAACAAGTTTTTCTTCTTGTTTTCCCTGATTTCACAGAACCAAGGGTTCACAACAAGTGCAAGGCACTATTTATTTATTTTCATTTATTTCCTTTTTTTTTAAATCCTTTTGTTCTTCAGAGATTTTTCTCTTAAAAAAGGGTTTTTACCTTTTTTTTTTGTTCTTGAATAATCTCCAAGAGTTTTCTTTTCTTCTTTTTTTTTTGCTAGAAGTCGATTCTCCAAGTTGATGCCAATCGAATGAGGTCTGGGGTCCTATTTATAGTGCTCACAAATTTGTTGAATTTGTTAACAAGATCTTTTCTGAGTGATTTTGGGAATTTTCCCACCGCTGGATCTTTGATCCAAAGGCAGAAGAAAATCTTCTGATTTTGGAAAGAACAGAAAAGATTTCATAAATTTTAATTCTGTTATTACGCAACTCACCAGTGCGTGACACGTGTCGTGCGGTAAGGCGCTTGCGCAACAGCGATTGCGTAACTGCCCAGACACGTGTCGCGCAGCCGTGCGCTTGCGCAGTTGCGATTGCGCAACTGCGCAGACACGTGTCGCGCAGCCGTGCGCTTGCGCAGTTGTGCTTGCGCAACTGCGCAGACACGTGTCGCGCTGCCGTGCGCTTGCGCAGTTAAGTGTTACTTATGTTTTTTAAAGAGCCTTGCTCTGATCGGACGTACCGCCTTGGGCGTTGTGCTGCCGTGTCAACTTCTGACACGTGGCGTATTGCGTGCAGCGCAAAGAATCTGAAGCGTTGCTTCATTTGTTAAAGTTTAAATTTTCAAAGCAAAGCTTTGCTCTGATTGGGGGAAGATGAAGCGTTGCTTCATCTCCCGCCTTGGAATTTGAACAGAGCTTTGCTCTGATTGGGGTAAACAAAGGGTAACGTGGACTTACAGTGGTATCAGAGCCTAATTAAACACTATCTAATATGTTAGCAAAGTAACTAGAAGTTCGATCGGAGAAAAAGTCGCGAAACATGCCCGAAAAATCAAGTTTCTGCCGATTCTGTTTTCTGTTCCAAAAATAATTAATCTTACACTAAAAATCGGCTCAGGCTTTTTAGAACACTCTGTAGAAAAATGGTACAGTGAATCGGTCAAAGCACCGCGGAACCGCGACAGGAGCATGCTCCCGCCGCGGATCCGCGGCCGGGTTGACTCGGTCGTGGGCGATTTTTCATGCAGTGTGTTCAGTGGGGTGTTTTGAGATTTTTACAATATGTTTTCTCAGCCCAGATTTTTTCAGAAAGCAAAATTTGTTTTTGGGGCTTAAAAATCCGTATTTTGATCAAGCTTCTAAAGACTTAAGCTAACGGGTATATATCTGTGATGTGATATATGTATTGAACGTCTGTTAATCGCTATACGTCGATTAGTGGGGGTTATACATATCTGTGATCTGTAATGTTGATGGTATGTGTATATGAATTCATTGGATTGTCGCGGATGAATAGCCGGGGGTTGTGAGATGAGAGTTTTTCTTTATCTTTCAATTCATGTAATTTGTAATTGATATAATATTATTTATATGGCCGCACAACCGAGCTGGGGTTGTAGCCATCATTGTATAATTTCTTTTACTGTTTTTGCTCCTAGGATAGACCCAAGGTGGAGTGCACAAACTACTGGGTATCTCGAAGTGCCGAGTGGCCTACTCACGGTGTTGAGGGAGGTTGCTTCGCTTCGGGTACTTGGCGGGTAGTTTGCCGCACCCGTAGGGGTCTAGGGTGGGGTCTTGGCTATTTATCGCGACCGTGTAATCCGCTTTTCGTTACAGGCTCGTACGGAATGCGGATTCCTAGTATATCTAATGTGTTCATCTGTGATCTGGAATGGCTATCATTGCATGTGACGAGTGTATATATCTATATATGATATCTATTTAGGTGTTGCTTATGTTTTGCATCCGCGCTAGTCCAGCCCCCGCTCTGTCGTTAGTTAAGTAACCTAACGGGTAATGACGGGGCCCCGTGGCGAATGCGGATGGCATAAGCGTACGTCATATTTTCGTTGTTTTCTGCAATGGTAGGATTAAATGATGGGACGCATTAAAATTAATGCAAGAAAATAAACCGAGTAAAAGTCGTTGGAACACCTTTAAAAACCACTCGGTTCTTTTCAAAAACCAACTTTTAAATGCGGAGCTTGAACCACTCCTTTTAAAAGCTATCTCGTTCCATCGATTATATCAAGTTCACTACGTTCACGGTTTCGCCAAAACCATTCGTAGCCCTCCATCATTTCAGTTAAATATTCGGTAGTATTCAAGCTATGTATTTTGACCTCACGCCAAGGCATATTGATTGGTAGCTGCCGGATATTTATCTGTTGCATAGATAGAATGTGTTGGTTTGAGACAGTCGTACTGCCATTTTGGCCTACGTCAAGGGTAGGTATGGGTGGTTCAAATTAACCTGGATAATGATGGGTAGAACTTGACATGTGACTTATGACATTTTGACCTCATGCCAAGGTGAGCATGGGGCAAAAATCCACATCGGGAGTTTCAAAAGAACCTGAAACTTGCTAGCGCTGCATACCATTTGGAGTGTGATGATTCTGGTAGGATTCCTTCAGTTTTATCAAGCGATGATATTTGGATCCCGATCCTACTGTGAGTATATGCTACTCCTCGGGAAAATTCTCACTTAACGATCAATGCTATAAACCAAGTAGGTGTCTAGAAAGATGTTAGCGGGGCTACGCCCCCAGGGAAAAGAGGTTATTTAATTAAGGAACTTCGTGAAAGTGTTGGAAAACCTCTCTCGAAGTACCGACACTGGCCTGGCTGAACGGTTAAGCAAGTATTGTACGGTGAGATTGATCCTGACTAATTCTTCCTTTATGGTTTAAGAAGGGATTCGAGAGACAGTGGGAGCCATCCTGTTTAGACAAACTAAAAACCACTCTAAACTTGCAAGAGCATCATGCTGAGTATTTCTTCTCTCTCTCCTAATTGCAGCGACCAATCGTCATGACCGGACTTAAGTTATTTCTAGATAAAAACATACTGACAGGACCAAACTACAAAGATTGGCTCAGGAATGTCAAAATGGCAATCACTTATGACAAGCTGGGGTATCTTCTTACCACCAAAGCTCCCCCTGTCCCAGGTCCCACCTCCAGCGTCGCGGATAAGGAAATCCGCAAGACTTGGGAGATCGATTGCGCGAAGGCCAAGTGCCTCGTACTTGCCTCTATGGACAATGAACATCAGAGGAGGCACGAGAATATGGACCTCGAATCCATATTTCTCCATACAAAAGAACTGTATGGAGAGCAATCCCGTATCGCCAGATACGAAGTCTCGAAAAAGCTGTTTTCGGCGAGATTGGCCGTCGGATCATCGGTAGCGGAACACGTGCTTAAGATGCTTGGCTTCATTGAGGACCTCACGGACCTTGGGACCACGTTAGAGAACGAGCTCTACACGGACTTGATTCTCCAGTCCCTTCCTTCCACTTACACCCAGTTTATCCTGAACTTCAACTTGCAAGAAAAAGAAGTTAAACTTTCAGAACTCCTCAATATGCTGAGGAGTGCAGAGGGCACCCTATAGAAAGGTAGGGAAACATCCACTTTGTTTGTAGGAGGATCTTCCTCTTCTAGGTCCAAAGCGAAAGCCAAGGGAAAGAAGAAGAAAGCCCCCGCCAAACCAAGGGGCGGTGTTAGTAAAGTGGATACGAAGGGAAAGACAAAGGCAACATAGGTAGTGGGAAAGCTTGTAGGAAAGGAAGAATGCTTTTACTGTCATAAGAGTGGACACTGGAAAAAGGATTGCAGGGCTTGGAAGGCCAGAAACCAGGATCTGAAGCAAGTTGCGACTTCAGCTTCAGGTGTGCATGTTATTGAAAACTGTCTCTCAATAAACTCTACATCCTGGGTATTGGATACCGGATCAGGATCTCATATCTGTAATTCTTTACAGGCACTGAGAAGGCGTAGGGTTTTGAAGGCAGGTCATATGACCCTCAGAGTTGCAAACGGAGCTGGCATGGATGCTGAGTCCGTGGGGGACTATCACCTGGGATTGTCAGATGGACACGTTTTGGTTTTGCGTGATTGTTATTTTGTACCCAATGCAACCTGTAATATCATATCTGTATCTTTATTATCTAAAGAAAGTTATGAATTTGCATTTGTAAGTAATGTTGTGAACATTCACCTTAATCAAGTATTGACTGGGTCGGGTACATTAAACAATGGTATATACGTATTAAACCAACCACAGATTTTCAATGTCCAGAATACACATAAAAGAAAGTCTCCGGAAATAAATCAGGCTTTCTTATGGCATTGTAGACTGGGTTACATCAATAAGAGAAGGTTGACGAAGTTACATACAGAAAGATATTTGGATCCGTTCGAATATCAATCATATGCAACTTGTCAATCCCGTCTCAAAGGAAAGATGACAAAGAATCCGTTCACTGGACACGGAGTAAGAGCGAGCGAGCTCTTGGGACTTGTGCACAGCGACGTGTGCGGTCCAATGTCTACGCATGCGCGAAGCGGTTATTCTTACTTCATTACTTTTACGGATGACTTTTCAAGGTATGGATATGTCTTCTTAATGAAACATAAATCCGAAGCCTTTGGAAAATTCCAGGAATATAAGAATGAAGTAGAAAAACAAACCGGCAAAAGTATCAAGACACTGAGATCTGATCGAGATGGTTAATACTTGAGTGCCGAGTTCCTGGATTACTTAAAAGAGAATGGAATTCTCTCTCAGCTTACTCCTCCGTACACTCCGCAATATAACGGTGTATCGGAGAGACGGAATCGAACCCTATTGGATATGGTACGGTCCATGATGAGTAACGCTGAGTTGCCGCGATCATTCTGGAGTTATGCGCTAGAATCAGCTGCATACCTTTTGAACCGAGTTCCAACTAAGATTGTGCCTACCACACCATATGAGATATGGAGTGGGAAGAAACCCTATTTTCAATATCTGAAGATCTGGGGATGTCCAGCTTTTGTCAAAAAGCAGCATGCGGACAAACTCGAGGCACGCTCAGTACTGTGCAAGTTTGTGGGATACCCAAAGAACTCCAGGGGGTATCTTTTCTATTACGCAAAGGAACAAAAGGTCTTTGTTTCTTGTAATGCCCACTTTCTGGAACACCAGTTCTTAGAAAAGGAAATAAGTGGGAGCGCAATAGAACTGTAAGAAATTCCAGAACCACAGACTATTACTGAAAGCTTAGTAAAACCAGAGGGTTCAAAAGAACAGGACATTCCTACGCCGCTCCGCAGGAGTAGTAGGCAGTCTCATCCGCCCGAGAGATACTATGGTTTTCTCATAGACGGGGATAAAGAGGATTGCATCATTGATAGTGATGAGCCGACTAGCTTCCAGCAGGCCATTCAGAGCGTTGACTCGGTAAAATGGCTGGATGCAATGCGGACCAAAATGGAGTCCATGTACACCAACAAAGTATGGACGTTGGACGTTGCTCCAGATGGGGTAAAACCCGTAGGATGCAAGTGGATCTTCAAAAGGAAGATTGGTGTAGATGGACAGGTTGAGACCTATAAGGCTAGACTTGTTGCAAAGGGTTTTCGTCAAAGACCTGGTTTGGACTATGACAAGACCTTTTCTTCAGTGGCTATGCTGAAATCCATTCGGATCCTTCTTGCCATCGCTGCCTTCCACGATTATGAGATTTGGCAGATGGACGTAAAGACCGCTTTTCTAAATGGAAATTTAGAGGAGTGTGTCTATATGGACCAGCCATAGGGTTTCATTCAGAGTGGGAGCAGCGGAAAGGTGTGCAAGTTGCTTAAGTCCATTTATGGACTAAAGCAGGCATCGCAGAGTTGGAACATCTGCTTTGATGAGATAGTCAAAGAATTTGGCTTTATCAAAAATCCAGATGAACCATGCATCTATAGTAGATTTATAGCAAGAACTGTCATATTCCTCGTATTATACGTGGATGATATTCTTTTGATAGGAAATGACATTCCTATGCTACAATCTGTCAAGGGGTTCTTGTCACACAGGTTCTCCATGAAAGACCTGGGTGATGCCACTTACATTCCGGGGATCCGGATCCATCGTGATAAATCCAAGAGGATGTTAGGACTTTCGCAGTCCAGGTACATCGACACCATACTGAAAAGATTCAGTATGGAAGATTCCAAGCGCGGTAATCTACCGGCTTGTCACGGGATCACCCTCTCCAAAGAGATGTCTCCCAAGACTGATTTGGAAAGGGATCGCATGTCTATTATACCCTACGCTTCTGCGGTAGGCTCTATAATGTATGCGATGTTGTGTACCAGACTAGATATAGCTTATGCACTGAGTGTGGTAAGCCGGTATCAGCCAAACCCTGGGGAGAAGCACTGGATGGCGGTAAAGAACATTCTCAAGTACCTGAGAAGGACTAAGGAGATGTTCTTGGTGTATGGCGGAAAAGACCTCCAGATCGAGGCCTTTGCTGACTCCAGGTTCCAAAGTGACAAGGATGATTCCAAGTCCATGTCGGTTTATGTCTTTACCCTCAATGGAGGGGCGGTGTGTTGGAAGAGTTCCAAACAGGAAACCGTTGCCGACTCGACGATGGAAGCGGAATATATCGCTGCTGCAGATGCCGCAAAAGAAGCCGTCTGGATGTGGAAGTTCTTAACGGAACTTCAGGTGGTTCCATCCATTGTTGATCCAATACCTCTGTATTGCGACAACAACGGGGCTATAGCTTTAGCGAAGGAACCCAGGTCCCATCTGAAATCCAAACACATCTTGAGGCGGTATCACCTGATCAGGGAGATCGTGGGTCGCCAGGAGATCGAGGTTCGGAGAGTTGCTACGGAAGATAACACTGCTGATCCACTCACGAAGGCCTTACCCTTGACTCAGTTCGAGCGGCTGATCGAGATGATAGGTCTTCGATACGCCAGTACACGGCCTTAGTGCAAGTGGGAGATTGTTAGTGTATATGCCCTAGAGGCCATTACTGTATCATACTAGTTTATATATTACTTAATGGAAGCTTAGGATATTCACAGTTGTGTAGACAATCTTGCTCAAAATGGTAGTATGCTACTTGGTTTGTTTCTACTTTAATGTGTACATGTGTTTCTTTTAGTATATCACCTATACACATTAGTGGAGCCCTTAGGATATTTGCTTGATTACTAGCGTTGTGATGGCAGTCACACTCGTGGGGGCTGGGTAATCCATAAGCACATCCTTATACAGGTACCTAGTCGTAGGACTATCGAGACAGGGTATCGATACTCCGGAGTAGACTAGCGTATGCGCTTCTCATCCTACTGGGGAGACGGTCTGTCCCACAGCCGTCAGTACGTCGTACTTGAGATAGTATGTGGGTGCTCGTTAGGTTACGAGTATACTGGACAGGACTCGTCGGGAACTGATTGGTTGGTACTATACCTATCGTCAGTTATCAGTTCCCAGTTGACATGAGTATAGCTTAGTCCGCTGACTTGACACTGTCACTTTGCCTCGAGTGTGTTCCCACTGTACTTTGATTACTACCCTACCACGGCTCAAAGGAGTCGTGCAAACAGGTAGTAGTTGGGTGCAGTCCCGAAGCACTTGGAGGCAGTGACGGTTAGACAGGATTCGTCTCTCCCGGTATTGGGAGTTAATATCGCGCTGTGTCATGGAGAGCCATTACACAGAGTCGTCCCTGGCCAGGGCAAGCGAGATATACTGGTAGGTTTCCAGTGTTATCTCAGGGTGTTCTGGGCTACACTCCGACACGACTTGTACCGCTATTAGAGGACTGACGTTTACCGCCCCCCTAGGCCTGCCATGCGATATTCTCAGACGAACAGACCGGACTGTACGGAGACTGTCACATTCAGGCTCAGTAGGAGTTCAGATGGGTTTCACCTCGTCCGTCTTCTTATCGGCATCTACTTGGGGGCCGTTACGCACAGCTAGTGCCGCTTGCGGTCTGTGGTTAAACCCACTGCCAGCGTAGTGTCGAGTCTTTAGAGTCCCACACAGAGAGCTATTCGCCTTTTGGCAAAAGAGTAGAGGTCGCATGGTTTTGCGACAGGGTTCGGTCACATCTGCGCACTTGTGCACATTTAGTATCCGGGCAGTTATTACTAGCAGGCTTTGGGTTAAGCCAGATCCTAGTATACGTTTTGGGATTGATTTTATCTCGTTTGCATTCGTGTTCCTCGGAATGCGGATGCGGGTGTGTATGCACGGTTGTCAGAGACAGAGGCAGAGGATTCTCATTAGGGTTGTTGACTGTTGACATTTGCTAAACCCTAATGAGAATAAGAAATATGATTAATGATAATATTAATTAAGTATTATTGTGCCATGGTTGGGTTGAAAGGTTGACTTTGTTGACTTGTTGACTTTGTTGACCGGTTGACTAGGTTGGACTTGTTGACCACCATCATGACAATGGCTATCATTTTTTGGCATTGACTTTTGCTTGCTTGATGGTTCACAAATTGCATTTATTGCATGAAATGATATTGCCATTTGATATGATAACCACCATCACATAATACTCAATTATTATCATTTGTTATCATGATTTTGGATTATGAGAGCTTGGATGGCAACAGTCTTGCTCATTCTTTCATTTCCTTTGTCTCTCATGCTTGAGCTCTCCCTCTTCCTCTTGCTCTCTCTCTCTAGTTCATGGTTCTATTGTCTCATGTGTTGAGAAGCAAGAACCATAGAGATCAAAACCCATTACTCTTCTCTACTCATCCTAGTACACAAGGTCTAGCAAGCCAAGTGTTCTAGTTTCTTCTAGTTTGAAGTAGAAGCCAAAAGGTAGAAGCTTTTGGGTGGATCCATCTTCGGCGCGAGGAGACGACGAGGTGAGGCCGATCCGACCACCGCAAGGAGTTGAAGACGAAGGAGTTCAAGTTAAGGTATAACTCCCTAACCGAGTAGGTAAAACTCCTAGTTAGGTTGTTGGATAGTTGTTTAACAAAGATCCGTATTTTGATTGCATGTTACCACCCTAGAAAAAATCGTTTTTCACCATTTTCCGCAACCCCAAAGAACCGGGGAAGGGTAACGTGGACTTACAATAAATTAAAATTTGCATTTCATAGCCTGCATGATACCCCTAACCCCGTGGTAGCGTCCGCGCATCTTGTTCTCGTCCCGTTCAGTGAAACGGACGTGTTTGGATAGCTACGCGCACGTACGTGCATCTGTTCTTGGGGGTATGCTTTTTCGCTACCTAATCATTCATTTCAAATTTTGGAAGTTGCATATAATTTTCGTATTTTAAATCTAAATTTTTAGACCCGACCGGGCGTGTTTTGGAGTAAATTTGTATTTGCCAAAATCTCAAAACGGACTAATATTTTAATATTATATTCTTTATTTCATTCAAAATTTTCTTTAACTAAATAAATATTTTTCATAACTAAAATCATAACTGCAGCTAAATTCTCTCCCTCTCTCTTACTTTTTAATAAAATATTAATCCTTTTATTTTTTAATGAAGCATGCACGTCTCTCTCTCTCTCTTCCTCTCTCTTTCCTGCACCGCTATCTTTTTCTCTCTCCTCCGTATAAAACCAAATTTATCTCTCCTAACTGTTCATATATCTCTTTCTCTCACCTCTCTCTCTCTCTCTCTCATCTCGCGTTATTCTCTCTCTTCTCTCTCTCCCTATATTATATATATACATCCTTCTTCTTCCTCTCTCTTTTCTTTTCACAAACCCACGGAACCCAAACCCTAGCTGCTGCCTCCCCTTGCTCACCCGCCGTTGCCGTCTCACCCTCAACCCGATCCACTTCTCAATCTCAACCTTATCTCGCTCGTCTCTCTCTCCACTGCATCCCCGACGACGAGACGCGGCGAACCCAAGAACCTTGACTGTCGTCGCTCGCGCCCCGCGTTGCCCTCACCGCCGTCGACCCCTCACCGTCTCACCACCCTCTTCGTCGTCTCCACTCATCTCCTTGACCACCTCACCTCTCTCTCTCCTCCCCGCTGCAAACCCCACGAGAACCCATCACCCGACCCTGCAACCCTTGCCGCCATCTTTCCCATCACCGCCGACGGCCTCATCGTCGCCTCCACATCTTCGCCACCTCCTTCTCCTCTCTCTCCTCCTCGCCCTCATCCTCGAGCTCTCCCTTGCACGACCCAAACCAACCCCGTAGCCTCACCTGCAACCCCATGCCCCACCCAACCTCTTCAACTGCACCTCGCCGGAGCTCCGACCACCCTCGTCACCGCCTTCATCTCCTCCTTCTCCTCTCTCTTACACCCCAGCAAGAATCCCACGCTAAACACCTTCTCCTCTCTCATTTACCTGCACACATCGACCCCAACTTCAACCCGCTGCCCTTGCCATCGAACCCCATCGTCGACGTCGTCATCATCCCTGTTCTAGCCTCTGTCCCATAACCTTCGAACCAAAGTCCAGAGCACCAGCCCCTTCTTCTTCTTTCTTATTCTTCTTTTCATTTCTTTTCTTGATTCCTTTCTTTTCCGGTCACCGCCGGAGCCGTGTCGCCGCCGCTAATCTGGGCAACCCTGTGGACGTCCCCTACTTGCGTGGTTAACTTCTTGCCGTGCCTGGACCTGTCCCATGTGCGCGTATGGATGTTGCAACGATTGTCGACATTGGACGCTGCGTGTGCATCCCGTATCGTGATCCGATCGAGGCAAGTAAAACTTGCTATATGCTACTTATAATATTTTATACTTATTTGATTACATGTTAAACCTATAGATTTAATCCAATGTCTCATGTTACATTTTAACATTCGATGTCCATTTTATCATTTTAGATTTATAACTTGGAACATACCATGTTGCATTTTGATTTACTATACCTAGTACCCACATCCGTATTTAAATCACATAATAGTAATTTACATAGACCATAGTACCCTTTTAGATAGTTTATAACGTTTCAAACACCCGTTTGCATCCATCTCGTCTAGTATACATATTATTGCATCAATAGATCACTTGAATGTATAACATTGAAATATTAACATTCCACATTTGATATATTGTAGTTTAATTAGTATTGGAACTTTAACTTTAGCCCTAATCATAATTGTGCATCTATATGCCTTAATCTGTACTTGACTGCATATCACATTACAATGTTCCATTTTATCATTCCATTAGTATCCCATGCTTGTTTTGTATACCCATGCTTATGTTAGTTGATTATGAGCACCCACATGACATTTTGTGGACCCCTGACATGACTTGTTACACTTACTACTTGACACGACATGGTACTGTGCACCTCTCGACATGACATGATACCTATATACTACCTGACTTGACCTGATGTACCATGGCTTTACCTGTTACCTGATCTTGTGACTAATGCCAACAAACCTGACCTGTTGTCCTTACAGACATTTCCTGTTGTCTATCCAGACAAACCTGTACTTGCCTGATCCTGTGTTGGCATTAGCTCCAGATTATTTAATACCTGACTTGAGCACATATAACTTGGGGGTATGGGGAAATCAATGATGAAACCTGACTTGTAACTCGACAGTTCTATACCTTTTTTGATCAGTCTTACGGGCTAGGCCAGCCCCGGAGTGATGCTACTGACATCACTCGTCATTACCTACCACCCTTTACTGCCTTGCAACACGTTTCGGGTTCAGCCCGAGAGTCATAGACCGTGATCCCGGGCACGCACGGGATACTATTGAGTTACATCGATGATTCATCAAATTGATTTCAAAACTTGAGAGTAGTTAACCCAATAGACCAGTTAGATTACTCACTGCATACTATCTTTCACTACCCTGATTTATATTGCTGTTACTCCTGTTTTACCATTTATGATCATACCTGCATGTTTGCTACCCTGTTTATATGTTATTGCTTGATGTTATGACGCACTGACGTCTGGGTTTTGCATGGCCCAGATCCTCTACCTTTGTTGCAGACTGATCAGGAGTACTGCCGCTGTTAGACCGAACGGTGAGGATCCTGTTGGTATTCAGTTTTACTTTCCAGGTGTTTTATTTATTGGATCTTTTGCTTCCGTATATTATATTATTTCTTGACTCATTTATTCTGGCTCATGGACATGTATTAGATAGTTTAGTTTACTTTCCTGTTCTTGATATCTCTACAGCCGTAATGTGACTGTGGAGGGATTTTTTCTATCCACAGGTAGCATGGTTGGCTATGTCACGTGCCTATCTTAGCGTACTCTGGGAAGCGGGGCGTGACATGGTTCTTTTGGTATCAGAGCCATGGGATATATGTTAATCGAGTTTGATTCTTTTGTAGTTGGGTATTGGACCCAATACACGAATCAGAATACTCGTGATTAGGAACATGTCTTGCCACATTGCTATCATGATTCTTGAATTATATCTTTCTTTTATCCTTCGCCTTGACGATATGCAAACCACTTTGCATCTCGACTTGAAACCTTTTTAGTTCTCTATTTTTTCTCCCTGTTCTTTGATTCCGATACTAGGATTTGGGCGACTTGAGTGGAGTTATGTAATTGTACCTATGAACTGCAGCATGGTTACAATGCGGTACTCTATTTAAGTAACTTGGAATTCTAGTTTTGATTCATTTCCTTGTTTCATGATCGTTATATTACCTTGCTTCTCTCGGTTTCATTGCTTACCTGTAACACCTTAGGATGTGTTTAGTGGCTATTTATATTTAAATAAAGGGTTTTTAATAAAAAATTTACCAAATTGAGTTTCAAATATTTTTCCCAATTTAATAAATAATTTTCTAGAATTTTCCTAGGCTTGCACACACATGTCCATGTAAACTAGGGGTTTTAAATGAGGTAATACCATGATTAGTAACTGTCACGCCCCGCTTCCCAGAGTACGCAAGATTGGGCACGTGACATAGCCAACCATGTTACCTGTGGGTAGGAAGTATCCATCCACAGTCACATTACGGCTGTAGAGATATCAAGAACAAGATAAATAAACTATCTAACACATGTCCAAATCCATAATAACAAGAGTCAATGAACAATAAGTGCGGAAGCAAATGATCCAATACAATAAATAGAAAAGTACGTCCCATAATGCGGGCTCACATCTGGAAATGAAATGCAATAAATAAGATAATCACTACAGAACTCACAAATCAGCCTGCTGGCTGAAGTACTCCTGCTCAGTCGTCGACAGTGGTAAAGAATCTGGGCCATGCAAAACCCAGACGTCAGCGCGTCATGTCAACCAATAATATAATATGAACAAGGTAATAAGCAATGCAGAAAATAAACATGAACAAGCAATAATATGAAACAACAGTGCAGGGTAGTGTGTAGTGGGTAACTAAACTGTTCTATCAGGTTTCTATTCTAAAGTCTTTGAAATCAATTGATGATTCGTCGATGTAACTCAATAGTATCCCGTGCGTGCCCGGGACCACGGTCAAGATTCTCGGGGCTGAATCCGAGACGTGCCGCTAGGCAGTAACAAGTAGCAGGATGGGCGAGTGATGTCAGCATCATCACTCCGGGGCTGGCCAAGCCCGTAAGACTGATCAGAGCAGGTATCGAACTGTTGAGTTACAAGTCGGTTTCACCTTTGATTTCCCCATACCCCCAAGTTATGTATGTCAGGTCAGGTATTCAGTAATCAAGAACTAATGCCAACACAGGATCAGGTAAAAGCAGGTTTGTCTGGATAGACAACAGGAATGGTCCATGAGGACCCCAAGTCAGGTTTGTTGGCATTAGGCATGAGATCAGGTAACAAGTCAGGTCATGGTACAACAGGTTGAGTTGGTAGTTAAGGGTACCATGTCCGGTGCATCGGTATGTATGTATATGTCATGTGTAGCAAGGTCAGGTCAATATGTAATGTAATCGAAGGTGTGCTCACAACAGATATACAATCGAGTAAGGAACCGCAGCAGGAAACACAGCAAATAACAATAATAGTTCATTTAATCACAATGGTGCTTTGTATTATCTTATTAACAGGTTTGAGTACCCTTGGGGTGCAATAATCACAAGGTAAAGCAATATCAATAACATAAAGTAATGAAGCTATATGAAATTAAAAATAAAGCATAAATAATTGTCACATGGATGATCTAACAAATAAAGCAAGGACGATCTAATTGGTTTAGTTAGTTAAGCATGGATTAATAGCAGACCAATTAATTACATGAAGCTACTATAATGATTCAATGTTAATGATAATTGCAACCGTCAATTCTAAGTTATACTATAATATCGATATTACCATTAACTGTGTGGTTATATTAAATAATATGATAATTAAATGTATAGCAAGACTTGATCTTGTATATTAGCATGTTAGAGCAAGTATTCGGATACTTGCCTCGACGGTTTCGCAAACCGGAAAACACGAACGTAGCGTCGGCGGAAAACACGCGACGGATGCACGGGTCGCGGATCGAGTCCAAACAACGAACAAGGTGATCACACGGACCGGAGTACTTCGCTGGAGAGTCGGGTCAGGTCGTCGGCACGGCCGGAATCCGGTGAAATGTCAAAACAGCGATAAAGTTAGCAATTACAGTGCAAGGCAAGGATTGACCAGCGAAGGGAGAAAGGGAAGGGGAGAGGTCAAGAGAGCTTACTGGGATATCAAGGATGGCAACCGCGATGGGTCGACGGCGATGGCCTCCGGCGGTGAACAGTGAATGCGGCAGAAGGCTGGAGGTGGCTGGATCGGGTGGTGCTGCGAGCAGGGGGAGGTAAAGGCCTGGTTTGGGTTGCAGGGGGAGAGGAGGTGGTCGGCGGTGGCGCAGGAGACGACGACGAGGGTCGACGGCGGCTTTTCCGGCGAAGCAAGGTGTGTGCAGGTTTTTGAATTGGTGTGCAGGGAAGGATGGGGTTCTTGCAAGGAAAGGAGAGCTCGGGGAGAGAGTGGAGAGGAAGAGGGAGTAGGTCGAGGTGATGAAGGCACGTCGGCGAGGTCGGAGCTCCGGCGAAGAGAGTGCAGGGGAGGGGTTCCGTGGTCAGGTATGGGTTCCAGAGGAGGGGTGCTGCGTGCTCGGGTGTAGAGAGGAGGGAGGTGATGGAGGTGGTGTCGTTGAGAGTTGAGGTCGAGAACAACGGCGGCGGCGAGGCGACGATGGACGAGGTGGTGGTGCCAGGTTAGGGTGCAGTGGTGTTCGGGTAAGGGAGGAGATGGCTAGGAGAGGGAAGCCCTGTTGAGGTGAGGAGGAAGGGGAAAGAGATATGGAGAAAGGGCGTCGGCGCTGAGGCTGCGGCGGCTAGGGTTGCGGGCGACGTGGGTTGGGTTCTCGCGATCGTTTCTGAAGGAAGGAGACGAAATATATATATAGGGGTTAGAAAGAGAGAGAGAGTTAGAGAGAGAGAGAGATAGGGAAACGGAGAGAGAAAGATATAGAGAGACGGAGAGAGAAAGAGAGAGTGTGAGGCGGGGCCCACGAGGGATTAAGTCCCTCGTGATTGGCTGGGGATTCTGAAAAGGAGATAAAAAAAGATTTAAATAGTAACGGAAAGAATATATATACAGTTTTAGAATATTTAATTAAATGGGTATTTTGGCGCTAAATGAAACATTTCCAAATCGCGCCCGGGTTGCGCCCAAATATTTGAAATTCAAATAATAGGATTTTAAGCGGGTTCCAAATTTTAAAATGAGATGTCTTATGATTAAAATGCATGCCCCCAAGTCGGACACTTGCACGCGCGTGTAGCCGTCCAAAGTCGCCCGTTTCACCGAACGGGATGAAATCTCGACACGCGGACGCTACCACGCGACTAGTGGTGACGAGTGGGCCAATATGGATATTTTTAATTTCATTTTAGGTGTTAAAATTTGTTATAGGCAAAAATGACTTAGCCGGTTAAAATTTAGCAATAAGCACCAAACAAGCAGGATAATTGAAATGAGCAATGTCTAACACTCAACCAGTAACAGAAATAGTATTATTGGGCTCGGGTGTTACATCATACCCAACTACAAAAGAATTTCGTCCTCGAAATTCCAAGAATACAATGTAGCTAACTATAGGAAAAGGTGAGGAAATTTCTGCCGGATCTCGTCTTCTCGCTCCCAAGTGGATTCTCCATGCGATCGATTACCCCAAGAAACTAGCACAAGAGGGATAACCTTGTTCTTAAGAACCTTTTCTCTTCGATCCTTGATTTCAACCGGTCGCTCCTCAAAAGTTAGGTCCTCCCGTACGGTCAACTCCGAATGATCCAAGACGTGGGTCTCATCTCGAACATACCTCCGTAGTTGAGATACATGAAACACCTCGTGCACTCCTGCCAATGACTGTGGTAACGCCAAACGGTACGCTACCTCTCCAACACGCTCCAATATCTCGAAGGGTCCAACGAATCGGGGACTAAGCTTTCCCCGACTCCCAAAGCGAATCACCCCTCTAGTCGGTGATATCTTCAAGAATACCAAATCACCCACGGCGAACTCTAGAGGTCTTCTTGACGTGTCAGCCCAACTTTTCTGTCTGTCTTGAGCTGCCTTCATATGCTTCCTGATGGTATTCACCTTCTCGACTGTCTGTACCACCAAATCTGGTCCTAGTAACCTTCGTTCACCAACATCATCCCAACAAACAGGTGAACGGCACTTACGACCATACAACGCTTCAAACGGAGCCATCTGAATAGTCGCTTGGAAGCTATTGTTGTACGAAAACTCCACCAAGTGTAGGTGATCCTCCCAAGAACCTTTGAAGTCCAACATGCAAGCTCTCAACATATCTTCAAGAGTCTGGATCGTTCTCTCCGATTGTCCATCAGTTTGAGGATGATAAGCTGTGCTAAACTTCAATCGAGTCCCCAAACTTTCTTGTAAACTCTTCCAGAAGTGTGACAAGAACCGAGTGTCCCAATCGGACACGATGCTCACCGGTACGCCATGCAATATTACAATCTCCTGCATGTACCGCTCTGCCAAAGTCTCCGTCGATTGACCAACCCGAAAAGGAATAAAGTGAGCTGCCTTGGTCAACCGATCGACAATCACCCATACTGCATTGTTGCCCTTTGGACTCCGTGGTAAAGCCGTCACGAAATCCATGGTTATATGTTCCCACTTCCACTGAGGATTCGGAAGTGGTTGCAACAAACCAGCAACCCTTTGGTGTTCAGCCTTGACTTGCTGACACACCAAGCACTTAGCCACGAAGCGAGCAATCTCCCGTTTCATGCCTTCCCATCAGAAGTGATGTCGAATATCTTGGTACATCTTTGTCCCTCCTGGATGTACAGAGTAAACTGAACTGTGTGCCTCCTTCATAAGCTCTTCACGCACATCCCCTTTTGGCGCACACACACGGCTACCATATCTCAACGAACCATCTTCGGGGATCAGTAAATCAGTTCGTAGTCCAGCTTCAACCTGCTCTCGAACCTTTTGCAGTCTAGGATCCTGCGATTGTGCCACTTTAATCTTCTCAACTAAGGACGACTGCACTTGCAACTGCATCAACTGTCCCGTAGCATGTGGTAGCACAACCTCCAATTCAAATCTCCGAAAATCCGCAATGATCCCCCTCTGTGCGGTCAATACCTGAATCGCTGGTAACCGACTGAGCGCATCCGGCACGACGTTAACTTTTCCCGGATGGTACTTAAGATCAAGGTCGTAGTCGGCCATCAGCTCCAACCATCTGCGTTGCCTCATGTTCAACTCCTTCTGAGTGAACACATACTTCAAACTCTTGTGATCTGTAAAGACTTCGACTCTCTCGCCCAAAAGGTAGTGTCTCCAAATCTTCAAGGCGAAGATTACGGCCGCAAGCTCCAAGTCATGAGTCGGATAATTCTTCTCATGAGTCTTCAGTTGTCTCGATGCGTAAGCTACGACCTTCCCATTCTGCATCAAAACACATCCCAATCCTTTTCCAGATGCGTTGCTGTGAATCACCAGTCCTCCAGAATTGTCTGGTACGGTCAGGATAGGGGCGGTTATCAACTTCTGCTTCAACGTCTCTAAGGCCAACGCACATCCATCCGTCCAAACAAAAGGTACTTCCTTGCGCGTAAGCTTGGTCAACGGTTCTGCCAAGCGAGCGAAATTCTCCACAAATCTTCTGTAGTATCCGGCGAGTCCAAGAAAACTTCTTATCTCCGCAACATTCCTTGGAATTGGCCAATCTCGAACTGCTGCAATCTTCTCGGGATCGACGGCGATTCCATCGCCCGACACGACATGCCCCAGAAATTTCACTTCTTCCAGCCAGAATTCGCACTTACTCATCTTCGCATACAATTTCTCCTGTCTCAGCGTCTGCAGTGCGATCTTTAAATGCTCAGCATGCTCCTCCGGACTCTTCGAGTACACCAGAATATCATCAATGAATACTACAATAAACTGGTCCAAGAATGGTGAAAAGATTCTGTTCATCAAATCCATGAATATTGCCGGCGCATTTGTCACTCCGAAGGGCATCACCAGTTACTCGAAATGTCCATATCGAGTTCGAAACGCCGTCTTGCCAATGTCTTCTGCTTTCACTCAGACCTGATGATATCCGGATCGTAAATCCAGTTTCGAGAATACTCTCGCGCCACTAAGCTGCTCAAAAAGTTCTCCAATGTGAGGGATCGGGTACTTGTTCTTAATAGTCACCCGGTTCAATTCTCGATAATCAATGCATATCCTTCTCGTGCCATCCTTCTTCTTTACTTAGAAGAACTGGAGCTTCCCAAGGCGAGTTGCTGCTTCGAATCCAACCCTTCTCAAGTAATTCACCAACTTGCTTCTTAACTCCTTCCAATTCCACTGGTGCCATCGGATAATAAGATTTTGATACGGGCACTGCACCAAGACTAAGGTCGATCGCGAACTCCACGTCTCGCTTCGGCGGTAAGCCCGATGTATCTTCAAATACATCCATAAAGTCGCGAACAACTGCCGGCTCTTCATTACTATCAACTTCCATTGCCGCAAGAACACTGTTTGTCGGCCTAGCCCTAAACTCGACTGGCCCGACAGAATTGCTTCCTTACCGCAACTGCTGTCAACATCGTTGGCCGTGAAAGGTCCAGCGAGACTACTGAGTCTCCTCCATTCTGCTGCATGTACGTCTACGGTTGCTCCATTCTGCCTTAGTCCGATGAACTTCTCTTCCATTTCCTCCCATGCAGTCTGCGGGAAGAACTTCTCCAGGAAACTCTTAGAGAAATCCGCCCAACTGATTGGCTTGGGCAAGCGGGTCTCTTCCACAAGCCATCACTCTCGGGCGTAATCCACTAGTTGAATGCGCACCACATCAACTCTCTTGTCCTCTGGGATCCGTGCCGCAATCAGCAAATTCTCCGTGTCACTAGCCACTGCTCGGCTGGTAACAGCTCCCTTAAACCAGTAAATGTAGACGGACCCAAAAGTCTGAAATCTGCTACGGTCCCTACTCGGTCAACTGGTCTAGTTCCAACATCGTTCACAGACTGCTGAACGATCTGTAAACCTTCCTGAAACAAGTCCGCTTGCTGCTGGATCAGCTCGGTCTGTTTCTTTGATTTCCAGCATTCCTCTTATCACTCCAAGCATGGCGGCTTCGTTCACACGCCTCCGGTACGTCTTCAACTTCTTACCTGTCATAATCCTGAACTCAAAACACCCAACATTAGCATGATAATAGATTCTGAATATGGGTCAAGGCTAGAACTCCAAGATACTTAAATAGAGTACCGCATTGTAGCTATGCCGCGGTATCATAGCCGCAATTACTTAACTCCACCCAAGTCGCCTAAGTCCTAGAGATAACAAGAAATTAGGTTTTCGAGTTGACAATGCAAAGTAAGTTTGCACGCCATAAAAGATATAATCAGGAAGAATGTGATTCAAGAATGGTAAAACGATCAAGGTGGCAGGACATGTTTCCTAAGCACGGGTATTCTGATTCGTGTATCGGGTACAATACCCAACTACAAAAGAATCAACCCAACTAACCTATGGCTCTGATACCAAAAAAACCATGTCACGCCCCGCTTCCCAGAGTACGCAAGATTGGGCACGTGACATAGCCAACCATGTTACCTGTGGGTAGGAAGTATCCATCCACAGTCACATTACGGCTGTAGAGATATCAAGAACAAGATAAATAAACTATCTAACACATGTCCAAATCCATAATAACAAGAGTCAATGAACAATAAGTGCGGAAGCAAATGATCCAATACAATAAATAGAAAAGTACGTCCCATAATGCGGGCTCACATCTGGAAATGAAATGCAATAAATAAGCTAATCACTACAGAACTCACAAATCAGCCTGCTGGCTGAAGTACTCCTGCTCGGTCGTCGACAGTGGTAAAGAATCTGGGCCATGCAAAACCCAGACGTCAGCGCATCATGTCAACCAATAATATAATATGAACAAGGTAATAAGCAATGCAGAAAATAAACATGAACAAGCAATAATATGAAACAACAATGCAGGATAGTGTGTAGTGGGTAACTAAACTGTTCTATCAGGTTTCTATTCTAAAGTCTTTGAAATCAATTGATGATTCGTCGATGTAACTCAATAGTATCCCGTGCGTGCCCGGGACCACGGTCAAGATTCTCGGGGCTGAATCCGAGACGTGCCGCTAGGCAGTAACAAGTAGCAGGATGGGCGAGTGATGTCAGCATCATCACTCCGGGGCTGGCCAAGCCCGTAAGACTGATCAGAACAGGTATCGAACTGTTGAGTTACAAGTCGGTTTCACCTTTGATTTCCCCATACCCCCAAGTTATGTATGTCAGGTCAGGTATTCAGTAATCAAGAACTAATGCCAACACAGGATCAGGTAAAAGCAGGTTTGTCTGGATAGACAACAGGAATGGTCCATGAGGACCCCAAGTCAGGTTTGTTGGCATTAGGCATGAGATCAGGTAACAAGTCAGGTCATGGTACAACAGGTTGAGTTGGTAGTTAAGGGTACCATGTCCGGTGCATCGGTATGTATGTATATGTCATGTGTAGCAAGGTCAGGTCAATATGTAATGTAATCGAAGGTGTGCTCACAACAGGTATACAATCGAGTAAGGAACCGCAGCAGGAAACACAGCAAATAACAATAATAGTTCATTTAATCACAATGGTGCTTTGTATTATCTTATTAACAGGTTCGAGTACCCTTGGGGTGCAATAATCACAAGGTAAAGCAATATCAATAACATAAAGTAATGAAGCTATATGAAATTAAAACTAAAGCATAAATAATTGTCACATGGATGATCTAACAAATAAAGCAAGGACGATCTAATTGGTTTAGTTAGTTAAGCATGGATTAATAGCAGACCAATTAATTACATGAAGCTACCATAATGATTCAATGTTAATGATAATTGCAACCGTCAATTCTAAGTTATACTATAATATCGATATTACCATCAACTGTGTGGTTATATTAAATAATATGATAATTAAATGTATAGCAAGACTTGATCTTGTATATTAGCATGTTAGAGCAAGTATTCGGATACTTGTCTCGACGGTTTCGCAAACCGGAAAACACGAACGTAGCGTCGGCGGAAAACACGCGATGGATGCACGGGTCGCGGATCGAGTCCAAACAACGAACAAGGTGATCACACGGACCGGAGTACTTCGTTGGAGAGTCGGGTCAGGTCGTCGGCACGGCCGGAATCTGGTGAAATGTCAAAACAGCGATAAAGTTAGCAATTACAGTGCAAGGCAAGGATCGACCAGCGAAGGGAGAAAGGGAAGGGGAGAGGTCAAGAGAGCTTACTGGGATATCAAGGATGGCAACCGCGATGGGTCGACGGCGATGGCCTCCGGCGGTGAACAGTGAATGCGGCAGAAGGCTGGAGGTGGCTGGATCGGGTGGTGCTGCGAGCAGGGGGAGGTAAAGGCCTGGTTTGGGTTGCAGGGGGAGAGGAGGTGGTCGGCGGTGGCGCAGGAGACGACGACAAGGGTCGACGGCGGCTTTTCCGGCGAAGCAAGGTGTGTGCAGGTTTTTGAATTGGTGTGCAGGGAAGGATGGGGTTCTTGCAAGGAAAGGAGAGCTCGGGAAATGAGAGAGTGGAGAGGAAGAGGGAGTAGGTCGAGGTGATGAAGGCACGTCGGCGAGGTCGGAGCTCCGGCGAAGAGAGTGCAGGGGAGGGGTTCCGTGGTCAGGTATGGGTTCCAGAGGAGGGGTGCTGCGTGCTCGGGTGTAGAGAGGAGGGAGGTGATGGAGGTGGTGTCGTTGAGAGTTGAGGTCGAGAACAACGGCGGCGGCGAGGCGACGATGGACGAGGTGGTGGTGCCGGGTTAGGGTGCAGTGGTGTTCGGGTAAGGGAGGAGATGGCGAGGAGAGGGAAGCCCTGTTGAGGTGAGGAGGAAGGGGAAAGAGCGATGGAGAAAGGGCGTCGGCGCTGAGGCTGCGGCGGCTAGGGTTGCGAGCGACGTGGGTTGGGTTCTCGCGATCGTTTCTGAAGGAAGGAGGCGAAATATATATATAGGGGTTAGAGAGAGAGAGAGAGAGTTAGAGAGAGAGAGAGATAGGGAAACGGAGAGAGAAAGATATAGAGAGACGGAGAGAGAAAGAGAGAGTGTGAGGCGGGGCCCACAAGGGATTAAGTCCCTCGTGATTGGCTGGGGATTCTGAAAAGGAGATAAAAAAAGATTTAAAAGATTTAAATAGTAACGGAAAGAATATATATACAGTTTTAGAATATTTAATTAAATGGGTATTTTGGCGCTAAATGAAACATTTCCAAATCGCGCCCGGGTTGCGCCCAAATATTTGAAATTCAAATAATAGGATTTTAAGCGGGTTCCAAATTTTAAAATGAGATGTCTTATGATTAAAATGCATGCCCCCAAGTCGGACACTTGCACGCGCGCGTAGCCGTCCAAAGTCGCCCGTTTCACCGAACGGGATGAAATCTCGACGCGCGGACGCTACCACGCGACTAGTGGTGACGAGTAGGCCAATATGGATATTTTTAATTTCATTTTAGGTGTTAAAATTTGTTATAGGCAAAAATGACTTAGCCGGTTAAAATTTAGCAATATGCACCAAACAAGCAGGATAATTGAAATGAGCAATGTCTAACACTCAACCAGTAACAGAAATAGTATTATTGGGCTCGGGTGTTACAGTAACCATGGTGGATTAATCATGGGATTAAGTCTTTTGGGTTTTAATTAAGTTATTTAGTTAATTAATGGTTGCTTTAATTTGAATTTCCTTTGGGTGTTGACTTGGTGAAGAGAGAGAGAGGAGGGGTTGACATTGGGGTTATGATTCCTCTCATTCTTTTGTTCTTTTCTCTCTACCTCACTTACACACACACACACACTTACCTTCCCAACAGCAGCAGCCGGCATCCCCAACAGCAGCAGCAGGCATCACAGCAGCAGCAGCAGGCATCACAGCAGCAGCAACAGCATCAGTGAGCAGCAGTAGCAGCAGTTTGCAGCAGCAACAGCAGCAACTCCAGCTGCAGCTCCTTCCCTCCACTTCTTCTTCTTCTTCCAGCTCACTAGGGTCGAGTGTGGGGTATATTTCCTGAACTTACTCCCTAGTTTACTTGTTTAGTGTAATTTTGCTTCGGTTAGTGTTTATTGGTGCGATTTAGTGCGATATGTGGTGATTAGTGGGAATCTTGAGCAAGTGACGTATGATTTGGTTTTAATAGGTTGATAGAGTGTTGTTAGGGCCATTTTAACCCAGCTTAGCCCCCAATTGCACTGAAATACCACCAGATTTCTTTTTGAAGCAGATTCGTCGTTTTAAGGCAAATTTTGTTTTTCTGTAAACTGCTATCGACCCGATGAGTTCAGAATAATTTTGAGAAGACTGCAGTATGTTGGTTAGGCGCTGATTCCCCAGGTAGAACCCGACCCCCAAATTCCGTACAGTGGCCACCGAAAAATTCGATCTGGCCGCAATTTGCGGCCAGATGGGGAGGGTTTGGGTTAGGGTTTGGTCCTATAGGTGTCTGCTGCAACCCTTAGGCTCCTGGCATGTATAATTTTATTTGATTCTTGCTGTAGGAAAATCTGGAATTATATACCTATTTCTCGTATTTTAAACCTTCGCGACACGCGTGATACGCGTATGGGTTTGGGGTTTCTGCGTATCGCGACGCGTCGGAGTAGTTTCAGGTGCGTAATCGCATGTTTTAGCGTATCGCGCATACACGTGCTTGGTTTGCGACACGGGTTTCTAGTTGACCTTAAATGTCGTGTTTGTATGGTTTGAGCTTATGCGTGATATTCTGTGGAATTTTAGGTTCGCAGGCGAGTGCGACGGACGCCGCGAAGAAGGGGAAACAAATCATCGGCTATACCTAGCGGGAGACTACGGTGAGTAGATTTAACATCTACGGGGATATCGCCCGCATGGCGTTCTACGTCAGGGCTGGTAGGACTTTATAGCTACATTTACATACATTGACTGTTCATGGCTACTATTTAGTGCATACTGCATTCCCTGCTATATGTATATAAACACTAGAATTGATAGAACACCGCACCCTTACTGACAGTTCATGTTGCACGAGCACTACCCTGCATGTTACACACACCGTTACAATTGCCATGATATTCATACTTGATGCATGTATCACACCGGATCATTATGCTGTAGCTCATCTTTTATGTGACTTGACATGATATTCATACTTGATGCATGTATCACACCGGATCATTATGCTGTAGCTCATCTTTTATGTGACTTGACATGATATTCATACTTGATGCATGTATCACACCGGATCATTATGCTATAGCTCATCTTTTATGTGACTTGACATGATATTCATACTTGATGCATGTATCACACCGGATCATTATGCTGTAGCTCATCTTTTATGTGACTTGACATGATATTCATACTTGATGCACATATCACATCACATTTACATGCATATTGGTTGGGATTACATGTGATTTCTGGATTTAGGAACAGTGGCCTTTTCAAATATGTAATCATTTAAAAACCCGGTTCCCTTGATATGATATTTCGGTGCGCCCACTCTATGTTTTCTCGGTGCTAGTGTGGCATATATTGAGAGAGGGCTGACGCGGACTGACGGATGCCCGATATATTGAGAGAGGGCTGACCCGGATTGACGGGTGCCTGATATACTGAGAGAGGGCTGACCCGGATTGATGGATGTCCAATATACTGAGAGAGGGCTGACCCGGACTGACGGATGCCCGATATATTGAGAGAGGGCTGACCCGGACTGACGGATGCCCGATATATTGAGAGAGGGCTGACCCGGAATGACGGATGCCCGATAGAGGAGGATTTGCGTGTCGATGCCAGACACGAGTATTTATGATATTTGGGTGCCGATGTTGGGCACTCATGATTCTCAGGGGTGTACAGGATTTGAGGGCCGATGGGAGTGCCGGTGTCTGGGTTGTTGGGATTTGCGGTATATATATATATATATATATATATATATATATATATATATATTTATTCCACCTTGACATTCCGTGTAGATGTTATATTCCCATGCTCAGCATTCATTATTGCATCTCATCCTGTAGTTATATCACCTGATAGAGGACTTGCATGATTATTGTACATACTGCTTACCTCGCATTGATATCATCTGCTGGCATATGTTAGAGTAGCTCAGTACGTGCATGCTCGCGATTATCTTTATATGTTATTTCTACTCACGAGTTGGCAACTCATTCCCGTTGTGCCACAGTATTTGCAGGTTGCCCTTCAGAGTAGTCGCGTGTCACGACCCGCAGGGTACGGAACGTGACTGGCATTTAAGTTTACGAAACGTCTCACGATGTCCGTAAAATAAGTAAGCCAAAGCCCAGAAACCAAAACCAAATAAGCAAAAGAGTGAAGGAAAACCAATCAATTGAAAGCGAGTTTATCAAATAAGTCATATAAAACCTTTTTAAAAACAATATCAACTTTTCCGAAAATTTCGGCAGAGTCTCCTTTGTAAATACTGGCCCCCAAAATGGGTACAACAAGAATATATATAACTCCAACAAATAAGGCATCCCCAAGCGGGAGCTAGCTCTTCGCCACAAGGCGGTCACAAATCCCACGCAATATAAAACAACAACATGCAAAATAATCATAAAGAAGCATGAGAAAAACAGCATGTCGACTCAAGTGAGCTCGACCCCAAATACAGCATAAAAAGTCCACAAATCTCACAGTCTCATCTCTAGGTCAATATACAACAATACTGGTAGATACAGTAGATGGAGCACACTAGATACAAGGAATATACAAGGTGGTACAAAAATAATAATATAACCCACCTAAGAGCAAAACCTCGAGTCCAGGCAAAAGAGGCAAAAGAAGCAAGTGCGCCGGCCGCTACTGTAATGATGGAGCGGACCTGAAAAAGGCTGTGGCACAACGGGGGTGAGTTGCCAACTCGTGAGTAATAAATAACATCTACACAGGCTATCGAATGCATGCACACAAGCATCCTAGCATCTAAAATACAGGTAAGGCAGGACATAATAGCAGGTATGTATGCAATATGAATATACTTGCAGGTATGAGTGCAATGCGAATCAACTCATGATCTGAATGTGTGAGTATAAAAATCATGTTTTTCCTTTAGGAATCTCTTTTGAAATACCAGCACAATACAAATAGAATCAACAAGAACCTGTGTCCAGCAACGACACCTCAAAACTATCACAAATCTCATATATCCATGTCATAGTATCTCTGGCCTCAGCCATCCAGCTGACCCATCTCAATATCAATATCTCATCATCTCGCGGCCACGGTCGGTATCCTCTGGATATCCGCCGTCCCAAACAGTCACCGGTAGGTAATCCGTCCCCTGCCAGGCTCATCGTCAGCAACACGAGCTTCTTGCCCCGGGGTACCTTACCGGGCCCATCATGTACCCGAGACGGTTCATCCAACTCCTCGAAACGGGTCTCGAAAACCACAACAAACTCATGGTGGACGACACTTACATCATTAGAAAACCGCAACTTACATATTTTAAAAAAAGCAATAAGTTTAGGAATTTTTGCGGCTTTCCCCCGAAATCTAGAAATATCATAAAATCTCAAGAAATCCTCATAAGTGCATATGTCAATGATGATGAATGCATATGGTATCAATAATCAAGTTGCGATGTATGATTAATAGACTAGGCAGGAACAAATAATATGATGAGGTACATGCACATGAATAACAATCCTATGATTTCATTTTAAGGAATTAAAGGCAATAGCACAGGTTTAAGCATTAATTATAGTAAAAGGTTTCAAACTGCAGGTTATCTAGTATGGTGGCATGGCAATTACCAGGGCATGTGTGTAAGCATGAATAGTGCTCATGCTGCATATAAAAACCCTGGCAATGGTGCAGGTGTCCTATAGAATGGGTTCGCATATGTAGGTCAAATAAGGTATGGATATAGTTACTAACATCACTAAAATCATAACTACTTAAACTATCGGGAGACTTGCGCCATCCAAACGATAGTCCCCCGTAGATGTTAAATCTACTCACTGGAATCCCTAGCTAGCTACGTCCAATCACCGCTTTCCCTTTTCGTGCCGCGTCTGACGTCTCTGCGACCGAACCTGGAATTTACATCAATACAAACATAAGGTTATATATCAAGAACGACGCAAAACCCAAACGAAAATACTAACGTTCACAAGCTAGGTACAACGTGCACAAGGTGCACGGAACACACGCGAAAATCGCAAAAACTACCTAAAATCGTCGATTTGGTCGCCCGGCAAAGCTAAAACCTGACCACTCAAAAATCCGCACTCACACATCCTAATGTCATAGGATAAGCCAATACAATCATCAAGATATCAAAAATAATTCATCACATAATTTTATAACAAAACTAGTAAGCACAAACATTCCAAAAAAACGACGCAACATCGCTGTTATGCGATAAAGTGCTCACCATCAACACAAACAGCCAAACTAACCCACTAGATAGCCACTACACTAACTTTAAACCATTAACTATACTTCAAAACCTATATTTCACAACCCACCCTTTCTTGATTTTTGTAATTAGCAATCTTAATCCAAACTATACATGAAAAACCCTAAATTAACACTAGATTTTAGCCCAAATAGCAAGTTAACCACTTAGATTTAGGTTAGCAAAACACTAGAAAGCAAAATAAATTAATTAACCTAATAATGGTTTTCTAAACCCTAATTAAAATTCAAGACATGAACTAAAAAAAAAAAACTAGATTAGAAATTAGCACTAAAATTAACACTTTCAAGTTCTAATTTAGCATGTTTAACTACAATTAACAATTAGATTAGAATTTTCACCTCACATGTTTTGAACCTCTTGCACTTAGCCTCCAAAGTTGCCTCTTTTCTCCAAAATTTAAACCAATTTGGGCTTGAGAAGGGATAGAATAGGGTTTTATGTTGAATTTGTGAAGAAATCTATGGATTTTTGTTGAATTTTGATGGAATTGTGATGAATTTTGGAAGGAAAAAGAGAAGGGAAATTGGGGCTGTTTCTGCAGGATTTTCAGCAGCAAGGGAGTGGGGAGAGGTGTGGGGGAGTTGGGAAAAAATGTCCAAGTCAACCCTCTTATATTACCATAATACCCTTATCTCAAATAAATATATATATAACCCTTTTTTTTAGCCCATTCTCACATAATTTAAAGTCAAAAAGAGGGAAAGAAAATTCTTGGGGTGCTACAACAGTGTGAGGCCGGCCATGGAGAGTGAGAGTGAGTGTGAGAGACTTTACAAAAAAATTGTATGCAAAAAGACCCCCCACAAGTCCAAAATTGCAAGTTTTAGCTTAAATTCAATAAATTTCGTTTTGCATAATAAAAATTAGTTAAAACTTGAAATAAAATACTAAAAATTTATATAACAACTAGATTTTAATTAATATGATTTTAAATATTAAAATTAGCCCAAAGAAATTTGTATTTATCGCTAATTTAATGTATTTTCTTACCGGCTTAAAATAATATAAAAAAATTGAAAAAATAGGGAAAAATTTTTAGATGACCAAAAATTAATAAGTAACTCATTAGCTACTAAAAACTAGCAATTACCAATCCAAATTAGGTATAATTAGTTCTAAACTGCAAAATAACAAAAAAGACGGTTTACGGAAAAAACCGAATTTTCACCGATTTTCAGAAAAACACCAAAACGACTTTTTAAGGCGTTACAATCTTCCCCCCTCAAAGAAATTCGGTCCCCGAATTTAAAAATATAGCTACGCGTACCTTCAAAGAGATGGGGATATTTCTTCCTCATCTCGTCCTCGGTCTCCCAGGTAACCTCCTCGCTGCTCGGGCTACGACAAAGGACCTTGACGGTTGGTATAACTTTCGATCTCAATTTCTTCACCTGCCGATCCAGGATGGCCACCGGCTGCTCTGCAACAGAAAGGTCGCGCTCTAGCTGGACTGTCGGGTGCTGAATCGCATGTGAAGGGTCGTGAAGGTACTTGCGGAGCATCGAATCATGGAAGACGGGGTGAACATCGGGAAAGCTGGGTGGAAGAGCCAAACGATACGCAACTGCGCCGACACGCTCGAGAATCTCGAAGGGACCCACAAACCTGGGACTAAGATTTCCCTTCCGCCCAAAACGCATTACGCCCTTCATCGGAGAGACCCTCAGAAAAACATGATCGCCAATTGCGAACTCTAGCCTGCGACGGCGCCTGTCTGCATACGATTTCTGCCTGCTCTGAGCCGCTCTCATCCGGTCTCGAATCAACTGTATTTTCACGGTCGTCTCCTCCACAAGCTGCGGCCCCAAAATACTGCTCTCGCTGAGCTCTGTCCAACAAACGGGCGATCTGCATCTCCTCCCATACAATGCCTCGAAAGGTGCCATCTGAATAGTATCCTGGAAGCTGTTATTGTAGGAGAACTCCACTAAAGGTAAATGATGATCCCAGCTACTGCCGAAGTCTAAAACGCACACTATGAGCATGTCCTCAAGAGTTTGAATGGTCCGCTCTGACTGTCCGTCGGTCTGCGGATGAAACACTGTGCTGAAGCTCAAACGAGTGCCTAAAGCCTCCTGAAGTCTCTGCCAAAGTCGGCTGGTGAACTGGGTGCCTCGATCTGACACGATACAAGTCGGTACGCCATGCAACCACACGATCGCGTCGATGTAAAGCTGGGCATACCGAGCGAAGCTGAAAGTCGTCTTCACCGACAGGAAGTGAGCCGCTTTCGTCAATCGATCTACGATCACCCAGATGGAGTCATACCCTCGACTGGTCCTCGGTAGACCCACCACGAAATCCATCGAAATCTGCTCCCATTTCCACTCCGGAATAGGTAACGGCTGTAGCTCTCCTGCGGGCCTCTGGTGCTCAGCCTTTACTTGCTGACAAGTCAGGCATCTCGATACAAACTCCGCAATGTCCCTCTTCATCCCGTCCCACCAGTAGGTCTCTCTCATATCATGGTACATCTTGGTGGAACCGGGGTGGACACTATACACTGATCGGTATGCCTCTTCAAGAATGTCGCACCGCAATCCATCAGCATCTGGTACGCACAGTCTAGATCCATAGCGTAAAATCCCCTGATCGTCAATCACGAACTCGGAAAATCTGCCCTGTCCCATATGTGCCATGATCTCTGAGCAACGGTCGTCACTGCGCTGTGCCTTATATATACGGTCAAGCAACTGTGGGCGTGCACGAACATGCGCGAGCTGTCCCCCTGTCTGAGTGAACTCGAACTCAACTCGGCTGTCGCATAAAATCTGCCAATCTGCTGACGACTGCCTCTGCACTGCGTGCAAATAGGATAGACTACCCCCGGGCCTCCTGCTCAAAGCATCTGCCACCACATTCGCCTTGCCTGGGTGATATAAGATCTCGCAGTCGTAGTCTTTCACCAACTCCATCCAACGACGCTGTCTGAGGTTCAGGTCTCACTGCTGAAATATGTATTTTAAGCTCTTGTGGTCTGTGAATATTTGGCACGACTCGCCATATAGGTAATGTCACCAAATCTTCAGTGCAAAGACCACTGCAGCCATCTCCAAATCATGAGTGGGGTAGTTCTGTTCATGCTTCTTCAACTGCCGAGAAGCATATGCGATCACCCGGCCATGCTGCATCAATACGCATCCTAACCCCACTCGCGAAGCATCACAGTAGACCACAAATCCGTCTGATCCCGAAGGCAAAGATAATACCGGCGCCGTAGTCAAACAAGTCTGTAGCTGCTGAAAACTGCGCTCGCACTCCTCTGTCCAAACGAAAGGAACTCCCTTCCGGGTCAAACCGGTCAAAGGTGCAGCTATACGGGAGAAGTCCTGAACAAAACGCCTGTCGTAGCCCGCCAGGCCTAGAAAACTACGGATCTCAGTAACCAATGTAGGTCGGGGCCACTGCTGAACAGCCTCAATCTTCTTCGGATCCACACATATGCCGTCTCTCGTAATCACGTGACCCAAGAATCCGACGCTGTCCAACCAGAATGCACACTTGGAAAATTTTGCGAAAAGCTGGTGCTCCTTCAAAGTCTGCAACGTAATCCGGAAGTGCTGTTCATGCTCCTCTCTGCTCCGGGAGTACACCAAGATATCGTCGATAAAAACGATGATGAACAAGTCAAGATACGGTCTGAATGTACGGTTCATCAAATCCATGAATGCTGCTGGGGCGTTGGTGAGTCCGAACGACATCACCAAAAACTCATAGTGGCCGTAGTGCGTGCGGAAAGCTGTCCTCGGTATATCCTCCTGTCGAACTCGCAGCTGATGGTATCCTGATCGCAAGTCGATCCTCGAAAAATACCCCGCACCCTGAAGCTGGTCGAACAAATCATCAATCCATGGCAACAGATATCTGTTCCGCACGGTAACTTTGTTCAGCTGGCGGTAGTCGATACATAAGCACAAACTTCTATCCTTCTTCTTGACAAACAGGACCGGAGCACCCCACGGAAAAACACTAGGTCGAATAAGCCCCTTATCTAACAAATCCTGCAACTGATCCTTCAGCTCTCGAAGCTTTGCCGGGGCCATCCGATAAGGTGGTATAGAAATAGGCCCTGAGCCGGGAATCAAATCGATGCAGAACTCAACGTCGCGCTCAGGCGGTAGCCCAGGCAGCTCGTCAGGGAAAACATCAGGGAACTCATAAATAACCGGAACCTGGTCCAACGGAACCTCTGTAGCTCGAGTATCACAAATATACGCTACGAATCCCTGACATCCCTTCCGCAAGAGCTGACCAGCGCGAAGAGACGAAATCAAGCTGAGAAGGGTGACGCTGCGGTCTCCCTGAATAACAAGGACTGGCTCTCCCGGAAAGATAAATCTGACTGCCTTCTCACGGCAGTCCACCGAAGCAGAACAAGTGGCTAGCCAATCCATGCCCAGAAGCATATCAAAGTCCAACATATCAAGGAGAATCAAATCAACCGATGAATCCCTCTCCCCGATACGAACAAAACACAATCGAAACACAAAACGAGCGACAAACGACTCGCCTACCGGGGTAATAACAACAAGCGGCTGATCTAACGACGACGACTCACGGCCCAACATCGGTGCAAAGTGTGTAGATACGTACGAATGTGTGGAACCTGGGTCGAATAATACCCGTGCGTCGAAAGAAAAAACTGGAAAGGTACCTGTCACAACGCCGTTGGATGCCTTCGCATCCTGCGGTGTCAAAGCAAATACTCGGGCCTGTCCTCCACCGATAGCGGGCTGACCTCGACCTCGGCCTCTGCCTCCTCGTCCTCTCTGAACAGGACCGCCGCATCCATGGCCTCTGTGTGCACCTAACTGGCGTAGAGCATCGCCTGTGGTAGGAAGTAGGGCTCTCTGAGGAGGGGGTGGTGATGGTGGTAGGGTCATATGCGGAACTGTCGCTGCTCCCTGTCGTCTCGCCGGACAGTCTCTGACAAGATGGTGCGGACTCCCGCACCCAAAACACCCTGGCGATGGCTGCTGTCCCGGGGGATATGAACCATATAACTGTCCCCGTCCAAATCCTCTGCCAGGCCTATCTCTCGAAAAGAATCCGGCGCGCTGCCTCTGAGACGGTACATCGGTGCGAATCCTCTTCGGCCCAGAAACGGCCGAAGTCTGTGATATGCGTACCTCCATCCGTAATGCCGTATCCATAGCAGCTGAATAAGTGTCGTAGTGCTGGGCGCCAATGGCAAGATATAGCTGGGCATCAAGTCCCTGTACGAATCTCTTCACCATCTTCTTTTCGGTATCCACCAAATACGGAGCATATCGGGATAACTGTGTAAACTGGATGTCATACTCAGACACAGTCATCCCAGGTGTCTTGACTAAGGCCTCGAAGCTACGAGCTCTGGCGTCACGAACGCTCTCTGGGAGGAAACGAGCTAGAAAGACCGCTGTAAACTCGGCCCAAGTCATAGGCGGTAGACCTGCAGCTCGACCTCTCAAGACTGACTCCCACCATGTCTGCGCAAGACCCTCTAGTCGGAAACTCGCAAGCTCTACCCATCGATCATCCGAACATCTCAGCGAACGGCAGATCCTGGCTAAACTGTCAAGGAACGTCTGTGGGTCCTCCGCTGCCTCAGTGCCGGTGAATACTGGAGGTCTCAGCCTCATGAAATTCTGTAGTGAAACCGGGATGGTCATGGCGGTAGTAGTAGGAGCAGGTATCATGGTCGTCTGTGATGTAGTAGGTACGTCATCCGGCCTCGGAGTACGACTGGCTATAACTAGGGATCCTACCATCTGACGTAGCTCCTGCATGCTCCCCATTATCTGTCGCAACTCCTCCATACCAGTCTCAAGCCTATCCATACGGCCTGGGGAAGGTGGATCGATCTGTCCCTGCGGCGTAGGCATACCACCCTGCTCAGTCCTAGTCTCGGACGAGCCAGCTCGAATCTCGTCTCGGGCGGCAGCCCTCTGTGCCCTCGTAGCCTTCGGCGGCATAGTGACTGGTACAGGAACATGACAATAAGAATTGTAACACCCGAGCCCAATACTACTATTTTCTGTTATTGGTTGAGCATTAGATATTACTCATTTCATTTATCTTGCTTATTTGGGTCTTACTGTAAAATTTTATCTGGCTAAGTCATTCTGCATATAACAAATTTTAGCATCTAAAATAAAATTGAAAATATTCATCTTGGCCTACTTGACACCCTTAGCCTCGTGGTAGCGTCCGTGCATTGTGTTCTCGTCCCGTTCAGTGAAACGGGCGAGTTTGGATGGCTACGTGCACGTGCGTGTGTCCGTTTTGGGAGTATGCTTTTTAATCATAAAACATTTCATTTTAAAATTTGGAACCCGCCTAAAATCCTATTATTTGAATTTCGAATTTTTGGACCCAACCCGGGCGCAATTTGGAAATGTTTCATTTGGCGCCAAAATCCTAAATTTTAATATTATTAAAACCTTCGCATATATTTTTCTAACTAATCCGATATCTTACTGTTCATTACCTATCTTTTAAATCTTTAAGTTAACCATATAATATTTTTTACAATCTTTTATATCCTTCTCAATTTATTCTCTCAGCCAATCGCAACCTCCCCTTTAACCCCGTGGGCCCCACTTTCTCTCTCTCTCTCTCCACTTTTTCCTCTCTCTCCCTCTCCCTTATATATTCTCTCGTACTTCTCTTTATCATTTTTCTCTTCTTGCTTCATGTCTCGTTTCTCATTTCTTTTAACTGTTCTTTTGTTGCCGGAATTCCGTCGTGCCGGTGACGTTTCTCGACGTTCCAGCGAGATACCCCGACCCGTGTGGTTCCTTTGTTCGTTGTTTGGGTTCATTCCGTGAACCGTGCGCCGTCGCGAGTTTTCCTCGCCGACGGTTAACGTTCCGTTTTCCCGATTCGCGACCCATCGAGGCAAGTTAATCTTGCTACATGCTATACTTTTATAATCTTCATTTTATAATGTTATACATTTGAAAATCTTATAGTTTACATATGAAATGTCGTTGAAAAATCGGATATGACAAATCTGAAATTTACTGTACACCTTATCTTATAAAATTCATTATAAATCATAGAAAAATCATTAGGATACGTTCTTTAGTTCGTTACGAATATAATTCAGAATACTATAACTCTATGAAATATTTACTTGCAAAATAAATTGTTTAATTAACGTAAAATGCAAATGAACACGTCTCTAAACTGCTGTCCAGGGAAATTCCAGCAGCAAACTTTCAACTTTGAATATTCATAACTTTTTGTAGGGATAACCTGAGATGCTTATACTTATAAAATTGAAAACCTTATTGAATTATCTTTGTTTTGGTATAAGATACGTCTCTTTTGGAGAACATTTGTTATTTTTAAGCTATTTTACAAATCAGGGTGACGCTAAATTTCTGAACGGAACCTTCTTGTGCATGGTTAATCAATACATCTTTTATAGTTACTAATCGCTTTGAATATGCTATCCATATTAATATTATTATATCACATATTGTTTAGTTGTACATCCCACATTACCATTTTATAGTTTTATAACTTTTCGGATACCCGTTTGCATCCATCGCATTTAAGATACATATAATTGCATCCATAGATCACATCACTACATAAAAATGTGATATTAACACTCCATGTTTAATAAATTGTATCCTAATTAATATTGGAACTATAAATGTAACCCTAATCGATAACTGTGCATCAATATCCTTGAAATTATATCTATTGGCATATCATATTACATGTTCTAGTTATTGTTCTGATAGTACTCATGCTTGTTTATTTATACACATGTTTATGTTAGTTTGATTATGAGCACCCACATGACATCTTGTGCTTCCTGACATGACCTGTTACACTTCCTACTTGACATGACATGGTACCGTACACTCTTGACATGACATGGCACCTTTATACATTACCTGGTTGACCTGATGTACCATGGCTTTACCTGTTACCTGATCTCATGCCTAATGCCGACAAACCTGACCATTTCCTGCTGTCTATCCAGACAGACCTACGTTTACTTGATTTTTGTGTTGGCATTAGTCCTTGACTACTGAATACCTGACCTGACATACATAGCTTGGGGGTATGGGGAAATCAAAGGTGAAACCGACTTGTAACTCAACAGTTCGATACATTGATCTGATCAGTCTTACGGGCTTGGCCAGCTCCGGAGTGTTGATGCTGACATCACTCGTCCATCCTACTACCTTTTACTGCTTAGCGGCACGTCTCGGATTCAGCCCCGAGGGTTTTGACCGTGGTCCCGGGCACGCACGGGATACTATTGAGTTACATCGACGATTCATCAATTGGTTTCAAAGACTATAGAGTAGAAAACCTGATAGGACAGTTTAGTCACCATTGCACATTACCCTGCTTGTTATTTCTTATTACTGCATCATTCATGTTCATACTTGCATTGCTTATTACCATGTTTATACTATATACTTGATGTCTTGACGCGCTGACGTCTGGGTTTTGCATGGCCCAGATTCCGTACCATTGTCGACGACCGAGCAGGAGTACTTCAGCCAGCAGGCTGATTTGTGAGTTCTGTAGTGGTTAGTTCATTTATTTCATTTCATTTCCAGATGTGAGCCCGCATTATGGGACGTACTGTTTATTCATTGTATTGGATCATTAGCTTCCGCACTTATTGTTTATTGATTCTTGTTATTATGGATTTGGACATGTATTAGATTAGTTTATTATCTTGTTCTTGATATCCTTACAACCGTAATGTGACTGTGGATGGATACTTCCTACCCACAGGTAGCATGGTTGGCTATGTCACGTGCCCAATCTTGCGTACTCTGGGAAGCGGGGCGTGACATGGTTCTTTTGGTATCAGAGCCATAGGTTAATTGGGTTGATTCTTTGTAGTTGGGTATTGCACCCGATACACGAATCATAATACCCGTGATTAGGAAACATGTCCTGCCACCTTGACCGCTTTACCATCCTTGAATCATTCTTCCGGATCATGTCGACATGCAAACTTACTTTGCAGTGTCAACTCGAAAACCTAATTTCTTGTTATCTCTAGGACTTAGGCGACTTGGGTGGAGTTAAGTAATTGCGGCTATGATACCGCGGCATAGCTACAATGCGGTACTCTATTTAAGTATCTTGGAGTTCTAGCCTTGATCCATATTCAGAATCTATCATCATGCTAATGTTGGGTGTTTTGAGTTCAGGATTATGACAGGGAAGAAGTTGAAGACGTACCAGAGGCGTGTGAACGAAGCCGCCATGCTTGGAGTAATAAGAGAAATGCTGGAAATCAAAGAGACAGACTGAGCTGATCCAGCAATAGCAGATTCGTTTCAGGAAGGTTTGCAGATCGTTCAGCAGTCTGTAAACAATGATGGAACTAGACCAGTCGAACGAGTAGGGACTGTAGCAGATTTTAGACTTTTGGGTCCGTCTACTTTCACTGGTCTGGAGGAGCCGTTGCCAGCCGAGCAGTGGCTAGTGACACGGAGAATTTGCTGATTGCGGCACAGATTCCAGAGGACAAAGGAGTTGATGTAGTGCGCATTCAACTAGTGGATTACGCCCGAGAGTGGTGGCTTGTGGAGGAGAACCGCTTGCCCCAGGCCAAGCAGTGGGCGGATTTCTCTAAGAGTTTACTGGAGAAGTCCTTCCGCGGACTGCGCGGAGGAAATGGAAGAGAAGTTCATCGGACTAGGGCAGAATGGAGCAACCGTGGACGTGCATGCAGCAGAATGGACGAGACTCAGTAGTCTTGCTGGACCTTTCGTGGCCAACAATGTAGACAGCAGTTGCGGTAAGGAAGCGGTAAGGAAGCAGTTCTGTCGGGCCAGTCGAGTTTAGGGCTAGGCCGACAAACAGTGTTCTTGCAGCTATGGAAGTTGATAGTAATGAAGAGCCGGCAGTTGTTCGCGATTTTATGGACGTATTTGAAGATATATCGGGCTTACCGCCGAAGCGAGATGTGGAGTTTGAGATTGACCTTATTCCTGATGCAGCGCCAGTATCAAAGTCTTATTATCCGATGGCACCGGTGGAATTGGAAGAAGTTAAGAAACAAGTTGGTGAATTACTCGAGAAGGGTTGGATTCGAAGCAGCAACTCACCTTGGGGAGCTCCAGTTCTTCTACTAAAGAAGAAGGATGGCACGAGAAGGATGTACATCAACTATCGAGAATTGAACCGGGTGACTATTAAGAACAAGTACCCGATCTCTCGCATTGGAGAACTTTTGAGCAGCTTAGTGGCGCGAGAGTATTCTCGAAACTGGATTTGCGATTCGGATATCATCAGGTCCCAGTGAAAACAGGAGACATTTGCAAGACGGCGTTTCGAACTCGGTATGGGCATTTCAAGTATCTAGTGATGCCCTTCGGAGTGACGAATGCGCCAGCAATATTTATGGATTTGATGAACAGGATCTTTTCACCGTTCTTGGACCAGTTTATTGTGGTATTCATTGACGATATTCTGGTGTACTCAAAGAGTCCGGAGGAGCATGCTGAGCATTTAAGGATCGCATTGCAGACGCTAAGACAAGAGAAATTATTCGCGAAGATGAGTAAGTGCGAATTCTGGCTGGAAGAAGTGAAGTTTCTGGGACATGTTGTGTCGGGCAAAGGAATCGCCGTTGATCCCGAGAAGATTACAGCAGTTCGAGATTGGCCTGTTCCAAAGAATGTTGCGGAGATAAGAAGTTTTCTTGGACTCGCCGGTTACTACAGAAGATTTGTGGATTAGCTTTCGAGACGTTGAAGCAGAAGTTGATAACCGCCCCTATCCTAACCGTACCGGATGATTCAGGACGACTGGTGATTCATAGCGACGCATCCGGAAAGGGATTGGGATGTGTTTTGATGCAGAGTGGGAAAGTCGTCGCTTACGCATCGAGACAACTGAAGACTCATGAGAAGAACTATCCGACTCATGACTTAGAGCTTGCAGCCGTGATCTTCGCCCTGAAGATTTGGAGACACTACCTTTTGGGCGAGAGAGTTGAAGTCTTTACAGATCACAAGAGTTTAAAGTATGTGTTCACTCAGAAGGAGTTGAACATGAGGCAACGCAGATGGTTGGAGCTGATGGCCGACTACGACCTTGATCTTAAGTACCATCCGGGAAAAGTTAACGTCGTGCCTGATGCGCTAAGTCGGGTACCAGCAATTCAGATATTGACTGCACAGAGAGAGATCATTGCGGATTTTCGGAGATTTGACTTGGAGGTTGTGCTACCACATGCTACAGGACAGTTGATGCAGTTGCAAGTACAGTCGTCCTTAGTTGAGAAGATTAAAGTGGCGCAATCGCAGGATCCTAGACTGCAAAAGTTTCGAGAGCAGGTTGGAGCCGGACTACGAACCGATTTACTGATCCATGAAGACGGTTCGTTGAGATATGGTAGCCGTGTGTGTGTGCCAAAAGGAGATGTGCGTGAAGAGCTTATGAAGGAGGCACACAGTTCAGCTTACTCTGTACATCCAGGAGGGACAAAGATGTACCGAGATATTCGACAGCACTTCTGGTGGGAAGGTATGAAACGGGAATTTGCTCGCTTCGTGGCTAAGTGCTTGGTGTGTCAGCAAGTCAAGGCTGAACACCAAAGGGTTGCTGGTTTGTTGCAACCACTTCCGATTCCTCAGTGGAAGTGGGAACATATAACCATGGATTTCGTGACGGCTACACCGCGGAGTCCAAAGGGCAACAATGCCGTATGGGTGATTGTCGATCGTTTGACCAAGGCAGCTCACTTTATTCCTTTTCGGGTTGGTCAATCGACGGAGACTTTGGCAGAGCGATACATGCAGGAGATTGTCAGATTGCATGGAGTGCCGGTAAGCATCGTGTCCGATCGGGACACTCGATTCTTGTCGCACTTTTGGAGGAGTTTACAAGAAAGTTTGGGGACTCGATTGAAGTTTAGCACAGCTTATCATCCTCAGACTGATGGACAATCGGAGAGAACGATCCAGACCCTTGAAGATATGTTGAGGGCTTGCATGTTGGACTTCAAAGGTTCTTGGGAGGATCATCTACACCTGGTGGAGTTTTCGTACAACAATAGCTTCCAAGCGACTATTCAGATGGCTCCGTTTGAAGCATTGTATGGTCGTAAGTGCCGTTCACCCGTTTGTTGGGATGATGTTGGTGAACGAAGGTTACTAGGACCAGATTTGGTGGTACAGACAGTCGAGAAGGTGAATACAATCAGGAAGCATATGAAGGCAGCTCAAGAAAGACAGAAGAGTTGGGCCGACACGTCAAGAAGACCTCTAGAGTTCGCCGTGGGTGATTTGGTATTCCTGAAGATATCACCGACTAGAGGGGTGATTCGGTTTGGGAGTCGGGGAAAGCTTGGTTCTCGATTCGTTGGACCCTTCGAGATATTGGAGCGTGTTGGAGAGGTAGCGTACCGTTTGGCGTTACCACAGTCCTTGGCAGGTGTGCACGATGTGGTTCGTGTATCTCAACTACAGAGGTATGTTCGAGATGAAACCCACGTATTGGATCATTCGGAGTTGACCGTACGGGAGGACCTAACTTTTGAAGAGCGACCAGTTGAAATCAAGGATCGAAGAGAAAAGGTTCTTAAGAACAACGTTACCCCTCTTGTGCTAGTTTCTTGGGGTAATCGATCGCATGGAGAATCCACTTGGGAGCGAGAAGACGAGATCCGACAGAAGTTTCCTCACCTTTTCCTGTAGTTTTCTATCTTGTATTCTTGGAATTTCGAGGACGAAATTCTTTTGTAGTTGGGTATAATGTAACACCCGAGCCCAATACTACTATTTTCTGTTATTGGTTGAGCATTAGATATTACTCATTTCATTTATCTTGCTTATTTGGGTCTTACTGTAAAATTTTATCTGGCTAAGTCATTCTGCATATAACAAATTTTAGCATCTAAAATAAAATTGAAAATATTCATCTTGGCCTACTTGACACCCTTAGCCTCGTGGTAGCGTCCGTGCATTGTGTTCTCGTCCCGTTCAGTGAAACGGGCGAGTTTGGATGGCTACGTGCACGTGCGTGTGTCCGTTTTGGGAGTATGCTTTTTAATCATAAAACATTTCATTTTAAAATTTGGAACCCGCCTAAAATCCTATTATTTGAATTTCGAATTTTTGGACCCAACCCGGGCGCAATTTGGAAATGTTTCATTTGGCGCCAAAATCCTAAATTTTAATATTATTAAAACCTTCGCATATATTTTTCTAACTAATCCGATATCTTACTGTTCATTACCTATCTTTTAAATCTTTAAGTTAACCATATAATATTTTTTACAATCTTTTATATCCTTCTCAATTTATTCTCTCAGCCAATCGCAACCTCCCCTTTAACCCCGTGGGCCCCACTTTCTCTCTCTCTCTCTCCACTTTTTCCTCTCTCTCCCTCTCCCTTATATATTCTCTCGTACTTCTCTTTATCATTTTTCTCTTCTTGCTTCATGTCTCGTTTCTCATTTCTTTTAACTGTTCTTTTGTTGCCGGAATTCCGTCGTGCCGGTGACGTTTCTCGACGTTCCAGCGAGATACCCCGACCCGTGTGGTTCCTTTGTTCGTCGTTTGGGTTCATTCCGTGAACCGTGCGCCGTCGCGAGTTTTCCCCGCCGACGGTTAACGTTCCGTTTTCCCGATTCGCGACCCATCGAGGCAAGTTAATCTTGCTACATGCTATACTTTTATAATCTTCATTTTATAATGTTATACATTTGAAAATCTTATAGTTTACATATGAAATGTCGTTGAAAAATCGGATATGACAAATCTGAAATTTACTGTACACCTTATCTTATAAAATTCATTATAAATCATAGAAAAATCATTAGGATACGTTCTTTAGTTCGTTACGAAGATAATTCAGAATACTATAACTCTATGAAATATTTACTTGCAAAATAAATTGTTTAATTAACGTAAAATGCAAATGAACACGTCTCTAAACTGCTGTCCAGGGAAATTCCAGCAGCAAACTTTCAACTTTGAATATTCATAACTTTTTGTAGGGATAACCTGAGATGCTTATACTTATAAAACTGAAAACCTTATTGAATTATATTTGTTTTGGTATAAGATACGTCTCTTTTGGAGAACATTTGTTATTTTTAAGCTATTTTACAAATTAGGGTGACGCTAAATTTCTGAACGGAACCTTCTTGTGCATGGTTAATCAATACATCTTTTATAGTTACTAATCGCTTTGAATATGCTATCCATATTAATATTATTATATCACATATTGTTTAGTTGTACATCCCACATTACCATTTTATAGTTTTATAACTTTTCGGATACCCGTTTGCATCCATCGCATTTAAGATACATATAATTGCATCCATAGATCACATCACTACATAAAAATGTGATATTAACACTCCATGTTTAATAAATTGTATCCTAATTAATATTGGAACTATAAATGTAACCCTAATCGATAACTGTGCATCAATATCCTTGAAATTATATCTATTGGCATATCATATTACATGTTCTAGTTATTGTTCTGATAGTACTCATGCTTGTTTATTTATACACATGTTTATGTTAGTTTGATTATGAGCACCCACATGACATCTTGTGCTTCCTGACATGACCTGTTACACTTCCTACTTGACATGACATGGTACCGTACACTCTTGACATGACATGGCACCTTTATACATTACCTGGTTGACCTGATGTACCATGGCTTTACCTGTTACCTGATCTCATGCCTAATGCCGACAAACCTGACCATTTCCTGCTGTCTATCCAGACAGACCTACGTTTACTTGATTTTTGTGTTGGCATTAGTCCTTGACTACTGAATACCTGACCTGACATACATAGCTTGGGGGTATGGGGAAATCAAAGGTGAAACCGACTTGTAACTCAACAGTTCGATACATTGATCTGATCAGTCTTACGGGCTTGGCCAGCTCCGGAGTGTTGATGCTGACATCACTCGTCCATCCTACTACCTTTTACTGCTTAGCGGCACGTCTCGGATTCAGCCCCGAGGGTTTTGACCGTGGTCCCGGGCACGCACGGGATACTATTGAGTTACATCGACGATTCATCAATTGGTTTCAAAGACTATAGAGTAGAAAACCTGATAGGACAGTTTAGTCACCATTGCACATTACCCTGCTTGTTATTTCTTATTACTGCTTCATTCATGTTCATACTTGCATTGCTTATTACCATGTTTATACTATATACTTGATGTCTTGACGCGCTGACGTCTGGGTTTTGCATGGCCCAGATTCCGTACCATTGTCGACGACCGAGCAGGAGTACTTCAGCCAGCAGGCTGATTTGTGAGTTCTGTAGTGGTTAGTTCATTTATTTCATTTCATTTCCAGATGTGAGCCCGCATTATGGGACGTACTGTTTATTCATTGTATTGGATCATTAGCTTCCGCACTTATTGTTTATTGATTCTTGTTATTATGGATTTGGACATGTATTAGATTAGTTTATTATCTTGTTCTTGATATCCTTACAACCGTAATGTGACTGTGGATGGATACTTCCTACCCATAGGTAGCATGGTTGGCTATGTCACGTGCCCAATCTTGCGTACTCTGGGAAGCGGGGCGTGACAAGAATGGTGCAGTAGAATCATAGGATACACGGAATTGAAGAAGGAATTTTCAAGCAAGTATATCCTAACGTCACTTAGGCAGAGTACCGTATCGCAAGTATGCCGCGGACATACACACGCTACGTTACCCTACTTAAGTTACTTACTCCATCTACCAAGGTCATCCTACACTCAGAAAGGTAAAACCTATCGCTTTGATACCAACTTTGTCATGACCCGCAGGGTACGGAACGTGACTGGCACTTAAGTTTACGAAACGTCTCACGACGTCCGTAAAATAAGTAAGCCAAAGCCCAGAAACCGAAACCAAATAAGCAAAAGAGTGAAGGAAAACCAATCAATTGAAAGCGAGTTTATCAAATAAGTCATATAAAACCTTTTTAAAAACAATATCAACTTTTCCGAAAATTTCGGCAGAGTCTCCTTTGTAAATACTGGCCCCCAAAATGGGTACAACAAGAATATATATAACTCCAACAAATAAGGCATCCCCAAGCGGGAGCTAGCTCTTCGCCACAAGGCGGTCACAAATCCCACGCAATATAAAACAACAACATGCAAAATAATCATAAAGAAGCATGAGAAAAACAGCATGTCGACTCAAGTGAGCTCGACCACAAATACAGCATAAAAAGTCCACAAATCTAACAGTCTCATCTCTAGGTCAATGTACAACAATACTGGTAGATACAGTAGATGGAGCACACTAGATACAAGGAATATACAAGGTGGTATAAAAATAATAATGTAACCCACCTAAGAGCAAAACCTCGAGTCCAGGCAAAAGAGGCAAAAGAAGCAAGTACGCCCGCCGCTACTGTAATGACGGAGCGGACCTGAAAAAGGCTGTGGCACAATAGGGGTGAGTTGCCAACTCGTGAGTAATAAATAACATCTACACAGGCTATCGAATGCATGCACACAAGCATCCTAGCATCTAAAATACAGGTAAGGCAGGACATAATAGCAGGTATGTATGCAATATGAATATACTAGCAGGTATGAGTGCAATGCGAATCAACTCATGATCTGAATGTGTGAGTATAAAAATCATGTTTTTCCTTTAGGAATCTCTTTTGAAATACCAGCACAATACAAATAGAATCAACAAGAACCTGTGTCCAGCAACGACACCTCAAAACTATCACAAATCTCTTATATCCATGTCATAGTATCTTTGGCCTCAGCCATCCAGCTGACCCATCTCAATATCAATATCTCATCATCTCGCGGCCACGGTCGATATCCTCTGGATATCCGCCGTCCCAAACAGTCACCGGTAGGTAATCCGTCCCCTGCCAGGCTCATCGTCAGCAACACGAGCTTCTTGCCCCGGGGTACCTTACCGGGCCCACCATGTACCCGAGACGGTTCATCCAACTCCTCGAAACGGGTCTCGAAAACTACAGCAAACTCATGGTGGACGACACTTACATCACTAGAAAACCGCAATTTACATATTTTAAAAAAAGTAATAAGTTTAGGAATTTTTGCGGCTTTCCCCCGAAATCTAGAAATATCATAAAATCTCAAGAAATCCTCATAAGTGCATATGTCAATGATGATGAATGCATATGGTATCAATAATCAAGTTGCGATGTATGATTAATAGACTAGGCAGGAACAAATAATATGATGAGGTACATGCACATGAATAGCAATCCTACGATTTCATTTTAAGGAATTAAAGGCAATAGCACAGGTTTAAGCATCAATTATAGTAAAAGGTTTTAAACTGTAGGTTATCTAGTATGGTGGCATGGCAATTACCAGGGCGTGTGTGTAAGCATGAATAGTGCTCGTGCTGCATATAAAAACCCTGGCAATGGTGCAGGTGTCCTATAGAATGGGTTCGCATATGTAGGTCAAATAAGGTATGGATATAGTTACTAACATCACTAAAATCATAACTACTTAAACTATCGGGAGACTTGCGCCATCCAAACGATAGTCCCCCGTAGATGTTAAATCTACTCACTGGAATCCCTAGCTAGCTACATCCAATCACCGCTTTCCCTTTTCATGCCGCGTCTGACGTCTCTGCGACCGAACTTGGAATTTACATCAATACAAACATAAGGTTATATATCAAGAATGACGCAAAACCCAAACGAAAATACTAACGTTCACAAGCTAGGTACAACGTGCACAAGGTGTGCGTAACACACGCGAAAATCGCAAAAACTACCTAAAATCGTCGATTTGGTCGCCCGGCAAAGCTAAAACCTGACCACTCAAAAATCCGCACTCACACATCCTAATGTCATAGGATAAGCCAATACAATCATCAAGATATCAAAAATAATTCATCACATAATTTTATAACAAAACTAGTAAGCACAAACATTCCAAAAAAACGACGCAACATCACCGTTATGCGATAAAGTGCTCACCATCAACACAAACAGCCAAACTAACCCACTAGATAGCCACTACACTAACTTTAAACCATTAACTATGTTTCAAAACCTATATTTCACAACCCACCATTTCTTGATTTTTGTAATTAGCAATCTTAATCCAAACTATACATGAAAAACCCTAAATTAACAGTAGATTTTAGCCCAAATAGCAAGTTAACCACTTAGATTTATGTTAGCAAAACACTAGATAGCAAAATAAATTAATTAACCTAATAATGGTTTTCTAAACCCTAATTAAAATTCAAGACATGAACTAAAAAAAAAAAACTAGATTAGAAATTAGCACTAAAATTAACACTTTCAAGTTCTAATTTAGCATGTTTAACTACAATTAACAATTAGATTAGAATTTTCACCTCACATGTTTTGAACCTCTTGCACTTAGCCTCCAAAGTTGCCTCTTTTCTCCAAAATTTAAACCAATTTGGGCTTGAGAAGGGATAGAATAGGGTTTTGTGTTGAATTTGTGAAGAAATCTATGGATTTTTGTTGAATTTTGATGGAATTGTGATGAATTTTGGAAGGAAAAAGAGAAGGGAAATTGGGGCTGTTTCTGCAGGATTTTCAGCAGCAAGGGAGTGGGGAGAGGTGTGGGGGAGTTGGGAAAAAAAGTCCAAGTCAACCCTCTCATATTACCATAATACCCTTATCTCAAATAAATATATATATAACCCTTTTTTTTAGCCCATTCTCACATAATTTAAAGTCAAAAAGAGGGAAAGAAAATTCTTGGGGTGCTACAACAGTGTGAGGCCGGCCATGGGGAGTGAGAGTGAGTGTGAGAGACTTTACAAAAAAATTGTATGCAAAAAGACCCCCCACAAGTCCAAAATTGCAAGTTTTAGCTTAAATTCAATAAATTTCGTTTTGCATAATAAAAATTAGTTAAAACTTGAAATAAAATACTAAAAATTTATATAACAACTAGATTTTAATTAATATGATTTTAAATATTAAAATTAGCCCAAAGAAATTTGTATTTATCGCTAATTTAATGTATTTTCTTACCGGCTTAAAATAATATAAAAAAATTTAAAAAATAGGGAAAAATTTTTAGATGACCAAAAATTAATAAGTAACTCATTAGCTACTAAAAACTAGCAATTACCAATCCAAATTAGGTATAATTAGTCCTAAACTGCAAAATAACAAAAAAGACGGTTTACGGAAAAATACCGAATTTTCACCGATTTTCAGGAAAACACCAAAACGACTTTTCAAGGCGTTACATCGCGGCAGGCTGCCTTTTGCATCTTTTGGCTACAGATACCATTACAGTTGGTGTGTGAGCTGTTTTGCATTTTAGGTGGGTTGTGGTATCTGATTACTTTTATTGTACTCCTTTTGTATCTAGTATTCTCTATCTACCATTTTTGTACTGGACTTAGATACTGTGTGAGGACGATGATGTATATTTTGTATTCTGGTGTCGAGCTCGTAGGAGCCGACTGTTTTTATATGCAGTTTATATTCTGTGATGTTTACTTATTGCTCATTCTTCTCTACGGCGTCGTATATTACTCTTGTGATGATGGTTTCCGCCGTTGGGCGTGATTACTCCCGTTTGGGATTGTTTTGTTTCATTATATCTCATTTTCACTCATATCCTCTTTTATACCCGGTCTCGGGGCTACTTTTACAAAGGAAATGTTGCCAAAATTATTTAAATGATTAAGTAACTTTAAAAGAACTTATTGAATTATTTAAGATTTTCTAAATGTTTAACTAAATGTTTTCAACACTCACTATTTTTAAATGGTTTTGATTTCTGGGTTTGTCTTACTTAGTCGCGTTACGCCTGTAGACGTAGCGTGGTTAAGTGCCGGTCACGAGTCGAAATATTTGGGTCGTGACAAAGTTGGTATCAGAGCGTAGGTTTTACCTTTCGGAGTGTAGAATGACCTTGGTATGATGGAGTAGGTAGCTGAAGCAGAGTGGCGTAGCGTGTGTATGTTCCGCGGCATACTCACGACACGGTACTCCGCCAAGGCGACCTTAGGACTTATTGATTTAAATTCCTTCTTGAGTTTATGCATTCTTGCGATTCGATTTCCGTATCCTTATCGAATCCTATTGTTCCTTTCAGCCATTATGCCGCCAAAGACTACGAGGGCGCAGAGAGCGGCCGCGAGGGCCGAGATTCGAGTTGACTCGTCCGAGATGAGGACTGATCCGGGCAGTACACCGGTTGTGCCCGAGCAGGCTGTTCCTGCCGTGACAGATCATATTGCTATGTTAGGGGCTGGTGTGCAGGAGATACGCCAGACGATGGGATCCAGTATGCAGGAGATGCGCCAGATGATAGGATCGATAGTTGAGACACTTCGAGCACAGCGACCAGAGGTAGCTCCACCCGCTGCAGGTACCGCGATGGTACCGACCGCACAGCCAGTTGCCTCTGCAGCCACGGAGGTGATTACTGTATCGTTATCAGAGTTTATGAGGCTGAAACCTCCAGTTTTCACAGGCACCGATACAGCCGAGGACCCACAGTCTTTCATTGATAGGATGGCTCGGATATGCTGTTCCCTCAGATGCACAGATGTGAGATGGGTTGAGTTCGCGAGCTTTCGCCTGGAAGGTCTCGCGTAGAAATGGTGCGAATCAGTCGAGAAGGGTAGAGCAGCAGGTCTTCCTCCTATGACCTGGATCGAGTTTGTGGCGCTATTCCTTGCCCGTTTTCTTCTCCAGAGTGTTAGGGATGCCCGAGCACGCAGATTTGAGTCCTTGGGCCAGACGCCAGAGATGTCAGTGGCAGAGTACGATGTGCTGTTTACCGAGCTATCAGTTTATGCTCCGTACCTAGTGGCTACTGAGGAGTTGTGAGTCAAGAGATTTGTCCGAGGCTTGCTTACCCCGCTATTCCTTGCTATCAGCTCCCAGCATTATGAGACCTATGCCGCAGCTGTAGATGCAGCCTTATTGGTTGAGGAGCGCCTTGCTGAGACTTCGGCAGTTCTAGAGCCGAAGAGAGTTCGTGCGGATACATCGGCGCAGAGACAGCCTTTTCGGCGCCGTGATAGACGTATTGCAGGCAGCAGAGATTCAGGGCAGGGCCAGTTATTCGGTTCCTATCCCCAGGAGGGTCAGCGGTCATCGTCGGGATGTTTTCGCCGCGGGAGTTCTTATCATCGTGTACGAGCTTGTCCTGAGTTACCCCGGAGGGAGGTAGCAGCACCGCACGTCACACTACCACCTTCACCACCCCAGACGGCGTTGCCTATAGTACCTACTGTTACTCCGTGTCAGACGCATACACAGGGAGGTCGTGGTCGCGGAGGATTTGTTCATAGAGGACGAGGTGACCGAGGCAGAGGACAGCCAGCTGCCGGCAGGGGACAGCCAGTCACAGGTGGAGGGCAGGCACGAGTTTTTGCCTTGACGCATCAGGACGCGCAGGCGTCCAATGCGGTGGTTTCAGGTATCCTTCCAGTATGTTCTGTTGATGCACACGTGTTGTTCGATCCCGGATTCACGCACTCGTACGTATCCACACACTTTGTGCCGAGTTTTGGTAGAGAGTCCGGTTTGCTTTGTCAGCCGCTGGTTGTGACTACTCCTGTGGGAAAGTCGTTTGTTGCTAGGCAAGTGTTCCGATCCTGTACCGTCCGTATTGGCGAGAGAGAGTTGCCGGTCGATTTGATCCTTCTTGAGATGTTGGACTTCGACGTCCTTTTGGGCATGGATTAGTTAGCCACGTGCTATGCTTCTGTTGACTGCCGCGAGAAGACAGTTAGATTTTGTTTTCCCGGCGAGTCGGTTTTTGTTGTGTTGGGGGACCATGGTGCCACCCCTCACAGTGTGATTTCTTCTTTTCGCGCTGGACAGCTTTTGCGGAAGGGATGTCAGGGATTTCTCGCCTATGTTTGTGATACTAGAGCTACAGAGGTTCCGTTGGATCAGGTTCCGGTTGTTAGCGAGTTCCCTGATGTGTTCCCTGACGAGCTTCCTGGGCTACCGCTCGAGCGTGACATTTCTTTCTGTATTGATATGGTTCCTGGCACGGGGCCTATTTCCATACCGCCTTATCGGATGGCCCCGGCGGAACTTCGAGAGCTGAAGGGTCAGTTGCAAGATTTGCTGGATAAGGGACTTATTCGACCCATTATTTCTCTTTGGGGTCCCCCAGTTCTGTTCGTCAAGAAGAAGGACGGCAGTTTGCGTCTGTGTATCGACTACCGCCAGCTGAACAGGGTGACAGTGCGGAACAGATATCCCTTGCCACGTATCGACGATTTGTTTGGCCAGCTCCAGGGGGCAGGATACTTTTCGAGGATCGATTTACGATCGAGCTATCATCAGCTGCGTGTTCGACAGGAGGACATTCCTAGGACAGCTCTCCGTACGCGCTACGGCCATTATGAGTTTTTGGTGATGTCGTTCGGACTCACCAATGCGCCAGCAGCATTCATGGACTTGATGAACCGTATCTTCCGGCCATTTTTGGATCTTTTTATCATAGTCTTCATTGACGATATCTTGGTGTATTCCCGGAGTAGTGAGGAGCACGAGCAGCACCTGCGGATTACACTGCAGACTTTGAGGGAGCACCAGCTATATGCGAAATTCTCCAAGTGTGCTTTCTGGCTGGACAGCGTAGACTTCTTGGGGAATGTGATTTCACGAGACGGTATATGTGTGGACCCGAGGAAGATCGAGGCCGTGCAGCGTTGGCCCAGACCCACATCGGTTACGGAGATTCGCAGCTTTTTGGGGTTGGCCGGTTACTACAGGCGCTTTGTGCAGGACTTCTCCAGTATTCCTACCCCTTTGACCGGGTTGACCCGGAAGGGAGTTCCTTTCGATTGGACGGAGGAGTACGAGCACAGTTTTCAGCAACTACGGACTCGGCTGACTACGGCACCGGTATTATCATTACTTTCAGGATCAGGCGGATTTGTGGTCTACTGTGATGCTTCTCGAGTGGGGCTAGGGTGCGTATTGATGCAGCATGACAGGGTGATCGTGTATGCCTCGCGACAATTGAAGAAGCATGAACAGAACTACCCCACTCATGATTTGGAGATGGCTGCAGTGGTCTTTGCACTTAAGATCTGGCGACATTACCTATACGGCGAGTCGTGCCAGATATTCACTGATCATAAGAGTTTAAAGTATATATTTCAGCAGCGAGACCTGAACCTTAGACAGCACCGATGGATGGAGTTAGTGAAGGATTACGACTGCGAGATCTTGTATCACCCGAGCAAGGCGAATGTGGTGGCGGATGCTTTGAGCAAGAGGCCCGGGGGTAGTCTATCTTGTTTGAGCGCAGTACAGGGGCAGTCGTTGGCAGATTGACAGATATTATGCGACAGCCGGATGTTAGTTATATGTATGCCCTAGAGGCCATTACTGTACATTGGATGTATATAGTAGTGGATGCTGGGACGTATATAGTAGTGGATGCTGGGACATATATAGGTAGGACTTTCTTGCTCGACATGATAGTACGCTATCTGGTTGCTCTTTATCTTAACATGTATATTTTCTGTCTCTCTGATTGCATGTTGATAAAGCCCTTAGGATGTGTACTCGACTTCCAGGACTATGATGCAGATCATACTAGTGGGGTCTGGGTAGTCAATGAGTACATCCTTCAATGTTCCTAGTCGTGGGAATATCGAGACGGGGCATCGATATTCCAGAGTAGACTAGCGTATATCTTCTCGACCCATGTGATGGGCGATGGATGATCCCATATCCATTGGTGTTTGACATCGGAGATGGTATGCGGGTGCTCAGTGGAGACTGAGTACACTGAACGGACTCGTCGAGAACTCCCAGATGGTATTATACCTCACGTCAGATGGCAGTTCTCTGGTGACACTGGTACAGCTTAGTCTGTTGACCCGAGATCGTCATAGATTCTTGTGTGTCTCCCACTGTGCTTTGATTTCCACCCTACCACGGCTCTACTGAGTCGTGCAAACAGGTGGTTTTTGGGTACAGTCCCGATTCACATGGAGGCAATGAGCGATAGGAGGGGATTCGTCTCTCCCGGTATTGGGGGTTGATGTTGCGCTATGCACGACTGCCCATAACAGGAAATCCCTGGCCAGGGTTGCAGTGATATACTGGTAAGAGTTATCAGTAGTTTCACGAATGTTATGGACCTTACGTCGGCATGACTTATCAAGCTACTGGGGTCTGACGTTTACCACCTCTAGGCGAGATATGCGACATATCAGACGAACAGACCGGACTGTACGGTAAGTGTTACTGGTTGGATTCACAGGAGTGTGAGCGGGCTTGCTCGTCGATCTTCTGATCGCTCAATACCCGGGTGGCCGTTACGTTTAGCAGACCGCTTGCGGCTTGTGGGTGTTTGATATGATCATCACCTGCTGCCGGCATATTGACGAGTCTTTAGAGTCCTACACAGAGGTTTCCTGGCTCAAGCGAAACGAAATAGGAGCGCATATGAGATATATGCGGGACCGAGAATAATTCGTGTATGTGATACCGTATTCTATTCTCGCGATGAATGTATCGAATGGTTGTATGCGATATAACCTAGTTATCGAATCGAGGATTGATTCGATAAGTCGATACATTGGATACTAGTCGGTTATATGTGATATGACCGGATCGTTAAATCAAGTATTGATTTAATGATTTAATGCATAATTATATATTTGATATAATAATTTGCACTAACTAGTATTTGTTCACTTTAAATGGATTTTCTCACTTGAAATGCACAAGTTGTATATGTGATATACTTTTGTGCACTTGTTTGTATCATGTTTGATGATACTTGCTAACTTGATTTTGTGTGTATGATTAAACCATGGTTATATGAATGGTTAGGGTTTTGTTTAATTATTCATTTATTTATTTATTCATTTTGGAAAATAAAAAGAATGGTGGCTTGTTTTGTTGTTTTGTTGAAACTTCTTGAAGTGTTGAAAGCTTGACCATTCTTGTTCTTTTCCTTAACCTAACCATTCAACCTAACCCTAGTTCACTCTATACACTTGACCATGGTTGGTATATGATAAGTATTCATATTATTTTCTATTTTGGATAATACTTATCATATTCTTTTTCTTCTTCTTCTTCATCTTCAACAAGAAGAAAACCTTGCCTTCATCAATGGCAACTTGACAAAAAGAGTGAGAAATCCAATTCTAAAGTGAACCCACTTCCTATTTCTTCATCCTCTACCACTTGCCAAGTAGTATAGGGTGTTTTCTTCACAAGTTTCATGACTTGGTGATGTTGGAGCTTGATCTTGAGTTGTCTCGACGTAGATCATCTTCGGCATCGTAGTCGACGACCTAGCCCGCCCATTTCTCTGATGATGCCGATGCTAGAGTCCTGGATTCGATTTGGACAGTGGAGGGACGTCATCACGGAGCCTAGGAGGTGGAGGACCGGATCTACAAAGGTTGTAGTCACTTCCCTTTTAGTTAAAGTTGTTTATTTACATTGCATCGCCTATATATCTAGTTAACAATCCGTATTAGGGTTTCTCGGCACTTGTAAAATTTTAATTGGCCATGTTTGATCACTTGTGAGACCTTATTAGTGTTCCTAGGAACCCTACAGTGGTATCAGAGCCTAGCTAGAGCCTTAGGCGATGCGTAGACGGAGTTAGAAGTCCGATCGAACCGAAACCCTAACACAAATTTGCTCTCTGGACTTTTTTCAAAAACTGGGTTTTTTCCAGATTAAAAATTCTTAAAAAATTCAGCAGGAAGATCTAAGAATTATGGTGCAAAATGAGCTTCTGATTCATCTAAACCGCCGCGGAACAGCGGCAGAAGCATGGCTTCTGCGGCGGTTCCGCGGCCGTATGGTCTCATTGTCCAATAATTTTTGCACAGTAATTCCTATGTTTTGGTTCTGGATTTTCTAGGATTTTTTAAATATCACTCAAGAGTTGAGTTTTCTGGGTTGTATTGGGAGTTCGTAAATTCGATCGGATTATTAAACTTTGTCTATGTGTTTTTCCGGGTAATTTTAGAATATGTTAAAAAGTTCGACCGGATATAAATACCCAATTTTTCCCCTGTCGGGAAATTTCCAAGTGTTGGATTTTTCCGTGGTTTGAAGACGTTCTAAGTAGTGCAAGTACCGCGATGGACCCTCTAGAAGACAACAAACCTTAACTTGATTATGTGACCGTCTTGAACTGCCTTTTGAACCTTCGGGTTTGAGGCAGTACGGCGTGCCACATGTGAGGCGTTGGCTTGACCCTTCTACGGCTGGACCGTTGGTACTGAGGTACGAAGTGAATGTTTTTAAACTCATTTCATGTGTTGAGCTGTTTCGGGAAAACATGGGTGTTCGATTGTTCGATCGGAAAATTTAACATTTTCTATCTTATCCGGAATGTGATACAATAATTGGAATTCACAAGCAGTTATGAGATAACTGAATGAATGTTATAAATCTAGCGGTTTAGTCTCACTTGATCGGTTGCCACGGAATTTTGATGTGATCAAAACTCCGTCGCAATCACGTAGCGTACGTGGATACTCGCCGGGTAAACTTAATAGACAGCCTCGCCCCATAGCCCCGACCAAGTGACTGTAGAAGAACCCCGTCGCCGAAAACATCCATTCGGGTGCTCGCGGCAGCGGTGTTCCGCCTTGGTGCACTTCGTCGACGGCGTCGAGGGTGCGGCCGCCTACTAAAGTTTGCGACGAGCATTCGATCAGAATGTCGGGAATCCTGTTGAATTGCCCGACATGATATTGAAAAGTGTTTTCGATAATGAGACTAAAATGCGGGGTTTATAATTGTTAGGCATGCAATGTCTAAGTATTTCATTTGATTAGGCATGCGATGTCTACAGAGGTTGCGGATTCCAACTGTTGTAGTTTTACACTTTCTTTTCTGTGACCGTAAGTGTAATATGTGATATCGCCGGTTTCGTTGCTATATGTCAACGACAATTGGGATAGGTATATTTACTTACGTTGATGACATGTGATGTTATGTGTTGCTGGATATGTTATATTGGATCGTCGTGTTTGAATAGCCAGGGGTTTTTTATGTGAGATGAGTGTTTTTCATTTTCATTCATGTAAAAACTTGTATGTAATATTCTTTTATTGGGGCACTTCCAGGTTGCGGATGTTGTCACCATTTGTATATTATTTACTTTTCCGCATTAGGATAGACCCAAGGAGGGGAGCACAAGTAACCGGGTTCTGGGGTCCAGTGGGAGACCAACTCGAGGAGTCGAGTCCGGGTCTCCTAACCCTAGAATTGGTAGGGTTGCTTGCCGCTCTCGTAGGGGTCTAGGGGTGTGGGATTGGCTATTCATCATGACCGTGGAATCCATGTTTTATACTGGCTCATATTAAAAACACGGACGTCCTAGTATATCCAATATTTTATATGATATTTTCTGCTGCGTTATCTGTGATGTGATCATGTGATTTGTTCAGATAGATATAGTATATAGTATATATGATATATTATATAGACGTTGCTTATGTTTTACACCCGCGCTAGCCCTGCCTTGCTCTGGCGTTAGTTACCTAACCTAACGGTGCAGACGGGACATCGAGGCGAATGCGGATGGCATAAGCGTACGTTATATTTATCTGTGATGTTTAGGTGGACTTAAATGATGGGATATTCATTAATGAGATTAATGAAAGAAAATAAACCTAAAAGATGTTGTGGAATCGAATTTCAAAATAAAACAGGTAGCTACAGTTCTTACTTTGCATCGCGGTGTTCCTTATAGAACATCCTGCACCTTATTCGATGAGGAAAGGACCGAGATCCCTTCACCGGGAGTGACTCCTTTAGGCAGATGCTACACACTTGGTTTGTTTTTTGATCGCTTCTATAGTTTATGCTTTGCACAGTGATATATATGATATATCCCGCACCTCATTCGACGAGGAAAGGGCCGACGATCCCTTCACCGGGAGTGACCCCTTTAGCAAAACTAGAAAAGCCTCAAAAACATTCCATTTAAAAACTATTTGATTCCACAACGAGATCAAGTTCAAAGCGTTAAAGGTTTTTCATAAAAACCATTCGCAACCCTCCGTCATTTTAGGAAGTAAAGTACTTAGTATTCGTGCTGTGTTTGTTGACCTTAGTTAAGGCACAGTATACGGTAGCTAAGTAATGTCTTCCTACACCGCATATGATGCGATTAGTTAAGACAGTTGCGTGACTTTGTTGACCTTAGTTAAGGGTCATGTGGGTGGGTCTAATTAATCACGAAATGACGGGTAGAACTTGACTAGTACTTATGATTTGTTGACCATAGTTAAGGTCATAGGTGCTAGGGGTAAAAACCTATATCGGGAGTTTTAAGTGTTGAAATTTGCAATGAGATTGCATACCTTCTATGTGATAGTTGGATCCCGATACCCACTGCGAGTAATTGTTACTCCTGGGAGAGTTTTGCACTTTGCAATTAGCCGATCAAGTAGGTGTCTAGAAAGGTGTCAACGGGGTTACGCCTCTGGGAAAACGAGGTTTACAGTAATTAGGTCCGTGCGGAAGCACGGGGAACCTCCCTCAAAGTACCGACACTGGCCTGGCTGAAAGAGTGGCGAACTTGTAGAGTGTAATTAATCCCGGCTAGTCTTTCCTTTTAAGGTTTGAAGGAAGATTTGATAAAAACAGTGGGAGCCATCCTGATTAGATAAAATATATAACCAATCTGATCTTGCAAGAGCGCATGCAGAGTGTTTTCTTCTCTCTCTCTCTCCAGGTAGCGACCATAGCACGCCTTAATCAAGATAATAATATAGATGTATTGACCGAACCCGCTTGTTATACTGAGCTGGGGTAAGTTGGTCCCGCTCTAACTTATAATTGTTATAAGACAGAGCAGGAGATAGGGGAATACCAGAATTCCTATGCCGCCCAAACGAAGAAAGTGCATATGATGCATCTCCTTCGGGTGTGTTCATTACAAAGAACTGTTTCTCAGTATCCTCTGCATCCTGGGTATTTGATACCGGATCAGGATCCCAGATTTGTAATCTGTTACATAGGGCTACAAAAAGGTAGAAAACTGAGAACGGGTGATAAGTTTCATGAGACAGAAAACGGGGCAAGTGTTGCAGCCAAGTCTGTTGGTCACTGTCACCCTGTATTACCAATACATTGATTCTGAACAAATACTATTAGATACCGAACCTGATATACAAAATCATATCAGTCTCTTTATTAGTAAAGAAAGGATATAATTTTGTATTGTTGGATAATGTTTTGAACATTTCCTATATCAAAAGGTGATCGGTTCAGGCACGTTATCTAAAAGCATTGACGTTCTAAATCAAACTACAGTTCCTAGTATACAGACCACACAAGAAGAGTTCAGAAATAAACGAATCCTTCTTGAGGCATTGTAGACTAGGTCATATCAATGCGACCTAACTGGATGAAGTTATATTTTAGATGCATATTTAAATCAGTTTGAATTTACATCTTGTGAAACTTGCCAGTCATGTCACAAAGATTAGATGACCATAACCCTGTTTATTGGAAACAGAGAAAGAGTTAATGAACTCTTGGGACTGATACATGATGATGTATGTAAGGTCTCCTGTCTACACATGCCAGGACTGGTTCTTTATACTTCATTATATTCTCTGATAATCTCTCAAGATTCAGTCATATGTTCCTGTTGAAACATAAGTCCGAAGCTTTTGAGGTATTCACAGAATATAAGTTAGAAGTAGAGAACCAATACGGGTATAAGTATTATGTCCTATGATAAGATCAGGGAGGAGAATACTTGTGCATGGCATTCCTGGACCATTCTAAAGGAGAATGAGATTCTCTCTCCGTATTACTCCTCTGAATACACCACAGCACAACGGTGTATCAGGGCGGAGCAATCGCACAATATTAGATATGGTGTGCTCTCTGATGAGTATTACTGAGTTACCTATTTCCTTTTGGGGTTGTGCACTTAAGAAGCTGCATACCTATTGAATAGGGTTCAAATCAAATCAGTTGCCTACCACTTCATATGTGATATGGAAAGGGAAGAGCCCATATCTTAAGTTAGTTAAGATTTGGGATTGTCCGGCCTATGTCAAAAGCAAAATCCGGACAAGATCGAGGCAAGATCGGTTCTGTAGAACTGGAAAGGTTCCAGCTATACAAAACTGCAGCTGATGATTTGACAGAACCTAAGGATTCAATAGTTTCCGACGAACCTCAGCCTCTCCGCCGATCTGGTAGGGTTCTTCACCTGCCTGAGAGATACTTCGGTTTCTCGATGACAGTGGAAGCGAGGATTGCATCATGAGATGATGACCCAACTAGATTCGAGCAGGTCATCGAGAGTAGGGACTCTGTAAGAATGGCTGGGTGTTTAGCGATCTGAGATGGAATCCATATACACCAACAAAGTATGGACTTTGTTTGCTATATCTGAAGGGTCAAATCCCCATCAGTAGCAAGTATATCTTGAGAAGATTACTTGGTGTAGATGGAAAGGTTGAAACTTTCAAAGCTGGACTTGTTGAAGGTTTGCGTCATCTACCAGGCGTGGATAATGATGAAACCTTTTCCAGGGACTATGCTTAAGTCCATCCAGATCCTACTTACCATTGCTACATACCATGACTACGATATCTGGTGGTTGGGTGCCATGACTACTTTTCTAAATAGTGATTTAGAAGAGAACGTCTATAAGAACACAGCCAGAGGGCTTCGTAAACAGTGGGAGCAGCGGAAACGTGTGCAAGTTGCTTTACATAATAAAGCAGGCATCACGGAGTTGGAACGTCTGTTTTGATGTGATAGTCAAAGTGTTTGACTTCATCAAAATGGTAGATGAACCTTGTATATACAAAACGGTAGTAGAGAGTAAGGTGGTCATCCTCGTATTGTACGTGGACAACATACTCTTGATAGGAAAAGAGTTTCCTATACTACGATCGGTCGATCTCCTCTTATCACATGGATTCTCCAATAGGATAAAGATGATACCTCCTAAATCCTGAGATTTGGATCTATGAGATAGATCTAAAGGGATGTTAGGGTTCTCACTAGGTATAGTGAGATTGTATCAATCAATCCTGGGGAGAATCACTGGAAAAGTTCCACACTGATAAAAATGACTGAATGTCAGTCACAGGCATTGTCTTTACCCTCAGTAAAGGGACGGTATGTTGGAAGATTTCCAAGCTAGATACCGTAACAAACTAGACGATAAAGGCTGGTAACATCGCTATAAAAGATACTACCAAAAAGGCAGTTTGGGTGTATAAAGGTTCATAAGATGAACTAGGTTCCTGCCATTGTATGACAATGGAAGTGTGGCTTTAGCCTTGGAACCCTGGTCCCATCAGTGACCCAGACATATTCTGAGGCAGCATAACCTGATCATGGAGATAGTTGATCTCCAGGGTGATCGAGGTTAGGAGAATAGACTCAGAGGACAACACGGCGGATCCACTCACGAAGGCATTTTCCCAAAGAGAGACTTTTAGGGGATGGTTGAGTATTAGATACTACAACTACTGCTACAGATGGCCCTAGTGCAAGTAGGAGATTGTTAGTTATATGTATGCCCTAGAGGCCATTACTGTACATTGGATGCATATAGTAGTGGATGCTGGGACATATATAGGTAGGACTTTCTTGCTCGACATGATAGTACGCTATCTGGTTGCTCTTTATCTTAACATGTATACTTTATGTCTCTCTGATTACATGTTGATAAAGCCCTTAGGATGTGTACTCGACTTCCAGGACTATGATGCAGATCATACTAATGGGGTCTGGGTAGTCAATGAGTACATCCTTCAATGTTCCTAGTCGTGGGAATATCGAGACGGGGCATCGATATTCCAGAGTAGACTAGCGTATATCTTCTCGACCCACGTGATGGGCGATGGATGATCCTATATCCATTGGTGTTTGACATCGGAGATGGTATGCGGGTGCTCAGTGGAGACTGAGTACACTGAACGGACTCGCCGAGAACTCCCAGATGGTATTATACCTCACGTCAGATGGCAGTTCTCTGGTGACACTGGTACAGCTTAGTCTGTTGACCCGAGATCGTCATAGAGTCTTGTGTGTCTCCCACTATGCTTTGATTTCCACCCTACCATGGCTCTACTGAGTCGTGCAAACAGGTGGTTTTTGGGTACAGTCCCGATTCACATGGAGGCAATGAGCGATAGGAGGGGATTCTTCTCTCCCGGTATTGGGGGTTGATGTTGCGCTATGCACGACTGCCCATAACAGGAAATCCCTGGCTAGGGTTGCAGTGATATACTGGTAAGAGTTATCAGTAGTTTCACGAATGTTATGGACCTTACGTCGACATGACTTATCAAGCTACTGGGGTCTGACGTTTACCACCTCTAGGCGAGATATGTGACATATCAGACGAATAGACCGGACTGTACGGTAAGTGTTACTGGTTGGATTCACAGGAGTGTGAGCGGGCTTGCTCTTAGATCTTCTAATCGCTCAATACCCGGGTGGCCGTTACGTTTAGCAGACCGCTTGCGGCTTGTGGGTGTTTGATATAATCATCACCTGCTGCCGGCGTATTGACGAGTCTTTAGAGTCCTACACAGAGGTTTCCTGGCTCAAGCAAAACGAAATAGGAGCGCATATGAGATATGTGCGGGACCAAGAATAATTCGTGTATGTGATACCGTATTCTATTCTCGCGATGAATGTATCGAATCGTTGTATTCGATATAACCTAGTTATCGAATCGAGGATTGATTCGATAAGTCGATACATTGGATACTAGTCGGTTATATGTGATATGACCGGATCGTTAAATCAAGTATTGATTTAATGATTTAATGCATAATTATATATTTGATATAATAATTTGCACTAACTAGTATTTGTTCACTTTAAATGGATTTTCTCACTTGAAATGCACAAGTTGTATATGTGATATACTTTTGTGCACTTGTTTGTATCATGTTTGATGATACTTGCTAACTTGATTTTGTGTGTATGATTAAACCATGGTTATATGAATGGTTAGGGTTTTGTTTACTTATTCATTTATTTATTTATTCATTTTGGAAAATAAAAAGAACGGTGGCTTATTTTGTTGTTTTGTTGAAACTTCTTGAAGTGTTGAAAGCTTGACCATTCTTGTTCTTTTCCTTAACCTAACCATTCAACCTAACCCTAGTTCACTCTCTCCACTTGACCATGGTTGGTATATGATAAGTATTCATATTATTTTCTATTTTGGATAATACTTATCATATTCATTTTCTTCTTCTTCTTCTTCATCTTCAACAAGAAGAAAACCTTGCCTTCATCAATGGCAACTTGACAAAAAGAGTGAGAAATCCAATTCTAAAGTGAACCCACTTCCTATTTCTTCATCCTCTACCACTTGCCAAGTAGTATAGGGTGTTTTCTTCACAAGTTTCATGACTTGGTGAAGTTGGAGCTTGATCTTGAGTTGTCTCGACGTAGATCATCTTCGGCATCGTAGTCGACGACCTAGCCCGCCCATTTCTCTGATGATGCTGATGCTAGAGTCCTGGATTCGATTTGGACAGCGGAGGGACGTCATCACGGAGCCTAGGAGGTGGAGGACCAGATCTACAAAGGTTGTAGTCATTTCCCTTTTAGTTAAAGTTGTTTATTTGCATTGCATCGCCTATATATCTAGTTAACGATCCGTATTAGGGTTTCTCGGCACTTGTAAAATTTTAATTGGCCATGTTTGATCACTTGTGAGACCTCATTAGTGTGCCTAGGAACCCTACACCGGATACAGTTCGAGTTCACGCCGATTGGAGGACAGATAGCGCATGTCCGTACACGCCCACAGTTACCTGACCGCATACTTGGGGCACAGCGCAGTGATGACCGATGTTCGGAGATCATGGCACAGATTGGACAGGGCAGATTTTTCGAGTTCATGATCGATGATCAGGGGGTACTATGATTTGGAGTTAGACTGTGCGTACCAGATGCTGGGGGACTGCGGCGCGAGATTCTTGAGGTGGCACATCGATCGGTGTACAGCGTCCATCTCGGTTCCACCAAGATGTATCATGATATGAGAGATGTTTACTGGTGGGACGGAATGAAGAGAGACATCGCAGATTTTGTGTCGAGATGCCTGACTTGTCAGCAAGTCAAGGCTGAGCACCAGAGGCCCACGGGAGAGCTACAGCCGTTACCCATTCCGGAGTGGAAATTGGAGCAGATTTCGATGGACATCATTATGGGTCTACCCAGGACTAGTCGAGGGTATGACTCCATCTGGGTGATCGTGGATCGTTTGACGAAAGCGGCTCACTTCCTACTAGTGAAGACGACTTTCGGATTTTCTCAGTACGCCCAGATTTACATCGACGAGATAGTACGACTGCACGGAGTCCCGACATGTATCGTGTCCGACAGAGGCACCCAGTTTACCAGTCGACTATGGCAGAGGCTTCAGGAGGCTTTGGGCACTCGCTTGAGTTTCAGCACAGCATTTCATCCGCAGACCAACGGATAGTCAGAGCGGACTATTCAGACTCTCGAGGACATGCTCAGAGCGTGTGTATTAGATTTCGGAGGTAGCTGGGATCATCACTTACCCTTAGTAGAGTTCTCCTACAATAACAGCTACCAGGAGACCATTCAGATGGCACCATTTGAGGCTCTTTATGGGAGGAGATGCAGATCGCCCGCCTGTTGGACAGAGCTCAGTGAGAGCAGTATCTTAGGGCCACAGATTGTTGAGGAGACGACCGCGAAGATCCAGTTGATTCGCGATAGGATGAGAGCAGTGCAGAGTAAGCAGAGATCTTATGCGGACCGTCGGCGGTGCAGACTTGAGTTTTCTGTTGGTGATCATGTTTTCTTGAGGGTCTCCCCAATGAAAGGTGTGATGAGGTTTGGGAAGAAGGGGAAGCTCAGTCCCAGATATGTAGGCCCCTTCGAGATCCTCGAGCGTGTTAGTGCAGTGCGTACCGGTTAGCCCTTCCGTCCAGTTTTCCAGATGTGCACCCCTTATTTCATGTTTCGATGCTTCGTAGATATCTTCATGATCCCTCGCATGCGATTCAGCACCCGACGATCCAGCTTGAGCGCGACCTTTCCTATGCAGAACAACCGGTGATGATCTTGGATCGACAAGTGAAGAAATTGAGATCAAAGGACATTCCATCAGTTAAGGTACTTTGGCATGGTCAGGGCAGTGAGGAGGTCACTTGGGAGACCGAAAGTGAGATGAGGAAGAAGTATCCCCGTCTTTTCGAAGGTACGTATAGTTAGATTTTGAAATTCGGGGACGGATTTCTTTAAGGGGGAGAGATTGTAACACCTTAGGATGTGTTTAGTGGCTATTTATATTTAAATAAAAGGTTTTTAATAAAAAGTTTACCAAATTGAGTTTCAAATATTTTTCCCAATTTAATAAATATTTTTCTAGAATTTTCCTAGGCTTGCACACACATGTGCATGTAAACTAGGGTTTTTAAATGAGGTAATACCATGATTAGTAACCATGGTGGGTTAATCATTGGATTAAGTTTTTTGGGTTTTAATTAAGTTATTTAGTTAATTAATGGTTGCTTTAATTTGAATTTCCTTTGGGTGTTGACTTGGTGAAGAGAGAGAGAGGAGGGGTTGACATTGGGGTTATGATTCCTCTCATTCTTTTGTTCTTTTCTCTCTACCTCACTCATACACACACACCCACTTACCTTCCCAGCAGCAGCAGCAGCCAGCATCCCCAGTAGCAGCAGCAGGCATCACAGCAGCAGCAACAAGCATTCCAGCAGCAGCAACAGTATCAGTGAGCAGCAGTTTGCAGCAGCAACAGCAGCAACTCCAGCTGCAGCTCCTTCCCTCCACTTCTTCTTCTTCCTCCAGCTCACTAGGGTCGAGTGTGGGGTATATTTCCTGAACTTACTCCATAGTTTACTTGTTTAGTGTAGTTTTGCTTCGGTTAGTGTTTATTGGTGCGATTTAGTGCGATATGTGCTGATTAGTGGGAACCTTGAGCAAGTGACGTATGATTTGGTTTTAATAGGTTGATAGAGTGTTGTTAGGGCCATTTTAACCCAGCTTAGCCCCCAATTGCACTGAAATACCACCAGATTTCTTTTTGAAGCAGATTCGTCGTTTTAAGGCAAATTTTGTGTTTCTGTGAACTGCTATCGACCCGATGAGCTCAGAATAATTTTGAGAAGACTGCAGTATGTTGGTTAGGTGCTGATCCCCCAGGTAGAACCCGACCCCCAAATTCCGTACAGTAGCCGCCGAAAAATTCGATCTGGCCGCAATTTACGGCCAGACGGGGAGGGTTTGGGTTGGGGTTTGGTCCTATAGGTGTCTGCTGCAACCCTTAGGCTCCTGGCATGTATAATTTTATTTGATTCGTGCTGTAGGAAAATCTGGAACTATATACCTATTTCTCGTATTTTAAACCTTCGCGACTCGTGTGATACGCGTGTGGGTTTGGGGTTTCTGCGTATCGCGACGCGTCGGGGTAGTTTCAGGCGCGTAATCGCACGTTTTAGCGTATCGCGCACACACGCGCTTGGTTTGCGACACGGGTTTCTAGTTGACCTTAAATGTTGTGTTTGTATGGTTTGAGCTTATGCGTGATATTCTGTGGAATTTTAGGTTCGCAGGCGAGTGCGACGGACGCCGCGAAAAAGGGGAAACAAATCATCAGCTATACCTAGTGGGAGACTACGGTGAGTAGATTTAACATCTATGGAGATATCGCCCGCATGGCGTTCTACGTCAGGGCCGATAGGACCTTATAGCTACATTTACATACATTGACTGTTCATGGCTACTATTTAGTGCATACTGCATTCCCTGCTATATGTATATAAATACTAGAATTGATAGAACACCGCACCCTTACTGACAGTTCATGTTGCACGAGCACTACCCTGCATGTTACACACACCGTTACAATTGCCATGATATTCATACTTGATGCATGTATCACACCAGATCATTATGCTGTAGCTCATCTTTTATGTGACTTGACATGATATTCATACTTGATGCATGTATCACACCGGATCATTATGCTGTAGCTCATCTTTTATGTGATTTGACATGATATTCATACTTGATGCATGTATCACACCGGATCATTATGCTGTAGCTCATCTTTTATGTGACTTGACATGATATTCATACTTGATGCATGTATCACACCGGATCATTATGCTGTAGCTCATCTTTTATGTGACTTGACATGATATTCATATTTGATGCACATACCACATCACATTTACATGCATATTGGTTGGGATTACATGTGATTTCTGGATTTGGGAACCGTGGCCTTTTCAAATATGTAATCATTTAAAAACCCGGTTCCCTTGATATGATATTTCGGTGCGCCCACCCTGTGTTTTCTCGGTGCTAGAGTGGCATATATTGAGAGAGGGCTGACCCGGACTGATGAATGCCCGATATATTGAGAGAGGGCTGACCCGGACTGACGGGTGCCCGATATACTGAGAGAGGGCTGACCCGGACTGACGGATGCCCGATATATTGAGAGAGGGCTGACCCGGACTGACGGATACCCGATAGAGGAGGATTTGCGTGTCGATGCTAGACACGAGTATTTATGATATTTGGATGCCGATGTTGGGCACTCGTGATTCTCAGGGGTGTACAAGATTTGAGGGCCGATGGGAGTGCCGGCGTTTGGGTTGTTGGGATTTGCGGTATATATATATATATATATTTATTCCACCTTGACATTCCGTGTAGATGTTATATTCCCATGCTCAGCATTCATTATTGCATCTCATCCTGTAGTTATATCGCCTGATAGAGGACTTGCATGATTATTGTACATACTGCTTACCTCGCATTGATATCATCTGCTGGCATATGTTAGAGTAGCGCAGTACGTGCATGCTCGCGATTACCTTTATATGTTATTTCTATTCACGAGTTGGCAACTCACCCCCGTTGTGCTACAGTATTTGCAGGTTGCCCTTCAGAGTAGTCGCGGCAGGCTGTCTTTTGCATCTTTTGGCTACAGATACCACTACAGTTGGTGTGAGAGCTGTTTTGCATTTTAGGTGGGTTGTGGTATCTGATTACTTTTATTGTACTACTTTTGTATCTAGTATTCTCCATCTACCATTTTTGTACTGGACTTAGATACTGTGTGAGGACAGTGATGTATATTTTGTATTCTGGTGTCGAGCTCGTGGGTGCCGACTGTTTTTATATGCAGTTTATATTCTGTGATGTTTACTTATTGCTCATTCTTTTCTACGGCGTCGTATATTACTCTTGTGATGATGGTTTCCGCCGTTGGGCGTGATTGCTCCCGTTTGGGAATGTTTTGTTTCATTATATCTCATTTTCACTCATATCCTCTTTTATACCCGGTCTCGGGGCTACTTTTACAAAGGAAATGCTGCCAAAATTATTTAAATGATTAAGTAACTTTAAAAGAACTTATTGAATTATTTAAGGTTTTCTAAATGTTTAACTAAATGTTTTCAACACTCACTATTTTTAAATGGTTTTGATTTCTGGATTCGGCTTACTTAGTCGCGTTACGCCTGTAGACGTAGCGTGGTTAAGTGCCGGTCATGAGTCGAAATATTTGGGTCGTGACATTACCAGTTCTTGTTTTATCGCCAGCTTGAATCATATTTACCGTGCTTAATCCTCTTCAGTATCTTGACTTCGGATGAAGTCATCTCGGTATCTTACTTGTTCATATTTTCCCCGCATTAGAATTTTTCAATTCTGGTGCATCCCTTTGTTTGTTGTTGTCTTGGGAATGGATTTTCACGGCACTTTCCACGCTCATATTGATTGTAAGGAAAGGAAAGTGATTCTCCAAATTCCCGGACATCCGGAGCTTGTTTTACTGGAGGAAGCAGTTCTGTCGGGCCAGTCGAGTTTAGGGCTAGGCCGACAAATAATGTTCTTTCGTCGATGGAAGTTGATAAGGAAGAAGCGCTGGCTATATTTCGAGAGTTCATGGACGTGTTCGAGGACATCTCGGGTTTACCGCAAAACGAGATGTGGAGTTCGTGATTGATCTTGTTCCTGGTACAGCGCCAATCTCAAAGGCGTATTATCCAATGGCACCAGTGGAGTTGGAAGAAGTCAAGAAGCAGGTTACTGAATTACTTGAGAAGGGTTGGATTCGCAGCAGTAACTCGCCTTGGGGAGCTCCAGTTCTTCTAGTAAAGAAGAGGATGTCACAAGGAGGATGTGCATCGATTATCGAGAATTAAACCGGGTGACTATTAAGAACAAATACCCGATCCCTCGCATCGGTGAGTTATTTGAGTAGCTTAGTGGCGCGAGGGTATTCGCGAAGCTGGATTTGCGATCCGGATATCATCAAGTCCGAGTTAAATCAGAAGATATTTGCAAGACCGCGTTCCGAACTCAGTATGGACATTACGAGTATTTAGTGATGCCCTTCGGAGTAACGAATGCATCGACGATATTTATGGACTTGATGAACCGAATCTCTTCACCATTCTTGGACCAGTTTAGAGTGGTGTTCATTGATGATATTCTGGTTTACTCGAGGAGCATTGAAGAGCATGCAGAACACTTGAAGATCACACTGCGGACATTGAGACAAGAAAAATTATATGCAATGATGAGCAAGTGCGAGTTTTGGTTTGAAGAAGTGAAGTTTTTGGGGCATGTCGTGTCTGGAGATGGAATTTCCGTTGATCCCGAAAAGATTGCAGCAGTTCGAGATTGGACGATTCCGAAGAATGTTGCGGAGATAAGAAGCTTTTTTGGACTTGCCGGGTATTACTGAAGGTTCGTGGAGAACTTTGCTCGTCTGGCGGAGCCGTTGACCAAGCTTACGTGCAAAGAGGTACTATTTGTGTGGACGGATAAGTGTGCGTCAGCCTTTGAGACGTTGAAGCAGAGATTGATAACTACTCCTATTCTGACCATGCCAGACAGTTCCGGAGGATTGGTGATTCACAGCGACGCATCTGGGAAAGGATTGGGATGTGTTTTGATGCAGCATGGGAAGGTTATAGCCTATGCATCGAGACAGTTGAAGATCCATGAGAAAAGTTACCCAACTCATGACCTGGAGCTAGCAGCTGTGATTTTTGCTTTGAAGATTTGGAGACACTGCTTATTGGGCGAAAGAGTCGAAGTATTCACCGATCACAAAAGCCTAAAAGTATGTGTTCACGCAGAAGGAGCTTAATATGCGGCAGCGTAGATGGTTGGAGCTGATGGCCGACTACGATCTTGATCTTAAGTACCATCTGGGGAAAGTTAATATTGTGCCGGATGTGCTTAGTCGGCTGCCAGCAATTCAGATGTTGACTGCATAGAAGGGACTTATTGAAGACTTTCGAAGATTCGATTTGGAGGTTGTGCTACCGCATTCTTCGGGACAGTTGATGCAGCTGCAAGTACAATCGTCGTTGATCGAAAGTATTAAAGCAGTGCAGTTACAGGACCCTAGATTGCAAAAGTTTCGAGAACAGGTTGGAGCTGAACTTCGAACGGACTTATTGATTCATGAAGATGGTTCGTTGCGATATGGTAGCAGTCTGTGTGTGCCAAATGGAGATATTTGTGAAGAACTTATGAGGGAGGCGCACAGTTCAGCGTATTCCGTACATCCAGGAGGCGCGAAGATGTACCGAGATCTACGACAGTATTTCTGGTGGAAGACATGAAATAGGAGATTGCCGCTTTGTAGCAAAGTGCTTGGTGTGTCAGCAAGTTAAGGCTGAATATCAAAGAGTTGCTGGTTTATTGCAACCACTTTCGATTCCTCAATGGAAGTGGGAACATATAACCATGGATTTCGTGACAGCTTTACCGCGGAGTCCAAAGGGCAACAATGCAGTTTGGGTGATTGTTGACCGATCGACCAAGGCAGTTCATTTCATCCCTTTTCGAGTTGGTCAATCAACAGGAGCTTTGGCAGAACGGTACATGCAGGAGATTGTAAGATTGCATGGTGTACCAGCGAGCATCGTGACCGACCGTGACACTCGTTTCTTATCACACGTTTGGAAGAGCTACAGGAAAGTTTGGAGACTCGATTGAATTAGCACAGCTTATTATCCTCAGACAGATGGCTAGTCGGAGAGAACGATCCAAACTCTTGAAGGCATGTTGAGAGCTTGCATGTTAGACTTCAAGGGTTCATGGGAGGATCATTTACATTTGGTGGAGTTTTCTTACAATAACAGTTTCCTGGTGACTATTCAGATGGCTCCATTCGAAGCATTGTATGGTCACAAATGTCGTTCACCTGTTTGTTGGGACGATGTTGGAGAATGAAAATTATTGGGACCGGATTTGATCGTGCAAACAGTAGAAAATGTTAACTATATCCGGAATCATATGAGGGCAGCATAAGACCGGCAAAAGAGTTGGGCAAATGCATCAAGCAGACCTCTATAGTTCGCCGTTGGTGATTTGGTATTCTTGAAAATATCACCGACTAGAAGGGTGATTCGTTTCGGAAGTCGAGGAAAGCTTAGTTCTCGATTCGTTGGACCTTTTGAGATTTCGAGCGTGTTGGAGAAGTGGCGTATCGTTTGGCTTTACAACAATTTTTAGCGAATGTTCATGATGTGTTTCACGTATCTCAACTCCGTAAGTATGTTCGAGATGAAACACATGTGTCAGATCATTCGGAGCCGACTGTACGTGAAGATTTGACTTTTGAGGAACGACCGATGTCGATTGTGGATCGAAGGGAAAATGTTCTGAAGAACAAGGTTATCCCTCTTGTACTTGTTTCTTGGGGAAATCGCTCGCATGGAGAATCAACTTGGGAACGAGAAGATGAAATCCGACAGAAGTTTCCATATCTATTCTTGTAGTGTGTTGATTGTTTATCCTTTCTTGTTCTTGGAATTTCGAGGACGAAATTCTTTTTGTAGTTGGGTATAATGTAACACCCGAGTTCATTTATACCAATTCCAGTTCTCGTATTTCTTTATTCGTGATATTCTTGATTTAACGTATTATGGGTACGAATGGTATTTTACACTTTACATTGCATTCGACCCGACCTGGTTGCTTGAACCTGTTTGATTCTTATCTATATATTACCTTGACTTGTTGAATGGACACGTGCATTTCATGATTAGTACATACTGGCATTTTGTTGGAGATAGTGCCCTCAGAGTCAATTATTGGATCACAGGCACGTGATTGCAATGATTGAGGGAGGACCTATCCCGGTACGACAGTCTTACTCGAGATGATAGTTTGCTATCTGGTTTACCTTTATCATCGTGTACTGCTTTAGGTGACCTGACAGGTCGCTATTGCACGTTGATAGAGCCCCTAGGATTCTTGCTTGACTGACAGCAGTATGAGGGCGATCATATAAGTGAGAGCTGGAGTCTACAAGCACATCCTTAAAAGGTCCCTAGTCGTGGGAGTTTCGAGACAGGGCATCGATTCTCCAGAGTAGACTAGTGTATACAGTCGAGACCCCGACGAGGGGCGGTGGCCGGTCTCACAGGCCACTGGTGTCAGTTGGTTCACCTAAGATGTATACAGGTGCTCATTGGGTTATGAGTACACCGGACAGGACTCGCCGGGAACATGCTAGTTGGTCTTATACCTGACGTCAGATAGCAGTTCCCAGGTGACATGTGTACAGGTTAGTTCATCGACCTGGGGATCGTCATTTGTCTCGTGTGAGTTCCCACTGTGCTTTGATTACTACCCTACCACGGCTCAAAGGAGTCGTGCAAACATGTTTTAGTTGGGTACAGTCCCGAGCCACATGGAGGCAGTGAGCGGATCTTCGGGGGTTCGTCTCTCCCGGTATTGGGGGTGAGGTCGCGCTGTGTCTAGGAGAGCCATTACACGAAGTCCTTGGCCAAGGCAGGAGATTTGCTGGTAGGTATTCCAGTAGTATCTCAGGGTGTTCTGGGCTACACTCCGACACGACTTGTACCGCTTTTGGGGGTCTGACTTTTACCCACCCCCTAGGCCCGACATGCGATGCTCATAGACGAACGGACCGGACTGTACGGATATTGTCACTGACAGGCTCAGTAGGGTGTCAGGATGAGTTCGCTCATCGACGTCCCTTTTAGTCAATAGCTGGTGGCCCGTCACGTATTGGCTTATACCTCTGACGTGCTGGTGGTTAAATCCACAGCCATAGTATTGACGAGTCTTTAGAGTCCACCACACTTTTAGTTACTCAAGATTTCGGGCGAAACGCTGTAGAGGCCGTATGGAGATATGGCAGGGTCCGATCAGATACGTGCGGTATTGCACGGATCAGGATCGGACAGTTTGTACTAGTAGCCGTATAGGAATATGGCAGGGTTCGATCAGATACGTGCGGTATTGCACGGATCAGGATCGGACGGATATTACTAGCCGGCTTTGTTTAAGCTGGATCCTAGTTTAGTACAGTGTAGATTTTGTCTCTTTGCATTTGTATCCGGACGGAATACAGATGCGGGTGTGTATGCACAGTATCGGGGTTTTTCCTGTAATTTATTACGGGACCAGTTTTCTGGAGTTGCCAGTTTGCATTCCGTTCCGGCCGGTTTTTCTTTGTTCTTTCCCGGCCGGACTTTTCCGATGGAGGGTGTTATTTGCAAGTTTGCAAATAACACTTTGTGGAGGACTTATTTGCATATGGGTTGATATGATAAGCATCTTTGCTTTTCATGTATTTATGAGATTGGATTGGATTTGAAATGGATTTGAGGTTTGATGTTGATTTAGTGATCATTATGATTTAGGATGTGGTCACCTTTCTACTTTTACTACCATCACTCTCCTTCTTGGTTTTTATGATGGTTGATTCCATTTTTCCTCCACCATTGGTTTTTCTAAGTGAGAAGAAGAAAAGAGAAGAAGAGAGCTTCATCTTCATCTTTGAGAGAGTAGCATTCTTGATCTCATTTTTGATGCTAGAAAAATGCAAGCACCATTTTTCTTACCTTGTTTTTCCTCCATCATCTTCAAATGGCAACCACCCCAAAAGAGACTATGATTCTACACTACACTTCCTACAGCAAATCTTGGACGCGTCGATTCGCCAGCTTCGCGCCCGAGTTGCCTCGGTATTGAGGTGGGAGCCCGTAAAAGCTACAGGCGATGTGGTGCCCTTTCCGACGAGGAGGAGACGGACGGAGATCCCGCGAGAAGATCGGAGTGGAGATGAAGACCGGAGGACTCGGATCAGTCGGTACATCTCTTCCCTTTCTTGTTAGTAGCTTAGACTTGTTAATGGTTACGATCCGGAGTTTAGTGCGCGGTGGTGCCGGTTTGCAAAGTCCGCAAAAATTAAAGTTTATCACCGCTTCCGCATTCCGGCGTCGGATTGACGGCCGGGGCGCCGCCGTGCACTTACAGTGGTATCAGAGCCTCGCCATTAACTTCGTCTAGCTTCGTTTGATGTGTTTTTCAGTTCCGATCGACCAAAATTCCGAAAACCCAATTTGTGTTCACATCAGTTTTCTGTTAAGATTTTTTGGTGTCCAAAAATTTTTCAGGTGATAGAAAAGTGATCTAACAAAAGATATAAGAATTCTGCAAAAATACGATATAGTGATTCATCTTCAAGAGCGCGGAACCGCGGCGCAAACCCCCACTTGGCCGCGGTTCCGCCGCACTGTAGCTTCATCATGTTATCATATTTTTCCAGTTTCTTTCTGGGTTAATTTTAGGGGTTTTGGAATATTAAAATTGGGCCAATTATTTCTGTGAGTGCTGCAGTATTGGTTTGGGGCCCACTTGTTAATTTTTGGTCAATCGGAAAATTTTAAACACATTTTTCACAGTATTTACATTATATCTGCGACCGTGAATGTCACTCGATCGGTAAATCCTGTCTAACTGCTATAGCCCGGTTAGACGGATTTGCGAACGTGATTTTCACGTTGATGTTCTATGTATTTGCTGTGATGTTGCGGATCGGTCGTGGGGGATAGCCTGGATGCAATGCTAGTACAGTTTTGTTGTGTTATGTACATTTGATATTGTGGGGCGAGCGTCCGACATGTGGACTGCCGTCACTGCCTGTTTGTATTATTCTTTTAGGACACGACCAGGTTGCGGTCGATGTACCCGTTGTATGTATATTTTACTTTCTGTACTAGGGTTACCCCGCGGAGGGGTGCACGGATAGCCGGGTTCTAGAAGGCAACAAGCCCGCATCTCATGGCATTGGGACGGAGGGGGCTTCACTCCAGGATTGGCTGGCTATTCGCCGCACTCGTAGGGGGTATAGGATTTCATTGCACAGGCTATCCACACGACCAGGGGAACGTCGGGTTTTCAGTAGTGGCTCTGTGAAACCCGGGGATCCCAGATATCTGTTTTGTTCTGTGATGCTGTACATTTCTGTGATGTTGCATTTTATTCACGCCTTGAGCGAAATATAATATATTGGTATATATATTAGTAGATGTTGTATATGTTTTTCATCCGCGCTAGTCCAGTCCCCGCTCTGCCGTTAGTTAGCTAACCTAACGGGTGATGACGGGACCCAGTGGCGAATGCAGATGGCATATACGTACGTCAGTATATTTTCGTTCTTTGTGGTGTGATCAATTGATGGGACTGCGTTGATTCGGATCAATGCAAGTTTAAACAAACCTATTCTGATGTTGTTGGAACACTTTTCAAAAAGCTGTTATTGCAAGGACGTTCACTTTTGTTTTGCATCGTGGTATTCATTTTGAATATCCTGCTCCTCAGTCGACGAGGCAAGGGCCGAGATCCCTTCACCGGGAGTGACCCCTTGGACAGAAGTTTGCGTCAGGGCATTAACTTCACTATAGCCGATTACTTTTGCTTTGCATCGTGGTATTCATTTGGAATATCCTGCACCCCATTCTACGGGGAAAGAGCCGAGATCCCTTCACCGGGAGTGACCTCTTTAGTAAAGGTTTTCGTCACTATATTTTCTAAAAAGCTATCCGTTCCTTCAACGATATCAAGTTCATTACGTTAACGGTTTTCGCCAGAAACCATTCGTAGCCCTCCGTCGTTTCATATGGGTAGTCAATAGTATTCAAGCTGTGTTTGTTGGCCAAAGTCAAGGCACAGTGTTTGGTAGCTGTTGGTTATTCATATGCAGCATAGATAGATGCGTTGGTTTGGAACAGTCGTACTGCCTTGTTGGCCAAAGTCAAGGGTATGTACGGGTGGATTCAAAACAACCTGGAGAATGACGGGTAGAACTTGACATGTGACTTATGATTTGTTGGCCAAAGTCAAGGTCATAAGAGCATGGGGCAGAAATCACATCGGGAGTTTCAAAAGTACTGAAACTTGCCAGATATGCGCATACCTTCTAGAGTGTGATGACGTGAGCGGATTCCGTCACGTTATCATGCGATGATAGTTGGATCCCGATTCCCACTGATGAGTTGGTTTACTCCTCGGGTGACCCCGACTAATTCTTCTTTCAGGTTTGGAGGAGAATTTGAGGTACAGTGGGAGGTTTCCAGATTAGATAAATTGGTAACCATTCTGATCTAGGTTAGAGTGCACGCTGAGTGTTTCTTTTCTCTCTCTCTTTGGCAGCGACCATTGACCCGACCCTAGACTATGACTCAGAGACCAAGTTGACCGAACCTTCTTAACACAGGCTTTTGGATTGTCAGAGTTGCAGACCTCATTGCCACTCCTACTTTTACCCTTTTCTCCAGGACACCCCGTATTACTGCGAACGTCCACTTCCATTGGACAAAACCATCGTATGGTTACGAACTCGAAGGGATTCGAGGATGGTTTCCGGTTCTGGAGAAAAACGGATAGAATTATTCAGTTGTCTGTTCCCTTTTACCTTTTCTCAAGTTATGAGTACTCCTTGGTTTAGGAGATAGTACACCTATTATGCAGATTGGATAGTCTTCTTCCAAACCTTAGGCTGGTGCCGACCGGTAGGGAATGAAGAGAACCAATTAGCCTAAACGGTGTGCAGAAGGTATTAAGATTAAGACAAAGCAAGGGATTAGTAAGAGGGTAAAGTAAATTGCGACTGTTATTCACGACCAAAACCAAGTATTTCTTCGCCAATCCTAAATCACCTTTGTATTTCTCCAGGACACTCCGTATCACTACGAAGATCCATAGTTTATTGGATACTCCATCGTATGGTTATATACGAACTCGAAAGGAACTTGTTCCAGTTCGGGGATGGATTCTGGTCCAGGAGAAATAGGAATAAGGTTTATTCGGTTGTCTTTTATCTTCACCTTCTCTCGCATTGCGAGTGCTCCTAAGATTAGGACAGTACACCCATTATGCTTATTGGATAGTCTTCTTCCAAACCATAGGCTGGTGCCGAACGGTAGGGAAGGAAGAAAACCATTTGGCCTAAAGGGTGTGCAGAAGGTAATGACTAAAGACATATAAAGGGATTTGGAGAGGTGGCAAAGAATTATACGGTTATAGTTGTGAATCTGGATGATGGTAGAGGCATTACTAGGAATACCAGGATACCCCATCGAAACATTTCAATGTTTCAATTTCACTGTGTACTGTTAAAGGAAAACTGATTTTCCGATTAGACACTTCCTCCAGGGTATGTATTTACCAGGTTTGATTCTCACATCTGTATGGCTTTACAGATGATGAGTGGGAGTAAGTTATTGGGAATAGGGTGATCATCCTCATTATATCGGGATTCGTTGCAATCAGTGATATTTGAGGAGATCATCTGGGCTGTTTGCCGGTCGGCAAATATTTGGTTTTGAATATCCGTTGTTGTGCACCAATTTCAAATTGATATATCTGTACGTCTATTTTCATAGAGTGAGATATACCTTTTGATATTATGTCGATAACATTTACCTATACCAGTGGATGGTTAGGTAAGGAGCATTAAACAGCGGTGTAATTCTTCTTAACCATAAGTACAGTTTTCAACCTACGACACACAGTGAAAGAGTTGTCAGACTCAGCGGACTTATACAGAGTATTGTATGTTGTCCAGTGTCCATTAGGACAGAGGGGTTGGTCCTCATACTGTATTCTGTTTACTTTTAACTTCTCTAGTTCTTAGACATGTGTTTCGTAGAAATACAGGGTCTAAGTTTTGAGGAGTTATAGGTATTTGAATAGAGTAGAGAACCAGGTGTAGCAAGTATCGGGATTCTTCAAGGTGATCGAAGATGTAGATACTCGTATATGGTATTCAGTTGATAGTAATGATAAAGAGAAATTGCTTCTCTTTCAGGTTACTCATAATTGGAAGCATTCCTAAGTTGAGTAACGCTGATCGGCCTCTCTCCATATAGTTGACATGCACTGGAGACAGCTGCATGATTTGAATCTGGTTAAATTAAATCAGTGCCTCTGGTTCTATATTGGATATAGTACAGTTCATATCTTAACATTGTTAAGGTACGGGGAGTTGTCCGGCTTAGGATTAAAACCAGACTCTGGATAACTCAAGGCACGTTTCTGTAATGGCTGTTTGTGGGTTGACCTAGGCTATGACGAGGGTTGACTTTCTACCATCTGGCAGATCAATAGAAATATTGTTCTAGACTCGCCACAGTTTTATTAAAAATGGATTTTTTCAAAAACAGTAGTGGGAGTATGGTAGAACTGGAAGTGATTCCAGAACCGCAAACGATTACTGAAGATTTGATAAGGAACCTGAAGATTCAATCTGATTTGACATTCCATTGGCCACTCCGCAGATAAGATGGGTAACTTCAGGCACCTGAGAGGTACTCAGGTAGCCTCAAGGACGGTGACAGGGAAGTTCTTGTTTACCCACACTTGCCATTGCTGTTGTTCCAGGCTGCGAGACCCGGTGGGAGGATGAGTATAGCGTCGTTCTAAACTAGCTTTAGAAGTGCACATCTATATGACTCTGCCAGAGGGTTGTCGTAGTCAGTGGGAGCAGCGGAAGCATTGGTGGACATCAGGCTTATGTCTATTTATAGACTAAAGCAGATATAGCGGAGATAGATCATCTATTTCTGATATGACAGTCATAGGTTTGACGTCATCAGAATAGGGGATGGATCTGTTGGGAAGGTAGTAGGAAGTGATACTCCTATACTACGATCGGTTATACTTTGGTCGTCACACAGTGTTTTCTCCACATGGGACTTGGACATTATATCAGACATACTGGTTACTAGATCTATGGTTTTAGATCTAGGTTTGGGTGGTTTCCCAATCAGGGTACTTTGACAGCATTCTAAGAGTATTTAGAATGGACGACTCCTGGCACGGTAGTGTACCTGCAGGTAATGGAGTCACCCTCTCTAAAGGTGTCTTATAGACTAAAGTAGAGAGGGATGTGCATGATTGGCAGATCACTTGCTTAGGCAACTGAGTCAATCATGAGATGTCAAGTACCACACCAGATGTTGTTCTTGCACTAGATGCAATAAGTTGATATTGATCCAATCTTGGAGAAACAGTCGGAAGCAGTTTTAGAACATAAGTGGATGTTCTAGGGATATGATAACGACAGCCTCATTTGGGAGACAGTTATCATTCCAGGCTTCCAAGGTGACATGGACGACAAGGAGGTTGTCAGAGTTATAGTTTTCCTTCTGACGAGGGGCAGTATTTTGGACAGGTGGTCCAAGGAAATGCTGAGGGAGGCATGGCGCAGGATACTGATTAAGTTCAGTTGTCGATACAGTCTAAGAATTTTGGATTTGGAGTTCATTTATGAGCTCGGTCCCATCAGACATCCAGACATTCTAAGACAGGTATTGCTCATTTCGGGAGATAGCTTTCTCCGCGAACTTGAGATATAGAGAGATATAGAAAGAAACATCAGAGCGGATCCACTCGCTGAGGCTATTCCTCGAACGCAAGAGTTTCGCAAACATGCTTTGTGAGACTGACTAGTAGAGGAGTTGGATGTTCGGTATCACACGGGCTGTGAGTATGCGACATCGCAATAATTAGCCTTGAGTGCAAGTGGGAGATTGTTGGAGATAGTGCCCTCAGAGTCAATTATTGGATCACAGGCACGTGATTGCAATGATTGAGGGAGGACCTATCCCGGTACGACAGTCTTACTCGAGATGATAGTTTGCTATCTGGTTTACCTTTATCACCGTGTACTGCTTTAGGTGACCTGACAGGTCGCTATTGCACGTTGATAGAGCCCCTAGGATTCTTGCTTGACTGACAGCAGTATGAGGGCGATCATATAAGTGAGAGCTGGAGTCTACAAGCACATCCTTAAAAGGTCCCTAGTCGTGGGAGTTTCGAGACAGGGCATCGATTCTCCAGAGTAGACTAGTGTATACAGTCGAGACCCCGACGAGGGGCGGTGGCCGGTCTCACAGGCCACTGGTGTCAGTTGGTTCACCTAAGATGTATACATGTGCTCATTGGGTTATGAGTACACTGGACAGGACTCGCCGGGAACATGCTAGTTGGTCTTATACCTGACGTCAGATAGCAGTTCCCAGGTGACATGTGTACAGGTTAGTTCATCGACCTGGGGATCGTCATTTGTCTCGTGTGAGTTCCCACTGTGGTTTGATTACTACCCTACCACGGCTCAAAGGAGTCGTGCAAACAGGTTTTAGTTGGGTACAGTCCCGAGCCACATGGAGGCAGTGAGCGGATCTTCGGGGGTTCGTCTCTCCCGGTATTGGGGGTGAGGTCGCGCTGTGTCTAGGAGAGCCATTACACGAAGTCCTTGGCCAAGGCAGGAGATTTGCTGGTAGGTATTCCAGTAGTATCTCAGGGTGTTCTGGGCTACACTCCGACACGACTTGTACCGCTTTTGGGGGTCTGACTTTTACCCACCCCCTAGGCCCGACATGCGATGCTCATAGACGAACGGACCGGACTGTACGGATATTGTCACTGACAGGCTCAGTAGGGTGTCAGGATGAGTTCGCTCATCGACGTCCCTTTTAGTCAATAGCTGGTGGCCCGTCACGTATTGGCTTATACCTCTGACGTGCTGGTGGTTAAATCCACAGCCATAGTATTGACGAGTCTTTAGAGTCCACCACACTTTTAGTTACTCAAGCTTTCGGGCGAAACGCTGTAGAGGCCGTATGGAGATATGGCAGGGTCCGATCAGATACGTGCGGTATTGCACGGATCAGGATCGGACAGTTTGTACTAGTAGCCGTATAGGAATATGGCAGGGTTCGATCAGATACGTGCGGTATTGCACGGATCAGGATCGGACGGATATTACTAGCCGGCTTTGTTTAAGCCGGATCCTAGTTTAGTACAGTGTAGATTTTGTCTCTTTGCATTTGTATCCGGACGGAATACAGATGCGGGTGTGTATGCACAGTATCGGGGTTTTTCCTGTAATTTATTACGGGACCAGTTTTCTGGAGTTGCCAGTTTGCATTCCGTTCCGGCCGGTTTTTCTTTGTTCTTTCCCGGCCGGACTTTTCCGATGGAGGGTGTTATTTGCAAGTTTGCAAATAACACTTTGTGGAGGACTTATTTGCATATGGGTTGATATGATAAGCATCTTTGCTTTTCATGTATTTATGAGATTGGATTGGATTTGAAATGGATTTGAGGTTTGATGTTGATTTAGTGATCATTATGTTTTAGGATGTGGTCACCTTTCTACTTTTACTACCATCACTCTCCTTCTTGGTTTTTATGATGGTTGATTCCATTTTTCCTCCACCATTGGTTTTTCTAAGTGAGAAGAAGAAAAGAGAAGAAGAGAGCTTCATCTTCATCTTTGAGAGAGTAGCATTCTTGATCTCATTTTTGATGCTAGAAAAATGCAAGCACCATTTTTCTTACCTTGTTTTTTCTCCATCATCTTCAAATGGCAACCACCCCAAAAGAGACTATGATTCTACACTACACTTCCTACAGCAAATCTTGGACGCGTCGATTCGCCAGCTTCGCGCCCGAGTTGCCTCGGTATTGAGGTGGGAGCCCGTAAAAGCTACAGGCGATGTGGTGCCCTTTCCGACGAGGAGGAGACGGACGGAGATCCCGCGAGAAGATCGGAGTGGAGATGAAGACCGGAGGACTCGGATCAGTCGGTACATCTCTTCCCTTTCTTGTTAGTAGCTTAGACTTGTTAATGGTTACGATCCGGAGTTTAGTGCGCGGTGGTGCCGGTTTGCAAAGTCCGCAAAAATTAAAGTTTATCACCGCTTCCGCATTCCGGCGTCGGATTGACGGCCGGGGCGCCGCCGTGCACTTACACATTTTACCTGGTATTGCATCTTTTATATATAACATTTTAGGCCTTGTATAATAAATTAAAATTTACATTTCATAGCCTGCATGATACCCCTAACCCCGTGGTAGCGTCCGCGCATCTTGTTCTCGTCCCGTTCAGTGAAACGGACGTGTTTGGATAGCTACGCGCACGTACGTGCATCTGTTCTTGGGGGTATACTTTTTCGCTACCTAATCATTCATTTCAAATTTTGGAAGTTGCATATAATTTTCGTATTTTAAATCTAAATTTTTAGACCCGACCCGGGCGTATTTTGGAGTAAATTTGTATTTGCCAAAATCTCAAAACGGACTAATATTATAATATTATATTCTTTATTTCATTCAAAATTTTCTTTAACTAAATAAATATTTTTCATAACTAAAATAATAACTGCAGCTCAATTCTCTCCCTCTCTCTTACTTTTTAATAAAATATTAATCCTTTTATTTTTTAATGAAGCATGCACGTCTCTCTTCTCTCTCTTCCTCTCTCTCTCCCGCACCGCTATCTCTTTCTCTCTCCTCCATATAAAACCAAATTTATCTCTCCTAACTGTTCATATATCTCCTTCTCTCACCTCTCGATCTCTCTCTCTCTCTCATCTCGCGTTATTCTCTCCCTCTTCTCTCTCTCCCTATATTATATATATACATCCTTCTTCTTCCTCTCTCTTTTCTTTTCACAAACCCACGGAACCCAAACCCTAGCCGCTGCCTCCCCTCGCTCACCCGCCGTTGCCGTCTCACCCTCAACCCCATCGACTTCTCAACCTCAACCTTATCTCGCTCGTCTCTCTCTCCACTACATCCCCGACGACGAGATGCGGTGAACCCAAGAACCTCGACTGCCGTCGCCCGCGCCTCGCATTGCCCTCGCCGCCGCTGACCCCTCGCCGTCTCACCACCCTCTTCGTCGTCTCCACTCATCTCCTCGACCACCTCACCTCTCTCTCTCCTCCCCGCTGCAAACCCCATGAGAACCCATCACCTGACCCTGCAACCCTTGCCGCCGTCTTTCCCATCACCGCCGACGACCTCATCGCCGCCTCCACATCTTCGCCACCACCTTCTCCTCTCTCCCCTCCTCGCCCTCATCCTCGAGCTCTCCCTTGCACAACCCAAACCGACCCCGCAGCCTCGCCTGCAACCCCATGCCTCACCCAACCTCTTCAACTGCACCTCTCCGGAGCTCCGACCACACTCATCACCGCCTTCATCTCCTCCTTCTCCTCTCTCCTACACCCCAGCAAGAATCCCACGCTAAACACCTTCTCCCCTCTCATTTACCTGCACACATCGACCCCGACTTCAACCCGCTGCCCTTGCCGTCGAACCCCATCGTCGACGTCGTCATCATCCCTGTTCTTTCCTCTGTCCCATAACCTTCGAACCAAATTCCAGAGCACCAGCCCCTTCTTCTTCTTTCTTATTCTTCTTTTCATTTCTTTTCTTGATTCCGTTCTTTTCCGGTCACCGCCGGAGCCGTGTCGCCGCCGCTAATCTGGGTGAGCCTGTGGACGTCCCCTACTTGCGTGGTTAACTTCTTGCTGTGCCTGGACCTGTCCCGTGTGCGCGTGTGGATGTTGCAACGATTGCCGACATTGGACGCTGCGTGCGCATCCCGTATCGTGATCCGATCGAGGCAAGTAAAACTTGCTACATGCTACTTATAATATTTTATACTTATTTGATTACATGTTAAACCTATAGATTTAATCCAATGTCTCATGTTACATTTTAACATTCGATGTCCATTTTATCATTTTAGATTTATAACTTGGAACATACCATGTTGCATTTTGATTTACTATACTTAGTACCCACATCCGTATTTAAATCACATAATAGTTATTTACATAGACCATAGTACCCTTTTAGATAGTTTATAACGTTTCAAACACCCGTTTGCATTCATCTCGTCTAGTATACATATTATTGCATCAATAGATCACTTGAATGTATAACATTAAAATATTAACATTCCACATTTGATATATTGTAGTTTAATTAGTATTGGAACTTTAACTTTAGCCCTAATCATAACTGTGCATCTATATGCCTTAATCTGTACTTGACTGCATATCACATTACAATGTTCCATTTTATTGTTCCATTAGTATCCCATGCTTGTTTTGTATACCCATGCTTATGTTAGTTAATTATGAGCACCCACATGACATTTTGTGCACCCCTGACATGACTTGTTACACTTACTACTTGACACGACATGGTACTGTGCACCTCTCGACATGACATGATACCTATATACTATCTGACTTGACCTGATATACCATGGCTTTACCTGTTACCTGATCTTGTGACTAATGCCAACGAACCTGACCTGTTGTCCTTACGGACATTTCTTGTTGTCTATCCAGACAAACCTGTACCTGCCTGATCCTGTTTTGGCATTAGCTCCAGATTATTTAATACCTGACTTGAGCACATATAACTTGGGGGAATGGGGAAATCAATGATGAAACCTGACATGTAACTCGACAGTTCTATACCTTTTCTGATCAGTCTTACGGGCTAGGCCAGCCCCGGAGTGATGCTACTGACATCACTCGTCATTACCTACCACCCTTTACTGCCTTGCGGCACATCTCGGGTTCAGCCCGAGAGTCATAGACCGTGATCCCGGGCATGCACGGGATACTATTGAGTTACATCGATGATTCATCAAATTGATTTCAAAACTTGAGAGTAGTTAACCCAATAGACCAGTTAGATTACTCACTGCATACTATCTTTCACTACCCTGATTTATATTGCTGTTACTCCTGTTTTACCATTTATGATCATACCTGCATGTTTGCTACCCTGTTTATATGTTATTGTTTGATGATATGACGCGCTGACGTCTGGATTTTGCATGGCCCAGATCCTCTACCTTTGTTGCAGACTGATCAGGAGTACTGCCGCTGTTAGACCGAGCGGTGAGGATCCTGTTGGTATTCAGTTTTACTTTTCAGGTGTTTTATTTATTGGATCTTTTGCTTCCGCATATTATATTATTTCTTGACTCATTTATTCTGGCTCATGGACGTGTATTAGATAGTTTAGTTTACTTTCCTGTTCTTGATATCTCTACAGCCGTAATGTGACTGTGGAGCGATTTTTCCTATCCACAGGTAGCATGGTTGGCTATGTTACGAGCCTATCTTAGGGTACTCTGGGAAGCGGGGCGTGACAAATATAATCGTTACTGGCTTGAACGATCACCCCCAATTACACCCGTTAAAACTGAAAATTTCGCGTGTCTGAAACTTGTAAATATCATAATTAATTGTGTAAAAATTGAAATGATGCGTTCGAGGGCTCAAATCAAAGCTGACTCGATGACCTAGAACCCCATAAAAGTTTTACATTGTTTCTATACTGAAAATACGACGGAAACTGATCCGGAGAGCGGCTCTGGCTGTTGATTTCTATTTCGTAATGCTTACCCCTTTGCCGCCTGAACTTGTATGTTGCGGAACCCTATACTTTAGTGAAGATGAAACAGTTATAAAAATAACGGAAGTGATTTCACCCCTTTTTACCGTCGTTTACTATTTAGACTGCAATTTAAAAGAACAGGACGTATAGCAATCCCAAACAGAAACAGAACTGATACCCTAGTATTTAATAGTGCATAACTTCTGATGTAGAGGCGCAATTGAGAATCCGTCTGGTGATTTGGAAACCCTATTGAAAAACCTAAATTTCATTCAACTGTAGCGTCGCTAAATTCTGATCCCAACTGGGTGAAAATTGTGTCGCGAAACGGACGTTCAGTTCAGAAACTGAATTTCCTGCAGCGAACACTTAAAATGAAACGGCTGTAACTTGCATACCCGAAATCCGATTGCACTGAAATAAATTTTTCTGAACTTCCGACTGAGTCTACTTGTTACCGTCTTTGTATTGTTTCATTAAATTTTGAACGTATGATTTACTGTAATTTTTATAAGCTCATGAGGTGCATAATAGTTCATATTACACATGACTCGTTAACTGCATAAATGCACATAAATTACCCGATTGCCATACACATAGTGATAGTGCGCATTATGATTCAGTGTACAATATATTATCGTGCGTGAATGATATTGGTTTAGGAGTGTCAAGTACGCCAATGGAAAAGTGAATGATTCATGACAGTGAATAATACAGTGAACAGTGACAAAACCGTGTTATTGGTGCATACTTGTACACGACTAAATCATAATCATCAATAGTGTAAACCTGGGGAAAAAGGGGAAATCGAAGTGGAAAGAGTATCGTATTTAGTGAGGACAGTGATTTAGAGGATGATCATTCGAACAACGACTCTTATATATATTAGGTAGGATCTAGCGATCCGGCTGACAGGGTTATGTCCCGGGCGTGTGGGCCGTAGTCTCGGGTATGTACGAGACCCTCGTTAAACATGATCCTCCTTTCCACAACTCAATTTCAAACATGACTTAGAGACTGATAGGGACACAGATCATACTTTGCATCAGTTAGTGATATAGTGATTACCTGTATTTTACTTCCACTGTTATTACTTATTTGTCTGTTTCATGTCACTATTATCAAATTGCTATTACGTCGCTCTGACAACCTTAGTATGCATGCTCAGATCTCGAGGAAGAACCAGCGCAGGAGTCGGACTTACCCTTCGAGCTAGCGGAGATTTAGTCTGGAGTATCTCTTTCTTCTTTTCTGCTTTCCATAAAGAGATCTTATATTCGAACTCGGTTAGTAGTTCTTTTCTTATTTTATTATAAATTGTGAACAATGAAATTTGATGTAATAATTTAGTGATCTATTTCCTTTACTTCTGTGCTTTGTTTACTGATTACCATGTAATGCTAGAAGCCGAAGTGTGACTGCGCGGGATTATTCCTTGACCGTAGGAGCATGGCTGGCCTAGTCATCCCTCGTTTTCCGTATTTTGGGAAGCGGGGCGTGACATGGTTTTGTTGGTATCAGAGCCGTGTTTAGTAGTAAGGGATAACATTAACTACACTTTATTACGTTATTTTCGCTTCACTATTCCTGACTTTCGTCCTTGTATCTAATCATATCCTTTTAAATATCTTCCAGCGATATGACGTCCCCAAACGACCACAACTCGGACTCGAGTTCTCAGGATCACACGGAGAGGATACTTAGTGCACTGACATCTCTCGCCGAAGCCCAGGAAAGGAAGACAGACCTATTTACCGAGGGACTCAGGGCTATTACCGCTATAGGGGGACCCTCCGTTCTCATTACCGCCTCCGAAGGCACTGCTCCACCCGCTTTTTCTGCCAGTGCTGGCACCGTATCAGATTTCCGGAGGTTGCATCCAGCTGCATTTACAGGGCTAGCCGAACCACTTGAGGCCGAGCAATGGCTGATGAATATGGAGAACTTACTTACGGCCGCCAGGGTACCAGAGGAAGATAAAGTGAATGCGATAAAGATCCATTTGGAAGATGAAGCCCGTACTTGGTGGACAATTAAAGAAAGCAGGTTAGAGAGGCCAATTGAATGGAGCAAATTCAAGGAGTGCTTCTTGGACCACTATTTCCCTTCCACCGCCAAGGCAGAGATGGAAGAAAGATTCATCCTACTGAAGCAGCATGGCCATCCGTGGACGTATACGCGGCAGAATTCAACCATCTGAGCCGATTTGCTCCGTACATGGTTGCTTCCGAGGCCACCAGGGCCAGACGATTCTTACAGGGACTTGATTTCGAGCTGCAGCAGTTGATCGCGTCACTCGAGTTGCAGACTTTTGCACAGGTACTCAACGCGGCGCGAATTCAAGAGAAACTGATCAACAAATTCAGGAAGCCCCCAGTTATTCCAGCACGCACCCACGCACCGACTCGAGGAGTCATACCAGTTCACAGGCCAGGAACGACACAGATGAAGCGTCCGTTCGTGCCCTAGCATCGCCCCCAGAGCAAGAACGTAGTTTGCGGCTGCTGCAACAGAGATGGGCACACCCAGAAGGACTGTCGCCGCGCCAAGGGATAGTGTTTGATTTGCGGATCTAGTCAGCATAGAATTAGCGGTTGTCCCGAGCGAGCAGAGTTACAAGGAGGGTCTGGACCACAGCAGCAGAGATCACAGGAGCAGAGGCAACCCTACACAGGCCCCGGTCAGGAACGGGCTTTCACCTTGACCGCCGAGCAGGCAGAGGCTTCAGGAGAAGTTGTCACAGGTATTCTACTCGTACATTCCATGCCAGCTAGAGTACTATTTGATTCTGGAGTATCGCATTGTTTCATATCTGCGCATTTCGTTGATACACACTCCATACCACATGAACCACTAACTAAGGACTGGGAAATACATACGGGTAATGGCGTTATAGTATCTAGTCGAGAATGTAGATCATGTCCGGTTGTAGTGTGTGGCAGGGAATTCTATGCGAATTTCCTTTTGATCGGGACAGGCAGCTATGACACAATTCTCGGGGTGGATTGGATGAGTACCTTCCATGCAGTTATCGATTACCGAGCAAGGAATGTGATCTTCCGCATTCCCAGTCACCCGGAGTTTATTTTCAAAGGCGGGAGCGAATGTTTGGAGCCAGCCAAGTATAGAGCCAAGCCAAAGGAGTTATCAGCTATGGAGATTGATGAGAGCCCAGCCCCAGAGATTGTTCGGGACTTTCTGGACGTATTTCCTGAAGATTCACCAGGTCTACCACCTCCACGCGTCTTGGAATTCTCGATCGATTTGATTCTAGGTACAGAACCAGTTTCCAAGGCCCCGTACAGAATGACACCGGTTGAGTTGGCAGAATTGAAGAAGCAAATTGAAGAACTCCTGGAGAAGGGATTTATTCGGCCAAGCGTTTCACCGTGGGGTGCACCAGTTCTGTTGATGAAGAAGAAGGATGGATCACTGCGGATGTGTATAGACTATCGGGAGCTGAACAAAGTCACAATAAAGAACAAGTTCCTAATTCCGCGCATCGACGACTTATTCGACCAGTTAAGTGGGGCCAAGGTATTTTCGAAGTTGGATCTCCGTTCTGGCTATCATCAGATCAGAGCAGCAGTCGAGGATATATGCAAGACGGCCTTCAGGACCCGATACAGACACTATGAGTTCCTCGTGATGCCGTTCGGTGTTACCAATGCTCCGGTGATATTCATGGATTTGATGAACAGGGTGTTTGCAAAGTATTTGGACATGTTTGTCGTTGTATTTATCGATGACATACTAATCTACTCGAAGACCCGGGAGGAACATCTCGAGCATTTGTGCACGGTTTTACAAATTCTTCGGGAAGAGAAGCTGTACGCGAAATTGAGCAAGTGTGAATTCTGGCTCGACAAGGTTCAGTTCTTGGGACACATTGTTTCGGGCGAAGGCATCTTAGTGGACCCGGCAAAGATAGAATCTGTCAGAGATTGGCTAACACCGAAGTCAGTGGCCAAGATCAGAAGCTTTCTGGGACTGGCAAGATATTATCGGCGATTCGTCCAAGACTTTTCAAGAATCGCTGAACCGTTGACGAGGCTGACACGGAAGGATGTACCGTTTGTGTGGACAGAGGAGTGTACCCGAGCATTTGAGACACTGAAGAAGAAGTTAACCATGGCGCCCATTCTTACAGTACCAGATGATTCCGGTGGTTTGGTGATACATAGCGATGCCTCAGGGAAAGGCTTAGGCTGTGTTCTAATGCAGCATGGTCGGGTGGTTGCTTACGCCTCTTGACAGCTGAGAAATCACGAGAGGAACTATCCTACGCATGACTTGGAGTTAGCTGCAGTAGTTTTTGCGTTGAAGATTTGGAGACACTATCTTTTGGGCGAGAAGGTGGAGGTGTACACGGATCACAAAAGTCTGAAGTATGTCTTCACTCAGAAAGAACTAAACATGAGGCAGCGTCGATGGCTAGAACTGATGGCAGATTACGACTTGGACCTTCAGTATCACCCGGGGAAAGTAAATGTTGTACCAGATGCTCTTAGTCGCAAGCCAGCGGTCATGATGTTGACCAATCAAAGGAGCATTATTGAGGATTTTCAGAGACTCGAGCTTGAGATCGTCACACCGGGCGCAATCGGTCAATTTTAGCAACTACAGGTGCAGTCTTCCCTTGTGGATCGCATCAAGGCTGCACAAGCGGATGATCCTCGATTGCAAAAGTTCAGAGCGCAAGTAGAAGCCGGGCTGAGAACGGACTTAATCATACATGAAGACGGTTCTCTGAGATTCGGTAGCAGACTCTGCGTACCCAAAGGGGATGTTCGAGAAGAGGTACTGGCTGAGGCTCATAGTTCAGCTTATTCTGTGCATCCGGGAGGTACAAAGATGTATCGAGATCTAAAACAGCATTTTTGGTGGAACGGGATGAAGTGGGAAATTGCGTGGTTCGTATCCAGGTGCTTGGTATGCCAGCAGGTGAAGGCAGAACATCAGAGGACAGCAGGATTGTTACAACCGCTTCCGATACTAGAATGGAAGTAGGAGCATATTACTATAGATTTCATGACGGCCTTACCACGGAGCCCTAGGGGCAACAACGCCATTTGGGTTACCGTCGACCGCCTCACGAAAGCTGCACACTTCTTACTATTCCGAGTGGGACAGTCGACAGAGTTACTGGCAGAGAGATATATGCAGGAGATAGTACGACTTCACGGAGTTCCGGTCAGCATTGTATCAGATTGAGACACCAGATTTGTTTCGCACTTCTTGAGGAGCTTACAGGAGAGTTTGGGTACCCGCCTCAAGTTCAGCACAGCTTATCACCCGCAGACGGACGGTCAATCCGAGCGTACGATTCAGACGCTCGAGGATATGTTGAGAGCCTGCATGTTGGATTTTCAGGGTTCCTAGGAAGATCATCTGCATCTAGTCGAGTTTTCTTATAACAACAGTTATCAGGATAGCATCCAGATGGATCCTTTCGAAGCACTTTACGGGCGGAAGTGTCGATCCCCAGTTTGTTGGGATGATGTGGGAGAACGAAGATTACTGGGTCCCGAGCTTATTGTTCAGACAGTCGACAAGGTCCAAATGATCAGGCAACGTATTAAGACGGCTCAGGATCGACAGAAGAGTTGGACGGATACCGGCAGGAGAGCGCTAGAATTTGATGTCGGAGATCACGTGTTCCTGAAGATTTCCCCTACCCGTGGAGTTATCAGGTTCGGAGGCCGCGGGAAACTCAGTCCCCGTTTCATCGGTCCTTTTGAGGTGCTAGAGCGAGTAGGAGAGGTGACCTATCGACTTGTGTTGCCTCCATCGCTAGCTGGTATGCACAATACCTTCCACGTGTCTCAGTTGCGGCGTTATGTTCGGGATGAGAGCCATGTTCTGGACTATTCGGAATTAGTTTTGGGTACCGATCTATCTTACGAGGAGCAGCCCACCACTATCCTCGACCGCAGAGAGAAAGTGCTGAAGAATAAGATCATTCCGTTAGTCCGAGTGTCTTGGGGTGGTCGTTCCCAAGGAGAATTTACCTGGGAGCGTGAGGAAGATATCTGTGCACGTTTTTCACATCTCTTTGCTTAGTACTGTTGTTTCATTGTCTCTTTTTAAATTTCGAGAACGAAATTTTTTGTAAGGGGGGTATGATGTAAATCCCCGTTCCCATCTATAAAATCTTTCTATATTTTCCTAGTTCCCCGAATGTTATCCTATTTTTCTCGTATTATTTTGTGTGAAAATTAGTTGCTTAGGTTTGAATATTTAAATTTTTTCCAAAACAAAATATATATACTAAAACCCCAGCCCAAACAAACAAAAACTAAATAAATTAAACTAAAATCCCTAAGGCCTAACCAAAGAAAACGAATAAGAATACAAACAATTAAACCCCAATCGGCCCAGCCCATTTCCCTAAAACCCGTGCCCCAACTCCTAACCCGCGCCCCACAACCAAACCCGACCCGCTCTATTCTCTTCTTCCCCACTCGTTTCAGTTTTTCCCGCTCGATCCTTCACTCCCCACGTCGCCCCCGCTCGCCGCCCCACGTTTCCACACTCGTCGACCCACGATCGCGCGCTCGTCTCAACCGCGCCTCATCCCTCTAACCCTCTCCCCCTCTCACCCAGCAAGAACCGAGCCTCCACTTCATCTCTCTCACAAACCCAAACCACCATCTTTCCCTCACTGCCTCACCATTGGCGCCATCTCACCGGAGCTCACCACATCACCACCGGACCCGAGCTTATGCTCCACTTCTTCTCATCACCAACACTACTACCACCGCGGCCTCCTCCTCCATCAACCGAGCTCCATTCTCCAACTCTAACCCTCACTGCACCACCTCGGCCACCACCTGCACCACGGCTTAAGCTCCTCGCTGACGAGTCCCCACTGCCCCGTCGACCTCTACATCCTCTGCATCACCATCTCCTACCAACCCGAGCACACCAACTGCCTCCTCTCTCTCCTCGGCCACCAAGCCATGAGCTTCGAACCCCTACTGCACCATCGCTGGAGCGACCACCGCCGACCATCGCCGACCCCAACACACTCATAGGAGATCCATAGAACCCCACTCCACCTCCAGTGATCACGAGCCATCCCCCGGGCAACCCCGACGACGAACCCGAACTCGAGCCGAGGCCGTTAACCCAAACCATGTCGTTTGTTGCACGTTCGTGCCATTGCCGCTGCCGTGCGTCGCCAACGCGTCTCCAGGCAAGTACCCAACTTGCTACATGCTAGATTATTTCTGTTACAATTCAAAATACTATTAATTCCATGTTTACGATTCGTGAAAACTTATATGACATAAGTGTTTGATGCAAAATCCGAATGAAAACCTTTCATTAAACTGACGGAACTTGATTATATATGCTGGCCCGTGTGGCAATGAACATTTTGGTGAAATTTTACTGGAAAATATAATCGTTACCGGCTTGAACGATCACCCCCAATTACACCCGTTAAAACTGAAAATTTCGCGCGTCTGAAACTTGTAAAAATCATAATTAATTGTGTACAAATTGAAATAATGCGTTCGAGGGCTCAAATCGAAGCTGACTCGACTAAATGAAACCCCATAAAAGTTTTACATTGTTTCTATACTGAAAATATGACGGAAACTGATCCGGAGAGCGGCTCTGGACTGCAGTCCAGAGCAGCTCTGGCTGTTGATTTCTATTTCGTAATGCTTTCCCCTTTGCTTCCTGAACTTGTATGTTGCGGAACCCTATACTTTAGTGAATATGAAACAGTTATAAAAATAACGGAAGTGATTTCACCCCTTTTTACCGTCGTTTACTATTTATACTGCAGTTTAAAAGAACAGGACGTATAGCAGTCCCAAACAGAAACAGAACTGATACCCTAGTGTTGAACAGTGCATAACTTCTGACGTAGAGGTGCTATTGATAATCCGTCTGATTCGTTGGAAACCCTATTAAAAAACCTAAATTTCATTCAACTCTATCATCACTAAATTCTGATCCCAACTGGGTGAAAATTGTGTCGCGAAACGGACGTTCAGTTCAGAAACTGAATTTCCTGCAGCGAACACTTAAAATAAAACGGCTGTAACATGCAAAACCGAAATCCGATTGCACTGAAATAAATTTTTCTGAACTTACGACTGAGTCTACTTGTTACCGTATTTGTATCATTTCACTTAATTTTGAACGTATGATTTACTGTAATTTATATAAGCTCATGAGATACATAATAGTTCATATTATACATGACTCGTTAACTGCATAAATGCACATATATTACCCGATTGCCATACACATAGTGATAGTGCGCGTTATGATTCATTGTACAATGCATTATCGTGCGTGAATGATATTGGTTTAGGAGTGTCAAGTACGCCAATGGAAAAGTGAATGATTCATGACAGTGAATAATACAGTGAACAGTGACAAAACCGTGTTATTGGTGCATACTTGTACACGACTAAATCATAATCATCAATAGTGTAAACCTGGGGAAAAAGGGGAAATCGAAGTGGAAAGAGTATCGTATTTAGCGAGGACAGTGATTTAGAGGATGATCATTCGAACAGCGACTCTTATATATATTAGGTAGGATCTAGCGATCCGGCTGACAGGGTTATGTCCCGGGCGTGTGGGCCGTAGTCTCGGGTATGTACGAGACCCTCGTTAAACATGATCCTCATTTCCATAACTCAATTTCAAACATGACTTAGAGACTGATAGGGACATAGATCATACTTTGCATCAGTTAGTGACATAGTGATTACCTACATTTTACTTCCACTGTTATTACCTTATTTGTCTGTTTCATGCCACTATTATCAAATTGCTATTACGTCGCTCTGACGACCTGAGTATGCATGCTCAGACCTCGAGGAAGAACCAGCGCAGGAGTCGGACTTACCCTTCGAGCTAGCGGAGATTTAGTCTGGAGTACCTCTTTCTTCTTTTCTGCTTTCCCTAAAGAGATCTTGTATTCGAACTCGGTTAGTAGTTCTTTTCTTGTTTTATTGTAAATTGTGAACAATGAAATTTGATGTAATAATTTAGTGATCTATTTCCTTTACTTCTGTGCTTTGTTTACTGATTACCATGTAATGCTAGAAGCCGAAGTGTGACTACGGCGGGATTATTCCTTGACCGTAGGAACATGGCTGGCCCAGTCATCCCTCATTTTCCGTATTTTGGGAAGCGGGGCGTGACAGTTTCTCATGCCAATCATTGTGAGTCACGACTATCTTCTCTATTATCTGCATGATATTCTTGTTGGTTACTTCAACTGCTTCATTTGTTTGCGGCCTATAGGGTGATCAAAAGCGATGTTTGATCTTGTTCTCTTCAATGAAGTCTTGAACCTTCTTCATGGCGAAATTTTTCCTATTGTGAGTTATGATTTTGTGAGGAAGTCCAAATCGGCAAATTAGATTTTCTAAGAACTTGATAACCTGGTTGGCTTTGATGTTTGTATATGATGCAGCCTCAACCCATTTAGTATAATAATCGATTGCGACCAATATAAACTCATGACCATTCGAAACTTTCGGTGATATCTAGCCGACCACATCTAGGCCCTATGTTGCAAAAGGCCATGGTGCAGTGAGGTTATGAAGCTTGGTCGACAGGACGTGAATGAGATTTGAGTGAATTTGACATTGGTGACACTTCTCTATGAGTTGATGGCAATCAGCTTCCATGGTCAACCAAAAGTAACCTTGTCATCGGACCTTCTTCGAGAGTGTGTCGCCGCTCGTATGAGCTCTGTAAATTCCGGAATGCACTTATTTCATCATTATCTGAGCTTATTTTTCGTCTAAGCATTGCAACAGTATTTCTCGAACAAACGCTTATAGAGTTCTTCATTGTGGATTACAAAATTTCGTGCGATATTGACAAGTGTCTTTCGATCTACTGGAGTCCCTTCAGGTAAAGTGAAATCCTTTAGAAATCTCTTGATGTCGTAGAACCAATGTCTTCCATCGTTGTTCGATGTGATCTGCTCTGTGCTGCAACAGTAGATAGAAGTTTCCCTCTTGGTGATTTGGATTTTGAATGTTCTGCTTTCTGGGATGTCACACCATGTAGCTAAAGTAACTAATGCGTCGACGAAGCGGTTGTTTGTTCATGGCAGAAATTAGAACTAAATTTCATCGAAGTTTTCCTTGAGTTGGATAAGAAAATCATGATAAGGGATCGGATTTTCGTTTAAAGTTTGGAATTCTGTCACACCCCGCTTACCAAAATACGGAATACGGGAGGTGACTAGGCCAGCCATGCTCCTACGGTCAAGAAAATATCTCGCTGTAGTCACACTTCGGCTTCTAGTAGTACATAGCAGGCAGTATTCGTAGTACAAGTAATGAGAAAAGCACTTACTAATTCTATAAAAAAAGATATAAAACTAACCAGATAGAGTCAAAGGGAATGATAACGCTAACGTTGCTAATCTAGATGTCCGCAATATCCTCAAGGTAAGGAAAGTCCTGATCCGACCTAAGTCCACTTCTCATTCTGAGCATGCATGCTCAGGTCGTCAGAGCGATACAATAACAATATATATATATATATATATATATATATATATATATATGAAATACGTGCAACGATGATAAATATGAAGCAGTAAACGTAGAGTAATGACATGAGTATGAAATAACCGGTACAGGTCAACAGTAAAGCATGTGTATCGAATCAGTAATCAATGCAATGCCTATATCACTAAACCTATCAATCTCTAAGTCTCAAAGTCCATGTCACTAAACTTATCGTCAGTCCGAGAGTGGGCGTCAACCACCGCAGAAGTATTCCCAACCCAAGGGTAAGCCCTATGGGCAAGGAAACACGAACCCGAATCATGTTCAGTAAGAATCAGTAACACGATTAGTATCAAAATCATGAAATCACGAAATATGGCAGCAGTAGGACTCCTAAGTTCCATTGATCGAACTCACACTCAAACTACCCCACACCCCGCGGTCTATATCAAACACCGACCATGAATCTAAATACTAGTCGCTCCATGACAAGTCTACGCGAGAATTGGAGACAGGGTCTCCATCAAGCATATCTCGACTGGTATCCAAGATAAATGGACAGTGCTCGATGTCATACCTATGACACTAATATAAGTGCTTCCATACCGGTCCCATACCAGTTATAATTACACTTATATATTCATCATAGGCGTCGACAATGCAATAACTAACTGGTTCCGCTGATTGTGCACAAGTATGTATCACTACCATTATTCAATCATGCTTTTACACTAACGTATTTGCCACAATCCAATCACTAACATTTATCACTTGGTAATGTAACACGGTCACTAGGATATCGATGCAAATGAACACTATTTAGAAGGGTATAACAGTCATGCAACATGATGGGGATACAGTAAATGCACTACTGAATACATATGAGCAACCGGTTTCGGTTGGATTAGAAAAATCACATAAAATCACACGTGTATAATTTAGCGAAACAATATAAAAAGCATAAATATTGTATTAAATTATCTTAACAGAAAAATTAGTTTCAAGTCAATCGAATTTCAGGTTTGCGAGTTATGGTCATTCCATTTTAAGTGTTTACCGCTGGAAATCCAGTTTCAGAACTGGAAGTCCATTTTGTAACATATTTTACTCTCTGTTAGGAGTATAATTAGGTGAAGCTACAGTTATGTAATATTTAGAATTATCTGTTATATTTTCAAAGCATCAGACAGATCAATATTATCTGCTGTATCCAGGGAGATATACGTTGTTTGAGGTTAAGGTATACATTCTGTCTCAGCATGAAACTACAATACACATTGACGGTTTAAAAGATGTTATAAATATCAAACGACACTGGAATACAATGAGACTGGTACCTTTAGAAAGATAATTCAATTCTTTATGCTTCCATATATGGTTCTGCACATTTTTACATTTAAACGGTGAGATATATGCGTTCTAAAATTAGGTAAAGGCAGAGATTCTTGCTCTGGACTGCAGTCCAGGGCTATGAAACGCCTCAGTTTTTAATGGCATAACCTATTAAAATATAGAGATGAACTATGGTGTGTTGTAGGTTTGCCTGTTGGCTTCGATACGAGCCATAGAATTCTAAGATTCAATATATAAATGATTTATTATGATTTTAACCGTTCAGCTTGTCCGGAAAAATTCAGCTTTCACAAAGGTTATCGGGGTGTCGTTTTATAGGGTAACCAACTTTATTTTACAACCAAATTTACACACGATGTGTGTTATCAACACAGGATTTCATTGATCATGAGTTCCGCCATTTTAACATGAGCTTTTGCATAGGTCGCAAGAAAAATAATTTGATTATAATTTATCGATATAACTATAAATAGATATATGTATGCACAATATCATTTATCATCATTATTTTGAATTAACTAAAACATTACCATGAGTAAGCAAGTGATTTATTTTCACTTTCCTAACGACGACAGAGGCACGACGGTGACATGGATGATATGGGTACAACACGTACGGTGCAAGCACAAGTAGCAACAACACTGGCTCGACTAGGCTTGAGTTGGGCTTTTGGCACCGGTGATGGCATGGCGGAGCATGAAGTAGCGATGCGGTGGCTGCGAGGGTAGAGGCGGCAATGGCGGTGGTGGTGCGAGAGAGAGGAGATGGCTGTGAGGCAGTAAGGGGCTCGGGTGCAGGGGTGTTGGTGGTGATGTAGCAGTAGGGCTTGCCGACGTGTTGGGTGCAGCAGTAACTCGTCGAAGGAGGTGGAGGAGTTGGCGAGGGTGATAGGTCGTCGGAGTTGTAATGGGTTTTGGATGAGGAGGAGCTAGGGGGTTGAGCCGTGGGGCTTGGCTCAAGGAGCTGTTGGCGACGGCGTGGTGGTGTGGAGGGATTGTGGATATGGTGGCTTTAGAGAGAAGGGGCAAATAGAGGTGGACGGTGGTGGTAAAGTGCGGGGGGCTCCGATGGTGTTGTGGTGAGTGAAGGAGTCCGTGGTTGATGGTGGTTGTTGGGGATGTAGGGAGGTGAGTCGGCAGTGGCGGACTTCGATGGTGGTCGCTAGAGAGTGATGGTGGCGGCGATGAGGGATGGAAGGCTTGGGTGTTGGGTTTGTGAAGTGGAGGAGGACGGTAGTTGGTTGCGGTGAGGGGAGGAGGAAATGAGGTTGGCGATGGTGGTGATGCAGGGGGTGACGACGACGAAGGTGCTTGGTAGTGATGGAGGCAGAGAGGGGTCGGCCGGCAAGAGAGGAAGGCTCGGTTGGATGGTGATGAAGGTGGCGAGGAGCTAGGGGTTGGTGATGAGGGTGTGGGGGCTCGGAGACAAGGTCGGTTGGGCGTAGTTGTCGGTGGTGAGTAGAGAGTTGGGTGTAAAGGAGGAGTTAGGTTCGGTGGTGTTGGGAGCTGGGACGGCGCCGGCTGTGAGTTTGAGAGACGGAGAGATAAAATTGAGAGAGAGAGAGATGGAGTTAGAGAAGGAGGAGTTAAAGAGAGAGAGATAGAGAGAGAGAGAGAGGTAGGTGATCTGGAGGTGAGGCGCCGGGGATTTTGGGGAGTCGTTGGGAGTGGGACTCGGTCATGGGTAGGTGCAAGTCTTGGAGATGAGAGAGGAGGAAGCGGGAGTTTGAGTAAAGAGGAGGAAAGAAAGAGAAATAGAGAAAGAAAGAGGAGTGAACTGGGAGTGGGGATTGGGTTCAGGTGTGGATTATGATTGTTTGAGTTTGGGTTTGGGTTATTGGCTGGGCCCGGGGTCTTGTGGGTTATAGGTTTTGGGAAAAATTAAAAAAGGAAGGAAAATATAAGAAGAAATTAGAAAAATATGAATATATATATAGAAAATTATTTGGAAAACTATTTATTTAAATATGGATTCAAGTACAAAATGGGACCGGTTATTACAAATTCTTCGACGGTTTGAGATATTATAAGCAAAGAATTACCACATACATGCAACTACTTGATTTTGTTTTGTATCTCCATTTGTACTACTAGAATACAAGCTTCATATTCTGACATATTGTGTGCGCATTTAAAATTAATTTGGAGGGCTGCTGGCAATTGGTTCCTCATCGGAGAGATAAGTACTGCTCCAGCACCTTTGCCGTTCTTGTTGACTGCGTCATCAAAATATCCGATCCACGCATCATCGTCTTAAATATCTTCAGCAGATGAAATTATATCTTCATATGAAAAGTCTACTTTTTAAGGTTCGTAGTTCTTGATAGGATATTCGGTGAGGTGGTCTGTGATTGTTTGCCACTTGATAGCTTTCCGGGTAACGAACTGGATGTGATACTGTGTGAGAATCATTTGCCATTTTGCGATTCTTCTAATGAGTACTGGTTTCTCGAAGATGTATCGTAGAGGATCATGCTTAGCAATGAGCAGGATGGTGTGACTGAGTGCGTAGTGCAAAGACGTTGTACATCCCATACCGGTGTTAGGCACAGTTTCTCAATGAACGCGTACTTCATATGCTGTCATTCGCCTACTTAGATAGTATATAGCCTTTTCTTTTCGTCTCATTTCATCGTGTTGCCCAAGTGCACAACCCATCGATGTGTCAAAGGTAGCTATATACATGATCAAAGGTTTTCCAGGAACTGGCGACACTAAGACTAGGGGACTGGATAGGTAAGACTTGATTTTTTCGAATGCTATTTGGAAATCTTCATTCCATTTCGCAGGGGTGTCTTTTCTGAGTGGCTTGTTGATGGGTTCACAAGTTAGAACAAGTTGTGCTATAAAGCAGCATGTTTACCACCGAAAACCGGACCGAGACGCGGGGAGCGCGTCCAGCCAGAATCTGGGGGCAGATGCTATATGGAACATATTCATCCACCTCTCCGAAGATACCAATTTGATTTATGGCACCGTATATTGGATGTTTGGATGGATGTGACCTTTGTAGCACACTTATCAGATTCTCCCTCATATGTGAGGGTTTTTTGATAAGTCTGCTACAACGGTCGCATCAGTCCAAATCTCCGATATACGGTGCCATAAATCAACTTGGTATCTTCGGAGAGGTGGACGGATATGTTCTATATAGTATCTACCCCCAGATTCAGGCTGGACGTGCTCTTCGCGCCTCGGTCTGGTTTCCAATGGTAAACAGATTCTGGCACGCCCGGTAGGACTTGGGCGAGATATGGATCGTTTATGCCCATGGATTTTCTGGGGTGATCAATATGGAGACCAGCCGTAGGAAATAACATCTTTTGGAGGACTGCATCATCAGTGGAGCTTCCTAGCCGGTGAGACTTCAGGTGCATCCTTGCAGGTGTGGCTTGAGTTTGTAATCTTCGCCGGTGGGACTTCGGGTACAACGTGGATCTCAAAGAGTCCGTAGGGCAACATGTTAGTTTAAGGATATCGTGGGTCCAAGGGAGCCATGGAGAACATATGCTGGACATAAATCATTTATGCCCGTTGATTGTATACGCTGGTTGTATGATCTATATCGTAGGGCAACATGCTAGTTTAAGGACATCGCGGTCCATCATTCCAATTTAGGGATATAATGGTCCATCATCTGCATAACAGGGGTGCATATCATTCGGTGGGACTTTCAAAGCTTTGACCCAGGAAGATAGCGAGCGGTCATAGGCTTCGTCATCTATCATTGACCCAAGTCACGACTCTTCAAGCATAGTACCTTTTGAGGAACCGACCATTTATTGGTCGGAAAGGCCTTTCTTCTTGTATATCCATAAGTAAGTAAGCTCCATCTTGGTAAACCTTTTCTATGACGTATGGTCTTTCATAATTCGGCTCAAACTTTCTACGTTTCGCGCGGTTAGGGATCATTGACCTTTTGGCAACTAATATGAGTTCGTCTTAGCGGAATGTTCTCGGTCTGGTTAGCCTTTCATATTCTTGCGTCATTCTTGCCCTATAAGCTTCAAGATTTTGCTGTGCAATAAAGTGGGTCTCGTTGAGAGTATCAAGTTCTTCGAGCTGTAGATAGGTATTCTCTTCGTCTGTAAGTTCACATTGAACCGCCATTCGCAGTGAGGGGAGTTCAATTTCCAACGGGAGCACTGCTTCGGCGCTACACACCGACGCATAGATGTCGTCTTCGTGGTCGTCTTGAACGTCGTTCGGTATGCCCAAAGAGGTTCATACAGCCTTTCATACTAGTCTTTTTTATTCTTTGACACCATCTTCTTTATAAGCTTGGTTAGCGTCTTGTTGAAAGCTTCGGCTAAACCGTTAGCTCAGGGATTATATACGGAAGAATATCTCTAATCTATCTTATGTTGTTGGACAAAATGACTTATCCTGTGGCTTTTATATGCTGGTCCGTTGTCTGAGACTATCCATCGCGGTACTCCGAACCGGTATTGACATGGGTTTTGAAGAAATGGAGAATATTCTTCGTCTTTACTTCTCTCAACGATATCGCCTTTGCCTATTTGGAGATGTAATCGGTCATCGCCAAGATAAATCGATGTCCTCGGGATGACGCCGGCTCGATGAGGCCTATTATATCGGTCCTCCACATTTTGAACGGCCAACTGGTTATGGTCAAATGTAGCGGATTAGGGTGTTGATGTATGAATTGTTGGATATGTATGCCCTAGAGGCCTGTATTGTATAGGATACTAGACATGTATATGTACAGAAACAATCTTTGCTCGAAATGATAGTATGCTATCTGGTTTATCTTTATCATAACATGTGATGTGTTGATGAAGCCCTTAGGACTATGCTTGACTACCAGGATTATGATGAGATCATACTGGTGGGACCTGGGCAGTCTACAAGTATATCCTTCAATAGTTCCTAGTCGAGGGTATATCGAGACAGGGCATCGGTATTACCAGATTAGACTAGTGTGTACGTTTCTTGACCCTGGGGGCAATGGTTGATTCCACAACCATTGATGTTTGACATCAAAGATTGTACACAGGTGCTCATTGGAGAATGGGTACACCGAACAGGACTCGCTGAGAACTCCTAGATGGTATATATACCTATTGTCAGATAGCAGTTCTCTAGTGATACTTGTACAGGTTAGTCTGTAGACCCGAGATCGTCATAGAGTCTTGTGTGTTTCCCACTGTACTTTAATTTCCTCCCTACCACGGCTCTACTGAGTCGTGCAAACAGGTGGATTTTGGGTACAGTCCCGAATCATATGGAGACAATGAGCGATAGGAGGGGTTTCGTCTCTCCCGGTATAGGGAGTTGATGTCGCGCTATGTTTGATCGGCTATAACACCTAAATCCCTGGCCAGGGTTCTCGAGGTTTACTGATAAGTGTTATCAGTAGTTTCTCGAACTGTTATGAGCCATAAATTAGCATGACTTATAAAGTTAGTGGGGTCTGACATTTACCACCCCTAGACTTCATATGCGACGTATCAGACGAAGAGACCGGACTGTACGGTAAGTGTTGCTTGCAGGCTCGTAAGGGTTGTGATGGGTTCGCTCGTCGGCCACCTTTTCGTCAAGTACCTGGGTAGCCGTTATACACAGCTAGTGCCGCTGACGTGCTTGTGGTTAAACCCACTGCCAGCGTACTGTCGAGTCTTTAGAGTCCCATACAGAGGGTTCCCTCGTTCAGGCGAAATATGTGGAGGCTGTAAGTTGTTATAGCGGCCGTAAGCTGTTACGGCAGGATTTCGATTATGTTCCTGTAATTGTTACAGGAATAATAATCGAAAGGATAATACTGGTGGGCTTTGGTTTAAGCCGGATACCGGTTATTGGATTAATGGTATTCGTATTTTTCGCAATTCGGATGCGGGTATACAGTATACGGTATACGGTATACGGAGGAGGGGTATTTTTGTAATTGTTACAAGAATACCTTCTAGAAGGTGCCACCTCATAATGACATAATAATGACATCATTTATGAAAAATAAAATGAGGTGGAAATTAAAAGGTACAAGCATGATGAGGTTGTTGTTATGGAGTTACTATTGAAGCATGATACTAATTTATATAATGCATGCTTCAATTAATTCTCTTAATGCTATATTTTTATTCATCATGCTTGAACACTTTCATTATGATAAACCCTTACTCCTTCTCATCTCCTCCTTCTCCTTCTTCTTATAAATAGCTTCACATGAGATGTGAATGTTAAGTGAATCAAGAGAAGGTTAAGAGAAAGAAATGCTATAGATTTCAAGCTAATCCAATACATTCATCTCTACATAATCCTAGTGACCTATTCTAGAAAAATTGGTCTCTAGGTTAAACTCTTGTGAAGAGTTTCTAGCTCGCACGACAACTCTCGGGTGGATCATCTAGGTCTTGGGTGGCCGGAGATCGAAGACATCGGCAACGTCAAAAGGAGCTAAGGAGTTCATCAAAGAGAAGACCCGAAGGACTGTATCATTGAGGTATAATCCTTAACATAGTAGATAAGATCTCTAGTTAGGTTTTTCTAGTTGTGGTTTAGACAAGATCTTCGGTTAAGTGCGTGTTGTATGCCAAGAAAATTTTCGTTCACCGCTTCCGCCGCGCCACAAGAGTTGTGGGAGCATGCAATATACACTAACATGAAGACCCCATGTATTTAGCATGAATGGCATCGCCTCGCATAGTTGATGCAATCTTGAATTATCGTGGGCCGGTAGTAACCCATCCTCTTGGTCTTCAGCTTCATCTTTGGATTGGTTTGATGGGATCCACAGAATCGTCGCGAATTTCTTGGACGACATTTTTGGCTTCCTTTGGCCCTAGGCATCTTAACCATATCCAGTTGAAAGATCTTTTTATATAGAGTTCCATCGATTAGGGCGAACGACAGAGCTCGTTTCATAAGCTGATGTCTATACGATGCATCTTCGGGCATCTGTTGGGAATTGAAGTAGTATATAAAGACTTCTCGCCAGTCATCTTCTTCTTCTTCGGCTTCTTCCACTTGAAGGACATCTTCATTGATAAAGACTTTGCAACTTTGAATGATAATCTTTACATCGTCTAGGTTTTCATCGGCCAGTTCTTTAGCCAGTTTGGCTAATGCGTCCGCTTTGCTATTTTTCGCTCGCGGCACGTTTTCCAATGTATATGAAAGAAGCTGCGTCAGCAACTGTTCCACCTTCTCGCCATACTTTATCAATTCTGGCTTGGATGTTTTGTAGTCTCCATTGACTTGAATGACGATCAACTAAGAATTCCCGTATATGTGGAGATCTTCGATGCCCATGTCGATCGCAATTTCAAGACTGGCTATAAGCGCTTCGTACTTGGCTTCATTGTTGGTCTTGGGCTCCATTAACAAGATGGCATAATGGGTTATTCCTCCTTGAGGGTGTTCCCTCATAAAATGAGGCGGCACCTCATGTGAAAGACACGTGAGCGTCGGTGTGCAAAGCACGAGGACACTTGTCTCTGGTAGGATTAAATCCTAAGGCAGCGCCTCACGTGAAAGGTACGTAAGCGCCGACGCCAGTCTTTAATAGGATTAAATCGTATAGCAACACCTCACGTGAAAAGCACGAAAGCGCTGGTGTGCAAAGTACGTGGATGTTTGATTGAATCCTAGCACCAGCGCTTCACGTGAAAGGCATGTGAGCGCCGGCGTCCAAAGCACGTGTGTGCCTATTGCAGTAAAAATTAAATTATTTGGCTAAACCCCATGTGCATAGCATGTGAGCGTCAGCGTCCAAATTAAAGTGGGTCTCTCTTAAACAGAGAGCCATTAGATCAAAGATCTAATGGTGATTAAAAATCATCAAAAGAATTAAATTCTATATGGAAAAATATTTCCTTAATCTTTCTAAACAAGAAAGATATACTCTATTGAACAAAGAACCCTTGGATTAAAAATCGAATGGTGATTAAAAATCACCGTTTAAATCAAAAGATAGAATTAAATTCTCTGTATGGGAAATCTTGTTAAAAACAAGAAAATATATTCTGTTAAATAGAAAATCACTGGATAAAAGATCCAGTGGTTGATAGAATTCCCTGAATAATTTTTGAGACCAGTTAAATTAATTGGTATCTCTCAAATGAAAGATTTTCTCAGAACTGATCAACAATTCGCAACACTTATATAAAGGATTCGAGACTTCAAGTCTCATATAGAGAACCCCCCATAAACTTTGGCAAACAAAAAAATAGAAGCTACAATTGAAAATTCAATTCTCCTGCTGAAGAAATGTTCCTTCTCTTTATCAAACCCTAGGTAAATAAAACAGAGATCAAAATATCTCTTTTGCCTAACATATGTAAATACAAGGGTTTAACCCTCCAAAAAGAACTTAGTTCTTTCTCAGGAGCAGAGATCTACAAGGCAAATCTTTTATAAGTTGAGAATTTAATTCTCATCGGGAAGATTTTGTTTTTTAGACTCAAGATCTAGGGAAAAAAACTAGGTATGAGAAAAGAAATAAAAAAGAAGATGGAGGTTACATTCCAGAAAATTAATTCCTCTGAAAACAGGGTTTAGCCCTATATGCTTAGTTCTTATAAAAAAGAACAGAAGAACTTAGTTCTCAAAGAAAATATGATCCCTAGATCCTCAAAACAATGATCTCGGTGATCATTAATGGCCAAGACACCATTAATAGAAGTTTAACTTCTTTTCAAAAGATAAACAAAGAGTAAATCTCTAAAGGGCTCAGCGTCTCACGTTTTCACACATGAGCGCCTAAAAAAGAAAACTTAGCGCCTCATGTGATAGCACGTGAGTGCCGGAAGCAAAACAAATTAGTACTTAGCACTATTGCAGCGCCTCACTTGAAACACACGTGAGCGTCAAAAACTCAGCGCCTCACGTGAAACACATGTGAACGCTTAAAAACTCAGCGCCTCACATGGCAACATGTGAGCGGGAAAAAGGAGCAGCGTCTCACGTGAAACACATGTGAGCGCCATACAAAAGTGCTTAGCACTATATATATAGTCAAAAGACTAAGTGCTTAGCACTGCTGAACGAGAGAAAAGGTTCAGGACTGAGCCTAAATTAGCTAAGTCTCTAAAACATCACTGCAACTGAGCCCATATGCTCTGTTGATAGATCTTAAAAAAATTTAATGATCTTTAAACATATTTCTAAATTGATCTTAGTCTCATATACGACTAACGTATCCTTAGTTAAAATAAATTGAACCTAGATGCTCATATATTTATGTTGATCTTAATCTAAAACCAGATTAATGGTTCTTAAATAAAATAAAATATCTATTGAATTGACAGAACATACAACCTAAGTTCAAACCCTAAATTTAAAATATACAGATTCAGACCAATCCACGCTTTACGGACGACGACATAAATTAGTCTTCGTATACAATCCATGGGCAACCAAAAATAAAACAAATATAACACGAGATGAAGTGACCTACCGGAGCAGGAGAAAGTTGTTATTGCAATGCGATAATGTAATTAACTTTAGGGGCTTGCTCTTACATGGAAGAGCGTCCCCACAATCAAAAACCTCTCACAAATGACGGGGAATTCGATAAAGTCTGCTATATCGGTCACATCCATCCAAACCTCTAATATATGGTGCCATAAATCAACTTAGTATTTTCGGAAAAGTGGATGGATATGTCCAAATAGCATTTGCCCCAAATTCAGGCTAGACGTCTCCACGTCTCAATCCAGTTTTCAACAGTAAATAGATTCTGGTATGTCTGGTGGGACGCGGTTCCCCTTTCCACTCCACACTTCCTGTGTTGTGTTTCGTGAACAAAATCGTGGTTCACTGTATTCATGGTTGCCCTTGGATACGAGATACTAAAACTTGGTGTTTCGCCCCTATGCAGAAACAATGGCCTCTCACTGCACTTCCTGCAAAAGCAACTTTTACTTCGCCCCAACTGGAGGAGTGACATACGGGCCCAATACGGCTTCCATCTTTTCAATGCCGGTAGGACAGGTCACTCAGGCCACTACTGGACTATTCTTCGGGACCATGCTCCCATCCATTAGTTTTGGCACCTCAACGCCCTAAGAAGAAGCTTCTAAAAGGTCGTCTTTGATCGGCTACCGATCAAGACGACTCTTATCAGCAAGCCGTCTAAGTCTGAAGTCTCAGTATTCAGTAGGCTGAAGAGAAACTCAAATGGTCTAGTAAAGAATGCTATGATTCCAGAAGAGGTTGCCTTAATACGGCTAGCCCTCCCTGCTCCTTCTATGCGTGAAGCCGGCAAAAGTGCTTCACCTCCAAGACGGTCGGTCTTTGACAAATTGGCCAACTCTGCTCCAGCTCCGCTAAGAGCGTCCGTCTTCAAGAGCCTGACACCAAGTGAATCTCCCCAACAACGCCAGGGGCATGACTAAGACACTTCAAATACTGAGGCAGTTCCTGCTGCAGGAAATGTTCGATGTTGCCATTAACGCCGAGTAAGATAGAGTGAGGGCAACTCTCCCTCCGGGCTTACCCCACCGGCTCCTATGGTGGATGTTGACGCTGCTCTTCCAACTGGGAACGGATTTGAACCGCTTAGGAGGTGCGCAAAAACTCCCCAACGGCGGTACTGAAAAAATCACTTCCGTCGGCAGAAGCTCTAGTGCAGGCAAACCCGGAGCAGCCTTATTAGCGGCTCTCCTCGCAAATCCACAGAGTCTGGCGGAAAGTCCAGGACTCTGTGCTTGATGAAAGTTATTCTCGTCGACCGAAGAAATTCAAGGCCCGACAAGAAAAAGAGTGCTCCTCCGCCATACAACGGGGGACTTCTTATAAAGAGATGCCTTTCACAGCGGCTCCTTATGCTCCTACCTCTCATAAAAGAATGAGGCTGGAGAAAATTCTACAGCCAGCGGCAAAATCCAAAGGTGAAGGCTCCAAACGCCCTAAGTATAGGGGCATAACTATCCATACGGTCTACATGGCCAATGGAAAAGAAGAGAGCCGTGCTTCTGTCAGTCATAGACTGTATATTCGGTTGCTGACGAAGACTCAGGAGCAACAGCAAAAACTCCAAGAGATACTGACTAAAATAACAGCACTCACCGGACCTAAAGAAAGTCCAGACAAAGAAACTGAACAGCTCCAGGAGCAAGAAACCGATACAGAGTTTTTACGACGGGTTATATAGAAGAAAGATAAAGAAGCTGCGGAGCAAGCTGCTAACATAAAGCAGATGGCTATTCTCTTTCAAGATATGGTTAGGATGAGGATCTAACCAGAATCGCCGACTGAAGATCCTCTGGTGATTGTCGAAGATGATAAAGGAAAAATATCGAATCCTCCCCAGGCCCTCTCAATGGCCAAGGAGGAGATGGTATCCAAAGCAACCCTGAATGATTATATCACTCAGCAAATTAGAGCTCACTAGGCCAATGAAACTGCCAACCAGCTAGTCAAAACCGGGCGACCATATCCGGCTTGGTACGACCAAATAAAATACCTGCTGGAATATACTATCCTAAAGTTCCATGTTTATAAAGGAACGGGGAATCCCCATCAGCATGTCACACAGTTCAGAGCTCTATGCGGAAATACTTGAGGTGACGAAAAATTGTTGCTTTGCCAATTCGTCGGAAGCTTATCAGACACAGCTTTTGAATGGTACTCGGAGCTCCCAAATGACTTCATGAAAACCTTCTCTGAAATGGAGCCGCTTTTCACGCAAGGTTTGCTGGTGTGGGTGAGCGCACTCCGATCACAGCGCTGATCAATGCCAGGGTCAAGCCAGGAGAAACGTGAGTCCAATATGCGATCCGATGGTGAAACCTATGGTCTAAATGCGAACAGCGCATCGAAGAGTCTCTGGCTGTAAGAATGTTCGTTAGGACTATGGATCCTCAATTGAACGTGTCCCAGTTCAAGACCTTCCTCAAGCCCACCACATTCCAGACACTAATTGATAAGTCAGCATGGATGGATCAGTGGGTCATGGGCCTTTCTCCTCAGACAAAGATCCTCGAAATAACAATAAATGCAAAGGAAAAGCAGCTTTTGTTGCTAACAAGCAACAACAATTGGGCGGTCCGAAAGCACCCATCCGCCAAAACAATCCCCGTACACGTCTGTCCTTGGAAGAAAGGCTGGGACGTGCATACTCGTTCCCTTGCGATAAGACGAGGAGGTTGTTTGAGCTGGCAATACGAAATAATCTGATCACATTGCCAGATCCGCGGTGGCCCGCACAAACCGGCAACGTCAATAACCCCAACTACTGCTCCTACCACAGGATAGTAAGCCATCCAATCGAGAATTGATACATATTGAAAAACTGGGTCGAGGACCACTACCTGCAGGGGAAATTCGCACTGTCTGACAATTGGAGGGTAAATCAGCTCCAAAAACACGCTCCCAAAAAAGTGGATGTGCAGGGGGCATCCTGCTTTCTCATGGAAGAAGCTCCGTGGGAAGTATGTCTTTCAGAAAAAACTAAAAAAATGCTGAAAGTTCTACAAACATGTCTGGAGATCAAGTAGAAAAGTCTGCTTGAGCCCGAAATTATAGAAGGGATGCTGAAACCGCGTTCCACGCCGAAAGTCGCCGACAAGGGGAAAAGTCCCCAAGCCAAGCCCTTAAAGTCATCTAAGAAAAAGAAAAAGACTAAGAAGCCTGTGCATCCTGATGAATATGCCGATAGGCGCACAAACCTCCAAAGATACATAGATGCGCTAGAAGAATATAATCAAAAAGTGCGAACACCAGTGACCCTCGAAGAATTCCTCAAGCATATTCTTTAGGACAGGATAGTGGAGATGATGAGGAAAAAGACTCATCCGAAGAAACGGAAGATCGTGTAGAAAGCTGCCACATGATCTCCCATTCATCGCTATATGATGAAAAAGCTCCGCCAGTATCAGAAAGCGACATGGGAGAACTGAGGGCAGAATCGGTGCTAAATTCCCCGAAACTGCTGGAAGAAGATCCGATTGAAAGGCAACTAAACGAAACTTTTCAAAAGAGCAAAAATGACCAAGAACGTGAGACGGCCATATATGAAAAGGCTAAGCGTCATCGTCAGAATAAAGAAGTTGTGGTAAGAACGAGTCATAAAGCGCTCCGACCAAAGAAAAACACGCCTGCAACAAATAAGAGCAGGATCAAAACTGAGAAGCGGTTTGCCCAAGCCCTATCACTGGGGATGAAGCTGCCAACTCTCATCATGTACACGCTTGGGGTCTCAAATTTTGATGGTGGAGAAGGACACCTAAAATACTGCGCATACCGCCGAAGAATTTCTCACACTATCGAGGGGTGCAATGCCTTCAAGAAGTGGTGGAAATGATATGTTTCCCACAGAAAACACTTCAAAAAGGAGAAGCAGGAAGCTCACAATCATCGAAATGAGAATGGCAAAATGACAGCACACAAAGAAGCAACTGGCAACTATCATATGGCTGGTACCTATTTAGAAGGGGAAAACCTCGAGGTTTTCATGTTCGGGAGTGATTCTGAGAATGAAATACTCCTCGATTCTCTCTTTGAAAACTCCCCCTCGGAAAAAGAAGAGGAGGAGAAGGATTGCGAGAACATCCAGCTGTGTAACCGCACACTGCCTGAAAAGAACCTTGGACACACAAATAAAGGTCCAAATAAAAAGGATAAAGAGAAGGGGAAATACCTGACGAGATTGTCTTTGATGACGAGGTGGCCAAAGAGCTCGCCGTGAAAGACCTGCCTAAGAAAATAAAGGCAGATTATAATGTCTTTGCGCAGTTGAGGAAAATACCCACACAACTGAGCATTCTGAATGCTTTGCTCCTGTCCAAATAGGCACGAGACTCTCTGATCAAATCCCTACAAAAGTTTTATCAGTTTCAGGCCTTCTTCATAGAAGAGAAGATGACAAACGAACTGGCAGAGGTCTACACGGCTGGCATTACATTTAGCGATGAAGATCTACTCCTTGGTACAAGCGGACATAATCGACCGCTTTATGTCACCAGGTACTGCTACAACGTCAAGATAGGAAAATCCTTGTTGACAATGGATCTTCCGTCAATCTTCTCAACATCAGAGTGCTAAAGGAAATATTTATGAATGTTCAGCATCTTGCCCGAGACAAAATAACCGTCTCGGGGTTTGGCTCGCATTCGTCACGGACGCATTGGGTCCATAATATTTATGCTCTGCTTCAGGCTGCTTTTCACTGACATTAAATTCCATGTCATTAACACTAAGACTTGTTACAACGCTTTACTTAGTAGGCCTTGGCTGCACGAATACAATGTCGTCCCTTCTATACAATATCAGTGTATAAAGTATTTCAAAGATGGCTCGGAGTACACCATCACGGAAGAGCTCAATCCTTTCTCACTGAAAGAGGTGCGGAAGTACGAAGATGCCAAATACTTTTAACCAGACTTTGAGGATACTGGAAGGTGCCACAGACTGAAAAATAAGCAAAAATCTATGGCCACTATCCCGGTCTTTGGCAGCGACACTAAAGATGACGAACAAATAGTCTACTTGGGACAAGCTCGGAGGGAGAACAGTAAGCCCGGACCATCGACCCCTATCTTGGTCTTTGGCAACGACTCTGAAGATGAGATGATCGCAATGTTCTCCGTTCGACCATCAACATAAACTCTTGCCGAAGTGGATCAGAGTCTACATATTATGCTCACTCCGCCTCGACACTACAGAGAACTTGACGCGTTCAATACATACAACATGCATGAACTGAAAACTTTCTACGTGCCTCCAAGACGAAGAAGTGAAAAGGTGATCCTCTTCTACAAATCTACGGAGACTAAGGTGGAGAGAAAAGTTTGGTAAGGTTCCAACTTCACTCTTGACAGGTTCCAGCCCATCCGCATGCCAAGATATTATACGGAGGGACTAAAGAAACTATTAAAGCACCAAGGTGTACCTTTCGAACCAACGGTTCGGCAATCCCAATTTTACAAAAATATTTGGGATATTCCTAGGACTCAACGAAAGAACCCCAATGGGAAGATGGAAACAACTAGGCTGGGATATGTTCGGTCTAAGAAATGGGAGCAAATCTGCAGCTGCTACATCATAAACAGCTTGAGTGAAGAAGAAAATGCTCTTCCAGATAGCCATGACATCAAATTGGAGTGAGACCCCACTCTAAAAGCGTTAAGTCCGTCGCTCGAAGAGAAAATTGACAAGTTAATAAAAGAAGCTTGTTAGGCGAGCTGAGACAACCACAGCCGTGAAATGGCCATATGGCCAAGATGCAGCGTCTCAGTTGGCTATCAGTGGGAGAAGTAGACTGTGATGCTCTCTATCCACAACCCGTTGTGTACTCCCGTGGAAAGAAGAAATCCCGAAGTGGAGGTAAAAGTAAGGCGAACAATGTTCAAGAACAACAAAGCAAGTCCATGACGCCATCTAAACTAGGAAAGTTCGCTCTTAGCCCGTCCCTCATAAAGAAGATGGGTTGGAAATATTCCTTCCCTCGAGACAAGACAGGAAAAATCTTCAGCCTTGTCATGAAGCACCAAATGTTGACGCTTCCGGAATCTCGGCACCCTGAATAGATAAATGAGGTCCACCATCCGGACTATTGCTCCTGTCACAGAGCAATATGTCACCTCCTTGAAGATTGCTTCAATTATAGGACTGGGTCGAGGACCGATATCAACAAGGCATGTTTATGTTATCCGACAGCCAGAGGATAAACCCGCCACAAAAGTACGAACCAAAGGAGACCTATACCGGATAGGACCAGTTTGATCGCAAAAATGGAAGCAGACTCGTACCTGTCATATGGTAACTCTCTCAAAAGAGGGAGAAAACGAGAATATGATTGACCTCTTCGGATGCTTCACAAATGAAGATGATGACGATGAAATCTCAGAATTTCCACCAGCTCTAAAAGAGCTGGAGGACGGGATACATACCACGGTGGACAACTAAGAAAAATCGATTTAGGGACGGAAAATGATCCGAGACCAACGTTTGTCAGTGAGCTGCTATCTAAAAAACAAGTGGATATACTGAAAGACATGCTGATGCAATACAAAGATTGCTTCGCTTAGAACTATTCCGAAATGCCAGGTTTAGATCCAAAAGTAGCAGTACACAAACTGGCCATATCGCCAGACATAAAACCAATCAAACAGGCGCCAAGAAGGATGCAGCTCGAACTTGAGATGGGTATCAATGCCGAAGTCAAGAAACTAATCGACTCCAGCTTCATCCAAGAAGTTCAATATCCCGACTGGATCGCTAACATCGTTCCGATGATGAAGAGAAATAAGACAGTTTGCATCTGCGTGGACTTTCGGGACCTCAACAAAGTGTGCCAAAAGGATGACTTCCCAGAGCCCGTTACCGAATTGATGATCGATAACACATCCACCCATGAGGTCTTCTCCTTCATGGATGGATCTTCATGATACAACCAAATAAAAATGGATTCTGAGGACCAGAAGCACACCGCCTTCTGGACACCGTTAGTCATATTTTGCTATAAGGTGATGCCCTTCGGTTTGAAAAACACTGGAGCTATATACCAAAGAGCCATGATAAAAATATTCGATGACATCATACACGAGATCGTTGAATGTTATATCGACAACCTCGTGGTCAAAAGAAAATCTCATGAGGAACACTGGGAACATCTAAAGATCGTTTTTGGGCATTTTGGGAAGTATAATATGAAGATGAACTCTCTTATGTGAGCGTTTGGAGTCTCCTCAGGTAAGTTCCTGGGATTCATCATTCGTCACCGAGATATCGAAATTGATCTCTCAAAAATTAAGACGATTATGGAAATGCTCTCGCTAAGAACCCTCAAACAACCGCGATCTCTCCAAGGAAAGCTCGTGTATATCCAGCGGTTCATAGCTAACCTCTCCGAAAAGTTTCGTCCCTATAGCCATCTGATGAAGAAGGGGACCCCGTTCGTCTAGGATCAGAAATGCCAAAATCATTGGATGAAATTAAACAATACCTGCAAAATTTGCCGGCATTGGCCGTTCCGGTTAAGAAGAAACCCTTTATCCTATATACAATGGCCCTTGAGAGTTCTCTAGATGCACTATGGGTATAAGAGAACGATCATGGAAAGGAAAAAACTCTATACTATTTAAGTCGGGTTCTTCTGGGGGCAGAAAGCAACCACCCTTATCGAAAAACACTGCTTAGAGCTAATCTTTGCAATTACGAAGCTCAGACAATATGCTTTGGCGCATGAGGTCCGTCTCATATCAAAAGTGGATTCTTTCAAATAGCCGATGTCAAAGGCCATACTGACGTGAAGACTTGCCAAATGGGCCTTACTGCTGATAGAATTCTTGATAACGTATCGACCCCTCAAAGCGATGAAAGGACAAGCCATCACAGACTTTCTTGCGGAACATCCGATGCCAGACGACTCACCCCTAAATAGCGAGTTGCTGGATGAATACGCGTTCGACGCAGTTGAAAAAGAGAAAGAAGAAAATAAGTCTCAATGGGAACTCTAATTCGATAGAGCATCTTCCATAAAGCAGCAAAAGAGGAACACCTATAATCAAGGCCGGGGTGGGTCTTATCTTCGTGATCCCACAAGGAGGAATATTGCATTACACCCTCTCCTTAGCGAAACCCAGGACTAGTAATAAAGCCGAATATGAAGCTTTAATAGTCGGTCTTAAGATCGTTATCGACATAGGAATTAAGGACCTCCTCATATATGGAGATTCTCAGCTGATTGTCAGTCAAGTAAATGGTGACTACAAGACATGCAAGCCAGAACTAATAATGTATGGCAAAAAAGTGCAGAAGCTGCTGATTCAAATCTCTTCCTATATCCTTAAAAGCATACTGTGAGCTGAAAACAGTAAGGCGGATGCGTTAGCCAAGTTGGCTAAAGAGTTGGCTGACGAGGACCTTGATGACTTAAGGATCATTGTTCAAAGCTGTAAGATCCTGGCGCCAGCAGATATACCTTCGGAAGATCTGATAAAACTATCCGAAGAAAAAAATGACCGAACGAGAAGTTCTCCAAATAGAGAACAAAGAAGAGGTCAAGGGCCGGAGAAAAGTCTTCATAGACTACTTTATGTCCCAACGAACTCCTGAAGATTTGTCATCTAGACATTAGCTCATTAAACGAGCTCTGTCATTCTCCTTCATCAATTGCACTCTGTACAAGAGATCTTTCGACTTCATATGGTTAAGATATCTAAGGCCTAAAGAAGCAAGGAAAGTCATCTAAGAAGTACACGACAGACTTTGTGGCTTTCATCAAGCAGGACCAAAAATGAAGTTGAACTTAAAAAGGATGGGCTATTACTGGCCCACGATGATTCAGGACTGCCTCGTATATGCGAAGCAGTGTCACTCGTACCAAATACACGGGGATTTCATTTATCAACATCCAAATCCGCTGCATTTGACAGTATCCAGCTGGCCGTTCGAGATGTGGGGAACCGATATAATCGGCCCTATCGAACCAGCGTCATCCAGGGGACACCAGTTTATACTGGTAATAACCAACTACTTCTCTAAATGGGCAGAAGCAGTACCGCTAAGGGAAGTGAAAACGGAGAATATCCTCCACTTCTTCAAAACCCATGTCATCTACCGGTTCGGAACTCCATGACGAATAATTTCGAATAATAGGCTAGCTTATAGAAGCCACAAAATAAGTCACTTTGTACAGCAGCACAAGATAGACTGGAGATACTCCTCAGTCTATAATTCTTGGGCCAATGGTCTTACTGAAGCATTCAATAAGACCCTGACCAAGATTATAAAAAAGACAGTGTCCAGAAACAAAAAGGACTAGCACGAGAGGCTGGATGAAGCTCTTTGGGCGTACCAAACAATGTTCAAGACAGCCACAAATACAACACCGTACGCATTGGTGTTTGTCACTAAAGCAGTACTCCCACTGAAAATAGAAATCCATTCACTACGAGTTGCAGTTCAATATGAGCTAACAGATGAAGAAAATGCTCATCTTAGGCTCGAGGAACTCGATGCTCTTGACAAAACCCGCCTTATAGCACAACAAAACATGGAGGCTTTTAAGGCAAGGATGAGACGGTTAAATGAAAAATTGACCAGGCCGAGAACATTCCGCCAAGGCAAACTCGTGCTGGTCGTTAAAAGATCAATGATCCCCAATCGTGCAAAATGGGGGAAGTTCGAGCCAAACTATGAAGACCCGTACATCATAGATAAGGTCTACCAAGGTGGAGCTTATCTGCTTATGGATATGCATGGTGAAAGGTCATTTCGGCGAATAAACGGTCGATTCCTCAAAAAATACTACGTCTGAAGAGTCACGACTTAGGTCAATGATAGATGACAACTATTGTATCCGCTCACTATCTTCCTGAGTCAAAACTCTGAAAGTGGTGTTAAATGAAATTCGTCCCAAATACGGGGATGACGGACCGAAACGTCCCTAAACTAAAAATGGACCGAAACGTCCCTGAACTAGTAATGGACCGAAATATCCTTAAACTAATCTTCGTTCCAAACACGGCGATAATGGACCGAAATTTCCTAAAACTAATATTCGCCCCAAACACGGCGAAAATGGACCGAAACGTCCCTAAACTAATATTGGACCAACACGTCCTTAAAGCTAATAATGGACCGTAATGTCTTTAAACTAACTTATTACCCTATGGTGGGTCTCCATATCGAGCACCATATACAATCCATGAGCATAAAACAATTTACATCCTTCTTAGGTCCCATATAATGCGGTCCTTTGAAGAAGGTTGTGATCGAAAACTATTAGTGCGTTAACTTACGAGCCACCTAAAAAAAAGGCATGTCCACAAGCGGAATGGGCACGGATGAAAACCCGAAAGGGCACCGTGAGTAAAAACAGTAGGGCTACTGATGAGCTTGTGAAAATCCAAGAGGGCGCAAACTCGTTAAAAAAAGGGAAAAGATACACTTGCAAAATCCTTACGATTTTGTAAGTAGAAAACACCGGCGTGAGATCCTTACGACCCATAAAGAAGCAACACACTTAGAAATCCATATGATCCATAAGGAGAAAATACACTTACGAGATTCTCACGACTCATAAGGAGAATATACCCTCTATAATACTGTCACGACTTATAGAATTCAAAAGCCTTAAGTTACAAGAATCTGAACCTGTTCTTAAGCTACCAAAACCCCACAAATTTTTGCCCTACAGGCGGTCCAATATTGACCCTTGTATACAATCCAGGACGTAAATAATATATTCTCAACCAAGTCCCTACAGAAAAATTCACTCAATATGGTGAATTCCACTTGTGAGTCCTTACGACTTACAAGAGAAAATACCACTTAGGAGCCCTCACGACTTCTAAGGAAAAAATGCACCTACAATATTCTCTCGACTCGTAGGGAGAAATACCTTTATGAGACCCTTATGGCTCATAAAATCAAAAGCTTTAGTCGACATGATCCTAACTCTGTTTTCTAAGACACCTTTGTTCAAATCGATAATGGAAAATGATGATTCTCTCCTGGTAACACTCCAGTTGTAGTAATACTGATGCCAAGATTGGTATCAGATTCCGAATTCTCAACTCGTAATAAAATCAGCGAGCAAAAAAATATTCATGTGAAATTGCCGAAATGATAGGGCAATTTGCAATAAAAAGCAGTGAGTAATAATAAAAAAATAGCCAAAATGATTGCACACCGCGCATAAAATAGCCGAAATGATTGGGCAATTGCAACTTTCGCAATATAAAAAGCTGAAAAGATAGAGTATCACGGAAATTAAAAAAATATAATATAATAATAAAATTTTAAAAAAATTATGTCCTGCAAGTAGGTTCATACTGACTCTTGTATACACTATAGGCACAAATGAAAGAAAGAGAACCATATATTCCCATCATATTTCGTCAAAAGAAGAACCAAGTTTTAATGGCACATCTACAGCCTAGAGACTATTTTGACGTCACTCTTATTCCAACAAAGTACAGACGTGATGTCGACAAAGCTCTAAGGAGCCAAATCAAAATGGATTAATAGAAAAATCCTAGCTCCAGCTTGACGTTCCTTCTCATTGTAGACGCGACGTCAATAAAGACCGAAGGGTCAAAACAAAAATGGAGTGGCGGTATAGTCCTAGCTCCAGATCTTGATGGCATATCTATAGCCTGGAGATCATCTTGACGTGCGAACCCAACTACCAAATGAAGTTGGAGCAATAACATATGTCTAGATCCAGATCTCGATTGCAATACATATAGCATAAAGATCATATAGATGTTTACCCTACTTTAGCAAAGAATCGGTACGACACCAAAGCAAAAGCGAAGTGATGGCATATTTCTAGCTTCGGCTCTTGATGGAAAACCTAGAGACCATTGGATGTCATCCCACCCCAGAATGGTGTGATTATGACTCATCGAGACTTCAAATTAAGCTTAACCTTAAGTAAAGTGCCACGACACTACCTAACACTTGATCTTCTGATGGTAATATGGATATTCCAACCTAAGAAGATTACTTGAAGACGTCTTGTCCAGCCTCAGAAGGGATCAGAGGCATGGCAGTTGTGTGGCTACTCGAGCCGCAACCTAAGGGATGGTATATCGAGAATACATCAGCCAACGCGTCGGTACGATGGAATTAAACCTAGTACTACAATCTTAATAGACCCCTATCAAAAAAAGAAGAAGAAGGGGGGTTATCTACATTTAATGTTAGGACAAGTTCACCTATACACCTAAGGGAAAGATGAACTAATAAACTCCGAAATGAGTGAATAAACTAAAAAAACTCCGAAATGAGTGGCTAAACTAGAAACTCCGAAATGAGTGCATAAACTAGAAACTCCGAAATGAGTAAATAAACTAATTCATGCCAGCTCAGGACAATCAAGAAAAGAAAAGTGCAGATATGAAAGAGGCTTGTCATTCATACTTCAAAAAAAATGAGTTAAATACTGTCGGCTAAGGATGACTACAAAGGAAATAAAAGAGAAACAAAATTAAAAACAAACATCATCTAGGGTCTACAGTGGCAAGACATAGAATTCTGGGCATGGATTCTCAAACTCAAAAGCAAGTTTGAGCAATGCACCTTCAGCTTCGTCGACCATCTTCTTGTGCATCTTTTCCTGGATGCAAGCTTCAGGGTCACCGCTAATATCTTCCATCCTTTGGTATGATAATACTATTGCTTTCTGTTGAAAAACGCGGCGCAAGATGGTGAAGAGATCATCTCTCCATTTCTTTGAGATAATCCCCATCAGATACATTGAATGTACCTTATCTTCAGCGTCATCAAGCGTTTGGAGCGGCATAGCCTCAAGACGCCCAGGAAAAGCTTCCCAGATTGACCCGATGACGATCTTCAAATAGGTAGAGCGGCGGGGGATCAATTGATCGTTGTAATCATTAAAGCGACGCATCACATCATCGCATTGGGCAGCAGTATATTCTTGGTATTGAAAACGACCTTGAATGCAGATCTCTTCATAAAAGACAATCTCTTCAATGTCATACAAACGACTAGCCATTGTACCTAAAAAGGGACAAAAGAAGCGTTAGACAAGAGACATGAAGAAGGAGCTAAGCTCTATTTTATAAAAAATGGTATAAAATACTAAAAATTTTCCCAAAAGGAAAAACGATCAACATTAGGGCATAACTCTACAAAATAAATAGAGTTAAGTCCTAAAAATCCCTAAACATGAGATTTGATATTAAAACTGTCAGAGCAAAGCTGCATTGAATAAAAACTTCAAGAAAATCCCCAAAGGGGAGAATATCTGAAAATAAAATTAGAACTAAGTTTTATGATAACAAGTGAAGTTAAAACTAGAAGAAAATCCCCAAAGGGGAAACAATTTAAGATTGAAAATTAGAACTAAGTTCTGTAATCATAAATGAAGTCAGAACTTCAAGAAAATTCCTAAGAGCTAAGCTCTGTGACAAAAAATGGAGTTAATCTCTAAAGAACAATGTTCTAAAGGCACGAGCTAAGCTCTGCTGAAGAAGACTCTTACCAAGAAAATTTTGGCAGAATGGATCTATAATGTAAATCTGTGAAAAAAATGAAGAGCTAAGTTTCAAAAAAACTGAGCTAAACTCTAATAGAGAATAAAATTCTCAAGGAAGAAGAAAGATGGAGGCGCAGCTGTCACCTAGGGTGGGGTCGGTTTAGATTCCCCGAATCCCAAGACAGATCGGATAGCTCAAACCTGGACACCGTTGCACTTACATGCAAGCCATGCGAGAATAACGGTAGGGGCATTTGTTCCTTCATAAAATGGGGTGGTGCCTCATGTGAAAGACACGTGAGCGCCAACGTGTTAAGTACGAGGACACTTGTCTCTGGTAGGATTAAATCCTAAGGCAGCACATCACGTGAAAGGCACGTGAGCGCCGGCGCCAGTCTGTAATAGGATTAAATCCTATAGCAGCGCCTCAGGTGAAAGGCACGTGAGCGCTGCCGTGCAAAGAACGTGGACACTTGATTGAATTCTAGTACCAGCGCCTCACGTGAAAGGCATGTGAGCGTCGGCGTGCAAAACACGTGGGTGCCTATTGCAGTAAAAATTAAATTCTTTGGCTACACCCCACGTGTATAGCATGTAAGTGTCAGTACCCAAATTAAAGCGGGTCTCTTTTAAACAAAGAGCCATTGGATCAAAAATCCAATGGTGATTAAAAATCATCAAAAGATAGAATTAAATTCTATATGAGAAAATATTTCCCTAATTTTTCTAAACAAGAATGATATGCTCTTTTGAATAGAGAACCATTGGATTAAAAATCCAATGCTGTTTAAAATTCACCGTTTGAATCAAAAGATAGAATTAAATTCTATGTATGGGAAATCTTGTTAAAAATAAGAAAATATATTATGTTAAACAGAAAATCATTGGATCAAAGATCCAATGGTGGATAGAATTTCCCGAATAATCTTTAAGACCAATTAAATCAAATGGTATCTCTCAAATGAGAGATTTTCTCAAAACTGATCAACAGTTCACAACACTTATATAAAGGATCCGAGATTTCAAGTCTCATCTAGAGAGTCCCACCATAAACTTTGGCAAACAAAAAAATAGTAATTACAACTGAGAATTCAATTCTCCTATTGAAGAAAAGTCCTTTCTCTTTCTCAAACCTTAGGTAAAGAAAACAGAGATCAAAATATCTCTTTTGCCTAACATATGTAAACATAAGGGTTTAACCCTCCAAAAAGAATTTAGTTTTTTCTCTGGATCTGAGATCCGCAAGGCAAATCTACCATAAGTTGAGAATTTAATTCTCATCGTGAGGATTTTGTTCTTCAGATTCAAGATCTAGGGAAAAAAAACAAGGTATAAGAGAAGGAATAAAAAAGAAGATGGAAGTTACATTCCAGGAAATTAATTCCTCTGAAAACAGGATTTAACCCTATATGAAGAACTTAATTCTTACAAAAAAGAACAGAAGAACTTAGTTCTCAAAGAAAATCTGATCCCCAAATCCTCAAAACAATGATCTCAGTGATCATTAATGGCCAAAATACCATTAATAGAAGTTTAACTTCTTTTCAAAAGATAAACAAAGAGTAAATCTCTAAAGGCCTTAGTGTCTCAAGTGTTTCACACGGGAGTGCCTAAAAAAGAAAACTTAGCACCTCACGTGATAGCACGTGAGCACCAGAAAGCAAAACAGATTAGTACTTAGCACTATTGCAGTGCCTCACGTGAAACACATGTGAGCGTCAAAAACTCAGCGCCTCACGTGAAATACTCATGAACGCTTAAAAACTCAGCGTCTCACGTGGCAACACGTGAGCGGGAAAAAGAAGCGGCGTCTCACGTGAAACACACATGAGAGCCACACAAAAGTGCTTAGCACTATATATATAGTCAAAAAACTAAGTACTTAGCACTGCTGAACGAGGGAAAAGGCCCAGGACTGAGCCCAAATTGGCTAAGTCTGTGAAACTTCACCTCAACCGTGCCCATATGCTCTGTTGATGGATCTTAACAAAATTTAATGATCCTTAAACATAATTCTATGTTGATATTAGTCTCATATAAGACTAACGTATTCTTAGTTAAAATAAATTGAGCCCAAATACTCATATATTTAAGTTGACCTTAATCTAAAACCAGATTAACGGTCCTTAAATAAAATAAAATATCTTTTGAACTGATGGACCATACAACCTAGGTTCAGACACCAAATCTAAAATATACGGATTTGAACTAATCCGCGCCCTACGGGCGACGACATAAATTAGTTTCCGTATATAATCCACGGGCAACCAAAAATAAAACAAACATAACACAACATGAAGTGACCTACCGGAGTAGGAAAAAGTTGTTATTGCAACACGATAACGTAATTAACTATAGGGGCTTGCGCCTGCAGGGAAGAGCGTTCCCACAATAAAAAAAACCCTTCACAAATGAGGGAGAATATGATAAAGTCTGCCACAACGGTCGCATCTATCCAAACCTCCGATATACGGTATTATAAATCAACTTGGTATTTTCGGAGAGGTGGATGGATCTGTCCAATAGTATCTGCCTCCAAATTCAGGCTAGACGTCTCAACATCTGTCACGCCCCGCTTCCCAGAGTGCGCTAAGATAGGCACGTGACAGAGCCAACCATGCAACCTGTGGATAAGAAAAATCCCTCCACAGTCATATTACGGCTGTAGAGATATCAAGAACAGGAAAGTAAATAAACTATCTAGTACATGTCCATGAGCCAGAATAAACGAGTCAAGAAATAATATGCGGAAGCAATAAATCCAAGTAACAATAACATTTGGAAAGTAAGAAAATAACTAACTGGATACTAAAAGGATCCTCACTGCTCGGCCTGACGGCGGAAATACTCTTGATCAGCTTGCGACAAAGGTAGAGGATCTGGGCCATACAAAACCCAGACGTCAGTGCGTCATAATATTGACAATAATATAATCAGGGGGTAACAAGTCATGCAGGCATGAGTATGAACAGTAACAAGTCATCAATAACAAGTAACAGTAACATGAATATAAATCAGTGAACATGATATAAACAGGAGAAGTGCAGTGAGTAGTCTAAACTGTGCTATAGGGTGATCTACTCTAAAATTATTCAAAATCAATGAATATAATCCTCATCGTAACCCATCGGTCTATGCCCCGTTCATTCCCCATGGGACCACGGTAAAATGATGTAATAGACTGTGAGTCTATGTCCCGTTCATTCCCCACGGGACCATGGTAAAATGATATAATAGCCCTTTGAGTTACGTTCAGCTACATTCTTGATTTCCCCATACCCCCAAGTTATGTGTGTAAGTCAGGTATTTATAAATCTGAGACTAATGCCAACATAGGATCAAGCAGGAACATGTTTGTCTGTACAGACAACAGGATGTGTCCATCGGGACAACATGTCACGATTGTCGGCATTAGAAACAGGATCAGGTAACATGTCAAGTAGTGATATATCAGGTCATGTCAGGCAGTGTATATGTATAAAGTTATGTCAAGTAGTGGTGTATCAGGTATCAAGTCAAGCAGTAGTATATCAGGTCATGACAGGTAGTGCATATGTGTCAAGTGGATGCTCATACCAAAACTGTAGTAAGTACGGATGCACGGTAAAGCATGGAAGCACAAATATTTTGTCAGGGGTTACATCATGACTATGTAGGATGCACAATTATCAAGCATGGTGCACTAATACAACAGTAACATGAAAGAATATGGTCTCGGTGTGCAACTAGATATGTAATAAACTGTACGGATACAGACGGATACTATAAAACTGTAAATCGGTAAAATTTGCTGAATATTAAAATACAAGCACTGTTATTTATTAAATAGATATTGGTATAATAATATTAACATGGATAACATATTCAAACCGATTAATAATTATAAAAGTGGTATTGATTAACCATGCACAAGAAAGTTCCGTTCAGAAATTCAGCGTCACCCTGATTTGTAAAATAACTTAAAAATAACAAACGTTCTCCAAAAGGGACGTGTCTTATACCAAAACAAAGATAATTCAATAAGGTTTTCATTTTTATAAGTATAAGCATCTCAGGTTGTCCCTACAAAAAGCTATGAACATTCGAAGTTGAAAGTTTGCTGCTGGAATTTCCCTGGACAGCAGTTTAGAGATATTTTCATTTGCATTTTACATTATTTAAACAATTTATTTTGCAAGTAAATATTTCATAGAGTTATAGTATTCTGAGTTAGCTTCGTAACTAACTAAAGAACGTATACTAATGATTTTTCTATGATTTATAATGAATTTTATAAGGTAAGGTGTACAGTAAATTTCAGATTTGTCGTATCCGCTTTGCGACGACGTTTCATGTGTAAATTATAATATTTTCAAATGTATACATTATAAAATGCAGATTATAAACTAATTAAAGATAATAATAAGAAATATTACGACGATATATATTTTAAATGATATGGATGCAAACGGATATCACATAATCGTAAAATGATAAACTAACATGTGCGGAACATATAACTAAGCAATATGAATTGTAACTATTCAATTTGATATAGTATATGATAGTATAGTATGTAACAAGATAAGTTTTCATGACCTAGATCTGAAATGATATGAATGGATGCAAACGGAACATCAAAAAGTTATAAAACTAAATAACAGGTGCATGATTTTAAATACAGGTATTCCATTTGTTAAAAATAAATGCGTCTAAAGTAATGTAGCATGTAATTAAGATTGGTTTGCATGCCCTAGATCTGAAATGCACTACACAAATGTAAACGGAACGTCGAAAGGCTGTAATATGAAACATGGGATGCTTGATTTAAAATACAGGCGTGATATTTATTTAAATAAGTATATAATGAGTTATATAGCATGTAGCAAGATTAACTTGCCTAGACGGAACAAGAACGGATGTGTACGGAACGTCCTTCGTCGGCGAAATGTCGCGACGCGCGTACGGTACATGGAACGGTTCCAAACAACGCACGAGGGTGATCACACAAGTCAGGTACGTTCACTGGATCATTCGGATCGTCAGCGACGAGCACGGCTCCGGCGGTGATCACCGAAATCAAGAAAAAGAAAGAAGAAAGAAGAAGAAGTAAGAAGAAGAGGCTGTATATTAAATAAGGAAAGAAAAATTAAATAAATAAAATATATATAAATATATATATATATATATATATATATATATATATATGCAGAGGAGAGAGAGAGAAAGGGGTCGTTAGTTTGTTAGGAAGTTAGTTTAGATTCAAATTAAAAAATCTTTTATTAGCTAACTAAATTTTAATTTGTATCAATTTATAAAATTAATATTATATAAATAAAATTTGATATTCTGGTAAATACAAACATAGTCCAAAACATGCCAGGGTCAGGTCTAAAATTCAGTTTTAAAATACGAAAAATATACATATCGACCAAAATAAAAAAAATGGATGTCCGGATAACGAAAATGCATACCCCAAAGAACGGATGCACGCACGTGCGCGTAGCCATCCAAACAAGTCTGTTTCACTGAACGGGACGAGAACAAGATGCGCGGATGCTACCACGGGACTAGGGGTATCATGCAGGCCATGCAATGTATTTTTAAAATATTTTATGTGACTTAAAATGTTATATTGTAAAAATGCAAATGCCAGATAAAATGCCAGTATGCACTAAACATGAAAATGCACCAGTCTACATAACAAGTCAGGATAATTCATAAATATGAATCAAATAAGTTCAAGCAAGCGGGTCGGGTCGAATGCAATATAAAATGTAAAATACTATTCGCACCAAAAACACGATAAATCAGGAAATACTACAATTAAGGAAATACGAGAACTGGAATTGGTATAAATGAACTAGGTTGTTACAACATCTTAGTCTAGTCTTCGGTGGTAAAGAGAGGGGTTACGAAAATAAGGCTTATTAGAGCTCTGATTATCAAGATACTCTTTTTCCTCTCTTTTATTGAGGAGGCTCCATCGAAGTATAATTCCCAATGAGGCTTCTCCGTTTCTTCTTTCTCTTCAACCGTGTTGATTGCATATTCATCCATCAGCTCATAGTTTAATGGAGTGTCGACAGAGATTGGGTGTTCAGCGAGAAAATCGGCGATACCATGTCCTTTTACCGCCTTCAGAGGGCAGTATGTAATCATGAACTCCATCAACAGCAGGGCCTTTGTTAAGTCGATAAAATTGCACATTTGATATAACATTTTCCTTACTATTCTCAAATAATAAAAGGTGTTTATTATAAATATAACACATATGAGGGTTTATCTGTAAAAATACTATTTTCATATGTTTATATATTATAATTAACATTATGAAGGAAAGTGTATGCATATAATATTCATATAATATTTTAATAATTTAAATATGCATATCATATCAAATATCCTTAATCAATATTCTTAATATATAAAATATCTTATAAATGGTTAGGAGAATATCTCAATAAAATAGGGAATATTACTAACATTACTCATTGTGATATTGTGCAGCAATTATATCAGGCTAGAATCAGGAAATCCGAGATATCGAGATCAAATCTGCCGAAATATTAAAGTAAATCGAAGAAATCAATTCTAGCAGAGACTAAGAAGAGATTTCCTAAATCCAGATATTAAAAAGATCATCACGTGTCATAAGGAAGAAGCCCTAGAAAACTTAAACCCTAACCCCCTACCCCACCACGGAACTGCGGCCATAAGGGGTATATGGCCGCGGTTCCGCCACAATTATGAAGATTTGGGATTTTGAATTTTTTGGGTAGGATTCTAACGACAAGTTACCATCTTAGGAAACTAAGGTTTCTGGTTTTGGAACTATTTAAAGGACCGAGAGCCTCTTGGAAAATTTAACAAATCTACAAGATCACGAAGTCTCCAAGGCTTACACATCCAGGTTGATCAATCGGCTGTTTATCTACCTCCTTTAAGATAGATCGAGAAGCAAACTAGGTTTTGTATTCCGCTTTCTAAAAGGAACAAAAAGTGTATTTGATCAAGTTGATTAATAAAGGTAGTTGTTTTATTCTTATTGCATTTATTTTCTTTATTTGCATCATGATCTCTATTCGCTCTTCTATCTCCATCATGATTGAATAATTCCCCGCTTGATAGGGTTCGTAGGATTAGGGTAGATCAATGGAAGATGAAGAATTCCTAAACTTCTTTTAAGTCTTATGAAGTTTATAAACTTTAACAAAATAAATGTTAACATGCTAATCGGGCGCACTATCAATTTATTGATAGTCTTGGCCGCGATTTGAGATCAGATTAACAATTGTTTTCTTAAGGGCTAGACATGAATAGAGATCCATGTAAAGATAAGGGTTAAGAGTGGGAACCTTATTCCCTCCGAAAACCCTAATCTTCATGTATCACTATCTATCTAGTTTTAAATCAATCAATAGATAAAAGGAGTAATCTTTATTAGTCTTCCAGAACTATTAAATCCGAACGAACCCTACAAGCCCTCTCCTGATATAAAATCTCATCTTTATTTAAACTAGATCTATTTTCTACTTCCGTGTTTGACGTAGATCTATAATCTATTCTCTACTATATTCATATACTCCTTTCTATCTCTTTTCTCTCGACACATCTAAAGCGAGAATCAAAAGGTTCCATGCATCCCTGAGGACGACCCGTACTCACCACAGCTAGCTACACGCGATGCCGTGCTGATTGCAGTTATTCTACAAACACTTTCAAAAATAAATCATTCAGCCTACTTGGCGAGCCTTCCCGTCAGTATCGCTTTCGTCATGAGATACTTGAGAAGGTCCATTTTTGATATGAGGTACACTTCATGGGCCAATATGTAGTGTCTGAGCATCGTTATCACGAAGATCATCGCCAGGAAATGCTTCTTGATAGGGGAGTAGTTGGTTTCTTCTCCCATTAAGACTCGACTTAGATAATATGTAACACCCTACCACTGTTATACTATATTTTATTTGGGGTATTTTAAATCTTGCGGCAGATTTCTTGATTACTATTGTTTTTGGATGCGGATAGTGCATTTGGTAACTGTGGTTAGTATCCGATCCGATCCGCATGTTTGAAGCTCATCATGGTTCAAGATTACGTCATATATTTTCTAGTAAAAAGGATCCATGCACCATCTAGATTCTATACACATACATAATATATTTTGTATCCGCATATCTTTTAATAATACAAATAATAACCAAATAATATATTTTGATATATAGCATGGCATGTTATCGTACCCTATATCATGTGGTTGCATTCATACATCATGTTCATGTCCTAATTGCTAAAACATACTCGTTTGGATCGCTACGTATATTTACGAAGATCTGCATTTGGGGGTATACATTTTTATTGACCGGATATCGCATCATGGTTTTAACTTTTACATATATTTTCCATAATTAAAAACTAGATTTTTAGAAGAGACCCGGGTATTTTCGGAGCAGTTTGATATTAGCTGTATAATCCTATAATATATATATTATAATATTCTTTTAAAAAACTAACAGTTACTTACATACATACATACATATATATATATATATATATAATATTTATATTAATTATTCTCTCTCTCTCGTCTCGCTGGCTCTTTCTCTAAATCTCCTCTTTCTCTCTCTCTCTCTATATATATATATTATTAACCTAATAAAACCCCTCACCTCCCTCCTCTCTATTTCTTTCCTTCTTTATTTTTGCCCGCGAGAAGAAAACCCTAACCCTAACCCTTGCCCATGCCGGCACCCTCACTACCGACCTCACCTCGACCTCGCCCTCGTCACCACCTCACCTCCGTAACCACCTCCACCTCTTCTCCCCTTCTCATTCTTCACGAAGCCCTGCACCTCGACGACAACCCCCTGCAATAAACTCCAAACCCAGAAACCCACAACCCCTCACCGCCGTTCACCACCATTGACCTTGCTGTCGCTGTCCATCGCCTGCACCATCTCCTCCTCCTCACCTTCGCTCCCTGACACCACAAACCACCCCCACCATCAACCCTCGGCAGCATCCCGACCCTGACACCAACTCAAGAACGCACTTCCACCTCGTTGCGGACCCAGCCATGTTGCTGTCATCCACCGTCGCCGTCATCTCTCCTCTGTTCTAGCCACCACATAGCCGATACAACAGTACCCAGTCTTCTTCTCTTTCTTCTTGTTCTTTTCCCGATCGTTTCTTGATTCTCCGATCATCTCGCAGGAGTTGTGCATGTCGCTGACGATCTGGACGACCCAGTCGCCGTCGTTGTCCAGCCTAGTCACCACATTATGTCACTGATCTTCCAGGTCCAGTCCTGCGCGCGGGAGTTTGCATCACGACGTTATTTTCGATGTCGGACGTAGCATCCGTATCTCGACATGAGATCCGATCAGGTAACATGCTATGTTATTATATCGATATTTATATAGATAAGAATAGTGCATATGTTTTATTATACAGCAAATATTACAGATTTACAGTTTTATGGCATCCATTCATATCCGTACTGATAATCGTTTATCTGGTTGCATGCCGGAACATCATGATATCATTATACTATTACATCAGTACAACATGTTATATAGTTTGCTTCATACATGGTAATGGATGTATAATGGTTATTACAGATTGATACATATGCATCCATGCATCAGTCGTGTTTACCGTGTTCCGATATTGATTACAGTTTCACATTGGGTATCTATTTGGTTGATATACATCACATGATATGTTCACAACACACTATCTAACTTATTACTTGGATATTATTGCTAATGCCAACAATTCTGACATGTTGTCATGATAGACGTAACTTGTTGTCTGCATAGACGAGAACTGTACCTAATTAATTCTGTGTTGGCATTAGATTCATATCGTTAATACCTGACTTGAACACAAACCTGCGGGGAAAAGGGGAAATGAAGAATGTAACCGAAATGTAACTTAAGAGGATATTATTATTGTTTGCCATTTTTCCGGCATTACGGAATAAATATTTGTTTGCCGTTTTTCCGGGTGTTACGGAATAAATACTTGTTTGCTGTTTTTCCGGGCGTTACGGAATAAATACTTGTTTGCCGTGTTTCCGGACGTTACGGAATAAATACTGTTACCGTGGTCCTGTGAGGAATGAACGGGATATATACTGTTGAGTTACGATGAGAATTACATTAATTGATTTCAAAGACTTTTAGAATAGATAACATAGAAGCACAGATTTAGATTACACATCACACACCCATACATACACATAGCTCACTGCTTCATATCCGTGTTTATTATTTATATTCATGTTTAATTATATCATCATATCCTGGTTATTACGATTATTTGATATTATGACGCACTGACGTCTGGATTTTGTATGGTCCGGTTCCTCTACCTTTATTGCAGGCAGATCAAGAGTACTTTAGCAATCAAGTCGAGCAATGAGGAATTGAACGTGTATTATTAGAGATGTTTAGTTTATTTATTTCCGTATTTTTGTTTATTGATGTGAGCCCATATTGGGACGTGTTTCAGATATTGTTTATTGGATCTTGATTCGTTTCCGCTTTATGCAGTTTCTTGATTTTATTTACTGTGGCAAATGGACATGTACTAGATAGATTGTATTTTTCTGTTCTTGATATCCGATAGACAGCCATAATATGACTGTAGAGGGATGATTCTTAGCCACAGGTAGCATGGTTGGCTCTGTCACATACCGTAGTTACGTATTTTGGGTAGCGGGGCGTGACAGGATTTGTTTGGTATCTAAGCCCTAGGATTTAGGGTTACTCGGATTTGGTTCTTTTGTAGTTGGGTATTAAACCCAATACACTAACCAGGAAAGCCGGAATTAGGAACATGTCCTGCCACATTACTATCTTGCCAGTCTTGAATGTATAACTATCTTGTTTATTGAATCCTGTTTACCGTTACTAATCTTCTTCAGTGTCTTGGCTTCAAAACCATGGCGGATAGAGACTTGTGCTCATACCAGAGGCATGTTGCATGTTGATGACGCCGCATTTCTTGGTGTTGTACATGGTATGCTTGAAAACTAGAAGCGGCAAACTGAGCTAAATCAGCGGCAAGCCGATGCTTTCCAGGAGGGTCTGCGGATAGTCCAGCAGTCCGTAGCTGCAGTAGCACCCAGGCCAGCACAACGTGTGGGTACCGTGGCGAACTTCAGAAGGCTCGGTTCGTCCACATTTATAGGATTGGAGGAGCTATTACCAGCGGAACAGTGGCTAGTTGATACAGAGAATCTGTTTGTCACCGCGCAGATTCCAGATGAGAAAAGGGTAGATGTAGTACACATCCAGTCGGTAGATTACACTCGCGAGTGGTGGCTCGTAAAGGAGACTCGCCTGACTAAACCGATCAGTTGGGCAATGTTTTCACGAAGTTTCTTGGAGAAGTTCTTTCCGCGATCTGCTCAAGAAGAGATGGAAGAGAAGTTTATTAGCCTGAAGCATAATGGCGGATCCGTTGATGCGCATGCGGCTGAGTGGACTCGGCTCAGTCCATTTGCGGGGCCTTTGGTTGCCAACGAGGCAGATAGGGTACGAAGGTTTATGTGAAGCTTGGATATGGAGATTCAGAGACACATCATATCTCTGGGATTGACCACCTTCTCCCAAGTTCTCAAGGCAGCCAGGGAGCAGCAGAGTTTATTGGTGAAAGCGAAAGGTACTCAACAGCAAGCCGTCGTAGTGCGGAAGCCGGCGTTTACGCCAAACCGAGCTCCTGTACTCAGAGGCATTCCGGTGAACAAGCGAGGCATTATACCCATGAAGAAGCCCGTTATATCCGATCAGAAAGGAAGTGTGTTTTGTGACTACTGCTAACGACCGGGTCATTTCCGGAGGGAGTGCTGGATGAGGCTTAGGCAGTGTTTGATTTGCGGAGCTACTGATCATCGAATGTATACTTGTCCAACGAGAGTTCAGTGGAAGGGTGATGCTTTGAGAGCACAGCAGAAGCAGATTACTCAGGGGCCTAATCAAGCACGGGCCTTCACTTTGACGGCTGAGGAGGCCAAAGCTTCACCGAAGCTGTTTCAGGTATCGTACTCGTTTATAATTTTCCCGCATTAGCATTATTCGATTCAGGTGCATCCCATTGCTTCATGTTGTCCAAGTTTATTAGTGCACACTCGATTCCACACACGGCCCTGTCTAGTTGCTGGGATATACACACTGGGAATGAGAAAATTATATCTAGTAGAGAGTGCAAGGATTGTTCGATGGTTATTTGTGGACGAGAGTTATTTGCAGATTTCTTGGTGATTGATACTGGCAGCTATGATGTTGTCTTGGAAATGGACTTTCTTGGTACTTTCCACGCTCACATCGATTGCAGGGCAAAGAAAGTGATTTTCCAGATTCCTAGACATCCAGAGTTTATATTTTCGGGAGGTAGTAGATCTGTCGGGCTTGTCGAATTTAGAGCTAGGCCGACTAGTGTCGTTCTTTCATCGATGGAAGTAAACAAGGAGGAAGAGCTAATAGTAGTTCGGGGGTTTATGGATGTGTTCGAGGACATCTCGTGTTTACCGCCAAAACGAGATGTGGAGTTGGCGATTGATCTTATTTCTAGAGCAGTGCCGATTTCAAAGCTTGTTATCCAATGGCGTCAGTGGAATTGGAAGAAGTAAAGAAATAAGTTGCTGAATTACTAGAGAAGGGTTGGATTCGCAGCAGCAATTCACCCTGGAAGCTCTAGTTCTTCTAGTCAAGAAGAAAGATGGCACGCGGAGGATGTGCATCGATTATCGAGAATTTAACCGGGAGACTATTAAGAACAATTACCCAATCCATCGCATCGGCGAATTATTCGATCAACTTAGTGGCACGAGGGTATTCTCGAAGCTGGATTTGCGATCCGGATATCATCAAGTTCGGGTGAAATCAGAAGATATTTGCAAGACAACGTTCTGAACTCGATATAGGCATTACGAGTACTTAGTGATGCCATTTGGAGTTACTAATGCACCGGCAATATTTATGGACTTGATAAACCGAATCTTTTCACCATATGTGGACCAGTTCGTAGTGGTGTTTATTGATGATATTCTGGTCTATTCGAGGAGTAAAGAAGAGTATGCATAACATTTGAGGATCGCATTGCAAAAGTTGAGACAAGAAAAGTTATATGCTAAGATGAGCAAGTGCGAGTTTTGGCTCGAAGAAGTGAAGTTCTTGGTTCATGTTGTATCCGGAGATGGAATTGCCGTTGACCCTAAAAAGATTGCAGCTGTTCATGATTAGCCAATTCCAAAGAACATAGGGGAGATCAGAAGTTTTCTTAGGCTTGCCGGATATTATAGAAGGTTTGTGGTGAACTTCGCTCGAATATCTGAACCATTGACCAAGCTAACTCGAAAGGAGGTACCGTTTGTACGGACGGAGAAATATGCGTCAACCTTTGAAGCGTTGAAGCAAAAATTGACCACCGCTCCTATCTTGATAGTGCCATATGGTTCAAGAGGGTTGGTTATTCATAGTGACGCATCTGGGAATGGCTTGGGATGTGTTCTAATGCAGCATAGGAAGATTATGGCTTATGCGTCGAGACAATTGAAAACCCATGAGAAGAACTACCCAACTCATGATTTAGAGCCAGCAACTATGATTTTCGCTTTGAAAATTTGGAGACACTACTTATTGGGCGAAAGGGTAGAAGTATTTACCGATCACAAAAACCTAAAATATGTGTTCACACAGAAAGAGCTCAACATGAGGCAGCGTAGATGGTTGGAGCTGATGGCCGACTATGATTTTGATCTAAAATACCATCCGGGAAAAGTTAATGTAGTGCCAGATACTCTAAGTCGGTTGCCAGTAATACGGATGTTAACTTCATAGAAGGAGATTATAGCCGATCTTCAGAGGTTCGAGTTGGAGATCGTACTACCGCATTCTTCGGGACAGTTGATGCAATTGCAAGTACAACCATTCTTGATCGATAAAATTAAAGCAGCGTAGTTGCACGATCCAAGGTTGCAGAAGTTTCGAGAACAAGTAGAAGTGGGTCTTCGAACGGACTTGTTAATTCATGAAGATGGTTCGTTACGATATGGTAGTCGTCTATGTGTGCCTAAAGGAGATGTTCGTGAAGAAGTCATGACGGAGGCTCATAGTTCCGCATATTCCATACATCCAGAAGGTACAAAGATATACAGAGATCTACGACAATATTTCTGGTGGGAAGGCATGAAAAGGGAGATTGCTCGCTATGTATCGAAGTGCTTGATGTGTCAGCAAGTCAAGACTGAACATCAAAAGGTAGCTGGTTTGTTACAACCACTTCCAATTCCTCAATGCCATGGATTTCGTGACAGCATTACCACCGAGTCTATAGGGCAATAATGCAGTTTGGATGATTGTTGATTGATTGACCAAGGCAGCTCATTTTATACTATTTCGAGTTGGTCAGTCGACGGAAGTTTTAGCAGAGCGATACAAACAGGAGATTGTGAGATTTCATGGAGTACCGTGAGCATCGTTTCCGATCGTGATACCCAATTTTTATCGCACTTTTGGAGGTGTCTACAGGAAAGTTTGGGGGCTCGCTTGAAGTTTAGCACAACTTATCATTCTCGGACAGATGGCCAGTCTGAAAGAACGATCCAAACTCTTGAAAATATGTTGAGAGAATGCATGTTACACTTCAAGGGTTCATGGGAGGTTCATTTGCACTTGGTGGAGTTTTCTTATAACAACAGTTTCAGGAGACTATACAGATGGCTCCATTCGAAGCATTGTATGGTCGCAAGTGTCGCTTGCCTGTCTGTTGGGACGATGTAGGAGAAAGAAGATTATTATGACCGGATCTTATTGTGCAAACGGTGGAGAAAGTTAGTGTGATCCGAAATCATATGAAGGCGTCACAAGATTGACAGAAAAGTTGGGCTGATACAGGACGAAAACCTCTAGAGTTCGCATTTGGTGATCATGTATTCTTGAAGACATCACCGACCAGAGGAGTGATCCGATTTGATAGTCTAAGCAAGCTTAGTCCTCGATTCGTGGAGCCTTTCGGTATCATCGAGCATTGTAACGACCTTGATTTTTCTGTACAAAATTTTTCTTCTTAAAGTACAGAAAGGAGTTTGCAAGTCTGAACACAATTTAAAAGTAATACTTGCTTAAGAACAGCAAGAAACAAGTTGTAGCTCACTGGTAAAGCCTATACACTGCTGTGACATAGCCCATATGTTCGAATCCCATCAGCCACATATATTTTTACTGATTTTTCTTTTAAACTTTTTGGAAGCACAAAAATTTACACGTGCAATACACGTAAAATGAAAAGCCACAGAAAATCAAACATGTGCAAATTAGAGTTAACACCAGCTAGGACACATGGCAAGAATCCAAGCCCTCATCTCACACTTTTGGCCGGTGAGATTTGCCATAGGGCCGGCACCACCGGGCCCCTTGTAGGGTATGGTCCCCGTTCTCTGCATATTAAAACCTTTGGCCTACCCCACTACCCCTGTTCTGTTTGATTTCCTTGAAAATTAACAGAGAATTAAAATGAAGCTTTAAATCCAATTTTTAATGCATTTTTAATTCTTTCTTCAATTCCTAAACCCTAATTTCATCCTATAAATACAACTCCATACTTTAGCCCTCTTCATTCTGAAATCTATTGCCAAAATTCTCAAAAAAATTCTAAATCTAAGAAGAGTACAAGTGGAGTTAGCCCTAGGTCAAATTTCCGGCGAGGATTCGAAACGTTTTCGGCGACTTCGCGACTACACGAAGGATACCATTCTCTTCCTCTACCTCCCCTCTATCCTTTTAACTTGTAAGTCCCATCTTCCCTTTTCTCTTTCTGCCATAAAAATTCTTCTTTTCAAAACTTGTCGGTAAGTGGAGTTATACCGACATTCTATTCTATAATCTTTAAAATTATAATTTCTCGTAGGAATCACTCATCCATATTACTATACCTTGCTCATTAATCATGGAACAAATAATTAGAACAATTTCCATCTTAAAATATCATGTTATGTAACTTTAAATTGCATTTTTCGTTTAAATAGCACAAACTTTACATATGACATCTTTTAATTATTTTTGCTTAGCATACCTTTAGAAAACCTCATGAAGTAATGACCTATCTCTCACATACACACATCTTGACATAGCACGATTCTCTTAAACAATTTTTTTGTGGAAAAATATGACTTTTCATTAAAATACATTAAACTATTAAAAACCGGATTTCTTTAAATTGTGTTGTTTAATTCTTTGCGATTATGTCTATACAACCCATTTTGGGGAACCCGGTTTAGATGGTATGGATTATCGCATATTCTCAAGACTAGTAGAGTGAGATGCAGACCTCCTCATGGAGCATACGATCTCGATAGGATTTTAATACAATTTTTAAGAAAAGTGAAGATTTCTATTTAATAATAAAAATTTATTTTTAATAATTATATAAATATTATCAAACCACATATTTTTAAGATATTATTAATTTCCATGTTTTCTAGAAAATAAAAGAATTACAAGTTTCATGAAAATACCATCAAGTATCAATACAAGTCAAACTTTACACTAAAATACCATGAACTATTCAAGTTTCACTAATATACTTCATTCTTTAAAAATTTACATCTATGAAAACCCTAAATAACATAAATAAATACTTGAGGTTTATTTTGAAAGTATACTAAAAATATTTTTATTAAAACCCCTCAAGTTATATTAAATTACAATAAGGACCGTAGTAAATATAGGTTTAAGCAGGACCAATTCTCTTGAAGCTCAGGGAGCCAGAGAAAGTGGCTTCTTGCCTATTTAAGGTAGAAAACTAAAACGTGGTTATCAATGGTAATTGTCTTGGAAAATGACACAAATCCTGTCGTCCATGTGCAACAGTTACCGATAACACCAAAATCTAATTCAGGATCCAAATCTGTTTAAGTGTTTGACTCAATCCGAGTCTCAGTCTAATCTGAATGCAATCCAAACATGAATCCAATCATAACTCCAATTCAACATGAATCTAATATACCAAACATGAACACTTGAACCTAAACATGAATACCAGAACAATATCAACATGACTTACTTGATCGAACCATGGCTATATCTTGACATGACTACATGACTAACGTTTACATCCTGAATCAGTTTACATAAACAACTTATACCATGGTCTCGGCAAGTCTAATAACTACAAATCAATAAAATCAATACAATATACACTACGGGGTTTTAACGGGATAGACTGGTACGGAATGTATTAGAAGTGGAACGAGATGGTCACTAAAAGACACTATATGAACATCCGTGCCGTTGTCCCATGGTTTTGTCGACGGGGCCTTGTACTATGGGTTACCATAGTCTACGGGATAAGTTGGACTCCTTTCGTATACACTGATACCTTCTGTACCAAGTTACAAACAACTACGTTAACATAACAAACAGATAATTTACCAGTTCTATTCTCTTTACTTGTCTATTCCATTCTATCTTTTGGGTACCAAGCGCTAGTTCGCTGACGACATTCCTGTTTCTTCTTTCTTTAGAATATTCGTCAAGAGGACCCGACCCTCAGGAGACCGAGCCCAGCCAAGACGATTTGGAGCAGATCACCGAGCAACACGACTTCTAGGCTTTTACTTGTACTTATTTCTTTTCAGTTTATATGCCACTGTTTAGGCATCACTTTCCGTCATTATACTTTACTTTTCAGTTGTATGTAAAGAATGATTATCAATAAAAAGTTGTTGTTTTATTACATCTCTTGTTATTATTGTGTTATTTACTTATATTGCTTATTTACGCTTAACATGTTTACTTCTGAGTAAATACGTCACGGCCCGCCACGTCTCTTTTTCCGTACACTGGGAAGCGGGGCGTGACAAGCGTGTTGGAGAGGTAGTGTATCGATTGGCTTTACCACCATCCTTGGCGGGTGTTCATGACGTGTTTCATGTATCTCAACTCCGCAAGTATGTTCGAGATGAGACGCACATCCTAAATCACTCAGAGCTGACAGTAAGGGAAGATTTAATATATGAAGAAAGACCAATGACGATTGTGGATCGATGAGACAAGGTCCTCAAGAATAAAGTTATTTCCCTAGTACTTGTTTCATGGGGGAATCGTTCGCATGGAGAGTCTACTTGGGAACGTGAAGACGAGATTCGATATAAATTTCACACCTATTTTCTTAGATCCGTGTTTTCTTGTCTTTTCTTGTTCTCGAGGACGAAATTCTTTTGTAGTTGGGTATAATGTAACACCCTAGCACTGTTATACTATATTTTAATTGGGGTATTTCAAATCTTGCGATAGATTTCTTGATTACTATTGTTTTTAGGTGTGGATAGTGCATTTGGTAACTATGGTTAGTATTCGACCCTACCCATATGTTTGAAATCCATCATGGTTCAAGATTACGTCATATATTTGCTAGTACAAAGGATCCATGCACATCTAGATTCTATACACATACATAATATATTTTGTATCCGCATATCTTTTAATAATATAAATAATAACCAAATAATATATTTTGATATCTAGCATGACATGTTATCGTACTGCATATCATGTGGTTGCATCCATACATCATGTTCATGTCTTAATTACTAAAATAAACTCGTTTGGATCGCTACTGTTAGTGTATATGCCCTAGGGGCCATTATTGTATCATACTAGTTTGTATATTACTTAATGGAAGCTTGGGATATTCACATGTATATAACAGTCTTGCTAAACATGGTAGTATGCTACTTGGTTTTTCTATCTTAATATGTGAGTATACGTATTGATAAAGCTCTTAGGATCTTGCTTGACTACCAGCGTTGTGATGGCAGTCACACTAGTGGGGGCTGGGTAGTCTACAAGCACATCTTTATTCAGGTCCCTAGTCGTTGGATTATCGAGACAGGGCATCGATACTCCGGAGTAGACTGGTGTGTATGCTTCTCATCCCAGTTGGGGAGATGGTCTGTCCCACAGCCGTCAGTACGTAGTACTGGAGATAGTATGCAGGTGCTCGTTAGGTTACGGGTACACCGGACAGGACTCACAGGGAACTGTTGGTTGGTTTTATACCAGTCGTCAGTGAACAGTTCCCAGGTGACATGAGTACAACATAGTCCGCAGACTTGACATCGCTACTTCGCCTCGAGTGTGTCCCACTGTTCTTAGATTGCTACCCTACCACGGCTCAAAGGAGTCGTGCAAACAGGTAGCAGTTGGGTGCAGTCCCGAGCACTTGGAGGCAGTGACGGTTAGACAGGATTCGTCTCTCCCGATATTGGGGGTTGATATCGCGCTGTGTCTGAGAGCCATTACGCAAAGTCCCTGGCCAGGGCAAGCGAGATTTGCTGGTAGGTTCCAGTAGTTTCTCAGGGTGTAATGGGCTTCGCTCCGACACGACTTATACCGCTATTAGGGGACTGACGCTTGCCGCCCCCTAGGCCCGATATGCGATAGTCTTAGACGAACGGACTGGACAGTACGGAGATTGTCACATCAGACTCAGTAGGAGTTCGGATGGGTTTCCTCATCGGCCTTCTTATCGACATCTACCTGGGGACCGTTACGTACAGCTAGTGCCGCTTGCGGTCTGTGGTTAAACCCACTGCCAGCGTAGTAGTCGAGTCTCTAGAGTCCCACGCAGAGAGTTTCCCTACTCCAGGCGAAACGATATAGAGGTCGTATGGTTTTACGACAAGGGTTCGGACGCATACGTGCATTTACGCACATACGACTTTCGGACAGTTTTTACTAGTCGAATTTGGTTTAAGCCAGTTACTGGTATCCGGTTATTGGATTTATACAGTCTAAAGTTTTTTCGTATTTTTGCGGAAAGGAGGGGCGTTCTCGTAATTGCGCGAGAAGCTTCTAGAAGGTGGTGACTAAGGGGGTTTAGGTGGCATATACAATGAATGTGATTAGTGAGTCATATGGATGATTCATCCATGTCATTAATGCTTCATAATTGCTTAATGACTCATGGATGTGAATCACCATTAGATATTTATCAAGCATGGTTGTAAAACATTATCCTTTCTTTTCTTGATTAAAAGAAATGCTTGATATATATTATGATAACTCATTATTCTCACTTCATTATTATTCTCACCTTCTCTCTCCTCAAGCTCTCTCTCTTCAAACCCTAATCCTCCCCTCTCATGTGTTGAGTACAAGGATTAGTTAGACTACTTAATCCATAATCATACTCTATTTCATCTAGGTACTTTGATTAGCACTTAAAGATACCTAGTTGCCTCAAGTTTAGAGGCAAAGCTTGGAGTTTAGCTCTCGTGGTGGATCGTCTACTACTTGGAGAAGGCCGAGGAGGAGGTGGAGTTCGTAAAGACGAAGGACACGGTTCTTTAGGTATAATCCCTTTACATAGTAGTTGTTAACTTCTATGTTTGATGTTAGTTATCGTTTAGCTTCGATTCATGCGGTTAGTCGATGTTTAGCATAAAAACAAGATCGTTTTTCATATTTCCGCCTCCCCGCAAGTCGTGGGGTGTTGTACATCGACTTACAGTGGTATCAGAGCCTCGCTAAACAATAATTAACTCACTTACAAAATTGTATGAATTTCGAACGGAAAAAACAAAACCGGAAAACTCCGAAATCATGTGTTTCTGTCGATTTTTAAAAGAGGTCCAAAAATTTTTCAGGGACCTTCAGAAAGCCTTAAATGATAGTAGAAGAACACCCAAGAAAATTGGGATCATGAATCGGCTAAAGCGCCGCGGAACCGCCACGGATCCCACCGATCCGCCGCGATTCCGCCGCCGAGTTGCCGATTCATCATCCCAAATTTCCTGTGTTGGTTCTCTGTGATATTTGGAATTTTCTGGAAGTTTTTAATTTTTGCTCAGGTTTCAGATTTACAGAGAAGTAATGGAGCAAAATTAAATGCGTTTAATCGATCGAAATTATACAGTATTTGCTTGTTGGATTATATCTGTGTTTGTATAATGTGTTCGTAAACCTCCCCTAACTTCTAGTATGTCGGTTGGCAGGGGGTTGCACATTTCTGTAATGGTTTTTACTGTTTGTGGATATGAACTGTATTGGACTGTTGTGATATTTAGCCGGGGTTATGTGATGGGTTATTATTTAATTCATTTGATGTAAATGTAATTTGTTGTAATATTATTTTGCGGGGCACATCCAGGTTGCGGTTGTAGCCACCGTTGTATTATTTCATTTTACTGTTTTTGCTCCTAGGACAGACCCAAGGTGGGGTGCACAAACTGCCGGGTGGGTAGTTTGCCGTACCCGTTGAGGTCTTGGGTGGGGTAATGGCTATTCATCACAACTGTGTAATCCGTCTTTTTTTGCAGGCTCAAAACAAACACGGATTACTTGTAAATCCAATAAAGTTCATCTGTGATCTGGAATGCCTATTATTGCGTCTGACGAATGTACAATATCTATATATGATAGCTATTTAGACGTCACTTATGTTTTACACCTGCGCTAGCCCAGCCCCCGCTCTGTCGTTAGTTAAGTAACCTAACGGGTGATGACGGGACCCCGTGGCGAATGCGGATGGCATAAGAGGACGTTGTATTTTCGTTGTTTTTTGCAATGATAGGTTAATGATGGGACGCATTATTTATAATGCAAAGTAAATAAACTAAAAGTTTAATCGTTGGAACAATTTAAAAGAAACCACTCGGTTAATTTTAAAAACAGATATTTTTAAATACGGAGCTTTAACTACTCCTTTTTAAAAGCTATCAGGTTCCTTCGGTTATATCAAGTTCACTACGTTCACGGTTTCGCCAAAACCATTCGTAGCCCTCCGTTATTTCATCTGGGTATTCAGTAGTATTCAAGCTATGTATTTTGACCTAACGCCAAGGCATAGTGTTTGGTAGCTACTGGGTATTCATTTGTTGCATAGATAGATGAGTTAGTTTGGGACAGTCGTATTATCATTTTGGCCGAACGTTAAGGATATATACGGATGGGTTCAAATTGACAAGATAATGATGGGTAGAACTTGACATGTGCCTTATGACATTTTGACCTAACGCCAAGGTCATAAGAGCATGGGGCAAAAACTTATATCGGGAATTTCTAAAGAAACTGAAATTTGCAAAGAGATGCATACCATTTGGAGTTTGATGAATGTTGGTAGCATTCCTTCAACATTATCATACAATGATATTTGGATCCCGATCCTACTGTGAGTATATGCTACTTATCAGGATATTCGTCACTTAACGATCAATGCTATAAACCAAGTAGGTGTCAAGAAAAGTGTCAGCGGGGTTACGCCCCCAGAGAAAAGAGGTTCTTTAATTAAGGAACTTCGCGAAAGCGTTGGAAAACCTCCCTCGAAGTATTGACACTGGCCTGGCTGAACGGTTAAGCAAGAATTGTACAGTGAGAATAGTCCTGGCTAATTCTTCTTTTATGGTTTGAGGAAGGATTCGAGAAACAGTAGGAGCCATCCAGTTTAGATAAACTAAAAACCACTCTAAACTTGCAAGAGCATCATGCTAAAGAGTTTTCTTCTCTCTCTCCTAATTGCAGCGACCCTGAAAATGACTAGACTTAAGTTACTTTTAGAGAAAAATATACTGACAGGGCCAAACTATAAAGATTGGCTGCGGAATGTCAAAATGGCTTTGACCTATGACAAATTAGGGTACGTACTCACCGCTACGGCACCTGCTGTCCCTGGTCCCAAATGCAGTAATGCGGATAAGGAAATCCGCAAAACCTGGGATTTCGATTGCGCGAAAGCCAAGTGCATCGTGCTTGCCTCGATGAACAATGAACATCAGAGGAGGCACGAGGATACGGAACTAGATGCCATATTTCTCCATACAAAGGAACTTTATGGAGAGCAATCTCGTATAGCAAGATACGAGACCTCTAAGAACTTGTTTCGAGCGAGGTTGGCTGTCGGGTCATCCGTAGGAGAATATGTCCTAAAGATGATCGGCTATATAGAAGAGCTCGCAGACCTTGGGACAACTTTGGATAATGAGCTCTATACAGACCTTATTCTCCAGTCCCTTCCTCACACCTACGCCCAGTTTATCCTGAACTTCAACATTCAAAGAAAAGAAGTTGAACTTCCGGAACTCCTGAACATGTTAAGGAGTGCAGAGGGCACCTTGCAGAAGGCAAGGGAAACACCCTCTATGTTTGTTGGCGGTGCATCTTCTTCCGGGTCCAAGGCTAGGGCCAAAGGAAGGAAGAAGAAGGCCGCCCTCAGACCTAAAGGAGGTGTAAGTAAGGTGGGAGGGAAGGGAAAGAAAAAGTTTGCGGTACCGGTAGTTGGCCAGGATGAGTGTTTCCATTGTCACAGGAAAGGGCACTGGAAGAAGGATTGCAAGGCGTGGAACGCCAAGAACCAGGAACCGAAGCAAGCTGTGGCTTCGACTTCAGGCGTGTTTGTAATTGAGAATTGTCTGTCGATCAACTCTACTTCCTGGGTATTGGATACCGGATCAGGATCTCATATTTGCAATTCATTGCAGGCACTGAGAAACCGTAGAGTGCTGAAGGAAGGTGATATGACCCTAAAGGTTGCTAACGGAGCTAGCATGGGAGCTGCGTCCGTCGGGGATTATCACCTAGGATTGACGAGTGGACACATTTTGGTTTTACATAACTGTTTTTTTGTATCAAGCTTAACGTGTAATATCATATCAGTTTCCTTGTTATCAAATAGAGGTTATGATTTCACGTTTGTAAGAGATGTTGTTAACATCCACCTTAATCATGGTTTGATTGGGTCCGGTACACTAAATAACGGTATATATGTTTTAAACCAACTCCAAATTTTCAATGTCCAGAACACACTAAAAAGAAAGTCTCCAGATTTAAATAAAGCTTTCTTATGGCATTGTAGACTGGGTCACATCAATGAGAGAAGGTTGACTAAGTTGCATAGAGAAGGATATCTGGACTCGTTCGAATATCAAACTTATGACACTTGTCAATCTTGTCTCAAAGGAAAGATGACAAAGACTCCATTTACTGGACAAGGAGTAAGAGCGAGCGAGCTTTTAGGACTCATACACAGCGATGTATGTGATCCAATGTCTACACATGCAAGAGGTGGTTTTTCCTGTTTCATTACTTTCACGGATGATTACTCAAGATACGGATTCATTTATCTGATGAAACATAAATCCGAGGCTTTTGAGAAATTCCAAGAGTATAAGAATGAAGTAGAAAACCAAACCGGCAAAAGTATCAAGACACTTAGATCTGATCGAGGTGATGAATACTTGAGTGCCGAGTTCCTAGGTTACCTAAAAGAGAAAGGAATCCTCTCTCAGCTTACTCCTCCATACACTCTGTAGGGTTCCTTGGCACTCTCAAGAGGTCTCACAAGGCCTCAACCATGCCAATTTCAAAAATTAGAGGTGCCGAGAAACCCTAATACGGATCGTTGGCTAGAAGTTTACGCGAAACTAGAACTAGTTAACAATTTAACTATGAGTTAAACGGAAATACAACCTTTGTAGATCCGGTGCTCCACCTCCATAGCTCCGCAATGAAGTCTCCTCGCTGTCCAAATAGAAACCCGGGCTCTAGTGTCGGCTTCATCGGAGAAATGGGCGGGCAAGGTCGTCGGCTTCGTGCCGAAGATGATCTACGTCGAGGCATCACAAGATCAAGCTCCCACTTCACCAAGTCATGAAACTTGTGAAGAAAACACACTCTACTACTTGGCAAGAGGTAGAGGATGAAGAAATAGGAAGTGGGTTTACTTTAGAATTGGATTTCTCACTCATTTTCAAGAGTTGCCATTGATGGAGGAAGGTTTCTTCTTCAAGAAGAAGAAGAAGAAGATGAAGATATTATGATAAGTTATTTTGTAAAAAGAAAATAATAAGAATACTTATCATATATCAACCATGGTCAAGTGTAGAGAATAAATCATGGTTTGTGGGAATGGTTAGGGTTAAGCATGGAGACAAAATGAAGCTTCAACATGCATCCAAAGAAAGCTACCATTTTTCTTTATGCTAATAATTTTCCAAAAAGAATAAATAAGTAAATAAATGAATAAGAAAATAAAAACCCTAACCATTACACAACTATGGTTTAATCTTTACACAAACCCAAGTTAGCATGCATCATCAAACATGATACAAACTTGTGCACAAAAATATATCACATATACAATGTGCACAAACAAGTGAGAAAATCCATTTAATGTGAACCAATACTAGTTAATGCAAAGTAATATATAAAATATATAATTATACATTAAATCATTAAATCAACACTTGATTCAATGATCCGGTCATGTCGAACACAACCGACTAGTATTCAATGTATCGACTTATCGAATCAACGCTTGAATCGATAACTAGGTTATATCGCATACAACCATTCGATACATTCATCCCAAGAATAGAATATGGTATCACATACACGCATTATTCTCGGTCCCGCACATATCTTATATGCGCTCCTATTTCGTTTCGCTTGAGCCAGGAAACCTCTGTGTAGGACTCTAAAGACTCGTCAATACGCCGGCAGTAGGTGATGATCATATCAAACACCCACAAGCCGCAAGCGGTCTGCTAAACGTAACGGCCACCCGGGTATTGAGCAATCAGAAGATCGACGAGCAAGCCCGCTCACACTCCAGTGAATCCAACCAGTAACACTACCGTACAGTCCGGTCTCGTCGTCTGATATGTCGCATATCTTGCCTAGGGGTGGTAAACGTCAAACCCCAATAGCTCGATAAGTCGTGTCGATATGAGGTCTATAACAGTTCGAGAAACTACAGGTAACACTTACCAGTAAATCTCAGCAACCCTGGCCAGGGATTTCTGGTTATAGCCAATCGAACACAGTGCAACATCAACTCCCTATACCGGGTGAGACGAATCCCCTCCTATCGCTCATTGCCTCCATGTGACTCGGGACTGTACCCAAAAACCACCGTTTTCCACGCCCTCTTGGACGTGGTAAGATAGAAATCAAAGCACAGTGGGAACCACACAAGATTCTATGACGATCTCGGGTTAACAGACTACTCTGTACCAGTGTCACCAGAGAACTGCCATCTGACGTAAGGTATAATACCATCTGGGAGTTCTCGGCGAGTCCGTCCAGTGTACCCAGTCTCTACTGAGCACCCGTATATCATCTCTGATGTCAAACACCAATGGATATAGGATCATCCATCGCCCATCTGTATGGGTCGAGAAGGTATACGCTAGTCTACTCTGGTATATTGATGCCCCGTCTCGATATACCCTCGACTAGGGACCTTGAAGGATGTACTTATGGACTACCCTGTCCCCACTAGTATGATCCGCATCATAGTCCAGGTAGTCAAGTACACATCCTAAGGGCTTTACTAACATGTAACAGAGAGACAATCAGTATACACGTTAAGATAAAGAGTAACCAGATAGCATACTATCATGTCGAGCAAGAAAGTCCTCCCTATATACGTCCCAGCATCCACTACAATATACATCCAATGTACAGTAATGGCCTCTAGGGCATACATATAACTAACAATCTCCCACTTGCACTAGGGCCATCTGTAGCAGTGGTTGTAGTATCTCATACTCAACCATCCCAAAAAAAGTCTCTCTCTGGGAATAGGCCTTCGTGAGTGGATCCGCCGTGTTGTCCTCTGAGTCTACTCTCCTGACCTTGATCCTCTGGAGATCAACCATCTCCACGATCAGGTGACACTGCCTTAGAATATGTCTGGATCACTGATGGGACCAGGGTTCCTTGGCTAAAGCCACACTTCCATTATCACACAATGGTAGGAACCTAGTTCATCTCATGAACCACTATACACCCAAACTTCCTCTTTGGTAGCATCTTAAGTAGCGATGTATCCAGCCTTTATCGTCTAGTATGTCACGGTATCTAGTTTGGAACTCTTCCAACATACCATCCCTCCACCGAGGGTAAAGACAATGCCTGTGACTGACATTCAGTCTTCTTTATCACCCTGGAACCCTTCCAGTGATTCTCCTCAGGATCGATTGATACCATCTCACTACAGCTAGTGAGTATTCTAACACCCAAATAACATCTATCTCATAGATGAAAACTCAGGATTTAGGAGGTATCACTTTGATCCTATATGGAGAATCCATGTGATAAGCGGAGATTGACCGAGCGTAGCATAGGAAACTCCTTCCCTATCAAGAGTATGTCATCCACGTACTCTACGAGGATCACCACCATACCCTACTACCTTTTCGTTTATACAAGGCTCATCTACCATTTTGATGATGTCAAACTGTTTAACTAACTCATCAAAACAGATGTTCCAACTCCACGATGCCTGCTTCATCACATAAAATAGCTTGCACACGTTTACGCTGCTCCTACTGTCTACGAAGCCCTCTGGCTGTGTACTTATAGACGCTCTCTTCCAAAACATCATTTAGAAAAGCAGTCATGACACCCAACCACCAGATATCGTAGTCATGGTATGTAGCTGTGGCAAGTAGGATCTGGATGGACTTAAGCATAGATCATTAGAAAAGGTTTCAACATAATCCATACCTGGTTAATGATGCAAACCTTTAACAAGTCTAGTTTTGAAAGTCTCAACTTTTCCATGTACACCAAGTAATTTTCTCAAGATATACTTGCTCCTGATGGGGATTTAACCCTTCAGATATAGCAACCAAAGTCCATACTTTGTTGGTGTATAAGGATTCCATTTCAGATCGCTAAGCATCCAGCCATTCTTACAGAGTCCCATTCTTGATGGCCAGCTCGAAACTAGTTGGGTCATCATCTCATGACGCAAGCCTCGCTCCCACTGTCATAGAGAAACCGAAGTATCTCTCAGGTGGTTGAGGAACCCTATTAGATCGGCGGAGAGGCTGAGGTTCGTTGGATTCTATTGAATCCTTCAGTTCTACCAAATTAGCAGCTGTAGTTAGTATAGCTGGAACATTTCCAGTTCTACATAATAGATCTTGCCTCGAGCTTGTCCGGATTTTGCCTTTAGACATAGGCCGGACAACCCCAAATCTTAACTGACTTAAGAGATGGGCTCTTCCATTACCATATCACATATGAAGCGGTAGGCAACTGATTTGATTGGAACCCTATTCAATAGGTATGCTGCTTCTCAAGCGCATAACTCCCAAAAGGAAATAGGAAACTCAGTAGTACTCATCATAGAGCACACCATATCACATAGGGTGCAATTGCTCCGCCCCGATATACCATCGTGCTATGGTGTATACGGAGGAGTAATTCTGAGAGAGAATCTCATTCTCCTTTAGAAAAGTCCAAGAATTCCGTGCTCAAGTATTCTCCTCCTTGATCACATCAAAGGACATAATACTTATACCCGTATTTTGGTTCTCTACTTCTAACTTATATTCTGTGAATATCTCAGAAGGTTCGGACTTGTGTTTCAACAGGAACATATGTCTGAATCTTGAGAGATTATCAGAGAATGTAATGAAGTACAAAGAACCGGTCTTGGCATGTGTAGACAGGGGACCTACATACATCAACATGTATCATCCCAAGAGTTTACTAACTCTTTCTCTGTTTCTAATAAACAGAGCTATGGTCATCTTATCTCTGTAACATGACTGGCAAGTTTTCACAAGATGTAAATTCAAACAGATTTAAATATGCATCTATGTGCAACTTAACTAGTCGGGTCGCATTGATATGACCTAGTCTACAATACTACAAGAAGGATTCATTCATTTCTGAACTCTTCCTCTTGTGTGTATTCTGTATACTAGGAACTGTAGTTTGATTTAGAACATCAATGCTTTTAGATAACGTGCCTGAACCGATCAACTTTTGATATAGGAAATGTTCAAAACATTATCCAACAATACAAAATTATATCCTTTCTTTACTAATAAAGAGATTAATATGATTTTGTATATCAGGTTTGGTATCTAATAGCATTTGTTCAGAATCAATGTATTGGTAATACAGGGTGACAGTGACCAACAGACTTGGCTGCAACACTTGCCCCGTTCTCTGTCTCATGAAACTTATCACCCGTTCTCAGTTTTTCTACCTATTTGTAGCCCTATGTAACAGATTACATATCTGGGATCCTGATCCGGTATCATATGCCCAGGATGCGGAGGATACTGAGAAACAGTTCTGTATAATGAACACACCCGAAGATGATGCATCAGCATGCACTCTCTTCGTTTGGGCGGCACGGGAATTCTGGTAATTCCCAATTTCCTGCTCTGTCTCATAACAATTATAAGTTGGAGCGGGACCAACGTTCCCCAGCTCAGTATAACAAGCGGGTTCCGTCAATAATCCGTATTATTATCTTGATTAAGGCGTGAAATGGTCGCTACCTGGAGAGAGAGAGAAGAAAACACTCAGCGTGCACTCTTGCAAGAATAGATTGGTTTTTATTTTATCTAATCAGGATGGCTCCCACTGCTTTTTATCAAATCTTCCTTCAAACCCTAAAAGGAAAGACTAGCCGGGATTAATTACGCACTATAAGTTCGCCAATCTTTCAGCCAGGCCAGTGTCGGTACTTTGAGGGAGGTCCCCCATGCTTTCGCACGAACCTAATTACAGTAAACCTCGTTTTCCCAGAGGCGTAACCCCGTTGACACCTTTCTAGACACCTACATGATCGGCTAATTATAATGTGTAAAACTCTCCCAGGAGTAACTCTTACTCGCAGCGGGTATCGGGATCCAACTATCTCATAGAAGGTATGCAATCTCATTGCAAATTTCAACACTTGAAATTCCTGATAATATTTTGCCCCTAGCGTGCTATGACCTTGACGGAGGCCAAACAACCCATAGTCCGCTAGTCAAGTTCAACCCGTCATTTCCTGATTGAATTAAACCCACCCGCACGACCCTTGACGGAGGCCAAACAACGCCGTACGAATACTCTAATCCAATCGCATCATATGATAGCAGATAAGCACTAGTTAGCTACCGTACACTACGCCTTGACGGAAGCCAAACAACCGCAGCACGAATACTAACTAGTACTTATCTGAAATGACGGAGGGCTACGACAGGTTTTTCAGAAAACCTAATGCGTAATGAACTTGATATCGTTGTAGGATCGAATGAATTTTGAAATGGAGTGTTTTTGAGGCTTTTCTAGTTTTGCTAAAGGAGTCACTCCCGGTGAAGGGATCGTCGGTCCTTTCCTCATCGAATAAGGTGCAGGATATATCATATATACCTCTGTGCAAAGCAAAAACTCTTAAAAGCATCAAAAGACAAACCGAATGTGTAGCATCTACCAGTTATTGCTAAAGGAGTCACTCCCGGTGAAGGGATCTCGGTCCTTTCCTCATCGAATAAGGTGCAGGATATATCATATATACCTCTGTGCAAAGCAAGAACTGTAGCTACCTGTTTTATTTTGAAATTCGATTCCACAACATCTTAGGTTTCTTTTCTTTCATTAATCACATTAATGAAGTCCCATCATTTAAGTACCTAAACATCACAGATAAATACGACGTACACTTATGCCATCCGCATTTGCCTCGATGTCTTCTCGTGCACCGTTAGGTTAGGTAACTAAAGACAGAGCAGGGCAGGGCTAGCACGGGTGTAAAACATAAGTAACGTCTATATAATATATCATATATACTATATACTGTATCTATCATAGAACATCACATGATCACATCACAGATATCGCAGCAGAAGAAACATATGAAATATTGGATATACTAGGACGTCCGTGTTTTCAATACGAGCCAGTATAAAACACGGATTCCACGGTCGCGATGAATAGCCAAACCCACACCCCTAGACCCCTACGAGAGCGGCAAGCAACCCTACCAATTCTAGAGTTAGGAGACCCGGACTCGACTCCTCAAGTTGGTCTCCCACTGGACTCCAGAACCCGGTTACATGTGCTCCCCTCCTTGGGTCTATCCTAGTGCGGAAAAGTAAATAATATACAACAACGGTGACAACTTCCGCAACCTGGAAGTGCCCCAAATAAAAGAATATTACATACAAGTTTTTCCATGAATGAAAATGAAAAACACTCATCTCACATAAAAACCCCCGGCTATTCAAACACGACGATCCAATATAACATATCCAGCAACACATAACATCACATGTCATCAACGTAAGTAAATATGCGCATCCCAATTGTCGTTGACATATAGCAACGAAACCGGCGATATCACATATTACACTTACGGTCCCATAAAAGAAAGTGTAAAACTACAACAGTTGGAATCCGCAACCTCTTTAGACATCGCATGCCTAATCAAATGAAATACTTAGACATCGCATGCCTAACAATTATAAACCCCGCATTTTAGTCTCATTATCGAAAACTCTTTTCAATATTAAGTCGGGCAATTCAACAAGATTCCTGATATCCTGATCGAATGCTCGTCGCAAACTTTAGTAGGCGGCTGCACCCCCGATACCGTCGACAAAGTGCACCAAGGCGGAACACCGCTACCGCGAGCACCCGAACGGATGCTTTCGGCGACGGGGTTCTCCTACAGTCACTTGGTCGGGGCTATGGAGCGAGGCTGTCTATTAAGTTTACCCGGCGAGTATCCGCGTACGCTACATGATTGCGACGGACTTTTGATCACATCAAAATTCCGTGGCAACCGATCAAGTGAGACTAAACTGCTATGTTTATAACATTCATTCAGTTATCTTAAAACTATTTGTGAATTCCAATTATTGTATCACATTCCAGATAAATAGAAAATGTTAAACTTTCCGATCGAACAATCGAACACCCAAGTTTTCCCGATACAGTTCAACACATGAAATAAGTCTAACAACATTCAGTTCGTGCCTCAGTACCAACGGTCCAGCCGTAGAAGGGTCAAGCCAACGCCTCACATGTGGCACGCCGTACCGCCCTAAACCCGAAGGTTCAAAGGGCAGTTCAAGACGGTCACATAATCGAGTTAAGGTTTGTTGTCTTCTAGAGGGACCATCGCGTTACTTGCACTACTTAGAACGTCTTTAAACCACGGAAAAATCCAACACTTGGAAATTTTCCGGCATGGGAAAAGTTGGGTATTTATATCCGGTCGAACTTTTTAACCTATTCAAAAATATCCAGAAAACACAAAGACACAGTCAGACAGTCCGATCGAAACACCGAGTCCCCAATACAACCCAGAATATTCAACTTTTGAATCAGATTTAAAAATTCCCAGGAAAACTAACACTTGAAAACATGAATTACTGTGCAAAAATTGGAACCAAGTCCCATCAATTGGCCGCGGAACCGCCCAGAATCCAGGCTTCTGCCGTGGTTCCGCCGCGCCTTAGAGGCATCATGGAAAAATTTTTGCATCGTAATTCTTAGAATTCCCTGCTGATTTTTCTGCATATTTTTAATTTGCAAAAATCCACAAATTTGAAAAAAGTACAGAGAGCAATATTGGGGTTAGGGTTTCGGTTCGATCGGATTTCTAACGTCGTCTGGACTTCGCCTAAGGCTCTAGCTAGGCTCTGATACCACTGTAGGGTTCCTTGGCACTCTCAAGAGGTCTCACAAGGCATCAACCATGCCAATTTCAAAAATTAGAGGTGCCGAGAAACCCTAATACGGATCGTTGGCTAGAAGTTTAGGCGAAACTAGAACTAGTTAACAATTTAACTATGAGTTAAACGGAAATACAACCTTTGTAGATCCGGTGCTCCACCTCCATAGCTCCGCAATGAAGTCTCCTCGCTGTCCAAATGGAAACCCGGGCTCTAGCGTCGGCTTCATCGGAGAAATGGGCGGGCAAGGTCGTCGGCTTCGTGCCGAAGATGATCTACGTCGAGGCATCACAAGATCAAGCTCCCACTTCACCAAGTCATGAAACTTGTGAAGAAAACACACTCTACTACTTGGCAAGAGGTAGAGGATGAAGAAATAGGAAGTGGGTTTACTTTAGAATTGGATTTCTCACTCATTTTCAAGAGTTGCCATTGATGGAGGAAGGTTTCTTCTTCAAGAAGAAGAAGAAGAAGATGAAGATATTATGATAAGTTATTTTGTAAAAAGAAAATAATAAGAATACTTATCATATATCAACCATGGTCAAGTGTAGAGAATAAATCATGGTTAGTGGGAATGGTTAGGGTTAAGCATGGAGACAAAATGGTCACTTAGTCAAAGCTTCATGAAGCTTCAACATGAATCCAAAGAAAGCCACCATTTTTCTTTATGCTAATAATTTTCCAAAAAGAATAAATAAGTAAATAAATGAATAAGAAAATAAAAACCCTAACCATTACACAACCATGGTTTAATCTTTACACAAACCCAAGTTAGCATGCATCATCAAACATGATACAAACTTGTGCACAAAAATATATCACATATATAATGTGCACAAACAAGTGAGAAAATCCATTTAAAGTGAACCAATACTAGTTAATTGTCACGACCCGAAAGAGCACGTGACTGGCCCTTGAACCATATGAAGTCTATAGGACTCCATCTGATCCAAGTAAGCCAAAAGCCCAGAAACCTAAAACCATTTTAAGGATAAATAACCAACAAGCAATACACTATACAACGCTGAATGGCGAGGATCAAAATTTAAAAGAAAACCCAGATAAGCATGAAAACTGCAACACTATAAGCGCGACTCTAAGGTCGAAATAATACATCACTAGTGTCTGAGTCAGAAACAATATACAAGTCTTTGGTTGATGGAAATTCTAGATACAATGAATAATATAAGTACAATGGTGGTTCTTGATGCAAAAGAAACCACCTACCAAATGCAATTCACCCGCAAGGAAGCAATGTGCCAAAAATGCCGCAATGAAACCTGTACGGCAAAACCTGCAAGAACTGTGGCACAACGGGGGTGAGTTGCCATCTCGTGAATAGAAAATATCTACAAGCAGAAATTGGAAGCATAACATAAACCTAAGTCATAACGATCATATATAATATAAACCTCAAATGAATAAGTTTAAAGCATAGTAAAGTAGCAATGTAACGTCTGAACATAAGTGTAGTGCCGAGTACTCGTACCAGTGCCTCACGTAACAATATATCTCAGATATGATGTATGTATGCGGAAAAATGAAAACAGGAGATATCGTGAATGAAATCATCAGAAAATCAACGTCGAGCATTGACACAAACTATATCCCTCAATATCGAATGAAACCCATATATCATGTATCCGACATGTATGCAATATTCATGAGGGTACTCTATTAGGTACTACTAATAGGTGATGCAATGCATATACAATAAATGTGGGGTAGGGGAGATATAATATACCATCGACCATAAAGGCCCCGAGCACATAGGCTCCTCTCACATCGAGCTCATAGGCTCCGAGCACATAGGCTCCTATCACATCGAGCTCATAGGCTCCGAGCACATAGGCTCCTCTCACATCGAGCTCATAGGCTCCGAGCACATAGGCTCCTCTCACATCGAGCTCATAGGCTCCGAGCACATAGGCTCCTATCACATCGAGCTCATAGGCTCCGAGCACATAGGCTCCTCTCACATCGAGCTCATAGGCTCCGAGCACATAGGCTCCTATCACATCGAGCTCATAGGCTCCGAGCACATAGATCATCATGATAATATATTAAGTATGCGTATATATATATCAGCGTCCCATACCACTAATATATATATACTCTATGGGTATACATATATATTTCAGCGTCCCATACCACTGATATATATACGCAGGAGTAAAATAATCCAGAATCATCATATGCAACCATATCACAGTGCGAAATCCATGAATTATGATACATGCAATATGAAACACTAATATGAGCATGGAACTTGTAAAGGCATAGACACAAGGAATATGAATCAATAACATATAAGCATGCAATGCAATGCGAGCCGTAGTGTGAATAGTAAATGAATAGTAACGCAGCTTGCCATTGAAATAAGTATGACTCGGGTCTAGTCTAACATCTACTATGCAAACTACAGATCTAAGTATCAGGTCAACCGGGAGGGGTATGGAATCCACCTAAATCTGAGTCGGTATATATATGTAGTCGGTGATCCCGCCTCAATAGTATCGCGTACGATACAGTATATCATATGGCATTCTCAAGTCATGAGCGCGGATCTAACATTAATATAAAGCTCGTACGGTAAATCATCGTACGGCATCCCAATAGCTGGGTACGGTCAATATCACATTATCTCATCGAGTACCTGGTATTCTTATCATCATAACACTAAATCTGGGATACAGAATCTAAGTCTAGTACAAATCGATACCATTTATATAATTGTGAAGGCAGGGGTAAGACACATGCCCAAAGGCCCGCTAAGAATCACATATCGTATCCCAAATAGGAATCATATCAAATCACTGATCTCACGGCACCAAGCCCAATATCATCGACTCATCTCCAAAGTCATCCAATATCATCATCAACGCAATGTAAGTATAATGAACATGCAAGGGTGTGCGTGTGGGTGTAAACCTATTCTAGGGTTCGTGGCTATGAACTACACTAGTTTACTTCTAATCCTAAACTATCCATAAAACACCTAACACCATATCCATGACACACTATAACTATCATATAGTATATCAATTACGGACTGCGGGGGTGCTATACGTCATCCCCCGACTTCCCCCTGTAGATATAATCTACTCACCTTGCATCATCATCTGCGGACGTCACCACGTATTTGCTTGTCATCCCGAAGTCTTCATGGGTACCTACATATCAAGGTATCGTATATGCGCATTAAAACCAAATCCAAGCTAAAACGGCACATGAAATCCAAAACGACACGATAAGGGGCCTATAGGTGAGAACCTATGGCACGCCTTCAAAACCATCAATAAATCCTCTATATCGTCGTACAAACGCCAAATAGTTGAGGCAAAACACAATCCACAATTGCAGAATAAAAAATACGGAATACGGAAACACGAATCCAAAACAGCAACTTAGGAAAAATGTCCCAGATTTCACCCTAGGTCCAATTAGACAAATCTATATATATCAGGGGTCTAATCTATACATGTAGGACCTACAGAACCAACACGAGCCAAAATGGTGGGACCCAGGCCGCAATTTGCGGCCAATTGGGAGAAATTGGCGGCCGGGAAGAAGAAGTAGGAGCTGGGGTCTTGGGGTTATCTTTCTGGGTGCCTGCACAAACCACTGTCCAATCAATTTTATTTTAGCATACCACGTATGATAGCAGATTCCATAAACACTACACAGATTTCACAGTTTTTCCGATATCGGTTTCTTAAATCCGTATTCTGGTTTAAGCTTCAGGTTTTTGTTTTCAATTCATATACTAAGGTGTTGGCATAACCTTAACTGAGCTCAATTTCATAATACAACACCAATTTCCTCAAACCCTAACTTGGTTATCCTCAAGTCCATAATATCACACAATATCGATTCAAAACTAAACATGGGGTATAAGTAATACTAAAACTAAGCTAATGGTTCAGTAAATACCTTATTTGGCAACTCAAGAATTTTCTTGAGTTGCCCCTAGTGGCCAAAATCCATGCTTTCTTGGTCCATCGCATAGGTCTCGAGCTTGTGCACAATTTTAAAGAAATGAGATTGGGGTTTTGAGCTTGTTTTCTTGGTGATTTGAGGAGTTTGAAGAGGGAGGGAAGTGAGGGAGGAGCAGCAGCAGGAGGAAGGAGGAGAAGGAGTAAAATGAGGGAAGGGAAAATGGCTAAGTCCAAGTCAATGAGACCGTACCTCTCTCTCACCAAACCTCATATTATATTCCCTTTTCTTTTCCTTTTCTTTTCTTTCTCTTTTCTTAAAACCCTTTTCACTCAAATAGTAAATCCAAAGTGAAAAGCCATGGTAGAAATGCACAAGTGAAGAGAAAAAGAATGATATGTGCATGTTTTGCACAAAATTGCTATTAACCGATTAGCGATTTTTAATCGCGATTAGCACTAATTAAGCATATAACTAGTCAATTACACTTAGAAATGGCAAAATTCTTTAATTTACCCTATTTTAGAATTTTCCATAATTTTTCTAACATTTTTCTTATTTATTTGCATTTAATAATACCAAAAAATTAAAATATTCAATAAAATAATATTAAATTATAAAATTTCCCAAAATTAATATTTTATCTTTTTGAAAATGTTACATTAATGCAAAGTAATATATCAAATATATAATTATACATTAAATCATTAAATCAATACTTGATTCAATGATCCGGTCATGTCGAACACAACCGACTAGTATTCAATGTATCGACTTATCGAATCAATGCTTGAATCGATAACTAGGTTATATCGCATACAACCATTCGATACATTCATCCCGAGAATAGAATACGGTATCACATACACGCATTATTCTCGGTCCCGCACATATCTCATATCGCATTATTTCGTTTCGCTTGAGCCAGGAAACCTCTGTGTAGGACTCTAAAGACTCGTCAATACGCCGGCAGCAGGTGATGATCATATCAAACACCCACAAGCCGCAAACGGTCTGCTAAATGTAACGGCCACTCGGGTATTGAGCGATCAGAAGATCGACGAGCAAGCCCGCTCACACTCCAGTGAATCCAACCAGTAACACTACCGTACAGTCCGGTCTCGTCGTCTGATATGTCGCATATCTTGCCTAGGGGTGGTAAACGTCAGACCCCAATAGCTCGATAAGTCGTGTCGATATGAGATCTATAACAGTTCGAGAAACTACAGGTAACACTTACCAGTAAATCTCAGCAACCCTGGCCAGGGATTTCCGGTTATAGCCAATCGAACACAGTGCAACATCAACTCCCTATACCGGGAGAGACGAATCCCCTCCTATCGCTCATTGCCTCCATGTGACTCGGGACTGTACCCAAAAACCACCGTTTTGCACGCCCTCTTGGACGTGGTAAGATGGAAATCAAAGCACAATGGGAACCACACAAGACTCTATGACGATCTCGGGTCAACAGACTACTTTGTACCAGTGTCACCAGAGAACTGCCATCTGACGTAAGGTATAATACCATCTGGGAGTTCTCGGCGAGTCCGTCCAGTGTACCCAGTATCTACTGAGCACCCGTATATCATCTCTGATGTCAAACACCAATGGATATGGGATCATCCATCGTCCATCTGTATGGGTCGAGAAGGTATACGCTAGTCTACTCTGGTATATCGATGCCCCGTCTCGATATACCCTCGACTAGGGACCTTGAAGGATGTACTTATGGACTACCCTGTCCCCACTAGTATGATCCGCATCATAGTCCAGGTAGTCAAGTACACATCCTAAGGGCTTTGCCAACATGTAACAGAGAGACAATCAGTATACACGTTAAGGTAAAGAGTAACCAGATAGCATACTATCATGTCGAGCAAGAAAGTCCTCCCTATATACGTCCCAGCATCCACTACAATATACATCCAATGTACAGTAATGGCCTCTAGGGCATACATATAACTAACACACTCCACAGCACAACGGTGTATCGGAGAGACGGAATCGAACCCTATTGGATATGGTACGATCCATGATGAGTAATGCTGAGTTACCGCGATCTTTCTGGGGTTATGCGCTAGAATCAGCAGCATATCTTTTGAACATGATACCTACCACGACTATGCTTACCACTCCATATCAGATGTGGAGCGGGAAGAAACCCCATCTACAGTATATAAAGATTTGGGGATGTCCAGCTTTTGTTAAAAAGCAGCATGTGGACAAGCTCGAGGTACGATTAGTAAAGTGTAAGTTTGTGGGATATCCAAAGAACTCCAGGGGATATCTATTCTATTACGCAGAGGAACAAAAGGTATTTGTTTCTCGTAATGCCCAATTTCTAGAATATCAGTTTTTAGAAAAGGAATCAAGTGGGAGCGAAATAGAACTGGAAGAAATTCCAGAACCAAAAACTAATACTGAAAGTTTGGTAGAACCGGAAGTTCAAGAAGAACAGGACATTCCCGCAACCCTTCGCAGGAGTAGTAGGCCATCTCATTCGCCTGAGAGATACTACGGTTTTCTCATAGATGGGGATAGAGAAGATTGCATCATAGATGATGATGAACCTATTGACTTCCAGCAGGCCATCCAGAGCGGCGACTCGGTACGATGGCTAGATGCAATGCGGACCGAAATGGAGTCCATGTACACCAACAAAGTATGGACTTTGGACTTTGCTCCAGATGGGGTAAAACCCATAGGATGCAAATGGATCTTCAAGAAAAAGATTGGTGTAGATGGGCAGGTGGAAACCTATAAGGCTAGACTTGTTGCAAAGGGTTTTCGTCAAAGACCTGGTTTGGACTATGACGAAACTTTTTCTCCAGTGGCTATGGTCAAATCCATTCGGGTCCTTCTTGCTATTACCGCCTTCCATGATTATGAAATCTGGCAGATGGACGTAAAGACGGCTTTTCTGAATGGAAATTTAGAAGAGTGCGTCTATATGGATCAGCCAGAGGGTTTCAATCAGAGTGGGAGCAGCGGGAAAGTATGCAAGCTGCTTAAGTCCATTTATGGACTAAAGCACGCATTGCGGAGTTGGAACATCTGTTTTGATGAGACAGTCAAAGAATATGATTTTATCAAAAATCCAGATGAACCGTGCATATATAGTAAAGTTGTAGCCAGAAGTGTCGTATTCCTCGTCTTGTACATGGATGACATTCTATTGATAGGAAATGACATTCCTATGCTACAATCTGTCAAAGGATTCTTGTCACACAGGTTCTCCATGAAAGACCTGGGTGATGCCTCTTACATTCTGGGGATCCGGATCTATCGTGATAGATCCAAGAGGATGTTGGGACTTTCGCAGTCCAGGTATATCGACACTGTACTGAAAAGATTCAGTATGGAAGATTTTAAGCGTGGTAATCTATCGGCTTGTCACGGAATCACCCTCTCCAAAGAGATGTCTCCCAAGACTGATTTGGAAAGGGAACGCATGTCTATTATACCCTGCGCTTCTGCGGTAGGCTCTATAATGTATGCGATGTTGTGCACCAGACCAGATGTAGCTTACGCACTGAGTGTGGTAAGCCGGTATCAGTCAGACCCAGGGGAGAAGCACTGGATAGCAGTAAAGAACATTCTCAAGTACCTGAGAAGGACTAAGGAAATGTTCTTGGTTTACGGCGGAAAAGACCTCAGGTTGGAGGCCTTTGCTGATTCCGGCTTCCAGAGTGATAAGGACGATTCCAAGTCCATGTCGGGTTATGTCTTTACCCTCAATGGAGGGGCGGTGTGCTGGAAGAGCTCCAAGCAGGACACCGTTGCTGACTTGACGATGGAAGCGGAGTATATAGCTGCTTGCGATGCCGCAAAAGAAGCAGTCTGGATGAAGAAGTTCCTAACAGAACTTCAGGTGGTGCCTACCATAGTTGATCCAATACCTCTGTATTGCGACAACAACGGAGCTATAGCTTTAGCGAAGGAACCAAGGTCCCATCAGAAATCCAGACACATCTTAAGGCGGTATCACCTGATCAGGGAGATCATTGATCGTCAGGAGATCGAGGTTTGGAGAGTTGCTTCTGAAGAGAACATTGCTGATCCATTCACGAAGGCCCTACCTCAGATTCAGTTCGAGAGGCTACTCGAGATCATCGGTCTTCGATATGCCAGTACATGGCCCTAGTGCAAGTGGGAGATTGTTAGTGTATATGCCCTAGGGGCCATTATTGTATCATACTAGTTTGTATATTACTTAATGGAAGCTTGGGATATTCACATGTATATAACAGTCTTGCTAAACATGGTAGTATGCTACTTGGTTTTTCTATCTTAATATGTAAGTATACTATTGATAGAGCTCTTAGGATCTTTCTTGACTACCAGCGTTGTGATGGCCGTCACACTAGTAGGGGCTGGGTAGCCTACAAGCACATCCTTATTCAGGTCCCTAGTCGTTGGATTATCGAGACAGGGCATCGATACTCCGGAGTAGACTGGTGTGTACGCTTCTCATCCCAGTTGGGGAGATGGTCTGTCCCACAGCCGTCAGTACGTAGTACTGGAGATAGTATGCAGGTGCTCGTTAGGTTACGGGTACACCGGACAGAACTCACAGGGAACTGTTGGTTGGTTTTATACCAGTCGTCAGTGAACAGTTCCCAGGTGACATGAGTACAACATAGTCCGCAGACTTGACACTGCTACTTCGCCTCGAGTGTGTCCCACTGTTCTTAGATTGCTACCCTACCACAGCTCAAAGGAGTCGTGCAAACAGGTAGCAGTTGGGTGCAGTCCCGAGCACTTGGAGGCAGTGACGGTTAGACAGGATTAGTCTCTCCCGATATTGGGGGTTGATATCGCGCTGTGTCAGATAGCCATTACGCAAATTCCCTGGCCAGGGCAAGCGAGATTTGCTGGTAGGTTCCAGTAGTTTCTCAGGGTGTAATGGGCTTCGCTCCGACACGACTTATACCGCTATTAGGGGACTGACGCTTGCCGCCCCCTAGGCCCGATATGCGATAGTCTTAGACGAACGGACCGGACTGTACGGAGATTGTCACATCAGACTCAGTAGGAGTTCGGATGGGTTTCCTCATCGGCCTTCTTATCGATATCTACCTGGGGACCGTTACATACAGCTAGTGCCGCTTGCGGTCTGTGGTTAAACCCACTGCCAGCGTAGTAATCGAGTCTCTAGAGTCCCACGCAGAGAGTTTCCCTACTCCAGGCGAAACAATATAGAGGTCGTATGGTTTTACGACAAGGGTTCAGACGCATACGTGTGTTTACGCACGTACGACTTTCGGACAGTTTTTACTAGTTGGCTTTGGTTTAAGCCAGTTACTGGTATCCGGTTATTGGATTTATACAGTCTAAAGTTTTTCCGTATTTTTGCGAAAAGGAGGGGCGTTCTCGTAATTGCGTGAGAAGCTTCTAGAAGGTGGTGACTAAGGGGGTTTAGGTGGCATATACAATGAATGTGATTAGTGAGTCATATGGATGATTCATCCATGTCATTAATGCTTCATAATTGCTTAATGACTCATGGATGTGAATCACCATTAGATATTTATCAAGCATGGTTGTAAAACATTATCCTTTCTTTTCTTGATTAAAAGAAATGCTTGATATATATTATGATAACTCATTATTCTCACTTCATTATTATTCTCACCTTCTCTCTCCTCAAGCTCTCTCTCTTCAAACCCTAATCCTCCCCTCTTATGTGTTGAGTACAAGGATTAGTTAGACTACTTAATCCATAATCATACTCTATTTCATCTAGGTACTTTGATTAGCACTTAAAGATACCTAGTTGCCTCAAGTTTAGAGGCAAAGCTTGGAGTTTAGCTCTCGTGGTGGATCGTCTACTACTTGGAGAAGGCCGAGGAGGAGGTGGAGTTCGTAAAGACGAAGGACACGGTTCTTTAGGTATAATCCCTTTACATAGTAGTCGTTAACTTCTATGTTTGATGTTAGTTATCGTTTAGCTTCGATTCATGCGGTTAGTCGATGTTTAGCATAAAAACAAGATCGTTTTTCATATTTCCGCCTCCCCGCAAGTCGTGGGGTGTTGTACATCGACTTACAGCTACGTATATTTGCGAAGATCCGCACTTGGGGGTATGCATTTTTATTGACTGGATATCGCATTATGCTTTTAACTTTTACGTATATACTACATAATTAAAAACTAGATTTTTAGAAGAAACCCGGGTATTTTCAGAGCAGTTTGATATTAGCTGTATAATCCTATAATATATATTATAATATTCTTTTAAAAAACTAATAGTTACTTACATATATATATATATAATACATTTATATTAATTATTCTCTCTCGTCTCGCTGTCTCTCTCTAAATCTCCTCTGTCTCTCTCTCTTTAAACACACACACACACACACACACACACACACACACATTATTAACTTAATAAAACCCGTCACCTCCTTCCTCTCTCTTTCTTTCCTTCTTTATTTTTACCCGCGAGAAGAAAACCCAAACCCTAACCCTTGTACACGCCCGCACTCTTACCACTGACCTCACCTCAACCTCGCCTCGTCACCACCTCACCTCAGTCACCACTTCCACCTCCTCTCCCCTTCTCCTTCTTCCTGAAGCCCTGCACCACGACGACAACCCCCTGGAACAAACCCTGAACCCAGAAACCCATAACCCCTCGCCGCGGCTCACCACCATCGATCTCGCCGTCGCTGCCCATCGCCAGCACCATCTCCTCCTCCTCACCTCCGCTCCCCAACACCACAAACCACCCCCACCATCAACCGTCGACAACATCCCGACCTTGACACCAACTCAAGAACCCACTTCCACCTCGTTGCCGACGCAGCCATGTTGCCATCGGTCGTCGTCGCCATCGTCTTGCCACCCCAGAGCCGACACAACAGTACCTAGTCTTCTTCTCTTTCTTCTTGTTCTTTTCCCGATCGTTTCTTGATTCTCCGATCGTCTCGCCGTTGTTGCGCACGTTGCCGACGATCCGGACGACCTAGTCACCACCGTCGTCTAGCCTAGTCACCATGTCACATCACCGATCATTCAGGTCCCGTCCTGCGCGTGTGAGTTTGCATCGCGATGTTATTTTCGACGTCGGACGTAGCATCCATATCTCGACGTGAGATTCGATCAGGCATGTTTTATACTTGCAACATGTTATGTTATTATATCAGTATTTATATAGATAACAATAGTGCATGTGTTTTATTATACAGCAAATATTACATATTTATAGTTTTACGGCTTCCGTTCGTATCCGTACTGATAATCGTTTATCTGGTTGCATGCCGGAACATCATGATATCATTATACTATTATATCAGTACAACATGTTATCTAATTTGCATCATACATGGTAATGGACGTATAATGGTTATTACAGATAGATACATATGCATCCAGGCATCAGTCGTGTTTACCGTGTTCCGATATTGATTTCAGTTTCACATTGGGTATCTATTTGGTTGATATACATCACATGACATGTTCACGACACACTACCTGACTTGTTACTTAGATATTATTGCTAATGCCAACAATCCTGATGTGTTGTCCTGATGGACGTAACTTGTTGTCTTCATAGACAAGAACTGTACTTAATTGATCCTGTGTTGGCATTAGATTCACATCGTTAATATCTGACTTGAACACGAATCTGGGGGAAAATGGAAAATCAAGAATGTAACTGAAATGTAACTCAAGAGGATATTATTATTGTTTTCCGTTTTTCCAAGCGTTACGGAATAAATACTTGTTTGCCGTATTTCCGGGCGTTACAGAATAAATACTGTTACTGTGGTCCCGTGGGGAATAAATGTGATATATACTGTGGAGTTACGATGAGGACTACATTAGTTGATTTCAAAGACTTTTAGAATAGATAACCTAGAAGCACAGATTTAGGTTACACATCACACACCCATACATACACATAGCTCACCGTTCATATCCGTGTTTATTATTTATATTCATGTTTAATTATATCATCATATCCTGATTATTATGATTATTTGATATTATGATGCACTGACGTCTGGGTTTTGCATGGCCCAGTTCCTCTACCTTTATCGCAGGCAGATCAAGAGTACTTTAGCAATCAAGCCGAGTAATGAGGAATTGAATGTGAATTATTAGAGATGTTTAGTTTATTTATTTCCGTAGTTTTGTTTATTGATGTAAGCCCATATTGGGACGTGTTTCAGATATTGTTTATTGGATCTTGATTCGTTTTCGCTTTATGCAGTTTCTTGATTTTATTTACTGTGGCAAATGGACACATACAAGATAAATTATATTTTTCTGTTCTTGATATCCGATAGACAGCCGTAATATGACTGTGGAGGGTTGATTCTTAGCCACAGGTAGCATGGTTGGCTCTGTCACATGCCGTAGTTACGTATTTTGGGAAGCAGGATGTGACATAATATAATGCCTTCTCCTTTCCTTGGTCATTCTTCTGTACCCATAGCACGCCTAGGGAACCATTAAGGGCAGTTGTATATAGGATATGGGGCTTTTCCTTAACTGGGGGGCTGGTACCGGGGGATTCTGGAAGTATTGCTTGATTTCTTCCGGTGTCTATTGACATTTCTGATCCCATATAAAAGGCGTTCCTTTCTTCATCAGATGGTTGTATGGACGACACTTCCTTGAATGGTTGGTGATGAACCGTTGAATATAGGTGAGCTTTCCTTGGAGAGATCGTAGCTTCTTGAGATTTCTTGGTGGTGGCATTTCCATAATTGCCTTGATTTTGGAGGGTTTGATCTCGATCCCTCGGTAGCGGATTGTAAAACCCAGGAATTTGCCAGAAGAGACTCCGAATGCGTATTTCAGCGGGTTCATCTTTAGGTTATACTTCCGTAGGCACTTGAAGACTATCCTTAAGTGCTCCCAGTGCTCTTCGAGAAACATATTATTGACCACAAGATCATCTATATGACATTCGATTATCTCATGAATAAGGTTGTTGATGATCTTAGTCATTGCTCTCTCATATGCTGCTCTAGCATTCTTTAATCCGAAGGGCATCACTTTATAACATAATACGCCCAGTAGGGTGTGGGAAGCCGTATACTTTTGGTCTTCGGGATCTATATTTATCTGTTTGTACTTTGAAAATCCGTTCATAAAAGAGAAGAACTCGTGACTAGACGTATTGTCGATCATTAATTTTGTAACTGGTACGGGAAAGTCATCCTTCGGGCATGCCTTATTGAGATCCCGAAAGTCCACGCAGATGAGAACAGTCCTATTCTTCTTCATCACATGGGCGATATTGGCGATCCAGTCCGGGTATTGTACATCATGGATGAAGCCGATTCGATTAACTTCTTGACTTCGGCGTTGACACTTATCTTAAGCTCGAGCCGCATCCTTCTTGGAGACTGCTTGATAGACTTTATCCCTGGTGTTATGGCCAACTTATGCACTGCTATTTTTTGATCAAAACCTGGCATCTCGGAGTATTTCTAGGTGAAGCAGTCTCTGTATTCCATGAGCACTTCTTTTAAATTGGCTACCTATTCTTCAGACAACAGCTCACTGACGAACATTGGTCTCGGATTATCCTCCGTTCCCAAGTCTATCTTCATTAATTCATCAGTGGTGGTATGGATTCTATCTTCCAGCTCCTCGGGTGCTGGCGGCTGTTCTGTGATCTCCTTGTCTTCATTGGCGAGGCAATCGAAAATCCCAAGCATTTCTTCATCCTCCTTTTCTTTAGAAATTCTTATCATATGGCAAATGTGGGTGAGCTTCCATTTCTTGGGCTGGCTACGCTCTGATTTGGTAGAGTAATCTCGGGTTGGTGCATGCTTTTGTGGGGGCTCCACTCTTCTGCTATCATTTAACGTGAACTTGCCTTACCTGTATTGCTCTTCCGCCCAATTCTTGAAGATGAAGCAATCTTCGATCGGATGACTCGATGGTTGAGACAGTAATCCGGATAATCAACGGCATTTTCTTGATGGGGCCGCTTAGACTCGAGCAGCGTTAGCATTTGATGCTTCATGATGAGGGTGGATATCTTCCTTGTCTTGTTACGGGGGAAAGAGTATCCCTGTCCCTCTTCTGTATAAGGGATGAGCTTGGACGACAATTTTCTCGTTGACGCTGTGTCCCGAGATCTTCTTGTCTTGGTTGAGGGTTAGACATAGATACCGTCCTATTTTCATTATTACTACTTTGAATCTCCTCTCTTATAAAGGAAGGCAGAGGTAGCTATTGTGGAGCCGGACTAATATAACTCCTTACTCCGTTATATCGCTCGGTCGAGGGCAACCACACAAACTTTTTGTTGGATATATATGCCCTAGAGGCCTGTATTGTATAGGATGCTAGGGATATGTATGTATAAAAACAATCTTACTCAATATGATAGTATACTATTTGGTTTACCTTTATCTTAACATGTGGTGTGTTCTACTTTGTATTTCATATCTTATATACATGTTGATAAAGCCCTTAGGATCTTTGCTTGACTACCAGGACTGTGATGTAGATCATACTAGTGAGGCTTGGTAGTCCACAAGCATATTCTTTAATTTTTCCTTGTCGAGGGAATATCGAGACAGGGCATCGATATTGCCAGAGTAGACTAGTGTGTACGTTTCTTGACCCTGTATGGGGGCGATGGTTGATCCCACAACCATTGGTGTTTGACATCAAAGATTGTACACAGGTGCTCATTAGAGAATGGGTACACCGAACAAAACCAGCTGAGAACTCCTGGATGGTATCATACCTATCGTCAGACAGCAGTTCTCTGGTGACACTTGTACAGGTTAGTCTGTAGACCCGATATCGTCATAGTGTCTTGTGTGGTTCCCACTATGCTTTGATTTCCTCCCTACTACGGTTCTTCAGAGTCATGCAAACAGGTGGATTTTGGGTACAGTCCCGAATCATATGGAGGCGGTGAGCGATAGGAGGGGTTTCGTCTCTCCCAGTATAGGGAGTTGATGTTGCGCTATGCTTAATTGGCTATAACTGCAAATCCCTGGCCAGAGTTGCTGAGATTTACTGATAAGAGTTATCAGTAGTTTCTCGAACCGTTATGAGCCACACATCGGCATGACTTATCAAGTTATCGGGGTCTGACGTTTACCACCCCTAGACTTCATATGCGACATATCAGACGAAGAGACCAGACTGTACGGTAAGTGTTACTCATAGGCTCGTTGGGGTTAGGATGAGTCCACTTGTCGGCCATCTTTTTGACATGTACCTGGGTAGCCGTTATGCACAGCTAGTGTTGCTGACGGGTTTGTGGTTAAACCTACTGCCAGAGTACTGTTGAGTCTTTAGAGTCCCACACAGAGGGTTTTCCTGGTTCAGGCGAAACGATATAGAGTCCGTAAGGTGTTAAGGCAGGGTTTCGATCGTATACGTGTACTGGCTACACGAATGATGATCGGAAGGATAATACTGGCAGGCTTTGGTTTAAGCCGGATACCAGTATTATATTATTGGATTATTAGTATCTCATTGTATTCGTATTTTTCGGAATATGAATACGGGTATATTTATACGGTATACGTTGAGGGGCATTCTTGTAATTGTACAATAATGGCTTCTAGAAGGAGATATCTCATATATATTGATTTTCTTTTATGGAAAATTACAAAAATGAGGTGGAATTTGGAGACACATGAAGCATGGATAAAAGCATGGCTTATTGTATTTTATATTCATTTGGCTTCATTATTGAAGCATGGTGGATTATTTGTGGTAAAAAATAATCCATGCTTCAATTATTTTTATAAGACTTAGCCATTCTTTCACTCTCTCATGCTTGCTCCTTCTTACTCTCATATTCTCTCTCCAAGTTATCTCCTATCTCAACCTCAAGCCTAACCCTTCACATGAGTTGTGAATTATAGGCTTTGAGATCAAATAATCCTCTAGATTAACTCTACATAATTTAAGTAGTCTCTCTTAGTAAGCTTGACTTCTCAGTTACCTTTTTAGAGGAGGTTGAAGCTTGATCCAAAGCTCTTGGGTGGATCATCTATGATCTAAAGGTGACCGGAGATCGAGATCTTCTCAAACACCCAAGGAACCTAGAGGCGTAGCATAAAGAAGATCCGAAAGACCGATTCACGAAGGTATAACCCCTATCATAGTAGCTAAAACTCCTAGATAGGGTTACTAGTTATGGTTTAGTATAAGACCCGGGAGTAAAAGTCGATGTTGCATGCTTCAAAATTATTGTTTGCTACTTCCGTCTCCCCACAAGTGTTGTGAGGGTATGCAACATCTACTAACACTTTTCATATAGGGCCATTATACCTTCTTCAAGCTTATCGACTTCTTGAACCACTTCTTTCATTAGCGTCTCAATCGGCTCTTCTGATGGTTGGGTTGAAGCACTTTGCGGGGTATCTCCCTCTTGATCGGTCGTGTCATCTACCAGTCAAGTGTCTTCTCTTTCGCTTAAAGCACAACAGTTATGAGTTCGCTCCCGTTTCTTGGGTCGTACATATCTTAAGCCAGTAGTATCTATCTTTCCGTTCGGCTTGACTTGGAAAGTCCCGAGAACTTCCCAGATCCTCCTATAATATTGAGCCTGGCAAACAGTTTGTTTATACCGTATTCCTTAACGCTTCAAGAATTCCTTTAATCCTTTTATGATGTATCCCGGCATGCGGATGGGCTGCAACATGTTGAGATTCAGATCAAATCCATGCCAGATCTCTTTCTCCACTTTGGTCTTTTTCAATTTGTAGAAGAGAATCACCTTTTCGCCTCTATATCTGGAAGGTACATGAAAAGTGACCAACTCCTGCACGCTGTAGGTGCTGAGTGTATCGAGTTCTTTAAAGTAGCAAGATGGAACAATCGCAATATGTAGGGCTCAGTCTGTTTCATCGGGAATCTTCACCTGTGAACATTATCTCTTCTTCTTCAGAATCGCTTCCAAAGATTAGGATGGTGTCCGCTTGTACTTATTTGTTCTTTGACTTGCCCCACCTCTCAGTATCTTTGAAGTCCTACATAAAGTACTTAGCATCTTTATATTTTCATACTTTATTCATGGAGAACGAGTTGAGCTCCTCTGTAATAGTGTGTTCTTGGCCATCCTTAAAATACTTCATACACTGGTGTTGTGTAGAAGGGATAATGCCATACTCGTGTAACCAGGATCTACCGAGTAAAGCTTTATAGCACATCTTGCCTTCAATGATATGGAATTTCACGTTTGTGATGAGCTGTCCAAAGCGAAGGGTTAACACTATGGACCCAAGCGTTTTTGAAGATTATGAGTCGAATTCGGAGATGGTGATCTTTTCACGGCCGAGATATCGAACATCCATAGACAGCTGCTTGAGCACCTTCACATTCAAAAGGTTAACTGAAGAGCCGTTATCGATGAGGATCTTATTTATTCTCTTATCATCGTAGTACCCAGCCACGTAGAGCGGTCGATTATGCTCGAACGTTCCCATGAAGTGATCTTCTTCGCTGAAGGTAATGCCGGTTGTATATACTTCTACCAATTTATCCTTCATTGATTCTTCAGCAAAGAAAGCATGGAATTGATCAGGTTCTTTAAGGGCTTTGATTAAAAATTCCCGTAGTTCCTTTAACAGGAGTTGAGTATCGTATACACTCAAGTGGTAAAGTAGCTTCTTCAGATGGGCTAACACATTATAGTCCACTTTACTTTTCTTGGGTGGATCTTTAGCGGCGAGATCTTTGGCCACCTCTTCATTTAGAACAATCTCTTCGGGCATCTTCCCTTTACCCTTATCTTGATTCTTTAGATCTTTACTTATAGGTCCAAGGGTTTTCTTAGGAAGGGTGCGGTTCTGCAGACGGATATTTCTGCAATCTTTGGCCTTCCCTTCTTATCCTGATAAGAAGCCTGCATAGGGGAAGTTGACCGAGATTTCATCTTCTGAGCCACTTCCAAAAGTTAGCACTACTGAACCCTCTTCTTTTGAATACTGAGCCTTGGCCATACAACAGCTCTCGGTCACTAACCTCGCATGTCTGTTTGCTCTGGAGTTATCATGCGGGAGCGGGCGAGCCTTAGCTTTCCGCTTCTCCATTTTTAAATGCCTTTGGTAGGAGATATATTTTCGCCATCATTTTCTGAATGCTTTACATTCGTCGATGGGGTGACAGACTCTTTGGTGGTAGGGAAAATATTTTGGGTGTTCCTCCCCACCTTTGAAGTCTACAACTCCTGGAGTATATATCTTCACAGGTGGCGGCTTCATCCCTATTGATAAGGCCTTAGCGAAGTGCTTCTTGACCTTGGAATTATTTTTCTTCAGCAATATCTTTTTCTTCGGTCATGCATCTTGGTTTGGTTGGGGAGCTACATAGCTCGCCTCCTCCACGGCTTTCCTGTTTAGATGCTGCTGCCTGGCCTTCTCATATATGGCCAGTTCACGCCTTTGATTTTCATTGCTTCATTGAAAGGCTTCCCTTAGGAGCTTCTCAATTGGGTCTTCTTATGGCGAACTTGGAGTTTCTGGCATTGATTCTGCTCACTGTTCATCTGAGTCACTTTCGGACACAGCAGGTGCATCCTCGTCATATATGGAGGAGTGAGAGACCATGCAGCAACTTTCCACACGTTATTCTATTTTCTCCTCTTCTCTCTCTGAGTCTTCATCTTCATCCTCCTTGCTATTCTCAAGGATATGTTGAAGAAATTTCTCAAGAGTGACCGGTGGACGCGCCTTCTGCTTATATTCCTCTAGCGCATCTATATACCTTTGTATCCCCGTACGGCTATCTACATACTTAGCAGGTTGTACGTGCTTCTTCGCGTTCTTTTTCTTCTTCTTAGACTGCTTGACTTTAAGGTTTTTCCCTTTATCAGTAGTCTTCAGAGTGGGACGTGGGTCCAGCATCTTTTCTATGATCTCAGGTTCAAGCGGGCTTTTCCACCTGATTGCTGGACATGCTCGGAGATCTCTTAACATCTTCTTTGTTTTGGAGGAAAGCATCACCTCCCACGGGGTTTCTTGTACGAATGAATAGGATTCCTCCTACGTATTAACCCCCTTAGGTGTTTACTTTTGGGGAGGATTCACCTTCCAGTTATCCGATAGCATTAATTTACCCTGTTTATACTGGTCCTTGACCCAGTTCTTGAAGACGTAACAGTCCTCGATCGGATGCCTTACCACCCTATGGTAGGGACAGTAATTTGGATTGTTGACCTCATTAGTTTGGGCTGGCCGCCATGGCTCGGGCAACGTTAGAAGGCCATTATTCGTGGTGAGTTCGAACAGCTTCTTTGTCTTATCGCGAGGGAACGAATATTCACGCCCCATCCTTTCCTCAAGAGTCGGCCACGTACGATTATTGTTTTGATGACCGGATGATTTAGGGCCGCTCTGCTGCTGCTGTGCATTGGCAACAAACACCGCCTTGCCTTTCCCTTTGTAGTTTCGTGAGTCTCCACCCGAAGAGGAAGGATTTTGACCCATCAAATCCAGCTGAGCTAGTTTATCAATAAGCTCCTGGAAAGTAGTAGGCTTGAAGAAGGCCATGAACGGGTATACTTGTGAGTGCCGATCGATGGCTTCCATAAACATTCCGACGGCTGGAGATTCGCCGATGCACTACTCACACTTAGACCACAGGTTCTGCCATCGGATAACATATCGAACCCATGTCTCGTTCTGCTTGATTCTTTCATTGATCAATATCATCATAGTGATGCGTTCACTCGCATTGGCGAATCTTTGGTAGAAGAGCATCCCCATTTCATCGAACGTCTTAATGGAGTCGCGAGTAAGCTCCGAATACCATTCGAAAGTAGTGCCTGATAGACTGCTAACTGTTGGGGTCAAAAATTACAATCCGGTTGACCAGGTCAAAATCGAAGTCAACCCCAAGCCAAGTGGGCCCAAGCCCGAACCCAAGTCCAAGCAAGTGGACCCATGCCCGTGTCGAGCCCAAGCATGAAGAGGACGACCCCCCTGTTGGGCGAAAATTTACACCCCGGTTGACCAAGTCAAAATCAAAGTAAACCCCAAACCAAATGGGGCTAAACTCAGGTCAAGTGGGCCCATGCCCAAGTCAAGCCCGAACATGAAGCGGCTGACCTCCCCTATTCCAAGAAGAAAATTATGTAAGTTTGATATAATTTTCATGCATGAATGTAAAATAAATGGGCAAAAAGCCAAATTTTTGTAAAGTCCATGACTCATATGCAAAAAGAAATAAGCACATGAGGCATGAGATGGGAAAAATGCCATTTTATAAAGCCCAAGTGGCTATGTGTAAATTTGTAAGTCTACATAAGGCAACATGATGATGAAATGAATAGACAGAATTCATTCCCCTAAAAAAAACTAGGGTTTGTGCCTCCTTCTCTTTCCTCAAGGTTCTAAAACTCCTTCTCTTTTTTGAATTAAATCAAGAGTTCAACTCTTCCTTTCCCAAAAATAAATAGTTTTTCACCATAAAACCCTTGAAGGAGAACTCAGATCTCCCATCAAATCTCTAAAAGGGAAGATTTTTAAGTCTCACCCCCTTTTCTCCAAGATCCAGCCAACGGAGAGGAGGAAGAAGAAGACCCATCTCCAAAAATCCCACTTTGGGGAAGATCCGAGGCTTAGGAGATGATTCAGGGCTTAGAGAGAAGAAAGAGGTCCCCTTTGATCATCTTCAAAGATTTCTGGGAGTTCAACTCCATTTTTCAAAATCTTTGGGAGTTTAACTCCATAAATAAAATTCTTTTAGGAGTTTCAAACTTTTACGATAAGTTAGGAGGTTCAAACTCGGGTATGGGCTCGTCAAAAGTGTCCTCACTATAATGTGCAAGATCAAACAATGATGTGCTAATGTCATCGAGATCATCAAAGCAAAGTTCATCAACCTTGCAGCTTTCGGAAGCTATCTCGTGGATATAACAGACATCAAGCAAATGAGCAGAGGGTTCAGATGGCTGACTTCCTATCTTGTAAATGATAAGCTCAATTGTCATTTTCCCAAAGGATAGGTTCATGAAACCGTTTCGACAATTAATGACAGCATTGGAAGTGGCTAGGAAGGGTCGACCAATAATCACCGGAATTTGGTTCCATGGGTTTGCTACGGGCTGTGTATCTAAAACAATAAAGTCCACAGGGAATATAAATTCCCCGACTTTTATCAACACATCCTTAAGTACACCCCTAGGTTTGGTGATAGCTCGATCTGCCATTTAGAGAGTACAATGAGCCAGTTTCAACTCTTCAATCCCTAACTGCTCGTAGACAGAGTATGGAAGCAGGTTAACACTAGCGCCAAAGTCGAGTAAAACACGGTTAATATTTTTACCCCCAATAGAAATAGAGATTGTAGGACATCCAGGGTCCTTACGTTTCTTTGGTAATTGTGGGGTAAAAGCTGTGCTAACATTACTCGTCATGAATACCTTTTTGGGCACTTGAGTCTTCCTCTTCTTAGTGCACAAGTCCTTAAGAATTTTCGTATAAGCCGGAACTTGTTGTATAGCATCTAGGAGAGGGATATTTATGTTAACTTGTTTAAACATTTCCACAATCTTCTCCATTTGTGTGTTAGGTTTGTTGGGCCTCAACCTATCTGGAAATGGAGCTTCATCAATAAGTGTTGGGTCCAACATTTGTGGAGAAGTTTGTGGAGGTGGAATCGATCCCAGTATTGGAGTGGGGATCATCTTATGTTGACTCGAGGAGGTGGGCGGAGGGTTCGAGCCTTGGGTAAAACGGAAAATAGGCTCGGAAGAAGAAGGTAAACAAGACGAAATAGGGCAAGAAGTAGAAGTAGAAGCCGAAATGGAAGTGGAAGTGGAAGCCAGGGTGTCATTGATTATTTCATCATTATGAATCTGTTCGCCGACTTGATTATTCAGCACTCTTCCAGATCTCAACGTTGTAATAACATTCACATTGTAGTGTTGTAAATGCCCAGAATTCGGTAGGGGTTGAGATGGAAGTTTCCCTTTCTCTCTAGCACTCATTTCGGCATTTAATCGTGCAATTTGTGTTTCTATCGATTTAATACTCTCATCGTGGGAAGTGGAGTCCTTCTTTATATCATTGATAGAAGACCTTATATCAGCCGACACTTGGATAGAATGTTTCATAAACAAATCCAAGGTTCGTTCGAGTGAAGAAGAGTTATCGGTACCGGCTAATTGCAAAGAATTATTATACGGTGCAGAAGTGTTGGCCGGATTTTGAAAATTTTGTGGTTGAAAGGGATGCTGACTCAGTCGTAGTGGTTGCTGTTGTTGTAGAGGGACCCTTTGAAAGTTATTTGGTTTGGAATCTTATTTTCAGTTTGGTGTTGGTTCCAAGCAAAATTAGGGTGATTCCTCCAACCTTAATTATATGTGGAAGAATAAGGATCGTTTCTAGGTCGTTGCTGAAAAGCAGCATTAGTGTGTTCTTGACCTTGTAACGGAGAATTCAAAGGACATTCTTCCATCAGATGTGATGGATCGGAACAGCATCCACATACAGTTTTAGGGAGTTTCACTTGGTTTAGGGAGGCTAGTAAAAATTTGTGTTCCATAGCTTCAAGTTTCTTTTGCATTGCTGCTATTTCGGTTTTGACTGCTATGGAAATATCAAGTTGATGGATTCCACCCCTAGATGATGGTTGACTAACACTCTCCCATTGCAAAGTTTTTTCAGCAAAATCTTCCAAAAATTTCCAAGCTTCACCATCGTCTTTAAACATGAAATTGCCTTGACACATGGATTCAATCATCTACTTTGTTGTTGGATTAATGCCCTCATATATGATTTGGCATAGATCCCATTGATGGATTCCGTGATGAGGACATTGGACAAGCAGATCCTTAAACCGTTTAAAACACTTCCAAAATTGTTCATTGGGAAGCTGGGTAAATTGATTGATTTCGCTACGGACACCGACAGTCTTATGATTGGGATAAAATTTCTTAAGGAATGCTATGACGAATTCATCCCAGTTTGAAATACAGTGTGCAGTTGTGTTATAAAGCCATTTTTCGGCTAAATCGCACAAAGTGAACGGGAGAAGATGTAAACAAATAGCAACCACAGAAAGTTGTGAAGTGCCCATCATAGCACATACATTTTCGAATTTGGTGATAAAAACGTATGCGTCTTCAGACTCAAGACCGTGAAATTTAGGAAAAAGATTGATATAGTGTGGTTTGATTTCGAAATTATCCCCATTAGCTAGTGGAATGGAAAGACAGATAGTAAGTGGACCTCGAATAGGGTAGCATCTCTCTTGGAGAGAAATATGTGGTGGGTTCTGCGCACCTGCGGGCGGTGGCAAAGTGGTGTTATTAAAGTTTGATGGAAAACTATCCATCGCGGTGAATGTGGTAGTGGGTGAAAAAGAAGATGTAGAATTACCGACTTCGGAGTCGATAGGAGGAACGCGGACAAGACGGACACTAGAATCCTGTGTCTAGCCGAGCATGCACTAAACGGTTTAGCACAAGTGGCAGCGTTAATTAATTATTTTTATTTTTATTTTTTTGTAAAAGAACTAAAAAGAATGGTTGGTTTTGAAAAAGACGGATTTAGAAAAATCACAAAACACAATGCACAATCAACCCTAGATCTACAGTCACCTAGGTCAAGTCACTGGACCGCTCCTAGACTTCCAGAAGATAAATTGCAGGATAAATCCTCTACCATCTCTTTATCCCTCCTGTGGCCAGGTAAGTGCCAGGTAAGTGGGAGGTATCCGCTACTTAAGTAGCGGGCCTAATTAAGTAACCACTTTCCTTAGACATGCTTGCCTTAGACACCACAAAAGAAATGCAGATAAGCAATAGATTACCCATGACCTTCTTCTGTTCTAATTGAGCGCAATGGTCCTTAGAGTCTTGTGTAGATATTTTTTAGTTAATGAAGGGTGATGCGGATGCTAGTTTTGTGATTTGCGGGGCTTAGGAAAGGTAATGAAATCCCCACCTAATCTGAATTTGGTCTTCGCCCCTTAATTTCCGTATTAAAATATGCACAAACAACCAATTTTAAGTCACGCAACAAGAATTTTTGAGCGGCGAATTTTTGCAAAGAATCTTGTAGAAAAGTGGTTATTGGACTTAGCAGAGGAGAGAGAAGAAGATAGAAATTATACCACATAGAGCTCAAACCCTAACTCGTCAAGATCGCCGCGGTTCCGCCGCCAACACCTGCTTTCCGCTGCGGTTCTGCGGTCACCTGTACAGCTCTTTAAACTATTTTTGGTTCTGATGCTCCCATGGCTCCTCTGGTCCTAATTAAATGATCTGAATATTTTTCTCCCTGCTGCAGTGATTCCAGATTCCCTTGCAAAATTCACACACTAATCGTTAAGCACACGATGCGATTCTTGAATTAAATTTTGATAGAATAATAATATTTCAACTCAAATAGCAAGAACGAACAAATTACGCACGCATCCCCGGCAACGACGCCATTTGATTGGTTCGATTTCATGCACTTCTTTTGATTTTAAAGAAAGGATGTCATAGTAAAGAAGTGATGAAATGTTTTAGTAGTAAAAGTAACCGCAATCAATAACGGTGTCGTGTGTAGCGAGCGTTAGTGAGTACGGGTCGTCCTCTGGGATTCGTGTATTTGATCACTCTTGCTTTAGATGAGTCGAAAGAAATAGTAAAGAAAATCAACAAATTGTTTTAAGATTTGATTGAAGTTATCATTTCAAGAAATTTAAGAAATCGTTTTCAAGAAAGAAATTTCAAGAAAATGTTCAAGATTTAGTTATCAAGAAAATTGAAGAATAACTTGTAGGATTCGATAAGAATTAGTAGCGATGATGAATACTAAAATTGACTGATCTTATCTATTGATGAATTATAGCTAGATTGATGGCAATGAATGAAGATTAGGGATCTATTGAAGAAACTAGGGTTTCTCCTTCACTATTCCTTGTCTTTTCATTGATTACCTATTCAAATGTAGGCTTTAGCAAAGAAAATCATCAATCATTTAATCCCAAATTGCAACGAAATTATCAAGAACGGTGATCTCGTTCCAAATTTGGTCGTTGACGATTCTTTTTCCTAAAGTTCATAATTCTCATAAGACTTAAGATGAGTATAGGATTTTCTCACCATTTGATCTACCAAAATTCCTTCGAATTCTTAGCAAGCGGAGATTTACTCTCGAATCATGAAAATAGAAGAATTAACAATTAGATATTTCATAATGTGAAAATTTAAAGAAAGCGAGAATTAACAAATGATCACCTTTATTATTCAATTTCGAATTACACTTCTCAATTCGAGATTACAAGAAAGAATGCTCTTGATCACTCTTTTGAAGAGATAATTTTTCCGTCGATCTTCTCTTTTCTCGATCACCGTGAGACTTGGACTTGCCGAGGATCACGTGCTCGTTGATGACAATCGGCTTCGCGTAAAGGATCTTGAATGTCGTCGCTCGATATTGTTCTCAACGATTCTTGATTTTGGATCTTGATCTTGAATTGGAATCACAAGTTGTGTCACTAAACTTGTGTAATGAATTGTGTATTAATTATGTATTAATTGTGTAATGAATTGTTCAACCAAGAATCAACAACCTTTTTAATGTAAGTTTAGGTTCCTTTTTATACCCCCTCACCAATCTTCTCCAAAAAGCTAGGTAGTTGTAGGGAAACTTCTAGAATAAGATAGTTATCAAACTTCCTTAAGAAGCTAGGTTGTTCTAGGGAAGTTTCCAGAACAAGGTTGTTACAATGGAGCGTCTTCAACAAGCTAGGTGGTTGTAAGGAAACTTCTGGACGGAACTTGTCACCCGATGCCCTAACTCGGCCGCGGATCCGCGGCCGTTTAGTGGGCTTGCGGCTTCAGTTTCTTGTGGTAGTTTGGTGTTGGTCTATATGTAATCAGGTGATATCTGAAATCTTCTTATCTCTTCTAAATCTCTGCCAGATTTTAACTCTTTGATTTCCTGTATTTTGTTGGCGAATTTGCGATTCCGATATCTGATCTGGGCTAATTTTCCGCACAAGATCTCAATGAAGAATGTTAGAGATATACAATATTATGCATGAAATAATAAACATACAATTTCCTTCAAAAGTGTTGATTATAATGTATAACACGTGGTAATTGATATTTTGCAGCTGGATTTGTAATATGTGTTATATTTATAACAAACACTCTTAGATGATTAGAAAAGTGAGAAAATTGTTATGTTAAAAATTGCAATATTTTCGACTGAACAATCACGTACCGGGCGAGTGAGGCGCTTGCGCCAGTGCCCACGCACCTCTCACGTGGCCCGCGGGCGCCTAGCCATAGATCTTAGACCTTCAAGAGATCACTTTTGGGTTTTCTAAAATAAAAATTCTTTGGGAGTTTAACTCTAAATAAAATTGTTTTGGGAGTTCAACTTCAAATAAAATTTTTGGGAGTTCAACTCTATATTTTAAAAACCTTTTAGAGTTTAATTTCATAATAATTATAACAAAAAATACAGAATCTTTTAGAATTTAACTCTAAGCCAGTGGACACTCTCTACTTTTCCCCCCACGTGAGGGGAAGGGAAGCTCCTACAAATGGGAAGCTCCTTACTCCCTCTCATGTGAGGGGGATGCTCCCACCCCTTATCCCATCTCACGTGAGAGAAGGAAGCTCCCACTCTGTAGGAGCTTCCTCTTAAAAAAAAATCAAAATCAAAATAAAAAAAAGTTTTATCTTTTGGAGTTTTAACTCCATACAAAATTCTTTTGGGGAGTTTAACTCCACGTAAAATCTTTTGGAGTTTAACTCCATACAAAAACTTTTTGGGAGTTTAACTCCACGAAAAATATTTTGGAGTTTAACTCCATACAAATACTTAACTCTATTAAAAAAAATCTTTTGGAGTTTAACTCCATATTTTAAAAATGTTTGAGAGATCAACTCCTTATCTTAAAAATCTTTTGGAGTTTAACTCCATACAAATGCTTTTGAAAGTTTAACTCCATAAAAAAAATCTTTTGGAGTTTTAACACCATACAAATGCTTTTGGGAGTTTAACACCATAAAAAAATCTTTTGGAGTTTAACTCCATATGAAAACTTTTGAGGAGTTTAACTCCACGAAAAAACTTGAGGAGTTTAACTCCATACAAATGCTTTTAGGAGTTTAACTCCATAAAAATTTTTTTTTGGAGTTTAACTCCATATTTTAAAAAAATTTAGGAGTTCAACTCCATATTTTAAAAATCTTTTGGAGTTTAACTCCATATAAATGCTTTTGGGAGTTTAACTCTATAAAAAAAATCTTTTGAAATCTAACTCCAATAAAAAAATATCTTTTGGAGCCCCTGCTCCCTCTCACGTCAGGGAGAGGGAGCTTCCACTAAGTGGGAGCTTTCTCTCCTCTCACGTGAGGAGGGGGCTCCCACAAATGCTCCCACTTTGTAGGAGGGAGAGGAAGCTCCCACTAGGAGGGAGAGGAAGCTCCCACTAAGTGGGAGCTTTCTCCCTCTCACGTAAGGGGGAGGCTCCCACTAAGTGGGAGCCTCCCCACTCTCCTTCACGTGAGCTTTCCCTCTCACATGAGTGGAGGGGGGCTTCCCCTCCTTTTCTTTTTTTTCTTTTCTTTTTTCCTTTTTATGTTTTTTTTGGAGTTTAACTCCATACAGAAACTTTTGAGAGTTTAACTCCAAATGAAATCTTTTGGAGTTTAACTCCATAAAAAAATATTTTTTTTGAATAAAAGGGAGTTTAACTCCATACAGAAACTTTTGGGAGTGTAACTCCAAATAAAATTGTTTTTGGATTTTAACTCCAAATAAAATATTTTGGAGTTTAACTCCATAAAAATGTTTCTTTGAATAAATGGGAGTTTAACTTCATACATAAACTTTTAGAAGTTTAACTTTAAATAAATTTGTTTTTGGAGTTTAACTCCAAATAAAATATTTTAGAGTTTAACTCTATAAAAAAATATTTTTCTGAATAAAAAAATAATAATAAAAATCATTTGTCACAAATAGAATAAATAAAATAAAATAAACCTACCCTTTTGCATTACTTTCAAACACCGACACTTCATATTGAGTTTGCATGACTATTTTGACTCGTCAATCGGAGGTTTTTTCGCTCTAACAGCGAGGGGTAATTAACGACAGTTTAGTCCGCGGCTGCCGGAGATTCGGATCCCTACAATCAATAAACCACAGCCTATCCTAGACAGGGGGAATCTGTACACGCCTGACAAGCGACGCGTATTCCCATCTCAGTAGGGTGACGAAAAACACTTTACAGATTCTGGTATGCCCGGTGGGACTTTGGAGTTTTACTCTAAGCTAGTGGGCACCTTCCACTTTCCATTAAGGGTTTAACTCCAAAAAAATCTTTTGAAGTTTAACTCCATACAAATGCTTTTGGGAGTTTAACTCCATTAAAAAAAATCTTTTGGAGTTTAACTCTATATTTTAAAAATCTTTGAGAGTTCAACTCCATATCTTAAAAATCTTTTGGAGTTTAGCTCCATACAAATGCTTTTGGGAGTTTAACTCCATAAAAAAAATCTTTTGGAGTTTAGCTCCATACAAATGCTTTTGGGAGTTTAACTCCATAAAAAAAAATCTTTTGGAGTTTAACTCCATACAAATGCTTTTGGGAGTTTAACTCCATAAAAAAAATCTTTTGGAGTTTAACTCCATGCAGGGTTCCCTAGGGGGCCGTTGGGTTTCGGGAGGCATCGACTATGCCGTTTTCAAAAAACAATTGGCGCGCTAAAGAACTCTAACGCTAGAATCTAAACTAGAGAATTAGACGAACATGCATATAAACAACTTTACATCTAAGTGTACAAGAAATACAACCTTTGTAGACCGGTCCTTCACTTCAATAGCTCCGTGTAGTAGTCCCTTCGCTCCAAGTAGTGAACTCCCGGACTCTACAAAGGCTCCACAAGATGAACGGAACAAGCTTGCTTGAAGTCTTCGAGGTCGAAAATGATCTACATCGAGGAGACTCAAACCCAAGCTACCTCTTCACTAAATTAGGGTATAGTGAAGCAAACACCCCAAACTAAATGATTAATCTAGTAGAGGATGATGAAGTAGGAATTTTGCTCACTTTAGATTTATTTTTCTCACAATATTTCTTCACCTCTCATAAATCTAGAGAGCTAAGCTCTTGATGAAGAAGAAGATGAAGAGAGAAGAGAATGAAACTCATGAGGTGAGAATAGCAACCATGGATGAGTTAATGTCATACCTAACTCATGTAGAGAATAAACCATGACTAAATAATAATGGTTAGGTTAATAAATATCTATAAGTAAAACAAAATTAGTGAACTTGGTCAATGGTTCCACAAGCTTCTACAAGCTTGAACCATGTGACTAATTTCCAACAAATTTTGATTAACTTTAAATAAATAAAACCTAACATTAACATAAGCATGGTATGAGTCTCATGCACCCATGTAGCATGTGGCATCAAGCATGACACAAAAAATAATGTACATTAATATATATCACATATATACTAAGTGTACATAGGTGAGAAAAAGAAATGCTTAAGTGAGCAAATATTAGTTAATGTAAATTAATATATCACATATATAATTATACATTAAATTATTAAATCAACACTTGATTTAATAATCCGGCTATATCACATATAACCGACTAATATCATATGTATCAATTTATCGAATCAACATTTGATTCGATAATATCACATATAACCGACCGATATCACATATCGCGAGAATAGAATAAGGTATCACATACGCGTATTAATCTCGGTCCCGAACATACCACATATGTGCTCCTACTTCATTTCGCTTGAGCCAGGAAACCTCTGTGTAGGACTCTAAAGACTCGTCAATACGCCAGCAGTAGGTGGTGATCATATCGGTCACCCACAAGCCGCAAGCGGTTTGCTAAACGTAACGGCCACCAGGTATTGAGCGATCAGAAGATCAACAAGCAAGCCTGCTCATACTCCTGCGAGTCCAATCAGTAATACTACCGTACAGTCCGGTCTCTTCGTCAGATATGTCGCATATCGCAACCTGGGGGTGGTATAACGTCAGATCTCAATACCCTGATAAGTCATGCCGATGTGAGGCCCATAACGGTTCGATAAACTACTGATAATACTTACCAGTAGATCTCAGCAACCCTGGCCGGGGATTTCCTGTTATGGCCAATCAAGCATAGCGCAACATCAACCCCCAATACCGGGAGAGACGAAATCCACTCCTATCGCTCATTGCCTCCATGTGACTCGGGACTGTACCCAAAAACCATCGTTTTTCACGATCTCTTGAACGTGGTAAGGTGAAAATCAAAGTACAGTGGGAATCACACAAGACTCTATGACGATCTCGGGTCGACAGACTAACCTGTACCAGTGTTGTTCATACCAGAATATTGCATTTTATACCGCCCATTCTTACGCTCGTTTGTTTATAGGCAGGTGCTTTTAATCAGTGTTTGCTACATATTTACAGGATACTGGTTCTCAGCTCTAGACAGTGAAATTCATAGAAAAGTACGTCAAATTCCGGATTACTGCCAACAACAGATAAAACACGGGTCTCCACTCTCTATCCGTATGTTGCCACACAGCAGTTTAAGGGACAAAATGGCAAATCGATGTCATTTTCGTGCACAAAGCTCAATGTCAACACAAGATCCAACATATCTATGCGGAGCTCGAGGAAATCTTGGCAAAATATCCACATCACATAACCTTTTGATCTACTGAAATTCTGGAAGAAATGTGAAGAGTTTCTGAGAAAAAGTCATATACCACACTGAAGAGTACTAAAAAGTAGGGAAAACCACCAAATTTCATGGCCTAACTCCTCTAAACAGCCGCGGTTCCGCGGCATAAGCGCGCTTAGGCCGCGGAACCACGGCCATTTAGTCTCCTCTCATTGTCGTTTTTCAGGGGCATATTGGTCTTTTCTTGTAGGGGCAGATTCTTGCCCTAGGTTTCCAGTTCCCCTCCTATAAATACCCCAGAACTGAGCAAAACCAAGGTGTTAATTTATTTAGCCTCTTTTAGTGTAGTTTTGTTGTTGTTGTTGTTGTTGTTGTTCTTCTTCTTCTTCATCATCTTTCCTCCATGAAAATGTAGTGAGAGCATTGAGTGGATGTTAAATGAAGATGGGAGTTTTTGTATCATTCTTGTTTGTTTAGCTTCCCCTTGAGATTCTTGCTTTCTCTTGATCTTTCAACCTCTTCATTGAGCTTGAAAGTTTAAGGGTTTGTTATTGATCTCAAGGGTTGTATCTTCTTATGGAATTAGTGCTTCATTTCACATGAGTTCTTTACTCTTCTCTTGATCTTGCAACCTCTTGATTGAGCTTGCAAGTTTAAGGGTTGGCTATTGATCCCATGCTTGTCTTGAGTTCTAGTTTCTAGTTCTTTTTATTGCTTATTTCTTTCTTGCTTTTTATTACCATGCTTTACTTTCTTGCACTTAAATTCCATGCACTTACTTACATGTAATCTTTTCTTTTCTTTTGCTCTTTTTGGTTCGTTTTTGTGAATGGTTGTAATTATCGTTGTTAAGAATAAATACGGTATTGTAAGTTAATGTTTCTTTGCTCATTTCCTTTTCCCGTTATTTTCCATTGAACTCCGTCCAAACGTTACGCAAGCGCTCCGTTAGGCACCCTACCCTACCAAGGTAACAGTGATTCCTAACCATGACCGGTTGCGTTCGGTTTGGCCGGAGGCGAAAGCAAGAGACAAGAACGGAAGGACAAGGGTAAATAAGCTGGATTCCACGAATACCGTGCTTAAACCCCCTAATCCACGTTGTTGCCGATTGCTCTAGCTTCAATTGGTCAAGACTCGGCTCAAAGGTTTTGAGTACGGATTTCTTTAGCTTACAATTTCGTATTTTTTTCTTAACAACTTTATACTTGCATATAACTCATAGATTAGAATCGAACAAACATATACACATTCTTTATTGACTCGTCTAAAACAAGAAAGGACATACAACCGTCTCCCTGTGGATCGACCCGTGCTCAACCGGCTAGCTGCATAGCGAGACCGTCCTGATCGCGGTTATACTTTAGAACTTTGAACATCCGACACGCCAAAAGCGTGCGATCAAATGGCGCCGTTGCCGGGGAGACGGTAGCGTATTTTCTTTCTTGTTATTCGGGTTAACATTCTTTTTGTATATATTTATAAAAAAAAAATCTTTTTGTTATTTTTGATAATTTTTGTGAGCAAGTCTGCAGATTTTTGCGGATTTGCAAACGACGATTGTGGGGAGGAAAGTGTACGTTCAAGGCTAAGGTGATTGCAAAGTACAGTGCCAAAGATCCGGGTAGTTTGACCCACGCAAGCGAACTTTTCAAGCTTACCGGATTTGATTCAACGGGGGTTTCCTAACCCAAAAACTTAACGGTACGTACTTTACTAACACCTTCTTCTCAAATCCGACACATCCAATATACTATTCTTTGCAGGATTCTTTGCAAGTTCGCTAGCAAACGCTAAAAATTGACTAACCCGTATTTGTTGCAGTGCCACGCTTAAACTAAAAAATGATTGTTTGATTCTTTATAGAATTTTTATTGAATTGCGCATTGCATACATTAATACGGACTTAAGGGAAAGCGAACCCCACAACATACGGTAAAGAATTTCATCACCTTTTCCATGGCCCACAAATCACGAACTTGAGCATAACGTTTACCCGCACAAAATTTAAAAGAAACTAGACTTTAAGCCTTAAGGACTTCGCACTCACTAGGAGAAGTTAACTGTGTTTAGAATCTCGCTTAACGGTATATTGTTTACAGGGTGTCTAGAAAAGTGTTAACGGCGAAACCGCCAAAAGAGAAAGGGTTATTTAATTAAGGAACTTCGCGAAAGCATTGGAAAACCTCCCCTTATCTCTGCACTTACCTGGCCTCGTGATCAGTGTATCTTGAGCCCGTTTCTCGACACAGTTTTACTTCGACAATCAAGTTCTGAAGCAGGTCTAGTTGACCTAGGTGAACCCTAGAACGATTAGTTGTGTGGTATTTTTGTGTCGTGATTATTTTTATCCATATTCTTTTAGTGTGTATATTTCATTCTTTTATTAATAACTAACTAAAAATTTTTTTTTAAAAAAAAGGCCACATTCATTTTTCCCCTCCTTTTCTCTGCCTTTCTTTCTTTCTCTCTTCATATCATGGGCACCCCACCTCGCAAAACTCTTGCCGAACTTTGGTACCCACAACCAGATATTACTTCTTACGGTTCTTGCTTTGGCCGAACGTCGAACGATCCCTCCATGCCTAAAATCTCTTTGAAAGATCGGATAGACGCGTCTAGGACAAACACTTGCCCTCCGCAATCCACTTTGTATCAACCTTTTCAACCTCCCCTACCCTCTTATGTTGATACCCCTTTTGCAAGTCGTCCTTTGTCCATCGCTGAACATATTGAACAATCCTGTAGCCGATCTTTCACTCCTTTCACCACTACAGATTCTTGGGATCAACAATTCCATTCACCTTCTTATCCAAATGTTGATCCTGCTCCTGTCCAGCCATTCAATTCCTACCAGTCCTACCCGACTTTTGTACCTTCCCTAGACATTGCTTCTGAACCGCCATTTGGGAGTTTTCAGTATCCAAACAACTTTGAATCTGTTACTGAAACCCCTTCCCAACCCATGTCTAGTCTGGAACAGTCGTTGGAAGACTTTAGGGTAGCGTCAAGCCAACAGATGATGGATTTGAATGCGTCCATGGCCGCTCTCATACAACCTACTGACCCGATAGCTAGTTTCCAACTAGCTCCTAATTTTCCAATGTATGATGAGGCGGCAGGACAGGCTGAGAATTTGAGTGGAGAGAGTGAGATGTACCCCCTTCCAACTCAAACCTACCCATCCCAAATTGAATCCCACAACTCCTATTTTGAAAGTCTATCGAGTATCCCACATGATTTATCAATTGAAGATAGAATGATTAATGAGTTGTGCGACTTTGTAGTGTTTGATTTACCCGATTGTGAAGGGTCCCTTTCAAGTGAAACCAATCCTAAACATTTTGACCTCTACACCTCCATCTTAGAACCAGAATCGATTGAAATCCATGCTTTTGATGAGGTGTCTGAGAAAATTGACTTTCACTTGATTGAGGATATTGACGCTGGGAATATTTTGGATGATGAACTTATAGATTTAGCTGAATTTTTCTCTCCAACTCATCATCCCGAGTCTTTAACTGATTTTCCCGAACTTCATATGCGTCTTGATTTTGATGATAAATGCATGGATGGGATAAATTGTGAGGAGAATATTGAGGATAGTACTGAGGATGAAACAGTTTTAATTGATGAGTCGGATTTTCCAATTCATCCTGTTCCTTTCATTGACTGTGTACACCCTCCCGAAACCTTAACTGATACCCTTCCTCAATCACCGCCCCCTACCCTTTCCATCGTTCCAACCTTGCATGAAACCGTATCACTTTCATTTCATATGTCTGGTTTACCGAATTCGGCGTACCCATGGTTTCTCACGAATCTTGAGGGATTTGACCCTATTTCTCGATGGGTTAATAGATTAGCACAAATGCTTCTCACACATCAGTCATCACAGATTGTACTAATTTATTCAATCCATTTCCACCCTCAAGTTCGTATTCCATTTCTTTCTCCCTTCCGCCATTCTTCTTCTCATATACCGAGACCGCATTCCACTTCTCTCCGCATATGGTCTCGCGTATTCTCCATTTCTTACCTCTTCACCTTCTTTCACCAGCCACTGCTTTATCATGATAAGATTTTTGAATGGTTGGTGTTAACTTTTGGCCTGTGTAAGGCCTTGTATAGATTGATACTATTCTCTTTCCCCCCTAATCCTGAATTTCAATGCTTAACAGTGGAAACACTGTTTTACTTAAGTTTGGGGGAGGGGACTCCTTTTTGTATATATTTTTTGTTTTCCTTTTTGTTTTGTATATAATTTGTTTCTAGGGAGCGCCGACAATTTTGACCCTCTTGGTGTAGCCTGACAGTGAGGGCACTGTCAAGTTTAAGTTTGGGGGTGTGCTCGGTAAGCTTTCTTCCTTCGCATTCATTTGTATATTTTGCATTTGCATACCTTATTAAAAACCTACAAAAATTGAAAATTTTCCAAAAAATATAAAAACTTTGTCGTCAAGTTAGCTAATAAAGTAACTTAGATTTTTATTCTGAAAGTTTAGTTGATATGTTAGAAATAACTAAATTCTAGACTTAGAAATTGAAAATCCTTAAAATAACCCTCATTCTGTCTAACTTTGGTATGTATACGTCTTTACAGTTTATTGAGTTCAGTTCTTGAGTTAAGTCAAGATGAAGGGAAAGTATTGAAGCTTTACTGGAGGATAAGTCTGAAAAATAGTTTCTTTTCTTGAGTTCAAATTTAGAAAGTATATATCCTACAAACTGCACTTACACGCACCTTGAAACTTGGGATAGTAGAGGATACCTAGAAATACTCTTGCCTGAAAGCGTAGTATGAAAGAAAAAACGGTATTTAAAGCTAAACACCAAAAGAGCATATTGAAAAATATATCCGGTCTTGAAAAAGAAAAAGAAAAAGAAAAAGAAAAAATAGAATAAAGTCAAGAACTGGAAACTGCTATTTACGCTTTAAAGTTCACACATTCAGTAATCGGTCGTTAGTGCCTCAAGAAGCATTAATAGTCGCATGAAAGGTGTGTGAGCAAATCCGTCCATCCTTAATAAAAAGAAGTAGTATTGGGTATTAGGGCAAGGGTATTATAGTTTGAATTGAATTCTTGAGTGTAGGGGTGCAAATATACACACACGTAGGGGTATACAATCGATGTTTGGATAAAAGATAGAAATAAAGAATAAAACTTGTGTTTTCTGTAAAGTTGATAAAAATCCCCGATTTGAGGCCGCACTTTAGAAGGAAAACTCAGGAGATCCAAGGTTAAATAGATAGGAGGTGTGAAAAATAAGGGTTGGATATTTCTAACTTAGGATGATAGAATTTCTAACGTAAATACTAAATTATAGGAGTAGAATCGATGTTAACTTATAACACTAGCTTGATGGGATTTTGTGGGTGTAATCCGCTGAAAACCCTCAGGAAATAACACTCCTCCTACTAGGGACACCTAGAGGTTTAACGGCTTGTTGCACGCGCTCAGTGCAATCGTGTTCCCTGCGAAAGTGCGGTTAGGATTTTATTTTTGTGAATAATTGGTTTTGCTCGGGACGAGCAAAAGTTAAGTTTGGGGGTATTTGTTCATACCGGAATATTACATTTTATACCGCCCATTCTTACGCTCGTTTGTTTATAGGCAGGTGCTTTTAATCAGTGTTTGCTACATATTTACAGGATACTGGTTCTCAGCTCTAGACAGTGAAATTCATAGAAAAGTACGTCAAATTCCGGATTACTGCCAACAACAGATAAAACACGGGTCTCCGCTCTCTATCCGCATGTTGCCACACACCATTTTAAGGGACAAAATGGCAAATCGATGTCATTTTCATGCACAAAGCTCAATGTCAACACAAGATCCAACATATCTATGCGGAGCTCGAGGAAATCTTGGCAAAAGATCTACATCACATCACCTTTTGATCTACTGAAATTCTGGAAGAAATGGGAAGAGTTTCTGAGAAAAAGTCATATACCACACTGAAGAGTACTAAAAAGTAGGGAAAACCACCAAATTTCATGGCCTAACTCTTCTAAACGGCAGCGGTTCCGCGGCATAAGCGCGCTTAGGCCGCGTGTAAATCCCCGTTTCCATTCTAAGTAAAGTTTCGTATTCTCTGAATTCCAGTGATTTTCTTTTCTTTTCCCTCATATTTTTGAATTGGTTGTTCAAACTAAATATTTATATTTTTCCCAAAATCTAAAAGTTAAAAAACTCAAGAGTTAAAACCAAGCCAATTAAACTAAAACCTAAACTAAAACCATTACAAATTTTTCCCCAGCCCTTACTGTTCTTTTCATCAGCCCACTTAGATTTTAAATGAATCCTTTTATTATCACTAAAAAAACCCTCAGCCCAAAATCTTTTATTAACATTTAAAAAAATTCCCGGCCCGCTTACCTCCCTCAGCCCACGAGAATTTTGTTTAAGGGAATTAATAAAATTTTTCCGCGAGCCCGGCCCGTTCTCGTTCAGCCCGCCTCCTCAACCCTACCCGACCCGTCTCTTTTTCCTTCTTCCCCACTTCATTTTCCCGCTCGTTCCTCTTCCCTCGTCGCGACCCCACGTTCTCGAGCTCCCCACGTCGCCCCCACGTCGCGCCGAGCTCCCCACGTCGCCCTCGCCGCGACCACGACTCTCCAACTCCCCCTTCTCCCTCTCACTTCCCAACTCCTCAAAAATTCTCCAACCCTTAAACTTTCCCCCACTAACCCATTGCAACTCGACGCTCCCCTCGACGACGACGACGACGAACCTCCCCGACCCTTTCCTTCATCACCTTCGCCCCAACAACTCAGACACTTCACTCGAACACCACACCCTCATCAAATCAAGATTCCCTGCACACCAACCCATTACACCCGAGCCAAACACCCACCGGCACCCTCACGCCGGCGAACTCCCCACCACGACGTCGACATCCCTACATCCTCTGCATCACTCTCATCTCTCCAGACCCGACCCCACTCTGCTCCCCCTCTCTCTCTCCAAAAACTTACAAAAAAAAAACCCATTCTTTCCCTCACTGCACACTCTCCGTGCACGCCGCCGGAGCGACGCCGTCGACCGTCGTCGACCCCAGCAAGTCCCAAGAGATCTACAGAGCACCCCTCCATCTCCGGTGATCGCGCGATATCTCCGGACAATTCCGACGCAAAAACCCGTGTTTCGATCGAAGCTCGCGCGAACTCGTTCCGCGGCGTACAACGCGCGTTCGTGACGACGTTACTGCCTCGCGACCCCGAGACGTTACCAGGCAAATGTTTACTTGCTTCATGCTAAATTATTAGTGATATGAAACTAAAATATCTAGTTTACGGATTTTGTCGAATACTAATACAGAATACGATCAATGTATTCGATGCTAATCCCCCATGAAAATGATTGTTTATTTTGACGGAACCCGATGTTTTATGTTGGCCCATATAGTGATAAACATAGTGTATGAATCTCGCTGGAAGATATGATTGTTTGTAACAAAAATTGATACCCCCAAATATGCCGTTAAAACTAGAACTTTCTCGTGTCTGAAAACGAATAAAATCACTATAAATCATATGCATAATGGATTGATGTGTTCTAGGGCTTAAATCGAAGCCGACTTGACGAAATTTAACCCTATGGAAAATCCTAATGATTTCTGCTCTGTAATCATGATGATAACTGGGTCGGAACACGACTCTGGACTGCAGTCCAGAGCGTTTCTGATATTTGTGCTCTGTTCAAAGATCTGCACCACTGTGTTTCTTGAAGTCGTAAGTTACGGAATCCTACTGTAGATTAAAGATATTTCTGTTAGTTTAACAAACCAAGTGGTTCCATTCCATTTCATCGCCGTTTGCTATTTTAAAATATATTTAAAAGGGCAGAACGTATATCTGTCCAGAACAGGTTCTGAAATGACACACTGAGATTAAACTGGTTATAACTTTCAACGTACAGATGCGATTAAGAATCCGTCTGTTGCGTTGAATACTTTATCGAAAACCCTAAATTTCATTTAACTGTGACATCGCTAAATTCTGACCCCAACTGGGTGCAATTCGTGTCGCGAAACGGACGTTCAGTTCTGGAACTGAATTTCCAGCCGCGAGCACTTAAACTGAAATAGCTATATCTTGAGAACCGGAATCCCGATTGAACTGAAACAAATTCTGATGAATTACTGACTGAGTGCTCTATATATCTTACTCACATCACTTCGCTGAATTCTTAACATAATAATTTGTGCAATTTATTTCAGTTCATGACATGCATGTTGATTCATAATATACAGAACTCATTGGTAGCATACATACATATATCATACCCTTGCCATATACTCAGTGTTAGTACGTGTGGACATTGCATTATCGTACGTGATAGATGTTGGTTTAGTTGTGACGAGTACACCAATGGAAAGTGAATATTCGTGACAGTGATTGACACAGTGAACAGTGATAAAACCGTGCCATTGGTTTACTTATACACAACTAGATCAAGATCGTAACTAGTGAGAACCTGGGGAAAAAGGGGAAATCAAAGTGGAAAGAGTATCGTATTTAGCGGGACCGTGTTTAGAGGATGATCATTCGAACAGAGATACTGATATATGTAGGATAGGATCTAGTGATCCGGCTGACAGGGTTATGTCCCGAGCATGTGGGCCGTTGTCTCGGGTATGTACGAGACTCCTGTTAAACATGATCCTCCTTCCACTATGTGATTTCAAACTTGACCTAGAGACCGATAGGGACACATAACATATTCTGCATCATATAGTGACATAGTGATTACTTACATTGTTCTTACACTAGTATTACCTCATATACCTGTTTCACCTCATTATAATATAATTGTTATTGTGTCGCTCTGACGACCTGAGTATGCATGCTCAGATCCCGCGGGAGGACCAGCACAGGAGACGGATCTACCCTTCGAGTTTACAGAGATTTAGACTGGTGTATTTTCTATTTTTCTGCTTCCAACAAAAGTGATCGTAAGTTTGACTTTGGTTAGTATCTGTTCTTGTTATCTAATTTGTGAACAATGGAATATTAATGTAATATTAGTGATGTAATTCCTTTACCACTGCGCTTTATTTACTGATTACCATGTAATGCTAGAAGCCGAAGTGTGACTACGGCAGGATGATTCCTTGACCGTAGGAGCATGGCTGGCCTAGTCATCCCTCGTTTTCCATATTTTGGGAAGCGGGGCGTGACATGGTTTAGTTGGTATCAGAGACCGTGTTTAGTATCAAGGGATAACATTAACTATGCAGTATTACGTTATTCTTGTTTCACTACTCTTAATTTCCATCCTTGAATCTGATCCTATCATTTTGAATCTTCCAGTGATTTGACGTCCCCGAACGACCCCTCCTCGGACTCCAGCTCTCAGGACCGCACGGAAAGGATGCTCAGCGCACTGACTACTCTCGCGGAAGCTCAGGAGAGGAAGACCGACTTGCTCACTGAGGGACTCAGGGCGATTACCGCCACAGGAGGACCCTCCGCATTTATTACCGCCCCCGAGGGCGTTGTTCCACCAGCTTATCATGCTAGGGCTGGTACAGTAGCAGACTTCCGACGGTTACACCCAGCTGCGTTCACAGGGCTAGCTGAACCCCTTGAGGCTGAGCAATGGTTGGTGAATATGGAGAATCTATTGACTGTTGCCAGGGTTCCAGAGGAAGACAGAGTGAACGTGATAAAGATACAATTAGAAGACGAGGCCCGCACATGGTGGTCGGTGGAAGAGAGCAGACTTGACAGGCCGATCGAATGGAGCAAGTTTAAGGAGTGCTTCCTAGATCATTACTTTCCTTCCACAGCCAAGACAGAAATGGAGGAGAGGTTTATTCTTTTGAAGCAGAATGGACGCCCAGTGGATGTTTATGCGGCAGAGTTCAACCGCTTGAGTCGTTTCGCTCCGTACATGGTCGCCTCAGAAGTTACCAGGGCCAGGCGTTTCCTTCAGGGGTTAGATTTTGAGTTGCAGCAGTTGATTGCATCGTTGGATTTACAGACTTTCGCACAGGTGCTCAACGCAGCGAGAGTTCAGGAGCAACTGATTAACAAGTTCAGGAGACCCCCAGTCGTTCCAGCACGTACCCACACGCCATCTCGAGGAGCCATACCGGTTCACAGGCCAGGGACGACGCAAATGAAGCGCCCGTTCGTACCACAGCAGCGCCCCCAGAGACAGGGCGTGACTTGCGGCTATTGCGGTAGAGGAGGACATACCCAGAAGGACTGTCGCCGTGCCAAGGGACAGTGTTTGATTTGCGGTTCTAGTCAGCATAAGATTGGCAGTTGCCCTGAGCGAGCAGAGGCACAGGCAGGTTCTGGACCGTCACAGCAGAGGCCGCAGGAGCAGAGACAACCATTTACAGGTCGCGGTCAGGGACGGGCTTTCACCTTGACCGCCGAGCAGGCGGAAGCGTCAGGAGATGTGGTTACAGGTACTCTACTCGTACATTCCTTACCAGCTAGAGTACTTTTTGATTCGGGAGCATCGCATTGTTTCTTGTCTGAGCATTTCACTACTACACACTCAATACCACATGAAACGCTAACTAAGGGATGGGAAATTCATACGGGTAATGGCATCATAATATCTAGTCGAGAATGTAGATTATGCCCGGTTGTAGTGTGTGGCAGGGAATTCTATGCGAATTTCCTCCTAATTGGGACAGGCAGTTACGACGCAATTCTTGGGATGGATTGGATGAGCACTTTTCATGCTGTTATCGATTGTCGTGCAAGGAATGTGATCTTCTGCATTCCCAATCACCCGGAGTTAGTTTTCGAGGGCGGAAGCGAATCTTTGGAGCCAGCTAAATACAGAGCAAAGCCTAAGGAGTTGACAGCTATGGAGATTGATAGGAGCCCAGCCCCAGAAATTGTTCGGGACTTTCTGGACGTTTTTCCCGAGGATTTACCAGGTCTACCACCTCCTCGAATTTTGGAGTTCTCAATCGACTTGACTCCAGGTACGGCCCCAGTATCCAGAGCTCCATACAGAGTGGCACCAGTTGAATTGGCGGAATTGAAGAAGCAGGTTGAAGAACTATTGGAGAAAGGATTCATTCGGCCAAGCGCTTCACCGTGGGGTGCACCAGTTCTATTGGTAAAGAAGAAGGATGGATCGTTGCGAATGTGTATAGATTACCGGGAGCTGAACAAGGTCACAATAAAGAACAAGTACCCAATACCGCGCATTGACGACCTATTTGATCAACTAAGTGGAGCCAAAGTTTTCTCGAAGTTGGACCTCCGTTCTGGGTATCATCAAATCAGGGTAGCAGCCGAGGATGTGTGCAAGACGGCTTTCAGGACCCGATACGGACATTACGAGTTCCTTGTGATGCCGTTCGGCGTTACCAACGCCCCAGCAATATTCATGGACTTGATGAACAGGGTGTTCGCAAAATACTTGGACACGTTTGTCGTTGTGTTTATCGACGACATACTGGTCTACTCGAAGACTCAGGAGGAGCACGCTGAACACTTGCGCACAGTCCTACAAATTCTTCGGGAGGAGAAGCTGTATGCGAAGCTAAGCAAGTGTGAGTTCTGGCTCGACAAGGTACAGTTTTTGGGACATATTGTTTCGGGCGAAGGCATTTCGGTGGACCCGGCAAAGATAGAATCTGTCAGAGATTGGCCGACGCCGAAGTCAGTAGCTGAGATCAGGAGTTTTCTGGGATTAGCAGGCTATTATCGGAGATTCGTCCAAGATTTCTCAAGAATCGCGGAACCATTGACGAGGCTGACACGGAAGGACGTGCCGTTTACATGGACAGAGGAGTGCACTCTGGCATTCGACACACTAAAGCAGAAATTAACCACGGCGCCTATCCTTACTGTACCAGATGATTCAGGTGGTTTGGTGATACACAGTGATGCCTCAGGGAAGGGTTTAGGCTGTGTTTTGATGCAGCACGGACGTGTGGTTGCTTACGCCTCTCGACAACTGAGAAACCACGAGAAGAACTACCCTACACATGACTTGGAGTTAGCTGCGGTAGTCTTTGCATTGAAGATTTGGAGGCACTACCTATTGGGTGAGAAAGTGGAGGTGTACACAGATCACAAAAGTTTGAAGTATGCTTTCACCCAGAAGGAATTGAATATGAGGCAGCGCCGATGGCTAGAGCTGATGGCAGATTACGATTTGGACCTTCAGTATCACCCGGGGAAGGTCAATGTTGTACCAGATGCGCTCAGTCGCAAGCCAGCGGTCATGATGTTGACCGATCAGAGGAGCATTATTGAGGATTTCCAGAGACTTGCACTTGAGGTCGTTACGCCGAACGCACTCAGTCAACTTTGGCAGCTGCAGGTGCAATCTTCTCTGGTGGACCGCATCAAGACTGCGCAAGCGGACGATCCCCGATTGCAAAAGTTCAGAGAGGAAGTGAAAGCTGGATTGAGAACGGAATTGACTATACATGAAGATGGCTCTCTGAGATTCGGTAGCGGGCTCTGCGTACCTAAAGGAGGTGTTCGAGAAGAAGTGTTGGCTGAAGCACACAGTTCAGCTTATTCTGTGCATCCGGGAAGTACAAAAATGTATCAGGACCTCAAGCAGCACTTTTGGTGGAACGGAATGAAGCGGGAAATTGCGAGGTTCGTATCCAGATGCTTGGTATGTCAGCAGGTAAAGGCGGAGCATCAGAGGACAGCAGGACTGTTACAACCCCTGCCGATACCGGAATGGAAGTGGGAGCACATTACTATGGATTTCGTGACGGCCTTACCACGGAGCCCTAGGGGCAATAACGCCATTTGGGTTATCGTCGATCGCCTCACAAAAGTTGCACACTTTCTACCTTTCCGAGTAGGACAGTCGACAGAATCATTGGCGGAAAGATATATGCAGGAGATCGTACGACTTCACGGTGTTCCAGTCAGCATTGTGTCAGACCGGGACACGAGATTCTTGTCGCACTTTTGGAAGAGCTTACAGGAGAGCTTGGGTACTCGCCTTAATTTCAGCACAGCTTATCACCCACAGACGGATGGACAATCCGAGCGTACGATTCAGACGCTCGAGGATATGTTGAGAGCCTGCATGCTGGACTTTCAGGGTTCCTGGGAGGACCATCTGCATCTAGTCGAGTTCTCATATAACAATAGTTATCAAGCTAGTATTCAGATGGCTCCTTTTGAAGCACTATACGGGCGGAAATGTCGATCACCAGTATGTTGGGATGATGTGGGAGAGCGAAGACTACTGGGCCCCGAACTCATTGTTCAGACAGTTGACAAAGTCCAAATGATCAGACAGCGTATCAAGGCGGCTCAGGATCGACAGAAGAGTTGGGCAGATACCAGCAGAAGGGCCCTTGAGTTCGAAATCGGAGATCATGTGTTCTTGAAGATTTCCCCTACTCGTGGAGTTATCAGGTTCGGAGGTCGGGGAAAGCTTAGTCCCCGCTTTATCGGACCTTTTGAGGTGCTAGAGCGAGTAGGAGAGGTGGCCTATCGACTTGCCTTGCCTCCATCGCTAGCTGGTGTGCACAATACCTTCCACGTGTCACAGTTGCGGCGATATGTTCGGGATGAGAGCCATGTCCTGAACCATTCAGAGTTAGTTTTGGGGACTGATCTGTCATACGAGGAGCAGCCTACTACCATTCTCGACCGCAAAGAGAAAGTGCTGAAGAATAAGGTCATTCCGTTAGTCCGAGTGTCTTGGGGTGGTCGTTCCCCAGGAGAATCCATCTGGGAGCGGGAGGAAGACATCCGTGATCGATATCCACATCTTTTTGTTTAGTACCATGTATTCTTGCATCCTTGTCAAATTTCGAGGACGAAATTTTTGTTAAGGGGGGTATGATGTAAATCCCCATTTCCATTCTAAGTAAAGTTTCGTATTCTCTGAATTCCAGTGATTTTCTTTTCTTTTCCCTCATATTTTTGAATTGGTTGTTCAAACTAAATATTTATATTTTTCCCAAAACCTAAAAGTTAAAAAACTCAAGAGTTAAAACCAAGCCAATTAAACTAAAACCTAAACTAAAACCATTACAAATTTTTCCCCAGCCCTTACTGTTCTTTTCATCAGCCCACTTAGATTTTAAATGAATCCTTTTATTATCACTAAAAAAACCCTCAGCCCAAAATCTTTTATTAACATTTAAAAAAATTCCCGGCCCGCTTACCTCCCTCAGCCCACGAGAATTTTGTTTAAGGGAATTAATAAAAAATTTCCGCGAGCCCGGCCCGTTCTCGTTCAGCCCGCCTCCTCAACCCTACCCAACCCGTCTCTTTTTCCTTCTTCCCCACTTCATTTTCCCGCTCGTTCCTCTTCCCTCGTCGCGACCCCACGTTCTCGAGCTCCCCACGTCGCCCCCACGTCGCGCCGAGCTCCCCACGTCGCCCTCGCCGCGACCACGACTCTCCAACTCCCTCTTCTCCCTCTCACTTCCCAACTCCTCAAAAATTCTCCAACCCTCAAACTTTCCCCCACTAACCCACTGCAACTCGACGCTCCCCTCGACGATGACGACGACGAACCTCCCCGACCCTTTCCTTCATCACCTTCGCCCCAACAACTCAGACACTTCACTCGAACACCACACCCTCATCAAATCAAGATTCCCTGCACACCAACCCATTACACCCGAGCCAAACACCCACCGGCACCCTCACGCCGGCGAACTCCCCACCACGACGTCGACATCCCTACATCCTCTGCATCACTCTCATCTCTCCAGACCCGACCCCACTCTGCTCCCCCTCTCTCTCTCCAAAAACTTACAAAAAAAAAAACCCATTCTTTCCCTCACTGCACACTCTCCGTGCACGCCGCTGGAGCGACGCCGTCGACCGTCGTCGACCCCAGCAAGTCCCAAGAGATCTACAGAGCACCCCTCCATCTCCGGTGATCGCGCGATATCTCCGGACAACTCCGACGCAAAAACCCGTGTTTCGATCGAAGCTCGCGCGAACTCGTTCTGCGGCGTACAACGCGCGTTCGTGACGACATTACTGCCTCGCGACCCCGAGACGTTACCAGGCAAGTGTTTACTTGCTTCATGCTAAATTACTAGTGATATGAAACTAAAATATCTAGTTTACGGATTTTGTCGAATACTAATACAGAATACGATCAATGTGTTTGATGCTAATCTCCCATGAAAATGATTGTTTATTTTGACGGAACCCGATGTTTTATGTTGGCCCATATAGTGATAAACATAGTGTATGAATCTCGCTGGAAGATATGATTGTTTGTAACAAAAATTGATACCCCCAAATATGCCGTTAAAACTAGAACTTTCTCGTGTCTGAAAACGAATAAAATCACTATAAATCATATGCATAATGGATTGATGTGTTCTAGGGCTTAAATCGAAGCCGACTTGACGAACTTTAACCCTATGGAAAATCCTAATGATTTCTGCTCGGTAATCATGATGATAACTGGGTCGGAACACGACTCTGGACTGCAGTCCAGAGCGTTTCTGATATTTGTGCTCTGTTCAAAGATCTGCACCACTGTGTTTCTTGAAGTCGTAAGTTACGGAATCCTACTGTAGATTAAAGATATTTCTGTTAGTTTAACAAACCAAGTGGTTCCATTCCATTTCATCGCCGTTTGCTATTTTAAAATATATTTAAAAGGGCAGAACGTATATCTGTCCAGAACAGGTTCTGAAATGACACACTGAGATTAAACTGGTTATAACTTTCAACGTACAGATGAGATTGAGAATCCGTCTGTTGCGTTGAATACTTTATCAAAAACCCTAAATTTCATTTAACTGTGACATCGCTAAATTCTGAGCCCAACTGGGTGCAATTCGTGTCGCGAAACGGACGTTCAGTTCTGGAACTGAATTTCCAGCCGCGGGCACTTAAACTGAAATAGCTATATCTTGAGAACCGGAATCCCGATTGAACTGAAACAAATTCTGATGAATTACTGACTGAGTGCTCTATATATCTTACTTACATCACTTCGCTGAATTCTTAACATAATAATTTGTGCAATTTATTTCAGTTCATGACATGCATGTTGATTCATAATATACAGAACACATTGGTAGCATACATACATATATCATACCCTTGCCATATACTCAGTGTTAGTACGTGTGGACATTGCATTATCGTACGTGATAGATGTTGGTTTAGTTATGACGAGTACACCAATGGAAAGTGAATATTCGTGACAGTGATTGATACAGTGAACAGTGATAAAACCGTGCCATTGGTTTACTTATACACAACTAGATCAAGATCGTAACTAGTGAGAACCTGGGGAAAAAGGGGAAATCAAAGTGGAAAGAGTATCGTATTTAGCGGGACCGTGTTTAGAGGATGATCATTCGAACAGAGATACTGATACATGTAGGATAGGATCTAGCGATCCGGCTGACAGGGTTATGTCCCGAGCATGTGGGCCGTTGTCTCGGGTATGTACGAGACTCCTGTTAAACATGATCCTCCTTCCACTATATGATTTCAAACTTAACCTAGAGACCGATAGGGACACATAACATATTCTGCATCATATAGTGACATAGTGATTACTTACATTGTTCTTACACTAGTATTACCTCATATACCTGTTTCACCTCATTATAATATAATTGTTATTGTGTCGCTCTGACGACCTGAGTATGCATGCTCAGATCCCGCGGGAGGACCAGCACAGGAGACGGATCTACCCTTCGAGTTTACAGAGATTTAGACTGGTGTATTTTCTATTTTTCTGCTTCCAACAAAAGTGATCGTAAGTTTGACTTTGGTTAGTATCTGTTCTTGTTATCTAATTTGTGAACAATGGAATATTAATGTAATATTAGTGATGTAATTCCTTTACCACTGCGCTTTATTTACTGATTACCATGCAATGCTAGAAGCCGAAGTGTGACTACGGCAGGATGATTCCTTGACCGTAGGAGCATGGCTGGCCTAGTCATCCCTCGTTTTCCATGTTTTGGGAAGCGGGGCGTGACACCGCGGAACCGCGGCCATTTAGTCTCCTCTCGTTATCGTTTTTCAGGGGCGTGTTGGTCTTTTCTTGTAGGGGCAGATTCTTGCCCTAGGTTTCCAGTTCTCCTCCTGTAAATACCCCAGAACTGAGCCAAACCAAGGTGTTAATTTCTTTAGCCTCTTTTAGTGTAGTTTTGTTCTTGTTCTTGTTCTTCTTCATCTTTCCTCCATGAAAATGCAGTGAGAGCATTGAGTGGATGTTAAATGAAGATGAGAGTTTTTGTATCATTCTTGTTTATTTAGCTTTCCCTTGAGATTCTTGCTTTCTCTTGATCTTTCAACCTCTTCATTGAGCTTGAAAGTTTAAGAGTTTGTTATTGATCTCAAGGGTTGTATCTTCTTATAGAATTAGTGCTTCATTTCACATGAGTTCTTTACGCTTCTCTTGATCTTGCAACCTCTTGATTGAGCTTGCAAGTTTAATGGTTGGCTATTGATCCCATGCTTGTCTTGAGTTCTAGTTTCTAGTTCTTTTTATTGCTTATTTCTTTCTTGCTTTTTATTACCATGCTTTACTTTCTTGCACTTAAATTCCATGCACTTACTTACTTGTAATCTTTTCTTTTGCTCTTTTTGGTTCGTTTTTGTGAATGGTTGTAATTATCGTTGTTAAGAATAAATATGGTATTGTAAGTTAATATTTCTTTGCTCATTTCCTTTTCCCGTTATTTTCCATTGAACTCCACCCAAACGTTACGCAAGCGCTCCGTTAGGCACCTTATCCTACCAAGGTAACGGTGATTCCTAACCGCGACCGGTTGCGTTCGGTTTGGCCGGAGGCGAAAGCAAGAGACAAGAACGGAAGGACAAGGGTAAATAAGCCGGATTCCACGAATACGATGCTTAAACCCCCTAATCCACGTTGTTGCCGATTGCTCTAGCTTCAATTGGTCAAGACTCGGCTCAAAGGTTTTGAGTACGGATTTCTTTAGCTTACAATTTCGTATCTTTTTTTTAACAACTTTATACTTGCATATAACTTATAGATTAGAATCGAACAAACATATACACATTCTTTATTGACTCGTCTAAAACAAGAAAGGACATACAACCGTCTCCCTGTGGATCGACCCGTGCTCAACCGGCTAGCTGCATAGCGACACCGTCCTGATCGCGGTTATACTTTAGAACTTTGAACATCCGACACGCCAAAAGCGTGCGATCAAGTGTCACCAGAGAATTGCTATCCAACGATAGGTATTATACCATCTAGGAGTTCTCGGCGAGTCCGTTCGGTGTATCCAGTATCCACTGAGCACCCGTATACCTTTTCTGATGTCAAATACCAATGGATATGGGATCATCCATCGCCCATCATATGGGTCGAGAAGCGTATACGCTAGTCTACTCTGGAATATCGATGCCTTGTCTCGATACTCCAACGACTAGGAACAATTAAAGGATGTACTTATCGACTACCTCTGCCCCACTAGTATGATCTGCATCATAATCCTAGTAGTCTAGTACTCATCCTAAGGGCTTTATCAACATGTAATAGAGAGACAATAAGTGTACATGTTAAGATAAAGAGCAACCAGATAGCATACTATCATGTCGATTAAGAAAGTCCTCCCTATATATGTCCAAACATCCACTATAATATACATCACTTGTATAATAATGGACTCTTAGGCATACATATAACTAACACTCCATACAAAAACTTTTGGGGAGTTTAACTCCACGAAAAAACTTTTGGAGTTTAACTCCATACAAATGCTTTTGGAAGTTTAACTCCATTTTAAAAATCTTTTGGAGTTCAACTCCATATTTTAAAAATCTTTGGGAGTTCAACTCCATACAAATGCTTTTGGAAGTTTAACTCCATAAAAAAAATCTTTTGGAGTTTAACTCCATACAAAAACTTTTGTGGAGTTTAACTCCACGAAAAATCTTTTAGAGTTTAATTCCATACAAATATTTTTGGGAGTTTAACTCCATAAAAAAATCTTTTAGAGTTTAACTCTATATTTTAAAATTTTTTGGGAGTTCAACTCTATATTTTAAAAATCTTTTGGAGTTTAACTACATACAAATGCTTTTGGGAGTTTAACTCCATAAAATAATTTTTTTTGGAGTTTAACTCCATAATTTTTTTTGAAATTTAACTCCATAAAACAAAAAAGGTCTTTTGGAGCCTCTGCTTCCTCTCACGTGAGGGAGAGAGAGCTCCCACTAAGTGGGAGCCTTCCCGTATTTCACGTAAGTGGGAGCCCCAGCTCCCCCTCACATGAGAGGGGGGAATGCTCCCATTCCCCCCTCTCACGTGAGGGGAAGGCTCCCACTAAGTGGGAGCTCACTACTCTCCCTTATGTGAGGGGGAGACTGGGAGCCCTTATCCCCCTCACGTGAATGGAGGGGGACTTTCCTTCATTTTTTTTCTTTTTTCTTTTTTTTGGAGTTTAACTCCATATAGAAAATTTTGGGAGTTTAACTCCAAATGAAATCTTTTGGAGTTTAACTCCATAAAAAAAATTTTGAATAAAAGGGAGTTTAACTCCATACATAAACTTTTAGGAGTTCAACTCTAAATAAAATTGTTTTTGGAATTTAACTCCAAATGAAATCTTTTATAGTTTAACTCTATAAAAAATGTTTTTTTATGAATAAAAGGGAGTTTAACTTCATACAGAAACTTTTGGGAGTTTAACTCCAAATAAATTTGTTTTTTGAGTTTAACTCCAAATAAAATCTTTTGGAGTTTAACTCCATAATTTTTTTTTTAATAAAATAATAATAATAAATAAAACATAAATAAAATGAAATAAACATGCCCTTCTGCATTGCTTTCAAACACCGACACTTCACATTAAGTCTGCAAGACTATTTTGACCCATCAATCAGAGGTTTCTTCGCTCTAACAGTGATGGGTAATTAACGGCAGTTTAGTTCGTGGCTGCTGGAGATTCGGATCCCCACAATCAATAAATCACAGCCTGTCTTGGGCAGGGGAAATCTGTACACGCCTGACAAACAACGCGTATTTCCATCTTAATGGAAGGACGAAAAACACCTTACAGATTCTAGCACGCACGGTGAGACTTCAAATATCCCATCGCGATCGCCAAGGCTCCCACAAAGTAGGAGCATTGCCCCCTCTCACATGAGGGAGAGGGGGCTCCTACTAAGTGGGAGCTATCCCCCCTCTCATGTGAGGGGGAGGCTCCCACTACCCATCACGTTAGTGGAAGGCTCCCCCTCACGTGAGTGGAGGGGGGCCTCTTCTTTTTTTTTTTCCTTTTATTTTTCTTTCTTTTTTTCTTTCCTTTTTTCTTTTTTTAATGTTTTTTAGAGTTTAATTCCATATAGAAAATTTTGGGAGTTTAACTCCAAATGAAATCTTTTGGAGTTTAACTCCATAAAAAATGTTTCATTGAATAAAAAGTAGTTTAACTCCATACAGAAACTTTTGGGAGTTTAACTCCAAATAAAATTGTTTTTGGAGTTTAACTCCAAATAAAATCTTTTGGAGTTTAACTCCATAAAAAAAATGTTTCTTTGAATAAAAGGGAGTTTAACTCCACACAGAAGCTTTTGGGAGTTTAACACCAAATAAATTTGTTTTTGGAGTTTAACTCCAAATAAAATCTTTTGGAGATTTTTTAAATAAAAAAATGTTTTTTTTTGAATAAAAAAAATGTTTTTTTTGAATAAAAAAAATATTAAAAAAAATTATTTGTCATAAATAGAATAAATAAAATGAAATAAACATGCCCTTCTGCATTGCTTTCAAACACCGACACTTCATATTGAGTTCGCATGACCATTTTGACCTGTCAATCGGAGATTTCTTCTCTCTAACAGCGAGGGGTAATTAATAGCAGCTTAGTCTGCAGCTGCCGGAGATTCGGATCCCCACAATTAATAAACCCCAGCTTGGTAGAGAACCTTGAAAGACACGGCGGGCTTCTGCTTTTCGAACGCTCCAACATCTAAACCTTCTTATTCAGTGGAGGGTGCCCACTGGTTTTGAGTTAAACTCCAAAAAAATTTGGCACAAAACCTTGAAGAAAGAGCCATTTCGGGTTTTCATCCGTGCCCATTTTGCTTGTGGACATACCGCCGGGCATTCAAAACAGAAAAGCTAAGGCAAAAGCGGTTCAGGTATAGAGCCAACAAAAGGGCGCGAACTCCGGCCAAGCTGGATTTTATGAAGTTCCAAGAGCCGAATTATCCTGTAAAGACGACCGTCTCGGCCGTAAAAATCTGCAACTCTTTTGAACCCCTGAGATGGGTCAAGAGAAACTCCATGACTGCGACGATCAAAAGGACGACAATTCGTACAGTGTTACGAAGGGACGTGTCTAAACCCCAACGTAGAAAACCTGACACCGTCTCTTTAAGGGTTTACCAGGCACTCCGTGTAGCGCGAAAGTAGCGGGGCAAGGCCCAAAAAGAAGCGCCGGCGCTACTCGATAACCCTGTCAGGCCGACCATCTTCAATCGATTGTCCTTTCCAGAAGCGGAAGGGCCACGACAGCGGTCCGCAAAACCAGCCGCTAGAAGTAGAAAGATGGCCGGCCATGTTATCCACACGGTCTACATGGCGGGTACGTGCCCAACCTTCGCAGTAAATGCAAGGATGGGGCCACCACATCCCAAGCCTAATCTGGTTTGAATGTGGTTGCCCCTTCCCAAGACCAGCCTCCTTCGCAGGATGATGAAAATCCTCTCGATGAGGCCGATAGGCAGAAGGACCCTTCAGTCCATGTGGAATAAAGCTCGAACAACGAAGAAGAGACGACTTTTCGCCCTCAGACCGCGGAACAAGAGCTCCTCCAAGAGCTCTGAAAACAATTTCGAAGCAAAGATAAGGAGATGGCCAATCTATACTCCAAAATTGACGACTTGACGAACGTCCAGCTCATGGCTCAAGTTGCTCGGACGGCCTCCAATGAAGCACAAGTCTCTACTCATGAGCCGAGTGATAACGACCCGAAGCGACCGACGCATGTCCCTTCATGTCCGAATATGGGCGAGCTACACAAAAGTCGACAGTATTCCGCTTCTAGGGAAGCCTTAGCTCCAGATGGCGCCGTTCCGCTAACGCAAGATCGAATAATGGATTTAGTCACCAACAAAGTTAAAACATTGGTGGCCGAAGCAGAGGCTCAGAAAGACGTTGGCAATAGTGGGAGGCTATACCGCGCACAGTACGACCTGATCGAGTTCCCTAGCGGTTACGCCATCCATAAATTCGGGAGATTTGATGGGATAGGAAATGCGAATCAACATGTTGCCCACTTTAAAGTTTCATGCAGGAATACAGGGGGCAACGATGCACTTCTTCTCCGTCAGTTCGTCAACAACCTGACAGGTGTCGCTTTCGACTGGTACGCGAGCATACCAGACGGTTCCGTCACTACTTTCGCCCGGATGGAGTCTCTATTTCGGCAAAGATTCATGAGTGTCAGTGAAAAAATCTTCATTGCTGACCTTGTGCGGACCAAGCCGGGGAAGAATGAAAGCAACACGGACTTCATTGGCCGATGGCGCAATCTCATAGTCATGTGGGAGCCGCCGTTAGAACATGATCTATCCGTCAGCCTCCTCATTGGGAACCTCAGCAATTGGATGACCCCGTTCTTATGTACAGCGGGTCTCAAAACATTCCAGGAGCTGACTAAGAAGGTTCAGATGTTGGAGCATTTGAAATAAGAGTCTACCCAGGACTCTCAAAATGACAAACCTTGGAAAAGCCGAAAGGATGACCATCGTAAAGGTGGGAACTCTAACAATACCGACGTCTTCAATGCATCTGACAATGAAGACAAGAGAATGGCGGGCAGAAAAAAAACCGACCAATCGTAAAATCCAGTACTGGGAGGAGAAGGACCGACTTTGCAAGAGAGGAAAAGAAAGGTATATTCCTTTAGAAGGGAAATGGTTCGAAAGATATTCAGGGACGCCTTGAGGAATGGTTAACAATTGCCGAACCCAAAGAGGCCGCATGAAGCAAGCATGACCGACAACCCTCTGTATTGCCCATTCCACAGAATGCCGGGTCACGTCATCGAGGATTGTTATGTATTCAAAGATTGGGTCGAGAAACAGTATAAGGCGGGAGAAATCTCATTGTCTCCTGGTGTGTTGACAAACGATCAAGCCGCAATCGCCAACTTCGTACAGATAGAAGCCGAAGCCTTTTGGAGGCATACCACTGAACCGTCTGCCCCAAGAAATGATGACAACGTATCGCAACCTCCGTGGGATGTATACATATCCAAGAAGACGGAGAAGATGCTAAAACTTCTTCAGAAAGAACTCAGAGTCGGGTGGGAAGGGCAAAAGAAGCCCACTGTCCCGTTCACCAATCCGAGACAGGTAGGCTCGAAGTCTAAGAAGCTTAGAAAGAAGAAAAAGAAAGACGCGGCTTGATGCAAAGAAGAGTGTGTGAGGAGAACGGCCATTCAAAAATACGTCGATTCTCTCGAAGACTATATACAAAGGAAAGACCCTTATCCAACTGAAGGAGTTTTCCCTATAGAGGCCACAGAAATCTTGGAAGAATTGGAAGATGGCACCGATGACGAGGCTCCTACTGTGACTTGCTATGCCATCCATCTCGGCAGCGACTCTGAGGAGGAGCTCTGCTTTCTGGAAGAGGATGATGGGCCCGCCACAAAAGCCAACCAAATCCAGCTCAGAAGCGGTAAGGCTCTAGCGCCAAGACAAGGCAACGCCTCAAAAGAAAAGGAAAATCAGGTGGCAAATGAAGAAGACTGCGGAGATCCGACTCATGGAGATTCAAGCCCTTCCTTGGAAGACTATAACGTCATGGCTCACCTCCGGAAGCTTCCATCCCTCTCAAGTATCTATAATGCTCCAGTTCTATCTAAGGAGCTTAGAGACATCCTTATTTATGCTCTGCAAAACCCTGAGCGGTACCAGGTGCACTTCGCGGAGATCAATATAGAAGAAGCCCAATATGCTCTGCACACAACTGCGGTCACATTTAAAGATGAAGACCTGCTATTAGGGACAACCGATCATAACCGGCCGCTTTACATGACAAGATAGAGCGACGGAGATCGGATTAATCGCATATTGATTGATCCGGGGTCCTCAGTGAATATCATGAACTTAAGGACTCTAAAGAGTTTATCAATAGACGTCTGGTACCTGTCAAGGGAGAGGATTGTCATCCAGGGCTTCAATCAAAACTACTAGCAAGTTCTGCGATCTATAGCTTTGCCAATCAGGTTTGGGGACCTACAAACCGAAACTATGATATATGTGATCGACACTGACACGTCCTATAAGATTCTCCTAAGAAGACCGTGGCTTCATGATTATGGCATCGTTCCGTCAACACTCCATCAATGCATGAAGTATACCAGAAATGGCGAAGAAAGACGCATTGACGGAGATATACAGCCGTTTGGTGTACATGAAGTCCGATATGAAGATTCTCGGTACTTTATGAAGCCTCAGAATGGTGAGCCGCAGTCGACTAGAGACAAGAGGGCCCAGAGTCTCGAAAACAAATCTGAGCCGCAGTCAACTAAAAACAAGAAGGCCCAGAGTCTCAAAAGTCAATCTAAGCCGGTCGTCACGCTTAAAACTAAAAATCCCCAAATGCACCCACATTTCGGCAGTGACACTGATGAGTCCAACATTGGAGGTCCATCCTTCCGTAAAAACCGCCTCTATTTCGGTAGTGATATGGATGAGTCTGATATTGAGGGCCCATCCGGTAGCAAAGCTCGCCCTCATCTCGGCAGCGATACCGAGGGGTCGGAGGAGGACCCGTCTTGCAACAGTTGCACAGGCCAAACTCTCACGTAAAAAGCAAAACTAAGAGAGACCTTTAAAGTCACAGAGAGATCCGTGGCCATCACCAAAGTTCCGAAACATATGTTTAAAGATCTCGACGTGTTTTCGGTCTCTACCGTGGACCAGCTGACAACCTTCTACGTCCCCGGAAGGAACAACGGACAGAAGGGCATCCTATTTTATGGGTCGAGCCCTGTCGTGGACCCGGACGATTTGTCCGCAACGTGCCTTCCCTATGAGAAAGGCATAAGAGCCGTCTTAAACCCTAGATATTATGCGTCCGCGATGCGGGAATATTTCAAAAGGTGCGGATGTCGGTTATACCAGACAGACTCCGAAGCCAAGTTTTATGAGAGGTTATGGCACCCGCCTTAGGTCCGATCGCTCATCGAGGGGTGAAACCCAGATAGACGGAGCCTAGGTTATGTACAACCCGACACCAAAACATGCTACATGATCCACGTTAGCGAAACCAGCGAAGGGTCGAATGATGACGGCGAGCTAGCCGAGCCAGGAGAAGCCCCTCGAGAGCTCGCGGACATGCAACGTTCGACGAGTTGACCGAGATTTATTTGGGGACACCCAATTATTCGAGGCCGACCTACATCAGCTCGCTCTTGTCAGATGAAATGAAAGAGCAGATGATCACCTTGCTGTGTGAGTTCGTCGACTGCTTCGCGTGGACATACAAAGAAATGCCTGGCCTCTCCCCTGAAGTAGCCGTGCATAAGCTGGCTATTTCTCCTGATGCCAAGCCAGTCAAACAAGCTCCTCAAAGAATGAGAAGAGAGTTGGAGGAAAAGGTCATCGAGGAAACCAAGAAACTCATCAATGCCGGCTTCATCAGAGAAGAGAAATATGCAGACTGGATCGCATGCATCGTCCCAGTAAAGAAGAAAAATAGCCAGATATGGATTTGTGTCAATTTCAGGGACCTTAACAAAACGTGTCCTAAAGACGATTTTTCGCTTCTGGTCATGGAAATGATGGTCGATGACACCTCAAATTACGAGCTGTTCACTTTCATGGATGGTTCGTCTGGATACAATTAGATAAAAATATTGCCTGAGGATGAGAGGCATACAACATTTTTAACTCCGATAGGCATATATGGTTACAAAGTGATGCCGTTTGGACTGAAGAACGCAGGTGCGACATATAAAAGGGCAATGACCAAGATCTTTGATGACTTAATCCATAAAGTCGTCGAATGTTATGTTGATAATTTGGTCGTCAAGACTGAATCCAAGGCCAATCACATCCAAGATCTCCGAACTGTATTCACCAGACCGAGAGAGTATAATCTGAAGATGAATCATCTAAAGTGCGCCTTCGGCGTATCATGGGGGAAATTCATGGGCTTCATAGTCCGGCACCGAGGGATCGAGATCGACCCGTCGAAGATAAAAGCGATTGTGGAGATGCCTTTTCCAAAGAATCTAACGCAACTAAGATCCTTTCAAGGGAGGCTTGCATACATAAGAAGGTTCATCTCAAACCTATTAGGAAGATGTCGACTTTTTTCAAAGCTCATGAAGAAGGAAGCCCCTTTTGTCTGGGATACCGAATGTCAAGAAGCATTCGATAGTGATTGAAAGAGATTTCACATGTCGTATCTAAGTTTAAAGTTAACCGTAATCAAGACGGCGTCGTGTGTAGCTAATCGTGATGAGTACGGGTCGTCCACAGGGAGATGGTGCATTTTAAGTTCTTGTTCTCACGATTTAAGCCGAAGGTCGGAACAGTTTAATTCTAACCTATGTGTTTGTATATGCAATGAAACGCTTATTAGGGATAGAGATAGGATAGTGTAAGTTAGGAAAATACGTACTCATTCCTTTTTGCCTAACTTGACTATTGAAGTTAGAGTAATCGGCAACAACGTGGATTAGGGTGTTTAAGCACGGTATTTGTGAAATCCGGCTTATTAACCCTTGTCCGTCCATTCTTGTCTCTTGACTTTCGCCTCCGGCCAAACCAAACACAACCAGTCACGGTTATGGATAACCGCTACCGTGGTAGGGTAGGATACCCAACGAAGCGCTTGCGTAAGGTTTGGGCAGAGTTCAATTAGCAAGTATCGGGCAAAGCAAATGCGCAAAAGAGAAACTTAACTTACACAACCGTTCTCTTTCCCTAACAATATCACTATTCACAAGCCATAACCAACATCAAAGGAAAATACAAAATAGAAGCGATCAAAGAAAACACATTGCAAGTAAGTAAATGGCAAGAAATGAAATTGCAAGAAAATAAAAGAGATAGAAATACTAAGAACCAAGGTACATCAAAATGAAAGCTTTATTAAGTTCAACATCCAAGATACAAACCATGAGTTGAATAACCAAAAGCTAAACTTGCAAGCTCAATGAAGAGATTGCAAGATCAAGAGAAGATAAGTAACTCAAGGTAAACTAACTACTATTTACAAAGCTTCAACAAAATTACAAAATGAAAATAGAATGAAGTGTGTTAAACTATGGCCTTGAGCTTGCTTTCTGTTCTGGTATTTATAGGCACAAAATCAACAAAAACAAACAATAAAAATAAGATGATGTGACAACAAGAAATGACCATAAGAAAATTGGAGCCAAAAAGAGGACGTGGGGCCAGTGACGCCGGTTTTTTGGGAGTTTCTGCCGGTTTAGTTTTGAGTGTTGGGGCCCGTCTTTGTGTGATGATCTTATGTGCTCTCCATGATCTCTCTAGCATTGTTTGATTCTTTAATATAGACTTGGTTTGCAATCTGTAGATTTGGAGGGAAAATGTGACTTTAAATCACATAACATCTTTTTGCTTCGCTCATCACACACCCACTTGCCTCATCCACTTGCACAAGTCATGATTTGTATGCCCACTTGTGCAAACAGCCCCACTATGGTTCATGCATCAAAAGAGTTTGTGTTCACACTTGTATTTGTTGCATTTGTCTTGATAAAAATGTGTACACATGTTTGTTGCAAAAAGAAACTCTTCAGTTTTCTGTTCTGGTTGCAGTGTCGTCTCATAAATATCGTATCCATGCATTTGAGTGTGTTTTCAGTGTTTTGATACGAATACCTATAATTTGTATTTATTGAGCAGACATGGGTTAATAGTACCGAGATATCACAAAATTGATAATGAATGAGCGGTATTGAATAGCAGTTTTTCGTCAAATACCCCCAAACTTATCTTTTGTTCGTCCCGAGCAAAAAAAAAATCCTAACCTCAATTTCGCTTGGAACGCGATTGCACTGAGCTTGTGCAACAAGTTGTTAAACCTCTAGGTGTCCCTAGTAGGAGGAGTGTTGTCTCCTGAGGGTTTTCAGCGGATTACACCCACAAAATCCCGTCAAACTAGTTTTATAAAATAACTGTCAATTTTCATCCTAGAGTTTAGCTTCAAAGCTAGAAATTCTATTATCTTAAGTTAGAAATATCGAACCTTTATTTTTCACACCTCACTTCTTATTTAACTTAAAATCCTATACGTCTTTATGTGCGATGCAAAATAGCGTCGTTATGTTTCAAAAAGTTCGATTAGAGCCATAATGTCATAAAATAAAGACCGGATAAACTTCAAAAAGATCACACGAGTTTATAAAGAATTAAGTTTTTCTTAAGTTTCGTTTTCTAGTTAGGTTTCAAATTCAGATTTCTATCTTCCTTAACAGAAAACTAGGTCTTATTCTTCACTCCACCTTTTACTTGTTTTCATTTCATACACACCTTCGTGAACGTGCAATAGTCTTTATCATAGGATAAAACCTTCTTATCTCCATTAAAAATATTTTTATAAAACCTTGTCTTATGTTAAGATTATTCTCACATAAAGAACCGTTCGGAATTTTAACTTGAAGAGAACACTTACTTGACTTTGTTTTAATTTGGACTTTCTAGATTTCTTAGCGAGCTTTGGGCCAATGCACCTAAACCAGTTAGTTTTAGGGCATTAGGTGTATAGACACTCCGGCGGACTTAATTACCCAAGTTACCTAGGCCCTAAAACAAAAAGACTCATTTTGGCGTGAAAATCATAATAATTCAATGCGAACGGAGATAAAGCCAGTTGTTCAGTTCTTTTAAAGGTAGCAGACGTGTTTGTGTAGCTAAGGTGTGTAATCATTCCAATCAAGTTTCAGATGGGTTATTCTTCAGAATTAGTTCCTATTAAGACTTTAATAATATCCCTTCATATCCACTTTACTTTATAAACTATTCTTGATATTACTTATTTCAGAACAAACCCGTTTGATCCTCAAAAAATAATTTATCAATTTAAAAGTTTTAAAACATATCAGACCTGTCATCTAATTTTTCAAAACTCACGACACGTGTAGTGTGATAAAAAGATATATATTAGCTACGGTTAAACTCAAAAGAGGGTTATTTTTCAGGTTTTCAAAATTTAAGAATAGGATTTAGTTGGTCCTATCTTATCAAACTCAACTGTAGGTATTTTGAATCTAAGTTCTCCCACTGGCTAACATGACGCCAAAGTTTTTTTTTATGTTTTAGAAATTTTCTGATTTTTATGGGTTTTTGAATATGTATGCAAATGCAGAATATACAAATGAATGCAAAGGATAGAAATGCTTACCGAGCACACCCCCAAACTTAAACTTGACAGTGCCCTCACTGTCATGCTACACCAAGAGAGTCAAAATTTGTTGAGGGGTCAAAAATAGTCGGTTCTCTCTTCTTCTTTTTATAACAGAAAAAAGAAAAAAATATATATACACAAAGAGGTCCTCACAAACTTAAGTGAAACAGTATTTCCACTGCTTAAGAGTTGAAGTTTAAAGTCAGGGGGTTAGATCATCAATATATACAAGACCTTACAAAGACCAAAAGTTAACATCAACCATTCAAAGATTCTATCGTGATGCGACCGCGGTTGGTGAAAAAACGCGGAGAGAAATAAAACAATGAATACGCGAGACCGTGTGTGGATGAGAGTGGTATACGGTCTCGGTAGATAAGTAGATGAACGGAAGGGAGAAAGAAATGGAGTGCGAACTTGAGATTGAAAATTGATTGAATAAATTAGTACAGTCTGTACTGGTTTGAAACTGAAATTGTTTAACTGCACTAATTTATCAATACTATGAGAAATGGGGTCAAACCTTTCAAGATTCACGAGAAAATATAGGCTCAAACTTGGTGAACCAGATGAAAGAAATAAAGGTATCAAGTGGTCTTGTGGTAAGGAAACGATGAGAATGACGGTGGGAAGTAACTGAGGAATGGCAGTGGTTAAAAGTTCAGGAGGATGTTCACAGTCAATGGAAGGGACATGATGAGTCGAAAAATCCGATTCATCCAAGAAAACATGTTTATCCTCAAAGATATCCTCAAAATTTTCTCAAAATAAAGATCATCGATGCAATCGATCAAATCATTATCAATAACCTCAAGATGTAAATGGGGTTCAGTAGAAACATTTAAAGGTTCGGGATGATATCCACATGGTTCTGAAAGAAAGTGTTGACTTGGTGAGAAAAACTCACCCAATTTTGTGGCTGCATCTTCAAAATTTTCTCTACATCTAAATCCTCAATCAAGTCAAACGTAAAGTTCTCAAATATCTCAACAAAAGCATGGTTTTCAATTGATTGGATTTCTAGAGTGGAGACATAGAGATCAAAGGAAGTGACATTGGTTTCACTTGAAGGGGACCCTTCACTATCTAGTAAATCAAACACTATGTAGTTGCATAACTAATCAAATATTCTTTCTTCACTTGGTGAATCATTTAGTTTACTCGATAGACTTTCAAAACTAAAGTTGTGGAATTCAATTGGGAATGGGTAGGCTTGATTTAGAACGGTGGAGTGCGCACTTTCACTACTTAACTTATCAACATATTCAATCGCTACATCATACGTTGTAAAATTTTGAGCTAGTTGGGAACTAGCTGCTGGTTCATTAGGTTGTATGAGGGCGGCCATGGATGTATTCAATTCCTCCATTTGTCGGCATGAAGCTACCCGGAATTCTTTTAAAGATTGTTCCAGACTAGATATGGGTTGTGAAGGAGTTTCAGTAAAAGATTCAAATTCGTTTGGATACGTGAAATTCCTAAATTGATGTTCAGAAGTGATGTCTACTGAAGGTGTGAAAGTCGGGTAGGATTGATAGGAATCGAATGGCTGCATAAAATGGGTAGGATTAGGATCAACATCTTGATAGGACGATAGTTGGAATTGTTGTCCTAAAGAATCCGGAGTGGTGAAAGGCATGAAAGATCGGCTACGGGATTGTGCAATATGTTCCGCAATGGACATTGGTTTAAGAGTCCCCACGTTACCCTCAGAAGGGGTATCAACATGAGAAGGGGTGAATATTTGAAAAGGTTGATATGACATGGATTGTGGTGTCCAAGTGGTGTTTCTAGAAGCGTCTATCCGATCTTTCAAAGAGATTTTTGGATTGGATGGATCGTTTGATGTTCTACCAAAACAAGAGCCGTATGAAGAAATATCTGGCTGACAGTACCAAAATTCGGCAAGAGTTGATCGATGTGGGGTGATTAGTCTAAAATATTGCATATTTGAATGGATATTTTCCCTACTATTGTTAAGTACTAAAAGGTGTTTTTGTAAATATAGAAAATATGAGGGTTTATTTGTAAAAAGTTTATTATGATATGTTTCTACATTATAATTAACATAATGAGGGAAAATATATGCATATAATATTTAAATGAAATCTTAGTAATTAAAATATGCATATCATATCAAATATTTCTAATCAATATTCTTAAGATATTATATCATTTAAATGGTTAGGATAATATCTCAAAAATACCAAATGCTACTAACACTATGATTTGAGATATTGTGTAGATATTAGATCTGGAATCCAAGTAAGAGATCTGAGTCAAATCGGGATATTGAAACCGAATCTGCCAAAATTTAGAAGCAAATCGAGAGATCTTGCAACGGCAGAGATTCGGAGCATTATTTTTAGAATCTAGACATCAACAGGATCTCCAAACATCAACATAAAAGACAAGATAAAATCCCAAACCATGATGCCACCAAGATGCGGCGGAAACGCCTCCAAATATGGCTATATGTAGCGGTTTGGCGGCTCAATAATGGCCGTTGGATGTGATTTTTGGTGGCTTGGATCTTAACAGCATATAATCTCATATGGAATCTAGGGTTTCTGCTTTTAGGGACTATATAAGGGGCCGAGAGCTGCACATTCAAAATCATCACCGAAAAGATCAAGAGATCCAAGAGATCCACGTATCCGAGTGATCATCATCTATTCATCTACCTCTAACAAGAAAGAGATCTAGAGAAAACTAGTGTTCTTGTAATCTACTTTCTAAGGAGCAAAATTGTAAATGAAATAGTTGATTAATAAAGATAGTGTTTTTATTATTTTTTTCAATTAATTTCCGCACTTACTTTCTGCACTTACTTTTCTGCATCTTAACTATGCTTTCATTCTTCTTCATCCTCTCTTCTAACTTAACCATGTGTGAGTAATTCCTAGCTTGCTGGGGTTCGTAGGATAAAGTAGAACAATGGATGATAAAATCTTTTAACTTCTTTTATACATTTTAAAGTTTATAAACTTTAGCAAAATAAATGTTAACATTCTTCTCGGGTGCGCTACCAATTTATTGATAATCACGACCATGATTTGAGATTGGTTTAAACACTTATTTTGTTAATGGCTAGACATGAATATAGATCAATGCAAGGACAAGAGCTAGTAGTGGGGAAACCCTAGTTTCTTCCAAGAACCCTAATCTACATTCATCACTATCGATCTAGTTTTAAACTATTAGAAGATAAACTGAGTCATTTTTAATTATTCATCCATTACTACTAAGTCATATGAACCCTACGAGCCTTTTCTTCATAAATTTTATATCCGTAACGACAAACAATCATCCTTTTTTAATTAACCCGTCTAAAGCAAGAAAAGAGTTCATGTTTCCCCGTGGACGACCCGTACTTATCGCGGCTAGCTACTAGCGACACCATCTTGATTGCGGTTATTTTACAAAACACTTTTTTCACGATCAATCAAATGGCGCCGTTGCCGAGAAAATGGTCGTAATTTTTTTCTTGTTATTCGGGTTGATTTCTTATAAAATCTAGCAAACATATTATAAACGAGAACCAAAACCGTATCTTGTATATTTAACGATTATTGTGCGAGTTTTGCAAGGGAATTTGGAGTAACTGGAGCAAGGAAATAGAGATTTCAACTTAGACCAGAGAAGCATAGGGAAGCGCTGAAGAAATATTGGCAAAAGATCCCTCAAAGCAGCGGTGGAACCGCGGCAGAACCAGGGGTTTGGCGGCCGAACCGGAGCACTTTGGGAGAATTGGGCCCCTAAATTCCTCTAGTATTTTCATATTATCTTTCTCTTTCCTTTAAACCTCCAATAAATTGATTTTACCTGTAGAATTCTTTGCAAATATCGTCGCTAAAAATATTTTTGCGTGTTTTAGATTTTGGTTTGTTTTGCATATCTAAAACAGACATTAAGGGGCAATAAACCCAAATTTAGATTAGGTAGGGATTTCATCACCCCTATTAAGCCCTACAAATCACAAACGTTCATACACATAACCGTGTATTAATAAAAAATATCTAGACCAACCCCTATGGACTGTCGTCCTCAATTAGGACAAAGGAAGGTCGTGGGTAATCTATTGCTTATCTGCATTTTTCTTGTGGTGTATAAGGCAAGTGTGACTAAGAAAAGTGGTTACTTAATTAGGCCCGCTATTTCGGTGATTTATATAGCGGATACCTCCCACTTATCTGGCTATAAAATTGATAAGGAGATAGTAGAGGATTGATTCTGCGACTTGTCCTTTGGAAGTCTAGGAGTGGTCTAGTGACTTGACCTAGGAGACCCTAGTTTTAGGGATTGATTGTGCATTTTGTGAGTCAAGCCTCAAATCCCTCTTTCAGAGCAAAACAATTTATAAAATCCAAAAAGAGCTTAAATCATTACCTTTTCACCCTTTTTTCTTTTCACTTTCTTATGATGGGTAACCCAAACAGACGAACTCTTGCCGAGCTTTGCTATCAAGAACCAGATATTTCTTGTTTTCGTAATTGCTTCGGTACAAAATCCGACTCTACCATATCTTTAAAAGATAGGATAAAGCACGTGGAAAAGAACAGTTGGATACCTCACTCAAGGTCCTATCAACCGCATCAAAATTCCACATCTTCTTATGTTGATAATCCGTTTAAAGCAAGTGAGAGAACTTCTAACGCATGTCCATTGCTGAGCATATTGCGATGGCTGAAAGCCAAAGTTTCAATCCTTTCATTAATCCAAAACCATTAGGACAACAAATACCATCATTTCCATATGAAAATATTGATACTCGTTTTGAGACGAATATGACATCTTTTACACCCATGACCATTACTGAACAAATAGAAATTGTCAGTCGCCAACTAACCAGCCAATCTCAATATTCTTCATATCACATTGTTGGTCCTAATCCTGTTTATGAAACTTAGGTACAACCTTCTAATTCTTATCCACAGTACCAAACTTTCACACGCTCTCATGTTGATACTTATCTTGAGGCTAATGGGATAAATCAGAAACGCATGTCGATTGGGGAACACATTGAACTCGCTCGTATCCAACAATTAAAAGCATCTCTTCTTAACATTTCTCTTCAGGCTAATGCGACAAATCATAAATGCATGTCGATTGCGGAATACATGGAACTTTCCCATAGCCAACAATTAGACACTTCCTAACCATACTCAACTTCCTCACCTTATCTAGATAGTACTTCTGAAAACCAATTAGGAAGTTCCACGGTTCAAAGAGAATCCTTCATTGGAACTTCTTCACAACCTATGTCTAGTCTTGAATTAGAGTTGGAATTGAGTAGTGAAAAAGATCAAGATATCCATCAAAGTCAAACCAAAAGCAATTCTTCTGATCTCGTCACCTTCCATCCTGCACCCCAACCGAATATATTCGATGTTTAACCGCTTCATAGTCTAAGTGATAAGGTGCCCAAGAATAACATGTTTGACTTTGCTAATAGTGAGTGTGAAAGAGAGCTTGACACCATATCAAATCAAACCGATCCTTATTCGACTACACTTGATATTTCAAATCTTCCAACTCTATCAAGTGAACCAAGTGATTTATCGATTGAGAATAGTATAATTGATAAATTTTTAAATACATATTCGTTTGATTTGACCGAAGGTGTTAGTGAGAGCGGTGATGAGAATATTGTTGAAGATGAACCTGTTATGTTGGATGAGTTGGTTTCTCCTACCCATCATATCCCTTCTATTAAATACGAACATCTTCCTGTACAATTAACCAATCCTGTTCTTACCACTGACCTATCCGATAAGCAGAACGATATTCAGCCTTCATTTCCCACATTTGGTTCAACAATGCTCGACACCCAAATTTGTTTACCCATTTCATCACCCACTTTCTTTGGTTATTCTAATCTTCTTTCAACTCTACCGAGTTTTGATGAATCACACTTCGATATTTCGAGTTCTATGATTCTTGAAAGTCCACTCGATTTAGACTCTTTTGAGAAGGAGGGAGACGATCATTTCGAATCTCCAACCTCCATAATTTCTGACGAATCAAATGTTTTGAATCTTGGTGCGCAAAATACTGACCTTGGAACTGTCAACCGTCCTAGTGAATTTGCATATTCCATTAATATAGATATCAATGAAATTATTACTCGAACCATTGATGAAAGTTTTGAAGAAATTTTCACTGAAGAACTCGCATTCCTAAAAGACATGGATGTTGTGATGAATCAACCTCCACCCGAAAAAGTTGAACCGCCACCCTTTCTTCTTATCATGTACGATAATGTGAATATTCCACTCATTCCTAATCATTCACATTCTCGTTTTCATTCACCATTACTGTTTTATCTTTACCAACCGAGACGTAAACCCGATCGATTACGCCTTTTATCTCCCCACTTCTTCATGTTTATGATCTTCTACCAACTATCTTGTTACATCGATAAAATATTTGAATGGTTGGTGCTAACTTTTGGTCTTTGTAAAGTTTTGCATAGACCAATAACTTTACCTCCCCTCTTAAAATTTTAAATGCTTAATACTGTTTCACTCAAGTTTTGGGGGGGGGGAGAAAAAAATGTTGGCTCTTGAAAGAAAGGAATTTTTTTATACAATTATGAGCCAAAAATAAATTTAGAGGAGAATTTCACTGTCATTGACTTTTGTCCCCCTTTACTAATCATTAAGAACTTTTCCTCCCAAGTCTATAGGTTTTGAGCTTAAAAGATAACATCAGTGAGGACACTGCTGCAAATAAGTTTGGGGGAGTTTTATGCTTATTCACGCATCATTTTGCATTATATTAAATAAAAGCACAAATGTTTTCACAAATTTTTTTCGGATAATTAAAGTTATGAAGTGAAAAATACATATAAAAAATAGGAAGAGATTTAAGAAAAGCAAGAAAATTAGATATTTTAAAACGAAGCTAGTAATAGGTAGTCATGAGCTGTTGTCCCAAGGGTTAGTAAGATGAAGGAAATTACCAATTTGCGGATAAAAATAATTCTGAAAAATAGTCCCTATTCTTGAGTCCAAATATCTGAACGTTGATACCCTACTATACGCACTTGCACACATCTTGAAACTTGGGATAGTAGAGAATACCTTGAAATGCTTTTGTCTAAAAGTATTAGTATGAAGAAAAAAAATATATAAACAAAAATATAAATGACATAAAAAAATGGTGAAGAAAAATGAACACCGGTTTTGTAATTACTTAAGACAGTATAAAAAATATATAGTGATGGTGCCTTATTATCTAGTACCTTAGACCAACTGGTTTGGGAGTCACTGCCAAGCCTTAGGTGTTGCAAGAGTAGGATATTTCTAATTACGCCTTAATGAGTAAGCACATTTGGTAATCGATCGGTTAGCACCTCAAGAAGTATTAACGGTCGCATGAAGAATGTGTGAGCAATTCTATCTGAAATATTCACCGACTAAAAAGTACTAGGGAAGATGGACAAGAGTATGATAGCTTTGTTGGCTATAGTGCCCTCAAGACAATTATCATAGTCGCAGGCAGGTGATTATGAAGATTGAGGGAGGACCTATACCAGTAGAACAGTCTTACTCGAGATGATAGTATGCTATCTGGTTTGCCTTTATCATCATGTACAGCATTAGGTGGCATTACATATCATTATTACATGTTGATAGAGCCCATAGGATTCTTGCTTGACTACCAGTAGTATGATGGCGATCATATACGTGGGAGCTGGGTGGTCTATAAGCACATCCTTAAATGTCCCTAGTCGAGGGAGTTTCAAGACTGAGCATCGATACTCCAGAGTAGACTAGTGTATACTGATCGAGACCCCGACGAGGGGCGGTGTCCGGTCTTACAAGCCATTGGTGTTAGTTTGTTCACCTAAGATGTATACAGGTGCTTATTGGGTTATGAGTACATCGGACGGACTCGCCGGGAACATGCTAGTTGGTATTATACCTATTGTCAGATAGCAGTTCTCTGGTGATATGTGTACAGGTTAGTCTATCGACCTGAGAACGTCATTTATCTCGTATGAGTTCCCACTGTGCTTTGATTACTACCCTACCATGACTCAAAAGAGTCGTGCAAACATATTTTAGTTGGGTACAGTCCCAAGCCACATGGAGGCAGTGAGCGGATCGTCAGGGGATTCGTCTCTCCCGGTATTGGGGGTTGATGTCGCGGTGTGCACGGATGTCCATCATAAGAAATCCTTGGCCAAGATAGTCAAGAATTACTAATCTAGGATCGGTAGTTTCTCAGGTGGTGATGGGTTTCACACCGACACTAAATGTCGTGCTATCAGGGGTCTGACTTTATCCATCCTCTAGACTCGATATGCGATACTCATAGACGAACGGACTGGACTATACGGATATTGTCACTGTCAGGCTCAGTAGGGGTTTCAGGATGAGTTTGCTCGTCGGCCTCCCTTCCGCTCAATACCTGGGTAGCCGTTACGTACAGCTAGTGCCGCTGACGTGCTTTTAGTTGAACCCACTGCCAGCGTATTGACGAGTCTTTAGAGTCCCACATAGAGGGTTTCCCTGCTTCGGGCAAAACGATGTAGAGGCCGTATGTTTTACGGCAGTGTTCGATCATATACGTGTACTTGTGCACGGATGATGTTCGGACAGATAATGCTAGTGGGCTTTGGTTTAAACCGGATCCTAGTATTATATTTGTTGGATTATTTTCGTCTCTTTGTATTCGTATTCTTTAGAATATGGATGCGGGTATGTATATACAGTTGAGGGGTATTCTTGTAATTTATTACAAGATTACTTTTAGAAGATTACACCTCATCATGATTTAGACCTTTTTGGATTAAAAGGTTATTGAGGTGTAGGATGGGGTGTTTATTGCATTTTTGGTGGCATAACTAATTAGTGACCCATGGTTACTATTTAAGCATGCTTAGGGTTTTGTTTGTTGTGAAATTATGTTGACTTGAGATATTTTTTGTTGACATAGATATTTTGGAGACATGGACATTTATTGTGATGGCTCCATTATTTCTAATCACTCTCACAACACACAAAACAATCAAGCCATAATTCATTTCTTTTTGTCTCTCTTGAGTTTGCTCTCAACACCTCATTCTCATGACATCTTCTTCTTCCTCTAGCTCCACCCAAACCCTCTTATGAGTTGAGAATTCTTGGGTGGCTTGAGACAAATCAATCCTTCATCACTCTCTACTTCATCTACGGTATCTAGAGTAGCGATTTAGGTGCCCTAGTTGCCTTGGATATGAGGTTGGAGCTCGTTGCATAGACTCTCGGGTGGATTGTCTTCGATGGAGGGAGACCGGAGATCAAGCTTGATCAAGGAAGCCATGAGGAGCTTGGGATGATGGTTGAAGACCGAAGGACACAGATCTATTCGGTATAACCATTCTAACTCCTTTGCATGTTTTGTTATCTAGGGCTTATGGGTAGATCCGGGTAATTGGTTGTGGTAGCGCCAAGTTTTATAAATTTTTGTTCCGCATTTGGTCACGGATTGATGGCCGGGGCGCTTCCCATAATCCAACATGGTATCAGAGCCACTCCATAAGCCTTAGTTAACTCTTTGCGACATTAGAAATCCGCCGTTTTTGTCGTGCAAAAACTACCTACAAAAACAGTTCCGAGAACTGAAAGTTTGAGATGTTTGCACACCCCGCGGGCTCACGGTTTGAACTGAGAAGCCACGGGGTGGTGCATGGGCATCCTGAGGAACCCCCGGGGAGGACCGAATGGCTGGGCCCACTCCTTAAGACCACCACAAGGTGGTCTTGGCGGTAGGGACCCGAAACTGCCCCACCTTGGGCAGTTTCGGGTCTGCCTCACCCCCTGGCCACCTCGTGGTGGTCTCGGGGGTGGGGTACCCTGTCTAAGCCCCCTGACTCGAAGTTAATTTCGTTCTCTAACTCCCCACAAAGATTCTAGCGCGTTTCATTTTGATTCGGACTTCCGAATTGGCTTTAAACGGTCGGTTTTTAGAACTTTAGCTCACTGTTTTTTCATGGTTTTGGAAATTGGTTTAGTTTGCTAATTGCGTGCAGAATTCTAATGTCGTGTTTTTCAGTACATACATTACTATCTGCAACCGTGAATTTCATTCGAGCGGTACAATTTGTCTAACTGCTATATGTTTTTTTAGATGGGTTTGCGAACGTGACATTCACGTTGATGTTCCGTGTTGTACTGTGGTTGGATCGTCGTGGTGGATAACTTGGGTGCAATGTTAGTACAGTTTAGTTTCATTTCTACATTTAATATCGCGGGATGAGCGTTCGACATGTGGACTGCCGTCACTGCCTGTTTGTATATTATTTATTTAGGGCACGACCGGGTTGAGGTCGATATCACCGTTGTATATATTTTCTTTTCTGTACTAGAATTACCCCGCGATGGAGTGCACGGATTGCCGGGTTCTAGAGGGCAATGGGTCCGCATCTAATGGCGTTGAGAAGGAGGGGGCCTCACTCTAGAATTGGCGGGCTATTCGCTGCACTCGTAGGGGTACAGGCTGACCTAAGGAGGGGTGTTCAAGTTACCGGATTCCGTGAAGTGTCGGGTGGCCTATTCGCTTTGATGAAGGGGGTTGCCTCACTTCTGGTTTTGGCGGGTTACTTGCCGCGCTCGTAGGGGTCTAGGTTTTCATTGCACAGGCTATCCACACGACCTGGGGAACGTCGGGTTTCATTGTGGCTCAAAGGAAACCCAGGGCTCCCAGATTATCAGTATTGTTCTGTGATGCTTATTGCTTATTTGTGATGTTGCATATATCATGTCTGAAACGATTATTATATATTGTTATATATATACTAGTAGATGCTGTATATGTTTTGCACCCATGGTAGTCCAGCCCTCGCTCTGTCGTTAGTTAAGTAACTTAACGGGTGATGACGGGGCCCAGTGGCGAATGCGGATGGCATATACGTACATCATATTTTCGTTCTTTTCTGGTGTGATTAATTGATGGGACAGCGTTGATTTTGATCAATGCAAGGAAAACAAACCTATTCGATATTGTTGGAACAATTTTCAAAAGCTGTTATTACAATGACGTTTTCTTTTGTTTTGCACAGTGGTATTCGGTTATGAATATCCAGCACCTCATTCCACGTGGCAAGGGCCGAGATCCCTTCATCGGGAGTGACCCCTTAGGCAGAAGTTCGCGTCAGGGTAATAACTTCACTATAGTCGATTGTTTTTGCTTTGAATCGTGGTATTCAGTGAGGAATATCCTGTACCTTATTCGACAAGAAAAGAGCCAAGATCCCATCACCAGGAGTGAACTCTTTAGAAAAAGTTTTCGCCACTATATATTTGTAAAGCTATCCGGTTCCTTCAACGATATCAAGTTCATTACGTTAAAGGTTTTTCGCCAAAAACCATTCGTAGCCCTCCGTCATTTCAGACGGGTAGCACTTAGTATTCATGCTATGTTTGTTCGCCTTAGTCAAGGCATAGTGTATGGTAACTATTTGTTATTTTTTTGTTGCATAGATAGATGCGTTGGTTTGGCATAGTCGTACAGCTTTGTTGGCCTTAGTCAAGGGTGAGTACGAGTGGGTTCAAATTAACCTGGACAATGACGGGTAGAACTTGACATGTGACTTATTATTTATTGGCCTTAGTCAAGGTCATAAGAGCATGGGGTAAAAATCACATCGGGAGTTTCTAAAGAAACTGAAACTTGCCAGGCATGCGCATACCTCCTGGAGTCTGATAATTTGAGTGGATTTTATTAAGTTATCATGTGATGATAGTTGGATCCTGATTCCCATTGATGAGTTGGTTTACTCCTCGGGTGATTTTAGATGATCCCGACTAATTCTCTTTTGGGTTTGGAGGAGGATTCGAGGAGACAGTGGGATCCATCCGGATTAGATAAAGTGATTAACCATTCTGATCTAGGTTAGAGTGCACGTTGAGTGTTTCTTTTCTCTCTCTCTTTGGCAGGGACCATGGTCCGACCCTAGACTAGAAGTCATGAACCAAGTTAACCGAACCTTCTTAAAATACACTGGCTTTTGGATTATCAGAGTTGCATACTTTATTGCCACTCCTAATTTTACCCTTTTCTTTTCTCCGGAACATTTCGTATTACAACGAAGATCCACATTTATTGGATATGACCATCGTATAGTTACATACGAACTCAAAGAAACTTGTTTCAGATTCGAGAATGGTTTCCGGTTCTAGAGAAATTGAGTAGAACTATTCAGTTGTCTTTTCCTTTTATTTTCTCTTAGGTTGTGAGGGCTCCTAGGATTAGGAGAGGGTACACCTATTGCGCTTATTGGATAGTCTTCTTCCAAACCATAGGCTGGTGCCGAAGGGTAAGGAAGGAAGAAAACCAATTAGCCTAAGTGTGGTGTACAGAAGGTAATAAGTGAAGACAAATAAAGGGATTAGAAAGAGGGCAAAGTAAATTGCGATTGCTATCATTCATGACGAAACCGCGTATATCATCGCCACTCCTACTTCACCTTTAGATTTCTCCGGAACATTCCGTATCACTACGAAGATCCACATTTACTGGATACGCTATCGTATAGTTATATACGAACTCAAAGGAACTTGTTCTAGTTCGAGAATGGTTTCTGGTTCAGGAGAAATAGAATAAGGATTATTCAGTTGTCTTTTCCATTCACCTTTTCTCAGGTTGCGAGGGCTTCTAGGATTAGGAGGGTACACCTATTACGCTTATTGGATAGTCTTCTTCCAAACCTTAGGCCGGTGCCAAAAGGTAGGGAAGGAAGAAAACCATTTAGCCTAAGTACGGTATACAGAAGGTAATAAGTAAAGATAAATAAAGGGATTGTAGAGATGGCAAGGAAATATACGGTTACAGTCATGAATCTGGATAGTGGAAGAGGCATTACTAGAAATACCCGGATACCCCTTCGAAACATTTTCATGTTTCAGTTTCACTGTGAGTTGTTAATTGAAAACTGATTTCCCAATTAGATTCTTACTCCAGGGTATGTATTTACCAGGTTTGATTCTCACATCTGTATGTTATTACAGATAATGAGTGGGAGTAAGATATTGGGAATTAGGTGATTATATCCTCATTATATCGGAATTCGTTGTAATTGGTGATATTTGAGGAAATCACCTGGGTTGTTTGCCGGACGGCAAATATTTGGTTTTGAATATCCGTAGTTATGCACCGGTTTCAAACTGATATATCTGTACGTTTATTTTATAAAGCGAGATATAACTTTTTGAAATTATGTCTATGACATTTACCTATATTAGTTGGTGATTGGGTAAGGAGCATTCAACAACGATCTAATTCTTCTTAACTATAGTACAGTTTTCAACCTATGACGCACAGGGTTTGAGTTATTGAACTCATGGGATTTATACAAAGTATTTTATTTTGTCCAGTGTCCATTAGGACAAAGGGGTTGATACTCATACTATATTCTGTTTACTTGTGACTTCTTTAGTTTTTAGACAAGTATTTCGTAGAAATACAAGGTCCAAGTTTTGAGAAGTTATAGGTACAAGAATAATGTAGAGAACCATATGTTGCAAGTATCGGGATTCTTCAAGGTGATCGAAAATGTAGATACTTATGTTTGGTATTCAGTTGATAGTAATGGTTTTGAGAACTTGCTTCTCTTTCAGGTTACTCATATCTGGATGCACTCCAGGTTGAGTAATGCTGATCGACCTCTCTCCATTTAGTTGACGTGCACTGGAGACAGCTGCATAATTTGAATCTGGTTCCAATTAAATCAGTGCCTCTATTTCTATATTGTATATAGAATGATTCATTTCTTAACGATGTTAAGGTATATGGAGTTGTCTGGCTTATGCTTAAAACCAGACTCTGGACATACTCAAGGCACGTTTCAGTAATGGCAGTTATTGGGTTATTTCAGGCTATGACGAGGGATAACTTTCTACCATCTGGAAGATCAATAGTGATATTGTTCTTGACTCGCCACAGTTTTAGCAAAATGGATTTTTTTCAGAAAACAGTAGTAGGAGTATGGTAGAACTGGAAGTGATTCCAGAACCACAAATGATTACTGAAGATTTAATAGAACCTAAAGATTCAATTGGTTTTTGACATTCCATTAGCCACTCCGCAGATATAGTGGGTAACCTCAGGCACCCGCGAGGTACTTCGGCATCCTCAGAAACGGTGGCAGGGAGGTTCTTGTTTACCCAGGCTTGCCATTACTGCTATTCTAGACTATGAAACCCGGCAGGAGGATGAGTATAGCGTTGTTTTAAACTATCTTTAGAAGTGCACGTGTATATGACTCTGCCAATGGGTTGTTATAGTCAGTGGGAGCAGCGGAAGCATTGTGGACAAGTAGCTTGTGTCTATTTATAGACTAAAGAAGGTATAACAGAGATAGATCATCTATTTTTGATATGATAGTTATAGGATTTGATTTCATCAGAATAGGAGATGGATCTGTTAAGAAGGTAGTAGGGTGTGATGTCCTGGTATTTGGATGACATACACTTTGTAGAAAGTGAAATTCCTACACTACGATCGGTTATACTGTGGTTGTCACACAGTTGTTTCTCCACATAGGATATGGATATAATATCAGGCATTCTGGTAACTAACTAGATCTATGGTTTTAGATCTAGATTTGGGTAGTTTTCCAATCTGGGTACTTTGACACTATTCTAAAGGTGTTTTAGAATGGACGACTCCTGGTATGGTGGTGTGCCTGCAGGTGATGGAGTCACTCTCTCTAAAGGTGTCTTACAGACTAAAGGGGAGAGGGATGCGCATGATTGGCATATCACTTGCTTAGGCAATTGAGTCAATCATGAGATGTCAAGTACCACACCAGATGTTGTTTTTGCACGAGCTGCAATAAGTTTATATTGATCCAATCCTGGAGAAATGTTGGGAAGCAGTTTATGAACATAAGTGGATGTTCATGGGATATAGTAACAGCAGCCTCCTTCGAGAGAAGGCTATCATTCCAGGCCTCCAAGGTGACCTGGATGATAGAGTGACTGTCAGAGTTTTAGTTTTCCCTCTTTTTGAGGGACTGTATGTTGGACAGATGGTCCAAGCAGATACTGAGGAAGTCATAGCGCAGGATACTGATTAAATTCAGTGGACAATACAGTCTAAGAAGTTTGCTGGATTTGGAGTTCATTTGTGAACTGGGTCCCATCAGATATTCAGACATATTCTAAGACAGGTATTGCTCATTTCCGGAGATAGCTTTCTCCATGAAGTTGAGATATAGAGTGATACAGAAAGAAACATTGGAGCGGATCCACTCACTGAGGCTATTTCTCGAACGTAATAGTTTCACAAATGAGTTTTGTGAAACTGATTAGTAGAGGAGTTGGGTGTTCGGTATCACACGAGCTGTGAGTATACGACATCGCAATAATTACCCTTAAGTGCAAGTGGGAGATTGTTGGCTATAGTGCCCTCAAGGAAATTATCATAGTTACAGACAGGTGATTATGATGATTGAGGGAGGATCTATACCAGTAGAACAGTCTTACTTGAGATGATAGTATGGTATCTGTTTTATCTTTATCATCATGTGCAACATTAGGTGGCATTACAGATCACTATTACATGTTGATAGAGCCCATATGATTCTTGCTTGACTACCAGCAGTATGATGGCGATGATATATATGGGAACTGGGTGGTCTATAAGCACATCCTTAAATGTCCCTAGTCGAGGGAGTTTCAAGACCGGGCATCGATACTCCAAAGTAGACTAGTGTATACTGATCGAGACCCTGACGAGAGGCGGTGGCCGGTCTCACAAACCATTGATGTTAGTTTGTTCACCTAAAATGTATACAGGTGCTCATTGGGTTATGAGTACACCGGACGGACTCGCCGGGAATATGCTAGTTGGTATTATACCTATTGTCAGATAGCAGTTCCCTGGTGACATGTGTACAGGTTAGTCTATCGACCTGAGATCGTCATTTATCTTGTGTGAGTTCCCACTGTGCTTTGATTACTACCCTACCATGACTCAAAAGAGTCTTTCAAACATATTTTAGTTGGGTACAATCCCGAGCCACATGGAGGCAGTGAGCGGATCGTCAGGGGATTCGTCTGTTCCGGTATTAAGGGTTGATGTCGCGGTGTGCACGGATGGCCATCACCAGAAATCCTTAGCCAAGGTAGTCGAGAATTATTGATCTAAGATCGGTAGTTTCTCAGGTGGTGATCGGTTTCATACCGACACTAAATGTCGTGTTATTAGGGGTCTGACTTTATCTACCCCCCTAGACTCGATATGCGATACTTATAGACGAACGGACCAGACTGTACGGATATTGTCACTGTCAGGCTCAGTAGGGGTTTCAGGATGAGTTTGCTCGTCGGCCTCCCTTTCACTCAATACCTGGGTAGCCATTACGTACAGCTAGTGCCGCTAACGTGCTTGTGGTTGAACCCACTGCCAGCGTATTGACGAGTCTTTAGAGTCCCACACAGAGTGTTTCCCTGCTTCGGGCGAAACGATGTAGAGTCCGTATGGTTTTACGGCAGGGTTCGATCACATTCGTGTACTTGTGCATAGATGATATTCGGACGGATAATACTAATGGGCTTTGGTTTAAGCCGGATCCTAATATTATATTTGTTGGATTATTTTCGTCTCTTTGTATTCGTATTCTTCGGAATACGGATGCGGGTATGTATATATAGTTGAGGGGTATTCTTGTAATTTATTACAAGATTACTTTTAGAAGATTGCACATCATCATGGTTTAGACCTTTTTGGATTAAAAGGTTATTGAGGTGTAGGATGATGTGTTTATTGCATTTTTGGTGGCATGGCTAATTAGTGACCCATGGTTACTATTTAAGCATGCTTAGGGTTTTGTTTGTTGTGAGATTATGTTGACTTAAGATATTTTTTGTTGACTTAGATATTTTGGAGACATGGACATTTATTGTGATGGCTCCATTATTTCTATTCACTCTCACAACACACAAAACAATCAAGCCATAATTCATTTCTTTTTGTCTCTCTTGAGTTTTCTCTCAACACCTCATTCTCATGGCATCTTTTTCTTCCTCTTGCTCTACCCAACCCCTCTCATGAGTTGAGAATCCTTGGGTGTCTTGAGACAAATTAATCCTTCATCACTCTCTACTTCATTTACGGTATCTAGAGTAGCGATCTAGATGCCCTAGTTGCCTCGGATGTGAGGTTGGAGCTTGTTGCATAGACTCTCTAGTGGATCGTCTTCGATGGAGGGAGACCGGAGATCAAGCTTGATCAAGGAAGCTACGAGGAGCTTGGGATGATGGTTGAAGACCGAAGGACACGGATCTATTCGGTATAACCATTCTAAATCCTTTGCATGTTTTGTTATCTAGGGCTTATGGGTAGATCTGGGTAATTGGTTGTGGTAGCGCCAAGTTTTATAAATTTTTGTTCCGCATTTGGTCTTGAATTGATGGCCGGGGCGCTGCCCATAACCCAACAAGCTTGAATTGAATTCTCTAAGTATAGGGATGTCTTTTACATACACGTAGGGGTATATGATCGATATTTGGAAGAAAGGTAGGAGGAAGACTAAAGGCAATATTTTATTGAGAGATGATGTGATTTCTGATATCTTTTCATGACCATTAAGATAGGGCTCATGGCAACTAAAAAGATAGTGTAGTTTGAAATGCTTATTTTCAATTTCTTTCTTTTATATGTTTTTATCTTTATATATAAGTTTCATTTTCTTTTTTTTATTATGGGATTTTGTGGGTGTAATCCGCTAAAAACCCTCAGGAGACAACACCCCTCCTACTAGGGACATCTAGAGGTTTAAAGGCTTGTTGCACGTGCTTAGTGCAATCGTGTTGCCTACGAAAGTGTGCTAGTTAGTTTTTTTTTCTTTTCTCACTTTTATAACTAGTTTGCTCGGGATGATCAAAGTTAAGTTTGGGGGTATTTGATTAGTCTAAAATATTGCACATTTGAATGAACATTTTCCCTACTATTGTTAAGTACTAAAAGGTGTTTTTTTGTAAATATAGAACATATCAAAGTTTATTTATAAAAAGTTTATTACCATATGTTTCTACATTATAATTAACATAATGAGGGAAAATATATGCATATAATATTTAAATGAAATCTTAGTAATTAAAATATACATATCATATCAAATATTTCTAATCAATATTCTTAAGATATTATATCATTTAAATGGTTAGGGTAATATCTCAAAAATACCAAATGCTACTAACACTATGATTTGAGATATTGTGCAGATATTAGCTCAGGTCCGGAATCCAAGAAAGAGATTCGAGTCAAATCGGGATATCGAAACTGAATCTGCCAAAATTTAGAAGCAAATCGAGAGATCTAGCAACGACAGAGACTCAGAGCATTATTTTCAGAATCTAGACATCAAGAGAATCTCCTAACATCAACATAAAAGACCAGATAAAATCCCAAACCATGATGCCACCAAGATGCGGTGGAACCTCCGCCAAACATGGCTATATGCGGCGGTTCCACGGTTTAATAATGGCCGTTGGATGTGATATATGGTGGCTTAGATCTTAACAACATATAATCTCATATGGAATCTAGGGTTTTTGGTTTTAGGGACTATATAAGGGACCGAGAGCTGCACATTCAAAATCATCACCAAAGAGATCAAGAGATCTACGCATCCGAGTGATCATCATCTATTCATCTACCTCCAACAAGAGAAAGATCTAGAGAAAACTAGTGTTCTTGTAATCTACTTTCTAAGGAGCAAAATTATAAATGCAATAGTTGATTAAAAAAGGTGGTGTTTTTATTATTCTTTTTGCAATTAATTTCCGCACTTATTTTTCTGCATCATAACTAAGCTATCATTCTTCTTCATCCTCTTTTCTAAGTTAACCATGGGCGAGTAATTCCTAACTTGCTAGGGTTCGTAGGATAGGGTAGAACAATGGATGATAAAATGTTTTAACTTCTTTTATACATTTTAAAGTTTAAAAACTTTAGCAAAATAAATGTTAACATCCTTATCGAGCGCGCTACCAATTTATTGATAGTCATGACCATGATTTGAGATTGGTTTAACACTTATTTTGTTAAGGGCTAGACATGAATAGAGATCAATGCAAGGACAAGGGTTAGTAGTGGGGAAACCCTAGTTTCTTCCAAGAACCCTAATCTACATTCATCATTATTGATATTGTTTTAAACTATTAAAAGATAAAATGAATCATTTTTAATTATTCATCCATTAATACTAAGTCCTATGAACCATACGAGCCTTTTCTTTATAAATTCTATATCCGTAACGACAAACAATTACCCTTCTTTAATCAACTCGTCTAAAGCAAGAAAAGAGTTCACGTTTCCCTGCGGACGGCCTGTACTCATCGCGACTAGCTACCAGCGACACGTCTTGATTGCGGTTACTTTAATAAACTCCTTTTAGCAGATCAATCATAGGGTGCCTATGATATGACAAGAAGAAGGGATGAAAAAGGTCGTGAGGGTTTTTTTAATAACTTTTTTAATGTTTTTTTTATGTTAGTTATCAACAAAAGAATGCAATATACACACAAAAAGTAAAAAAAACAATCATGCCACAAATACTACACACTTAATCGGTCTAGGGTTTACCTAAGTCAACTAAACCTGCTCAAGAACTTGATTGTCGAAGTAAAACTGTGTTGAGAAACGCGCTCAAGATATACTGATCACGAGACCAGGTAAGTGCAGAGATAAGGGGTGGTTTTTGAACGCTTTCGCAAAATTCATAAATTAGAATAACCCTTTCTCTTTTGGTAGTTGCGCCGTGAATACTTTGCCTAGTCACCCCATGAACGATATAACGTTAAGCGGTGTTCTAAACACGGTTAATTTTTCCTAATGAGCGCGAAATCCTTAAAGGATTAAAGTCTAGTTTCTTTTAAAGTTTTGTGCGGGTAAACGTTATGCTCAATTTCGTGATTTGTGGGCCACGGAAAAGGTGATGAAATCCTTTACTGTATGTTGTGAGGTTCGCTTGTCCTTAAGTCCGTATTAATGGATGCAATGTGCAAATCAATGAAAAAGTTGTTCAAAATATCAAACAATAGTTTTTTAAGTTTAAGCGTGGCGCTGCAACAAATACGGGTTAGTCACTTTTAACGTTTGGCAGTGAACTTGCAAAGAATCCTGCAAAGATAGAATAGTGGATGCGTCGGATTTGAGAAAAAAAGTGTCAGGAAATACGTACTGATGTGTTTTAGGTTAAGAAACCCCCGTTGAATTGAATCCAATTAGCTTGAAAAATGTGCTTGCGCGGGTCAAACTACCCGGATCTTTGGCACTGAACTTCGTTATCACCTTAGCGTTGAATGTACACTTTGCTCCGCACGATCGTAGTTCGTAATTTCTTAAAATCTGAAGATGTCGGAAAAATGGATATTTAGTACAGAAAAGCGATATATCTTCCCAAACCCCTGCATACACAGAATTATGAAAATCAAATAATAAAAATAGGATAATAATAGAATAGTGGAGCCTATGGAAAAATATTGGAGCTTTGAAGAATCGGCCGGCGGTAGAGGGAAATAGGAGAAAACCGCCGGTTGACTATTTGAGTTGAGGCTCAAAATTTCTACAGTGTTCTCTTTGTTCTAAAATTGTCCCAATATTATTGTTTAACTTTTCTAATTAGTCTCAGAGTGTTAGTAGGTCCCAATAACAGAAAGCAAAATGTTAAAACGTTAAATTTTTGTTTTGGCTTTTGAAATTTTTTCGATTTTTAGTTTCATTTTTTAGAATAGTGTTAGAGTTATAAACAAGAATATACAGAGATTAACCTAAAATAATAAGAATAAAAACGTTACCGTCTCCCCGGCAACGGCGCCATTTAATTGAAAGAGTTTTCGCGTGTCGTATCTAAGTTTAAAGTTAACCGCAATCAAGACGGCGTCGCGTGTAGCTAGCCGTGATGAGTACGGGTCATCCGCAGGGAGATGGTGCATTTTAAGTTCTTGTTCTCACGAGTTAAGCCAAAGGTCAGAACAGTTCAATTCTAACCTATGTGTTTGTATATGCAACAAAACACTTGTTAGGGATAGAGATAGGATAGTGTAAGTTAGAAAAATCCATACTCATTTCTTTGTGCCTAACTTGACTATTGAAACTTGAGTAATCGGCAACAACATGGATTAGGGTGTTTAAACACGGTATTTATGAAATCCGGCTTATTAACTCTTGTCCGTCCATTCTTTTCTCTTGACTTTTGCCTCCGTTCAAACCAAACGCAATCAGTCACGGTTAGGGATCTTCGCTAACGTGGTAGGGTAGGATGCCTAATGGAGCGTTTGCGTGAGATTTGGGCGGAGTTCAATTAGCAAGTATCGGGCAAAGGAAATGCGCAAAAGAGAAACTTAACTTACACAGCCGTTCTCTTTCCCTAACAATATTACTATTAACAAGCCATAACCAACATCAAAGGAAAATACAAAATAGAAGCGATCAAAGAAAACACATTGCAAGTAAGTAAATGGCAAGAAATGAAATTGCAAGAAAATAAAAGAGATAGAAATACTAAGAACCAAGGTGCACCAAAATGAAAGCTTTATTAAGTTCAACATCTAAGATACAAAGCATGAGTTCAATAACCAAAACCTAAATTTGCAAGCTCAGTGAAGAGGTTGCAAGATCAGGAGAAGGTAAGGAACTCAAGGTAAACTAACTACTATTTACAAAGCTTCAACAAAATTACAAAATGAAAATGGAATGAAATATGTTAAACTATGGCCTTGAGCTTGCTCTCTATTCAGGCATTTATAGGCACAAAATCAACAAAAACAAATAATAAAAATAAGATGATGCGACAACAAGAAATGACCATAAGAAAATTGGAGCCAAAAAGAGGATGTGGGGCCGGCGACGCCGGTTTTTTAGGAGTTTCTACCGGTTTAGTTTTGAGTGTTAGGGCCCGTCTTTATGTGGTGATCTTGTGTGCTCTCCATGATCTCTTTAGCATTATTTGATTCTTTAATATAGACTTGGTTTGCAATCTGTAGATTTAGAGGGAAAATATGACTTTAAATCACATCACATCTTTTTGCTTCACTCATCACACACCCACTTACCTCATCCACTTGCACAAGTCATGATTTGTATGCCCACTTATGCAAGGCAGCCCCACCATGATTCATGCATCAAAAGAATTTGTGTTCACACTTGTATTTGTTGCATTTGTCTTGATAAAAATGTGTACACATGTTTGTTGCAAAAAGAAACTTTTTGAATATTGATCGGTTTTCTGTTCCGGTTGCAGTGTTATCTCACAAAGGTCATATCTGTGCATTTGAGTGTGTTTTCAGTGTTTTGACACGAATACCTGTAATCTGTATTTATTGAGTAGACACGGGTTAATAGTACCGATATATCACAAAATTGATAATGAATGAGCGGTATTGAAATGCAGTTTTTCGTGATGTACAAACAGCATCAAGCAGTACCTGTTGCACCCTCCAGTGCTTGCTGCACCTATTTCAAATAAACCGCTGATCCTCTATACCGCCGCGCTGGAAGAATCGCTCGACGCCCTTCTCGCTCAAAACAACGAGGAGGGAAAGGAAAGTTCCCTTTACTACCTCAGCCGAAGATTAGTCGGGGCAGAGCATAAATACTGTAAGTCGACGTTACACACCCCACTAGATGCAGGGAGGCGGAATAAATAAAACAATCATTTTGTTCAAGGTAACATCGACTAACTTTACGGATCTTTGCTAAACCCTAACTAACAACTATCTAGAAGTGCTAAACTACTATGATAGATAATTATACCTCAAGAAACTAGTCCTTCTTGTTGTTGTTGTTCACCTCCTCGTTGGCCTCCTCGATGTAATAGAAGATCCACCCGAGAGTTCCTCCTTCAAGTTTTAACCTCTAACTTGAGGTAACTAAGTGGCTAGGATTGCTAATCCAAGTGACCTAGAAGATATAGAAGTGGATTAAGGATCTATTAGTCTTCCTAACCCTTGGGATCTCAACATATGAGAGGATTAGGGTTAGGTTGAAGAAGAGAGAGCTTGAGGAGAGAGAGTGTGTATGTTAATATGAATTGAACCCTTCTTACTTTTAATTATATGAAGCATAGCAAAAAAATATCTTGCACAAATATCATCCATGCTTCATTTAATTCTTGAGATGAATCATCTCATGAGTCATGGTGCAATTAATGATAATAACACATAAGCTCTCCACCTCATTTAGTTTAATTCATAAATGAATTAAAACTAAATGAGTCACCTTTCTTCTAGAAGCTTCTCGAGTAATTACGAGAATGCCTCTCCTATCCGAAAAATACTGATATACTGAGACTGCATAAATCCAATAATCCAATACTAGAATCTGGCTTAAACCAAAGCCTGCTAGTATAATCTGTCCGAATATCATACGTGCACAAGTACACGTATATGTCCGAACCCTGTCGTAAAACTATACGACCTCTATATCGTTTCGCCTGAAGTAGGGAAACCCTGGACTCTAAAGACTCGACACTACGCTGGCAGTGGGTTTAACCATAGGCCGCAAGCGGTACTAGCTGTACGTAACGGTCCCCAGGTAGATGTCGATAAGAAGGCTGATGAGGAAACCCATTCGAATTCCTACCGAGTCTGATGTGACAATCTTCGTACAGTCCGGTCTGTTCGTCTAAAACTATCGCATATCGGGCCTACGGGGCGGCAAGCGTCAGTCCCCTAAAAGCGGTATAAGTCGTGTCGGAGTGAAGCCCATTACACCTTGAGAAGCTACTGGAAAACCTACCAGTAAATCTCTCTTGCCTTGGCCAGGGACCTTGCGTAATGGCTTTCCAAACACAGCACGATATCAACTCCCAATACCGGGAGAGACGAATCCTATCTAACCGCCACTGCCTCCAAGTGCTTTGGGACTGCACCCAACTACTACCTGTTTCCATGACTCCTTTGACCCGTGGTAGGGTATCAATCTAAGAATAGTGGGAACACATTAGAGGCAAAGCAGCAGTGTCAAGTTTACGGACTATGCTGTACTCATGTCACCTGGGAACTGTTAACTGACGACGGGTATAATACCAACCAACAGTTCCCTACGAGTCCTGTCCGGTGTACCAGTAACCCAACGAGCACCTGCATACTATCTCCAGTACAACATACTAATGGCTGTGGGACAGACCATCTCCCTTGCTGGGATGAGAAGCGTATACACTAGTCTAATCTGGAGTATCGATACCCCGTCTCGATAATCCTACGACCAGAGACCTGAAAAAGGATGTGCTTGTAGACTACCCAGCCCCCACTAGTGTGACTGCCATCACAACGCTGGTAATCAAGCAAAGATCCAAAGGGCTCTACTAATATGTATAAGTGATATGTTGAAAGAAACACATGCACATATTAAAGTAGAAACAAACCAAGTGGCATACTACCATTTTTAGCAAGACTGTCAATACAACTGTGAATATCCTAAGCTTCCATTAAGTAATATACAAACTAGTATGATACAGTAATGGCCTCTAGGGCATAAACACTAACAAATACTTCCCGATTGAAAAGCAATGTTTAGCATTGATATTTGCCGTAAAAAAGTTGAGGCATTATCTGCTTGCTCACCGGGTTATGCTGATCTCCAAGGTCGACCCGCTAAAGTATTTGATGACCAAGGTGGGCCTAACCGGTAGAATGGCTAGATGGGCTGCTTGAATTTGACACAGTTTACGCTCATCAGAAAGCAGTAAAAGGGCAAGCACTCGCCGACTTTCTAGTTGCTCTTCCCATACCTGAAGGGTTACCGTTAAATTGCAAGTTGCTCGATGAACAAGTGTTACACTTTGAAAATGACGAGCCATGCTGGGAGCTCTATTTCGATGGAGCCTCATCAATAAGGACCTCCAGCAAATCAAGCATCCCGCAAATAAAAGCAGGAATAGGATTGGTGTTCATCACACCAATGGGAAGAACCCTGCGACGTTCTTTCACTTTTATCGAGCCTCGCACAAACAATGAGGCTGAATATAAAGCTCTGATAGATGGTCTGGAGATCGCCATAGAAATACGGATCCCTCAGCTGCGTGTCTACGGCGATTCCCAGCTAGTCGTCAACTAAGTAAGCGACGAATACAAGACATATAAGTCCGAATTAGCTCGATACAGAGACTGAGTGGTGGATCTCATGAAGCATTTCACCCATATTAAACTGACGAGAGTTCCCAGGACGCTGAACGGAAAAGCCGATGTACTCGCTCGCTTAGCCAAGATGCTGGCTGATCTTGACATGGATGAAATTCTGATCACGGTCGGGAGCCGGCAAATCCTGCCTCCCGTCTTTCTATGAGAAGAAGAAATTGTAGAACAAAAGAACGGTCTTGCTGAAGAAGCTCAGGTCATCAGGAACTAACCAGATTGGAGAGAACCCTTTGTAGAATATCTCCGATATAATAAGCTGCCTGAGGAAAAATTCGTGAGGGTTCAGTTGAAGAAGAGAGCTCCCCGGTATATGTTTGTGCATGACACACTATACCATAGGTCATACGACCAGCTTGGCTCAGGTGTCTGTCCTAGGCCAAAGCTCGAGAAATTATGAAAGAAATTTATTCGGGCGTTTGTAGAGCTCACCAATCTGACCCCAAAATGCGGCTTCAAATCAAACGGCTTGAATATTACTGTCCTACCATGATAAAGGATTGCGAAGAGCATGGAAAGAAATGTCATCTATGCCAAATTCACGGTGACTTCATTCACAAGCACCCCAATCCGCTGCACCCTACCGTGACGTCTTGGCCCTTCGAAATTTTGGGCACCGATATAGTTGGCTCGATTGATCCTCTGTCATTCAAAGGACACCGGTTCATATTAGCCGCGACGGACTACTTCTCCAGGTGGGCTGAAGCTGCCCCGCTAAAAGAGGTTAAGACAGAAGATGTTTTGAAATTCTTCCGGCATAATGTCTTATATTGCTTCGGTACGCCGAGAAGAATCATATCCGACAACGGGCCTTCTTTTAAGGGTTTCAAAGTCTCAAGGTTAGCTACTCAACATAAGATATATTGGAGATATTCATCTATCTATAATCCAAGGGCGAATGGGTTAGCCGAAACGTTCAACAAAACCCTGTGCAAGCTCTTGAGAAAAAAATGCCTCAACCAATAAACGAGACTGGGATTTGAAGCTCCATGAGGCGTTGTGGGCATATCATCGTACCATGCACCACACTCTGACGCAGTCCACTCTATACTCGCTGCTCTTCGGAGTGGAGGCAATCCTCCCCATCAAAATCGAAGTTCCAAGCCTAAGGATGGCTGTCCAGCACAATCTAACGAAAGAGGAAAATGCTCTCCTTCGGCTCGAGGAGCTCGATGCGCTCGAGGAAAAGAGCTTCACAGTACAGCAAAATTTGGAGCTGTACCGAACCCAAATGTCACGGGCCTATGAAAAGATGACCCGTCTCCGTGCTTTCAAGAAAGGCGAATTGGTGTTGGTCATCTGAAGACCGATCATCCCCAATCGACATGCTAAGAGAAAATTCGAGCCAAATTAGAAAGGGCCATACGTCATCGATAAAGTGTTCGACAGAGGATCCTACCAACTAACAAGTGCCGAGGGAGAAAGGCCCATACCACCCTTCAACGCCTGATACCTCAAGAAATACTACGCGTGAATTCTCCAGGTCGCAGACGGATCAAGCACGCCGGCCTTACGGTCTAGATCATACATCCTATAAAACCATATACAATTCACGGGCGCAAATGCCTCTATCTCTCCCAAGTCCTACCGGTGATACTACATCTGAAGTCCTATCAATGATGAAGCTCAAAAAAAAAAGAAAAAAAATGGTATGTCCACAAGCAAAAAGGGCACAGATGAAAACCCGAAATGGCTCCGTGAGTAAAAATAGCAGGACTGCCGGTGAGTTCGTGAAAACCCGAAAGGGCGTAAACTCGTGAAAAAGAGATGAAATACACTCGCGAAATCCTCTCGACTTTGTGAGGAGAAAATCCTCGCGTGAGAGTGTCACGCCCCGCTTCCCGATATACGGCGAAGGGGACGCGACTTGTCCGCTACATATTTACTCTGAAGCAAATACGCTAAGCGTATCTAAGCAATATAAAAGTAAGCACAAGAGACAAGAGATATAACAACAACTTTATTTATTAACATTCTTTTGTACAATGCATGAAAAGTAAATACAACTGAAATAAAAGCAATGCCTGAACAATGGCATGACAGGAAAAGATACTGAATAGAAAATGTACAATGTCTAGAGCTCGGGGTCTTCGCTGTACTGATCCAAGTCTTCTGCAATTGGCTCGATCTCTGACGGTTCCAAATCACCTGACGACATTCGAAGAAGAAAGAAATAGAATTTCGTCAGCGAACAGGTCGCTCGGTAAGTCCCAAAGATAAGAGGAGAAATAGAATAGACAGAGAGTAAGTGAGAGAGAGTAGATTTTACAGTTGTATTATATTGTTATATTTTTGTATTTAGTGTTAACGTTGTTGTTTGTAACTTGGTACAGAAGGATACCAGTGTATATGAGAGGAGTCTCACTTGCCCCGGAAACTAAGGTATCAGGAACACAAGGAACCGTTGGGCCACGGTACAACAGTAACGGAATATAGGTTAGGTGTCTTAATCTTACCGTCTCGTGCCACTTTTAACACCTTCCGTACCAATCTACCCCTCAAACCCCGTTGTGTTTTGATTGTATTGTTTGTCTTGTAAATTGTATTAATTGTATAATTGGTTGACTGACCGAAACCATGATATCAGTAAACGGATGTAACCGTAGAATCATGTAAATGGAATAACTGGAGAACCATGTAAATGGAATGTATATCCACGGTTCGGTTCAGTCAAATTGTATAGATTGATAATTGGATTCATGGATTCAGGTTGAATTGTAATATTGAAAATTGTAGATTATAGATTGTACTTGAATCATATTCAAGTCATATTATACTGAGACTCAAACTGAGTCAGACAATCAGCAAAGTAACTTGAATTCCTGATTGTTTTATTAATTTGTCTAGCTTAGATAGGCAACCACCCACTTCTCCAACTCCCTGAGGCTCAAGAAATTGGTTCCGCTTAAACCTATGTTTACTAGGGTCCTTAGGGTAATTTATAGAACTTGAGGGGGTTTTATGTAAAAATACTTTTATATACTTTTTCAAAATATACCCCAAGCATTTATTATTCGTCTTTAGGGTTGTAATGAATGTGGATTTTATATTGTGATATTTCTAATGAAAATATCCTAAATTCAGAAATAAAGGTATTTATTTGTAATATTAATTTATATGGAATTCGTGGTATTTTAGTGTAAAATTGATTCTTGTGTTTTTAGAAAAAGGTGGAATATTTATATCATAACAAAATAGGTATTTTAATGATAAATATACATATATTTATAAAAAAATAATTTTAATATATTTTTTATATTCTAAAAATCTCATTTTCTTAAGATGTCGTATTTTAAATCTTTCGAGACCGAATGCTCCTTACGGAGGTCTGAATCTCGCACTACTAAGCCCGAGGATGTGCGATAATTCGCACCATCCCGAACGGGTTCCCTAAAATGGGTTATAGCGGCGCTTTGCAAAGATTGTATAAATACTAATCTTTTAGAAAACGGTTTTATGAAGTAAGTGGTATTTATTTGTAAAGATGTCAATTTTCCGTATTCTATGTTCTAGGGTCTCCTAAGTCAACTAGACTATTCCTATCTGGTCCAAAACGACAAGTTGTGAGATACCTCAAATCTCCTCTTCACCGCCAATTGTGGCCAGGTAAGTACTAGTGAAGAAAGGAGGGATCCACTCACGAATCACCGTGAGATTGGCCTTTTAAAGTTACCTTTCTCACTTGCCTAGCCTAGACACCACAAAGTCAGGTTTAGATAAACGACTGATGTTCACAACTTATCCTATTTTCATAATAAGTGGTATTTATTTAAAAAGTGTATCAATACTAAATCTTTTAGAAATGGCTTTATTTAGTAAAGGGTATTTAATTGAAAATGTTTGTTTTTCCCGTATTCTAAATTTTTGATTGTATCGTGTTAGGTTGTATATGAGTGTGTGAGGAGGTAGGTCGTTACCTTATGCTCTACTTTAAAAATGTAGCAAGTTTAATGGAGTTAAATGTAGAATTGAAACAATGTGGTATTTAAGTGAAAAATACGATAAATTGAAATAGCCATCATTTCATGTGATGAAATTTGATCAATTTGGTTGATTAGTGTTTAATAGTCAACATGAGGAAGTTTAAGTATGATTGTATTAGTAAGAAGTGGAATTTTATAAGAAACCGAATCGGAAATCGGATTTGTTCCGATTCCGTCGGGTTTTGTAAAACCGTATTTTGAGAATGGAAAAGAGAGATAGAAAGGGACTTACGGGTTTTCGATTACACTAGAGAGTGAGAGAGAACAAGAGAGATCGCCGATGTTGCGTCGTCGCCGGTAGTTCCTAAGACGTTCGCCGGAAGTTCCGCCGGAATTTCATCGGAGCTTCGCCTTGAGCTTGTTTCTAAGTACACGATCTTTGGAAAAATTTTGAGAGAGTGGGCTCAGAATTTTGGGGTGAGAGGGTAGTGTGTAGGTTAATATTTATACGGTTAGGCTAGGGTTAGGGTAGATGAAAAGTTTAAAATAAAAATGTGATAAAATGTAATAAAAATGTATTAAAAGTGGAGTAATTGGGGTTTTTAAAGAGCTCTGGAAATGGTCTGAGGTTGAAATTTTGCAGGTGCATAGGGAATATGAAAAGACACAACTTTCATGTTGGGGTCGTCGCCGGAATCGGCCGACTCGGCTGTGACTCGGTCTGAGGACGGAGTCAGACCGAGTCAAGGCCGATTTGGCCGATTCCCGGCCGAGTTAGGCGGCCGGGATCCCCCCGACGGTTCATCTAACTCCTGGAAATATTATATCTTTGGGTGCAGTGGGGTTTTTGTGAGATATGCACGTGTAAACTCTTGGTATTCTAAAGGTTTTAAAAAAATCAATATTAAAAATAATGTGGGGTATGGGATTTGAACTCTGGTGGTTTGGTTCAGAAGTGCAAGGTATTACTAATGAGCTACAAGCTCCTTCTTGTAATTATGGAGCTAATTAATTACTTAAAGTAATAACAGTAAATGTAAATACCCCAAGTATACATTAATTTTAAAGCAAACTTTTGTACACTAAAAATGGAGTTGTTACATTCTTTTAACTTGTAATTAAAAAGCAAAATAATTACTTATAACTTGTGCTCAGGCTAAAATACCCCTTTATGGATTTTTTGAATTTTTTTTTTGTAAAAACTTGTATTTTAAATTTGGGGTTGTTACATTCTACCCTCCTTATAAAAATTTCGTTCTCGAAATTTATAAAAGGAAAGTGTAACAGTTTCAAGGAATGTCTAGTGACTGGAGTATAGATAGTGTATAAAAATAACAAAGTGATACAAGGGTGAAAAAGGCTTACCGGTGTTACCTTGACCTACAGTCTCGGCTTCTAATGTGAATGTCTGTCGCCGTGGTACATTCGTTCTAGCTGGAGGCACATTCTACCTTTGGGGCCTGTTTCTCTGCCCTCTAGACATGTCCCTCATTGCTTGTTGGAATTGGTGAGTAGGCTGTGCATGTGGTGGAGCAGGTAGTGCAGGACGGGTTGCAGGAGCCTGGATAGCTGGCCGCTGTGGGTAGTTGGTAGGTGTGTGAGATGAGTTGTATCTATATGGACAGGTCTCAATTCTGTGATTGGATGCACCACAAATTAGACACAGGACTTTTGCACGTCTACAGTCCTTCCACAAGTGTCCCTTTCTATGGCAGTAGTGGCAAAATTCTTTAGTTCTCCTGGGTTCAAATGATGGCTTGGAAGGGGCTCCTCCTTCCATTTGATTGGCAGGGAGTTTCAAACCGGCAGATTGAGCTCTTCCCCTCGCTTTTATTACTGCCTCATAACTACGGGCAGCTTCTAAAGCATCCTCATGAGTCAGAAATTTCCCTGTGGCTAGTGCAGCCTGAATTTCCGTGTCCAAACCTTGTTGAAAATGACGGGCTCTGATCTCGTCCGTCGGTATCAAGTGTGCCGCGAATCGGCTTAGCATGGTGAATTCAGCATCGTACTCATCTACTGACTAGTCCCACATCGAGCCTTGTTGTAGATGAATGAACTGCTGCTCTATGGCAAACCTGGCAGTCACAGGGAAGTATTTCGCGTCGAACTTCTCACGAAAAGTCTTCCATTCAATAGGCTGTACAAGAAGGCTTTCTTCCGCCTTCCACCAGTTGCGAGCATTGTCCGTGAGCTGCAGTTTCGCCACACGGACCCAAGCTATGTCTGGCACTTGTGCTGCCGCCAGATCATCCTCTATACTTTATGCCCATTCCTCAGCTTCAAGTGGGCTTCCTTTTCTGGAGAACTGCTTGGGATGTAAAGCCCTGGATTGCTTTACCCCAGGCGCGTCAGTCTCAGGACGGTTCAGGAGTTGTTGCCGTCCCTCAAGAAGGCTGCGGATCGCCTCAAGTAGCACTGTTTGCTCGGTGGGTGGCGTAGGAACAGCAGGAACGATTGGTAGTGGAGGTGGAGGTGTGTTGTTGATGTTGGTGCTGGTGTTGTTCGGGGAATCCATAACCTTGAAAAAGATTTGGGTTAGGACAGATTCATGTATATGAAATGATAAGATTCAAGGAATATGAAATTGTAAGATTCAAGGAACATGAATTGTAAAGAATGTTTTAGTTGCTGGTTCATGTGTTATATTGCTTAGGTTGTTCACGCAGAACAGAATTGCATGATAGGGTTTCATACAGCTCTGACCTGCATGGGCCACTAACAAAACCTGTCACGCCCCGCTTCTCGGTATACGGCGAAGGGGACGCGACTGGTCCGCTACGTATTTACTCTGAAGCAAATACGTTAAGCGTATCTAAGCAATATAAAAGTAAGCAAGAGACAAGAGATATAAACTGAACAACAACTTTATTTATTAACATTCTTTTGTACTATGCATGAAAAGTAAATACGACTGAAATAAAAGCAATGCCTGAACAATACATGACAGGAAAAGATACTGAATAGAAAATGTACAATGTCTAGAGCTCAGGGTCTTCGCTGTACTGATCTAAGTCTTCTGCAATTGGCTTGATCTCTGACGGTTCCAAATCACCTGACGACATTCAAAGAAGAAAGAAATAGAATGTCGTCAGTGAACAGGTTGCTCGGTAAGTCCCAAAGATAAGATGAGAAATAGAATAGATAGAGAGTAAGAGGGATAGTAGCTTTTACAGTTGTATTATATTATTATATTGTTGTATTTAATGTTAACGCTGTTTTTTGTAGCTTGGTACAAAAGGATACCAGTGTATACGAGAGGAGTCTCACTTGTCCCGGAGACTAAGGTATCAGGAACTCAAGGAACCGTTGGGCCACGGTACAACAGCAACGGAATACAGGTTAGGTGCCTTAATCTTACCGTCTCGTGCCACTTTTAACACCTTCCGTACCAATCTATCCCTTAAACCCCGTTGTGTTTTGATTGTATTGTTTGTCTTGTAAATTGTATTGATTGTATAATTGGTTGACTGACCGAAACCATAATATCAATAAACGGATGTAACCGTAGAATCATGTAAATGGAATAACTGGAGAACCATATAAATGGAATGTATATCCATGGTTCGGTTCAGTCAAGTTGTATAGATTGATAATTGGATTCATGAATTCAGGTTGAATTGTAATATTGATGATTGTAGATTGTAGATTGTACTTGAATCATATTCAAGTCAGATTATATTGAGACTCAAACCAAGTCAGACAATCAACAAAGTAACTTGAAGTCCTGATTGTTTTATTAATTTGTCTACCTTAGATAGACAAGCACCCACTTCTCCGGCTCCCTGAGGCTCAAGAGATTGGTTCCGTTTAAACCTATGTTTACTAGGGTCCTTAGGGTAATTTATAGAACTTGAGGGGGTTTTATGTAAAAATACTTTTATATATTTTTTCAAACTATACCCCAAGCATTTATTATTCATCTTTAGGGTTGTAATGAATGTGGATTTTATATTGTGATATTTCTAATGAAAATATCCTAAATTCAGAAATAAAGGTATTTATTTATAATATTAATTTATATGGAATTCGTGGTATTTTAGTGTAAAATTGATTCTTGTGATTTTTAGAAAAAGGTGGAATATTTATATTATAACAAAATAGGTATTTTAATGATAAATATACATATATTTATACAAAAATATTTTTAATATATTTTTTATATTCTAAAAATCTCATTTTCTTATGATGTCGTATTTTAAATTTTTCGAGACCGAGTGCTCCTTGCGGAGGTCTGAATCTCGCACTACTAAGTCCAGGGATGTGCGATAATCCGCACCTTCCCAAACGGGTTCCCCAAAATGGGTTATAGCGGCGCTTTGCAAAGATTGTATAAATATTAATCTTTTAGAAAACGGTTTTATGAAGTAAGTGGTATTTATTTGTAAAGATGTCAATTTTCCGTATTCTAATTTCTAGGGTCTCCTAAGTCAACTAGACTATTCCTAACTGGTCCAAAACGACAAGTTGTGAGATGCCTCAAATCTCCTATTCACCGCCAATTGTGGCCAGGTAAGTACAAGTGAAGAAAGCAGGGATCCGCTCACGAATCACCGTGAGATGGGCCTTTTAAAGTTACCTTTCTCACTTGCCTAGCCTAGACACCACAAAGTCAGGTTTAGATAAACGACTGATGTCCACAACTTATCCTAATTTCATAATAAGTGGTATTTATTTAAAAAGTGTATCAATACTAAATCTTTTAGAAATGGCTTTATTTAGTAAAGGGTATTTAAATGAAAATGTTTGTTTTTCCCGTATTCTAAATTTTCGATGGTATCGTGTTACGTTGTATATGAGTGTGTGAGAAGCTAGGTCGTTACCTCGTACTCTAGTTTAAAGGTATAGCAAGTTTAATAGAGTTTAATGTAGAATTGAAACAATGTGGTATTTAAGTGAAAAATACGATAAATTGAAATAGCCATCATTTCATGTGATGAAACTTGATCAATTTGGTTGATTAGTGTTTAATAGTCAACATGGGGAAGTTTAAATATCATTGTATTAGTGAGAAGTGGAATTTTAGAAGAAACCGAATCGGAAATCGGATTTGTTCCGATTCCGTCGGGTTTTGTAAAACCGTATTTTGAGAATGGAAAAGAGAGATAGAAAGGGACTTACGGGTTTTCAATTACACTAGAGAGTGAGAGGGAACTAGAGGGATTGCGGATGTTGCATCGTCACCGGTAATTCCTAAGACGTTCGCCGGAAGTTCCGCCGGAATTTCGTCGGAGCTTCGCCTTGAGCTTGTTTTCAAAGTGCACGATCTTTGGAAAATTTTTGAGAGAAGGGGCTCAGGATTTTGGGGTGAAAGGGTAGTGTGTAGGGTTGGTATATATAGGGTTAAGCTAGGGTTAGGGTAGATGAAATGTTTAAAATAAAAATGTGATAAAATGTAATAAAAATGTCTTAAAAGTGGAGTAAATGGGTTTTTTAAAGAGCTCTGGAAATGGTCTGAGGCTAAAATTTTGCAGGTGCATAGGGAATATGAAAAGACACAACTTTCATGTTGGGGTCGTCGACGGAATCGGCCGACTCGGCCGTGACTCGATCTGAGTGTTGGATATAGTGCCCTCAAAGTCAATTATTAGATCGCAGGTACATGATTGCAATGATTGAGGGAGGACCTATACCGATATAACAGTCTTACTCGAGATGATAGTATGCTATCTGGTTTGTCTTTATCACTGTTACACTTTGATAGAGCCCTTAGGATCTTACTTGACTACCAACGGTATGATGGCGATCATATACGTGAGAGTTGGGTAGTCTATAAGCACATCCTTAATTTTGGTCCCTAGTCATGGGAGTTTCGAGACAGGGCATCGATACTCCAGAGTAGACTAGTATATACAGTCGAGACCGCGACGAGGGGCGGTGGCCGGTCTCACAAGCCATTGGTGTTAGTTGGTTCACCTAAGATGTATACAGGTGCTCATTGGGTTATGAGTACACCGGACAGGACTCGCCGGGAACATACTAGTTGGTATTATACATATCGTCAGATAGCAGTTCCCAGGTGACATGTGTACAGGTTTGTCTGTCGACCTGAAATCGTCATTTGTCTCGTGTGAGTTCCCACTATGCTTTGATTACTGCCATACCACGGCTCAAAGGAGTCGTGCAAACAAGTTTTAGTTGGGTACAGTCCCGAGCCACATGGAGGCTGTGAGCGGATCGTCGGGGATTCATCTCTCCCGGTATTGGGGATGAGATCGCGCTGTGTTTAGGAGAGCCATTACACGAAATCCCTGGCCAGGGTAATCAAGATTTACTGGTAGGTATACCAGTAGTATCTCAGTGTGTTCTGGGCTTCACTCCGACACGACTTATACAGCTATTAGGGGTCTGACGTTTACCAGCCCTTTAGGCCTTATATGCGATACTCATAGACGAATGGACCGGACTGCACGGATATTGTCACTGTCAGGCTCAGTAGGGTTTCAGGATGAGTTCGCTCATCAGCTTCCCCTTCCTTCAATACATAGGCAACCGTTACGTACAGTTAGTACCTCTGACGTGCTAGTGGTTATACCCAGTGCCAGTGTGTTGATGAGTCATTAGAGTCCCCCACAGACAGTTTCCCAAGTTCGGGCGAAACGTTGTAGAGGCCGTATGGTTTTATGGCAGGGTTCGGAAAATGCACGTGCGTTTTCGCACGTGTCATGTTTCGGGCAGATAATACTGGTAGGCTTTGGTTTTAGCCAGATCCGAGTATTATACTGTGTAGATATAATATTTTTGTCTCAGTTGCATTTGTATTCGGTCATAATATAAATGAGGGTATGTTTATACTGCTACGGGGTTATCCTGAAATTCGTTTCTTGATCGCTTTTGGAAGTTGCCAGTTTCCAGTTTTCTATCACCTGTATTTAACATTCGGTTAAATACGGATTTATCTTTTCTTGAGTGAGTCATGATTCTAGATGGTTCTAGATGGTGACAAGGCTAGTGAGTCATTAGTTCATTAATTGTGCATTTAATGTTATGATGACCAGGTTAGATGATTCATGGTTTTCATTAAATGATAATGCAAGGTGGATGATGAATTATTCTCACTCATTCATTGTTATGGTCACCACTGCTCTCCTACACTCACCCCTTTTGCTTCATATATTGGCCGGCCACATTTGTGGATGGGATGAATTGATTTTGGGAAAAGATTATGATAGTTTAGTTCATGGAAATTTCATATAGCTCAATTTCCCATTTACTCGATTCCAAATGGCAACTTCATTAACCGTTCGTCCATACCTTTGGACGTAACGAGACAAAGTGTTCTACTCATTCTCTACATCAATCTTGGTCATCTCTTTTTGCAAACTTGATGATCGAGTTGCCTTGGTTCAGAGGCGAGAGCCCGTTTAAAGATCTGTCGACGTGGTGCCACCTGGACAACGAGACCGGAGATCGAGCGAGATCGGATCAGCTGCAACAAAGCGTGGGATGATGGTTGAAGACCGAAAGACCCAGATCGTTCGGTATAACATTTCTACCCACTTTACAGTATGTTAGTTTGGCGTTAATGGAAGATCCTGGGATATAGTATACGATAGTGCAAGTTCTAAAAGTTTTTGTTCCGTATTTTGGCATCTGAAAGACGACCGGGGCACTACCGTAGACTTACATTGGTATCAGAGCCACGCTATTAAGCTTTACTGACTTGTGCTAACACGTTTACAACATCGATCGAACGGATTTTCGCAAAACTACAATTTTCTGTTCAGAGTTTCTGTCGATTTTAAATCAGGCCTAAAAATTATTTTGAGCATCCCAGAAAATTGTGCAGGCAATTCTAAGCAAACTGGTGAAATTTGGTCACGTGATCCCACAGAACGGCCACGGATCCGCGGCTTAAACTAGGGTTTGGCCATTGATCCGCCGCGCTTTTGTGGGAACAGTGCGCTAAATTTTTCCAGTGAGTTTGCCATGGGAAATTGTGGTTTTTGGTATATTTCTTTTGGGCTCATTTTTGGTTACTGTACAGCAGATGAACGTGGGGCTCACTTTGGAAATTTTTGTCGATCGAAATTTTAAACTTGTTAATAAGCAGTACTTATATTATATCTCCGACCGTGAATGTCATTCGAGCGGTAAATTGCGTCTAATTGCTATAGTCTTTTTAGACGGATTTGCGAACGTGACATTCGCGTTGATATTCTGTGTTGTGCTGTGCTATTGCGGATTTGTCGTGGTGGATAGCTTGGTGCAATGTTAGTACTGTTTGGATTTATTTGTACATTTGATATTGCGGGGCGAGCGTCCGACATGTGGATAGCCGTCACTGCCTGTTTGTATATTATTCTTTTGGGGCACGACCGGGATGAGGTCAATGTACCCGTTGTATATATTTTATTTTCTGTACTAGGATTACCCCGCGGTAGGGTGCATGGATAGCCGGGTTCTAGAGGGCAACGGGCCCGCGTCTCATGGCATTGAGACGGAGGGGGCTTTACTCTGGAATTGGCGGGCTATTCACCGCACTCGTAAGGGGTACAGGTTGACCCAAGGAGGGGTGCTCAAGTTACCGGATTCCGTGAAGTGCTGGGTGGTCTATTCACTTTGCTATAGGGGCTGCCTCGCTTCAGGTTTTGGCGGGTAACTTACCGCACCCGTAGGGGTCTAGGTTTCATTGCACAGGCTATCCACACGACCACGGGAACGTCGGGTTTCTGTAGCGGCTCTGTGAAACCCGGGGATCCCAGATTATCTGTATTGTTCTGTGATGCTTATTACTTTTCTGTAACGTTGCATATTATCATGCCTGGAGCGATTACTGTATATTAGTATATATACTATTAGATGTTGTATATGGTTTACACCCGCGCTAGTCCAGTCCCCACTCTGTCGTTATTTAAGTAACCTAACGGGTGATGACGGGACCCAGTGGCGAATGCAGATGGCATATACGTACATTATATTTTCGTTCTTTTCTGGTGTGTTTAATTGATAGGACTGCATTGATTCTTATCAATGCAAGGATAAAACAAACCTATATTTGATGTTGTTGGAACAAATTTTAAAAAGAGTTATTACAAAGACGTTTCCTTTTGTTATGCACAGAGGTATTCGGTTAGAATATCCTGCACCTCATTCGATGAGGCAAGGGTCGAGATCCTTTCACCGGAAGTGACCCCTTGGGCAGAAGTTTGCGTCAGGGTAATAACTTCACTATAGTAGATTACAAGTTGCTTTGCATCGTAGTATTCGGTTATGAATATCCTGCACCTCATTCGACGAGGAAAGAGCCGAGATCCCTTCACCGGGAGTGACCTCTTTAGCAAAGGTTTTCATCACTATATTTTTTTTATAAAAAGCTATCAGGTTCCTTCAACGAGATCAAGTTCATTACGTTAAAGATTTTTTGCCAAAAACCAGCCGTAATCCTCCGTCATTTCTTATGGATGGTCAGTAGTATTCAAGTTATGTTTGTTGGCCTACGTCAAGACATAGTGTTTGGTAGCTGCTGGGTATTCATTTGTTGCATAGATAGATGCATTAGTTTAAGACAGACGTACAGCCTTGTTGGCCTACGTCAAGGGCATGTACGATGGACCTAAATTAATCAGGACAACGACAGGTAGAACTTGACATGTGGCTTATGATTTGTTGGCCTATGTCAAGATCATAAGAGCATGGGATAAAAATTATATCGGGAGTTTCAAACATACAGGAAACTTGCAAAACTTGAGCATACCTTCTGGAGTATGATAACGTGAGTGGATACCGTCACGTTATCATGTGATGAGAGTTGGATCCCGATTCCCACTGATGAGTTAGTTTACTCTTCGGGTGATCCCGACTAATTTTTCTTTAAGGTTTGGCGAAGAATTTGAGATAACAGTGGGAGGTTTCCGGATTAGATAAAGTGATAACCATCCTGATTAGATAAAATGATAACCATCCTGATCTAGGTTAGAGTGCACGCAGAGTGTTTCTTTTCTCTCTCTCTTTTTGGCAGCGACCTTTAACCGACCCTAGACTATGACTCACTGACCAAGTTGACCGAACCTTCTTAAAATACTGGCTTTTGGATTGTCTAAAGTTGCATAAGTCATTGCCGCTCCTTCTTTTACCCTTTGTATTTCTCAGAACACTCCGTATTACTACGGACATCCACTTCCATTGGATAGATCCATCGTATGGTTATATACGAACTCGAATGGACTTCTTCAAGGATGGATCCAGGTTCAGGAGAATAGAATTGGTTTATTCAGTTGTCTTTTATTATCACCTTCTCTCAGGTTGCGAGGGCTCCTTGGTTTAGGAGAGTACACCTATTACGTTTATTGGATAGTCTTATTCCAAGCCATAGGCAGGTGCCGAAAGGTAGGGAATGAAGAAAACCAATTAGCCTAAGTAGGGTGTATAGAAGGTAATAACTAAAGACGAAATAAAGGGATTAGAAAGAGGGCAAAGTAAATTGCGACTGCTGTCATTCACGACTAAACCACGTACTTCATCGCCACTCTTATTTCACCTTTGTCTTTTTCCCTAGTTCGGGAGAAATAGAATAAGTTATTATTCAGTTGTCTTTTATCATCACATTCTCTCAGGTTGCGAGTACTCCTTGGTTTTAGGAGGGTACACCTATTATGCTTACTGGATAGTCTTCTTCCAAACCATAGGCTGGTGCCGAATGGTAGGGAAGGAAGAAAACCATTTAGCCTAACGATGGTGTATAGAAGGTAATGAATAAAGACAAATAAAGGGATTTGGAGAGATAGCAAACAAATAAAAGGGCTTTAGTCGTGAATTTGATTATGGAAGAGGAATTACTAAGAATGCCAGGATACCCCTACGAAATATTTTTTTGTTTCAGTGCATTGTTAATGGAAAACTGATTTCCCGATTAGATACTTACTCCAGGGTATCTATTTACTAGGTATGATTCTCACATCTGTATGGTTTTACAGATGATGAGTGGGAGTAAGTTATTGGGAATTAGATGATCATCCTCATTATATCGAAATTCGTTGTAATTGGTGATATTTGAGAAAATTGCCTGGGTACAGTTTTCAACCTACGACGCACGGGTTTTGAGTTATTCAACTCAGCGGACTTATACAGAGTATTGTATGTTGTCCAGTGTCCATCAGGATAAAGGGGTTGGTCCTCGTACTCTGTTCTGTTTACTTGTGACTTCTCTAGCTTTTAGACAAGTGTTTCGTAGAAATACAATGTCTATGTTTTGAGAAGTTGTGGGTATAGGAATAAAGTAGACAACCAGGTGCCGCAAGTATCGGGATTCTTCAAAGAAATTGAAGATGTAGATTCTTGTGATTGGTATTCAGTTAATGGTTTTGAGAAACTTGTTTCTCTTTCCGGTTACTCATAATTGGATGGATTCCTAAGTTGAGTAATGCTGATTAGCCTCTCTCCATCAAGTTGATATGCACTGGAGACAGCTGCATGATTTGAATCTGGTTCCAATTAAATAAGTGCCAAAGTTTCTATATTGGATATAGAATGCTTCATATCTTAACCATGTTAAGGTAAAGGGAAATGTCCATCTTATGTTTAAAACCAGACACTGGATAACTCAAGGCACGTTTCTGTAATGGCAGTTTGTGGGTTGACCCTGGCTTTGACGAGGGTTGATTTTCTACCATCTGGAAGATCAATAGTGATATTGTTCTTGACTCGCCACAGTTTTAGTAAAATGGATTTTTTCAAAAAACAGTAGTGGGAGTATGGTAGAACTGGAAGTGATTCCAGAACCGTAAACGATTACGGAAAATTTTAATAGGGCCTATATATTCAATCAGGGTTGACATTCCAATAGCCACTCCGCAGACATGGTGGGTAACCTCAGACACCCGAGAGGTATTCCGGTAGCCTCAAGGACGGTGACAGGGAGGTTCTTGTTTACCCAGACTTAACACTACTGTTATTCCAGACTATGAGACCCGGTAAGAGGATATGTATAGCGTCGTTCTAAACTAGCTTTAGAAGTGTACGTATATATTATTCTGCCAGAGAGTTGTCGTAGTCAGTGGGAGCAGCGGAAGCATAGTGGGCAAGTAGCTTATATCTATTTATAGGCTTGAGCAGATATAACGGAGATAAGATCATCTAATTTTTATATGACAGTCATGAGTTTGACTTCATCAGAATAGGGGATGGATCTGTTAAGAAGGTAGTAGGGTGTGATGTCCTGGTATTTGGATGACATACACAGAGTAGGAAGTAAAATTCCTATACTACGATCGGTTGTACTGTGGTCGTCACACAGTTGTTTCTCCACAAAGGATATGGATATAATATCTGACATTCTGGTTACTAGTTCTATGGTTTTAGATCTAGATTTGGGTAGTTTCCCAATGTGGGTACTTTGACAGTATTCTAATAGTATTTTAGAATAGATGACTCCTGGCATGTGGTGTACTTGCAGGTGATGGAGTCATCCTCTCTAAAGGTGTCCTACAGACTAAAGGGGAGAGGGATGTGCATGATTGGCAGATCACTTGCTTAGGCAATTGAGGCAATCGTAAGATATCAAGTACCACACCAGATGTTGTTTTTGCACTAGATGTGATAAGTTTATATTAATCCAATCCTGGAGAAACATAAGGAAGCAGTTTTAGAACATAAGTGAATGTTCTACGGATTTGATTACGGCAGCCTCCTTCGGGGAGACGGTTATCATTCCAGGCTTCCAAGGTGACCCGGATGACAGAGTGACTGTCAGAGTTATAGTTTTCTCTCTGACGAGGGACAGTATTATGGACAGGTGGTCCAAGAGGATACTGTGGGAGGCATGGTGCTGGATACTGATTAGGTTCAATTACCAATACAGTCTAAGAAGTTTGGATTTGGAGTTCATTTATGAACTAGGTCCCATCAGATATCCAGACATATTCTAAGACAGGTATTACTCGATTCCGGAGATGGCTTTCTCCACGAACTTGAGATTAAGAGAGACATAGAAAGAAACATTAGGGCGGATCCACTCACTGAGCCTATTTCTCGAACATAATAGTTTTACAAACGGGCTTTGTGAAACTGATTAGTAGAGGGTTTGGATGTTCGGTATCACACGGGCTGTGAGTATGCGACATCGCAATAATTAGCCTTAAGTGAAAGTGGGAGATTGTTGGATATAGTGTCTGCAAAGTCAATTATTGGATCGCAGGTACGTGATTGCAATGATTGAGGGAGGACCTATACCGATATAACAGTCTTACTCGAGATGATAGTATGCTATCTGGTTTGTCTTTATCACTGTTACACTTTGATAGAGCCCTTAGGATCTTGCTTGACTACCAACGGTATGATGGCGATCATATACGTGAGAGTTGGGTAGTCTATAAGCACATCCTTAATTTTGGTCCCTAGTCGTGGGAGTTTCGAGACAGGGCATCGATACTCCAGAGTAGACTAGTATATACAGTCGAGACCCCGACAAGGGGCGGTGGCCGGTCTCACAAGCCATTGGTGTTAGTTGGTTCACCTAAGATATATACAGGTGCTCATTGGGTTATGAGTACACCGGACAGGACTCGCCGGGAACATGCTAGTTGGTATTATACATATCATCAGATAGCAGTTCCCAGGTGACATGTGTACAGGTTAGTCTGTCGACCTGAGATTGTCATTTGTCTCGTGTGAGTTCCCACTGTGCTTTGATTACAGCCCTACCACGACTCAAAGGAGTCGTGCAAACAGGTTTTAGTTGGGTACAGTCCCGAGCCACATGGAGGCAGTGAGCGGATCGTCGGGGATTCGTCTCTCCTGGTATTGGGGGTGAGATCGCGCTGTGTTTAGGAGAGCCATTACACGAAATCCCTGGCCAGGGTAATCGAGATTTACTGGTAGGTATACCAGTAGTATCTCAGGGTGTTCTGGGCTTCACTCCGACACGACTTATACAGCTATTAGGGGTCTGATGTTTACCAGCCCCCTAGGCCTTATATGCGATACTCATATACGAACGGACCGGACTGCACGGATATTGTCACTGTCAGGCTCAGTAGGGTTTCAGGATGATTTCTCTCATCAGCTTCCCCTTCATTCAATACATAGGCAACCGTTACGTACAGTTAGTACCTCTGACGTGCTAGTGGTTATACCCAGTGCCAGTGTGTTGATGAGTCATTAGAGTCCCCCACAGATAGTTTCCCAAGTTCGGGCGAAACGTTGTAGAGGCCGTATGGTTTTATGGCAGGGTTCGGAAAATGCACGTGCGTTTTCGCACGTGTCATGTTTCGGGCAGATTATACTGGTAGGCTTTGGTTTAAGCCAGATCCGAGTATTATACTGTGTAGATATAATATTTTTGTCTCAGTTGCATTTGTATTCGGTCGTAATATAAATGCGGGTATGTTTATACTGTTACGGGGTTATCCTAAAATTCGTTTCGGGATCGCTTTTGGAAGTTGCCAGTTTCTAGTTTTCTATCACTCGTATTTAACATTCGGTTAAATACGGATTTATCTTTTCTTGAGTGAGCCATGATTCTAGATGGTTCTAGATGGTGACAAGGCTAGTGAGTCATTAGTTCATTAATTGTGCATTTAATGTTATGATGACTAGGTTAGATGATTCATGGTTTTCATTAAATGATAATGCAAGGTGGATGATGAATCATTCTCACTTATTCATTGTTATGGTCACCACTCCTCTCCTACACTCACCCCCTTTGCTTCATATATTGGCCGGCCACATTTGTGGATGGGATGAATTGATTTTGGGAAAAGATTATGATAGTTTAGTTCATGGAAATTTCATATAGCTCAATTTCCCATTTACACGATTCCAAATGGCAACTTCATTAACCGTTCGTCCATAGCTTTGGACGTAACGAGACAAAGTGTTATACTCATTCTTTACATCAATCTTAGTCATCTCTTTTAGAAAACTTAATGATCGAGTTGCCTCGGTTCATAGGCGAGAGCCCATTTAAAGATCCGTCGACGTGGTGCCACCTGGACGACGAGACCGGAGATCGAGCGAGATCGGATCAGCTGCAACAAAGCGTAGGATGATGGTTGAAGACCGAAGGACCCGGATCGTTCGGTATAACATTTCTACCCACTTTATAGTATGTTAGTTTGGCGTTAATGGCAGATCCTGGGATATAGTATACGATAGCGCAAGTTCTAAAAGTTTTTGTTCCGCATTTTGGCGTTTGAAAGACGGTCGGGGCGCTACCGTAGACTTACACTGAGGACTGAGTCAGACCGAGTCAAGGCCGATTTAGCTAATTCCCGGCCGAGTCAGGCGGCCGGGATCCCCCGGACGGTTCATTTAACTCCTGGAAATGTTACATCTTTGGGTGTAGTGGGGTTTTTGTGAGATATGCACGTGTAAACTCTTGGTATTCTAAAGGTTTAAAAAAAATCAATATTAAAAATAATGTGGGGTATGGGATTTGAACTATGGTGGCTTGGTTCAGCAGTGCTAGGTATTACCAATGAGCTACAAGCTCCTTCTTGTAATTATGGAGCTAATTAATTACTTAAAGTAATAATAGTAAATGTAAATACCCCAATTATACATTAATTTTAAAGCAAATTTTTGTACACTATAAATGGAGTTGTTACATTCTATTAATTTGTAATTAAAATGCAAAATAATTACTTATAACTTATGCTCGGGCTAAAATACCCTTTTATGGATTTTTTGAATTTTTTTTTGTAAAAACTTGTATTGGAAATTTGGGGTTGTTACAGAGAGGTTTACGACTCACAAAAGAGCAACACACTTAGGAATCCCCATGATCCCTAGCGAGAAAATACACCTCCGAGATCCTTTCGACTCGTCGGGGGAAAATGCTTTTATAAGACCCTTACGGCTCATAAAATTGAAAAGCCTTAGGTGATAGGGATCTAAACCTGTCTCCTGAGCCATCGCTCTCCAACGGGAAACGGCAAATGATGTGGTATAGCTTCAGTGTTAGCGGTGCTGATGCCGACCCAAAAACTCAAACCCCAAGTTTTCCCAAAGGCAAATGATGAGTCGCTTCTGTCACTACACTTTAGTATTAGTGGTGCTGATGACGACCCGAATCCTTATTAGTGATATATGCCCTAGAGGCCATTATTGTATAGTACTATTTTGTATATTACATTTTGGAAGCTTGGGATATACACGGATATTGTAACAGTCTTGCTCAATATAGTAGTATGCTACTTGGTTTGTTTCTACCTCAATATGTGTATATGTTTCTTTTTAACGTATCACTAATACATATTGTAGAGCCCTTAGGATCTTTGCTTGACTACGAGCGTTGTGATGGCAGTCACACTAGTGGGGGCTGGGTAGTCTATAACCACATCCTTATAAAGGTCCCTAGTTGTAGGATTATCGAGACAGGGCATCGATACTCAAGAGTAGACTAGTGTATACGCTTCTTATCCCAGGAGGGGAGATGGTCTGTCCCACAGCCATTAGTATGTCGTACTGGAGATAATATGCAGGTGCTCATTGGGTTATGAGTATACTGGACAAGACTCGTAGGGTACTGCTGGTTGGTACTATGCCTATTGCCAGGTAGTAGTTCCTAGGTGACATGAGTACAGCATAGTCCGTTGACTTGACACTGCTATTTCGCCTCGAGTGTGTTCCCACTGTTCTTAGATTACTACCCTTCCACGGCTCTAATGATTTGTGCAAACAGGTAGTAGTTGGGTTCAGTCTCGAAGCACTTGGAGGAAGTGGCGGTTAGATAGGATTCGTCTCTCCCGATATTGGGGGATGATATCGCGCTGTGTTCGGAAAGCCATTACACAAAGTCCCTGGCCAGGGCAAGGGAGATTTACTGGTAGATACTTCAGTAGTTTCTCAAGGTGTTTTGGGCTCTACTCCGACACGAATTATTGCGCTATTAGGGGTCTGAAGGCAACCTCCCCCTAGGACCGTTATGCGATACTCTTAGACGAACAGACCGGACTGTACAGAGATTGTCATAGATAGGCTTAGTGGGAGTTTGGATGAATTTGCTCATCGGTCTTCTTATCGATAGATACCTGGGTAGCTGTTATATGCAGCTAGTACCGCTGACGAACTTGTGGTTAAACCCACTGCTAGCATACTGTCGAGTCTTTAGAGTCCCACACAGAGGGTTTCCCTACTACGGGCGAAACGATGTAGAGGCCGAATGGTTTTACAGCAGGGCTTCGATCACATATGTGTACTTGTGCACAGATGATGTTCGGGTGGATAATACTAGTGGGCTTTGGTTTAAGCCGGATCCTAGTATTATATTCTTGGATTATTTTCGTCTCATTGTATTCGTATTTTTCGGAATACGGATACGGGTATGTATATACGGTGAGGGGTATTATTGCAATTTATGCAAGAATTCTTCTAGAAGAGGACACCTCATTTCATGTATAACCATTTATGTTAAATGGTAAATGAGGTGGGGGTAAGGGGTGTGTTTTCTCATTAAATGAAGCAAGGCTACTTGGGGTGACTCATCTAGTGACTATTGAAGCATGCTTGATATTTTCCATTTGTGAATTATTGTATGCTTGATAATTCACAAGACCTAGCCATATTCATTTCATAATATCTCACGCACTCTCTCTCCTCAAGAGCTCTCTTCTTCCTCCTTAAACCCTAATTGTCTCATGAGTTGAGAAACCTAGGGTTCTTAAGACTAAACTATCCATAATCACTTACTACATCCCCTAGGCTACTTGGATTAGCAAACCATTTACCCTAGTTAGCTCAAGTTAGAGGTTGGAGCTCAAAGTACATTCTCTCGGGTAGATCGTCTTTGACGTGAGGAAGCCAACCACACAAGCTCGATCTGATCTTTGAGGAGCCAAGGAGAGGAGGAAAAGAAAAGACCCGAAGGACTTGATACTTTGAGGTATAACACTCTTGCATAGTAGTTAACCTCTATTAGTTTAGCTAGTTATGGTTTAATATCGATCTTGGAGTTCAAGTCGGTGTTGCGAAGCATATAAAAGTCCTTTTTTGCAAACTCTGCCTCCCAGCGAACCCGCGGGTTGTGCGACATCGACTTACAGTGGTATCAGAGCCCACTAAACCTTTACTAGCTTGTTAGCAAGTTATCAGAACTTCGATCGTTGGAAAATCGCGAAAACAATCCACCCGCACCCTTAAGTTTCTGTCGATTTTTAAACTGCCAGAAAAAATTATTTCAGAGCTATGAAAATTCAGTGCAGGGTATTATAAGAACACCCAAGAAAAACGAGCTAATGAATCGCCAAGACGACCGTGGAAGCGCGGTGGAACGGTGCGTTCTGCCGTGGTTCCACGGTCGAGTCGAGGCCGATTCAACTCGTTCTTCTTCTGTTGTTCTAATTTTTGGGTGTATTGTTCTCTGGTATATTTGGTTTCTACCCAGTATTTTTCTGTGTGCTGGTTTGCACTTGGGGTAGATACGGAAAATAGTTTTCGGTCAAAATTCTAAAGTTCTTCGCTAATCGGGTTTTATCTGTGTTATGATATATGTGTTCGTAAACTTCAGCTAATTGCTATATGTCGGTTAGTTTGGGGTTGCACATATCTGTGATGTTGGTTTGTGTATATGAACTTATTAGATCGTCGTGGATGAATAGCTGGGGATGTGAGATGAGAGTTTTCTTTCATTCGATGTAAATTGTAATTTGATGTAATATTATTTTGTGGGGTACATCCGGGTTGAGCTTGTAGCCACCATTGTATTATTTCTTTTACTATTTTTTGCTCCTAGGATAGACCCAAGGTGGGGTGCATAAACTACCGGGTTCTTTGAAGTGCCGAGTGGCCTACTCATTTTACTGAGGGAGGCTGCTTCACTTCGGGAATTTGGTGGGTAGTTTTCCACACCCGTAGGGGTCTAAGGTAGGGTTTGGCTATTCATCATGACCGTGGAATCCGTCTTTCGTTAAATGGTTAAACTAAACGCGGAATTCCTAATATATCTAATATGTTCATCTGTGATCTGAAATGCCTATTATTGCGTGAGACGAATGGATATTATATATATGCTATATAGTATACGTTGCTTATGTTTTGCATCTGCGCTAGTCCAGCTCCCGCTCTGACGTTAGTTAAGTAACCTAACGGTGTTAGATGAGGCCCAGTGGTGAATGCGGATGGCATAAGCGGACGTGGTATTTTCGTTTCTCTCTGTGATGATAGGTGTAAATGATGGGACTGCATTATATGATTAATGCAAAGCAAACAAATCAAAGCTGAATCGTTGGAACAATTTCAAAACCACTCGATTTTTTCAAAAAGCAAACTTTTAAATGCGGAGCTTAAACTGTTAGTTATATATATGCCCTAGAGGCCATTGTTGTAAATATGATGTATATTATAGTGGATGCTTGGATATATATAGAGAGGACTTTCTTACTCGACATGATAGTATGCTATTTGGTTTCATTTTGTCTAAACATGTTGACTTGTATTGGTTTACTGTCTTGCTCTCACATGTTGATAAAGCCCTTAGGATATGTACTTGACTACTAGGACTATGATGAGATCATACTAGTGGGGCCAAGGTAGTCAAAAAGTACATCCTATAACTGTTCCTAGTCGAGGGTGTATCGAGACAGGGCATCGATACACCAGAGTAGACTAGCGTATACGCATCTTGACCCATATGATGGGCGATGGATGATCCCATATCCATCGATGTTTGACATCAAAGATGGTGTACAGGTGCTCAGTGGAGACTGGGTACACTGAACGGGCTCGCCGAGAACTCCTAGATGGTATTATACCTATCATCAGATAGCAGTTCTCCGGTGACACTGGTACAGGTTAGTCTGTAGACCCGAGATCATCATGGAGTCTTGTGTGATTCCCACTGTGCTTTTATTTCCACCTTACCACATCCAAAAGGGCGTGCAAAACGGTGGCTTTTGGATACATTCCCGAATCACATGGAGGCAATGAGCGATAGGAGGGGTTTCGTCTCTCCCGGTATAGGGAGTTGATGTTGTGCTGTATTCGATTTGGCTATAACTGGAAGTCCCTGGCCAGGGCTGATATGGAGTGCTACTGGTAAGAGTTATCAGTAGTTTCTCGACCTGTTATGAGCCTCATATCGACATGACTTATCAGTTACTGGGGTCTGACGTTTACCACCCCCAGACTTGATATGCGACATACTAGACGAAGAGACCAGACTGTACGGTAGTGTTACCGATTGGATTCATAGGAGAATGTACAGGCTTGCTTGTTGATCTTCTGATCGCTCAATACCTGGGTGGCTGTTATGTTTAGCTGACCGCTTGCAGCTTATGGGTGTTTGATATGATCATCACCTACTGCCGGCGTATTGACGATTCTTTAGAGTCCTACACAGAGGTTTCCTGGCTTAGGTAAAACGGAGTAGGGGCACAAATGTGATATGTGCGAGACCGAGAATAATACGATATGAGATATTGTATTCTATTCTCGCGATATATGATATCGGCCGGGTATATGTGATATAGCCAGGTCATCGGATCAAGTATTGATTCGATGAATTGGTACTTGTTGTATTAGTCGGTTACATGTTATATAGCCGGATTATCGGATCAAGTGTTGATTCGATAATTTAATGTATAGTTATATATGTGATATATTACGTTACATTAACTAATATAAGCTCGCTTTATGGATTCTTTTTCTCACTTGATAATTCATTGATGTATATGCGATATATGTTAATTGTATTATTTTCTTTTGTTACATAATATATTATATATATGATATATAATATTATAACATGTTAGGGTTACAAATGCAACATGGATTTTGAGTTTAAACCTAGTTAGGGTTTGGATTAGGGTTAACTATTTGGATGAGGGTTAAGGAAGCTTTATGAAGCTTTGACTTTGTCTTTATCCTTTGATATTTTGTGAAGATATTTGTTAACCCAACCCAAACCCTTAACCTATAGTTTATTCTCTACAAGGGTTAAGACATTCATTCTTAACCCATGGTTGCAATTGTAACCACAACAATAATTCATTATTCATCACAAAAGGTTTAGCTTCTTCTTCTTCTTCTTGCTCTTTAAAAAGCTTCACTAGCTTTTGTGTTTGTGATGATAAATGGTGAGAAATTGAAAACCAAAGAGAGCAAAATTCCTATTTCATCATCCTTATCTATTCTAGCCACTTAGATTAGGGTGTTCACTTCACTAATACTTGATTAGAGAAGTGTAAGCTTGGGTTAGAGATTCTTCAAGGTAGATCATCTTAGATCAAGAAGACTTCAAGCAAGATGCATCATTCACCTCTTGGAGCCTCACGAGAGTCGGAGTTCTTGATGATCGCAGTGAAGGGAGCTCAACACGGAGCTTATGAAGCGAAGGAACGGACTACAAAGGTTGTAATTCTAATCTCTTTAGTTTTTTGTATGTGATACAAACTTGTTACCTTAGAAATTTCTAGTAAAGATTCATGTTTTCTTTCTTTGCACCTCTCTAAATTTTAAAATGGGATGAGTGATGCTACCAAACCCTAGACTAGGTGCAAGGGAAGCCCAACATAAACCACTCCTTTAAAAGATATCAGGTTCCTTCGATTAAATTAAGTTCATTACGTTCACGGTTTCGCCAAAATCAGCCGTAGCCCTTCGTCGTTTCAGTTGAATATTCAGTAGTATTCAAGCTATGTATTTTGACCTTCGCCAAGGCATAGTGATTGGCAGCTACTGGATATTCATCTATAGCATAGATAGATGCGTTGGTTTGGGACAGTCATATTACTATTTTGGCCTTCGTCAAGGGTATGTACGGGTGAGTTCAAATTAACCTGGACATTGACGGGTAGAACTTGACTTGCGACTTATGATATATTGGCCTTTGTCAAGGTCATAAGAGCTTGGGGCAAAAATTCCACATCGGGAGTTTCTAAAGAAACTGAAACTTGCTAGTGCTGCATACTATTTGGAGTGTGATAATGTTGTTAGGATTCCTTCAGGATTATCACACAATGATATTTGGATCCCGATCCTACTGTGAGTATCCGCTACTCCTCGGGAGATTTTTCACTAAACAATCAATGTTATAAACTGAGTAGGTGTTTAGAACGGTGTTAGCGGGGCTATGCCTCCAGGGAAAAGAGGTTATGTTATTAAGGAACTTCGCGAAAGCGTTGGAAAACCTTCCTCAAAGTACCAACACCAGCCTGGCCGAAAGGTTAAGCAAGAATTGTAACAGTGAGATTAAATCCTGACTAATTCTTCTTTTATGGTTTGAGAAAGGATTCGAGATACAGTGGGAGCCATCCTGTTTAGATAAATTAATAACCAATCTAAACTTGCAAGAGTATCATGCTAAGTGTTCTCTCTCTCTTTTGACTACAGCGATGAAAATGACCGGACTTAAGTAACTATTAGACAAAAACATATTGACGGGACCAAATTATAAAGATTGGCTCATGAATGTCCAGATGGCCATCACATATGACAAACTGGGCTATCTTCTTACTACTAAAGCCCCCGCCGTCCCAGGTCCAGATTCCAGCATCGCGAATAAAGAGATCCGTAAGACATGGGAAATTGACAGTGCGAAACCCAAGTGCCTCGTGCTGGCCTCTATGGATAATGAACACCAGAGGCAGCATGAGGAGATGGATCTTGAATCCATCTTCCTCCATACCAAGGATTTATATGGAGAGCAATTTCGTATTGAAAGATACGAGACCTCAAAGAAATTATTTCAAGCGAGATTGGTTATCGGGTCATCTGTAGGGGACCACGTCCTTAAGATGATCAACTACATTGAGGAGCTCGCGGACCTGGGGACCACATTGGAGAATGAGTTATACACAGACTTGGTTTTATAGTCCCTCCCTTCTACCTACGCCCAGTTTATCTTGAATTTTAACATTCAAGGGAAGGAAGTAACATTTCTAGAACTCCTCAACATATTGAGGAGCGCTGAGGGCACCCTACAGAAATCCAGGAAGACACCCGCTCTGCTTATTGGGGGATCTTCCTCTTCTAGATCCAAGGTGAAAGCCAAGGGGAAGAAGAAGAAGGCCCCGACCAAGACGAAAGGCAGTGTTAGGAACGTACAAGGGAAAGGCAAGGCAAAAGTTGGGGGGCTGACAGTAGGGAAGGAAGAATGTTTCTATTGTCACAAAAATGACCACTGGAAGAAAGACTGCAGGGCCTGGAAAGCCCAGAACAAGGATTCGAAGCAAGTTGTGGCTTCGGCTTCAGGTGTGTTTATGATTGAAAACAGTCTGTCAATCAAATCTACTTCCTGGGTATTGGATACTGGATCAGGATTTCATATCTGTAATTCATTGCAGGCACTGAGAAGCCGTAGAGTTTTGAAAGCGGGTGATATGACCCTCAGGGTTGCTAATGGAGCGAGCGTGGATGCTATGTCCGTAGAGGAATATCAATTAGGATTGACAAGTGGATATTTTTTGGTTTTGCGCAACTGTTTTTGTGTACCTAATTTGACTTATAATTGTTGGATATAGTGCCCTCAAAGTCAATTATTGGATCACAGGCACGTGATTGCAATGATTGAGGGAGGACCTATGCCGGTAGGATAGTCTTATTCAAGATGATAGTATGCTATCTGGTTTACCTTTATCATCGTGTACTGTTTTTGGTGACCTTACAGGTCACTATTGGGCGTTGATAGAGCCCCTAGGATTCTTGCTTGACTGCCAGCAGTATGAGGATGCTCATATACGTTGGAGCTGGGGTCTATAAGCACATCCTTAAAAGGTCCCTAGTCGTGGGAGTTTCGAGACAGGACATCGATACTCCAGAATGGACTAGTGTATATAGTGGAGACCCCGACGAGGGGCGGTGGCCGGTCTCACAAGCCACTGGTGTCAGTTGGTTCACCTAAGATGTATACAGGTGCTCATTGGGTTATGAGTACACCGGACAGGACTCGCCGGGAACATGCTAGTTGGTCTTATACCTGACGTCAGATAGCAGTTCCCTGGTGACATGTGTACAGGTTAGTTCATCGACCTGAGATCGTCATTTGCCTCGTGTGAGTTTCCACTGTACTTTGATTACTACCCTACCACGGCTCAAAGGAGTCGTGCAAACAGGTTTTAGTTGGGTACAGTCCCGAGCCACATGGAGACAGTGAGTGGATCTACAGGTGTTCGTCTCTCCCGGTATTGGGGGTGAGGTCGTGCTGTGTCTAGGAGAGACATTACACAAAGCCCTCGGCCGAGGCAGGAGATTTACTGGTAGGTATTCCAGTAGTATCTCAGGGTGTTCTGGGCTACACTCCGACACGACTTGTACCGCTTTTGGGGGTCTGACTTTTACCAACCCCCTAGGCCCGCTATGCGATGCTCATAGACGAACGGACCGGACTGTACGGATATTGTCACTGACAGGCTCAGTAGGGTGTCAGGATGAGTTCGCTCATCGACCTCCCTTTTGGACAATACTTGGTAGCCCGTTACGTACGGCTAATACCTCTGACGTGCTAGTGGTTAAATCCACAGCCAAAATATTGATGAGTCTTTAGAGTCCCCCACAAACAGTTTCTCAAGTTTTGGGCGAAACGCTGTAGAGGCCGTATGGAGATATGGCAGGGTTCAATCATATACGTGCGGTATTACATGGATCATGATCGGACGGGTAATACTAGCGGGTTTTGGTTTAAGCCGGATCCTAGTATTGTACAGTGTAGATTTTGTCTCTTTGCATTTGTATTCGGTCGGAATACAAATGCGGGTATGTATATACAGTCGCGGGGTTTTCCTGTAATTTATTACGGGATCAGTTTTCTGAAGTTGCCAGATTGCATTCCGTTTCGGCCAGCTTTCCTTTGTTCCTTCTCGGCCGGATTTTTCTGATGGAGGGGGTTATTTGCAAGTGTGCAAATTAGATATGTAGAAGGAGTTTCTTGTAAATGAGGGATTATGATAATCTAGCATCTTTTCTTTTTTCTTCATGATGGCTAGTATTAATGTGATGTGAATTGATTTGGATTAGATTAGAAATTGGTGTGACCGTTTTTCCTCTTTTTCTTCACCTTTTCTTATGGTTACCACAACCATCTTGTGCTCACCTCCTTGATACATTTTTTTCCTTCTCATTTCTTGAAAGGGGTCGGCCATAAAAAAGGGGAGGATGAGGGAAATTTCATTTTGGTGTGGGGAAAATTAGTTCATCTCATTTTCTTTGTTTGCCACAAAAATTCCATAGTTCATTTCCTCCATCAAAAGGCAACTTCACAATCCCATGAGACAAACATTACTACACTTAGCCTACAGCATCCTCGGGCACGTCGACTCGCCAACTTCGTGCTCGAGTTGCCTCGGTCCAGAAGTGGGAGCCCGTAAAAGAACCCGGCGATGTGGTGCCCGTTTCGACGAGGAGATGAAGACCAGAGATTCCGCGAGGAGATCGGAGTGGAGGCCGAAGACCGAAGGACATGGATCGCTCGGTATAGCATTCTACCCTTTCTCTTCTTAGCTAGGTATAGGTTAATTGTTCGATCCGGGTTTTTAGGATGCGGTAGTGCCGGTTTTCAAGTCAAGAAAAATTTTCGTTTCCGAATTTTGGTCTCGGATAGACGGCCGGGGCGCTACCGTAGTCCTACATGGTATCAGAGCCACGCCATTAACCTAGTCTAGCTTGCTCTAGCGTGTTTAAAGCTTCGATCGAACAAATATTCCAAAACCGCATTTTCAAAATATCAGTTTCTGTCAATTTTATTTTGTGCTCTAAAAAATTTCTGGACATCTCAAAAAATCGTGCAGGGTTTTGTAAGAATTCTGTGAAATTTTGGCTCACTGATGTTCCTGTAGCACCGCGGAACCGCGGCCTTAACCCTGTTCTGGCCGCGGTTCCACGGCAGTATTGAGGCAACAGTGAACCAAAATTTCCAGATTAGTCTCTGTCTTGGAAATAGGGTTTTTGGTATATTCTGTTTGGGCCCAGATTTTCTTTGAGTGCTACAGTTGTGCTTGGGGCCCACTTCGGTAAATTTAGTCGATCGAAAATTTTAAGCATGTTAGTTCATAGTATTTACATTATATCTGCGACCGTGAATGCCATTTGATCAGTAAATCCTGTCTAACTGCTATAGCCCTTTTAGACGGATTTGCGAACGCGACATTCACGTTGATGTTCCGTGTTGTGATATGATGTTGCGGATCTGTCGTGGTAGATAGCCTGGATGCAATGTTAGTACAGTTTCGTTTTATATGTACATTTGATATTGCGGGGCGAGCGTCCGACATGTGGACTGTCGTCACTGGCTGTTTGTATATTATTCTTTTGGGGCACGACAGGGCTGAGGTCGATGTACCCGTTGTATGTATATTTTACTTTCTGTACTAGGATTGCCCCGTGGAGGGGTGCACGGATAGCCGGGTTCTAGAGGGCAATGGGCCCGCATCTCATGGCGTTGAGATGGAGGGGGCTTCACTCTAGAATTGGCGGGCTATTCGCCGCATTCGTAGGGGTATAGGTTGACCCAGGAGGGGTGCCCAAGTTACCGGATTCCGTGAAGTGCTGGGTGGTCCATTCACGTTGTTGAAGGGGGCTACCACACTTCAGGTTTTGGTGGGTAACTTGCCGCGCCCGTAGGGGTCTAGGATTTCATTGCACAGGCTATCCACACGACCAAGGGAACGTCGGGTTTCAGTAGCGGCTCTATGAAACCCGGGGATCCCAGATATCTGTATTGTTCTGTGATGCTTATTACATTTCTGTGATGTTGTATTTTATCACGCCTTGAGCGAATATTATATATTGATATATATACTAGTAGATTTTGTATATATTTTGCATCCGCGCTAGTCCAGTCCCCGCTCTGTCGTTAGTTAAGTAACCTAACGGGTGATGACGGGACCCAGTGGCGAATGCGGATGGCATATACGTACATCATTATTTTCGTTCTTTATTGGTGTGATCAATTGATGGGACTGCGTTGATTCGGATCAATGCAAGCTAAACATACCTATTCTGATGTTGTTGGAGAAATTTTTCAAAAAGCTGTTATTGCAAGGACGTTCTCTTTTGTTTTGCACAGTGGTATTCGGTTATGAATATCCAGCACCTCAGTCGACGAGGCGAGGGTCGAGATCCCTTCACCGGGAGTGACCTTTTGGACAGAAGTTTGCGTCAGGGTAATAACTTCACTATAGCCGATTGCCTTTTGCTTAGCATCGTGGTATTCAGTTGGAATATCCTGCACCTCATTCTACGGGGAAAGAGCCGAGATCCCTTTACCGGGAGTGACCTCTTTAGCAAAGGTTTTCGTCACTATATTTTTATAAAAAGTTATCCGGTTCCTTCAACGATATCAAGTTCATTACGTTAAAGGTTTTGCGCCAAAAACCAGTCGTAGCCCTCCGTCATTTCAGATTAGTATTGCTTAGTATTCATGCCACGTATGTCGTGCTCAGCCGAGGCATAGTGTGCGGTAGCTCTGTAATGCTTTTCTGTCTTATGGATATGTGATTGGTTAGGACAGTCGTACGGTCATTTTGGCTCAGTCAAGGACTCGTGCGGGTGGGTCTAATGCAATCAAGATAATGACGGGTTGAATTTGATTTGGATCCTTTGATATGTTGGCTCAGTCAAGGTCACTGGGTCCTAGGGGTAAAAATCACATTGGGAGTTTCTAAAGAAACTGAAACTTGCCAGGCATGCGCATACCTTCTGGAGTGTGGTGACTTGAGTGGATTCCGTCAAGTTATCATACGATGATAGTTGGATCCCGATTCCCACTGATTAGTTGGTTTACTCCTCGGGTGATCCCGACTAATTCTTCTTTCAGGTTTGTAGGAGAATTTGACGTTACAGTGGGAGGTTTCCTGATTAGATAACCATTCTGATCTAGGTTAGAGTGCACGCTGAGTGTTTCTTTTCTCTCTCTCTTTGGCTGCGACCATGACCCGACCCGTGACTATGACTCAGTGACCAAGTTGGCCGAACCTTCTTATAAAACTGGCTTTTGGATTGTCAGAGTTGCATACCTCATTGCCACTCCTACTTTTACCCTTTTCTCCAGGACACCCTGTATTACTACGAACGTCCACTTCCATTGGATAAAACTATCGTATGGTTATATACGAACTCGAAAGAATTTATTCGAGGATGGTTTCCAGTTCTGGAGAAAACGAATAGGACTATTCAGTTGTCTTTTCCTTTTACCTTCTCTCAGGTTGCGAGTGCTCTTTGGATTAGGGGATAGTACACCTGTTACACTTATTGGATAATCTTCTTCCAAACCATAGGCAGGTGCCGAATGGTAGGGAATGAAGAAAACCAATTAGCCTAACGATGGTGTTCAGAAGGTATTATGTAAAGACAAATAAAGGGATTAGTAAGAGGGCAAAGTAAACTGCGACTGCTGTTCACGACCAAACCAAGTATTTCATTACCACTCCCAATTAACCTTTGTATTTTTCCAGAACACTCTGTATCACTACGAAGATCCACAGTTATTTGGATACTCCATCGTATGGTTATATACGAGCTCGAAAGGAACTTATTCCAGTTCGGGGATGGATTCTGGTTCAGGAGAAATAGGAATAAGTTTTATTCAGGTATCTTTTATCTTTACCTTCTCTCGTGTTGCGAGTGCTCCTAGGCTTAGGACAGTACACTCATTATGCTTATTGGATAGTCTTCTTCCAAACCATAGGCTGGTGCCGAACGGTAGGGAAGGAAGAAAACCATTTAGCCTAAGAGGGTGTACAGAAGGTAATGACTAAAGACATATAAAAGGATTTGGAGAGATGGCAAAGAAATATACGGTTACAGTTGTGAATCTGATAATGGAAGAGGCATTACTAGGAATACCTGGATACCCCTTCGAAACATTTACATGTTTCAATTTCACTGTGTATTGTTAAACGAAAACTGATTTCCCAATTAGTCCTTACTCCAGGGTATGTATTTACCAGGTTTGATTCTCATATCTGTATGGTTTTACAGATGATGAGTGGGAGTAAGTTATTGGGAATTGGGTGATTATCCTCATTATATCGGAATTCGTTGTAATTGGTGATATTTGAGGAAATCACCTGGGCAGTTTGCCGGACGGCAAATATTTGGTTTTGAATATCCACTGTTATGCTCCAATTTCAAATTGATATATCTGTACGTCTATATTTATAGAGTGAGATATAACTTTTTGAAATTATGTCCATGACATTTACCTATATCAGTGGATGGTTAGGTAAGGAGTATTAAACAACGGTGTAATTCTTCTTAACCATAAGTACAGTTTTCAACCTATAACGAACGGGGATTGAGTTATTGGACTCAGGGGACTTATACAGAGTATTGTATGTTGTCCAGTGTCTATTAGGACAGAGGGGTTGGTCCTCGTACTATGTTCCGTTTACTTGCGACTTCTCTAGTTCTTAGACATGTGTTTCGTAGAAATGCAACGCCTAAGTTTTGAGAAGTTATAGGTATAAGGATAGAATAGAGAACTAGGTGTTGCAAGTATCGGGATTCTTCAAGGTGATCGAAGATATAGATACTTGTGTATGGTATTCACATGATAGTAATGATTAGGAGAGCTTGCTTCTCTTTCAGGTTACTCATAATTGGAAGTACTCCTAAGTTGAGTAACGCTGATCGGCCTCCTTCCATTTAGTTGATATGCACTGGAGACAGCTGCATGATTTGAATCTGGTTCCAATTAAATCAGTGCCTCTGTTTCTATATTGGATATAGAACGGTTCATATATTTACGATGTTAAGGTACGCGGAGTTGTCCAGCTTATGTTTAAAACCAGACTCTGGATAACTCAAGGCACGTTTCTGTAATGGCAGTTTGTGGGTTGACCCAGGCTATGACGAGGGTTGATTTTCTACCATCTGGAAGATCAATAGTGATATTGTTCTAGACTCACCACAGTTTTAATAAAAATGGATTTTTTCAGAAAACAGTAGTGGGAGTATGGTAGAACTGGAAGTGATTCCAGAACCGTAAACGATTACTGAAAATTTGATAAGAACCTAAAGATTCAATCTGGTTTGACATTCTGTTAGCCACTCCGCAGATATGGTGGGTAACCTCAGGCACTCGAGAGGTACTCCGGTAGCCTCAAGGACGGTGACAGGGAGGTTCTTGTTTACCCAGACTTGCCATTGCCGTTGTTCCAGACTGTGAGACCCGGCAGGAGGATGAGTATAACGTCGTTCTAAACTAGCTTTGGAAGTGTACGTGTATATTATTCTGCTAGAGGGTTGTCATAGTCAGTGGGAGCAGCGGAAGCATAGTGGACAAGTAGCTTATGTCTATTTATGGACTAAAGCAGATATAGCGAAGATAGATCATCTATTTCTGATGTGACAGTCATAGTTTTGACTTCATCAGAATAGGGGATGGATCTGTTAAGAAGGTAGTAGGGTGTGATGTTCTGGTATTAGGATGACATACACAGAGTAGGAAGTGAAATTCCTATACTACGATCGGTTATACTTTGGTTGTCACACAGTGTTTTCTCCATATAGGATATGGATTTTATATCAGACATTCTGGTTACTGGATCTATGCTTTTAGATCTAGATTTGGGTAGTTTCCCAATCTGGGTATTTAGACAGCATTCTACAGGTGTTTTAGAATAGCCGACTCCTGGCATGGTGGTGTACCTGCAGGTGATGGAGTCACCCTCTCTAAAGGTGTCTTACAGACTAAAAGGGAGAGGGATGTGCATGATTGGCAGATCACTTGCTTAGGCAATTGAGTCAATCATAAGATGTCAAGTACCACACCAGATGTTGTTTTTGGAGTAGATGCAATAAGTTGATATTGATCCAATCCTGGAGAAACATTCGGAAGCAGTTTTAGAACATAAGTGAATGTTCTAAGGATATGATAACGACAGCCTCATTCGGGAGACAGTTATCATTCCAAGCTTTCAAAGGTGACCTGAATGACAGAGTGGCTGTCAGAGTTATAGTTTTCCCTCTGACGAGGGGCAGTATTTTGGACAGGTGGTCCAGGTGGATACTGAGAGAGGCATGGCGCAGGATACTGATTAAGTTCAGTTGACGATACAGTCTAAAAGGTTTGGATTTGGAGTTCATTTATGAATTAGGTCCCATCAGACATCCAGACATATTCTAAGACAGGTATTGCTCATTTTGGGAGATTGGTTTCTGTGCGAACTTGAGATAAAGAGAGACATAGAAAGAAACATCAAAGCGGATCCACTCACTGAGGCTATTCCTCGGACCCATTAGTTTCGCAAACGGGTTTTGTGGGACTGATTAGTAGAAGAGTTGGGTGTTCGATATCACACGGGCTTTGAGTATGCGACATCGCAATAATTAGCCTTGAGTGCAAGTGGGAGATTGTTGGATATAGTGACCTCAGAGTCAATTATTGGATCACAGGCACGTGATTGCAATGATTGAGAGAGGACCTATGCCGGTAGGACAGTCTTACTCAAGATGATAGTATACTATCTGGTTTACCTTTATCATCGTGTACTGTTTTAGGTGACCTTACAGGTCACTATCGCACGTTGATAGAGCCCCTAGGATTCTTGCTTGACTGCCAGCAGTATCAGGACGATCATATACGTGGGAGCTGGGGTCTATAAGCACATCCTTAAAAGGTCCCTAGTCGTGGGAGTTTCGAGACAGGACATCGATACTCCAGAGTAGACTAGTGTATACAGTGGAGACCCCGATTAGGGGTGGTGGCCGGTCTCACAAGATACTGGTGTCAGTTGGTTCACCTAAGATGTATACAGGTGCTCATTGGGTTATGAGTACACCGGACAGGACTCGCCGGGAACATGCTTATTGGTCTTATACCGGACGTCAGATAGCAGTTCCCTGGTAACATGTGTACAGGTTAGTTCATCGACCTGAGATCGTCATTTGTCTCGTGTGAGTTCCCACTGTACTTTGATTACTACCCTACCACGGCTCAAAGGAGTCGTGCAAACAGGTTTTAGTTGGGTACAGTCTCGAGCCACATGGAGACAGTGAGCGGATCTACAGGGGTTCGTCTTTCCCGGTATTAGGGGTGCGGTCGCGCTGTGTCTAGGAGAGCCATTACACAAAACCCTCGGCCGAGGCAAGAGATTTACTGGTAGGTATTCCAGTAGTATCTCAGGGTGTTCTGGGCTACACTCCGACACGACTTGTGCCGCTTTTGGGGGTCTGACTTTTACCAACCCCCTAGGCCCGCCATGCGATGCTCATAGATGAACGGACCGGACTGTACGGATATTGTCACTGACAGGCTCAGTAGGGTGTCAGGATGAGTTCGCTCATCGACCTCCCTTTTGGACAATACTTGGTAGCCCGTTACGTACGGCTAATACCTCTTACGTGCTAGTTGTTAAATCCACTGCCAAAGTATTGACGAGTCTTTAGAGTCCCCCACAGACAGTTTCTCAAGTTTCGGGCTAAACTCTATAGAGGCCGTATGGAGATATGGTAGGGTTCGATCATATACGTGTGGTATTGCACGGATCATGATCGGACGGGTAGTACTAGCGGGTTTTGGTTTAAGCCGGATCCTAGTATTGTACAGTGTAGATTTTGTCTCTTTGCATTTGTATTCGGTCGGAATACAAATATGGGTATGTATATACAGTCGCGGGTTTTTCCTGTAATTTATTACGGGATCAGTTTTCTGAAATTGCCAGTTTGCATTCCGTTTTGGCCAGTTTTCCTTTGTTCCTTCTCGGCCGGATTTTTCCGATGGAGGGGGTTATTTGCAAGTGTGTAAATTAGATATGTGGTGGGGGTTTCTTGTAAATGAGGGATTATGATAATCTAGCATCTTTGCTTTTTTCTTCATGATGGCTAGTATTAATGTGATGTGAATTGATTTGGATTAGATTAGAAATTAGTGTGACCTTTTTTCCTCTTTTTCTTCACCTTTTCTTATGGTTACCACAACCATCTTGTGCTCACCTCCTTGATACATTTTTTCCTTCTCATTTCTTGAAAGGGGCCGGCTATAAAAAAAGGGAGGATGAGGGAAATTTCATTTTGGTGTGGGGAAAATTAGTTCATCTCATTTTCATTGTTTGCCGCAAAAATTCCATAGTTCATTTCCTCCATCAAATGGCAACTTCACAACCCCATGAGACAAACATTACTACACTTAGCCTACAGCATCCTTGGGTACGTCGACTCGCCAACTTCGTGCTCGAGTTGCCTCGGTCCAGAGGTGGGAGCCCGTAAAAGAACCCGGCGATGTGGTGCCCGTTCTGACGAGGAGATGAAGACCGGAGATTCCGCGAGGAGATCGGAGTGGAGGCCGAAGACCGAAGGACATGGATCGCTCGGTATACCATTCTACCCTTTCTCTTCTTAGCTAGGTATGGGTTAATGGTTCGATCCGGGTTTTTAGGATGCGGTAGTGCCGGTTTTCAAGTCAAGAAAAATTTTCGTTTCCGCATTTTGGCCTCGGATAGACGGCCGGGGTACAACCGTAGTCCTACATGGTATCAGAGCCACGCCATTAACCTAGTCTAGCTTGATCTAGCATGTTTAAAGCTTCGATCGAACAAATATTCCAAAACCGCATTTTCAAAATATCAGTTTCTGTCGATTTTATTTTGTGCTCTAAAAATTTTTCTGGGCATCTCAAAAAATCGTGCAGGGTTTTGTAAGAATTCTGTGAAATTTTGGCTCACTGATGTTCCTGTAGCACCGCGGAACCGTAGCCTTAACCCTGTTCTGGCCGCGGTTCCACGGCAGAATTGAGGCAACAGTGAACCAAAATTTCCAGATTAGTCTCTGTCTTGGAAATGGGGTTTTTGGTATATTCTGTTTGGGCCCAGATTTTCTTTGAGTGCTACAGTTGTGCTTGGGGCCCACTTCGGTAAATTTAGTCGATCGAAAATTTTAAATATGTTAGTTCACAGTATTTACATTATATCTGCGACCGTGAATGCCATTTGATCGGTAAATCTTGTCTAACTGTTATAGCCCTTTTAGACGGATTTACGAACGTGACATTCACGTTGATGTTCTGTGTTGTGCTATAATGTTGCGGATCTGTCGTGGTGGATAGCCTGGATGCACTGTTAGTACAGTTTCGTTTTATATGTACATTTGATATTGCGGGGCGAGCGTCTGACATGTGGACTGTCGTCACTGCCTGTTTGTATATTATTCTTTTGGGGCACGACCGGGCTGAGGTCGATGTACCCGTTGTATGTATATTTTACTTTCTGTACTAGGATTGCCCCGTGGAGGGGTGCACGGATAGCCGGGTTCTAGAAGGCAACGGGCCCGCATCTCATGGCGTTGAGACGGTGGGGGCTTCACTCTAGAATTGGCGGGCTATTCGCCACACTCGTAGGGGGTATAGGTTGACCCAGGAGGGGTGCCTAAGTTATCGAATTCCGTGACGTGCTGGGTGGTCCATTCACGTTGTTGAAGGGGGCTGCCTCGCTTCAGATTTTGATGGGTAACTTGCCACGCCCGTAGGGGTCTAGGATTTTATTGCGCAGGCGATCCACACGACCAGGGGAACGTCGGGTTTCAGTAGCGGCTCTATGAAACCCGGGGATCCCAGATATCTGTATTGTTCTGTGATGCTTATTACATTTCTGTGATGTTGCATTTTATCACGACTTGAGAGAATATTATATATTGATATATATACTAGTAGATGTTGTATATATTTTGCATCCACGCTAGTCCAGTCCCCGCTCTGTCGTTAGTTAAGTAACCTAACGGGTGATGACGGGACCCAGCGGCGAATGCGGATGGCATATACGTACATTATTATTTTCGTTCTTTATTAGTGTGATCAATTGATGGGACCGCATTGATTCGGATCAATGCAAGCTAAACAAACCTATTCTGATGTTGTTGGAGAAATTTTTCAAAAAGCTGTTATTGCAAGGACGTTCTCTTTTGTTTTGCACAATGGTATTCGGTTATGAATATCCAGTACCTCAGTCGATGAGGCAAGGGTCGAGATCCCTTCACCGGGAGTGACCCCTTGGACAGAAGTTTGCGTCAGGGTAATAACTTCACTATAGCCGATTGCTTTTTACTTTGCATCGTGGTATTCAGTTGGAATATCCTGCACCTCATTCTACGGGGAAAGAGCCGAGATCCCTTCACCGGGAGTGACCTCTTTAGCAAAGGTTTTCGTCACTATATTTTTATAAAAAGTTATCCGGTTCCTTCAACGATATCAAGTTCATTACGTTAAAGGTTTTTCGCCAAAAACCAGCCATAGCCCTCCATCGTTTCAGATTAGTATTGCTTAGTATTCGTGCTACGTATGTCGTTCTCAGCCGAGGCATAGTGTGCGGTAGCTCTATAATGCTTTTCTATTTTATGGATATGTGATTGGTTAGGACAGTCGTACGGTCATTTTGGCTCAGTCAAGGACTCGTGCGGGTGGGTCTAATGCAATCAAGATAATGACGGGTTGAACTTGACTAGGATCCTTTGATATGTTGGCTCAGTCAAGGTCACTTGGGTCCTAGGGGTAAAAGTCACATCGGGAGTTTCTAAAGAAACTGAAACTTGCCATGCATGCGCATACCTTCTGGAGTGTGGTGACTTGAGTGGATTCCGTCAAGTTATCATACAATGATAGTTGGATCCCGATTCCCACTGATGAGTTGGTTTACTCCTCGGGTGATCCCGACTAATTCTTCTTTCAGGTTTGGAGGAGAATTTGACGTTACAGTGGGAGGTTTCCTGATTAGATAAAGTGATAACCATTCTGATCTAGGTTAGAGTGCACGCTGAGTGTTTCTTTTCTCTCTCTCTCTTTTGCTGCGACCATGACCCAACCCGTGACTATGACTCAGTGACCAAGTTGACCGAACCTTTTTATAAAACCGGTTTTGGATTGTCAGAGTTGCATACCTCATTGCCACTCCTACTTTTACCCTTTTCTCCAGGACACCCCGTATTACTACGAACGTCCACTTCCATTGGATAAAACCATCGTATGGTTATATATGAACTCGAAAGAATTTATTCGAGAATGGTTTCCGATTCTGGAGAAAACGAATATGACTATTCAGTTGTCTTTTCCTTTTACCTTCTCTCAGGTTGCGAGTGCTCCTTGGATTAGGGGATAGTACACCTGTTACGCTTATTGGATAGTCTTCTTCCAAACCATAGGCAGGTGCCGAACGGTAGGGAATGAAGAAAACCAATTAGCCTAACGGTGGTGTTCAGAAGGTATTATGTAAAGGCAAATAAAGGGATTAGTAAGAGGGCAAAGTAAACTGCGACTGCTATTCACGACCAAACCAAGTATTTCATTACCACTTCCACTTCACCTTTGTATTTCTCCAGAACACTCCATATCACTACGAAGATCCATAGTTATTTGGATACTCCATCGTATGGTTATATACGAACTCGAAAGAAACTTGTTCATGAATGATATTCTGCTGATAGGAAATGATATTCCTATGCTACAATCAGTCAAAGGATTGTTGTCACAAAGGTTCTCCATGAAAGATCTGGGTGATGCCTCTTACATTCTGGGGACCCACATCTATCGTGATAGATCTAAGAGGATGTTGGGACTTTCACAGTCCAGGTACATAGACACCATGATGAAAAGATTCAGTATGGAGGATTCAAGGCGCGGTAATCTATCTTCTTGTTACGGAATCACCCTCTCCAAAGAGATGTCTCCCAAGACTGATTTGAAAAGGGATCGAATGTCTATTATACCCTACGCTTATGCGGTAAGCTCTATAATGTATGCGATGTTGTGTACCATACCAGATGTTGCTTACGCAGTAAACGTGGTAAGCCGGTATCAGTCAAACCCTGGGGAGAAATACTGGATAGCAGTAAAGAACATTCTCAAGTACTTGAGAAGGACTAAGGGGATGTTCTTGGTATACGGCATAAAAGACCTCCAGATCGAGGCCTTTGCTGACTCCAGCTTCCAGAGTGACAAGGATGACTCCAAGTCCATGCCGAGTTATGTCTTTACCCTCAATAGAGGGGCGGTCTATTGAAAAAGCTCCAAGCAAGACACCGTTGCTGACTCGACGATGGAAGCGAGTATATAGCTACTTGTGATGCCGCAAAAGAAGTAGTCCGGATGAGGAAGTTCTTAACAGAACTTCAGGTGGTTCCGTCTATTGTTGATCCAATACCGCTGTATTGTGATAACAATGGGGTTGTAGCTTTAGCAAAGGAACCCAGGTCCCATCAGAAGTCCAGACATATCTTGAGGCGGTATCACCTGATCAGAGAGATCGTGGATCGCCGGGAGATCGAGGTGCAGAGAGTTGACACAGAGAACAACATTGCAGATCCACTCACAAAGGCCATCCCTCAGACACAGTTCAAGAGGGTATTCGAGATGATAGGTTTGCGATATGCCAATACATGGCCTTAGTGCAAGTGGGTGATTGTCAATGATATATGCCTTAGAGGCCATTATTGCAGTACTAGTTTGTATATTACATTTTGGAAGCTTGGGATATACACGGATATTGTAACAGTCTTGCTCAATATAGTAGTATGCTACTTGGTTTTTTCTACCTCAATATGTGTATATGTTTCTTTTTAACGTATCGCTAATACATATTGGTAGAGCCCTTAGGATCTTTGCTTAACTACCAGTGTTGTGATGGTAGTCACACTAGTGGGGGATGGGTAGTCTATAAGCACATCCTTATACAGGTCCCTAGTCATAAGATTATCGAGACAGGGCATCGATACTCCAGAGTAGACTAGTGTATACGCTTCTCATCCCAGCAGGGCAGATGGTCTGTCCCATAGCCACTAGTATATCGTACTGGAGATAGTATGCAGGTGCTCATTGCGTTATGAGTACACTGGACAAGACTCATATGGAACTGCTGGTTGGTACTATGCCTATCGCCAGGTAGCAGTTCCTAGATGACATGAGTACAGCATAGTCCGATGACTTGACACTGCTACTTCGCCTCGAGTGTGTTCCCACTGTTCTTAGATTACTGCCCTACCACGGCTCTAATGAGTCATGCAAACAGGTAGTAGTTGGGTGCAGTCCTAAAGCACTTGGAGGCAGTGGCGGTTAGATAGGATTTGTCTCTCCCGGTATTGGGGGAAGATATCGCGTTGTGCTCGGAAAGCCATTACACAAAGTCCCTGGCCAGGGCAAGCGAGATTTACTGGTAAGTACTCCAGTAGTTTCTCAGTGTGTTTTAGGCTCTACTCCGGCATGACTTATTGCTCTGTTAGGGGTCTGACGGCTACCGCCCCTTAGGCCCGATATGCAATACTCTTAGACGAACAGACCGGACTGTATGGAGATTGTCACAGATAGGCTCAGTGAGAGTTCGGATGAGTTTGCTCATCGATCTTCTTATAGACAGATACCTGGGTAGCCGTTACGTGCAGCAGTACCGCTGACGGACATGTGGTTTAACCCACTGCCAGCATATTTTCGAGTCTTTAGAGTCCCATACAGAGGGTTTCCCTGCTTCGGGTGAAACGATATAGAGGCCGTATGGTTTTACGGCAGGGCTTCGATCACATACGTATACTTTTGCACGGATGATGTTTGGGTGGATAATACTAGTGGGCTTTGGTTTAAGTCGGATCCTAGTATTATATTCTTGGATTATTTTCGTCTTATTATATTTGTAATTTTCGGAATACGGATACGGGTATGTATATACGGTGAGGGGTATTCTTGTAATTTGTGCAAGAATTCTTCTAGAAGAGGACACCTCATTTCTTGTATAACCATTTATGTTAAATGGTAAATGAGGTGGATGTAAGGGGTGTGTTTTCTCATTAAATGAAGTATGGCTACTTGGGGTGACTCATGGGGTAACTCATCTAGCGACTATTGAAGCATGCTTGATATTTTCCATGTGTGAATTATTGTATGCTTCATAATTCACAAGACCTAGCCATATTCATTTCATAATATCTCACACACTCTCTCTCCTCAAGAGCGCTCTTCTTCCTCCTTAAACCCTAATTGTCTCATGTGTTGAGAATCCTAGGGTTCTTAAGACTAAACTATCCATAATCACTCACTACATCCCCTAGGCTACTTGGATTAGTGAACCATTTACCTTAGTTATCTCAAGTTAGAGGTTGGAGCTCAAAGCACATTCTCTCGGGTGGATCGTCTTTGACGTGAGGAAGCCGACCACACAAGCATGATCCGATCTTTGAGAAGATGAGGACAAGGAAAGACCCGAAGGACTTGATACTTTGAGGTATAACACTCTTGCATAGTAGTTAACCTCTAGTAGTTTAGCTAGTTATGGTTTAGTATCGATCCGGAGTTCAAGTCGGTGTTGCGAAGAATATAAATTTTTTTTTTTTGCAAACTTCGCCTCCCCGCACACCCTTAGGGTACGCGACATCGACTTACAATCCCAAGCCCCCCCGGGGCAAATGATGATTTGCTTCTGGTATTATTCTAGTGCAACAATACTGATGCCAAACAAATTCCAAATTCCTTTCAAATTCAAAAGTCCTGCCAAACAAAGCAAAAATCAAACATATCAAATCAATGTCCTACCTGGCAGTAATTCCAGGCTCAAAATTCCCACTGGACGGTAGCTAATTCCCAAAACAAATTTAATCCTGACACCGCAGAAAGCGGAACAAGTCAAATCAAATCCTGACACCACAAGAGGCGGAGCAATTCATCGACCTTCCACGTCGCAAAAATGGTAGCAACGACCATCCACATCGCTAAAATGGCAGCAACGAGCACCCACGTCATAAAAATGGCAGCACCGACCGTCCACATCGCAAAAATGGCAGCACCTGTTGGGTTACCTTAACGCCCGATCCATCGAGCATGGCGGTTTTCGGAACAAAATTTTTTTACGGTTTCAAAAACGGCGCTAGGATAACCCAATAGACCCGGATCTTACCATAAAGCTATCTAGCTAAATTAGTAGTGTCATCTATGAAAGAAGTCTCACCAAACGATCTAAGTCCTTCGGTATTCTTTCCTCATCATATTCTCCTAGTGGCCACCTTGAACATGCTTGATCTTCTTTTCCCGCTCCCTCAGTTTTTCGGGATCGAGCTTGTTCTCCGGTCCTCCTTTGTCGTAGATGATCCACCCGAGAGATGTGATCCATGGCTCTAGCTCCTAACTAAGTGTCACTAGGAGCAACTAGAGAACTTGGGTTGCTAATCCAAGTTGTCTAGGATGTAGTGTGGAGTTCAATGTGTTCTACTATCTCTATCTTGCTTCTTCACTTGTTTCTCAACTCATGAGAGGGCAGTGAAGAGGCAGATGATGAAGATGGAGGAAACTCAAGAGGAGGGAGGAGGGTGAAGCAAAAAATGGGAGCTCAAGAATAATGAAGCATGCATGTGAGAGAAAATCAACACAATGGTTTTGTGTATCAATTTCCATGAATAAACAAGTGTAGCCATGCTTCAACAGTAACCACAAATGAATAAAGAATTCATTTTTCAACTATTGAAGCCATGCTACTCACCATGCCCCCCTCTCCTTAATTTCCAACTCATTTCCATTTATCAATAAATGGAAAAATCCATGATGAGGTGTCCACCTTCTAGAAGGTATTCTGTAATAAAATACGGATTATAGTCTGCTGTATATACATACCTGTATACGGATAAAAACACGAATGCCCAAAGAGATAGAATAACACGAAGAACGTAATACTAGAATATACATATCGAAATACATATATGTAAATTATCAAATCAATACCTGATTTAATAATCCGGCTCAAACCCGAGCCGGTTAGTATTACCAACTCTCCGATCGAAAGTCCGGGTACAAAGTACATCAATCTATCGGGACCCTGCACGTATCCAATACGGCTACTACATCATTTCGCCTGAACCAGGGAAACCCTCTCTGTGGGACTCTAAAGACTCGACAGTACACCGGCAGTGATTTACTGGATAAATCCATAACCACAAGCACGTCAGCGACACTAACTGTACGTAACGGCTACCCGGGTACCTGTCGAAAAGGAAGGCCGACAAGCAAACTCATCCGGATCCCTACTGAGCCTATCTGTGACAATATCCATACAGTCCGATCTCTTCGTCTGAGAGTATCGCATACCGGGTCTAGGGGTGGTAAATGTCAGACCCTAATAACCTGGTAATTCATGCTGATGCGGCTCATGACCAATCCGGGAAACTACTTATTAGCCTATCAGTAAATCCCAACTGCCTTGGCCAAGGTCTTATGGTCCTGACTAATCGAACACAGTGCGACATCGACTCCCTATATCGGGAGAGACGAATCCCCGACAATCGCTCACTGCCTCCATATGGCTCGGGACTGTGCCCAATCAAACCTGTTTGCACGACTCAGTAGAGCCGTGGTAGGGTAGTGATCAAAGCACAGTGGGATCTCACATGAGACAAATGCCAATCTCAGGTCTAAAGACTAAGTTGTACTCATGTCATCAGAGAACTTCCACCTGACGATAGGTATAGTACCATCTGGAAGTTCTCAGCGAGTCCGTCTGGTGTACTCATTCCCAGTGAGCACCTGTATACAATCTTAGGTGCAAAAAACCAATGGTTGCGAGACCATACCATTGCCCCTCGTCGGGGTCTAGAAACGTATACACTAGTCTACTCCAGAATATCGATGCCCAGTCTCGATACTCTCATGACTAGGGACCATTTAAGGATGTGCGTACCGACTATCCAACTCCCACAAGTATGATCACCATCACAACGCGGGCAGTCTAGAAATAATTCTACAGGCTTTATCAACATGTAAAAAAGATATGCAATAGCAAGTAAAACATATACATGTTAAGATAAAGATAAACCAGATAGCATACTATCATATCGAGCAAGATTTTCTTGTACATATATATGTCCAAGCATCCAAATGTATACATATACAATAATGGCCTCTAGGGCATACAAATCCAACAATCTCCCACTTGCACTAAGGCCATATATATTAGCATATCGAGTAACCAACGTCTGCTCTAAGGCCAGTTGTTGGGCTATCGAATACCCAATATCTCAAAAAGTCTCTCGAACTGTGCTTGAGGAAGGGCCTTGGTGAATGGATCCGCAGTGTTGTCTTTTGTGTCCAGTCTTCGCACCTCGATCTCCCAGCGATCAATGATCTCCCTGATCTGGTGATACCGCCTCAAGATGTGCCTGGATTTCTGATGGGACCATGGTTCCCTTGCTAAAGCCATAGCTTCATTGTTGTCGCAATACACAGGTATTGGGTTAAAAATGGATGGAACCACCTGAAGTTCAGTAATGAACTTCTTAATCCATACGGCTTCTTTTGCGGCATCGTTGGCAGCAATGTATTCAGCCTCCATTGTCGAGTCTACGACAGTGTCCTATTTGGAACTCTTCCAACAGACCTCCCCTCCGTTGAGGGTAAACACAAAACCCGAGACAGATTTGTTGTCATCTTTGTCACTCTGGAAGCTCGAACCGGTAAAAGACTCCACCTGGAGGTCCCCATTACCGAATACCAGGAACAGTTCTTTAGTTCTTCTCAGGTACTTCAGAATGTTCTTAACAGCTGTCCAGTGGTTCTCACCTGGGTTAGACTGATACCGGCTCACCACGCTAAGCGCGTAAGCTACATCTGGTCGGGTATATAGCATCGCATACATTATAGATCCTACCGCGGAAGCGTAGGGTATAGTGCTCATGTGAACCCTCTCCTCATCAGTCTTGGGAGACATCTCTTTGGAGAGGGTGATTCTGTAAAATACGGGCATGTTACCACGCTTGGAATCTTCCATACTAAATCTCTTTAGTATGGTCTCTATGTACCTGGACTGTGAAAGTCCCAGTAATCTCTTGGATCTATCTCTGTAGATTTTAATCCCCAGGATGTACGAGGCATTACCTAGGTCTTTCATGGAGAACCTTTGTGATAAGAATAGCTTGACAGATTGTAGCATAGAAATGTCATTTTCTATCAAAAGAATGTCGTCCACGTACAAGACTGGGAACACAACAGTTCAGCCTACAATCTTCTTATATATACAAGGCTCATCCTCGTTTTTGATGAAGTCAAATCCCTTGACCGTTTCATCAAAATAGATGTTCCAGCTCCGCAATGCCTGCTTTAATCCATAAATGGATTTAAGCAACTTGCACACCTTCCCGCTGCTCCCATTGTCTACGAAACCTTTTGGCCGATCCATATAAACGGACTATTCTAAACTTCCGTTCAGAAAAGCCATTTTTACGTCCATCTGCCAGATCTCATAGTCATGGAAGGCAGCAATGGCAAGTAGGATCCGAATAGATTTGAGTATAGCCACTGGAGAAAAGGTTTCGTCATGGTCTACACCTGGTATTTGACAAAAACCTTTTGCAACGAGTCTAGCCTTATAGGTTTCCACCTGCCCATCTACACCGAATTTCCTTTTGTATATCCATTTGCATCCAATGGGTTTTACCCCAGGTGGAGCAATATCCAAGGTCCACACTTTATTGGTGTATATGGACTCCATTTCGGATCGCATGGCATCCAGCCACTTATCAGAGTCCCTATTGATAATGGCCTGCTTGAAACTAGTAGGATCTTCTTCTTCCAAGATGCAATCCTCTCGATCCCCGTCTATGAGAAAATCGTAGTATCTCTCGGGCGGATGAGAAATCCTACTAGTTCTTTGGAGTGGCTGAGGTTCGTCGGGTATTACTGAGTCTAGGGGTTCTACCAAATCTTCTATTATAGTTTGTGGTTCAGAAATCTTTTTCAGTTCTACCGTACTTCCACTAATTTCTTTTGCAAGAAATTCCCTTTCTAAAAAGGTAGTGTGGCGAGATAAAAACACCTTATGTTTCTCAGTGTGGTAGAACAGATATCCTTTTGAATGCTTAGGGTATCCCATAAACTTGCAAAGTACAGATCTTGTCTCGAGTTTACCAGGGTCCTGCTTTTTGACAAAAGCAAGACATCCCCATATCTTAATGTAATCAAGACGTGGTCTCTTCCCACTCCATACTTCATATGGGGTGGTAGGGACTGATTTTCTTGGTGCTCTATTCAATAAGAATGCAGCTAATTCAAGAGCAAAACCCCAGAATGAAAGAGGCAACTCAGCACTACTCATCATGGAGCGAAACATATCCATAAGGGTATGATTCCTCCGCTCCAACACACCGTTGTGCTGTGGTGTATATGGAGGAGTAAGTTGAGAGAGAATCCCTTTCTCTTTTAGGTAATCTTGGAATTCTGTGCTTAAGTACTCCTCTCCTCTATCAGACCGGAGGATCTTGATACTTTTGCCAGTCTGGTTCTCTACTTCGTTTCTGAATTCTTTGAATTTCTCAAAAGTTTCAGATTTGTGTTTCATAAGATACACATATTCGAACTTGCAGAGATCGTCAATGAATGTGATGAAGTACGAGAACCCACCCCTTGCATGTATAGACATTGGACCGCATACATCACTGTGTATGAGTCCCAAGAGCTCTGCTGCTCTTTCTCCGTGTCCGGTGAACGGAGATTTGGTCATTTTTCCTATGAGATAAGACCGACAGGTTTCATAAGATGAAAATTCGAACGTGTCCAAAAATCCATTTTTATGCAACTTACTTGGTATTTTCTCTCCGATATGACCAAGTCTACAATGCCACAAGTAAGATTCGTTCACTTCTGAACTCTTCCTCTTGCGTGTGTTTTGTATGGTGAGAATTGTGTTTTGATTAAGAACATAGATACCATTACACAGTGTACCTTCTGCAACTAATACCTGATTAAGGTAAATATTCATGATATTTCTATCAAGAACAAACATATATCCATCTTTATTGAGTAAAGATACCGATATGATGTTGCAAACCATGGAAGGTACATAGTAGCAATTGTTCAAAATAATAGTATTGCCATTTGGCAACACTAAGTGATATTCACCGACTGCAGAAGCATCAACTTGTGCTCCGTTCCCTACTCTGAGGGAAATAACACCAGGTCCAACCATCCTACTTTTTCTCGGTCCCCGTAATAAATTACAGATATGAGATGCTGATCCCGTATCTAGTATCCAGGAGGTAGGACTGACCGAAAAACAGTTCTCAATAACAAGAACACCTAAAGAAGACATAATAATATGTTTCTTTTTCGATGAGGTCATCAAGGAATTCATGCAATCCTCTTTCCTCTGCTCATACTCATGACTGTTGTCATAGGTTAGAGCCAAATTGACATTCCCCAGCCCCGAATAAGAATTCAGATCGGTCAAGCGATATATTTTATTATCTTAATTAGGGCATGAAGTGGTTGCTACGTGGAGAGAGAGAGAGAGAGAAAAGAAACACTCAGAGTGCGCTCTTGCAAGATTGGATTGGTTATTAGTTTATATAATCGGGATGGCTCCTACTGTTTCCTCGAATTCTTCTTCAAACCTAAAAGGAAGAATTAGTTGGGATTAATCGCACGTCACAATTCTTGCTTAACCTTTCGACCAGGCTAGTGTCGGTACTTCGAGGGAGGTTTTCCAACACTTTCGCGAAGTTCCTTAATTATATAACCTCTTTTCCCTGGAGGCATAGCCCCACTAACACCGTTCTAAACACCTACTTGGTTTATAGCATTGATTGTTAAGTGAAAAAATCTCCCAGGAGTAATCCTACTCATCAGTGGGATTGGGATCCAACTATCATTGCGTGATAAACTAGATGGAAGCTACTCTAGTCACCACACTCCAGAAGGTATGCAACACTAGCAAGTTTTCTGTATATTTGAAACCCCCGATGTGGTTTTTGCCCCAAGCGCTTATGACCTTGACTTTGGCCAACAAATCATTACGCACAAGTCAAGTTCTACCCGTCATTGTCCAGATTGACTTAGACCCACCCGTACACACCCTTGACTTTGGCCAACAAGGTGGTACGACTGTCCTAAACCAATGCATCTATCTATGCCACAGATAAATAACATATAGCTACCATTCATGATGCCTTGACTTTTGCCAACAAACACTGCATGAATACTATGTGCTATTTTTCCGAAATGACGGGGGACTACGGATGGTTTTTCGGCGAAAAAACCGTGAACGTATTGAACTTGATATTGTTGAAGGAACCAGATAGCTTTGAAAAAGGAGTGGTTTAGGCTTCGCTTTGGAAAACTTGAGATTTTAGAAAAATCTGAGTAATCTACAATATAGAGTTTTTCTCAAGAGGTCACTTCCCGTGACAGGATCTAGACTCTTGCCTCCTGGAATGAGGTGCTGGATATTCACAACCGAATACCACTATGCAAAGCGAAAGAATATAAGTATAGTTTTACGAAATTTGTTCCAACAACATCATTTAGGTTTTCTTATCTTGCATTAATTAAAATTAATGCGGTCCCATCATTTAACCTATCCCACCAGAAAAGAACGAAAATATGATGTACGTATATGCTATCCGCATTCTCCACCGGGCCCCATCATCACCTGTTAGGTTACTTAACTAACGATAGAGCGGGGGCTGGACTAGCGCAGGTGTAAAACATATACAACATCTACTAGTATATATATAAGTATATATAACATTCGTCCCAGGCATGATAATAAGAAGCATCACAGAATCTCAGCCAACAATATAGAAAGGTGGATAATCTTGGAGCTCCGGGTTTCAGTTGAGCCGCAAATAAAACTCGACATTCCCGGTCGTGTGGATAGCTTGTGCAATGAAAACCTGGACCCCTACGAGCGCGGCAAGTTACCCGCCAATCCTAGAAGTGAGGCAACCCCCTTCAACAAAGTGAATGGGCCACCCAGCACTTCACGGAATCCGGTAACTTGGGCGCCTCTCCGTGGGTCATCCTATACCCCCTATGAGTGCGGAGAATAGCCTGCCAATTCTAGAATGAAGCCCCCTCCGTCCCAACGCCATGAGATGCGGGCTTGTTGCCTTCTAGAACCTGGCTATTCGTGCACTCCACTGCGGGGTAGTCCTAGTACAGAAAATGAAAATAATATGTACAAGGTGACATCGACCTCAACCCGGTTGTGCCCCAATCAAATAATATACAACACGACAGAGACGACTGTCCACATGTCGGACGCTCTTCCCGTAATAACAAATTTACAAATGAATATAAACTGTACCAAATCATTGCACCACCGGCTAACCACCACGACAATCCAACCACAATATCAGCATAATCACAAAACATCAACATGAATGTCATGTTCGCAAACCCGTCTAAAAGAACATATAGCAGATAGACGAGTTTACCGATCAAATGACATTCACGGTCACAGATGCTATTCTAGGAACTGATAACAAAATACGTATTTTAAAATTACGATCGACTAAACTTTTCCAAGTAGGCCCCGTGTTTTAATCCAGTACTCAAACAAATCTGGGCCCAAGAACTAAACATCTAAAAAATCACAAGTCATCACAGAGAAACATCAGATGAAAAATGATACACATATATGTCAATACGGCAGCGAAACCACCGTGAAAAGGCATGTTTTGCGGCGGGTCCGCGGTCGTATGTAAAGATCATGACCTCAAATTTCATCAGTTGTTCTAGAAAAGCCTGCATGAATTTTTAAAATACAGAAAATGATTTTTAGACCACTTTAAAAATTCGACAGAAAGTGTGATTTTGGATTCGCATTTTCGAAAATTTCGGTCGATCGATATTTTAAACACGCTAGAACTAGCTAGTATAGGTTTTATTGGGTGGCTCTGATACCATGTTGGGTTACCTTAATGCCCGAGCCATCAAACGTGGCGGTTTGCGGAACAAAATTTTTCTAGGCTTTCAAAAACGGCACTAGGATAACCCAATAAACCCGGATCTTACCATAAACCTATCTAGCTAAACTCGTAGTGCTATCTACTATGAAAGAAGTATCACCAAATGATCCAAGTCCTTCGGTCTTCTTTCCTCATCATATGCTCCTAGTGGCCACCTTGAACATGCTTGATCTTCTTTTCCCGCTCCATCGGTTCTCCGGGGTCGAGCTTGTTTCCTGTCCTCCTTTGTCGCAGATGATCCACCCGAGGGATGTGATCCATGGTTCTAGCTCCTAACTAAGTGTCAATAGGAGCAACTAGAGAACTTGGGTTGCTAATCCAAGTTGTCTAGGATATAGTGTGGAGCTCTATGTGTTCTACTATCTCTATCTTGCCTCTTCACTTGTTTCTCAACTCATGAGAGGGTAGTGAAGAGGAAGATGATGAAGGTGGAGGAAACTCAAGAGGAGAGAGGAGGATGAAGCCAAAAATGGGAGCTCAAGAATAATGAAGTATACATGTGAGAGAAAATCAACACAATGGTTTTGTGTATCAATTTCCATGAATAAACAAGTATAACCATGATTCAATAGTAACCACAAATGAATAAAGAATTCATTTTTCAATTATTGAAGCCATGTAACTCACCATGCCTCCCTCTCCTTAATTTCCACCTCATTTCCATTTATCAATAAATGGAAAAATCCATGATGATGTGTCCACCTTCTAGAAGGCATCCTGTAATAAAATACAGATTACAGTCTGCTGTATATATATACACCTGCATTCGGATAAAAACATGAATGCCCAAAGAAATAGAATAACACGAAGAACATAATACTAGAATATATATATCGAAATACATATATGTAAATTATTAAATAAATACCTGATTTAATAATCCGGCTCAAACCCGAGCCGGCTAGTATTACCAACTGTCCGATCGAAAGTCCCGATACAAACTACATCAATCGATCGGAACCCTGCACGTATCCAATACGGCTACTACATCATTTCGCCTAAACTAGTGAAACCCTTTGTGTGGGACTCTAAAGACTCGACAGTATGCTGGCATTGATTGACTGGATAAATCCATAACCACAAGCATGTCAGCGGCACTAGCTGTACGTAACGGCTACCTGGGTACCTGTCGAAAAGGAAGGCCGATGAGCAAACTCATCCGGATCCCTACTGAGCCTATCTGTGACAATTTCCGTACAGTCCGGTCTCTTCGTCTGAGAGTATCGCATACCGGGTCTAGGGGGTGGTAAATGTCAGACCCTAATAATCTGGTAATTCATGCTGATGCGGCTCAGGACCAATCCGGGAAACTACTGATCAGCCTATCAGTAAATCCCACCTGCCTTGGCCAAGGTCTTATGGTCCTGACCAATCGAACACAGTACGACATCGATTCCCTATACCGAGAGAGACAAATCCTCGACAATCGCTCACTGTCTCCATATGGCTCGGGACTGTGCCCAACCAAAACTTGTTTGAACGACTCAGTAGAGCTGTGGTAGGACAGTGATCAAAGCACAGTGGGAACTCACACAAGGCAAATGCCGATCTCAGGTCTAAAGACTAACATATACTCATGTCACCAGAGAACTTACACCTGACGATAGGTATAGTACCATCTGGAAGTTCTCAGCGAGTCCGTCCGGTGTACTCACCCCCAGTGAGCACCTGTATACGATCTTAGGTGGGAAAAACCAATGGTTGTGGGACCATACCATCTCCCCTCGTCGAGGTCTAGAAACGTATACACTAGTCTACTCCGGAATATCGATACCCAGTCCCGATACTCCCACGACTTGGGGACCATTTAAGGATGTGTGTACCGACTACCAAGCTCCCATAAGTATGATCGCCATCACAACGCGGGAAGTCTAGCAATGATCCTACGGGCTTTATCAACATGTACAACATATATGCAATAGCAAGTAAAATATACACATGTTAAGATAAAGACAAACCAGATAGCATACTATCATATCGAGCAAGACTGTCCTGTATATATATATGTCCAAGCATCCAAATGTATACATATACAATAATGGGCTCTAGGGAATACATATCCAACAGCACCGACCGTCCATGTCGCAAAATTGGCAGCACCAACCATCCACGTCACAAAAATGGCAGCAACGACCACCCACGTCGCAAAAATGGCAGCACCGACCATCCACGTCGAAAAAATGGCAGGAACGACCGCCCATGTCGCAGAAATGGCAGCACCGACCACCCACGTCGCAAAAATGGCAGCACCGACCATCCACGTCGCAAAAATGGCAGCACCGACTATCCACATCGCAAAAATAGCAGCACCGAACGCCCACGTCGCTGGCAGCGCCGACCCTTCGCAGGGAACCAAACCAAATCAATTCCTATATAGAACAAGGTCTATCAATTTCATGCACACAACAATCTATACATGCGGTGTGCATTTATTGATGTGGGCACTTTGTTGGGGTAAAAAATTATACCCTGGTTGACCATGTCAAAATCGAAGTCAACCCCAAACCAAATGGGCCCAAGCCCGAACCCAAGTCCAAGCAAGTGGACCCATGCCCGGGTCGAGCCCAAGCATGAAGAGGCTGGCCCTCCCATGCCAAATGAATAATTGTTAAAACATAAATAGGCTTAATGTAATTTTTTTATGAATAAATGTAGTAAAATGGGCAACAACCCTAAATTATGTGAAAGCCCATGGCTTATGTGCAAAAAGGAAAAAAAGCACATGGCATGGGAAAGACACATGTGCCATTATGAAAAGCCCAAAGGGCCATATGTAAAATGTAAAGCCTATATAAGACATTATGATGAATGATAACAGACAAGATTCTTCCATATCAAGCTAGGGTTTTGTGCCTCTTTCTTCAAGATTCAAAGCCTCCTTCTTTTATTTTTTTTTGAATTAAATCATGAGTTTAACTCTTATTTTCAAAAAAAGAAAACGGTTTTTCACCACCAAACTTTTGGAGAGGAGTTCAAATTTCCTGTCAAATCTCTAAAAATAGAAGATTTTAAATCTCATCACCCTTCCCTCTTCAGATCCAAAAAAAAGAGAGAAGAGGGAGAAGGGGACCCATCCTACAAAAGGACCTCACTTTGAGAGGATTCAAGACTCAAAAAAGGAGAAAGGAGTCCTTTTTCATCATCCAAGATATACATCTTGGAGCTTTAAGAGATCTCTTTTGGATTTTCTAAAATAAAAATCCTTTGAGAGTTTAACTCCAAATAAAATTGTTTTGGGAGTTCAACTCCAAATATAATTTTTGGGAGTTCAACTCCATATTTTAAAAACCTTTTGGAGTTTAACTCTATAACAATTATAACAAAAAAAGAGAATCTTTGGGAGTTTAACTCTAAGCTAGTGGGCACCCACCACTTCCCCCCACGTGAGGGGAAGGGAAGCTCCTACAAAGGGGAAGCTCTTTACTCCCTCTTATATGAGGGGGAGGCTCCCACTTCCCACAAAGTGGGAGCCCCTTACCCCATCTCACGTGAGAGCTTCCTCTTGAAAAAAATAAAAAAAATAAAAAAAAAGTTTTATCTTTTGGAGTTTACCTCCATACAAAATTCTTTTGGGGAGTTTAACTGCATACAAAATTTTTGGGGAGTTTAAATCCACGAAAAATCTTTTGGAGTTTAACTCCATACAAATACTTTTGGGAGTTTAACTCCATTAAAAAAAATCTTTTGGAGTTTAACTCCATATTTTAAAAATATTTCGGAGTTCAACTCCATATCTTAAAAATGTTTTGGAGTTTAACTCCATAATAATGCTTTTGGGAGTTTAACTCCATAAAAATAAAAAAAATCTTTTAGAGTTTAACTCCATACAAATGTTTCTGGGAGTTTAACTCCATAAAAAAATATCTTTTGGAGTTTAACTCCATACAAAATCTTTTGGGGAGTTTAACTACACGAAAAATCTTTTGGAGTTTAACTCTATACAAATACTTTTAGGAGTTTAACTCTATTAAAAAAATCTTTTGGAGTTTGACTCCATATCTTAAAAATCTTTGGAAGTTTGACTCCATATTTTAAAAATCTTTTGGAGTTTAGCTCTATACAAATGCTTTTGGGAGCTTAATTTTATAAAAAAAATATTTTGAAGTTTAACTTCATACAAATGCTTTGGGAGTTTAACTCCATAAAAAAACCATTTGATGTTTAACTCTATTAAAAAAAGTCTTTTGCAGTCCCTGCTCCCTCTCACGTGAGGGAGAGAGAGCTCCCATTAAGTGGGAGCTTTCCCCCCTCTCACGTGAGGGGGCGGCTCCCAGGGGTTTCCCCCTCATGTGAGGGGGGGCGGGGGCTACCACTAAGTGGGAGCTCCCTATTTTCCCTGAGTGGAGGGGGGCTTCCCTTCCTTTTCTTTTTTTCTTTTCCTTCTTTTAATGTTTTTTTTGGAGTTTAACTCAATACAGAATTTTTGGGAGTTTAACTCCAAATGAAATCTTTTGGAGTTTAACTCCATAAAAAATGTTTTTTTGAATAAAAAGGAATTTAACTCCATACAGAAACTTTTGGGAGTTTAACTCCAAATAAAATTGTTTTCGGAGTTTAATTCTAAACAAAATCTTTTAGAGTTTAACTCCATAAAAAAATATTTTTTTTGAATAAAAGGGAGTCTAACTCCATACATAAACTTTTGGGAGTCTAACTCTAAATAAATTTGTTTTTGGAGTCTAACTCTAAATAAAATCTTTTGGAGTTTTTTTTGAAAAAAAATGTTTTTATGAATAAAAAATAATAATAATAAAAATCATTTGTCACAAATAGAATAAATAAAATGAAATAAACATGCCCTTCTGCATTACTTTCAAATACCGACACTTCACATTGAGTTCACATGACTATTTTGACCCGTCAATCGGAGGTTTCTTTGTTCTAACAGCGAGAGGTAATTAACGGCAGTTTAGTCCGTGGCTGTCGGAGATCCGGATCTCCACAATCAATTAACCCCAGCCTACCCTAGGCAGGGGGAATCTGTATACGCCTGACAAGAGACGCGTATTCCCATCTCAATGGGATGACGAAAAACACTTTACACTAACGAATTAACATAGAAGCAATACATCTCCTCCTCCGGTGTTACCGCACCTGGATCTGAATTGAGTGATATGTTGAAGAGGATTGCCGGTCCCCTTGAATACTTGGAACATTGGGATCATATATCCTGAAAGGTATTGCCTCTCATCATATCATGCTGGGTACGGTCGATCCGTCTTAATCAATTTGCCTGCCACTTCGCTGGCCTGAAGCGCTTTGAATTGCTGGGAAATATATTCATCAAGATTTGCTTTGGAGATCATCTCCTCACTCGTCACTGATGGGGCTTGTAGAGGATTCGACGTGTCTCCTTTGTCATCGATAACAACTACCGGCTGCTCATCTTCTTATGGTTCCGGTAGAGCTATCATTCCGACCATGCTTTGGAATAGGAGGGCTGTTTACCGCCGGAAATAGAGACGAACTGGGATATATCGTCTTGCCTAAATCTGAGGGTAGATGCTATTTGGATTTATCCGTCCACCTCTCCGAAAATACCAAGTTGATTTATGGCACCATATATCGAAGGTTTGGACAGACGCGACCGTTGCAGCAGACTTTATCAGATTCCCCCTTCTTTTATGAGGGTTTTTTTTATTGTGGGGACGCACTTCCCTACAGGCGCAAGCCCCTGCAGTTAATTACGTTACCGCATTGCGATAACCACTTTCTCTTGCTTCGGAAGTTCACTTCGTGTCGTGTGTGTTTTTGTTTGTTTTGGTTGCTTGTGGATTGTATATGGAGACTAGTTTGTGTCGTCACCCGTAGAGGGCGGATCAGACCAAATCCGTATATTTTAGATTTGGATTTAGATTATTTAAGGACCATTAATCTGCTTTGAGATTAACATCAATTTAAATGTGAGCATTTTGGCTCAATTTATTTTCATCTAAGGATACGTTAGTCTAATTTGAGACTAAGATCAACTTAGCAATATTTTAAGGATCATTTTTATTTAAGATCCAAACAACAGAGCATTTTGGGCTTAGCTATAATAAAGTTTTATAGACTTAGCCAATTTGGGCTTAGTATGCTAAGTTTTTTTTTGTTCAGAAGTGCTAAGCACTTATTTGGACTCCGTTAGTTCAGTCCCCCTTTTTTATGCAAAAGTGTTAAGCACTTGTTTGACACTCTGACACTCACATGGGTGTCATGGGAAGCATTTAATTATGGGCGCCGTCCAATGAGTGCTAAGCACTCAGCTATTTTGGGTGCTCAGCTATTTTGTCTATTTATGGAGAGTTAAGCAGTTTTCTCTCTTTTTTTGCTGGCGCCCATGTGAGGAACACGTGAGGTGATGGGTGCTGCCCAATCAGTGCTAAGCATTCAGCCATTTTGGCGATTTATGGAGTGCTAAACACTCTTATTATTTTTGTGGCGCCCACGTGAGGAGTACGTGAGGCGCTGGGCGCTACCCAATCAGTACTAAGCACTTAGCCGTTTTGGCTATTTATGGAGTGCTAAGCGCTCTTATTATTTTTTTGGCACCCACGTGAGGAGCACGTGGGGTGCTGGGGGCTGCCCAATCAGTGCTAAGCACTCGTCCGTTTTGGCTATTTATGGAAAGCTAAGCACTCTTATTATTTTTGTGGCACCCACGTGAGGAGCACGTGAGGCGCTGGATGCTGCCCAATCAGTGTTAAGCACTCAGCCGTTTTGGCTATTTATGGAGTGCTAACCATTCTTATTATTTTTGTGGTGCCTACGTGAGGAGTACGTGAGACGCTGGGCGCTGCCCAAATAGTGCTAAGCATTTAGCCGTTTGGGCTATTTATGGAATGCTAAGCACTCTTATTATTTTTGTCCCTATGAGGAGCACGTGCGGTGCTGGGCACTGCCCAATTAGTGCCGAGCACTCAGCCGTTTTGGCTGCATGTGAAGTGCTAAGCACTTCTTATATGGCGCCCATGTGGGTTTCACATGAGGCACTAGGCGCTGTTAAAGAGGGGCGCCCACGTGGGAAGCATGTAAGGTGTTAGTTTCTTTTATATAGTGATTTAATCTCTATTGATGTTTTCAGAGAGGTTAAATCTCTATCAATGGTGCTTTGACCATTAACGCTCGCTAAAATCACTATATTTGAGAATTTTAGGTTGGGTTTTTAAAGAACTAAGTTCTCGATTTGAAGGAACTGAGTTCCTGGAGTATTTTGGACTCACTCTTATTTCTGTTTAAATTTATTCTTTCCTGAATTTTTGATTCTCAAGAACATAATCTTCCCGATGAGAATTAAATTCTCAACTTGTGTGAGACTTGTCTTGTGGATCTCAGATTCAGAGAAAGACCTAAGTTCATTTTACAAAGGTTAAACCCTTAGATGTTATATTATAGCTAATAGAGATATTTTGATCTCTTTTGTTTACCTAGGGTTTTGAGAAGGAAGCCCTTCTTCTTTGAGAATTGAATTATCTGTTATTTTTATCTGTGGTCTCTTCCTCCCTCCGTGTGTTTTCCCTGTGTCTCTCTGTGGTAGTCGTTCATGTCAGACTTGAAGTCTGGGGTTCTTTATATAGTGGAGGCAAATTGTTAATTGGTTTTGAGAAAATCTCTCATTGAGAGATTCTAATTGATTTAATTGGACTCAAAATTGATTTGGGGAATTTTACCCACCGTTGGATCTTTGATTCAAGAACTTCTGTTTTACAGAATATGTTGTTCTTGTTTTTAACAAGATCGGAGAAATATTCTCCAATAGACAAAATTTATTCTGTAAAATTGTGATTTCTAATCACCATTGGATTTTTATTCCAAGAATTCTCTGTTTCACAAAGAGCAATCTTTTTTCTTTAGAAAGATTGAGGGAATATATTCCAAAAATTGGGTCATTGATCGAACCAAGAGTATCTTTCTTATTTAGAAAAGTATGGGAGATATTTTCTCTTAATAGAATTTGATTTTATATTTTAATGATTTATCATCCCCGTTGGATTTTTGATCCAACGGCTCTGTTTAACAGAGAGTATTGTAGAATTTTAATTCTGTCTGGACGCTGGCGCTCATATGTTGTGCACATGGGTGCCACTTAAGAATTTAATTCTTAAGATAGGTATTCCGGTGCTTTGCATATTGGCGCCCGCGTGATGAGCACGTGCGGCGCCATATAAGAATTTAACCTTTATTCAGGAAGCACTCTTGTGCTTTGCACATTGGCGCCCACGTGAGGAGCACGTGAGGCGTCACCATAGGATTTAATCCTATAAAATTGGTTCTGGTGATGGCGCCTTCGTAGAGAGCACGTGAGGCGCTGCCTCATTCCAACAGAGCTTTTCTCTTTTATTAGGTCAAATATTGGGGGAACAAATGCTCCATACCGTTGTGCTCATGTGGCTCACACGTGAGTGCAACGGTGTCATCTTTTCTACCATTCGATCTCTTGGGGAGTTGAACCGTCCCTTCATGTCTTATAAATAGAGCATTTGACCCTTGAATTTAATTCCATTTCCCATAGGGATTTCTGAGAAAATTTCTTTTGAAAATTCTTTTGGGAATGTTATTCACTTTTCTTATTTTCTTTTTAGGGTTCTTCTTGCAGATTTGAATCTGCTGTAGAACTCGTTTTTCGAGAATATTGGGAGTTTAACTCCACAGTTCAATGAGATTTTTCATTAAATGAGAATCCTTTTGGATTTTTACAATGAGTGCCTGCCTCATCATTGATGGGGGCATTACCTTGATTTTGTAAGGCTTATTGTCCCTTTCTCTTTGAACTGTGGTGACTTTAACATGCCAGAATGTAGTACAAATTTGGATGTACTGAAAATGCTAAAGTATTGAACATTGTGTCGATAATTAACCCCCTTTTTTATATGTACTATGGCTCCCGATTCCTCCTTCCCCTATGTTCGCTCGGTGAGTGCTTTCTCCGATTCGCCTACAGATCGAGAAGTCTTTGCGCTCATTCGGGATTATGACCCAGAGCAGAAGTCTCTTCATCTGTGAGGGTCGTGGTACAGTCACATTATCTGGGATCGGCGCAGTTTTACTTACTCAGTACCGTTAGAACCGATCCCGTCGATTCACTATGCCAACCTTTCTCAGGTCGCTTACGCAGTAGAAGAGGTCAACTGGATCTCGGAAGATCGTCTCCAATCTTCCATAGCATCGATACCAGTGCAGCCACTGATGGCCTTATACATTCTAGAGCGTCGCATATGCCAAGGAGAATCGCATCCTTAGGGGGCAGGTTTATATGATAGGAATGACCCTCCGTCATCCGGCAGGCTATCTGCAGTGGGCCCGTTACATTCTGTCGGCCAAGAAGTCACTGCTACTAAAGACCGGGCTATATCCAGCGATTTATGCGTCCTTCTTTTACTACCATACTCCTCATGTGTGGTGGGTTAAATCTTTTCTTGAGCAATGGAATATCCTGACCCACACATTTCTCTTATTGGGTCAGGAGGTCTTAATATCGTTGGAGGAATTCGCGGAGATAACTGGGTTACCCCTCAGAGGAGAGCATTATCAGGAGATACTTTCTCCTGACGAGTATGTCTTCGCTACCGAATCAGTGGTTATGGGTCTTACCCCAGAGAATGGCATTCGGCACAAATTTCCGAGGTTGATCAAAGTGTTGAACATGTATGAAAGTTTATTCTAGGAGTTTAGGGGCACAGAGTTAGCTTCACGGATTTCGTTGCTCGTTTCCTTCGTCTGGAGGCTTTATTGAAGAAAGTCGCGAAGTTCGCCAAGCTCGATGATCCGTTCGGATTTGGTTTGGACAAACTACCGACCGCGGAGGCGGATTTAAAGCAATTTTTTATTTCGGATACCCCAATCGTCCCTTTCGCAGAGGTCGCCGCTCTAGACATTGATGAGGATACGTTCTTTCTGGGGTTCATTGGCTTGTGGCTGAGCTGGTTTGCGCTTCCAATGCACCCCCGTTATATGAGACCATCTGTCTTTTATCCGGCTCACCGTATTGTGGCGTGGATGCGCATGGCCATTGGGATTGTAGGACTAGCTCACTTATATCATAGCCTGAGTCTGGCGACCGACACCACTCAGCCTGGTGTGAAGCTCGTTAATCTCCCACTGCATTACTTCACTTCATGGATCAAGATGCACGTGCTGGGTTATTTTGGTGTGCATAAACGACCCAGATTTTATTAAGGATATAATTTTCCTCGGGTCATGCACTTGGTCGATACTTCTTCTCCAGACCCAACACAGCGGGAGGCTCGGCGATTGCTTCTTCGCCCGCACATGGTTGGGGACAGCATGACCTTTGTCGATAAAGTCTTGACCATCGGCAAAGATTCTTTCAAAGTGAGACAGCCGCTACATGATGTTTTCAAGGACAGATCTTCTGTATTGAGGGCTCGAGAGATCGTCCATTTGTATTCTATCAGGCCAAGTTTCTTGTTATTCAGACAGAATGCCTTGGTTTTGTTTATGAGATATAACCCGCACCGTTTTGCCCAGCAATCGAGCTACAACCAAGGCATTCCCCTCGAGGCATTCATTGTTGATCCAGTTACTACCGAGGAGGGTGTTCGCAACGCGGCGCACCATTTCATGTGTCTGAATACGGGGTCCCATTTCCTGATCAGCGAGATGAGTCATATTCCAAAGGCCTCGAATGCCTACGTTGCCTGGTATCAGCATGCAACGGGGACCGTCATCAAGAAGGAAAGGTGGATGCTTCTTGACCATAAGGATTCTGTTCCAGCGAGCAATCCTGCGGTTCCGCTGAGGCGACGGGCAGTCGTCCGTCCTTCCTGGAGAGAGAGCAGTGCAGTCGTAGTTCTGCGAGCTTTTCTGGATAAGCCTCAACCGGATGCTCCTGGGACTGTGGTAGTTGCGGCATCCCCGGAGTTGGGCATTAGTTCGAAAATCGGGACCCGCCGTCCTAAGCAGCCCGTTAAGTGAAAGCTTTTGTCATCAGGGGTTGCTGTCAGGTCGCTGAATAAGAAGAAATCTCTATTCTCAGCTGATGTTGTATTGGGTCAGGAGCCTCATGCTCTTTATGGCGAAGGCTTGTTCGAATACGGCACTAATGACGGTTTGTTCGAAGCCTCCATCGATGAGAACGTCTCTACGGATCTTCAGGCCTCCCTCGAAGCTTCTGAAAGATTGGCCCGTGAGAAAGCAGCGCTAGCTTCTCTGGAGGCATCCAGTATATTCTATTTACACCCTTCTATGTATATATTATTTTGTATGAATTTATTATTCTTTATTAATGCTCTTTTCTTAACAGGAATTTCCACTGAAGAGGCTCTCTTAGCGTCCTCAAGACATTTGAGGAGGAGGAGAGGCTCCATGCTTCTATAGACCTCGGTATGATTCGTTTCGTGACAGCTTTACATATTTAGTTTATTTTATTCACCGCCTGGCCCCTCCTTCTTCTTTCTTTTATAGGAATCACCACAACTCGTGTTGTTCCCAGTACAATGCTAACCTCGGGTGATGGTGCGGAGGAGCCTTCAGAGCCACCGGCTACGCTTGAGGTCCTCTCAGGGCCGCCACGGGAGGCATCGCTGAAGCAGCTGATGATAGATGTGGCAGTAGATCCGGAGGCCGATCCTGATTTGGACAAAGACGCTCCTTTGTCGAAGGTCCTGAAGAGATCCATTCGTACAGCCAAAGCCGAGAGGAAGCGCAAAAAACTTGCAGCAAGGGAGCGTTGGGCTAATCTGGCCGCAGGCGTGGGTTCGAGTGATGCTCAACCCTCTGACGTTCCCATGGAGGACGTTCTTTCTGCCCTGTCCACCGCTCATAGGCAGGTTGCGCATGCGGCTCGTGAAGAGGCGGAGTGGTCATTTCAAGATAAAACAGCGCACGTTTCCCTGGTAACAGCATTTTTCTTGAATTATAACACCTTTTTTTTAAACAGGGCCAAGTTTAGGAGGTGACGTGGCGATCGAAGTGTCGGCACTTGAAGAGCCTGAGGTGGCAGACCTTCCTCCTGAATCTGAGACTGTTCCGACTGCCGCTTCTTCCCCTTGTGGATCCTTGATATCGGAGGGTGGTGCGAGCATAAAATACCCCTTATCGATTCAGGGGACGAAGGTGTGGATGCTGAATCCACCTTCCAGATGAAGGTGGAAACCGAGGAAGCCGTCATAGCTGGTGACGCTTTAGACTCTATTATCGTTTCTACCCCATCAAGTATTTCTGAGGCTATTACTTTTGATTTCTCACTCTTTATAGGCATCTCTGCTGATATTTCCTGAATACAAGCGTGGTAGATCTCAGTGCCGTGCTGATTGAAGAATCACTGTCAGCCGTTGCCACAAATGTCATCGTTCCACCCCTCTCTTTTGTGTCCCCTCGAGTTCTCTCTGGTTTAATGACGGAAGGTAAAGTTTTCTCATCTTTTTGTTTCAATGTAGATATTATTTTCTTGGATTAGTTTCTTTACCATATATCGTTATAACCTTGCAGGAGTGCTTTTTGACCGCTTACACCAAATGTTAAGCTCACATTTCTCCTTCCAATCGGACTTTGTTCCCCCTTCAGGCGTTGGTTAGTATATTCTTCACCTGTTATTTCATCTTTCCACAAGAAAACTTTCTATTGCTAAACTTTTCTCATATTGATGTCAGTATTACGGCTCGAGGGAGAGAACGAAGGAATAACCGAATCCCCTGCTCTTCCTACCTTGCCATTTTTGACCACTGGTATGGTAGATCTCGTCCATCGTCATTCTTCTTTATTTTTCAGGTTGAAATCTGACCCTTCTTTGTGCATGCTTCATTCTGCAGTAGCTACACCGACTTTGGCTCCCCTCGAGTCTCACATTTCCATGCCCGTAGGGCCCTTTGCTAAGCGCCAATCTTCCAGGGGCGCGGTGAATAGTAGGCGGATCTTAAGTGAATTTATCAAAGATCTTAACGTTGAAGTCCTCACTTCTGCTGCCGATTTTACTGACGAAGTCAACCCTATGCTGGCGACGCTTGAGAATTTCCACAATGAAGACTTCGTCGGCGTTTGGGTTGACTATTGTATGCACATTGAGGCTTGTTTGCATGAGATTGAACGCAAGCGTTTCACTCCTGAAGCATTAAACTCGAAAGCTCACCTGATCGCATGGATCGAGTAAAGTGCCGATTCCATTAAATACTTCAAGCAAAAGTTGGCCCTGAAGCGAAAGGAGCACGAGACAGCTTCTGGTGAATCCAGCCAACTGAGCACCCAGGTCGAAGCGAATGCCACGCAGCTGCAAGTTATTTTTGAAATCTCCAACAATGTGTTTCTAATGGACTGGCGCTGAGGCAGAAACTCGACTTTACCGAGCGGGGCATGTGAGATTGCTAGGTTGCTAAGCAGGAAATCGCTGAGAAGTTTTTATCATGCTTGCAACAATAGGCTCAAGTTGAAGCGAGACTGGCTGCAATAGTCACACGAGGAGGAGCTGCGGGAAGAGAATGAGCGGGTTGCCAATTTACTGAAAGCCCCGCCTTCTCAACGGCTAGAATTGTATTTTCCATTTTTCTTTACATAAATGTAAAATGTATCTCTTAAACATTTCGACTTATGAATAAAGAATTCACATTTTTTTGCATGCACTCCTCTGTGTTTGATGTCTTAATTTAGCGCCCATTAGCTTATTTACTCATTTCGGAGTTTGTAGTTTATTCACTCGTTTCGGAGTTTCTAGTTTATGTACTCATTTTGGAGTTTGTATTTTATTCACTCATTTCGGAGTCTCTAGTTTATGTACTCATTTCGGAGTTTGTAGTTTATTCACTCATTTCGGAATCTCTAGTTTATGTACTCGTTTCGGAGTGCTTTTAGTTTACCTCCCTTGGGTTTATAGGAAAACTTATCCTAACGTTATATGCAGATAACCCCCATTCTTTACGACAGAGGTCCATTAGGTTTGTGGTAATAGGGTTTTAGTCCATGGTACCGTCGCATTGGCTGATGTATTCCTCGATATGTAGTCTTCAAGCTATTGTTCGCCCCACGACTGTCATGTCTCTGATCCTTTCGGAGGCTGGACAAGACGTCTTCAAGTAATCTTCTTAGGTCATATTACCGTCAGAAGGGCAAGCGTTAGGAATTTTCCATGACGCTTCTTACTTGAGGTTAGGCTCAATTTGGAGCCCCGATGAGTCATAACCACCCCGCTCTGGTGTGGGATGATCTCCGATAAGCTTTTAGGCTTTATATGAGTTGCTGTCGAGACCCAAAGCTGGGAATATGCCGTCACTTCATTTTTTTGCTTTGACGATGTCACGCCGATTCTTTACTGAAGTAAGGTAGACATCTGTAGGACCTCTGTGCAGCGTGCATTGCAGTTGAAGTCCGGATCTAGGAATATGTCATTGCTCCAATTTCATTTGATAGCTACGTTCACATCCTGCTGAAATGAGGGGGAACGCAGGGATAGTCTCTAGGTTGTATATGTACCACCAAGACTTAGAGTTAGGATTTTGTCGTTACTCCACTTTTGCTTTGACCTTTGGGCCTTTGTTGACGTTGCGTCTGCATCCTGTTGGTATGAGAAGTACGTCGAGCTGATCTCTAGGCTGTAAATGTTGCCGTCAAGATCTGGCTCTCCCATTGACGGAGCCTGGTGGGAAAATATGGTTCCCTTTTCACTTGTTCCTATAGATTGTATACAGGGGTCAGTGTGGTCTCACCTGCAGGGCATAAAAGTTTCATTTCCTTTTTTTTTATTATATATATTTTTTATTTTTCCGCGATGCTCTATCATTTCAGCTTTTTATATCGTGAAAGTTGCGATTGCCCAATCATTTCGTCTATTTATTAGCGGTGCCCAATCATTTCGGCTATTTTTAAAATATTTTTACTCACTACTTTTTATTGCGAGTTACACAAACATTTCAGTTGTTTTTATATGCATATTTTTTTGCTACTCGCTGCTGTTTTTATTGCTAGTTTGGAATCTGATACCAAACTTGGTATCAACATTGCTACAACTAGGATATTGCCAGGAGCAAATCATCATTTGTCTTTGTCGATTTGAACAAAGATGGCTTAGCAAACAGGGTTAAGATCCTCTCGGCTAAGGTTTTTGACTTTATAAGCCGTATGGGTCTCATAAAGGTATTTCTCTCTAGAGTCGAGAGGATCTCATAAGTATATTTTCTCCTTAGGAATCGTGGGGATTCCTAAGTGATATTTTCTCTTGTAAGTCGTAAGGATCTTCTAAGAGTGTTTTATCCTTATAAGTCGAGAGGACTTACAAGTATCGTTCACCATATGGGACATTTCTTGCCATTGGTAGAACTTGGTAAGGAAATATTTATGCGTGCCTATGGATTGTATACAAGGGTCAATATTGGACCGTCTGTAGGGCAACTTGGGGGATATGATGGCTTAAGAACAAGTTCGGCTCCCTGTAGCTCAAGGCTTTTGAATCCTATGAGCCGTGAGGGTCTCATAGGGGGAATTCTCCTTACGAGTCTTGAGGAGCTCTCAAGTGTAATTTTCTTTTTACAAGACTGCGCCCTTTCGGGTTTTCACAAGATCGCCGGTAGTCCTGCTGTTTTTACTTACGGCACCCATTCGGGTTTTTATCCGTGCCCATTCTGCTTGTGGACACACCGTTTTTTAAACGAGATTGCGCCCTTCCGGGTTTTTACAAGCTCGCCGGTAGTCCTGCTGTTTTTACTCACGGCGTCCTTTCGGGTTTTCACATGTGCCCATTTCGCTTGTGAACATACCTCATTTTTTAATTTTTTTTATTACTTTAATTTTTTTAGAATGGCGAAACTCTCAAAAGTAGCTTTGTCGCAGGTGACCCATCTACTTGTTGTTGGATATATGTATGCCCTAGAGGCCATTATATGATAGTGGATGTATTTATACATGTATATATATACAGATGGCATTCTTGCTCGACATGATAGTATTCTATCTGGTTTTTCTTTATCTAACATGTTGACTTGATCATGCTTTTATTCATTTACACATGTTGATAAAGCCTTGAGGATATTTGCTTGACTAATATGATTATGATGGAGATCATACTAGTGGGACGTCTGTAGTTTATAAGTATATCCTGAAATGTCCCTAGTCGTAGGTGTATTGAGATGGGGCATCGATATACCAGACTAGACTAGCGTATATGATACTAGACCCATATGATGGGCTGTGGATGATCCCATATCCATTGATGTTCGACATCGAGATCATATACGGGTGCTCAGTGGAGACTGGGTACACTGGACGGACTCGCCGAGAACTCCTATATGGTATTATATCTATCGTCGGATAGCAGTTCTTAGGTGACACTGGTACAGGTTAGTCTGTAGACCCGAGATCGTCATAGAGTCTTGTGTGTTCTCCCACTGTACTTTGATTACCACCATTCCACGGCTCTACTGAGTCGTGCAAACAGGTGGCTTTTGGGTACAGTCCCGAGACACATGGAGACAGTGAGCGACAGGAGGGGTTTCGTCTCTCCCGGTATTGGGAGTTGATGCTGTGCTATGCTCGATTGGCTATATCAGTAAGTCCCTGGCCAGGGCTGTTGAGATTTACTGATAAGTGTTATCGGTAGTTTCTCGATCTGTTATAGACCATTCATCGACACGCATTATTGAGTTATTGGGGCCGGCATTACCATCCCAAGACTTATATGCAGCATATCTGATGAAGAGACCGGACTATACGATAGTGTTGCCGGTTGGCTCGACGGGAGTTGTGACAGGTTCGCTTGTTTTCTTCTGATCGCTCAATACCCGGGTTGCCGTTACATTTAGCTGACCTCTTGCGGCTCGGGGGTGTTTGATATGATCATCACCCACTGCCGGCGTATTGACGAGTCTTAGAGTCCTACAATGGAGTTACCTAGTCCAAGAAAAACGATGTGGTGCACATATGAGATATGCATGGGGACCCAATTAAATGCACGTATATGATACCGTATATTAATCGGGCGGTTTGCTATTGGTCGGGTCGTATGTGATATGACCGGTTTGCTAAATCAAGTGTGGATTTAACATTGACCATTAGCATTTTCACTTTAGACCCTTTTGTCTTTTGTTATATGCATGCATGCATGCACATGTTTACATTGATGCACATATACATGCATACACATTTCTATCATGGTTGTTGATATATTGGATGGTGGCAATATAAGACTTACATGTTAGTAAATATATACGTATTTATTTTTGAGTGGAAATAAATAGAATAATTCATGGTTTATTTTTCTTCTCTCCATTAACCTTTCCACTAACCATGAGTTAACATTCTATGCTTGTTTTGTGCTCAATATCTAGATATTTATTAACCTATGGTTAAAGATGAAAAGGAAAATGTATATATGTTTTTCTTTCTCATTTTAATCATCTTTATCATTATCTCTTGAGCTCTCATTTGCCATCATCTTCTTCCTCCTCTCTCTTACTCTTTAGCTTTCATTAGTGAGTAAGATAGTGATCAAGTTAGGGTTTTTAAGTGAGAAAACAAACCATATCACCATTCTACACTACTCTTGCCCATTAGTTTAGAGTGTTGGCTTCTACTTCTTCTCTTGATCAAGTGAAGCCTTGAGCTTGGACAAAGAGGACTTCGGGCGGATCATCGTGGACTTGGAGGATCTCAAGCAAGCTTCTTTCAACTCTCAAGTGGCCAAGGAGTCTAGAGAAAGGAACTACAAAGGTTGTATTCTCTAAACCTAGCCTTTACTTCTTGTGGATTGTGTATATAGTTTTGTTACCCTAGCTTTTCTAGTTTGATCCTTAGGATAGTTTCTTTAGCACCCTCTAAAATTTTAAATATGGCATGTGTGATGCTACCAAACCCTAGTAGAGGTGCTAAGGAAATCCCTTCATGATATCAGAGCCTAACTAGAAACCTAGACGATATTACGATAATCCGAAACCGAAAAACTCCGCAAAATACGGTTTTAGAAACCCTTGAAAATGCTCTCTGGAAAATTTTTAAAAAGTGGTCTAAAAATTATTTTAACAACTACAGAGTGGAATTTATGATAACACAAGAACACAGGTGAAATACGAGTGGGGGGCTCGGATTTTGGCCGATCCCTAGGCCAAGAAATCCGGCGATGCCGGCCCATTGTGCTCCCCTCCTCCTCGTATTGCACCAGTGCTCTGTGATTCATGATCTGGGGTTTCTGGTATTGTTTGGTAGTCCAGAATTGCATGTGATGTTAGTTTGGTAATGGGCTCATTGTGGAATATTTCGTATTCGTATTTTTCAGTATCGTATTGGTAATTTTGGCAACGTTAAACAGGTTAAACGAATTATCAAACACTGGTATTTTCCAGGTTGAACGTACTCAACATATAATGCAGGTATTCCTATGGATCCTCTAGAAGAATGAGACCCTAACTCGAGATGTGACCACCAAACTGCGACTAAATCTTCGGGCTTACCGTAGTTAGTGGTGCCACAAATGAGGCTTGGGTTTGCCCTTCTACGGCTGGTCCATTAAATACTGTGGCATAGGCTTTGGGTATTATTTAACGGCGCTCAAGTATTGAGCTTGCTGGGGAATATGGGTGTTCGTTAATACGATCGAAGGGTTTAACATTGCCTAGTAGTATGTGATACTTGTTTCTACGACCATAAGCGTAGTATGCATATAGCCGATTTCGTTGCTATATGTCAACGGCAATTGGGGTACGCATACTTGCTTACGGTGATGACATGTGATGTTATGTGTTGCTATGTTGTGATGTATAGGATCGTCGTGATTGAATAGCCGTGGGTTTTATGTGAGATGAGAGTTTTACTTTTCATTCATGTAAAATTCATTTGTAATGTAATATTCTTTTATTTAGGGCACTTCCGGGTTGAGGATGATGTCACCATTGTTGTATATTATTTACTTTTCCGCATTAGGATGACCCAAGGTGGAGAGCACAAGTGACCGAGTTTTAGGGTCCAGTGGGAGACTATCTCGAGGCGTCGAGACCGGGTTTCCTAACTCCAGAATTGGCAGGGTCACTTGCCGCTCTCGTAGGGGTCTAGGGTATAGGATTGGTCATTCATCACGACCGTGGAATCCGTATTTTCTATTGTTGGCTAAATACTAAATATGGACGTCCTAGTATATCCTATATTATCATATCTGTGTTTCTACTGCCTATATTTTGTGATGTGATCGCTTAATATATCTGAAAAGAATGCTATATTATATATGAGATATATAATAGACGTTGCTTATGTTTTACACACTCGCTAGTCCCGTCCCGGTATGCCGTTAGTTAAGTAACCTAACGGTGCATAACGGAACATTGCGGCGAATGCGGATGGCATAAGTGTACGTTGTATTTTCGTTTCTTTTCTGTGATTGGCTTAAGGACATAAATGATGGGACTACATTAATATGATTAATGTAAAGAAAATAAACCTAAAAAGATGTTGTAGAATCGGATTTGAAAACCACTCGGTTTTTTACGAAAAAGCTACATTTCAAAACTGCGGAGCTTAAGCCACTCCTTTTGAAAACCATTTGATTCTATGACGATATCAAGTTCAAAGCGTTAAGGGTTTTCTTAAAAACCATCCACAACTTTCCGTCATTTTAGGAAATAGAGTACTTAGTATTCGTGCTACGTTTGTTGACCTTAGCCAAGACATAGTGTACGGTAGCTAAGTGATGTCTTCCTATAATGCACATGATGCAGATTAATTGGGACGGGCATGTGACTTTGTTGACCTTAGCCAAGGGTCATGTGAACGGGTCTAATTAATCAAGAAATGACGGGTTGAACTTGACTAGTGCTTGTGATTTGTTGACCATAGCCAAGGTCATGAGTGCTGGGGTTAAAAACCATATCGGGAATTTCAAGAGTTGAAATTTGCAATGAGATTGCATACTTTCCATATGATGGTTGGATCCCGATCCCACTGTGGGCAATAGTTGCTCCCAGGAGAGTTTTGCAGTTTATAATTAGCTAACCCATTAGGTGTTTAGAAAGGTGTTAACGGGGCTGCGCCTTTGGGAAGACGAGGTTTATATTAATTAGGTCCGTGCGCAAGCACGAGGAACCTCCCTCAACTACCGACACTGGCCTGGATGAACTGTTAGTGAAGTTGTAGACCGTAATTAATCCTGGTTAGTTTTCTTTTTAAGGTTTGAAAGAAAAACTTGATTAAAGTAGTGGGAGACATCGATTAGATAAGATAATAACCAATCTGATCTTTGCAAGAGCTTTCGCTGACTGTATTCTTTTCTCTCTCTTAATGGCAGATACCAATGACAGAACTCAAGCTTTAACTAGATAAAAATAAACTGAATGGGACCAATTATAAAGACTGGCCGAGGAACCTTAACATTGCCTTAACCTATGATAACGTATCATATGTCCTCACGACTCCAGCCCCACCCGTCCCGGGTCCTAAATCTTCAGTTGCGGATAAGGAAGTCCGCAAGACATAGGACGTTGACTGGGTCACGGCCAAATGCCTCGCGCTTGCATCGATGGATAACACACATCAGAAGCAGCACGAGAATATGGACGTCCAAGCCATATTTCTCCATACAAAGGAGTTGTATGGAGAGCTATCTTGTGTCTTATGATACGAAGCATCCGGAAAGCTGTTTGGCACAATAGTAGGAGACCATGTTCTGAAGATGATAGCTCTCATAGAAGAGCTTGAGGACCTTGGGTGGACAATGGAAAATGAGCAATATACTGGTATTATTCTGCAGTCTCTCCCCTCCACCTTTGCTCAATTTATAGTTAACTTCAACATGCACAATATGGAGAAGGAACTACCTGAACTCCTTAATATGTTAAGGAGTGCAAAGAGCACGCTGAAATCAGTGAAGAATCCCGTTTTGAGTGTTGGGCCATCTTCCTCCTCTCGCCCGAAGGCTAAGGCCAAGGGAAAGATGAAGAAGAAACCCACCAAATCTAAGGGTGGAGTCAAAAAGGCTAAGGGGAAAGACAAGTCCACGGCTGGGGAATCGGGAAAAGGGGAATGTTATCACTTCCACAAAGCAGAACACTGGAAGCGCAATTGCACTGAGTACTTGGAGCTCAAGAAGAAGAAGCATGGGGATGCTTCTGCTTCAGGTGTGTTTGTGACAGAAAACCGTTTTTCAATAAACTCTGCTTCCTGGGTATTAGATACCGGTTCAGGTTCTCACATTTGCAATTCTATGTAGGGGCTGAGAAATAGCAAGGTTTTGAAGACAGGTAACCATACTCTCCGCGTTGGAAATGGTTCCAATGTACATACAGTTGCAGTGGGAGAGTATCACTTGGGGTTGCCGTCTGGATGTATATTGGTTTTGAACCCATGTTATTATGTACCTAGTATGCTTTGTAATATAATATCTGTTTCTTTGTTAGACAATGAAGGATATAATTTTGTATTGCAGAACAATGTTATGAACATTCACCTGAATCAATTGTTGGTTGGGTATGGTGCACTTAATAACGGGATATACGTCCTAAATCAACACACAGTTTTCAGCATATAACACACTAATAAAAGAAATAAATGAAGCTTTTCTTTAGCACTGTAGACTTGGTCATATTAACGAAACAAGACTAAACAAGTTACACAAAGATGGATATTTAAACCCTTTTGAATATAAATCTTATACAACTTGCCAGTCTTGTATCAAGGGTAAAATGGCCAAAACTTCATTTACAGGACACGGAGAGAGAGCTACTGAACTCTTAGGCCTCATACATAGTGATGTATGTGGGCCAATGTCTACACAGGCTAGAGGCAGTTTTTCATACTTCATTACTTTCACTGATAATTTCTTAAGATTCGGTCATGTATTTTTATTAAAGCACAAATCCGAAGCTTTCAAGAAATTCACTGAATATAAACTCGAAATAGAAAAACAAACCGGCTTGAGCATCAAAATGCTTCGATCAGATCGAGGTGGGGAGTATCTCAGTACAGAGTTTGCAGACTTCCTAAAAGAGAATGGGATTCTCTCTCAGCTCACTCCTCCTTACATACCACAGTACAACGGTGTGTCAGAACGACAAAATCGAACCCTATTAGATATGGTCTGTTCCATGATGAGTGATACTGAGTTACCCGTCTCATTTTGGGGGCATGCATTGGAGACTGCAGCGTTTCTACTGAACAGGGTCCCAACCAAAACCGTGTCTACCACGCCATATGAGATATGGCATGGGAAGATACCATCTCTTAAACGAATTAAGATTTGGGGTTGTCCGGCCTATATTAAAAAGCAAAATCCGGACAAACTCGAGACACAGTCAGTCATGTGTAACTTTATGGGATATCCAAAAATTTCTTATGGATATCTATTCTACCACAAGGAGGAACAAAAGGTGTTTGTTTCTCAGCATCCCACATTTTTAGAAAAAGAATTTTTTACAAATGAAACAGATGGCAGTGTAGTAGATCTAGAAGAAGTTCTAGAAACACAAACTACAAATGATGACTTGGTTGAACCGGCTGTTGCAACAGAAACTGATGAATCTCGGCCACTCCGTAGGTCTGGTAGGACTTCTCGCCCACCAGAGAGGTACTACGGTTTCCTCATTGATGGTGACAGAGAAGACTGCATCTTGGAGGATGATGACCGTACCAGCTTTCAGCAAGCTATCACGAGTGGAGACTCTGTGAAGTGGCTGGATGCCATAAGATCTGAAATGGAGTCTATGTACACCAACAAAGTATGGATTTTGGACATTGTACCCCCGGGGTAAAACCCGTAGGGTGCAAATGGATCTTTAAAAGAAAGATTGGTGTAGATAGGCCGGTGGAGACCTATAAATCAAGACTTATGGCGAAGGGCTTTCGTCAAAGACCGGGTCTGGACTATGACGAAACTTTTTCTCCCGTAGCCATGCTTAAATCCATTCGGATCCTACTTGCTATTACTGCTCACTATGACTATGAAATTTGGCAGATGAACGTTAAAACAACATTTCTAAATGTAGATTTAGAAGAATGCTTTTATATGGATCAGCCAGAGGGCTTCATTGACAGTGGGAGCAGCGAGAAAGTATGTAGATTGCTTAAATCCATTTATAGATTAAAGCAGGCATCACGGAGTTGGAACATCTGTTTTGATGATGTTATCAAAGAGTTTGATTTCATCAAAAATCCAGATGAACCTTGTGTTTATAAGAAGACTGTAGGGAGAGCTGTCACATTTCTCGTATTGTATGTGGATTACATTCTTCTGATAGGAAATGACATTTTTATGCTACAGTCGGTCAAATCTTTCTTATCACTAAGGTTCTCCATGAAAGATCTGGGTGATGCTACATACATTCTGGGCATTAGGATCTATAGGGATAGATCCAAGAGGTTATTGGGATTGTCCCAAACCAGGTACATCAACACTATCCTAAAGAGATTTAGCATGGAAGTGTTGGAGATAGTGCCCTCAGAGTCAATTATTAGGTCACAGGTACATGATTGTAATGATTGAGGGAGGACCTATCCCGGTAGGACAGTCTTACTCGAGATGATAGTATGCTATCTGGTTTACCTTTATCATCGTGTACTGCTTTAAGTGACCTGACAAGTCGCTATTACACGTTGATAGAGCCCCTAGGATTCTTGCTTGACCACCAGCAGTATGAGGGCGATCATATAAGTGGGAGCTGGGGGTCTATAAGCATATCCTTAAAAGGTCCCTAGTCGTGAGAGTTTCGAGACAGGGCATCGATTCTCCATAGTAGACTAGTGTATACAGTCGAGACCCCGACGAGGGGCGGTGGCCGGTCTCACAAGCCACTGGTGTCAGTTGGATCACCTAAGATGTATACAGGTGCTCATTGGGTTATGAGTACACCGGACAGGACTCGCCGGGAACATGCTAGTTGGTCATATACCAGACGTTAGATGGCAGTTCCCTGGTGACATGTGTGCAGGTTAGTTCATCGACCTGGGGATCGTCATTTGTCTCGTGTGAGTTCCCACTGTACTTTGATTACTACCCTACCACGGCTCAAAGGAGTCGTGCAAACAGGTTTTAGTTGGGTACAGTCCCGAGCCACATGGAGGCAGTGAGCGTATCTTCAGGGGTTCGTCTCTCCCGGTATTGGGGGTGAGGTCGTGCTGTGTCTAGGAGAGCCATTACACAAAGTCCTTGGCCAAGGCAAGGAGATTTACTGGTAGGTATTCCAGTAGTATCTCAGGGTGTTCTGGGCTACACTCCGACACGACTTGTACCGCTTTTGGGTGTCTGACTTTTACCAACCCCCTAGGCCCGCCATGCGATACTCATAGACGAACGGACCGAACTGCACGGATATTGTCACTGACAGACTCAGTAGGGTGTCAGGATGAGTTCGCTCATCGACGTCCTTTTTAGTCAATACTTGGTAGCCCGTTACGTATTGGCTTATACCTCTGACGTGCTAGTGGTTAAATCCACAACCGAGGTGTTGACGAGTCTTTAGAGTCCCCCACATTCAGTTACTCAGCTTTCGGGCGAAAGGTTGTAGAGGCCGTATGGAGATATGGCAAGGTCCGATCAGATACGTGCGGTATTGCACGGATCAGGATCGGACAGTTTGTACTATAGGCCGTATGGTTATATGGCAGGGTTTGATCAGATACGTGCGGTATTGCACGGATCAGGATCGAACAGATATTACTAGCCGGTTTTGGTATAAACCGGATCCTAGTATAGTACAGTGTAGATTTTGTCTCATTGCATTTGTATTTCGGTCGGAATACAAATGCGGGTGTTTATGCACAGTATCGGGGTTTTCCTGTAATTTATTACGGGACCAGTTTTTGGAGTTGCCAGTTTGCTTTCCGTTTCGGCCAATTTCCTTTGTTCCGTTCATTGGCCGAAGATTGGTGGAGGAGGGCTTATTTGCATTGTTGCAAATAAGTATTTGTGGAGGGGGTATTTGCTTATTGTTGTATCATGACATCTTTTCATTGGCCTTGACTTCTTCTTGTCATGATAGCATGACTTTTCGCTCATCATGGTTGTTGATGATGAGGTTGGTGGTTGGTGGTGGAGTATGGGTTTTGTTTTGGTATCATTGTTTTTCATGATAACCATTCTTCTCTCTCTCTCTTGCATGATTCATATGGTTACCTCCCCCTTGATTTTTCCCTCCTCTCCCTTTCCTACAAGGGCCGGCCATTCTTGAGGATGGTGGGGATTGATTTTGGTGTGGCAATTTTTGGTTCTCTTCATTCTCCAAAAATCACACAAGAACCCTCTCCAAAAGTTCACTTCATTTCCTCCACCACAAAGGCATCTCCATGAACCCCCAAATGAGACTTCTTCTACTGCACATTCTACAGCGAATCTTGGGCACGTCGAGTAGCCGGCTTCGTGCCCGAGTTGCCTCGGCATTGAGGTGGGAGCCCGTAAACAAAGTAGGCGATGTGGTGCACTTCCGGCGACGAGGAGGAGACGGGACATTCCGCAGGAGATCGGGACGATGACGAGAAGACCGGAGGACTTGGATCGTCGGTATATCTCTAACCCATCTTCTAGTTAGCTTAGACTTGTTAATGGTTACGATCCGGGTGTTTAGTGCGCGTGGTGCCGGTTTGCTAAGTCCGCAAATTTAAAGTTTTTCACCGCTTCCGCATTCCGGCGTCGGATTGACGGCCGGGGCGCCGCCGTGCACTTACAGTGGTATCAGAGCCTCGCCATTAACTTAGTCTAGCTTTGTGTAATGTGTTTTTTTTTGTTCCGATCGATCGAAATGTCCAAAAACCCGTATTTGCCCACATCAGTTTTCTGTTGGAAATTTTTGGTGTCGAAAAATTTTTCAGGTTGTAAAATATTGATGTACTGGAAAATCTAAGAGCTCTGTAAAAATTCGACGAAGTAACTCCACAGTGGGAGCGCGGAACCGCCGCTAAAACCACCTTCCCGCCGCCCTTCCGCCGAGCACTGTGGAGATGACTTCACTAATTTTTTACAGAGGCCTTCTGGGCTTAAAATATGGGTTTTGGAATATTAAAATTGGGCCCAGGTTTTCTGTGAGTGCTACAGTTTTGATTGGGGGCCCACTTGTTAATTTTTGATCGATTGGATATTTTAAACACATTTTTCACAGTATTTACATTATATCTGCGACCGTGAATGTCACTTGATCGGTAAATCCGGTCTAACTGCTATAGCCCGGTTAGACGGATTTGCGAACGTGACTTTCACGTTGATGTTCTGTTTTTGCTGTGATGTTGCGGATCGGTCGTGGGGGATAGCCTGGTTGCAATGCTAGTACAGTTTTGTTGTATTATGCACATTTGATATTGCGGGGCGAGCGTCCGACATGTGGACTGTCGTCACTGCCTGTTTGTATTATTATTTTGGGGCACGACCTGGTTGCGGTCGATGTACCCGGTGTATGTATATTTTACTTTTTGTACTAGGATTGCCCCGCGGAGGGGTGCACGCATAGCCGGATTCTAGAGGGCAACAAGCCCGCATCTCATGGCATTGGGACGGAGGGGGCTTCACTCTGGGATTGGCGGGCTATACGCCACACTCGTAGGGGGTACAGGTTGACCCAGGAGGGGTGCCCAAGTTACCGGATTCCGTGAAGTGCTGGGTGGTCCATTCACGGTGCTGAAGGGGGCTGCCTCGCTTCAGGTTTTGGCGGGTGACTTGCCGCGCCCGTAGGGGTCTAGGATTTCATTGCACAGGCTATCCACACGACCAGGGGAACGTCGGGTTTCAGCAGTGGCTCTGTGAAACCCGGGGATCCCAGATATCTGTATTGTTTCTGTGATGCTGTTCATTCTCTGTGATGTTGCATTTCTTTCACGCCTTGAGCGAAATATAATATATTGGTATATATATTAGTAGATGTAGTATATGTTTTGCATCCGCGCTAGTCCAGTCCCCGCTCTGTCGTTAGTTAGCTAACCTAACGGGTAATGACGGGACCCAGTGGCGAATGCGGATGGCATATACGTACATCAGTATATTTTCGTTCTTTTTGGTGTGATCAATTGATGGAACTGCATTGATTCGGATCAATGCAAGTTTAAAAACAAACCTAATCTGATGTTGTTGGAACACTTTTTCAAAAAGCTGTTATTGCAAGGACGTTCACTTTTGTTTTGCATCGCGGTATTCATTTAGAATATCCTGCTCCTCAGTCGACGAGGCAAGGGCCGAGATCCCTTCACCGGGAGTGACCCCTTGGACAAACAGTTTGCGTCAGGGCATTAACTTCACTATAGCCGATTACTTTTGCTTTGCACCGTGGTATTCAGTTGGAATATCCTGCACCCCATTCTACGGGGAAAGAGCCGAGATCCCTTCACCGGGAGTGACCTCTTTAGCGAAGGTTTTCGTCACTATATTTTTAAAAGCTATCCGTTCCTTCAACGATATCAAGTTCTTTACGTTAAAGGTTTTCGCCAGAAACCATTCGTAGCCCTCCGTCGTTTCATATGGGTAGTCAATAGTATTCAAGCTGTGTATGTTGGCCAAAGTCAAGGCACAGTGATTGGTAGCTGTTGGATATTCATATGCAGCATAGATAGATGCGTTGGTTTGGGACAGTCGTACTGCCATTTTGGCCAAAGTCAAGGGTATGTACGGGTGGATTCAAATTAACCTGGAGAATGACGGGTAGAACTTGACATGTGACTTATGATATGTTGGCCAAAGTCAAGGTCATAAGAGCATGGGGCAGAAATCACATCGGGAGTTTCAAAAGAAATGAAACTTGCCAGATATGCGCATACCTTCTGGAGTGTGATACCGTGAGCGGATTCCGTCACGTTATCATGCGATGATAGTTGGATCCCGATTCCCACTGATGAGTTAGTTTACTCCTCGGGTAACCCCGACTAATTCTTCTTTCAGATTTGGAGGAGAATTTGAGGTACAGTGGGAGGATTCCAGATTAGATAAATTGGTAACCATTCTGATCTAGGTTAGAGTGCACGCTGAGTGTTTCTTTTCTCTCTCTCTCTTTGGCAGCGACCATTGACCCGACCCTAAGACTTTGACTCAGTGACCAAGTTGACCGAACCTTCTTAAACACCGGTTTTTGGATTGTCAGAATTGCACCTCATTGCCACTCCTACTTTTACCCTTTTCTCCAGGACACCCCGTTTTACTACGAACGTCCACTTCCATTGGACAAAACCATCGTATGGTTAGATACGAACTCGAAAGAATTTATTCGAGGATGGTTTCCGGTTCTGGAGAAAACGGATAGGATTATTCAGTTGTCTTTTCCTTTTACCCTCTCTCAGGTTACGAGTACTCCTTGGTTTAGGGGTAGTACACCTATTACGCAAATTGGATTGTCTTCTTCCAAACCTTAGGCTGGTGCCGACCGGTAGGGAATGAAGAAAACCAATTAGCATAACGATGGTGTGCAGAAGGTATTAAGTTAAGACAAAGAAAGGGATTAGTAAGAGGGCAAAGTAAATTGCAACAGATATTCACGACCAAACCAGGTATTTCATTACCACTCCCAAATCACCTTTGTATTTCTCCAGAACACTCCGTATCACTACGAAGATCCACAGTTTATTGGATACTCCATCGTATGGTTATATACGAACTCGAATGGAACTGGTTCCAGTTCGGGGATGGATTCTGGTTCAGGAGAAATAGGAATAAGGTTTATTCGGTTGTCTTTTATCTTCACCCTCTCTCATTGCGAGTGTTCCTAGGATTGGGACAGTACACCCATTATGCTTATTGGATAGTCTTCTTCCAAACCATAGGCTGGTGCCGAACGGTAGGGAAGGAAGAAAACCATTTGGCCTAAAGGGGTGTGCAGAAGGTAATGACTAAAGACATATGAAGGGATTTGGAGAGGTGGCAGAGAACTCTACGGTTACAGTCGTGAATCTGGAAGAGGCATTACTAGGAATACCAGAATACCCCATCGGAACATTTCAATGTTTCAGTTTCACTGTGTAATGTTAAAGGAAAACTGATTTCCCGATTAGATACTTACTCCAGGGTATGTATTTACCAGGTACGATTCTCACATCTGTATGGTTTTACAGATGATGAGTGGGAGTAAGTTATTGGGAATTGGGTGATTATCCTCATTATATCGGGATTCGTTGTAATCGGTGATATTTGAGGAAATCACCTGGGCTGTTTGCCGGTCGGCAAATATTTGGTTTTGAATATCCGCTGTTATGCACCAATTTCAAATTGATATATCTGTACGTCTATTTTCATAGAGTGAGATATACCTTTCTGAAATTATGTCTACGACATTTACCTATATCAGTGGATGGTTAGGTAAGGAGCATTAAACAGCGGTGTAATTCTTCTTAACCATAAGTACAGTTTTCAACCTACGACACACCGTGAATGAGTTATCAGACTCAAGGGACTTATACAGAGTATTGTATGTTGTCCAGGGTCCATCAGGACAGAGGGGTTGGTCCTCGTACTACATTCAGTTTACTTATGACTTCTCTAGTTTTTAGACAGGTGTTTCGTGGAAACACAGGGTCCGAATTTGGAGAAGTTATTGGTATTTGAATAGAGTGGAGAACCAGGTGTCACAAGTATCGGGATTCTTCAAAGTGATCGAAGATGTAGATACTTGTGTATGGTATTCAGTTGATAGTAATGATTAAGAGAAATTGCTTCTCTTTCAGGTTACTCATAATTGGAAGCATTCCTAAGTTGGGTAACGCTGATCAGGCCTTCTTCCATTTAGTTGACATGCGCTGGGGACAGCTGCATGATTTGAATCTGGTTCAATTAAATCAGTGCCTCTGTTTCTATATTGGATATAGAACAGTTCATATCTTAACGATGTTAAGGTACGGGGAGTTGTCCGGTTTATGATTAAAACCAGACACTGGACAACTCAAGGCACGTTTCTGTAATGGCTGTTTGTGGGTTGACCCAGGCTATGACGAGGGTTGACTTTCTACCATCTGGATGAACAATAGCGACATTGTTCTAGACTCGCCACAGTATTATTAAAGATGGATTTTTTCAGAAAACAATAGTGGGAGTATGGTAGAACTGGAAGTGATTCCAGAACCACAAACGATTACTGAAGATTTGATAAGGAACCTAAAAATTCAATCTGAATTGACATTCCATTGGCCACTCCGCAGATAGGGTGGGTAACTTCAGGCACCCGAGAGGCACTACGGTAGCCTCAAGGACGGTGACAGGGAAGTTCTTGTTTACCCACAATTGCCATTGCTGTTGTTCCAGGTTACGAGACCCGGCAGGAGGATGAGTATAGCGTCGTTCTAAACTAGTTTTAGAAGTGTACGTTTATATGACTCTGCCAGAGGGTTGTCGTAGTCAGTGGGAGCAGCAGAAGCATTGGTGGACAGGTAGCTTATGTCTATTTGTAGACTAAAGCAGATATAGCGGAGATAGATCATCTATTTCTGACGTGACAGTCATGGGTTTGACTTCATCAGAATAGGGGATGGATCTGTTGAGAAGGTAGTAGGGTGTGATATCCTGGTATTTGGATGATATACACAGAGTAGGAAAAGAAACTCCTACACTACGATCGGTTATACTTTGGTCGTCACACAGTTGTTTCTCCACAAGGGAAATGGATTTTATATCAGACATACTGGTTACTAGATCTATGGTCTTAGATCTAGATTTGGGTGGTTTCCCAATCAGGGTACTTGACAGCATTCTAAGAGTATTTAGGATGGACGGCTCCTGGCACGGCAGTGTACCTGCAGGTAATGGAGTCACCCTCTCCAAAGGTGTCTTACAGACTAAAGGGGAGAGGGACGGGCATGATTGGCAGATCACTTGCTCAGGCAATTGAGTCAATCGTGAGATGTCAAGTGCCACACCAGATGTTGTTCTTGCACTAGATGCAATAAGTTGACATTAATCCAATCCTGGAGAAACAGTCGGAAGCAGTTTTAGAACATAAGTGGATGTTCTAGGGATATGATAACGACAGCCTCATTCAGGAGACAGTTATCATTCCAGGCTTCCAAGGTGACATGGACGACAAGGAGGTTGTCAGAGTTATAGTTTTCCTTCTAACGAAGGGCAGTATTTTGGACAGGTGATCCAAGGCAATACTGAGGGTGGCATGGCGCAGGATACTGATTAAGTTCAGTTGACGATACAGTCTAAGGAGTTTGGATTTGGAGTTCATTTATGAGCTATGTCCCATCAGACATCCAGACACATCCTAAGACAGGTATTGCTCTTTTCGGGAGATGGCTTTCTCCGCGAACTTGAGATATAGAGAGACATAGAAAGAAACAACTAAGCGGATCCACTCACTGAGGCTATTCCTCGAACGCAATAGTTCCGCAAACGAGCTTTGTGAGACTGACTAGTAGAGGAGTTGGATGTTCGGTATCACACGGGCTGTGAGTATGCGACATCGCAATAATTAGCCTTGAGTGCAAGTGGGAGATTGTTGGAGATAGTGCCCTCAGAGTCAATTATTAGGTCACAGGTACGTGATTGTAATGATTGAGGGAGGACCTATCCCGGTAGGACAGTCTTACTCGAGATGATAGTATGCTATCTGGTTTACCTTTATCATCGTGTACTGCTTTAAGTGACCTGACAAGTCGCTATTACACGTTGATAGAGCCCCTAGGATTCTTGCTTGACCACCAGCAGTATGAGGGCGATCATATAAGTGGGAGCTGGGGGTCTATAAGCATATCCTTAAAAGGTCCCTAGTCGTGAGAGTTTCGAGACAGGGCATCGATTCTCCATAGTAGACTAGTGTATACAGTCGAGACCCCGACGAGGGGCGGTGGCCGGTCTCACAAGCCATTGGTGTCAGTTGGATCACCTAAGATGTATACAGGTGCTCATTGGGTTATGAGTACACCGGACAGGACTCGCCGGGAACATGCTAGTTGGTCATATACCAGACGTCAGATGGCATTTCCCTGGTGACATGTGTGCAGGTTAGTTCATCGACCTGGGGATCGTCATTTGTCTCGTGTGAGTTCCCACTGTACTTTGATTACTACCCTACCACGGCTCAAAGGAGTCGTGCAAACAGGTTTTAGTTGGGTACAGTCCCGAGCCACATGGAGGCAGTGAGCGTATCTTCAGGGGTTCGTCTCTCCCGGTATTGGGGGTGAGGTCGTGCTGTGTCTAGGAGAGCCATTACACAAAGTCCTTGGCCAAGGCAAGGAGATTTACTGGTAGGTATTCCAGTAGTATCTCAGGGTGTTCTGGGCTACACTCCGACACGACTTGTACCGCTTTTGGGGGTCTGACTTTTACCAACCCCCTAGGCCCGCCATGCGATACTCATAGACGAACGGACCGGACTGCACGGATATTGTCACTGACAGACTCAGTAGGGTGTCAGGATGAGTTCGCTCATCGACGTCCTTTTTAGTCAATACTTGGTAGCCCGTTACGTATTGGCTTATACCTCTGACGTGCTAGTGGTTAAATCCACAACCGAGGTGTTGACGAGTCTTTAGAGTCCCCCACATTCAGTTACTCAGCTTTCGGGCGAAAGGTTGTAGAGGCCGTATGGAGATATGGCAAGGTCCCATCAGATACGTGCGGTATTGCACGGATCAGGATCGGACAGTTTGTACTATAGGCCGTATGGTTATATGGCAGGGTTTGATCAGATACGTGCGGTATTGCACGGATCAGGATCGAACAGATATTACTAGCCGGTTTTGGTATAAACCGGATCCTAGTATAGTACAGTGTAGATTTTGTCTCATTGCATTTGTATTTCGGTCGGAATACAAATGCGGGTGTTTATGCACAGTATCGGGGTTTTCCTGTAATTTATTACGGGACCAGTTTTTGGAGTTGCCAGTTTGCTTTCCGTTTCGGCCAATTTCCTTTATTCCGTTCATTGGCCGAAGATTGGTGGAGGAGGGCTTATTTGCATTGTTGCAAATAAGTATTTGTGGAGGGGGTATTTGCTTATTGTTGTATCATGACATCTTTTCATTGGCCTTGACTTCTTCTTGTCATGATAGCATGACTTTTCGCTCATCATGGTTGTTGATGATGAGGTTGGTGGTTGGTGGTGGAGTATGGGTTTTGTTTTGGTATCATTGTTTTTCATGATAACCATTCCTCTCTCTCTCTCTTGCATGATTCATATGGTTACCTCCCCCTTGATTTTTCCCTCCTCTCCCTTTCCTACAAGGGCCGGCCATTCTTGAGGATGGTGGGGATTGATTTTGGTGTGGCAATTTTTGGTTCTCTTCATTCTCCAAAAATCACACAAGAACCCTCTCCAAAAGTTCACTTCATTTCCTCCACCACAAAGGCATCTCCATGAACCCCAAATGAGACTTCTTCTACTACACATTCTACAGCGAATCTTGGGCACGTCGAGTAGCCGGCTTCGTGCCCGAGTTGCCTCGGCATTGAGGTGGGAGCCCGTAAACAAAGTAGGCGATGTGGTGCACTTCCGGCGACGAGGAGGAGACGGGACATTCCGCAGGAGATCGGGACGATGACGAGAAGACCGGAGGACTTGGATCGTCGGTATATCTCTAACCCATCTTCTAGTTAGCTTAGACTTGTTAATGGTTACGATCCGGATGTTTAGTGCGCGGTGGTGCCGGTTTGCTAAGTCCGCAAATTTAAAGTTTTTCACCGCTTCCGCATTCCGGCGTCGGATTGACGGCCGGGGCGCCGCCGTGCACTTACAAGAAGAATCCAAGCGGGGTGCCTTACCCGCTTGCCATGGGGTCACTCTCTCCAAGGACTTTTGCCCAAAGACCGATGAAGAGAGAGCTCACATGAGAATTATACCCTATGCTTCGGCAGTAGGATCTATAATGTATGCGATGTTATGTACATGCCCAGATGTAGCTTATGCACTTAGTGTAGTAAGCATGTATCAATTCAACCCAGGGGAGAATCTCTGGATAGCTATGAAGAACATTCTTAAGTACTTGCGAAGGACTAAAGAATTGTTCTTGGTGTATGTTAATGGAGATATCCAAATGGAGGCCTTTACCGATTCGAGCTTCCAGAGTGATAAGGACGATAGAAAATCTATCTCTGGGTTTGTATTTACCCTCAATGGAAGGGCGGTAAGTTGAAAAGAGTTCCAACAGGATACCGTTGCAGACTCTACGATGGAAGCCGAGTACATTGCTGCGAATGATGCCGCCAAGGAAGCCATCTGGATGAGAAAGTTCGTCTCAGATCTAGGAGTAGTTCCAACCATTATTGATCCAATATCATTGTATTGTGATAATAATGAGGCTATGGCGTTAGCCAAGAAGCCCAGGTCCAATAAGCGGTACAGACACATCCTGAGGCGTTTTCATTTGATCCGGGAGATTGTAGATCGCCGCGAGATCAAGATTAGGAGAATAGACACAAAGAATAACACTGCGGATCCACTCACCAAGGCCATCCATTAGCCGCAGCATGAGCGACTTTTTGAGATGTTGGGTATGAGATATGCCAATAACTGGCCTTAGTGCAAGTGGGAGATTGTTGGATATATGTATGTCGTAGAGGCCATTATATGATAGTGGATGTATTTATATATGTATATATATACAGATGACATTCTTGCTCGACATGATAGTATGCTATCTGGTTCTTTTTTATCTAACATGTTGACTTGATTATGCTTTTGTTCATTTACACATGTTGATAAAGCCCTGAGGATATTTGCTTGACTACTATGATTATGATGGAGATCATACTAGTGGGACGTCTGTAGTTTATAAGCATATCAAATGTCCCTAGTCGTAGGTGTATCGAGATGGGGCATCGATATACCAGAGTAGACTAGTGTATATTATACTAGACCCATATGATGGGCGGTGGATGATCCCATATCCATTGATGTTTGACATCGAGATCATATGCGGGTGATCAGTAGAGACTGGGTACACTGGACGGACTGACCGAGAACACCTATATGGTATTATATCTATCGTCGGATAGCAGTTCTCAGGTGACACTGGTACAGGTTAGTCTGTAGACCCGAGATCGTCATAGAGTCTTGTGTGTTCTCCCACTGTACTTTGATTACCACCCTACCACGGCTCTACTGAGTCGTGCAAACAGGTGGCTTTTGGGTATAGTCCCGAGACATATGGAGACAGTGAGCGATAGGAGGGGTTTCGTCTCTCCCGGTATTGGGAGTTGATGTTGGGCTGTGCTCGATTGGCTATATCAGTAAGTCCCTGGCCAGGGCTGTTGAGATTTACTGATAAGAGTTATCGATAGATTCTCGATTTGTTATAGACCATTCATCGGCACGACTTATTGAGTTATTGGGGTCGACGTTACCATACCTAGACTTGATATGCAGCATATCCGACAAAGAGACCGGAATGTACGGTAGTGTTGTCGGTTGGCTCGACGGGAGTTATGACAGGTTCGCTTGTTTTCTTCTGATCGCTCAATACCCGGATTGCCGTTACGTTTAGCTGACCTCTTGCGGCTTGGGAGTGCTTGATATGATCATCACCAACTGCCGGCGTATTGACGAGTCTTAGAGTCCCACAATGGAGTTACCTAGTCCAGGAAAAACGATATGGTGCATATATGAGATATGCGCGGGGACCCGATTAAATGCGCGTATGTGATACCGTATATTAATCGGGCGGTTTGCTATTGGTCGGGTCATATGTGATATGACAGGTTTGCTAAATCAAGTGTTGATTTAACATTGACCATTAGCATCTTCTCTTTAGACCCTTTTTTCTTTTGTTGTATGCATGCATGTATGCACATGTTTACATTGATGCACATATGGATGTGTATGCACACATACATGCATACATATTTCTATCATGGTTGTTGATACATTGGATGGTGGCAATATAAGACCTACATGTTAGTAAATATATACGTATTTATTTTTGAGTGGAAACAAATAGAATTATTCATGGTTGATTTTTCTTCTCTCTATTAACCTTTCCACTAACCATGAGTTAACATTCTATGCTTGTTTTGTGCTCCAAAATAATTATCTAGATATTTATTAACCTATGGTTAAAGATGAGAAGGAAAATATATATATGTTTTTCTTTCTCATTTTAATCATCTTTATCATTATCTCTTGAGCTCTCATTTGCCATCATCTTCTTCCTCCTCTCTCTTACTCTTTAGCTTTCATTAGTGAGTAAGTTAGTGATCAAGTTAGGGTTTTTAAGTGAGAAAATAAATCATATCACCATTCTACACTACTCTTGCCCATTAGTTTAGAGTGTTGGCTTCTACTTCTTCTTTTGATCAAGTGAAGCCTTGAGCTTGGACAAAGAGGACTCCGGGTGAATCATCATGGACTTGGAGGATCTCAAGAAAGCTTCTTTCAACTCTCAAGTGGGCAAGGAGTCTAAAGAAGGGAACTACAAAGGTTGTATTCTCTAAACCTAGCCTTTACTTCTTATGGATTGTGTATATAGTTTTGTTACCCTAGCTTTTCTAGTTTGATCCTTAGGATAGTTTCTTTAGTGTAAGTGCACGGCGGCGCCCCGGCCGTCAAACCGACGCCGGAATGCGGAAACGGTGATAAACTTAAATTTTTGCGGACTTTGCAAACCGGCACCACCGCGCACTAAACTCCGGATCGTAACCATTAACAAGTCTACGCTACTAAAAGAAAGGGAAGAGATGTATACCGACGATCCAAGTCCTCCGGTCTTCATCTCCACTCCGATCTCCTCGCGGGATCTCCGTCCGTCTCCTCCTCGTCGGAAAGGGCACCACGAAGCCGGGTACTTTTACGGGCTCCCGCCTCTATACCGAGGCAACTCGCGCATGAAGCCGGCAACTCGACATGCCCAAGGCTTGCTGTAGGATGTGTAGGGTTTATCTCTTTGGGGTAGTGTTGCCATGATGGAGGAAACAAGATGATATGAAGAGAGGTGGTGAACTTTGATACAAAAAGAGAAATGAGAATAATTTCCATACAACAAAAGAAACACATGTCTCATTTTTTCCCTCATCTTGAAGTGTGGCCGGCCAATCTTCAAAATGGTGAAGAGAATAACAATATGTATCATATGAGGGAGGTGAGTGTAGGAGAAGAAGGAGGTGACCACATCCAAGAGACAAGAAAACAAACACCATGCTTCATATCAAATCCAACCATACCCTTTCATGTCACAATAAAGCAAAAGCATGGTGGAAAAAATATGAAAGCTATCATATCAATCTTTTACAAGAAAACCCCTCCACAATTGTAATTTGCAAAACTGCAAATTACCCCCTCCATCGGAAAAGTCCGGCCGGGAAAGAACAAAGGAAAACCGGCCGGAACGGAATGCAAACTGGCAACTCCAGAAAACTGGTCCCGTAATAAATTACAGAAAAACCCCAATACTGTGCATACACACCCGCATCTGTATTCCGACCGAAATACAAATGCAATGAGACAAAATCTACACTGTACTAAACTAGTACCGGCTTAAACCAAAGCCGGCTAGTAAAAAACCGTTCGATCCTGATCCGTGCAATACCGCACGTATCTGATCGAACCCTGCCATATAAATCCATACGGCCACTAGTACAAAACTGTCCGATCCTGATCCGTGCAATACCGCACGTATCTGATCGGACCCTGCCATATCTCCATACGGCCTCTACAGCGTTTCGCCCGAAACTTGAGTAACTGAAAGTGTGGTGGACTCTAAAGACTCGTCAATACTATGGCTGTGGATTTAACCACTAGCACGTCAGAGGTATAAGCCAATACGTAACGGGCCACCAGCTATTGACTAAAAGGGACGTCGATGAGCGAACTCATCCTGACACCCTACTGAGCCTGTCAGTGACAATATCCGTGCAGTCCGGTCCGTTTGTCTATGAGTATCGCATGGCGGGCCTAGGGGGTTGGTAAAAGTCAGACCCCCAAAAGCGGTACAAGTCGTGTTGGAGTGTAGCCCAGAACACCCTGAGATACTACTGGAATACCTACCAGTAAATCTCCTTGCCTTGGCCAAGGACTTTGTGTAATGGCTCTCCTAGACACAGCACGACCTCACCCCCAATACCGGGAGAGACGAACCCCTGAAGATACGCTCACTGCCTCCATGTGGCTCGGGACTGTACCCAACTAAAACCTGTTTGCACGACTCCTTTGAGCCGTGGTAGGGTAGTAATCAAAGTACAGTGGGAACTCACACGAGACAAATGACGATCCCCAGGTCGATGAACTAACCTGCACACATGTCACCAGGGAACTGCCATCTGACGTCTGGTATATGACCAACTAGCATGTTCCCGGCGAGTCCTGTCCGGTGTACTCATAACCCAATGAGCACCTGTATACATCTCAGGTGATCCAACTGACACCAGTGGCTTGTGAGACCGGCCACCGCCCCTCGTCGGGGTCTCGACTGTATACACTAGTCTACTAATGGAGTATCGATGCCCGGTCTCGAAACTCCCACGACTAGGGACCTTTTAAGGATATGCTTGTAGACCCCCAGCTCCCACTTATATGATCGCCCTCATACTGTTGGTGGTCAAGCAAGAATCCTAGGGGCTCTATCAACGTGTAATAGCGACGTGTCATGTCACCTAAAGCAGTACACGATGATAAAGGTAAACCAGATAGCATACTATCATCTCGAGTAAGACTGTCCTACCGGGATAGGTCCTCCCTCAATCATTACAATCACGTACCTGTGACCTAATAATTGACTCTGAGGGCACTATCTCCAACAATCTCCCACTTGCACTCAAGGCTAATTATTGCGATGTCGCATACTCACAGCCCGTGTGATACCGAACATCCAATTCCTCTACTAGTCAGTCTCACAAAGCTCGTTTGCGGAACTATTGCGTTCGAGGAATAGCCTCAGTGAGTGGATCCGCTTAGTAGTTTCTTTCTATGTCTCTCTATATCTCAAGTTCGCGGAGAAAGCCATCTCCCGAAATGAGCAATACATGTCTTAGAACGTGTCTGGATGTCTGATGGGACCTAGCTCATAAATGAACTCCAAATCCAAACTTCTTAGACTGTATCGTCAACTGAACTTAATCAGTATCCTGCGCCATGCCTCCCTCAGTACTGCCTTGGATCACCTGTCCAAAATACTGCCCCTCGTCAGAGGGAAAACTATAACTCTGACAACCTCCTTGTCGTCCATGTCACCTTGGAAGCCTGGAATGATAACTGTCTCCTGAATGAGGCTGTCGTTATCATATCTCTAGAACATGCACTTATGTTCTAAAACTGCTTCCGACTGTTTCTCCAGGATTGGATTAATGTCAACTTATTGCATCTAGTGCAAGAACAACATCTGGTGTGGTACTTGACATCTCATGATTGACTCAATTGCCTAAGCAAGTGATCTGCCAATCATGCACGTCCCTCTCCCCTTTAGTCTGTAAGACACCTTTAGAGAGGGTGACTCCATTACCTGCAGGTACACTACCGTGCCAGGAGTCGTCCATCCTAAATACTCTTAGAATGCTGTCAAGTACTCTGATTGGGAAACCACCCAAATCTAGATCTAAAACCATAGATCCAGTAACCAGTATGTCAGATATAAAATCCATTTCCTTTGTGGAGAAACCACTGTGTGACGACCAAAGTATAACCGATTGTAGTATAGGAGTTTCTTTTCCTATTCTGTGTATGTCATCCAGATACCAGGACATCACACCCTACTACCTTCTCAACAGATCCATCCCCTATTCTGATGAAGTCAAACCCATGACTGTCACGTCAGAAATAGATGATCTATCTCCGCTACATCTGCTTTAGTCTATAATTAGACATAAGCTACCTGTCCACCAATGCTTCCGCTGCTCCCACTGACTACGACAACCCTCTGGCAGAGTCATATACACGTACACTTCTAAAACTAGTTTAGAACGACGCTATACTCATCCTCCTGCCGGGTCTCGCAGCCTGGAACAACAGCAATGGTATTTGTGGGTAAGCAAGAACTTCCCTGTCACCGTCCTTGAGGCTACCGTATTAGTACCTCTCGGGTGCCTGAAGTTACCCACCTTATCTGCGGAGTGGTCAATGGAATGTCAATCCAGATTGAATCTTTAGGTTCCTTATCAAATCTTCAGTAATCGTTTGTGGTTCTGGAATTACTTCCAGTTCTACCATACTCCCACTACTGTTTTCTGAAAAAAAAATCCATTTTTAATAAAACTGTGGCGAGTCTAGAACAATATTGCTATTGTTCATCCAGATGGTAGAAAGTCAACCCGCGTCATAGCCTGGGTCAACCCACAAACAGCCATTACAGAAACATGCCTTGAGTTATCCGGTGTCTGGTTTTAATCATAAACCGGACAACTCCCCGTACCTTAACATCGTTAAGATATGAACTGTTCTATATCCAATATAGAAACAGAGGCACTGATTTAATTGAACCAGATTCAAATCATGCAGCTGTCCCCAGCGCATGTCAACTAAATGGAAGGAGGCCGATCAGCGTTACTCAACTTAGGAGTGCTTCCAATTATGAGTAACCTGAAAGAGAAGCAAGATCTCTTAGTCATTACCATCAACTGAATACCATATACAAGTATCTACATCTTCGATCACTTTGAAGAATCCCGATACTTGCTATACCTGGTTCTCTACTCTATTCAAATACCTATAGCTCCTCAAAACTTAGACCCTGTGTTTCAACGAAACACATGTCTAAAAACTAGAGAAGTTAAAAGTAAACAGAATATAGTATGAGGACCAACCCCTCTGTCCTAATGGACACTGGACAACATACAATACTCTGTATAAGTCCCTTGAGTCTGATAGCTCTTTTACCGTGTGTCGTAGGTTGAAAACTGTACTTATGGTTAAGAAGAATTACACCGCTGTTTAATGCTCCTTACCTAACCATCCACTGATATAGGTAAATGTCATAGACATAATTTCAAAAGGGCATATCTCACTCTATGAAAATAGACGTACAGATACATCGATTTGAAATTGGTGCATAACGGCGGATATTCAAAACCAAATACTTGCCGTCTGGCAAATAACCCAGGTGACTTCCTCAAATATCACCGATTACAACGAATCCCGATATAACGAGGACAATCACCTAATTCCCAATAGCTTACTCCCACTCATCATCTGTAAAACCATACAGATGTGAGAATCGTACCTGGTAAATACATACCCTGGAGTAAGTATCTAATCGGGAAATCAGTTTTCCTTTAACATTACACAGTGAAACTGAAACATTGAAATGTTCCGATGGGGTATTCTGGTATTCCTAGTAATGCCTCTTCCAGATTCACGACTATAACCGTATAGTTCTTTGCCACCTCTCCAAATCCCTTCATATGTCTTTAGTCTTTACCTTCTGCACACCCTTTTAGGCCAAATGGTTTTCTTCCTTCCCTACCGTTCGGCACCAGCCTATGGTTTGGAAGAAGACTATCCAATAAGCATAATGGGTGTACTGTCCCAATCCTAGGAACACTCGCAATGAGAGAGGGTGAAGATAAAAGACAACCGAATAAACCTTATTCCTATTTCTCCTGAACCAGAATCCATCCCCGAACTGGAACAAGTTCCATTCGAGTTCGTATATAACCATACGATGGAGTATCCAAATAAACTGTGGATCTTCGTAGTGATACGGAGTGTCCTGGAGAAATACAAAGGTGATGTGGGAGTGGTAACGAAATATTTGGTTTGGTCGTGAATATCTGTTGCAATTTACTTTGCCCTCTTACTAATCCCTTGCTTTGTCTAAGCTTAATACCTTCTGCACACCATCGTTATGCTAATTGGTTTTCTTCATTCCCTACCGGTCGGCACCAGCCTAAGGTTTGGAAGAAGACAATCCAATTTGCGTAATAGGTGTACTACCCCTAAACCAAGGAGTACTCGTAACCTGAGAGAGGGTAAAAGGAAAAGACAACTGAATAATCCTATCCGTTTTCTCCAGAACCGGAAACCATCCTCGAATTCCTTCGAGTTCGTATCTAACCATACGATGGTTTTGTCCAATGGAAGTGGACGTTCGTAGTAATACGGGGTGTCCTGGAGAAAAGGGTAAAAGTAGGAGTGGCAATGAGGTCTGCAACTCTGACAATCCAAAAGCCGGTGTTTAAGAAGGTTCGGTCAACTTGGTCACTGAGTCAAAGTCTTAGGGTCGGGTCAATGGTCGCTGCCAAAGAGAGAGAGAAAAGAAACACTCAGCGTGCACTCTAACCTAGATCAGAATGGTCACCAATTTATCTAATCTGGAATCCTCCCACTGTACCTCAAATTCTCCTCCAAACCTAAAAGAAGAATTAGTCGGGGTCACCCGAGGAGTAAACTAACTCATCAGCGGGAATCGGGATCCAACTATCATTGCATGATAACGTGACGGAATCCGCTCACGCTATCACACTCCAGAAGGTATGCGCATATCTGGCAAGTTTCAGTTCTTTTGAAACTCCCGATGTGATTTCTGCCCCATGCTCTTATAACCTTGGCGTGAGGTCAAAATATCATAAGTCACATGTCAAGTTCTGCCCATCATTATCCAGGTTAATTTGAATCCACCCGTACATACCCTTGACGTAGGCCAAAATAGTAGTACGACTGTCCCAAACCAACGCATCTATCTATGCAACAGATAAATACCCGGCAGCTACCAAACACTATGCCTTGGCGTGAGGTCAAAATACATAGCTTGAATACTACCGAATATTTAACTGAAATGATGGAGGGCTACGAATGGTTTCTGGCGAAAACCTTTAACGTAATGAACTTGATATCGTTGAAGGAACGGATAGCTTTTTAGAAAATATAGTGACGAAAACCTTTACTAAAGAGGTCACTCCCGGTGAAGGGATCTCGGCTCTTTCCCCGTAGAATGAGGTGCAGGATATTCCAACTGAATACCACGGTGCAAAGCAAAAGTAATCGGCTATAGTGAAGTTAATGCCCTGACGCAAACTTTTTGTCCAAGGGGTCACTCCCGGTGAAGGGATCTCGGCCCTTGCCTCGTCGACTGAGGAGCTGGATATTCTAATGAATACCACGATGCAAAACAAAAGTAAACGTCCTTGCAATAACTTCTTTTGAAAAAGTGTTCCAACAACATCAGATAAGGTTTGTTTTTAACTTGCATTGATCCGAATCAATGCAGTCCCATCAATTGATCACACCACAAAGAACGAAAATATACTGACGTACGTATATGCCATCCGCATTCGCCACTGGGTCCCGTCATCACCCGTTAGGTTAGCTAACTAACGGCAGAGCGGGGACTGGACTAGCGCGGATGAAAAACATATACAACATCTACTAATATATATACCAATATATTATATTTCGCTCAAGGCGTGAAAGAAATGCAACATCACAGAAAAATGTACAGCATCACAGAAACAATACAGATATCTGGGATCCCCGGGTTTCACAGAGCCGCTGAAACCCGACGTTCCCCTGGTCGTGTGGATAGCCTGTGCAATGAAATCCTAGACCCCTACGGGCGCGGCAAGTCACCCGCCAAAACCTGAAGCGAGGCAGCCCCCTTCAGCGCCGTGAATGGACCACCCAGCACTTCACGGAATCCGGCAACTTGGGCACCCCTCCTGGGTCAACCTGTACCCCCTACGAGTGCGGCGAATAGCCCGCCAATCCTAGAGTGAAGCCCCCTCCGTCCCAATGCCATGAGATGCGGGCTTGTTGCCCTCTAGAACCCGGCTATCCGTGCACCCCTCCGCGGGGTAATCCTAGTACAGAAAGTAAAATATACATACACCGGGTACATCGACCGCAACCAGGTCGTGCCCCAAAAGAATAATACAAACAGGCAGTGACGGCAGTCCACATGTCGGACGCTCGCCCCGCAATATCAAATGTACATAATACAACAGCACAGTACTAGCATTGCATCCAGGCTATCCCCCACGACCGATCCGCAACATCACAGCAAATACATAGAACATCAACGTGAAAATCACGTTCGCAAATCCGTCTAACCGGGCTATAGCAGTTAGACCGGATTTACCGATCGAGTGACATTCACGGTCGCAGATATAATGTAAATACTGTGAAAAATGTGTTTAAAATTTTCCGATTAATCAAACATTAACAAGTGGGCCCCCAAACAAAACTGTAGCAACCACAGAAAACCTGGGCCCAATTTTAATATTCCAAAAACCACAATTATCACTCAGAAACACAATGAAACAATTTGGGGTAGTGAACAGTAAAATCCGCGGCGGAAGAGCGGCCAAAGCAGGGCTTTGGCCGCCCTTCCGCGGCGGTATGGGGAGATCGAGGTACCAAATTTTTACAGTGTGCTTAGTTTTCCCTGCACATCATTCTGAGACCACCTGAAAAATTTTTAGACTCAAAAAAAATTCGACAGAAACTGATGTGCAAAAAAATACGGGTTTTCGGGATTTTGTTCGATCGGAAACGTAAAACACATTACACAAAAGCTAGACCAAGTTAATGGCGTGGCTCTGATACCACTGTAAGTGCACGGCGGCGCCCCGGCCGTCAAACCGACGCCGGAATGCGGAAACGGTGATAAACTTAAATTTTTGCGGACTTTGCAAACCGGCACCACCGCGCACTAAACTCCGGATCGTAACCATTAACAAGTCTACGCTACTAAAAGAAAGGGAAGAGATGTATACCGACGATCCAAGTCCTCCGGTCTTCATCTCCACTCCGATCTCCTCGCGGGATCTCCGTCCGTCTCCTCCTCGTCGGAAAGGGCACCACGAAGCCGGGTACTTTTACGGGCTCCCGCCTCTATACCGAGGCAACTCGCGCATGAAGCCGGCAACTCGACATGCCCAAGGCTTGCTGTAGGATGTGTAGGGTTTATCTCTTTGGGGTAGTGTTGCCATGATGGAGGAAACAAGATGATATGAAGAGAGGTGGTGAACTTTGATACAAAAAGAGAAATGAGAATAATTTCCATACAACAAAAGAAACACATCTCTCATTTTTTCCCTCATCTTGAAGTGTGGCCGGCCAATCTTCAAAATGGTGAAGAGAATAACAATATGTATCATATGAGGGAGGTGAGTGTAGGAGAAGAAGGAGGTGACCACATCCAAGAGACAAGAAAACAAACACCATGCTTCATATCAAATCCAACCATACCCTTTCATGTCACAATAAAGCAAAAGCATGGTGGAAAAAATATGAAAGCTATCATATCAATCTTTTACAAGAAAACCCCTCCACAATTGTAATTTGCAAAACTGCAAATTACCCCCTCCATCGGAAAAGTCCGGCCGGGAAAGAACAAAGGAAAACCGGCCGGAACGGAATGCAAACTGGCAACTCCAGAAAACTGGTCCCGTAATAAATTACAGAAAAACCCCAATACTGTGCATACACACCCGCATCTGTATTCCGACCGAAATACAAATGCAATGAGACAAAATCTACACTGTACTAAACTAGTACCGGCTTAAACCAAAGCCGGCTAGTAAAAAACCGTTCGATCCTGATCCGTGCAATACCGCACGTATCTGATCGAACCCTGCCATATAAATCCATACGGCCACTAGTACAAAACTGTCCGATCCTGATCCGTGCAATACCGCACGTATCTGATCGGACCCTGCCATATCTCCATACGGCCTCTACAGCGTTTCGCCCGAAACTTGAGTAACTGAAAGTGTGGTGGACTCTAAAGACTCGTCAATACTATGGCTGTGGATTTAACCACTTGCACGTCAGAGATATAAGCCAATACGTAACGGGCCACCAGCTATTGACTAAAAGGGACGTCGATGAGCGAACTCATCCTGACACCCTACTGAGCCTGTCAGTGACAATATCCGTGCAGTCCGGTCCGTTCGTCTATGAGTATCGCATGGCGGGCCTAGGGGGTTGGTAAAAGTCAGACCCCCAAAAGCGGTACAAGTCGTGTCGGAGTGTAGCCCAGAACACCCTGAGATACTACTGGAATACCTACCAGTAAATCTCCTTGCCTTGGCCAAGGACTTTGTGTAATGGCTCTCCTAGACACAGCACGACCTCACCCCCAATACCGGGAGAGACGAACCCCTGAAGATACGCTCACTGCCTCCATGTGGCTCGGGACTGTACCCAACTAAAACCTGTTTGCACGACTCCTTTGAGCCGTGGTAGGGTAGTAATCAAAGTACAGTGGGAACTCACACGAGACAAATGACGATCCCCAGGTCGATGAACTAACCTGCACACATGTCACCAGGGAACTGCCATCTGACGTCTGGTATATGACCAACTAGCATGTTCCCGGCGAGTCCTGTCCGGTGTACTCATAACCCAATGAGCACCTGTATACATCTCAGGTGATCCAACTGACACCAGTGGCTTGTGAGACCGGCCACCGCCCCTCGTCGGGGTCTCGACTGTATACACTAGTCTACTAATGGAGTATCGATGCCCGGTCTCGAAACTCCCACGACTAGGGACCTTTTAAGGATATGCTTGTAGACCCCCAGCTCCCACTTATATGATCGCCCTCATACTGCTGGTGGTCAAGCAAGAATCCTAGGGGCTCTATCAACGTGTAATAGCGACGTGTCATGTCACCTAAAGCAGTACACGATGATAAAGGTAAACCAGATAGCATACTATCATCTCGAGTAAGACTGTCCTACCGGGATAGGTCCTCCCTCAATCATTACAATCACGTACCTGTGACCTAATAATTGACTCTGAGGGCACTATCTCCAACATTTAGCACCCTCTAAAATTTTAAATATGGCATGTGTGATGCTACCAAACCCTAGTAGAGGTGTTAAGAAAATACCTTCACTTGCAGGTGGGATTTGGGGATGGCTTCATCGCTGGAGTAGCTATGTAGCCAGTGGGACTTGAGTTGTAATCTTTCCTGCTAAGACTTCGATTGCAATATAGATCTTAAGGGAATGTATCACCGTATTTAGGGCGATGCACTAGTTTAGGAACGTTCTGGTCCATCATCGCCATGTTTGAGGCGAAATTTTAGTTTAGGGACTTTTCGGTCCAATATCGCCATATTTGAGGTGAGGTTCTAATATAAGGACATCTCAGTCTGTTGTTAGTTTAGAGACTTCTCGGTCCGGTATCGCTATATTTGAGGCGTGTAATTAGTTTAAGGACTTTTCGGTCCTATATCGCCATATTTGAGACGGATAATTAGTTTAAGGACTTCTCGGTCCGATGTCACCATATTTGAGGCAGTTACTTAGTTTAAGGACTTCTCGGTCCGATGTCTCCATATTTAAGGCGGATACTTAGTTTACGGATTTCTCGTCCCGATGTCGCCATATTTGAGGCGGATACTTAGTTTAAGGACTTCTCGGTCCGTTGTCATCGTTTTTGGGGCGACTGAGCTTTTTGTATACTATTCTTAGAGTTCTGACTCAGAAAGATAGCGAGCGAACACGAGCGTCGTCATCTATCATTGACCTAAGTCGTGACTTGTCAAGCATAGTATTTTTTGAGGAATTGGCCGGTTATTGGTCGGAAGGGTCTTTCGCCATGCATATCAATGAGCAGGTAGGCTCCACCTTGGTAGACTTTGTCTATGATGTACGAGCCTTCATAGTTTGGCTCGAACTTCCCCCATTTTGCATGATCAGGGATCATAGGTCTTCTGACGACTAACACGAGTTTTCCTTGGTGGAATGTTCTCGGCCTGGTCAGTTTTTCATATGACCGTATCATTATCGCCTTGTAAACTTCCAGATTTTGCTACACTATAAGGCGCATTTCGTCAAGGGCAACGAGCTCCTCAAACCGAAAATGAGCATTTTCTCTATCTGTCAGCTCGTATCGAACTGCTACTCGTAGAGAAGGGAGTTCTATTTCTAGGGGAAGAACCGCTTCTGTGCCGAATACCAACATGTACGGTGTTGTATCCGTGGCCGTTTGAACGTTGTTTGGTACGTCCAGAGAGCTTCATGCAGCCTTTCGTGCCAGACTCTTTTGTTTCTGGACACTGTTTTCTTTATAATTTTTGTCAAGGTCTTGTTGAAAGTTTCAGCCAGACCGTTGGCCCTAGGGTTATAGACTGAAAAGTATCTCTAATCTATTTTATGCTGTTGAGCGAAGCGGCTGATTTTATGATTTCTATAAGCTGTCCCCTTATCCGAGATAATTCATCATGGAGTGCTGAACAAATAGATGACATGTGTCCTGAAGAAATGGAGGATATTCTCCGTCTTCACTTCCTTTAGTGGTACTGCTTCTACCCACTTAAAGAAGTAGTCGGTTGTTTCCAATATAATCCGATGTCCTTTGGGCGACGCCGGTTCAATGGGGCTAATTATATCGGTTCTCCACATTTCGAATGGCCAGCTAGCCACTATTAGGTGTAGCGGATTTGGATGTTGGTGGATGAAGTCCCTGTGGATTTGGCTTGAGTGACACTTCTTCGTATATTCGAGGCAGTCTTGAATCATTGTGGGCCAATAGTAACCCATTCTTTTGATCTTCAGCTTCATCTTTGGTCCAGCTTGGTGAGAACCGTAGAGTCCGTCATGAATTTCTTGAAGGACTTTCTTTGCTTCCTCCGGCCCTAGGCATCTTAGCCATAGACAGTCGAACGGATCTCTTATATAGAGTATCATTGACGAAGACGAAAGACAAAGATCGTTTCATGAGCTGATCTCTAAACGACGCATTTTCGGGCGTTTGTCAAGACTGAAAGTAGTCTATGAAGACTTCCCTCCAGTCCTTGACCTTTTCTTCTTCCTCTATTTGAAGGGCTTCTTGTTCGGTCGTTTCTTTTCTTTCGGATGACTCTATCTGATCTTTCGAAGATATATCTGTTGGCGTGAGAACCCTGTAGCTTTGCACAATTATCTTTACGTCATCAAGGTCGTCATCAGACAGTTCCTTAGCCAATTTGGCCAATGCGTCCGCCTTACTGTTTTCTGCACGCGTTATACTCTCGAGGATATAGGAAGGGATTTGTGTTAGTAGTTGGTGTACTTTTTCGCCATACTTTATCAGTTCTAGCTTGCACGTCTGATAGTCGTCATTTACTTGGCTAACGATCAGCTGGGAGTCTCCATATATGAGGAGGTCTTGATTCTCATATCGATAGCGATCTCGAGACCTACTATCAAAGCTTCATATTCAGCTTCGTTGTTAGTCCTTGGCTCCGTTAAGGAAAGGGCGTAACGTAATATCCCTCCATACGGAGTCACGAAGATAAGGCCCACCTCGACTTTGATTATGGGGGCGTTTTGCTTTCGCCTTTTCATGGAAGATGCTCCATCAAAGTAGAGTTCCCATTGGGAATTATTTTCTTCCTTCTCTTCTTCGATTGTGTCGAACGCATGTTCATCCGGCAACTCGCAATTTAAGGGGGAGTCGGCTGGTATCAGATGCTCCGCGAGAAAGTCGGCAATAGCCTGGCCTTTCACTGATTTGAGGGGTCGATACGTTATCGAGAACTCCATTAGTAGGAGGGCCCATTTGGCAAGCCTTCCTGTTAGTATTGCCCTTGACATCAGATATTTGAGAGGATCCACCTTTGATATGAGATAGACCTCATGTGCCATGGCGTAATGTCTGAGCTTCGTTATCGCGAAGATCAGTGCCAGGCAATGCTTTTCGATAGGGGAGTAGTTGTTCTCTTCCCCTGGGAGTAGTTGTTTTCTGTACCTAGGAGAACTCGACTCAAATAGTATAGAGCTCTCTCCTTTCCTTGATCGTTCTCTTGTGCCCATAGCGCGCTTAGAGAACCCTCAAGGGCTGTTGTATAGGATAAGGGGTTTTCCCTTAACTGGAGCAGTCAATACCGGTGGATTTTGCAAGTAATGCATGATTTCGTCTAGTGCATTTTCGTACTTTTGATCCTAAACGAACGGGGTCCCCTTCTTCATCAAATGACCGTATGGACGGCATTTTCCAAAGAGGTTGGCTATGAACCGCCGGATTATGCGAGTTTTCCTTGAAGAGATTGCAACTGTTTGAGAGTTCTTGATGTGGGAATTTCAATAATCGCCTTGATCTTTGAAGGGTGGATTTCGATACCCCGGTGTTGTATGATAAATCCTAGGAATTTGATTGAGGAGACTCCAAACGCGCATTTTATAGGATCCATCTTCAGATTATACTTCTAAAGGCGTCGGAACACTATTTTAGCTGTTCCCAATGCTCCTCGTGAGATATGCTCTTTACCACAAGATCGTCAATGTAGCATTCGACAATCTCATGGATGAGGTCATCGAAGATTTTTTTCATGGCCCTTTGGTAGGTAGCGCCAGCATTCTTTAAACCGAAAGGCATCACCTTATAGCAGAATATGCCCAGCGGGGTCTGGAAGGCGGTATGTTTTTGGTCTTCAGGATGCATTTTTATTTGATTGTATCCTAAAGATCCATCCATGAAGGAAAAGAACTCATGGGTATACGTGTCATCGATCATCAGCTCAGTAACAAGTACTGGGAAGTTATCCTTTGGCAAGCTTTGTTGAAGTCCTGAAAGTCTACACAGATGCGCACCGTCCCATTCTTCTTCATCACTGGAACGATATTAGCGATCCAGTCAGAATATTGAACTTCTTGGATGAAGCCAGAGTCGATTAGTTTCTTGACTTTAGTGTTGATACTCATCTCAAGTTCGAGCCGCATTCTTCTTAGAGCCTGTTTGGCTGGCTTTATGTCCGGCGATATGGCCAGTTTGTGTACCGCCACTTTTGGATCTAGACCTGGCATCTTTGAATAGTTCCATGTGAAGCAGTCTTTATACTGCATGAGCACGTCCTTTAACATAGCTACCTATTTTTCAGATAGTAGCTCACGGACGAACGTTGGCCTCGGATCTTTTTCCGTCCCTAAGTCAATTTTCCTAAGATTGTCTGCTGTAGTGTGTATCCCATCTTCCAGCTCTTTTGGCGCTGGTGGAAACTCTGAGATCACCTCGTCCATGTCTTTATTTGTGAAGCACATGTGGAGGTCATCCACAATCTCGTGCCCTCACTCTTTTGAGAGTGTTATCATATGGCAGGTATGATTCCGCTTTCCTTTTTGTGGTTGAGCTGGTCCTATCCTCATGGTATAGATCCTCTTTGGCTCATACTTTTGCGGAGAGGTTACCCTCCAGCTATCGGATAAAGCGAACCTGCTTTGCTGATATTGGTTTTCTACCCAGTCTTTGAAGGTGAACCAGTCTTCAAGTGGATGACCTATTACTCGGTGATATGAGCAATAATCTGGATGATGGACCCCATCTATTTGTTTGAGATGCCGAGACTCCAGGAGCGTCATCATTCGATGCTTCATGACAAGGTTGAATATTTTCCTTATTTTGTCTTGGGGGAAAGAGTATTCTCAACCCATCTTCTTTATAAAGGACGGGTTCCAATCGACCTGTTCTCGATTGCACAGCCTCTTGGATCCGCTTCGTTGTTTTCGAACGCTGTTTGCATTCTTTGCCCTGTTTTTGCCTTTATTTAGGGATTTTCCCCTTTCGTGAGGACATACAGCGGGCTAGGGATGAAGAGCATTATAGTCTTCCTTCTCCGCGGATTGCTGATTGAGGTGATGCGTCCTAACCTTTTCATAAATGGCCATTTCGCGGCCATGATCGTCTCGGCTCCTTTGACAAGCTTCGTTTATTAGCTTGTCTATTTGTTCTTCTAGCGACGAACTTAACGTTCTTAGAGCGAGCTCATACTCTGTTTCAACGTCGCGACCATTCGGAAGAGTGTTTCCCCCTTCGTGGTAGCTGTTTATGATGCGGCAGCTGTGGAATTGCTCCCGTTTTTGGACCGAACGTATCCGAGCCTGGTTGTCTCCATCTTCCCATTGGGCATCTTTCGCTGAGTCCCGGGAATATCCCAAATCATTTTGTATAATTGGTCTTGATGAACAGTTTATTCGAGGGGTACACCTTGGCATCTTAACAGCCTTTTCAATCTCTCCGCATAGTATCTTGGCAGACGGATTGGTTGAAGCTTGTCGAGTGCAAAATCGGCACCATGCCAGACTTCTTTTTCTACTTTGGTCTCCGTAGATTGGTAGAAGAGGATCGCCTTTTCACCTCTTCCCCTGGGAGGGACGTAAAAAGTCTGTAGTTCTTGTACGCTGTATGTATCGAGCACATCAAGTTTCTTGTAATGCCGAGGCGGAGCCATTGTGATTTGCAAACTCTGATCTTCTTCGTCGAGGATTTGCACTGACGGGCGGATGGAGAACACTGCGTTGGCCTCTTCCTTAGAGTCGCTGCCAAAGACCAGAATAGGGGTAGATGGTCCGGGCCTGTTGTTTTCTTTCTGGGGTTGCCCTGAGTAGACTATTTCTTCATCTTCCTAGGAATCGCTCCTAAAGATCGGGATAGTGGCGGCAGACTTCTGTTTATCCTCCGGTTTATGACACGTTTCTGTATCTTCGAAGTCTGGTAGGAAGTACTTTGCGTCTTCATATTTCCGGACCTTATTTACGGAGAACGGATTTAGCTCCCCTGTGACGGTGCATTCCAAGCCGTCTTTAAAATACTTCATACACTAATATTGTGTAGAAGAGATGGCGTTGTACTCATGCAACCAGGGCCTGCCGAGCAAAGTGTTATAGCAAGTCTTGGCATCAATAACGTGAAATTTGATGCCAGTGACGAGCAACCCGAAGCGTAACGTCAGTATTACGGACCCAAGCGTCCGTGACGACTGTGAGTCAAACCCGGAAATTATAATTTTGTCTCGGGCCAAGTGCCGAACGTTCATGCAAATCTCCTTCAGCACTTTCACGTTGAGAAGGTTGACGAAGGATCCGTTGTCGATAAGGATTTTCCCTATTTTTATGTCGTGGCAGTTCCTGGTGACGTATAACGAGCGGTTATGTTCTCACGTACCGAGGAGGAGATCTTCATCACTGAATGTAATGTCAGCTGTGTAAACCTTTGCCAGCTTGTCCTTCATCTTCTCTTCTGCAAGGAAAGCTTAGAACTGATCGGGCTCTTGTAATGCCTTGATCAGAGACTCTTGTGCCTCTTTGGACAAGAGGAGAGCATCCAATAAGCTCAACTGTGAGGGTATTTTCCTCAGATGTGCTAGGACATTATAATCCACCTTATTTTTCTTAGGCGGGTCTCTTACTGTGAGCTCTTTGATAACTCTATCGTCGAGGGCAATTTCCTCAGAGATTTTCTCTTTCCCTTTATCTTTTTTGCTCGAACCTTTGTTTGTAAGTCCGAGCTTCTTTACAGGAAGCGTGCGGTTACGCAGCTGAATATTTTCTCAGTTCTTCTCCTTCTCTTCTTTTTCGGAGATGAAGTTTTTGAAGAGAGGGCTGATGGGTATTTCGTCCTCAGAATCGCTCCCAAAAGTAAGAACTTAGGGTTTTTTCCCTTCTAAACTGGTACCAACCATATGACAGTTGCCAGTCGTTTTTTCATACGCATCTGTCGTACTCTTTTGCCGTCGACGAGCTTCGTGCTTCATCCTCTTAAAGTGTTTTTTTATAGGAAACGTATCATTCCCACCACTTCTTGAAGGTACGGCATTCTTCGGTGGGGTGGGTAACCCTCCGATGATATAGGCAGTAGTTTGGATTTGAATCCTCTTTGTCGGCACATATGACCCTGGGAGTGTTTCCTACCAAAGGTGGCAGCTTCATTCCTATTGACAGGGTTTTGGTGAACCATTTCTCTGCCTTGATCCTGCTCTTATTTGTTACAGGTATGCCTTGGTTTGGTTGGAGTACTTTAAAACTCCACCTTGCTGCAGTTTCATCATCCTGACGCTGACGCTTAGCCTTTTCGTATATGGCTGTTTCGCGTTGTCAGTCAGCTTTGCTTTTTCAAAAGGCTTCGTTTAACCGTCTATCGATCGGGTCTTTTGGAAGTTCCAGGGATTTTAGCGCTGATTCTGCCCCCAGTTCCTCTGCGTTGTTTTCTGACGCTGAGCGAGTTTCTTCGTCATTTAACAATGAATGGGAGACCATATGGCAACTTGCTACATGGTCTTCGGTTTCTTCTGATGAGTCATTTTCCTCATCGTTGTCACTATCTTCGTTATCAAGAATATGCTTGAGAAACTCTTTGAGCGTGACTGGTTTTCGCACCTTCTAGTTGTACTCCTCCAGTGCATCAATATACTTTTGTAGGTCTGTGCGCTTGTCGTCATACTCGGCAGGCTGCACAGGCTTCTTGGTCTTCTTCTTTTTCTTCGAAGAATTTGAAGGCTTGACTTGGAGATTTTGCCCTTAGTTAACAATTTTCGGTACGGGATGCGGTTTCAGCATCCCTTTAATGATTTCAGGTTCAAGTGGGCTTTTCCACCTGACTGCCGGACATGCCTGTAGATCCTTCAGCATTATTTTGGTTTTTGCTGAAAGAACGACATCCTATGGAGTTTCTTCCACGAGCGAGCATGATGCCCCCGGCGCATCCACCTTTTTGGGAGTGTGCTTCTGTGGTGGGTTCACCCTCCAGTTCTTAGACAGCGCGAACTTCCCGTGTTGATACTGGTCCTCGACCTAGTTCTTGAAGACGTAGCAATCCTCAATTGGGTGGCTCACCATTCTGTGATAAGCGCAGTAGTTAGGGTTGTTGACGTCGCTGGGTTGCGGTGGACGCCGTGGGTCTGGCATTGTGATGATTTTATTATGCATTGCCAACTCAAATAGTCTCCTTGAGTTATCGCGGGGAGACGAGTAAGCGCGTCCTAGCCTTTCTTCCAGGGATAAGCGTGGACATGCGTTGTTTCGGCGAGCAGCCGGTTTTGGGCCACTCGGTTGTTGTTGAGTGTTGGCAACGAAGGCCGCTTTCCCTTTACCCTTGGCGTTTTGAGGGTCCTTACTTGAGGAGGAAGGCCCGTGGCCCATATGGTCCATTTGGACCAATTTATCGATCAGAGCCTGGAAGGTTGTTGGTTTGAAGAACGTCATGAACTGTGACACAGTCGTTTGAGGATCAAGGTTCTTGATGAACATGTACACGGCGAGGGATTTTTCGATGCGCTGTTCGCACTTTGACCATAGGTTCCGTCACCGGATCGCATATTGGACCCAGGTTTCTCCTGGCTTTATCCTGGCATTGATTAATGCCATGATCGGGGTGCGCTCGCTTGCGCTAGCGAACCGCTGTGTAAACAGCAGTTTCATCTCTGTGAATGTTCTCACGGAGTCATTTGGGAGCTCCGAGTACCATTCAAAGGCCGTCTCTGACAGGCTGCCAACGAACTGGCGAAGTAACAGTTTATCGTCGCCTCCAGTGTTGCTGCATAGAGCTCTGAATTGCGTGACATGCTGGTGTGGGTTGCATTTCCATTTGTATACATGGAACTTGGGGATCGTATATTCCGGTGGGTACTTGATTTGATTATACCAGCCTGGATACGGTCGTCCAGTTCTGACAATTTGGCTAGCCGCTTCATTAGCTTGATGAGCTCTTATTTGTTGAGCTATATAATTATCAAGAGCAGCCTTGGAGATCGTTTCCACTTTGGCTGTTGATAAAGACGGAAGAGGGTTTGATCTTTCCTCTTTGTCATCCTCGATGATTATCGGCGAATCTTCGGCTGGGGGTTCTGGCTGGATCATCATTCCAACCATACCCTGAAACAAGAGCGCCATCTGCTTCATGTTAGGAACTTGTTTAGCGGATTCTTTGTCTTTTTTTTCAAGCACCCTTCGCAGGAACTCTGTATCGGTCTCCTATTCATAGCACTGTTTGGTATCATTTTCTGGACTTTCTTTTTGTCTGGTAAGTGCAGCTATTTTGGTCAGCATCTCCTGGAGATTTTGTTGTTGCTTCTGAGTTTTGCCAGCGACCGAGTTTGCGGTCGATGACCTACGGAAGCACGGCTTTCTTCTTTCCCGGAAGCCATGTGGACCGTATGTATGATCATGCCCCCAGACTTGGGGCGTTTGGGTCTATCACCTTTGGGATTTATTGCAGGTGGTGGGATTTGTTGGGTTTTGGCAGCGTCCTGGCCATTAATCCGTGGTCAAATGCGGAACAAAATTTTTATAAACCGGCGCTAACGGAACCCTATCCTACGGATCGACCATTAACCCTAGACTAGCAATATGTAAAAAGAGAGCTGAGAATGGTTATACTGAATGGTCTGTGTCCTTCGGTCTTGAACCATCATCCCAAGCTCTTAGAAGCCTCCTTGATCAAGCTTGATCTCCGGTCTCCCTCCATCGAAGATGATCTACCCGAGAGTCTATGAAACGAGCTCTAACTTCATATCCGAGGTAACTAGGGTACCTAGATCGCTACACTAGAATCGTCGAAGAAGTAGAGAGTGATGAAGGATTAATTTGTCTTAAGACACCCTAGGTTTCTCAACACATGAGATTTTTAGGGTGAAAGTAGAAGAAGATGCCATGAGGATGAGAGTTTGAGAGCAACTCTAGTGAGGAAAGAATGGCTAAGCTTTTGTTGTGTTGTGAAAGTTATATAAAAATTGGAGCCACCCAAATAAATATCTCAAGTCTCCAAAAATATATCTTAAGTCAATTAAAAATATCTTAAGTAAATATAAATCTCACAATAAACAAAAGATTAAGCATGCTAGAATAGTAACCATGCATCACTACTAAGCCATGCTACAAAAATGCAATAAACACCTCATCCTCCACCTCAATAACCTTTTAATCCAAAAAGGTTTAAACCATAATGAGGTGTAATCTTCTAAAAGTAATCTTGTAAGAAATTACAAGAATACCCTTCATCCGTATATACATACCCGCATCTTTATTCCGAAGAATACGAATACAATGAGACGAAAACAATCCAACAATATAATACTAGGATCCGGCTTAAACCAAAGTCTACTAGTATTATCCGTCCGAACATCATACGTGTACAAGTACACGTATGTGATCGAACCCTACCGTAAAACCATACGGCCTCTACATCGTTTTGGCCGAAGTAGGGAAATCCTCTGTGTAGGACTCTAAAGACTCGTCAATATGCTGGCAATGGGTTTAACCATAAGCACGTCAGCGGCACTAGCTGTACGTAACGACTACCCAGGTATTGAGCGAAAGGGAAGCCGACGAGCAAACTCATCCTGAAACCCCTACTGAGCCTGAAAGTGACAATATCCGTACAGTCCGGTCCGTTCGTCTATGAGTATTGCAAATCGAGTCTAGGGGGATGGATAAAGTCAGACCTCTAATAATACGACATTTCGTGTCGGTATGAAGCCCATCACCACCTGAGAAACTACCGATCCTAGATCAGTATTTCTTGACTATCTTGGCTAAGGATTTCTGGTGATGACCACCCGTGCACAACGCGAAATCAACCCCCAATACCGGGAGAGACGAATCCCCTAACGATCCGCTTACTGCCTCCATGTGGCTCGGGACTGTACCCAACTAAAACCTGTTTGCACGACTCCTTTGAGCCGTGGTAGGGTAGTAATCAAAGCACAGTAGGAACTCACACGAGAAAAATGACGATCTCAGGTCGATAGACTAACCTGTACACATGTCACCAGGGAACTACTATCTAACAATAGGTATAATACCAACTAGCATGTTCCCGACGAGTCCGTCCGGTGTACTCATAACCCAATGAGCACCTGTATACTATCTTAGGTGAAAAAACTGACACCAATGGCTTGTGAGACCGGCCACCGCCCCTCATCGGGGTCTCGATCAGTAGACACTAGTCTACTGTGGAGTATCGATGCCCAGTATCGAAACTCCCTAGACCAGGGACATTTAAGGATGTGCCTATAGACCACCCAGCTCCCACGTATATCATAACCATCATAATGCTGGTAGTCAAGCAAGAATCCTATGGGCTCTATCAACATATAATAGTGATATGTAATTGTAGGGTGTTTTTCGTCACCCCATTGAGATGGGAATATGCACGCGCTTGTCAGGTGTACTACAGATTCTCCTTGCCTAGGGTAGGCGAGGGTTTATTGATCGTGGAGATCCAAATCTCCGGCAGCTGCGGACTAAGCTGCCATTAATTACCCCTCGCTTTTAGGGAGAAGGAACCTCCGATTGATGGGCAAACTGGTCATGCGAACTCAATGTACAGTGTGCGTGTGTTGTGTTTTGAAAGGGGTTTTTTTATATATCTGGGGCCTCGTAGAGTTTACGGGGGTCCCGCTACCCGGATAGCGGGTTAGGGGTCAAGGGGGCTAGTAACCCCCTTGCGAGTTGCGGGGCAGCGCCCCGTTAGAAATTTTTTCCTAACGGGGGACGTGTTTCTGGTGTGGAGTGCACGGAAAATGAAGGGTGAGGAGCGTCTTAAAAACGCGTGCATGGCACGTGGGCGCTGGGCGCCCACGGGTCACGTACCTGGTGCGTGGGTACTGGCGCTCGCGAGTCACGTACCTAGCACGTGAGCACTTGGCGCCTATAGGTCACGTGCGCAGCACGCGATCGCTGGACGCCAGCGGGTCACGTGCGCTACACGCGACCACTGGGTGTTGAGCGCCCACGGGTCGCGTGAGGCGCATGTGGGCGCTTAGCACCTGCGGGCCACATGCATTGCACACGACCGCAGGGTGATTGTTGGAAACTTTTGCGTGCATGCGCTTTTAAAAGATGAATCAAAGAATATTAACCGCGATCAAGAACGGCGTCGCTTGGTAGCTAGCCGGTTGAGTACGGGTTGGTGCACAGGGATTTTGTGTATTTTCTATTTGTTCTAATGAGTTAATTCCAACTGTGGTAGGATTGATTATCACTAAAACTGAAATGAGTATGATTAGAATTAAAACCTTGCCAGGGTTAGGGTTAGGTTATATTTGGAAATTCAATATTTCTCACCGCTTTCTATGCCCTAATTAAGATCTATTTAGGGGTTAAGGTAATAATTAATAAAGGGGATTAGCACGATCGGGAAAAAACTAGGTTTCTTCCTCTAGGTCCTTGTCCGTCCTTTCTTAACTCTTACCCTAACCTCCATGTAAATCATACACAACCGGTCTTTCAAACTACGGTATCACCACTACCTCTTGGGATAGGGTGCCGTAGTGAGCGGTGTGTGTATGTATACATGGAGTTCTATAAAAATTGTATGATGGGCAAGAAACGGGTGAGAGATTTTCATCTCTCAAACCTTCCCTATTTCTAACCCTAACAAGTGAGGAACTACTCACTCATTAGGGAATTGATAAAAAGAGACATTTTTTTGTTTGTTTTTAATAACCTAATTATCTAATCTACGGCAGATCAATAAAAGTGCTAAACTAGGGCAGATAAATAAAATTAACTAGGGCAGAAAAGAAAATTAACTAGGGCATAGAAAAGAAGGACTTACTTTATGTTTATCCCAATCAGAGCAAAGCTCTGTTTAAATTCCAAGGTGGAAAAAGAAGCAATACTTCTGTTTTTCTCCAATCAGAGCAAACCTCTGCCTAAAAAAATAAAAAAGAAAAAAGAAAAAGAAAAAAAAATTGCGCGCGCTGCGCGACATGTGTCAGCGCAGCGCAACTGCGCGCTGCGTGACACGTGTCTGCACAGCGCACAGTTGCGCTGCGCAGCAGCAAAAAAAAATGCGCGCGCAGCGCAACTGCGCGCTGCGCGACACGTGTCAGCGCAGCGCACAGTTGCGCTGCGCAGCAAAAAATAAAAATTGCGCGCCCAGCGCACCTGCGCGCTGCGCGACACGTGTCAGCGCTGCGCGACACGTGTCGGCGCAGCGCACAGTTGCGTTGCACAGCAAAAAAAAAAATCAGCTGCGCGACACGTGTCAGCACAGCGCGACACGTGTCACGCGCTGGGGCATTTGCACCAAACAGAATTAAAATTTTAAAGAAATCTTTCTGTTCTTGTTAAAATAAGAAGATTTTCTTTTGTAAAACAGAAGCCTTTGAATCAAAGATCCAACGGTGGGGAAAATTCCCCAAATCACTCAGAGAAAGATCTCTTTAACAAATTCAACAAACTTATGTGCACTATAAAAAGGACCCTAGACCTCAATTCAAAGGCATCAACATTTTCTTGAAAAATCAAGAGCTTTAAACAGAGAGAACTCCGAGAAAAAATTCAAGAAAAAGGTAAAACCTTGATAAGAGAGAAGAAATTTCTTCTAATAGATCATTGATCTAAAAACAAGATCAATGATCTTCACATAATAAACAGTGCTTTGCACTTCTTATGAACCACTGGTTCTTTAAAACAGAAATAAATAAAAATAAATAAAAAATAGTGCTTTGCACTTTTATGAACCTTTGGTTCTTTAAAAAAAGAAAAACAAGAAAAAACTTGTATTTTCTTATATCTAAATCAAATAGTGCTTTGCACATGTTTTATGAACCATCGGTTCTTGAACCTAAAAAGTTCTTAAATTAATAGTGCTTTGCACTTTCATGAACCTTTGGTTCTCTGAGATAAGAAAAACAAGAAAAAACTTGTTTTTTTTCTTAGATCTAAATCAAATAGTGCTTTGCACTTTTTTTATGAACCATCGGTTCTTGAATCTAAAAGATTCTCAAATTAATAGTGCTTTGCACTTATAAATCTGCACTGTTGCGCTCTTGAATTGGCGCAACCCACCAGAGCGCGCCACGTGTCAGCAGCGCGAGCGCAGCGTACTAGCGCAGCGCACTGCGCTGCTTGACACGTGTCATCATCATAAGCGCTTGCGCTCTTTGATTGGCGCAAAGCGCCTGAAAATGCAATGCATTTTCTCTGTTAAAAGGGCCCGGCCCAAGTCAAAATAACCTAACAGGCTAAAATAAATTGCAAGGCAATAAATGGGCAGAGCCCAAATAAATTGATGCTTTGCATCCTTTATACAAGGGCAGAGCCCAAATAAAATTGATGCCTTGCATCATTCCTAAAAGAACAGAGCCCAAAACAAATTGATGCTCTGCATCTTTTCTGGGCAAAGCCTAAATAAAAATAAAAAAAAGAAATGCAATGCAAAAGCAAATAAAATGTTGAACATTTTCAATTGGACTTAGCCAAATTTTGGCCGTAAGTCCTTAAATTAAATTGACTGAGCACGACTGCTCTTTTAAATTAATTTATATCCGGTTCGAGGGTACATCTCCGAGCTCCTCTGACACTTATTGTTGTAATCCTTCAACGACGTCAGAGAGGTGACGGGTCCCGACGACCACATACGTCAATATGGACTGCGGGGTCCTTAAACTCGTGGACCGAAACGTCCTTAAACTAATATCGGACCGAGACGTCCTTAAACTAATATCGGAACGAAATGTCCCTAAACTAATAATGGACCACCACGTCCCTAAACTGGCGATGGACCACCACGTCCCTAAACTGGAACCATAGAGCCAATTGCTCTTCTGTCGGATCTAAACGATCCTGTTCAAGTCGATCTTAGTCCGAAACAGGACTAACGTATCCTTGACGAACGTTTAAGTTGATCTTAGTCGCAACGCGACTAATGCATCCTTAAACTAAAAACACCAAACCCAAATCTAAGTAAATACGGATTTGGACTATTCCACGTCCTACGGGCGACGGTATTATTCAGTATCCGTATACAATCCACGGGCAACCACAAACAAAACAAACACACACGACACGAAGTGAAATTCTGGAGAAGGAGAAAGTTGTTACCGCGATGCGGTAGCGTAATTAACCGCAGGGGCTTGCGCCTGCAGGAAAGAGCGTCCCCACAATCAAAAACCCCTCAAGCGAGGGGGAATCTGACAAAGTCTGCTACATCGGCCACATCCGTCTAAACCTCCGATACACGGTGCCATAAATCAACTTGGCATCTTCGGAGAGGTAGACGGATAAAACCAAATAGCATCTGCCCCAAATCTCAGTGCCAGGACTTCGCAGTCGTGTGCGCCGCCATTCGGAGGGGAACAGATTCTGGCACGCCCGGTGGGACCTCTTCCTCTTTCTACTCCACACTTCGTGTGTCGTGTTCGCGAACAAATCGCGGTTTGCTGTGATTGCCTATGGATTCAAGGTACTAAGATTTGGTGTCTTGCTTTATGCAGAAAACAGAAAATCGATGGCTTCGAACTGCACCGCCCGCAGCGATAACTCTCGCTCCGTCATTGCTGGAGGAGTAACTTATGGGCCCCAAGTGGCCTCCCTTTTCAAAATGCCGGTGGAGCAGGTGGCTCAAGCCACCACTGGACTATTTTTTGGGACCATGCTCCCATCAATGAGCTTCAACGCACCAAAGAAATCGGTCTTCGATTGACTTATCACTGTCGCGACTCCTCTCAACGGGTCGTCCAACTCCACTGCTTCAGTTTTTAACGGACTAGGCCAGAGCTCTAACAGGCTCATGAAGAAGCCCGCCATACCAGAAGGCGTTATCCCGAAGCGAATAGCCATTCTAACTCCCGTTCCTGGCAAAATCACCATGGTTGCTTCCCATGTTCAGAAATCCGCTTCTGACAAGTTGGCCGTCCCCGTTCAACGGACGTCGATCTTTAAAAAGCTGGTACCAGTATATTCTGACCAATACAGGGGGCTTGAGGAGATCACCCTTATAGTGGAAACAACCCCATCAGTACGACATGCCCGACGTCGCCACTGGCGTCGAGTAAGGAAGGCTGGGGGCAACTCCCCCTCTGGGATAACTCCGTCAGCTCCGATGGTGAGGATCGATGCTGCTGTTCCAACCAAGAACAGCTTTGAACTGCTCAACAAGGTGCGCAGAAACTCTCCTACTGCGATGTTGAAACGAACTCCTTCACCTGTGGAGAATACTCCAGAGAAGAAGTTAGAGCAGCTCCCTCAACGGCTTTCCTCTAAAATTTACAAAGTCTGGCGACAGGTCCAAGAGTTGGTGATCGATCAAGACTGCCTCCGACGACAGAAAAAGATGAAGGTTCGGCAGGGGAAGGATTACTCTGTCAAACCACAAAAAGCAAAAGCTACTTGGGTGCCCACTACAACGGCTCCCTTAACAACAATCACTCAAAAAAGGAGGCCACAAAAAGCCCCTGTGAACATGGAGAAGCATAAAAGCGCCGAACACAAACACCCCAAGTCTGGGGGCATGGTGGTGCACACCGTTTATATGGCTTCTGGAAAGGAGGAAAGCCACACTTCTACGGGCCACCGACCGCTCACCCGATCCGTGATGAAAGCCCAGGAGCAACAACAAAAGCTTCAGGAAATGATGACTACAATGGCTGCACTCACTGAGCCAAAAGAAAGCTCTGAAACGTCTTCGGATGAGCGTCAAGAACAAGAAACCGACGCTGACTTTTTACGCAGAGTCCTCGAAAAGAGGGACAAAGAAGCTGCAGAGCAAGCGGCTAATATAAAACAGATGGCGCTCCTCTTCCAAGATATGGTAGGGATGATGTTACAGCCGGAACCTCCTACTGAAGATCCTCCGATCGTCCTTGAAGATGACAGGGGAGAAGCGTCAAATCCTCCGCCGGCTCTATCAACAGCCAAAGATGAGGCAATCTACAAAGCTGACCTGGACGAATATATAGCTCAGCAGATCCGGGTTCATCAGGCGAATGAAGCAACTAGGCAAATTGTTAGAACTGGACGACCGTATCCGAGCTGGTATGACCAAATCAGTTACCTGCCAGGATATACGATCCCTAAATTCCACGTATATAAAGGGACAGGGAATCCGCATCAGCATGTCGCTCAATTCAGGGCCTTATGCGGCAATACTGGAGGCGATGATAAATTGTTGCTACGTCAATTCGTCGGCAGCTTAGCAGAAACAGCCTTTGAATAGTATTCGGAGCTACCTAACGACTCTGTCAAAACATTTGCGGAGATGGAGCTGCTGTTTAAACAAAGATTCGCAAGTGCTAGTGAACGCACCCCGATAACAGCACTGATAAATGCCAGGATAAGGCCAAGCGAAACGTGGGTCCAATACGCAAGACGATGGCGGAACCTATAGTCGAAATGCGAACAACGCATAGAAGAGGCACCTGCGGTAGGCATGTTTGTGGGCACTCTCGATCCGCAGGCGACCATCTCACAATTCATGATGTTCTTCAGGCCGACCACCTTCCAGGCCTTGATTGACAAATTAGCCCAAATGGACCAGATGGGCCATAGACCGTCTCCTCCAAAATCAGATTCCCGAGATGAGAAAGGAAAAGGGAAAGCGATCATCGTCGCCAATGCTCAACAACAGTCGAGCAACTCAAAGCCGTTCGTTCGCCAAAACAACGTGCGTCCATGCCCATCCCTTGAAGAGAGGCTAGGACGTCCTTACTCGTTTCCTCAGAATAAAACAAGAAGACTGTTTGAGCTGGCAGTGCGTAACAGACTCATCAATCTGTCGAGTCCAAAGCGTCTGTCGCAGCCAGGCGATCTTAATAATCCCAATTATTGCCCTTACCACCAAACGGTAAGTCACCCGATTGAGGATTGTTTCGTCTTTAAGGGATGGATCGAGGATCAATACCTGCAAAGCAAGTTTGCGCTGTCTGAAAGCTGGAAGGTAAACCCACCACAGCCGCACTCTCCAAAGAAGACGGACACGCCGGGGGCAGCTTGTTCTTTAGTTAAGGATGAAAACAATGGAGAAAACTCATCGGATGAATCCGAAGACTACGTAGCGACTTGTCATATGATTTCTCATTCACTGACGGATGATAAAGAGGCTCCTTGCGCTGAGAAACCAATGGCGAATCCTGAGCCGGAGATTCTACAGCCATCAGACGAGTTGATCGATGTCTTCCTAAGTGAAATTCGTCTGAAAGCAAAAGCCAATCAAGAGCGTGAAATGGCCATACTAGAAAGAACCAAGGTATTCCCATCAAATCAAAATCCATACACTGCGGGTAAAAACAAATTCAAGACGAGGAAACGGTTCGCCAAAGCTCTGTCAGTAGGAATGAAGCTACCGCCCTCTGAAGAAAATACTCTCGCTGAGGCAGAGATGCACCCTAACTTCTGTTTATATCATCAGAAGATCATACATCCTACCGAAGACTGCGAATCCTTTAACTGCTGGTGGCAAGGTATGTCGCTCAAAAGCAACACTTCGACGGGACAAAGTGTGAAGCTTGTGGACATCGGAAAAATGCGATATATGAGCGCAAAAGAGTCGCCGACGATTGCCATATAGCCGACTCTAAGGTATCGCAAATTATCACCTTTGGAAGAAACTCTGACGAAGAAGCTATCCCCAACTTTTCCCTCGGGGAATCTATTTCGAAAATAAAGGAATTGAGAAGCTGCGAGAACGTTCAGCCATGTAATCGCACGCTATTCAAAAAAAATCTCGGCCCCATAAACAAGGGACCGAGCAAAAAGAATAAAGGAAAAGGAAAAAAGGCCCTCGTCGCCAGCGCTCAACAACAATCAGGTGACCCTAGACAGGTTGCTTGCCAAAGTAACAAGCGGCAACCCCTCCAGGAAAAGTTGAAACGTCCTTACTCGTTTCCGCAAGATAAAACAAGGGAACTGTTCGAGCTGGCAGTGTGCGACAGACTCATTAATCTGCCGGATCCAAAACGTCCGTTGCGGCCAGGCGATATTAATAATCCTAATTATTGCCCTTACCACCAAACAGTAGGTCACCTGATCGAAGACTGCTACGTCTTCAAAAACTGGGTTGAAGACCAATACCAACATGGCAAGTTTGCGCTGTCTGAGAACTGGAAGGTAAGTCCGCCACAACCGCACGCTCCGAAAAAGATGGATACGCCGGGGGCATCATGTTCATTCATGGAGAAGGACTCATAGACCGAAAAGTCAATAAACTAGATATTCGCCTCAAATACGGCGACGGCGGACCGAAATGTCCTTAAACTAATGATGGACCGCAATGTCCTAAAACTTGCAAATGACCGAAATATCTTTAAACTACTACCGCAGCATTCTTAGGCCGACGAGATAAAAAAAATATAGAATATATATATATATATATATATATATATATAAGAAATAAAAAAAAGTAAAAAATGGTATGTCCATAAGCAAAACGGGCACGGATGAAAACCCGAAAGGGCTCCGTGAGTAAAAACAACAGGACTACAGGCGAGTGTTCGTGAAAATCCGAAAGGGCGCGACCTCGTAAATAAAAAAAAACGGTACGTACACAAGCAAAATGGGCACGGATGAAAACCCAAAAAGGCTCCGTGAGTAAAAACAGCAGGGCTACCGGCGAGTGTTCATGAAAACCCGAAAGGGCGCGACCTCGTTTAAAAAAAAAAGAGGAATAAAATAAAAAATAAAAAGAACGATATGTCCATAAGCAAAGTGGGCACGGATGAAAACCCGAAAGGGCTCCGTGAGTAAAAACAGCAGGGCTACCGGCGAGTGTTTGTGAAAACCCGAAAGGGCGCAACCTCGTTAAAAGACACTTATAGGGCCTTCTCGACCTTATAAGGAGAAACCACCCGCGTAAGATCCTTACGACTCATAAGGGAGCAACACACTTAGGGATCCTCACGATTCCTAAGGAGAAATTACGCTTACGAGATCCTCACGACTCGTAAGGAGAACTCTCTTATGGGACTCTCACGGCTCATAAGATTTGAAAGTCTTAAGTTACAGAAACCTTAACCTGTTCTTAAGCAACCCCCATAACCTTCGATATTGCCCTACAAGTGGCTCATATTGACCCTTGTATACAATCCATGGGTACGAATAAATATTTCCCCAACAAAGTCCCATCCGTGACTAGGGATATGCTTGTACAACAAACAACACTTGTAAGTCTTGTCGACTTATAAGGAGAAAACCCTTTTGTAAGATCCTTACGACTTACAAGAGAACATGCACTTAGGAATCCTCACGATTCCTAAGGAGAAAACACACCTACAAGACCCTCACGACTTGTAGGGAGAAATACCTTTGTGAGACCCTTATGGCTCGTGAAGTCAAAAGCCTTAGTCGACAGGACCCTTAACCCTGTTTACTAAGCCACCTTTGTTCAACATCGACAGAGGCAAATGATGATTCGCTCCTAGCAATATCCCAGTTGCAGCGATGCTGATGCCTAAACCGGTATCAAATTCCAAGTCCTTTCAAGGCAAATGATGATTCGCTCCTGGCAATATTCCAGTCGCAGCGATACTGATGCCAAGATTGGTATCAGACCCCAAATTCCCTACTCGCAAAAAAAAAATCAGCGAGCCCAAAAAAAAATGCATATGAAATAGCCGAAATGATGGGGCAACTTGCAAAAAAAATCAGCAAGTAAAAATGTATGCATACAAAACAGCCGAAATGATTGGGCAACTCGCAATAAAAAGAAGCGAGTAAAAACATAATAAACAGCCGAAATGATTGGGCAACTCGCAATAAAAAGTAGCGAGTAAAAATAAAGTAAATAGCCGAAATGATTGGGCACCGCGAAAAATAGCCGAAATGATTGGGCAATCGCGATTTTCGCGATATAAAAAGCTGAAATGATAAAGCATCGCGGAAAGAATTAAAAAAAATGAAAGAATGAAACTTTTTGCCCTACAGGTGAAATTACATCGATCCCTGTATACAATCCAGGGGCACAGATAAAGAGGGAACCATACCTTTCCAACAGGCTCCATCAGAAAGCGAAGCCAAATCTCGACGGTTCATAGACAACCTAGAGACAATCTCGACATTTGTCGCAATATTACAGACACGATGTCAACAAATGAAGCAAACGAAGATCCCGAGCTTCAGGGTCTCGACGTCAACATCGACAACTTAGAGATCACCAACGGCGTTTCTCCTCACTCCAACTAGATACAGACATGACGTCAACAACCGACCTCAGAATCGCAACAAAACGGAACCATGGCAAAGTCTCTAGTTCCAAATCTCAATGGCCACATCTACAACCTGGAGACCAACAACGGTGTGCCTCCTCATTCCAGCAAGACACAGATATTACACCATCAAGCGGAGCGATGGCAAAATCCCAGCTTTACCTCAGCATTCGTCTCGATACAGTAGACGTAATGTCAACAGCAGCGTTCCTCCGCAGTCCGGCTGGAGGCAGATGCAACGTCAGCAAAAGACCTCACGGTCGAAACAAAGCGGAGTAACGGCAAAATCCCAACTCCACCTTAGCATTCGTCTCGTTACAGCAGACGCAATGTCAACAACGGCGTTCCTTCGCAGCCCAGCAGGGTGTACATGCAAAGTTAACAAAAGACCCCATGGTCGAAACAAAGCGGAGTGATGGCAAAATCCCAGCTCCACCTCAGCATTCGTCTCAATACACCAGACGCAGTGTGAGCAAATGAAGCGAAGGCCAAATTCCCAGCTTCAAGATCTTAACGGCAAGTCATATAAGGCCTGAAAGACCACCGGAGATCATCTCACATAAAGTGGTCACCTCCTCGACGTTCGTCTCGATACAGCAGACAAAATGTCAACCCTAGCATTCTTCTTCCAGCAGGGATTCAGACATGACAAAGCAAACGAAGCGAAGGACACATTCCTAGCTTCAACGTCTTTACGGTAACTCACATAAAACCGGAAAGACAATCGGAGATCATCTCGCACCAGCACAGAGTGGTCACCACCTTTACGTTCGTATCGATACAGCAGACGAAATGTCAACCCTAGCATTCTTCCTCCAACAGGGTTTCAGACGTGACAAAGCAAACGAAGCGAAGGCCACATTCCTAGCTTCAACGTCTTTACGGTAACTCACATAAAACTGAAAAGACAATCGGAGATCATCTCGCACCAGCACAGAGTGGTCACCACCTTGACGTTCGTCTCGATACAGCAGACGAAACGTCAACCCCAGCGTTCTTCCTCCAACAGGATTTGGACACACCAAAGAAAACGAAGCGAAGGCCACATTCCTAGCTTCGACGTCTTGACGGTAACTCATATAAAACCGGAAAGACAATCGGAGATCATCTCGCACCAGCACAGAATGGTCACCACCTCGACATCCGTCTCGATACAGCAGATGAGATGTCACCCCAATGTTCGTCTCGACACAGCATACGCAACGTCATTAAACGAATGGAGCCACGGCAAAATCCCTAGTTCCAAACCTCGACGGTTCACCAGCAACCTAGAGACAACCTCGACGTCCGTCTTGATACAGTAGACAAGATGTCACCCCAATGTTCGTCTCGACACAGCAGGCGCAACGTCATTAAACGAATGGAGCCACGGCAAAATCCCTAGTTCCAAACCTCGGCGGTTCACCAGCAACCTAGAGACAACCTCGACATCCGTCTCGATACAGCAGACGAGATGTCACCCTAACGTTCGTCTCGACACAGCAGACGCAACGTCATTAAACAAACGGAGCCACGGCAAAATCCCTAGTTCCCACCGCAACATTCGTCTCGATACAGCAGACGCAATGCCAGCAAACGAAGCAAAGGCCAAATTCCTAGCTTCAGGGTCTTGATGGCAACTTATATAAAGCCCGAAAGACTATCGGAGATCATCCCCACACCAGCGCGGAGTGGTTATGACTCATCGGGGCTCACCAAAATAAGCCTAACCTCAAGTAAAAAGCGACATGGCAAATTCCTAACGCTTGCTCTTCCGACGGTCAAACTGCCAAGGAGGATTGCTTGAAGACGTCTTGTCCAGCCCCCGAAGGGAGCAGAGACACGGCAGTCGCAGGGCTACTCGAACAGCACGATTGCCTATCGAGGACTATATCAGCTTATGCGACGGTACGATGGCCAAAACCCTAAGTACCACCAACCTTAACGGGCTTCTGTCGTAAAGAGCAGAGGTTAAATGCGACGTTAAGATGTTCTTGCGAGAAACGTTCGATTCGTCTCGACTTGTGAAAAATTGTCGAGGCGGCTCGACTCGTGAGATAAAGCCTTAGGCAGTGGGCATAAAAGAAGCCTGTTTCCTAAGCATTGGGACCCTGCAAGTTGGCCTAAAACGGTCTCTTGCATACCATCCACGGGTCTCACTCTCCAACGTCGAACTTCGATAAGGAGGGAAACAACCGCTTACAAGTCCTCTCGACTCGTAAGAGGGAAAAATTCTCTTGTAGGATCCTTACGACGTACAAGAGAAAACCACACTTAGGAATCCTCACGATTCCTAAGGAGAAAAACCCACCTACGAGATCTTTTCGATCCGTAGGGAGAAAAGTCTCTATGAGACCCTCACGGCTCATAGAGTTGAAAAGTCTTAGGCAGCAGATCTGAACCTGCGGCCTAAGCCCTCGCTATCTCGTGAAGAAATCAAGAAGCTTACTCTATTACCTGCTAATTGTGACGACATGCTGAGAAAGAGGAAAAGCAACAGAAAGAGCTGATGGTCCGATTTACATTTGATCAAGCGTTCAAGACACATTCATTCATGCATGGGCAAAAAGACTCAGGACAGAAGATATATAATAAAGACAAGCTGGGATAAAAAAAAATTCCATTAATATTGCCCGAAGTTCTTACAGTCATAAAAACAATAAACGAAACTTACAATGGAATAACCTCAGATCCAGGGCATGAATTAAGGAATTCAAAAGTGACCCTATCTATGACTTTCCAAGCCTCGCGGACCATCCGTGCTTCCTTTCGTGAGCACAAGCGTCAGGGTCCCTCCCGATGTCTACCACCCTCCGATAAGCAGCGAGTATGGCAGACTGTTGAAAGATCTCATGCAAGAGGTCAATAAGACTGTCTCGCCGTCTCTTTGAGATAAAGTTTAATAGGTACACAGAGTGCACCTTGTCCTCAGCGGCATCCAACGCCCTAAGCGGCACGCCGGAACAGAATAGGGGAAGCGCTTCCCAGATAGCTCCCACGATAAGTTTAAGAAGAGAGGAACGTCGGGGAAGCAGTGGACCATTGTATGCGTCGAAGCGACTCATTATTTCAACACACTCCTCGTTTGTGAACTCCCGATTTTGAGAGCGGCCAAGTCGGCTGATGTCCTCATGAGAGATGATCTCGTTAAGAGCATGCATGTGGGCGTTCATTGTTCCTGTGAAAGAGGATCAACAGAATTATCGGGAAGACTGATTAAGCAAAACGATATAATGCACTGAGGAATAAAATGCCATCTTTAAGTTCCAAGATCCATGAAGAATTCTTAAGAGTTCTTCTATATGATTTAGGAGGAGCAAAGCTCCATTAATGAATTAAGAAAATCCAAGGAAAATCTTTCAGAGAGCAGAGCTCTATGGAACCCTAATAGGGTCCCTTTTAGTTCTCTTTATATCCCTTTAAGACCAGTAGAGCAAAACTCTGCTAAGTGAAACCCTAAATAGGTTTCCTTTAGATCAGGGATCTATTGAGAGCGAAGCTCTATCAATGAAAATTAATTTAATTTAATTTAATCCAAATTAAAATTTTCACCTAAAAGTTTTAAGAGTTAAACTCTTAAAGGTCTTGAAAATAAAGAGCAGGGTTCTTAGTTCTGAAAGTAAAATTTTAGAAATGAGAATCATCTAAGGGACCAAAGGTCTTATTTATAGGCATCAAGTGCCCTTTCAGCTTCCAAGAGATGGCTCGACGGTTCGGAGTCTGCCACCGCTGCGCTCACGTTAGGAGGCCACGTAAGCGCAACGGTGGGGAGGCATTTGTTTATTCCAATTAGAGCAAAGCTCTATTTAAATTCCAAGGTGGAAAAAGAAGCAATGCTTCTGTTTTTCTCCAATCAGAGCAAACCTCTGCCTAAAAAAATAAAAAAGAAAAAAAAAAAAATAATTGCGCGCGCTGCGCGACACGTGTCAGCGCAGCGCAACCGCGCGCTGCGCGACACGTGTCTGCGCAGCGCCCCGTTGCGCCGCGCAGCAGCAAAAAAAAAAATGCGCGCGCAGCGCAACTGCGCGCTGCGCGACACGTGTCGGCGCAGCGCACAGTTGCGCTGCGCAGCAAAAAAAATAAATAAAAAAATAAAAAATAAAAATTGCGCGACACGTATCACGCGCTGGGGCATTTGCACCAAACATAATTAAAATTTTAAAGAAATCTTTCTGTTCTTGTTAAAATAAGAAAATTTTCTTCTGTAAAACAGAAGCCTTTGGATCAAAAATCCAACGGTGGGGAAAATTCCCCAAATCACTCAGAGAAAGATCTCTTTAACAAATTCAACAAACTTATGGGCACTATAAAAAGGACCCTAGGTCTCAATTCAAAGGCATCAACATATTCTTGAAAAATCAAGAGCTTTAAACAGAGAGAACTCCGAGAAAAATTTTAAGAAAAAGGTAAAAACCTTGATAAGAGAGAAAAAATTTCTTCTAATAGATCATTGATCTAAAAACAAGATCAATGATCTTCACATAATAAACAGTGCTTTGCACTTCTTATGAACCACTGGTTCTTTAAAACAGAAAAAAATAAAAATAAATAAAAAATAGTGCTTTGCACTTTTATGAACCTTTGGTTCTTTAAGAGAAGAAAAACAAGAAAAAACTTGTTTTTTCTTATATCTAAATCAAATAGTGCTTTGCACTTTTTTATGAACCATCGGTTCTTGAACCTAAAAAGTTCTTAAATTAATAGTGCTTTGCACTTTCATGAACCTTTGGTTCTCTGAGATAAAAAAACAAGAAAAAACTTGTTTTTTTTAGATCTAAATCAAATAGTGCTTTGCACTTCTTTTATGAACCATCGGTTCTTGAATCTAAAAGATTATCAAATTAATAGTGCTTTGCACTTATAAATCTGCACTGTTGCGCTCTTGAATTGGCGCAACCCATCAGAGCGCGCCACGTGTCAGCAGCGCGAGCGCAGCGCACTAGCGCAGCGCACTGCGCTGCTTGACACATGTCATCATCATAAGCGCTTGCGCTTTTTGATTGGCGCAAAGCGCCTGAAAATGCAATGCATTTTCTCTGTTAAAAGGGCCTGACCCAAGTCAAAATAACATAACAGGCTAAAATAAATTGCAAGGTAATAAATGGGCAGAGCCCAAATAAATTGATGCTTTGCATCCTTTATACAAGGGCAGAGCCCAAATAAAATTGATGCCTTGCATCATTCCTAAAAGAACAGAGCCCAAAACAAATTGAAACTCTGCATCTTTTTTGGGCAAAACCTAAATAAAAATAAAAAAAAAGAAATGCAATGCAAAAGCAAATAAAATGTTGAACATTTTCAATTGGACTTAGCCCAATTTTGGCTGTAAGTCCTTAAATTAAATTGACTGAGCACGTCTGCTCTTTTAAATTAATTTATATCCGGTTAGAGAGTACATCTCCGAGCTCCTTTGACACTTATCGTTGTAATCCTTCAACGACGTCAGAGAGGTGACGGGTCCCGACGACCACATACGTCTATATGGACTGCGGGGTCCTTAAACTCGTGGACCGAAACGTCCTTAAACTAATATCGGACCGAGACGTCCTTAAACTAATATCAGAACGAAATGTCCCTAAACTAATAATGGACCACCACGTCCCTAAACTGGCGATGGACCACCACGTCCCTAAACTGGAACCATAGAGCCAATTGCTCTTCTGTCGGATCTAAACGATCCTGTTCAAGTCGATCTTAGTCCGAAATAAGACTAACGTATCCTTGACGAACGTTTAAGTTGATCTTAGCCGCAACGCGACTAATGCATCCTTAAACTAAAAACACCAAACCCAAATCTAAGTAAATACGGATTTGGACTAATCCACGTCCTACGGGCGACGGTATTATTCAGTCTCCGTATACAATCCACGGGCAACCACAAACAAAACAAACACACACGACACGAAGTGAAATTCTGGAGAAGGAGAAAGTTGTTACCGCGATTAGGTAGCGTAATTAACTGCAGGGGCTTGCGCCTACAGGGAAGAGCGTCCCTACAATCAAAAACCCCTCAAGCGAGGGGGAATCTGACAAAGTCTGCTACATCGGCCGCATCCGTCTAAACCTCCGATATACGGTGCCATAAATCAACTTGGCATTTTCGGAGAGGTAGACGGATAAAACCAAATAGCATCTGCCCCGAATCTCAGTGCCAGGACTTCGCAGTCGTGTGCGCCGCCATTCGGAGGGGAACACTTTATTTGATGCACTCTTCAAACAGTTACAACGAATAAAATTCTGAATTTGATAAACAAAAGGAGGCATGCTCCAAAAAGAGCTTTTAGGGTTCCTATTTATAGATTATAGAAACCCTAGGGTTTACATCTAATCCCTATCTATATTTACAAGACTATCCTGAGAAGCCTAATCAACGCACCGCCGCCGCCGACAAATTTGCACCGACACGTGTACTGTATGGCCGTGGATCCACGGCCATACTGGAGGCTCTTTGGCTGAATTCTTCTGGTGTTCTTTCTGTAACTTTTTACTTGGTTTTTCTTCACTTGGTTCTTTAGAATGTCTTCTAGTCTCTTCCAGATTTCCACAGTGCATAAAGTCGTGGAGTTTTACCGTTTGCTTCATGTTGAAGTCTTGAATCTTGTGCTACTTTTGTGCAATCGAACTGTTTGCTGATCTTCGTTTCTTTCTCAAACTGTAGGCGGCATGATAAAAATTCTTCTGTTTGTTGGTCGTAGTTTCACTTTTGTAGCGTCTTTTCATCATTTTTACTGTTTTGTTCCGAGAACCTGTAACCTGCAACTATGTAGTAGATATGGATCAAAAGCACCTGTTTATTTGTAAAATGGATAAGAATGGGGAATATAATAATGCAAAATTATGATATGAATAAATACCCCCAAACTTATCTTTTGCTCGTCCTCGAGCAAAACTAGTTTATTCTCAAAAAAGACCTAACCTCACTTTCGCAGGGAAACGCGATTGCACTGAGCCCGTGCAACAAGCCGTTAAACCTCTAGGTGTTCCTAGTAGGAGGAGTGTTGTCTCCTGAAGGTTTTCAGCGGATACTGCCCACAAAATCCTATCAATTTGGTCTATTGATTTTTATTCTCCAATTCGGTTTTCTAACAAGAAATTCTATTATCTTCAACTCAGAAATTATCCATCCATATTTTTCATGCTTCCTTATCATCTAACTTAAGATTGTATATGTTCTGTAAGCTTTTAGCATCTTTTGAGTTTTTCTTTTAAGGTTCCATCTCAACTTAGGAATTTTTATCATCTCTACTAAAGATATAAGTCCTATTTTTCATTCCTATCTCTCATCCAAACCCCAATCATATACCCCTACGTGTGTGTATATATCACCCTTACACTTGGAAATTAAAATCAAGCTATTATACTTTTGTCCATCATCCAAAGTACTTTTAGTTGGTGAATTTTTAGATGAAATTGCTCACACATTCTTCATGCGACCGTTAATACTTCTTGAGGTACCAACGACCGATTACAAAATGTGTTTGCACATTAAGGCGTAATTTCTCGTCTTATAATACCTAAGGCTTTAGCAGTGACTCCCAAACCAGTTGGTCTAAGGCACTAGGTGATAAAGCACTCTCGCTATATATATTTTTTATTTTACGCAGCCTTAAGTAATTACAAAACCAGTGTTCATTTTTTTTTTCTTTATTCACACTTGTATTTTAATTTTCATACTAAGGATTTTAGACAAGAGCATTTCAAGGCCTCCTCTACTATTCCAAGTTTCAAGGTTCGTGTTTGTGCAATTTGTAGGGTATATATTTTCAGAATTTAGACTTAAGCTTAGGAATTATTTTTCATACTTATACTTTAATAAAAATATCAATACTCTTCCTTTATTTTGACTTAGCCCAAAAAGTGAACTCAAAATTTGCCTATTTCTAAGTAAACTACAAAGACATATATTTTTCTACCGTTAAATTTTAAGAAAGGTTATTTTTAGGGTTTTTAATTTACTGAGTCTAGGATTTAGTTTTTCCTAGCTAGTTAACCGTCTTGTCAAACCCAAGTCAATTATGGCCAAATTTTAATTTTTTTTTATTTTTATAATTTTTCAAATTTTTCAGTTTTTTTATTTGACTTTTATATTTTTATATTTTTTTTATTTTCAATTTTTATGATTTTTTTATAAATATGCAATGCAGAATTTAAACATGCAAAAGAAAAAGAAAAATATATACAAACATTTAAAAACAATATGCAATGCAAATGATAACTATTTACAACCACCAACTCCTCCAAATTTACCAAAAGCAGTGTCCTCACTACTCGGCCCCACGTCGTGCCCTCGAGCGTGAACGGGAACGCTCCTCCCTACCCAGAAGGGTTCGGATCCCCTGCTCTACTTGAGTCAACCGCCGATCATGCTCCCTCGCTATCCCCCTCAACTCGTCAATGCCCCTAACAGCTCTTCGCATCAAATTTGCATGTTCTAAAGGGGTAAGTTCTCCCTCGCTCGCGGTCGAGCTGGAGCTAGGTATGCAGGCGGGTACGCGTTCCGCCGGTTCAGTTGTTGACCACACATCCGTCAATCGTGTATAGGACGTAGAAACGCCCTCAATGAGAGACCTGGCGGGCATGCCTCCAAGCATGTAAAATTCGAACTCCTCCACGGGAAGGAAATAGCGACACAGTTGTGTCACAAGCATGGGGCAAGGATAGTTTATGGCTCTTTTGCCCACACCAATTGAGTTCAATAAAACCGTGCACATGTCGAAACGAAGGTTTCTTGTCATGAGTGTGTGCACGATATGCAATGAGGGTGTAAAAAATGTGGTGTTGTGGGAACTACCAAAAATATTGTTTTGTGCCCACCGGCATACAGTTAAAACATTGGCGAAAAGGGTTCTTGCTTGGATCCCCTTTCGCGGTTCCCTTGAGCAATCATTGCCCATTAAGGCATGTAATCCTCAAACTATAATGGTTGATCATGAGCTGGTATCCTAGGGATTAATGTGACTTCATGTATGAAGTCTCTATCAATGATAATCTCCCTATCACCACACTGCAATTTTATAAAGCCAAATTGGGCGAGACACCCATCTTCCATGCACTCGTAAAAATGAGTGACTAATTCCGGAAGGGCATAGGTGTTTGGGTGATTATATATCAAAAAGTTCCAGCCCCTACGTGCTATCTCATTCGCAAAATAACTTTCATACACCGCGTATGAAAAAATTTGTGAAAAGTCACGCTCTAGTTGCATATTGGGTGCCATCAGGTAAGTTACAGATCAATAAAATTAAAAACAGAGATGGGTTTTAGAGATCGAACCTCTCCTGAAAAATTCAGAGGGTGAAGACACTGTGTGGCGGCGGAAGGGCGGAGGAATGCTGGTTCCTGCGGCGGATGCGCGGCGGCACAGAGGGATCTCCTTACAGAATCGAGCGCAGAAATTGCAGCGGTGGCGGCTAGGTTTTTTAGAAGATGAAAATTAAGGTTTGTGATCAGAGAGAGGGTCGGGGTCTATATATATAGGGGGAAGTGTTGGCTATTTGCAAATAAACCCCTCTAAAAAGAGGAAATTATCTGCAAATAAATTTTTTATTTAATCTGGAAATTTACAAAAATACCCAAATTTTTTTTCAAATTTTTTTATGTTATTTTGTATTTATAAAATTACAAATGATACATACCCCCAAAGTTGTTTGAAACAATGTTTTGGCTAGATGATCGTAAATTTGGGGGTAAATGGTGGATGATCAGTCAGTATAAATCGGCTCATGCAAAAACACGAGCTCCTCCGACGGGTCCGCTATGAGGAACGACTTAAGTCGATGTCCGTTTACTTTAAATAAAGTACCATCCTCCCGTTTTTCTATATCTACCGCACCGTGCGGATATACGGTGCGTACCAAAAACGGCCCTTTCCATCTAGATTTGATCTTGCAGGGATGGAAGTGTAACCGAGTGTCATAAAGCAATACCTGTTGACCATGCTTGAAAGTTTTGCGCATAAGGTGTTTGTCAAAGAACACCTTCATTCGGTTTTTAACCATTACCGCGTTCTCATAAGCCTCATCCCGCAGCTTATCCAGTTCATTCAATTGCAGCTTTCTATTGCTGCCCGCATCTCCCATGGATAAGTTCAACTCTTTAATTGCCCAAAATGCCTTGTGCTCAATTTCAACAGGAAGGTGGCAAGCCTTCCCATAAACAAGCCGGTATGGTGACATGCCAAGATCGGTTTTGTAGGCAGTACGGAATGCCCATAGTGCATCAATCAGTTTTGTAGACCAATCTTTACGGTTTTTGGAAACCGTTTTCTCCAAAATTTGTTTAATCTGCCGATTCAAAACCTCGGCTTGCCCACAAGTTTGGGGATGATATGGTGTTGACAATTTGTGAATAATAGAATATTTGCGCATTAAGGACTCAAAAGTCCTATTACAGAAGTGAGATCCATTATCACTTATAATCGCGCGAGGATACCCAAACCGAGAAAAGATGTTTTCTTTAAGAAATCTAACAACAACCTTATTGTCATTTGTTCGGCTGGGCACAGCCTCGACCCATTTTGACACATAGTCAACAGTCAATAGAATATACATATTCCCAAAGGAATTGGGAAATGGTCCTATGAAGTCTATTCCCCAAACATCAAAAATATCAACAACCAAAATTGGTTGGAGCGACATTTCGTTTCTCCGCGATATCCGGCCCAAGTGTTGGCACCGGGAGTATGTCTTGCAGTATTCGTATGCATCTTTAAAAAGTCGTGGCCAGTAGAAGCCACACTGCAAGATTTTTTCTGCTGTCTTCTTGGGACCAAAATGCCCGCCACACGCTTGATCGTGGCAAAAGGACAACACACTCTTAAACACGTTTTCGGGGATACACTGACGAATGATTTGGTCGGAACAGTATTTAAAGAGATACGGTTCATCCCAGTAAACATGTTTTACTTGGGACAGGAATCGGAGTTTGTCCTGTTTCGACCAATCTTTTGGTATCAGTCCGGTGGCTAAGTAATTTACTATATCAGCGAACCAAGGTTCGTATGATACGGTTAAGAGCTGCTCATCGGGAAAAACATCTTTAATAGGAATTTTGAGTGTAGGCGAAGAAGGAAGTCATGAAAGGTGGTCGGCAACTACATTTTCACATCCTCTTTTGTCCCTTATGATAAGGTCAAACTCTTGTAGCAAGAGGATCCACCGTATTAGCCGGGATTTAGCATCCTTCTTCGCAAAAAGATGGCGAAAAGCTGAATGGTCCGTGTAAACAATCACTGGAGAGCCGATTAAATAGGGCCTGAATTTTTCAAGTGCAAACATAACGGCTAAAAATTCTTTTTATGTTGTTGTGTAATTCAATTGGGCCTTATTTAATGTTCGGCTAGCGTAATAAATTACGTGCGCCATCTTATTAATGTGCTGTCTAAGGACAACACCAATGGCGAAATCAGATGCATCGCACATAACTTCAAATGGATGCGTCCAGTCGGGTGATGAAAGAATGGGCGCAGAAATAAGTGAGTGTTTCAATGACTCGAACGCTTTCATGCAAGTCGAGTCAAAATCAAAAGTTGTGTCCTTGGCCAATAAAAGAGTCAAGGGTCTAGCTATCTTGCTAAAATCCTTGATGAACCGTCTATAAAACCGGCATTGCCAAGGAAAGCTCGGATGTCTTTAACGCATTTAGGAGAAGGAAGATTGGAAATGACTTCAATCTTAGCTTTATCAACTTCAATGCCATTTTGCGAGATGATATGTCCTAAGACAATACCCTCTCGTACCATAAAGTGGTATTTCTTCTAATTTAAAATGAGGTTCTTATCCCTACAACGGGTAAGAACTGCGTCTAAGTGTAGCAAACACTCATCGAAGGAGTCGCCGAAAATGGAGAAATCATCCATAAAAATCTCCAAAATTTTTTCAACCATGTCTGAAAAGATCCCCATCATACACCGCTGGAAAGTAGCGGGTGCATTGCATAACCCAAAGGGCATGCGACGGTAAACGAATGTACCGAAAGGACATGTAAATGTGGTCATGTCTTGATCCTTTTCGGCAATGGGGACTTGATTATAGCCGGAAGCCATCCAAAAAGCAGTAAAATTCGTGCCCAGCCAATCGTTCTAGCATTTGGTCAATAAAAGGTAACGGAAAGTGGTCTTTCCTTGTCGCGGCGTTGAGTTTTCTATAGTCGATGCAAACTCGCCACCCAGTTTAGGTGCGAGTAGGTATTAACTCATTCGCCTCATTGGTTATGACCGTTATGCCCGTTTTCTTTGGAACAACATGAATGGGGCTAACCCACTGGCTATCCGAGATAGGGTAAATGATACCACTATCATGATATTTAACAATCTCCTTCTTGACAGTCTCTTTCATTATGGGGTTGAGACGTATCTGTGGATCCCTTACTGGCTTGGCATCATCCATTATATGTATATGATGTTCAACTATGAGGGGACTAATCCCCTTGATGTCAGCCATAGTCCAGCCAAAAGCTTGCCGGTTATTTTGTAAGACCACTAAAAGGGCTTTCTCTTGCTCGAGAGCTAGAGATGCCGATATGATAACGGGAAGGGTCTCATTCTCACCTAGGTAAGCGTATTTAAGGTGAGACGGCAAAAGCTTGAGTTTGAGTTTTGGAGGTGAAACAATTGAAGGTAACATTGGTGAAATTGTCTCGAACTCGAAAGATTCCAACAATGGTTCAAATCGAGTGTAAGCAATCGAGTCGGATAATTCAACTAACTCATCCGAAAAATCAAAGGACTCAAACTCGGGTGGTGAGTCTTCAAAATCGTCCAAAAAAGTGAAACACTCGTAATCGTTATCCGATTGAAAGCTGTGTCAGATTATAGGAGGAACGCACTAGTGGCGTCAAAACTGCTGTCATCGAACAGAAATTTTTCGAGCTTACAGTCCTCCTACATGATCTCATGGATCGAGCAAATATCAAGTATACTAGCATTAGGCTCGGAGGGCTGATTCCCCAACTTAAAAATGTTGAGTTCAATTGTCATATTTCCAAAAGATAGGTTCATCGAACCATTTCGACAATTGATCACCGCATTAGAAGTCGCAAGGAATGGTCGAGCAAGTATCACCGGAATTTGACTCTGGGAGTTAGCCACAGGCTGTGTGTCCATAATAATGAAATCAACGGGGAAAATGAAACTTTAATTAACACATCCTCTAACTCACCCCTAGGATGGGTGATGGATCGGTCTGCCATTTGGAGAGTACAATGAGTGGGTTTAAGCTCTCCAACGCCTAATTGTTCATATACTGAATAGGATAGAAAATTAACACTAGCACCAAGATCTAAAAGTGCTCTATTGATGTTCTTTTCCCCAATTGTTATTGAAATTGTAGGACAACCGGGGGCAATATGTTTTTGGGGTAAAGGTTGGGTAAGAGCATCACTTAGAGCACTAGCCAAAAAAACTTTCTTCGGTACTTGTGATTTCCTCTTCTTGGTGCATAAGTCTTTTAAGATTTTAGCGTAAGAAGGGACTTGTTGGATTGCATCCAAGAGAGGCATGTTAATGCTAACCTGTTTGAATAACTCCACAATCTTCTCCATTTGGGGAGTTGGTTTATTTTATCTCAACCTGTTTGGAAATGGAACATTTTGAAAATTTGTTGAGTCCAATGTCTGTGGAGTAGATTGCGGAGTTAGAACGGATCCCAGTGTTGGTGTGTTCGTGAAGTGAGATGTATGTCCGTTAGAAGCAGAAGAAGTAGAGCCTTGTGTAGAATGAAGAATAGGCTCTAAAGAAAATGAAGAAGAAGAAGAAGAAGATGAAGAAGCACCGGCAGGGGTGTCATCACTATTACCCACGTTATTGTGCAACACTCTTTCAGATCTCAACGTGGTCACAGCATTTACATTATGATTTTGTTGTTCATAAGAAACATGTGTGTTGTGTGTATGACCGGGATTTGGCAATGGTTGAGACGGAGACTTTCCCTTTTCTCGCTCGCTCAACGCAACATTTAGTTTTGCAATTTGGGCCTCGATTGATTTGATACTCTGATCATGTGAAGCACTGTTTTGCACCAAAAATTGAATGGAAGTCTCCAACCTTACTGCGGATTGTGTAGATTGTTTTAAAAATGCATCTAGACTTGTTTCAAGCGAGGAAACCTTATCGTTATTCGGCTGAACAAAATTGTTTTGAGGATAAAAGTTGTTATTGCCTTGGAATTGTTGATTTTGATTCCAAGCAAAATTTGGGTGGCTCCTCCAACCAGGATTATAAGTCGAAGAGTATGGATCATTTCTTTGTCTTTACTGAAAGGCAGCTTTGACTTGATTTTGTCCTTGAACAGGTGGATTGTAAGGACACTCTTCAGTAAGATGGGACGGATCCGACAACAAGCGCAAACAGTGCGTGGGGGTAAAGCAGGGGTAGGAGAAGGCGATGAGAATTTTCTCTCAATTGCTTCTAGCTTTTTTTTAAGTGCAGCCATTTCGGCTTTCATTGCAATCGACATGTTTATTTGATGTATTCCTGCCCTAGACTGACCTGATGAAGTACATGAGGTGATCTTAGTGTTTTCCCGCTGAAGTGTTTGTTCAGCAAGATCGTTGAGAAACTGCCAAGCTTCCTCATTAGATTTTGTAAGAAAGTGACCTTGACAAATGGTTTCCAACAACTACTTAGTTGCTGGGTTCAATCCTTCGTATAAAGTTTGGCAAAGTTGCTAATTCTCGATACCGTGGTGAGGGCATTGAATAAGTAGGTCTTTAAATCTTTCAAAACACTTCCAAAAAGGTTCGGAAGGAAGCTGGGAAAATTGAATAATTTCGTTGCGAATTCTCACGGTCTTGTGGTGTGGGTAAAACTTTTTTAGAAAAGCTTTAACAAAATCTTCCCAATTTTTTATTGAGTGTGATACTGTGCTATATACCTATTTCTCGGCTAGGTCACATAAAGTGAATGGAATGACACGTAGTCTTATAGCATCATCAGAAAGTTGTGTAGTTTTCATCATTATGCAAACATTCTGGATTTTGTTTATGAAGATGTAGGCATCTTCGGATTCCAGCCCGTGAAATTTGGGAAACATATTGATGAAGCGGGGTTTAATTTCAAAGTTATCCCCATTGGTCGGTGGAAGTGAAAGACAAGTGGGTAAAGCGGTGCGGATAGGGTAGAAAAGATCCTGGAGCGCGATTCATTGGGGCGCTTCAACAGGTGGGTATTGTGGGTTATTCGCACCTAGTGGAGGTGGAATCAGTCCCGCGGGTAAGGTGTTGTTAGGATTGAATCCCGACATCTCCTTAGAAGATGAAGAATATGAAGGTGAAGGTAAAGAAGTGGAAGGAATTTCGAATTTAGAGTCGAAAGCGTCGTCAGTCGGCACTAACGAGGCACGGACTAAACGGGCGCTAGTGTCCCTAGTCCAATTGGACATACACTAAAGAGGTGTAGTGTAGTAAAAAAAATGAAAACAGAAGGTGGGGGTAAGAAAACGTCAATGGAAGGAAGTGGGTGCAAGTGGGGTGCAATGGATTTCTTAGCGACAAGTGGCAAGTTTCTATAAAAAAAATTCCGTTTTGTGTTTTTTTATAAGGAGCTTTTTGCAAAAAGATTTTTATTAAGAAGCTTAGACACAATCACAATATGCACAATCAAAGTCTAGATCTAGAGTCTCCTAGGTCAACTAGACTGCTCCTAACTGTTCCAAAGGGCAAGTTGTGAGGACCTCAAATCGCCTCTTCACCGCCAATTGTGGCCAGGTAAGCACAAGTAGAGAAAGGAGGGATCCGCTCACGAATCACCGTGAGACGGGTCTTTTAAAGTTACATTTCCCCACTTGTCTAGCGCAGGCACCACAAAGTCTAGTTTAGATAAACGATCGATGCCTACAACTATTCTTTTGTCCTATTGAGCACAACAGTCCTTATAGGCCGAGTCTAATCTTTTTTAATTAACTCGATGATTTATGCAAAATGCTTTTTGTGATTTTTGGGGTCTTAGGAAGGGTAATGAAATCCCCACCCAATCTGGATTGGTGTTAAAACCCCTTAAAGTCAATTTTAAAGATGCAAAGCAGTAAACACACAAACACTTGCCAAAATTTTTTTTTATTGTTTGCAGCGCAAAGAATCATGCACAAGATCAAGTTATTGGAGAAGGGAGAGAAGTTTTTACACAAAGAACCCTACAGGAAAATTTTTCAGAGTAGATCAGGGGGTTCAGGGAAGAAAAGAGAGCTTACAGAGGGGTTTTCCACGTGATGACATCACCACCAGACCGTGGATCCGCCGCTGAATCCTGCCTTTGACCGCGGTTCCGCGGTGGACTTTACAGTTCAGATCCCAAAAATTCTCTGTTTCTCTGTTCTGATTATCCTCTACTTGTTCAGATCTGCTGTTTTCTATTTTGCTCTCTGGATTTTTCCAGATCTGAATCTGTTCGTCGATCCTGCATAATTCAAACGAAACACCCTTCAAAAAATAACAAGATGATAAATTTTATATATTTTTATATTTTTCTGCTTTTATGATTTTTTTCAATTTTTATATTAACATGAAATTACAAAACGAAAATAACTACGCCGTCCCCGGTAACGGCGCCATTTGATTGTTGGAAACTTTTGCGTGCGTGCGCTTTTAAAAGATGAATCAAAATATATTAACCGTAATCAAGAACGGCGTCACTTGGTAGCTGGTCGGTTGAATACGGGTCGGTCCACAGGGATTTTGTGTATTTTCTATTTGTTCAAACGAGTTAATTCCAATTGTGGTAGGATTGATTATCATTAAAACTGAAATGGGTTTGATTAGAATTAAAACCTTGCTAGGGTTAGGTTTAGGTTAAGTTTGGAAATTCAATATTTCTCACCACTTTCTTTGCCCTAATTAAGATCTATTTAGGTGTTAAGGTAATAATTAACAAAGGGGATTAGCACGATCGGGAAGAAACTAGGTTTGTTCCTCTAGGTCCTTGTCCGTCCTTTCTTAACTCTTACCCTAACCTCCATAGAAATCATACACAACTAGTCTTTTAAACTACGATATCACCGCTACCACTTGGGATAGGGTGTCGTAGTGAGCGGTGTGTGTATATATGCATGGAGTCCTATAAAAATTGTATGATGGGCAAGAAAGGGGTGAGAGATTTTCATCTCTCAAACCTTCCCTATTCCTAACCCTAACAAGTGAGGAACTACTCACTCATTAGGGAATTGATAAAAAGAGATATTTTTTAATTTGTTTTTAATAACCTAATTATCTAATCTACGGAAGATAAATAAAAGTGCTAAACTAGGGCAGATAAATAAAATTAACTAGGGCAGAAAGGAAAATTAACTAGGGCATAGAAAAGAAGGACTTACTTTATTTGATGTACTCTTCAAACAGTTACAGCGAATAAAATTCTGAATTTGATAAACAAAAAGAGGAATGCTCCAAAAAGAGCTTTTAGGGTTCTTATTTATAAATTATAGAAACCCTAGGGTTTACATCTGATCCCTATCTACATTTACAAGACTACCATGAGAAGCCTAGTCAACGCACCGCCACCATCGACGAATTTGCACCGACACGTATACTGTATGGCCGTGGATCCGCTGACATATGCCTTGTTTGGCCGCGGATCCGCGACCATACTAGAGGCTCTTTAGCTGAATTCTTTTGGTGTTCTTTCTGTTGCTTTTTACTTCGCTTTTCTTCACTTGGTTCTTCAGAATGTCTTCTAGTCTCTTCCAGATTTTCACAGTGCATAATGTTGTAAACTTTTACCATTTGCTTCATGTTGAAGTTTTGAATCTTGTGCTACCTTTGTGCAATCGAACTGTTTGCTGATCTTCGTTTGTTCCTCAAACTGTAGGCGGCATGATAAAGATTCTTCTGTTTGTTTAGTCGTAGTCTCACTTTTGTAGCGTCTTTTCATCATTTTCACTGTTTTGTTCCGAGAACCTGTAACATGCAACTATGTAGCAGACATGGATCAAAAGCACTTGTTTATTTGTAAAATGGATAAGAATGGGGAATATAATAATGCAAAATTATGATATGAACACAGGGCGCCCGCGGGCCACGTGCCTTGCACGCGACCGCGGGGTACCCGCGGGCCACGTGCGCTGCACGCCACCGCTGGGCACTGAGCGCCTGAGGGTCGCATGAGGCGCACGTGGGCGCTTTAGCACCCGCGGGTCATGTGCCATGCACACGACCGTTGGGCACCCACGGGTCACGTGCGCGGCACGCGACCGCTTGGAACACCAGCGGAAAAGGAGCTTAGCCCCTGGGTTAGGAGTTGAACTCCTGAAGGGGGGCTTTAGAGTTGAACTCCTAACATGGATTATGTATAGAATTGGAGTTAAACTCCTAAAAAGGGGTTTGTTTTATGGAGTAAAACTCCAACAGATTTTGAATGGAGTTAAACTCCTAGAGATCTTTGGATCTTCTTTTGAGCCTTAGATCTTCCCAGAATGAAATTTTTGGAGATGGATCTCCTTCTTCTTCCTCTTTAAGGGCTGGATCTCAGGGGGAAAAGGGGAGGTGAGACTTAAAATCTCCCCTTTTGGGGAGTTGATAGGAGATCCGAGCTCTCCTTTGTGGGTTTTATGGTGAGAAACTATTTCTCTTTGGAAAAGGAAGAGTTAAACTCTTGATTCCAAAAGGGAAGAAGATTTTAGAACCTTGAGGAAGGATGTACTGACCCTAGTTTTTGGGGAGAATGAATTGTATCCTTTATTTCATTATCATGTTGGCTTATATAGGCTTACAAATTTACATATAGCCCCTTGGGCTTTACAAAATAACATTTTGCCCATCCCATGCCTCATGTGCTCATTTATTTTGCACATGGGCCATGGAATTTACAAAAATTTGGCTTTATGCCCATTCATGCATAGAAAAATAACATCAAAATTATTTATTACATGATTTCATTTCGGCATGGGAGAGGCCGGCCGCAGCGCTCGACTTGGGCATGGGCCCACCTGGTTTGGGGTTGACTTTGATTTTGACTTGGTCAACCAGGGTGTAATTTTTGACCCCAATAGTAATGCTACTTAATACTGTACATGATGATAAAGACAAACCAGATAGCATATTATCATCTCGAGTAAGACTATTACCGGTATAGGTCCTCCCTCAATCATCATAATCACCTGTCTGCGATTATGATAATTGCCTTAAGGGCACTATAGCCAACAACTTTCCACTTGCACTTAAGGCTAATTATTGCGATGTCGCATACTCACAGCCCGTGTGATACCGAACATCCAACTCCTCTACTAATTAGTCTTGCAAAGCTCATTTACGAAACTATTGTGTTTCAGAAATAGCCTCAGTGGGTGGATTCGCTCCAATATTTCTTTTTGTATCTCTCTATATCTCAACTTCGCGGAGAAAACTATCTCCCGAAATGAGAAGTACCTGTCTTAGAATATGTCTGGATATCCGATGGGACCCAGTTCACAAATGAACTCCAAATCCAGCAAACTTCTTAGACTGTATCGTCCAGTGAATTTAATCAGTATCCTGTGCCATGCCTTCCTCAGTATCAAACCACCGCCCCTCAAAAGAGGGAAAACTATAACTCTGACAGCAGCTCTGTCATCCAGGCCACCTTGGAAGCCTGGAATGATAACCGTCTCCTGAAATAGGCTTCCATTACCATATCCCTAGAACATCCATTTATGTTCATAAAATGCTTCCTAACGTTTCTACAAGATTGGATTAATATAAATGCTTATTGCAGCTAGTACAAAAACAACATCTGGTGTGGTACTTGACATCACATGATTGACTCAATTGCCTAAGTAAGTGATATGCCAATCATGCAAATCCCTCTCCCTTTTAGTCTAAAAGACATCCTGTAGAGAGGGTGACTCCATCACCTGTAGGTACACCACCATGCCAGGAGTCAACCATTCTAAAACACCTTTAGAATAATGTCGAAGTACCCAAATTTGGACACTTCCCAAATCTAGATCTAAAACCATAGATCTAATAACCAGAAACCCTAATATTATATCCATATCCTATATGGAGAAACAACTTTGTGACAACCACAGTATAACCGATCATAGTATAGGAATTTCACTCCCTATAAATTACATGTCATCCAAATACTAGGACATCATACCCTACTGCCTTCTTACCAAATCCATCTTCTATTCTGATGAGATCAAAGCCTATGACTGTCACATCAAAAATAGATGATCTATCTCCGCTACAACTGCTTTAGTCTATAAATAGACACAAGCTACTTGTCCACTATGCTTCCACTACTCCCACTGACTACAACAACCTTCTGGTAGAGTCATATACACGTGCACATCTAAAACTAGTTTAGAACGACGTTATACACATCCTCCTACCGGGTCTCATAGTCTAGAACAACAGCAATGGCAAGTCTGGGTAAACAAGAACCTCCCTGTCACCGTTTCTGAGAAGACCGAAGTACCTCTCGGGTGCCTAAGGTTACCCACTATATCTGCGGAGTGGCAATGTCAAAACCAATTGAATTTTTAGGTTCTATTAAATTTTCAGTAATCATTTTTGGTTCTGGAATCACTTCCAGTTCTACCATATTCCCACTAATGTTTTATGAAAAGATTCTATATTTCTAAAACTGTGGCGAGTCAAGAATAATATATCCATTGATATTCCAGATGGTATAAAGTTAACCTTCGACATAGCTCGGGATAACCCACAAACAGCCATTACTGAAACGTGCCTTGAGTTTATCCAGAGTCTGGTTTTAAGCATAAGCCGGACAACTCCATATACCTTAACATCATTAAGATATAAACCATTCTATATACAATATAGAAACAGAAGCACTAATTTAATTAGAACCAGATTCAAATCATGCAGCTGTCTCAGCCGGACAACACTTTTCTCGGACAACACTTTTCTCTCTTTTTTTTTGGTGGCGCCCACGTGAGGAACACGTGAGGTGCTGGACGTTGCCCAATCAGTACTAAGCACTCAGCCATTTTGGCTATTTATAGAGTGCTAAGCACTCTTATTAATTTTGTGGCGCCTACGTGAGGAGCACGTGAGGCGCTGGGCGCTGCCCAATCAGTGCTAAGCACTTAGCCGTTTTGGCTATTTATGGAGTGTCAAGTACATTTATTATTTTTGTGGCGCCCATGTGAGGAGCACGTGAGGCACTGGGCGCTGCCCAATCAGTGCTTAGCATTCAGCCATTTTGCCTATTTATGGAGTGCTAAGAACTCTTATTATTTTTATGGCACTCACTTGAGGAGCACGTGAGGCGCTGCCCAATCAGTGCTAAGCACTTAGACGTTTTGGCTATTTATGGAATGCTAAACACTCTTATTATTTTTGTGGCGCCCACGTGAGGCACTGGGCGCTGCTAAATCAGTGCTAAACACTTAGCCGTTTTGGCTTTTTATGGAGTGCTAAGCACTCTTATTATTTTTGTGGCGCCCCCGTAAGGACATGTGCGGCGCTGGGCGCTGCCTAATTAGTGCTGAGCACTCAGCCGTTCTGGCTGTATATGAAATGCTATACATTTTTTATATGGCGCACACGTGTGTTTCATGTGAGGTGCTAGGCGCTGTTAAAGGGGGGCGCCCACGTGGGAAGCACGTGAGGCACTAGTTTCTTTTATATGGAGATTTAATTTCTGTTGATGTTTTCAGAGAGGTTAAACCTCTATCAATGGTACTTTGACCATTAATGCTTGCTAAAATCACTATATTTGAGGATTTTAGGTTAAGTTTTTAAAGAACTAAGTTCACAATTTGAAGGAATTGAGTTCCTGGAGTATTCTGGACTCCCTCTTCTTTCCCTTTAAATTTGTTCTTCCCTGAATCTTTGATTCTCAAGAACAAGATATTCCCGATGAGAATTAAATTCTTAACTTGTGGGAGACTTTTCTTGTGGACACAGATCCAGAGAAAGAACTAAGTTCTTTTTACAAGGGTCAAACCCTTAGATGTGATATTATAGGTAATAGAGATATTTTGATCTCTTTTCTTTATCTACGGTTTTGAGAAGGAAGCGCTTTTTCTTGAGAATTGAATTCTCTGTTCTTTCTATCTGTGGTCTCTTCCTCCCTCCGTGTGTTCTCCCTGTGTCTCTCTATGGTAGTCGTTCCTGTCAGACTTGAAGTCTGGGGTCCTTTATATAGTGGAGGTAAATTGTTAATTGGTTTTAAGAAAATATCTCATTGAGATATTCCAATTGATTTAATTGGACTCAAAATTGATTTGGGGGATTTTACCCACCGTTGGATCTTTAATCCAAGGACTTCTGTTTTACAGAATATGTAGTTCTTGTTTTTAACAAGATCGGGAAAATATTCTCCCATATACAGAATTTATTTTGTAAAATGGTGATTTTTAATCACCATTGGATTTTTAATCCAAGAGTTCTCTATTTCACAGAGAGCAATCTTTTTTGTTTAGAAAGATTGAGAGAATATATTCCAAAAATTGGATCATTAATCCAACCGAGAGTATCTTTCTTATTTAGAAAGATATGGGAGATATTTTCTCCTAATAGAATTTGATTCTATATTTTGATGATTTATCATACCCGTTGGATTTTTGATCCAACGGCTCTGTTTAACAGAGAGTATTATAGAATTTTAATTTTACCTGAACGCTGGCGCTCACATGTTGTGCACGTGGACGCCACTTAAGAATTTAATTCTTAAGATAGGTATTCCTGTGATTTGCACATTGGCACCCGCGTAAGGAGCACGTGCGGCGCCATATAAGAATTTAACCTTTATTTAGGAATCACTCCTGTGCTTTGCACATTGGCGCCCACGTGAGGAGCACGTGAGGCACCACCATAGGATTTAATCCTATAAGATTGGTTCTGGTGCTGGTGCTCTCGTGGAGAGCACGTTGCTATTTTATTAGGTTAAATATTGGGAGAACAAGGGCCATCTTGTCCATCCTGGCATTCATTTCTGTAGCTTTCTCATCCTTCTTTTCAAGGGCGTACTTTAGATAGTCGATATCAAACTCCTACCCCGTCCTTTCTTCAAGAGCATTGTCAGGGTTTGCATTAGGCGGTGGACTCATGAGTTCCACCGCTTGAGTCATTATCTTTTGCAGATTCTGTTAATCCTTCGTTATAGATCGAGTGATTGGTCTATGAGAAACGAAGGCTCGACTATCATCTTTGGAGCTCATAATATATATTATATGAACTACCATGCCCCCAGACTTGGGGCGTTTAACATGCTGGCCTTTGGAGTTTTCCTTGGTCACCAAGACTTTATCAGGACTCTATCTTTCATGAGAGGTTGTTTTTGAAGGAACCAACATAGTAGGAACCTTCTGAGAATAAGCCTCCTTATATTTGGGAGGGAATTTATCATCATCTTTTCGACTTTTGAGCTTCTTCAGTCGGCGAGAGTAGTGTTTAACGAGAAAAATTCATAATAAACATGCATTTAAATATTTATTTCGATTTTCAGGGAAAAGACTACTAAACATGGGATCGAAACTACAGGGGTTAACAAAACAGCATACAAGGTTTTCTAACTCCCTCTCTGCTTTCTCTACCATATCGAAAAGATGATTCTCACGAAAAGTCGTTCCCCACACATCAGCGCCGTGCTCGTCGACAAAAGCAGACATGACGGCCCACCGAGCCATCTAACTCAGCAAGTAAACGGAATGGTCCTTTAAAGGTTTCCTGATCAGACCGGCCTCCCGAAAGCAGTGAACTTTGTCCTCCGCTGCGTCGAGCATCACTAAAGCCATCTCCGCCCGGTGAGGAGGAATGTCGGTGAGAACGGTGAGAAAAATCGTGCGAAGCCAGATAGAGCCGGCAGGATGAGAAGATCCCCTATGAATCATGAGCTCGTGCATCACCGTGTTGCACTGAGCATCTGTGAGAGAGGGATTCGCCAGACGTGCAGCAAAATGAGGAATAATCTCCCCAATAGGCACCTTCCATAGTTGTCGAGGAGAATGCAGGCGATCGCAAGCCATGGTCCTTTTTCTGTTAAAAAAATGGTTCTTTCTCTATGAAAGTGAAGGAGAAGATGAACATTTCTTCAAATTATAAAGAGAAGCATTCAAGTCTCAGCACAAAAAATGTTGCGCATGGTGTCAGCTGGAACTATTCCCAGGCTCTAACTAAAAGAAAGTATTGGAAAAGAAGAGGATGACTTAGAAAATCATGAGAAGATGAAATGAAACCCTTCTACATGTTGAACACGTGAGTGCTCACATACAAAGTGTGTGACCTCCGGCTTCAGAGAGGATTAAATCCTATGAAATAGTTTCCCATGTGCAAAGCACGTGAGCGCTCACATGCATGTGACCGCCGGCTTCAAGGAAAATTAAATCCTACAATTTGGCTTTCACGTGTTGAACACGTGAGCGCTCACACGAAAAGCTAAAACCCATACTGGGCTCATGTGTTAAACACGTGAGCGCATCAGTTTAAAGCACTAGTTTTAGATATAATAAAATTCTATTTGAGGAAATATTTCCCCCTGATTTTTCTAATACTAGAAAGATTTTCTCTGTTAAACAGAGAACTTCTGAATTCAAAATCCAATGGTAGTTATAATATCACTGACCAAATCAAAAGATAAAATAGAATTCTTTGTTAGGAAAATATTTTCCTAATCTTGTTAAAACAAACTGAAAATATTTTCTGTTAAACAAAATTCCCCGGATCTTAGATCTAACGGTGGATAAAATTCCCCAAGTGATCTTTGAGATCAATTGATATCTCTCAATGAGAGATTTTCTCAAACTAATTGATAGTTTTTCCTCTCTTATATAAAGGACCCGAGACTTCAACTCTCATATATACAATAGACCCCAAGCTTTCGATACAAGAAAAAAAAACCCTCTACAAGTTTCTGCGAGAGAGAAAATCCACTTTACAAACAACAAAGAATTTAATTCTCTTTCTGAATAAAGATCATCTTCCTCTTTCGAAAACTTTAGGTAAAGAAAATAGAGAGATCAAAGAAACTCCTTTACCTATCATACACATACGCACACACAACGGTTTAACCCTCTAAAAAGAACTTAGTTCTTTCTCTGGATCTAAGATCCACAAGACAAATCTCTCATAAGTTGAGAATTTAATTCTCATTGGGAAAATATTGCTCTTCAGACTCAAGTTCTAGGGAAAACTATGTTGTTTTATCACCCCCATGTAAGTATGAGAAAAGAACAAGGAAGAAAAAGATGGAATTCACATTCAAGGAAGTTAATTCTTTTGAAGATATATTTTACCTAAAAACAGGGTTTAACCCTTCAAAGAACTTGGTTCTCACAAAAAAAAGAAGGAAAATGTATGCATATAATATTTATTATGTTGAAAATATCGCACGTTTGATATAACATTTTCTTTATTTTTCTTAAATATCTAAAGATGTTTATTATAAATATAGAACATATTTGGTGTTTATCTATAAATTACTATTTACCATATGTGTATATATTATAATTAACATTATGAAGGAAAATGTATGAATATAATATTTATATAATATTTTGGTAATTAAATATACATATTATATCAAATATTCTAATCAAGATTCTTTAAAAGATATAACATCATACAAATGGTTAGAATAATATCTCTATAACAAATATTACTAACTTATTCATGGAGATATTGTGCAAGATTTGGCTCAGGTCAGGAGATCGGGATATAGAGATGTCAGGAATCAAAAATCTGCCGATGAAGTTTAATTAAAATCAAAGAATCAATACTGGAAGAGACTCAGGAAATATTTTCAAATTCCAGATATCTAGAAGATCTCCACATGTCAACATGTATAAGCCCAGAAGATTGAGACCCTAACTCCTCCAAGATGCGGCTGTTGCGCGGCAAAAACCCTACTTGTGCGGCGGATCCGTGACCCTCTGGTGGCCATTGGTTCTGAGATTTTCTAGGGGTGTTCGTATCAATATATCTTAACCACTAAGATCTAGGGTTTGTATCTTCTATGACTATAAATAAGACCGATGGCTAAAATTAGAAAGCATCACCTTTTAGACGAAGCAAATCACCATCAAAGAACAAGTGATCCACGACAGGTCCGTGATTCGACGTGATAAGATGACGTGAGATTCGACGGAACATCTACTTCCTACGAGGCAGAGATCGAGAGAAACTTCTTCTTCCTCTTGTAATCTAAATCAAAGAATTGTACTTGTGAAATTGATTAATAAAGGTAGATCATTAGATTAATTATTCAGTATTTAATTTCTGCATTATAAATTCTTTCTCTATCCGTTCTTCTTCTATCTCCATCATGCGCAAGTAATTCTCTGCTTGATAGGGTTCGTAGGATTAGGTTAGAAAAATGGATGAGAAAATATTTTAACTTCTTTTAAGTCTTATGAAGTTTATAAATTTTAGCAAAAGAATCGTCAACATCCTTACCAGGCGCGCTACCAATTTATTGCTAATTTCGACCGCGATTTAAGATTAGATTAACGATTGTTTTGTTAAGGGCTACACATGAATAGAGATCAATGAAGGGATAAGGGTCAATAGTGGGGAAACCCTAGTTTCTTCTAAGAATCCTAATTCTCATTCATCACCATCTATCTAGTTTTAAATCTATCAAAAAAATAAAAGGAGTCATCTTTATTAGTCATCCATGACTACTAAATCCTAACAAACTCTACAAGCATTTTCCCTATAAAATCTATATCCGTATTTAAACTAGATCTTAAAACTATAAATTCTACATCTGTGTTTAACATAAATCTAGGATCCACAACTATTCTCACTATTCTTTTATTCTTTAATCAACTCGTCTAAAGCAAGATTAAAAGTTCTGCGCATCCCTGAGGACGACCCGTACTCATCTCGGCCAGCTACACTTGACACCGTTATTGATTGCGTTTATTACTACTACACTTTCATAGAATCAATCAGATACCGAGGAAGACGAACACATAGTCTGCTCGGGACAGCCTTAGAGAGAAAACAATAAATTCGGGACCTCGAACCTTATCTTGGTCTTTGGCAGCGACTCCGAAGATGAGATTAGTACGGTGTTCTCCATTCGTCCATCAACGCAGACTCTTGCCGAAGCGGATCAGAGTCTATATATTATGATGGATCCACCTCGACATTATAAGGAACTTAATGCACTTAATACACATAGCATGCAGGAGTTGGAAACTTTCTACATACCTCCTAGAAGAAAAGATAAAAATGCGATCCTCTTTTATAAATCTATGAAGACCAAGTTGGAAATAGAAGTCTAGCATGGGACCGATCCGACTCTTGACAAGTTTTAGCGCAACCATATGCCAATATATTATGCGGAGGGATTAAAAAGCTATTAAAGCATCAAGGTGTGATTTTCGAACAACCTGTTCGACAAGCCCAATTTTATAAAAGGATTTGATATATTCCTAGGACTCAACGAAAGAAGCCTAATGAGAAGATGAAAAAAATGGGCTGGGATATGTTCGATCCAAAAAATAGGAGCAAATTTACAGCAGCCATACCATAAACAGCTCGAATAGAGATGAAGATATTTCTCCAAGTAGCTATGTCGCCGAACGAGAGAAAATTTTCGTTTGAAGAACCTCAATTTCGTCATTAGAAGAAGAAATTGACAAGATAATAAAAGAAGCTTATCAAGCGAGCCGAGACAACCATAGTCACGAAATGGCCATATATGAATAAGCCAAGAAGCAACGTTTCAGTGAGTAATCAGTGGAAGAAGTAGATCATGATACTCTCTATCTACAGCCCACTATGTGCCCTCGCGAAGGAAGAAAATCCTGAAACAGAAACAAAAATATAGCAAGGATCGCAAGTAACGTTCAAGGACAATAAAGCAAGTCCAAGACACCGTTTCATCGAGAAAAGTTTGGTCAGAGCCCGTCCTTTATAAAGAAGATGGGTCAGGAATATTCGTTCCCTCGAGACAAGACAGGGAAGATCTTCAGCCTTATCATGGAACATCAAATGATGACGCTTCCGGAGTTTTGGCACCTCGAACAGTTAAATGAAGTCCATCATCCAGATTATTGCTCCTATCACTGAGAAATAGGTCACCATCTTGAAGACTGTTTCACGTTCAAGAACTGGGTAGAGGAGCAATATCAACAAGGCAGATTTATGTTATCCGATAGCTGGAAGATAAGCCCGCCATGAAAGCACGAGCCATAGAAGACCTATACCATCAGGATGGGGCCAACTCGACCACGAAAATGGAAGCGGACTCGTACCTGTCATATGATGACATTCTCAAAAGAGGGAGGGTATGAGAATATGTTTGACCTTTTCGGATGCTTCATAAATGAAGACGATGACGAGAAGATCTCAGAATTTCCACCGGCACCAAGAGTTAGAGGATGGGATACATACCATGGCAGATAACCTAAGGAAAATCGACTTAGGAACAGAGGATGATCCGAGATCGACGTTTGTCAATGAGCTGCTATCCGAAAAACAGGTAGCCACATTAAAAGACGCGCTTATGAAGTATAAAAATTGCTTCGCTTGGAACTATTTCGAAATGCCGGGTTTAGATCCAGAGGTGGCCGTACACAAACTGGCCATATCGCCAGACATAAAGTCAGTCAAACGGGCGCCAAGAAGGACGCGGCTCAAACTTGAGCTGAGTATCAACACCGAAATCAAGAAATTAATCGATTTCGGCTTCATCCAAGAAGTTCAATATCCCGACTGGATCGCTAACATCGTTCTGGTGATGAAGAAAAATGGTACGGTTCAGATCTGCATGGACTTTCGGGAGCTTAATAAGGCTTGCCCGAAAGATGACTTCTCAGCGCCCGTTACCGTGCTAATGATCGATAACACGTGCACCCATAAAGTCTTATCTTTTATGGATGGATCTTCAGGATACAACCAAATAAAAATGGATCCTGAAGACCAGAAGCATACAGCCTTCTGGACTCCATTGGGCGTATTCTGCTATAAGGTGATGCCCTTCGGTTTGAAGAACGCCGGAGTTACATACCAAAGGGCCATGACAAAGATATTCTATGACCTCATACACAAGATTGTCGAATACTATATCGATGACCTTATGGTTAAGAGCAAATCTCATGAGGAGCACTAGGAACATCTAAAGATCATGTTCGAGCGTCTTCGGAAGTATAATCTGAAGATGAACTCTCTAAAGTGCACGTTTAGAGTCTCTTCAGGAAAATTCCTAAGTTTCATCATCTATCACCGAGGTATCGAAATTGATCCCTCAAATATCAAGGCAATTATGGAGATGCCCTCGCCAAAAACCCTCAAAAAACTGCGATCTCTCTAATAAAAGCTCGCATATATCCGACGATTCATAGCCAATCTCTTCAGAAAATGTTGTCCCTATAGCCATCTGATGAAGAAGGGGAACCCGTTCGTCTTGGATCATAAGTTCCAAAATGCATTGGATAAAATTAAACAATCCCTGCAAAATCCACCGGTATTGGCCGCTCCGGTTAAGGGAAAATCCTTTATCTTATACATGATAGCCCTTAAAGGTCCTTTAGGTGCGTTGTGTGCACATTAGAACGATCAAAGAAAAAGGAAAGTTCTTTACTATCTAATTCGAGTTCTCTTGGGAGCAGAAAGCAACTACCCCCTATCGAATAGCACTACTTGGCACTGATCTTTGAAATAACGAAGCTCAGACACTGCGCCTTGGCGCATGAGGTCCATCTCATATCAAAGGTAGATCCTCTTAAGTATCTGATGTCAAAGGACACACTAACGGAAAGGCTTGCCAAATAGGCCTTACTGTTGATGGAATTTTCAATAACATATCGGCCCCTCAAAGCGGTGAAAGGACAAGCCATTGCTGACTTTCTCGCAGAACATCCGATACCAGCTGATTCTCTCCTAAACTGCGAGTTACCGGATGAACATGCGTTCGACGCGGTCGAGGAGGAGAAAGAAGAAAACAAGTCTCAATGGAAGCTCTACTTCGATGGAGTATCTTCTATGAAGTGGCAAAAGCAGAACACTCCCATAATTAAAGCAGGAATGGGCCTTATCTTCTTGACACCGCTAGGGGGAATATTGTGTTACGCCCTCTCCTTGATTGAACTGAGAACTAATAATGAAGCAGAATATGAAGCTTTGATATCTAGTCTTGAGATCGCTATCGACATGGGGATCAAGGACCTTCTAATATACGGAGATTCTCAGCTGATCGTCAGTCAGGTAAATGGTGACTACCAAACATGCAAACCAGAACTAATAAGGTATGGCGAAAGAGTGCAGTAGCTGCTGACCTAAATCCCTTCTTATATCCTGGAAAGCATACCGTGAGAGGAAAATAGCAAGGTGGAAGCGTTGGCTAAGTTAGCTAAAGAATTGGCCGACGAAGACCTCGATGACGTAAGGATCATTGTTCAAAACCGCAGGATCGTGGCACCGGCAGATATACCTTTGGAACCTTTGATAGAACTATCCGAAGAAAAAAAAAGACCGAACGAGAAGTTCTCCAAATTTTAAACGAAGAAGAGGTCGAGGACTGGAGAGGAATTTTCATAGAGTACTTTAAGGCCCAACAAACACCCGAGGATGCGTCATCTAGACATAAGTTCATGCAACAAGTTATGTCATTCACCTTCGTTAATGATACTCTATACAAGAGACCATTCGACTTCATATGGTTAAGATGCCTAGGGCCGAAGAAAGCAAAGAAAGTCGTCCAAGAGGTACATGATGAACTTTGCGGCTCCCATCAGGCAGGTCTAAAGATGAAGCTGAAGATAAAAAGGATGGGCTATTATTGGCCTACGATGATTCAGGACTGCCTCAAATATGCGAAGCAGTGTCACTCATGTCAAATACACGGGGACTTCATACATCAACATCCAAATCCACTGCATCCGACAGTAGCTAGTTAGCCGTTCGAGATATGGGGAATAGATATAATTGTCCCTATTGAACCAGTGTCATCCAGAGGACATCGGTTTATACTAGCAATAACCGACTATTTTTCTAAGTGGGCAGAAGCAGTACCGCTAAGAGAGGTGAAGACGGAGAATATCCACCACTTCATCAAAACTCATGCTATTAATAATCTCGAATAATGGACCAGCCAATAGGAGCCACAAAATAAGCCGCTTCGCACAGCAACACAAGATAAACTAGAGATACTCCTCAGTTTATAATTCTCGGGTCAATGGTCTAGCTGAAGCATTCAACAAGATCTTGACCAAGATTATAAAGAAGATGGTGTCTAGGAACAAGAAGGACTGGCACGAATGACCGCATGAAACTCTTTGAGAGTACCAAACAACATTCAAGACGGCCATATATATGACACCATATGCATTGGTGTTTGGCACTGAAGCAGTACTTTCACTGGAGATAGAACTCCCCTCATTACGAGTGGCAGTTCAATACGAGCTAACGGATGAAGAAAATATCCATCTTAGGCTCGAGGAACTTGATGCTCTCGACGAAACCCGCCTTATAGCATAGAAAAATCTGGAAGCTTATAAGGCATGGATGACGCGATCATATGAAAGGCTAACTAGCTATAATGCTTCGAAAATCGTTTAGGCAGTTTTTCGGTAATCGGCAAAATTAGCAGTCTTTTCCGTAAAAAGTCGAAATAAGTAATTTTCAATATAGGCATAATTATACAAAATTTAGATAAGATATTGTTTGAAATTGGTCACTAAATTGTCACTTAAAATTTTCTAGTTATTTTAAAAAGAATTCCTTAATTAATTATTTTTAATATTATTTTAAGCTTTTAAAAATACATTAAATTAGTAATAAATACAAATTTAATTGGGTAAATTACATAATTAGGAACCATTATAAACTAAAATTAAGTATAACAAAAATTTTAGCAAACCATTTCAAGTTTAGTGGTTTATGGTAAAATGGGTTGGAAAAATGAAATGAAAAGGGTTTTTTTTTTTTGAAAAGTTTGATGTAACATGCATTAATTGAGCTTTTGAGATGATTTCTTCATAGAATTTTCTACACATTCCCTCATTCTCCTCTCCCTTTTTCTCCAGGCCGAGCCCCCTTCCAGCAACAGCCCCTACTCCCTCCAACTTTCTTTGCTTCAAAATCATGCTAAAGTCATCAAAAATCCACAAAAATCCACCATTTCCTTCACTAATTCAAACATAACCCTTATGCTATCCCTTCTCAAGCCCAAATTGGTTTAAGACAAGGTGAAAGGAGACCTCTTTAGAGGCTAGGTGCAAGGGGATCACAACTTGGGAGGTATAATTTTTAATCTAGTTGTTAAATTGGTAGCTTAAATATGTTAAATTAGATATCTAAAGTGTGAAATTTGGTTAACTTTGCTTGCTTGTGAATTTCAAGAGAAGGGTAGATGTTCTAATTAGGGTTTGATGTAGGATGAATGGGTTTAAGTTAGTGTTGTGGCCATCTAGTTGGTTAGATTGGTTGTTTGTGCGATGTAGCGATCGCTATATCGTTAAATCGCGATATTTGCATCGAAATTGCTATGTCAATGCTTACTAGATTTTCTAACAATTAGGAGGTGATCTAATTGCAATATATGGACGATAGCTATAGCATCTTATATGACTATTAGGGTGTGTGAATGTGGAGTTTGGTTTAGTCGGGTTTTAGTTTTGACGGTTGCCCCGAAACGACGATTTTAGTTAAGGTTTTAGCGATTTTCGTATGTTTCCCGCACACCGAGCGCACGTTGTGGCTAACTTGTGAGCGTCGATCTTTCCATATTGTGAGTTGTGTCATTTCAGGAATCTTTAATGTTATGTTGTGTGTTATGCAATTCTAGGAACGGTTGCGGAAATATCGGACGCGGGGCGCAAAGGCAAGGCGGTGGTTGGATCAGATTAGCGAGGCATTCAAGTGAGTAGATGTATACATCTATGGGGGAATCGTCTGGATGGCGCGAGGCGCCCCATAGTTACGATCACTTTATTACATACAACTATATGCCTAGTTAGTTAGTTAACTATCTCATTCATTGCATACCCATATAGCTATCCGTCTGTTGGCATTGCGTGGTTATCCATATACACATGTGTGATATCACATCTTAGGACACGTACACCATTACCATTGGCTCATGTTGCACGCGCACTATTTATGTGACACACACGCCTTTGGTAATTGCCACGCCACGAGCACTGTAGAACCTGTATAGTTTAGTATTAACGCTTGCATCATACATGATATATTGAATTGCATAGCATGTATATACCTTATATCATCATCATGCTTATATAGATTCCTAGTCAAAATCAATTGCATACCTTTGATATCATAAACATTTATCATATACAACATGTTGGGTATTATGATTTCTTGAGGATTTCAGTATTGATGAGATTTCTGGATTTTGGGGAAAACCGCAAGAATTTAACAAAAACTTATTATTATCATTTTTAAAATAAAGTTACGGTTTTCTCGTGATGTATGTGTCATCCACCATGTGTTTTCATGTTTTCTGTTGGATTTCGAGGCCCGATTCGAGGAGTGGATGAACCGTCTCGGGTACATGGTGGGCCCGGTATGGTACCCCGGGGCAAGAAGATCGAGTTGTAGACGATGAGCCTGGCAGGGGAAGACTATCTACCGGTGATGTCTGGCGCGGCGGATATCCGGAGGATACCGACCGTTGTCGTGAGATTTGATGATATGGGCCGATCCGGACTGACGGAGCCCGATGTATTGAGACATTGATACAATGAGACAGATGTATTTTCATATTTGGTGTCGATGTTTGACACGGTTTTCAGATGATTTCACGATGGTACTTAGCTATTGCATAGATATTCTTTTTCTAAAGTAAGAATGCAGAACTCATAGCATTTAAAACACTTAAAGATTTAATATTGATATTGCATACATGTGCATGCATAGTAGAGGTATTACATCACATCTGGACATACATGTTGTGACGCATTTGCGTGCATTCTTATGATAGCCTTACTAAATGTTATATTCTACTCACGAGCTGGCAACTCACCCCCGTTGTGCCACAGTGTCTTGCAGGTCGGACTCATCAGCCTTGTAGCAACGGCTTATCTTATTGTTGACTTCTTTTGCTCAGACTCGCGACATTGCTCGTAGGTGAGTTGCGATGGCACTTTTATCTCTTTTTGTACTATTTTTGTATTTAGTATTCTCCATCTACCACTTCTTATTTGTATATGCGACCTAGTGATGAGACTGAGAGATTTGTGTATATGTGGTTTCTTTTGGGTCGAGCTCACTTGAGCCAACGTTGTGTTTTCTTATATTTTGTATTTCTTTATGCTCTTTTGCTTGATATTACATATATATTGCGTGTGGTTGTGATCCGCCTTGGGCGAAGAGCTAGCTCCCGCTTGGGGATGCCATTTTGTGATTACAGGTTTATATATCTTGTTGTACCCATTTTGGGGGATAGAATTTACAAAGGAGACTCTGCCGAAATTTTCGGAAATTTTTTATGTGTTTTTAAAAGGGTTCAATGGAACTTAATTGATTTCAAAGTCGTTTTCATGAAAGGTTTCCTTCACTCTCTTTGGTTTTGGTTTAGATTTTCTGGGCTTTGGCTAACTTAGTTTACGTTATGCCTTTAGACATCTCGTATTCTAAGTGCCAGTCACGTTCCGTACTTTCGGGTCGTGACAAAGTTGGTATCAGAGCGTAGGTTTTACCTTTCTGAATGTAGGACGACCCTTGGTAGATGGAGTAGGTGACTTAAGCAGAGCGGCGTAGCGTGGGTATGTTTCGCGACATACTTACGATACGGCACTCCGCCTAAGTGACCTTAGGAAATAATTGCTTGTATTTCCTTTCTTGATTCCTTGCATTCTTTGATTCAATTGCAATGTTCTTATCGCTCCTGTTTCTTATTCCAGCTTCGATGCCGCCAAAGACTACGAGAGCTCGGCGGGCTGCTGCTAGGGATGAGCTTCGAGCGGGCTCGTCTGAGGCGAGGATCGAGCGGGATGATACGCCTACCCTTCAGGGTCATATTGATCTGCCTTCTCCAGACCGTATTGCCAGATTAGAGGCCGGTATGCAGGAGTTGCGACAGATGATGGGATCTTTAGTTGAGTCCAGTCGGGCACAGAGATCCGAGGACGTTCCTTCCACCGCACAGACCACGATTGTACCTGCTGCACAGATGGTCACTCCTGCTACCACTGCGACTATCCCTATTTCACTACAGGAGTTTATGAGATTGAGACCTCCAGCTTTTACCGATATGGATGCGACAGAGGACCCACAGGCATTTCTTGATAGGATGGCTAGGATTTGCCGTTCGTTGAGGTGTTCTGATGATAGATGGGTAGAGTTCGCGAATTTCCGTCTGGAGGGCCTTGCCCAGACGTGGTACAATTCAGTAGAGAGAGGCCGAGCTGCAGGTCTACCTTCTATGACCTGGGACGAGTTTACAGCTGCATTTCTTGCCCGTTTTCTTCCGGAGAGTGTCCGAGATGCTCAAGCTCATAGTTTTGAGTCTCTGCGCAAGACTCCTGGGATGACAGTGTCGGAGTATGATATACAGTACCCAGTTGTCTCGATATACTCCGTACCTAGTAGACACCGAAGAGAAGAGAATAAAGAGGTTTGTGCGAGGGCTTGATACACAGCTATTTCTTGCTATCGGCACCCAGCACTTTGATACATACGCAGCCGCGATGGACGCAGCCTTACTTTTAGAGGAGCGCATTTCTGAGACTCCGGTCGTTTCTGGGCCGAAGAGGATCCGTACTAATACGCCAGCTCAGCGGCAGATGGGTAGACACCGCGATAGATTATTTCCGGGAGATGGTGGCGGCAGAGGATTGAGACGAGGTCAGTTATTTGGTTCATATCCACAGACCCAGCAGTCATCGCCAGGATGTTTTCGGTGCGGGAGTCAGTACCACCATATCAGAGACTATACCATGGGGCGCCAGGGCGCGGTGACAGTCCCGCATATGACCTTGCCACCTTCACCACCTCCTCAGAAAGCTCTACTTCCTACCCCTGATGATGCTCCACGCCAGCCAGATGCTCCTAGAGGTCGTGGGCGTGGCGGTCTGGTCTAGAGAGGACGAGGCAGAGGCCGAGGTATAGGCAGAGGACAGCCAGCTATTAGTGGTGGAAAGGCCCGAGTGTTTGCGTTGACTCCTCAGGATGCACAGGCGTCCAATGCCGTCGTGACAGGTACTCTGCCAGTATGTTCTTTTGATGCACGGGTATTATTTGATCCAGGCTCCACACATTCCTATATATCCACGTACTTTGCACCGAGGTTGGGCCGAGAGTCTTCTCCGTTAGATCAGCCGCTTGTCGTTATTACTCCGGTAGGCGAGTCGTTTATTGCTCGTTTTGTGTACCGATCATGTTCCCTTCGTATCGGGGAGAGAGATTCTTCAGTTGATTTGATTCTCCTCGATATGCTGGACTTCGACTTTCTTCTTGGTATGGACTGGCTAGCCACCTGTTATGCATTCGTGGACTGCCGTGAGAAAGCAGTCAGATTCAGTTTTCCTGGTGAGCCGGTTCTTGTTATTCAGGGAGATCGTAGCGCTACCCTTCCCAGCTTGATTGCTACCCTTCGCGCTGGTCAGCTCTTGCGGAAAGGGTGTCAGGGATTCTTAGCCTATGTTTGTGATACTAGCTCCACAGAGATTCCGTTGGACCAGGTCCCTGTTGTGAGAGAGTTCCCTGATGTATTCCCTGACGAGCTGCCTGGTCTGCCACCAGAGCGCGAGATTGAGTTCTGCATCGACTTGATCCCCGGCACGGGGCCTATCTCTATACCGCCTTATCAGATGGCCCCGGTGGAGCTGAGGGAGTTGAAGGATCAATTACAAGACTTGCGGGACAAAGGGCTTATCCGATCGAGTGTGTCACCTTGGGGTGCTCCCGTCCTGTTTGTTAAGAAGAAGGACGGCAGTATGCGCTTATACATTGATTATCATCAGCTGAACCGGGTTACTGTGCGGAACAGATATCCCCTACCCCGCATCGACGACTTATTCGATCAGCTCTAGGGTGCAGGGTTTTTCTCGAAGGTTGACTTACGGTCAGGTTATCACCAGTTGCGGGTTCGGAAGGAGGATATTCCGAAGACCGCTTTCCGTACTCGATATGGTCATTATGAGTTCTTGGTGATGTCGTTCGGGCTCACCAATGCCCCGGCAGCATTTGTGGACTTGATGAACCGTGTATTCAGGCCGTATCTCGATCAGTTCATCATTGTATTCATTGACGACATCTTGGTTTATTCGCGGAGCCGGGAGGAGCATGAGCAGCACTTGCGTATCACATTGCAGATTTTGAGGGAGCATCAGCTGTTCGCTAAATTTTCCAAGTGAGCATTCTAGCTAGACAGTGTCAACTTCCTGGGTCATGTGGTGACGAGAGATGGTATTTGTGTGGACCCGAAGAAGATCGAGGCAGTTCAGCGTTGGCCTAGACCGGTATCAGTTACAGAGGTTCGCGGCTTTCTAGGTCTGGTCGGCTATTATCGACATTTTGTCCAGGATTTCTCCCGTATTGCTGCACCACTGATCGGGTTGACCCGGAAAGGGGTTCCTTTTGTTAGTTATATGTATGCCCTAGAGGCCATTACTGTACATTGGATGTATATTGTAGTGGATGCTGGGACATATATAGGGAGGACTTTCTTGCTCGACATGATAGTATGCTATCTGGTTACTCTTTACCTTAACGTGTACACTGATTGTCTCTCTGTTACATGTTGGTAAAGCCCTTAGGATGTGTACTTGACTACCTGGACTATGATGCAGATCATACTAGTGGGGACATGGTAGTCCATAAGTACATCCTTCAAAGTCCCTAGTCGTGGGTGTATCAAGACGGGGCATCGATATACCAGAGTAGACTAGCGTGTACCTTCTCGACCCATACAGATGGGCGATGGATGATCCCATATCCATTGGTGTTTGACATCAGAGATGATATACGGGTGCTCAGTAGAGACTGGGTACACTGGACGGACTCGCCGAGAACTCCCAGATGGTATTATACCTTACGTCAGATGGCAGTTCTCTGGTGACACTGGTACAGAGTAGTCTGTTGACCCGAGATCGTCATAGAGTCTTGTGTGGTTCCCACTATGCTTTGATTTCCATCTTACCACGTCCAAGAGGGCATGCAAAACGGTGGTTTTTGGGTACAGTCCCGAATCACATGGAGGCAATGAGCGATAGGAGGGGATTCGTCTCTCCCGGTATAGGAAGTTGATGTTGCGCTGTGTTCGATTGGCTATAACCAGAAATCCCTGGCCAGGGTTGCCGAGATTTACTGGTAAGTGTTACCAGTAGTTTCTCGAATTGTTATAGACCTCATATCGACATGACTTATCGAGCTATTGGGGTTTGACGTTTACCACCCCTAGGCAAGATATGCGACATATCAGACGATCAGACCGGACTGTACGGTAAGTGTTATTGGTTGGATTCACAGGAGTGTGAGCGGGCTTGCTCGTCGATCTTCTGATCGCTCAATACCCAGGTGGCCGTTACGTTTAGCAGACCGCTTGCGGCTTGTGGGTGTTTGATATGATCATCACCTGCTGCCGGCGTATTGACGAGTCTTTAGAGTCCTACACAGAAGTTTCCTGGCTCAAGCGAAACGAAATAGGAGCGCATATGAGATATGTGCGGGACCGAGAATAATGCGTGTATGTGATACCGTATTCCATTCTCGCGAAGAATGTATTGAATGGTTGTATGCGATATAACCTAGTTATCGAATCGAGGATTGATTCGATAAATCGATACATTGGATATTAGTCGGTCATATGCGATATGACCGGATCGTTAAATCAAATGTTGATTTGATGATTTAATGCATAATTATATATTTGATATATTACTTTGCATTAACTAGTACTGGTTCACTTAAATTGGATTTTCTCACTTGATGTGCACATTGTATATGTGATATACTTTTGTACACTAGTATGTATCATGTTTGATGATACATGCTAAATTGAGTATGTGTAAAGATTAAACCATGGTTGTGTAATGGTTAGGGTTTTCCTTTTATTTATTTATTCATTTATTTATTTATTTCTTTATGGAAAAGATAATGAGAGAAAATGGTGGCTTTCTTTGTTTGATATTGAAGCTTCATGAAGTTTTGACTAAGTCACCATTTTGTCTCATGCTTAACCCTAACCATTCCCACTAACCCTAGTTTAGTCTCTACACTTGACCATGGTTGGTATATGATAAGTATTCTTATTATTTTCATTTTACAATAATACTTATCATAACTTCATCATCTTCTTCTTCTTCTTCTTCAAGAAGAAGCTTGCCTCCATCAATGGCAACTCTTGAAAATGAGTGAGAAATCCAATTCTAAAGTGAACCCACTTCCTATTTCTTCATCCTCTACCTCTTTCCAAGTAGTATAGGGTGTTTTCTTCACAAGTTTCATGACTTGGTGAAGTGGGAGCTTGATCTTGTGATGCCTCGACGTAGATCATCTTCGGCACGAAGCCGACGACCTTGCCCGCCCATTTCTTCGATGAAGCCGACGCTAGATTCCGGGATTCCATTTGGACAGCGAGGAGACTTCATTGCGGAGCTATGGAGGTGGAGGACCGGATCTATAAAGGTTGTATTTCCGTTCTTTTAGTTATATTGTTAACTAGTTGCATGTGTTCGCCTAAATTTCTAGTTAACGATCCGTAGTCTAGGGTTTCTCGGCACCGTAAAGTTTGAAATTGGTATGGTTGGTGCCTTGTGAGACCTCTTGAGAGTGCCTAGGAACCCTACACCTTTCGATTGGACCCAGGCATGTGAGGATAGTTTCCAGCAGTTGAAGACTCGTCTGACTACTGCACCAGTGTTAGCATTGCCTTCAGGGTCAGGCGGTTTCATGGTATATTGTGATGCTTCTCGAGTGGGACTGGGCCGTGTATTGATGCAGCACGACAGAGTTATCGTGAATGCTTCTCGGCAGTTTAGGAAACACGAACAGAACTACCCCACTCATGATTTAGAAATGGCTGCAGTGGTATTCGCACTTAAGATCTGGAGACATTACCTATACGGCGAGTCGTGCCAGATATTCACTGACCACAAGAGTTTGAAGTATATCTTTCAGCAGCGAGATCTGAATCTGAGACAGCGCCGTTGGATGGAGTTGGTGAAAGATTATGACTGCGAGATTTTATACCATCCGGGCAAGGCGAATGTGGTGGCAGATGCCTTGAGCAGGAGGCCCGGGGGTAGCTTATCCTGTTTGAGCGCGGTACAAATGCAGTCGACGGCGGATTGGAAGGTGTTATGTGACAGCAGAGTGCAGTTCGAGTTTACTTCTACAGGGGGATAGCTGGCCCATTTCAGAGCATGCCCACGTTACTTGACCGTATCCGCAAGGCACAGTCCGGTGATGCCCGTATTTTAGAGATTATCGAGCAGATTCGGCAGGGCAGAGTTTCTGAGTTCGTGATTGATGATCAGGGGATACTTCGATTTGGGACCCGACTATGCGTACCAGATTCTGAAGGACTGAGGCGTGATATTCTTGAGGAGGCCCATAGATCTGTATACAGTGTGCATCCAGGTTCCACCAAGATGTACCGTGATTTGAGAGAGGTTTACTGGTGGGACGGGATGAAGAAGGATGTTACAGAATTTGTGTCGAGATGCCTGACTTGTCAGCAAGTCAAGGCCGAGCACCAGAGGCCAGCCGGCGAGTTACAGCCTTTGCCCATCCCTGAGTGGAAGTGGGAATAGCTCTCCATGGACTTCATTGTGAGTCTACCCAGGACCAGTCGAGGGTATGACTCTATTTGGGTGATTATGGATCGACTGACGAAAGCGGCTCACTTCCTGCCAGTGAAAAACACTTTTGGATTTGCTCAGTACGCCCGGGTATATATTGATGAGATCGTTCGACTGCATGGCGTCCCAACTTGCATCGTGTCCGATTGGGGCACCCAGTTTACCAGCCGATTGTGGCAGAAACTTCAAGAAGCTTTAGGCACCCGATTGAGTTTTAGCACAGCCTTTCATCTGCAGACTGACGGTCAGTCAGAGCGTACTATTCAGACTCTTGAGGACATGCTTAGAGCTTGTGTTTTAGATTTCGGTGGTAGCTGGGATCGTCATTTTCCTTTGATCGAGTTCTCCTACAATAATAGCTTCCAGGAGACGATTCAGATGGCACCTTTCGAGGCTTTATATGGGAGGAGATGTCGATCGCCTGCATGTTGGACAGAGCTCAGGGAGAGCAGTATTTTGGGACCGCAGATCGTACAGGAGACGACCGAAAAGATATAGCTGATTCGGGACAGGATGAGAGCAGCACAGAGTAGGCAGAAATCATATGCTGACAAGCGCCGTCGCCGACTCGAGTTCGCTGTTGGCGATCATGTTTTCCTGAGGGTCTCTCCGATGAAGAGTGTGATGAGATTTGGGCGGAAAGGGAAGCTTAGTCCTAGATATGTTGGTCCCTTCAAGATCCTATAGCGTGTTGGTCCAGTCGCTTATCGATTAGCTCTTCCTCCCAGCTTCCCCGATGTTCACCCCGTGTTCCATGTTTCGATACTCCGCAAGTACCTTCATGATTCTTCCCATGCGATTCAGCACCAGACGATCCAGCTAGAGCGCGATCTTTCATTCACCGAGCAGCCGGTGGTCATTTTGGATCGGCAGGTGAAGAAATTGAGGTCGAAGGTTATACCGTCCGTCAAGGTTCTTTGGCGTGGCCCGAACAGCGAGGAGGTCACCAGGGAGACCGAGGTCGAGATGAGGAAGAAATATCACCATCTTTTTGAAGGTACACGTAGTTAAATTTTAAATTCGGGGACCGAATTTCCTTAAAGGGGGAAGATTGTAACGCTTCGAAAATCGTTTAGGCAGTTTTTCAGTAATCGACAAAATTAGCAGTCTTTTCCGTAAAAAGTCGAAATAAGTAATTTTCAATATAGGCATAATTATACAAAATTTAGATAAGATATTGCTTGAAATTGGTCACTAAATTGTCACTTAAAATTTTCTAGTTATTTTTAAAAAAATTCCTTAATTAATTATTTTTAATATTATTTTAAGCTTTTAAAAATACATTAAATTAGTAATAAATACAAATTTAATTGGGTAAATTACATAATTAGGAACCATTATAAACTAAAATTAAGTGTAACAAAAATTTTAGTAAACCATTTCAAGTTTAGTGGTTTATGGTAAAATGGGTTGGAAAAATGAAATGAAAAGGGTTTTTTTTTTTGAAAAGTTTTGATGTAACATGCATTAATTGAGCTTTTGAGATGATTTCTTCATAGAATTTTCCTCACATTCCCTCATTCTCCTCTCCCTTTTGCTCCAGGCCGGCCCCCTTCTAGCAACAGCCCCCACTTCCTCCAACTTTCTTTGCTTCAAAATCATGCTAAAATCATCAAAAATCCACAAAAATCAACCATTTCCTTCACTAATTCAAACCTAACCCTTATGCTATCCCTTCTCAAGCCCAAATTGGTTTCAGACAAGGTGAAAGGAGACCTCTTTAGAGGCTAGGTGCAAGGGGATCACAACTTGGGAAGTATAATTTTTAATCTAGTTGTTAAATTGGTAGCTTAAATATGTTAAATTAGATATCTAAAGTGTGAAATTTGGTTAACTTTGCTTGCTTGTGAATTTCAAGAGAAGGGTAGATGTTCTAATTAGGGTTTGATGTAGGATGAATGGGTTTAAGTTAGTGTTGTGGTCATCTAGTTGGTTAGATTGGTTGTTTGTGCGATGTAGCGATCGCTATATCGTTAAATCGCGATATTTGCATCGAAATTGCTATGTCAATGCTTACTAGATTTTCTAAAAATTAGGAGGTGATCTAATTGCGATATATGGACGATAGCTATAGAATCTCATACTACTATTAGGGTGTGTGAATGTGAAGTTTGGTTTAGTCGGGTTTTAGTTTTGACGGTTGCCCCAAAATGACGATTTTAGTTAAGGTTTTAGCGATTTTCGTGTGTTTCCCGCACACCGAGTGCACGTTGTGCCTAACTTGTGAGCGTCGATCTTTTCATATTGTGAGTTGTGTCATTTCAGGAATCTGTAATGTTATGTTGTGTGTTATGCAATTCTAGGAACGGTTGCGGAAACATCGGACGCGGTGCGCAAAGGCAAAGCGGGGGTTGGATCAGATTAGCGAGGCATTCAGATGAGTAGATGTATACATCTATGGGGGAATCGTCTGGATGGCGCAAGGCGCCCCATAGTTAGGATCACTTTATTACATGCAACTATATGCCTAGTTAGTTAGTTAACTATCTCATTCATTGCATACCCTTATAGCTATCCGTCTGTTGGCATTGCGTGGTTATCCATATACACATCTGGGATATCACCTCTTAGGACATGTACACCATTACCATTGTCTCATATTGCACGCGCACTATTTATGTGACACACACGCTTTTAGTAATTGCCACGCCACGAGCACTGTAGAACCTGTATTGTTCAGTATTTACGCTTGCATCATACATGATATATTGAATTGCATAGCATGTATATACCTTATATCATCATCATGCTTATATAGATTCCTAGTCAAAATCAATTGCATACCTTTGATATCATAAACATTTATCATATACAACATGTTGGGTATTATGATTTTCTTGAGGATTTCAATATTGATGAGATTTCTGGATTTTGGGGAAAACCGCAAGAATTTAACAAAAGATTATTATTATCATTTTTAAAACAAAGTTGCGGTTTTCTCGTGATGTATGTGTCATCCAATATGAGTTTTCATGTTTTCTGTTGGATTTCGAGACCCGATTCGAGGAGTGGATGAACCGTCTCGGGTACATGGTGGGCCCGGTATGGTACCCAGGAGCAAGAAGATCGAGTTGTAGACGATGAGCCTGGCAGGAGAAGACTACCTACCGGTGATGTCTGGCGCGGCGGATATCCGGAGGATACCGACCATTGTCGTGAGATTTGATGATATGGGCCGATCCGGACTGACGGAGCCTGATGTATTGAGACATTGATACAGTGAGACATTGAGACAGATGTGTTTTCATATTTGGTGTCGATGTTTGACACGGTTTTCAGATGATTTTACGATGGTACTTAGCTATTGCATAGATATTCTTTTTCTAAAGTAAGAATGCAGAACTCATAGCATTTAAAACACTTAAAGATTTAATATTGATATTGCATACATGTGCATGCATACTAGAGGTATTACATCACATCTGGACATACATGTTGTGACGCATTTGCGTGCATTCTTACGATAGCTTTACTAGATGTTATATTATACTCACGAGCTGGCAACTCACCCCCGTTGTGCCACAGTGTCATGTAGGTCAGACTCATCAGCCTTGTAGCGACAGCTTATCTTATTATTGACTTCTTTTGCTCAGACTCGCGACATTGCTCGTAGGTGGGTTGCAAGGGCACTTTTATCTTTTTTTGTAGTATTTTTGTATCTAGTATTCTCCATCTACCACTTCTTATTTGTATATGCGACCTAGTGATGAGACTAAGAGATTTGTATATATGTGGTTTCTTTTGGGTCGAGCTCACTTGAGCCGACGTTGTGTTTTCTTATATTTTGCATTTCTTTATGCTCTTTTGCTTGATATTACATATATATTGCGTGTGGTTGTGATCCGCCTTGGGCGAAGAGCTAGCTCTCGCTTGGGGATGCCATTTTGTGATTACAGGTTTATATATCTTGTTGTACCCATTTTGGGGGATAGAATTTACAAAGGAGACTCTGCCGAAATTTTCGGAAATTTTTTATGTTTTTTTAAAAGGGTTCAATGCAACTTAATTGATTCCAAAGTCGTTTTCATGAAAGGTTTCCTTCACTCTCTTTGGTTTTGGTTTAGATTTTCTGGGCTTTGGCTGACTTAGTTCACGTTACGCCTTTAGACGTCTCGTAATCTAAGTGCTAGTCACGTTCCGTACTTTCGTGTCATGTCACTAGCCCGAAAACATTTCGCCAAGGCGAACTTGTGCTGGTTGTTAAAAGACCGATGATCTCCGATCATGCAAAATGGGGGAAGTTCGAGCCAAACTATAAAAGCCCGTACATCGTAGATAAGGTCTACCAAGGTGGAGCTTATCTGCTCATGGATATGAATGGAGAAAGGCTATTTTAAAAATAAACGACCAATTCCTCAAAAAGTATTACGCTTGAAGAGTCGCGACTTAAGTCAATGGTAGATGACAATGCATGTATCCGTTGGCTATCTTCTTGAGTCAAAACTGTGAAAGTCATATGCTTCCTATTATGCAATATTGGACCACTACGTTCTTAAACTGGTATTGGACCATTACGTTCTTAAACTGGTATCGGACCAAAATGTCCTTAAACTATCACTTCGTACCTAACACGGGAATATTGGACCGAAATATCCCTAAATATTGGACATTAATGTCCTTAAACTAATATATTGCCTTACGGTGGATCTCCATATGGACCACCGTATACAATCCATGGGCATAAACAATATAACCCCATATTATGTTCCCTTAGACCAGAACGTCTCTAAACTAATGATGGACCCAGATGTCCCTAAACTAATATGTTTGGCCCTATGGTACGTGTTATATAACCGGCTGTATATATCCTCAGGCACAAACAATCCATATCTCTCTCAGGTCCTATATGATGTGGTCCTTCCAAAAAGGTCATGGCCTACAACTGATAGTGTATTACCTTACGGGCCGCCTGTTTCCTCAAGCAATGGGGGATCATCCATGGCAAAAAAACGGTATGTCCACAAGCAAAATGGGCATGGATGAAAATCTGAAAGGACGCTGTGAGTAAGAACATCAGGGCTACCGGGTAGCTTGTGAAAACCTGGGAAGGCGCGAACTCATTGAAAGAAAGAAAAGATGCATTTGCAAAGTCCTCTCGACTTTGTACGGAGAAAACACCTGCGTGAGATCCTTAAGACTCACAAAGGAGAAACACACTTAGGAACCTATATGATTTCTAAGGAGAAAATACACTTACGAGATCCTCATGACTCGTAAGGAGAATATACCCTCTGTAAGACCTTCACGGCTTATGAAATCCAAAAGCCTTAAGTTACAGGGATCAAAACCTGTTCTTAAGACATCATAACCCCACAAATGTATGCCTTACAAGTGGTCCAATATCATCTCTTGTATTCAATCCACGGGCGTAAATAAATATATTCCCAAGCATCACCGTAAACGAGAAATGTTGACAAAGTGAACAACACCTACATGTCCCCTCAACTGACAAGGAGAAAGTACCTTTATAAGATCCTTACAACTTACAGGAGTAAGAGACACTTAGGAGTCCTCACGACTTCTAAGGAGAAAATAAACCTATGAGATCTTTACTGTAAGTCGATGTCGCACACCCCGCGAGTTTGCGGGAAGGCAGAATACACAAAAAACGATTTTTCAAGACTTTGCCACATCGACCATACAACCAAGATCTTTCAGAAACCCTAACTAGCTATACTACAAAGGGGTTCTAACTACTCGGTAAGAGTTTTATACCTCTAGAGTTCAAGTCCTTCGGGTCTTCTTCTCCTCTTCTTAAGCTCCTTAATGGCTTGAATCAAACTCATTCGTCGGCCTCCTCGTGTCGAAGATGATCCATCGAGAGTCTATGGTTCAAGTTTCAACCTCAAGAATGAGGTAACTAAGGTATCTAGTTTGCTAATCTAGATAGCTTAGGAGATGTAAAGAGATGATTAGAGTATTTAATATCAAGAACCTTAGGATTCACAACACATGTGAGGCTTAGGGTATGAGAAAGAAGAAGACGAGCAAAAATGGAGAGAGAATGAGAAAACTCAAATGAACTAAGGTGTAGAGGCAAGTAAGGAATAGCTAAGTTATTCACAATAATCAAGCATGCAATATTTTCAATAGAAAATAATCAACCACGCTTGAATAGTAAAGTCAAATGAATAAACAAATGAATTACCCTTGCTTTAACCATGCCACAAATATCTCCATTTTCCACCTCATTAATCTATTTCCAAAAATAGATAAATGCAATAATGAGGTGTCCCCTTCTAGAAACATCTCTTGTGAAATTACAAGAATGCCCTCACCGTATATACCCATATTCGTACTGAAAAATACGATTACAATGAGATAATAATAATCCAATAATATAATACTAGAATCTGGCTTAAACCAAAGCCCACTAGTATTATCCGTCCGAACAACATCCGTGTAGCCAATACACGTATATGATCGGAACCCTGCACATAAAACCATACGGCCTCTACATCGTTTCGCCTGAACCAGGGAAACCCTCTGTGTGGGACTCTAAAGACTCGACAGTACGCTGGCAGTGGATTTAACCACAAGTCTGTCAGTGGCACTAGCTGTACATAACGGCTACCCAGGTATCTGTCGAAAAGAAGGCCGACGAGCGAACTCATCTGAACCCCTACTGAGTCTATCCATGACAATCTCCTTATAATTCGACTGTTCGTCTAAGAGTATCGCATGCCGGGTCTAGGGGGTGAAAAACGTCAGACCCCTAATAACCTGACAAGTCATGCCGGTGTGGCTCAAGACCATCCGAGAATCTACTGGTCCAACTACTAGTAATTCTCAATCCATCCTGGCCAGGGTGTAACGATCCTAAATTTTTTGTACAAAATTTTTCTTCTTAAAGTACAGAAAGAAGTTTGCAAGCCTGAGCATAATTTAAAAGTTATACTTTCTTAAGAACGGCAAGAAATAACTTGTAGCTCATTGGTAAAGCCTTGCACTGCTGTGACATAGCCCCTGTGTTCGAATCCCCTCAACCACATATTATTTTTCTGAATTTTTCTTTTAAACTTTTTGGAAGCCCAAAAGTTTACTCGTGCAATACACGTAAAATGAAAAGTCACAGAAAATCAAACATGTGCAAAAGGGTATTTATACCGATTAAGACACGTGGCACAAATCCAAGCACTCACCTCACATACGTGGCCGGCGAGATGGTCAATTAGGCCGGCGCCGCCGGGCCCCCTAGTTGGTAATGCCCCTAAACTTTGAACACAAGACTTTTAGCCTACCCCCACTACCCTAGTACTGTTTGATTTTCCTGCATTTATCTAGAAAGTGTTAATCTACCTTTTAATCCAAATTTTAATGCATTTAAATTCTTTTTTCAATCCCCAAAACCCTAATTTTACCCTATAAATACAACCCCATACACTAGCCCTCTTCATTTTGAAATCTCTTGTTAAAAATTCTAAAAAATATCCAAGTCAAAGAAGAGTACAAGTGGAGTTTCCATGAAGCGGGTATGATGAGAAACAAAGACCTTTTGTTCCTCAGCGTAATAGAAATAATACCCCCTAGAATTCTTGGGGTTTCCCACAAACTTACACAATACTGAACGTGCCTCGAGTTTGTCCGGATGAACCTTTTTGACAAAAGCATGACAACCCCATATCTTTAGATACTTAAGATAGGGTTTCTTTCCACTCTATATTTCATATGGAGTGGTAGGCACAAACTTAATTGGAACCTTATTCAATAGCTATGCAGCAGTTTCTGGTCTATAACCCCAGAAGGAGGGCGGCAACCAGCATTACTCATCATGGAACGCACCATATCAAGTAAGGTGTGATTCCTTCTTTCTGATACACCATTGTGTTGTGGTGTGTATTGAAGAGTAAGCTGAAAGAGAATTCCATTCTCTTTTAGATATTCCAGGAACTTGGCACTTAAGTATTCACCATCTCGATCAGATCGGAGCATCTTGATACTTTTGTCAGTTTGTTTTTCCGCTTCATTCTTATACTCTTGGAATTTCTCAAAAGCCTCGGATTTATATTTCATTAAGAATATATGTCCATACCTTGAGAAATCATCTGTGAAATTAATGAAGTAGGAATAGCCACTTCTTGCATATGTAGACATTGGCCCACACACATCATTGTGTATGAGTCCCAGGAGCTCAGTAGCTCTTTCTCCGTGTCCAGTAAATGGAGTTTTTGCCATTTTTCCTCTGATACATGATTGACATGTTTCATATGATTGATACTCAAACGGATCTAAGTATCCTTCTTTATATAACTTAGTCAGTCGTGTTTCATTGATATGACCAAGTCTATAATGCCATAAGAAAGCTTGGTTTGATTCTGAAGTCTTTCTTTTTAGTGTGTTTTGGACGTTGAAAACTTGATGTTGATTGAGAATGTATATTCCGTTATTAAGTGTACCTGACCCAACCATTTCATGATTTAGGTGAATGTTTATGACATTGCTTTCAAGTGCAAAATTATACCTTTCATTTGATAACTAAGATACAGATATAATATTACATATCATACTGGGTACACAAAAGTAGTTACGCAATAACAAAATATGTCCACCCGCCAATCTTAGATGATATTCTCCTACTGCAACAGCATCCACACTGGTTCCATTGCTAACCGTGGGGGTCATATAACCTTTCCTCAAAACTCTACGGCTTCTCAGCGCCTGTAATGAATTACAGATGTGAGGTCCTGATCCGGTATCCAATACCCAGTAATTAGAGTTTATATAGAAACGGTTTTCAATTACGAACACACCTAAAGCCGAAATCACAACTTGCTTTGTATCCTGATCTTGGCCTTTAGGGCCCGGCAGTCCTTCTTCCAATGTCCCTTTTTCCGACAATAGAAGTATTCTTCCTTTTTGGCTGCCCTCATTCTTTTCCTTTCCCTTTCCCTGCACCTTCTGCACACCTCCCCTCAGTTTGGTGGGGGCCTTCTTTTTCTTCCCCTTGGCCTTAGCCTTGATTTAGGAGAAGAAGATTCCCTAATAAACAGAGTGGGTGTTTCCTTAGTTTTCTTCAAGGTGCACTCTGCCACCCTCAGTATGTTAAGAAGCTCAGGAAGTGAAACTTCCATCTTTTGCATATTGAAATTCAATATGAATTGGGCATAGGTGGAAGGAAGGGACTATAGAATCAAGTCGATGTACAACTCATTCTCCAACGTAGTTTCCAGGCCCGCGGGCTCTTCTACGAGAGAAATCATTTTTAGGACGTGGACCCCAACAAATGATCCGATAGCCAACCTCAAAACTATCATATCGAGCAAGATTATCATGTACATACATATCCCTAGCATCCTGTACAATGAAGGCCTCTAGGGCATACATATCCAACACTCACGACTCATAGGGAGAAATACCTTTATGAGACCATTACGGCTTGTAAAGTCGAAAAAACCATAGTTAGCTGGGATCTAAACTTGTTACCTAATCCACCATAGGCCAAAATTGGCAATGACATATGATGAGTCGCTCTTGACAGTATACCAGTTGTAGCAATGCTGATGCCAAAGCAAGTATCAGACCTTAAGTTTCTGACTCACGACAAAATTAACGAGTATGAAAAAGAAAATTAACCGAAATGATTGGGCACCACGTATAAAATAGCCGAAATGATTGGGCAATCGCGACTTTCGCTATATGAAAGGATGAAAGGACAGAGCATCACGGAAAATAAAAAGAAAAATGATAAAAATAATTTTTTTCTTCCCTGCAAGTAAGTCCACACTGACTCTTGTATACAATCTATGGGCATAAATAAAAGAAAGAGAACCATATTTTCTCACCATGCTTCGTCAAAAGAAGGACCAAGTCTTGATGGTGCATCCGTAGCCCAGAGACTATCTCGACATTCCTCCTCATTCCAATAGGGTGTGGGCGTAACGGTCAAATAAAATCCGAGTAATGGCATATTCCTAGCTCCAGGTCTCGATGGTGTACAACATAGAGGCCGTACGGATGTTTACCTTATTTCAGCAAAGAATTGATGCGACACCAAAGCAAAAAAGCGAAGTGACGGCAAATGCCTAGTTTCGGGTCTTGATGGCAAGTCTAAAGACCATTAGATGTCATCCCACCTTAGAAGGGTGCGGTTATGACTCATCGGGGCTTCAAATCTAGCCTAACCTCAAGTAAAGTGCCACGATAACACCTAACGCTGGATTTTCTAATGGCAATGTGAATATTCCAACCTAAGAAGACTACTTGAAGACATCTTGTCCAGCCTCAAAAGGGATCAGCGATATGACAGACGTGGGGCTACTCGAGCCATAACCTAAGAGACTGCATGTTAAGAAAATATTAGAAGAGCAAGACGACGCCATAAAAAGGTGAAAGGTGCAAATTACGGGATTCAAGACGTAGAATTGCGACATCTACGTCTGCTCACCACCTTCTCAGATTCTGAAAGTCATGAGAGCAGCTGTATACTTTGCACTACTTAATCCATGCCTATATCTACGTGGGCAAAATAGTGGGGGCATTTGTTTAACGTGAAAAATTCATAATAAACATGCATTTAAATATTTATTTCAATCTTCAGGGAAAAGACCACCAAACATGGGATAGGGAATACATGGGTTAACAAAACAGTATACAAATTTCTATAACTCCCTCTCGGACTTCTCTACCATATTGAAACGACGATTCTCAAAAAAAGTTGCTCCCCACACATCAGCGTCGTGCTCGTCGGCAACAGCAGACATGACAGCCCGCCGAGCCTGTATCCGACTCTGCAAGTGAATGGATCGGTCCCTTAAAAGTTTCGTGATCAGACCGGCCTCCCAATAGCAGTCAACTTTGTCCTCCACCGACCATCGCCAAAGTCATCTCCGCCGGGTGAGGAAGAATGTCGGTAAGAACGGCGAGAAAAATTGTGCAAAGCCAAATAGAGCCAGCAGGAAGAGGAGATCCTCTATGAATCATGAGCTCCTGAATCACTGTGATGCACTGAGCAACCGTGAAAGCGAGATTTGCAATACGTGCAGTGAAACGAGGAATAATATCTCCGATGGGCACCTCCCATGGCTTTCGAGGAGCAAGCAGGCGATCGCAAGCCATGGTCCTTTCTCTGTTAAAAAATGGTTCTTTCTCTATGAAAGTGAAGGAGAAGATGAACATTTCTTCAAATTATAAAGTGAACCTTCAAGTTTTAGCACAGAAAATGTTGCACACGGTGTCAGTTAGAACTATTTCCAAGCTCTGACAGAAAGGAAGTGTTGGAAAAGAAGAGGATGACTTAGAAAATCATGAGAAAATGAAACGAAATCCTTCCATGTGTTGAACAGGTGAGCGCTCACATGCAAAGCATGTGACCACCGGTTTCAAGGAGGATTAAATCCTATGAAATAGCCTCCCATGTGCAAAGCACGTGAGCGCTCATATGCAAAGCATGTGATCGCCGGCTTCAAAGAAGATTAAATCCTATGATTTGGCTTTCATGTGTTGAACACATGAGCGCTCACATGAAAAGCATGTGACCACGGAATATAGATAAACTAAAACCCATACCAGGCTCACGTGTTAAACATGTGAGCGCATTAGTTTGAAGCACTAGCTTCAGATAGAATTTAATTCTATATAGAATTAAATTCTATTAGGGGAAATATTTCCCCCTGATCTTTCTAATACAATAAAGGTTTTCTCTATTAAACAAAGAGTCTCTGGATTCAAAATCCAATGGTGGTTATAACCTCACTGACCAAATCAGAAGATAAAATCAAATTCTTTGTTAGGAAAATATTTTTCTAACCTTATTAAAACAAACAGAAAATATTTTCTGTTAAACAAAATTCTCCGGATCTTAGATTCAACGGTGGATAAAATTTCCTGAATGATCTTTGAGATCAATTAGTTCAATTGATATCTCTCAATGAGAGATTTTCTCAAACTAATTGATAGTTTTTCTTTTCCTATATAAAAGACCCAAGACTTCAAGTCTCATATATACAACAGACCCCCAAGCTTTTGAAACAAGAAAAAAAAACCTCTACAAGTTTCTGCGAGAGAGAAAATCCTCTATACAAACAACAAAGAATATAATTCTCTTTCTGAAGAAAGATCATCTTCCTCTTTCGAAAACTCTAGGTAAAGAAAATAGAGAGATCAAAGAAACTCCGTTACCTATCTCTCACACACAAGGGTTTAACCCTCTAAAAAAGGTTAGGTCTTTCTCTGGATCTGAGATCCGCAAGACAAATCTCCCATAAGTGGAGAATTTAATTCTCATCGGGAAAATCTTGCTCTTCTGCCTCATGATCTAGGGGAAAACTATGTTGTTTTATCACCCCTATGTAAATACGAGAAAAGAACATGGAAGGAAAAGATGGAATTTACATTTCAGGAATTAATTCCTCTGAAGATATATTTTATCTAAAAAACAGGGTTTAACCTTTCAAAGAACTTGGTTCTCACAAAAAAAAAGAAGAAGAAAAGAAGAATTTAGTTCTCTACATGAGTATGGTGGAGGCTCATGTAAAAAGCACATGAAAACCCAGAAAGTAAAGACTCACGTGATATCCACGTGAGCATTCGAAAGAAACTATGAAGGCAGCGCCTTACATGATACCCACATGAGCGCATGGAAGGCCCGTGAAGACAGCGCCTCACGTGCCATACACATGAGCACCCATAAACAAGGACTGAGTGCCTCACGTGCAATACACGTGAGCACTTAAAAATTGCCAAGCCTGAACGTCTCACGTGATACCCACGTGAACGCTGTATAAAAAAGTGCTTAGCACTGACAGGGTAACACCCAAGCCTAAGCATCTCACGTGATATCCACATGAGCGCTAGAGCATGATCTGGAGATTATACCCATAGTTTAAATGACTAAGTCCTTAGCACTGCTGGGTAATATGAAAGCCCAAGACTAAGTCCAAAATTGGCTAAGTCTCCGAAGTTCTAAACTCTTTGAGCTTATATTGTTCATTGTAACCGAGCCCATATGCTTACCCATGTTAAATTGATATTAATTTAAAGTATAATTAATGATCCTTAACTGTATGTATAAGTTGATTTTTGTAACTCCCTACGCCCCAGTACAGATGGTATTGTCCGCACTGGCCGAAACCGTACAGTTTTGTCCTTTAGAGCGAACTGGACCCGACCAGAGGGCCATTTCCAGGAGGTCACCCATCCGAATACTTCCCTGGTCCGAGCATGCTTAACTACAGAGTTCTCAAGCTCCTGTAGTGCCGATTCATTTAAAAGGCGCTTCTGTAATTGAGGATGGTAGCATTATATTTATAATGCAGTTCGGTCCTCTTTTGGAATGTGTTCCGAAGATTCCACATTGTTTTACAGTGGGTCCCATGGACTCTAGAGCCCCACGGATTCAAGAGGTAGCCCCCGCCCCCTTGGCATTACAAATAGCATGGCACTTTGTTCCATATGGTCCGTGTGGCACTTTGTTCCGTGAGCAAGAACCGGGTCCCGACATTCTCCCCACCTTTGAATAATGGTTCGTCCTCAAGCCATAGACCTACTACTGAGGGACCTATATGGTCCACCTTAAATGTAACACCCCATGTCTCAGTACAGATGGTATTGTCCGCTTGGCCGAAACAGCACGATTTTGTCCTTTAGAGCGAACCGGAACTGACCAAGGGCCACTTTCCAGGAGATCACCCATCCTAAGACTTCCCTAGTCCGAGAACGCTTAAATACGGAGTTCTCAAGCTCCTGTAGTACCGATTCACTTAAAAGGTGTCTCTGTAATTGAGAGTGGTATCATTATATTTATAATGCAGTTCAGTCCTCTTTTGGAATGTGTTCCGTAGATTTCCTATTATTCTACAGTGGGTCCTACGGACTCTAAAGGTGGCCCTAACGGATTCAAAAGGTGGCTCCCGCCCCCTTGGCATGACAATTAGTGTGGCACTTTGTTCCATGTGGCATTTTTTCCGTGAGAAAGAACCGGCTGCCGACAATTTTAGTCCTATATGAGACTAATGTATCCTTAGCCCATACGCTCATATATTTAAGTCGATCTTAATTTAAAGAAGGATTAACGATCCTTAAACTCCTGAACTAATAGAACATATGAACTAAGTTCATATCCAAATCTAATATATACGGATTTGGACTAATCCTCACCCTACGGGAGACGACATAAACTGGTCTTCGTATACAATCCATGGGAAACCATAATAAACAATATATATAACACGACATGAAGTAACCTACCGGAGTAGGTAAAATTTGTTATCACAACGCAATAACATAATTAACTGTAGGGGCTTATGCCTGCAGGGAAGAGCATCCCTACAATAAAAAAAACCCTCACATACGATGGGAAATCTGATAAAGTCACGCTATATCGGTCGCATCTGTCCAAACCTCTGATATACGGAGCCATAAATCAACTTGGCATCTTTAGAGAGGTGAACAGATATGATCCAAATAACATCTGCCTCCAAATTCAGGCAAGACGTCCAATCCCAGTTCATCTCTATTTCGGCGGTAAACAAGTAGCTATTATCAATGATAGAGTTCTGGAATTCTTTCCAAACCCTGTGAATGGTTGAGGAAAACCGTTTGACCGAGCGTATCGCCTTTGGTACATCTTGCATTTCTACAGGAGGTGACGACTTCTTTAGTATAGCAGTAGGAGAATTGTGTTTAACCACCTTCAAAGGTTCAAAGCTGTTCCCAGTTAGAACAACGGCTCGGATCATCGGAGCAGGTGGTGTCAGCCCAGAATCTGTTTACCATCGAAGACTGGAATGATACGCTAAGACGTCTGTTCCCTCATAAAAAAAGAAAAGGGGGAGAAAATTCCATAAAACTCAAGCCTCATGTGTTAAACACGTGAGCGCCTAAATGCAAAGCATATAGGTGCTGCAGTCAAACAACTAATGGGCCAAATGAGCCTCACGTGTTAAACACGTGAGCGCCTACATGCAAAGCATATAGGCGCTGCAGTCAAACAGCTAATGGGATAAATAAGCCTCACGTGTTAAACACATGAGCGCCTATATGCAAAGCATATAGATGCTGCAATCAAACAACTAATAGGCTAAATGAGGCTCACGTGTTAAACACGTGAGCGCCTATATGCAAAGCATATAGGCACTGTTGTCAAACAACTAAAGGCCAAATTGGCCTCACATGTTAAACACGTGAGTGCCCATATGCAAGGCATATGGGCGCTAAATTAGAGAAGCTAAATAAGCCTCACGTGTTAAACACGTGAGAGCGCCTCCTTACGTAGAATTAAATTCTACTCAAGAAAGATCCTCTCTGTTAAATAAGAAACCGTTGGATCAAAAATTCAATGGTGATTAAGCAAAGAATTAAATTCTATTGGGAAGGATATTTTCTGTTAAACAGAAAGTTGGTGGATCAATGATCCAATGAGATGGAAAATATTTCCCATATCTTTCTAAACAAAGAAAGATTGTGCTCTGTTAAACCGAGCACCCTTGGATTAAAAATCCAATGTCGATAAAATTATCGCGGTTCAATAGAATTTTATTTTATATATGGAAGAATATTCCATTAATCTTGTTAAAACGAGAAAACATATTCTGAGAGACAAAAACACTTGGATCAAAGATCCAACGGTGGGTAAAATTTCCCGAATAGATTTTGAGACCAATAAAATCAATTAGAATCTCTCAATGAGAAATTTTAATTAACAAACTTGCCTTCACTATATAAAGGACCCGAGACTTCAAGTCTCACAGAAGGACGAACAGAAACTTCTGCAAAAAAATACAGTGAGCTCTTGAGCGAACAGAGAATTTAATTCTTAAAAAAAGACCTTCCTTCTTCAAATCACTCTAGGTAAATAAAAAAGGAGAGATTAAAAGTATCTCTTTTGCCTAGTATAATGGATATAAGGGTTTAACCATTCATACAAGAACTTAGTTCTTCCTCTGGTTTGAGATTTGTAAAAGCAAATCTCCTCACAAGTTGAGAATTTAATTCTCATCGGGGAGATTCTGTTCTTCAGACTCAAAACTTAGGGAAAAGAACTAGGTTAAGAAGAAAAAGTATGTTCTGTGAATTTAATTCCCCCAAAATTAGGGTTTAACCCAACATAAACAACTTAGTTCTTATAAAAATAAAAAGAACTTAGTTCTCCAATAAAACAAACAATGATGATGATCCAAGATCTTCAAAAAAAAAATCTTGATGATCATCAATGACTAAAATGTCATTAATAGAGATTAATATCTCGAAAACCAAGAAGAGCTTGGCGTCTCACGTGAAACACACGTGAGTAAAATTAGTGCTTAGCACTATTATAGTGCCTCACGTGAGTGCCTAAAACAAACAAAAGAAGAGCTAAAACGCCTCACGTGCTTCCCATGTGAGCGTCCAAAAACAAAGAAAACTCATTCCTATCAAAAAAGAAGAGGCTAAATGCCTCACGTGCTTTACACGTGAGCGCTAGAGCTCTAACCAACTGCCTAGCACTTCTGTATAGAGAAAAAGGAGGGAACAAACAAAATCCGAAATCAATATTCAGCGCCTCACATGCTTCCTACATGAGTGTCATGCAAAGTGCTTAGTACTTTATATTCAGTCAAAATGACTAAAGTGCTTAGCACTGATTGAGTACCGCCCATATTTGAGCGCCTCACATGTTTCACACGTGAGCGCCAGAGAAAACTAGTGCTTAGCACTATAGTTGCGCCTCACGTGAAAAACACGTGAGCGCCAGAAAAAACTAGGGCTTAGTACTATTTCAGCGTCCCCACATGAAACACACGTGACCGCTACATATATTAGTGTTTAACACCACTGGGTAGTATAGAAACCAAATCTCAGCCCAAATGGGCTAAATTTTCTGAGGTTAAACCTCTTTGATTTTAAATCAACCGAGCCCAGATTGCTCATAGTTTCCAAACCGATCTTAGTCTCAAACATGACTGATGATCTCTCATTGATGATATCCAAAATGATATTCATCCCTTATCTCCTAAAGTAATCTTAGTCTCAAATACGAATAACGATTCTTAGGCCCACCACAACCCTTTTTCCCTCAAATACGGGATTTGGTTCAAGGGTACATCTTTCCACACCTTTGATATATGTCGTTGTAATTCCTCAACGTCTTTAGAGAGGTGGCATGTCTCGACAACCAACGACTCCTTTCATCATATATTGATGCAATTCCAAATTGACGTGCGCACCTCAAATCGGATCGCGTGCCAAATCGGGCGCATTCCATGTCTCTATCGTCTACTCCGCCACATAACAAATACATGTGCGCACAAGATAAATGTTGGACCGAAATGTCCCTAAACTAATATTCGGCTCAAATATGGAGATAATGGACCGAAACATCCTTAAACTAACATTTGTCCCCAAAATGGGAATGTTGGACTAAAAAGTCCTTAAACTAACATTCGTCTCAAACAGGGAATGTTAGACCGTGATGTCCTTAAATTAAAATAATTGAGCCCATATGCTCATTTGTTTCTAAGTTGATCTTAGTCTCAAATATGACTAAGGATCCTTAGAAAACCTAAATATCCCGTGAACTGATGGACCTCATTTATATGAGATTTGCATCCTAAGTTCATTCCTGTTGGCAAACCAAACTACTAGTATGGACCCGGTCAAGCAAATCCTTGATCCAAACCCAAATCTAAAATATACGGATTTGGACTAATATGCACCCTACGGGCGACAACATAAACTAGTCTCCGTATACAATCTATGGACAACCAAAATAAATAAAAATACACACGACACGAAATGAACTGTCGAAGTAGGAGAAAGTGGTTACCTCAATGCGGTAACGTAATTAACTGCAGGGGCTTGCGCCTATAGGGAAGAGGGTCCCCACAATCAAAAACCCCTCATAAAGTGAGGGGGAATCTGATGAAGTCTGCTACAACGGCCGCATCCATCCAAACCTCTGATATACGGTGCCATAAATCAACTTGGTATCTTCGGATAGGTAGACGGATAAATCCAAATAGTATCTGCCCCTAAATTCAGGCAAGGCGATCCATCTCAGTTTGTCTCTATTTTCGGCGGTACACAACGTCTAACCTGAATTTGGGGGTAGATCTATTTGGACATATCCATTCACCTCTCCGAAGATACCAAGTTGATTTATGGCACCGTATATCGGAGGTTTGGATAGATGCGACCAATGTAGCAGACTTTATCAGATTCCCCCTCATTTGTGAGGGGTTTTTGATTGTGGGGATGCTTTTCCCTACAGGTACAAGCTCCTGCAGTTAATTACGTTATCGCATTGCGATAACCACTTTCTCCTGCTCCGGTAGTTCACTTCATGTCGTGTGTTAATTTGTTTATTATGGTTGCCCGTGGATTGTATATGGAGACTAATTTATGTCGTCGCCCATAGTGCACGGATTAGTCCAAATTCATACATATATTTTCATGATTTGGGTCAAGCATTTGCTTTACGAGGCCACGGTTGTAGCTTGGTTTGCCAACAGGAATGAACTTTGGACGCATTTCTCACATTTGAGTTCCATCCGTTCATGGAAAACTTGCGTTTGATGTAAGGATCGTTAGTCATATTTGAGACTAAGATTAACTCGCCATGTTTGAGACGACTAAAGAGGAGTTGTTGGTTGTTGGGACCCGCCACCTCTCTGAAGATGTTGAGGATTATAAAGAGATATATCAGAGATGTGGAAAGATGTACCCTTGAAACAAATCCCGTATTTGAGGGAAAAGATCATGGTGGTTCTAAGAATCTTTAGTCTTATATGAGACTAAGATTAACTTAGAAGATATGAGATGAATATCATTTTGGATATCATCGATGAGAGATCATTAGTCGTATATGGGACTAATATCAAATTGGACATCATGAGCATATGGGCTCAGTTGATTTAATAAGAAGCTTAAGCTTCACAAACTTAGCCAATTTGGGCCAAGATTGGGTTTCTATACCATCCAGCAGTGTTAAGCACTCAGTCTTTTGACTATGGATATAATATCCAAATTTGGCTCTGGCGCTCACGTGAGTTTCGGCGTTGGGTTTTGGGCGCTCACGTGTGTTTCACGTGAGGCACTGGGTTTTGGACGCTCACGTGTATTTCACGTGAGGCGCTATCTTCTTAGAGATTTAATCTCTGTTCATGTTTTTAGAGAAGTTTAATTTCTGTTAATGGTAGTTTGACCATTAACGATCACCAAGACCACTATTTTGAGAATCTGAGATCAGGTTCTTTAAAAACTAAGTTCTTGATTTATGAGGGAACTAAGTTCCTGAAGTATTATGAACTCCATCTTCTTCGTGGTCTTCCTTGTTCTTCCCTAAATCCTTGATTCTCAAGAGCAAGATATTCCCAATGAGAATTAAATTCTCAACTTACGGAAGACTTGTCTTGTGGATCTTAGATCCAGAGAAAGAACTAAGTTATTTTAAAGGGTTAAACCCTTATATATGATATGATAGGTACAAAAGATGTTTTGATCTCAATTTTTTTTTACCTAAGGTTTGAGAAGAGGATAATCTTCTTCTTTGAAGAGAAATAAATTCTCGGTTGCTGAAAATTTTGGAGAGCCTTCTATATTTTTTTTACAGAAACTTATGGGGGAGTCTCCTCTCTTTTTTATATCCAGACTTCCACCTTATCTCTTTGCTCCTATTTATAGGAGAAAGAAAAAGAATCAATTTGTTAAGAAATATTTCATTGAGAGATTATGATTGATTTTATAATCAATCAAATTGATCTTTTAGATCAACCGATGAATTTTATTCACCGTTGAATTTTTAATCCAAAGGCTCTCTATTTAACAGAGAAGATTTATTGTTTATTTTAACAAGATTGGAAAAATATTTTCTTAAGATAGAATTTAATTGTATCGGATTAATATATTGTTAGGAAGATATTTTCCTAACCATAGGATTTTATTCTATCATATGAATATCTTATTAATTTAACAAGATTAGGAAGATATTTTACTAACATAGAATTTTATTCTATTTAACAGAGAAGATTTTTCTTATTTTGGAAAGATCAGGGAAATATTTCCTACATAGAATTTAATTCTATCGGATGGTTTAATTAATGATTTTATCACCGTTGGATTTTAAATCCAAGAATCTCTATTAGAGTAAGATCTTTTCATATTAGAAATATCAGGGAAAATATTTTCCAAATAGAATTTAATTCTATCAAATAGTTTAATTGGTGATATTTTATAACCATTGGATTTTAAATCCAAAAATTCTTTTTTTAACAGAGAAAAATCTTTCTCGTTTTCGAAAGATCGGGGGATATCTTTGCAACTAGAATTTAATTCTATCTGAATCTAGCACTTCAAAATGATGTGCTCACATGTTTAACACGTGATCCCGAGTGTGGGTTTTAGCCTCTCATATTCAGCGTTCATATGCTTTACATATGAGCGCTCACGTGTTTAATACGTGAGGCCTGTTATTTACTTTCAGCGCTCATATACTTTGCATATGAGCGCTCACGTGTTTAACACGTGAGGCCTGTTTAGCCTTTTTGCTTATTTCTGTTCTGTGCTCATATGTTTTGTATATGAGCACTCACATGTTTAACACGTGAGTCCAAACTATGGGTTTTAACTCTCCTCAAAGCCATAACGCTCACGTGCTTTGCATATGAGAGGAATTTGTTTCTTCTTTATTTTCACCCATTTTTTTTTATAAGGAAACTATAAGTTCCGGGCCAAAAATTTTGGTGGGAACAAATACTCCCTACTATTTTGCCCACGTGGGTATGTACGTGGGCTAAGTAGTGCAAATTTATGCATCTTCAAAGAATTGATGGTTTAAGAGACAGGTTTAGGATCTCTGTCGCCTAAGACTTTTTCATCTTCATGAGCCGTAAGAGTCTCGAGAAGGATTTTTCCTCCATGAGTCGAGAGGATCTCACAAGTGCATATTCTCCTTGGGAATCATGGGGATTTCTAAGTGTCTCACTTTCATGAGTCGTAAGGATCTTATGCAGGTATTTTCTCCTTACAAGTCGAGAGGATACGTAAATGGCTTCTTCTCCTCGTTGGATGCAACTTTGGAGAATGTGGCCCTGGAGAGTATACAAGAGTCGGTCTTGACCTCCTTATAGAGAAGTGATGGCTTAGAAAATGGATTTAGATCCGTCGCCTAAGGCTTTTCAACTTTAGGAGCCGTGAGGGTCTCATAAATTTGTTTCTCCCTATGAGTTGAGAGGATCTCATATGTGTATTTTCTCCTTAGAAGTTGTGAGGACTCCTAAGTGTATTTTCTCTTGAGAGTCGTAAGGATCTCGCAAGAGAATTTTCCCCTTACGAGTCGAGAGGACACGTAAGTTGCTTGTCCTCCTCATCGGTATGCGATTTTGGAGAATATGGCCCATGGATAGCTTACAAGAGTTAGTTTGGACATACTTATAAGGCAACGGTGCTTAGGAAACAGGTTGATATCCCCTTCGCCTAAGGCTTTTCACCTTTATAAGCTTCGAGGGTCTTATAAAGATGTTTTTCCCTACGAGTCGAGACGAGTCGAGAGGATCTCGTAGGTGTATCCTAACGTGAAATATAGATAACCTCCTTTTTTGATAGGGGTCCGTTAGGTTTGTGGTACTAGGTTAAGTCTATTGTATCGTCACATTGGCTAATAAATTCTCGACATGCAATCCTTTAGGTTATTGCTCGAATAGCCCAGCGTCTGTCGTGTCTCTGATCCCTTCGGAGGCTGGACAAGACGTCTTCAAGTAATATTCTTAGGTCGGAATATCTACTTTATCGTCGGAAGGTCAAGCGTTAGGTATTTGCCGTGGCGCTTTTTACTTAAGGTTAGGCTTAATTTGAAGCCCCGATGAGTCATAACCGCACCCTTCTGGGGTGGGATAATTTGCAATGGTTTTTAGGCTTTGTATGTATTGCCGTCAAGACCCGAAATTAGGAATATATCGTCACTTCACTTTTGTTTTGATGATGCCATGCCAATTCTTCGCTGAAGTAGGGTAGACATCCGAATGACCTCTATACTGTATATATTGCAATTGAGATCTGGAGCTAGGATTTTGCCATCACTCCACTTTTATTTGACCGTTGCGTCTGCACCCTACTGGAATGAGGAGGAACGTGGAGATGATCTCTAGGCCGTAGAAATTTCCATCGAGATCTGGATCTAGGAATATGACATCGCTCCACTTTTATTTATTTGACCCTTTGGTCTTTATTGACGTCGCATCTGCACCGAGAAAGAACGTCGATCTGGCGCTAGGATTTTGCTATTGCTCTTCTTTGGTTTGACCTTTTAGTCTTTGATGATGTTGCGTCTGCATCCTTCTGGAATGAGAAGAACATCGAGTTGATCTCTAGTCAGTTGATGTTGCCATTGAGATTTGGAGATAAGAATATACCATTGCTTCATTTTTATTTGACCCTTAGGTCCTTGTTGATGTCGCATCTTCATCCAGCTGGAATGAGAAGGATGTAGAGATGATCTCTATAATGTAGATGTTGCCATCAAAATCTAGAGCTAGGAATATACCATTGCTCCACTTTTATTTGACCCTTGGGTCTTTATTGACGTCACGTCTGCACTGAGAAGGAACGTCAAGCTGAAACTAGGATTTTGCCATTATTCCATTTTTATCTCTTTAGAGCCTTGTCGACACCACATATGTACTCCGCTGGAGTAAGAGAGATGTCGAATTAATCTCTAGGCTGTAGATGTTGTTAGTGTATATGCCCTAGGGGCCATTATTGTATCATACTAGCTTGTATATTACTTAATGGGAGCTTGGGATATTCACAGTTATATAACAGTTTTGCTAAAAATGGTAGTATGCTACTTGGTTTTATCTATCTTAATATGTGAGTATACGTATTGATAGAGCTCTTAGGATCTTGCTTGACTACCAGCGTTGTGATGGCAGTCACACTAGTGGGGGCTGGGTAGTCTACAAGCACATCCTTTTTCAAGTCCCTAGTCGTAGGATTATCGAGACAGCGCATCGATACTCCGGAGTAGACTAGTGTGTACGCTTCTCATCCCAGTTGGGGAGATGGTTTGTCCCACAGCCATCAGTACGTCGTACTAGAGATAGTATACAGATGCTCGTTGGGTTACGGGTACACCGGACAGGACTCACGGGGAACTGTTGGTTGGTATTATACCCGTCGTCAGTTAACAGTTCCCAGGTGACATGAGTACAGCATAGTCCGCAGACTTGACACTGCTACTTCGCCTCGAGTGTGTCCCACTGTTCTTAGATTGCTACCCTACCACGGCTCAAAGGAGTCGTGCAAACAGGTAGCAGTTGGGTGCAGTCCCAAGCACTTGGAGGCAGTGGCGGTTAGACAGGATTCGTCTCTCCTGGTATTCGGGGTTGATATCGCGCTGTGTCAAAGAGCCATTACGTAAAGTCCCTGGCCAGGGCAAGCGAGATTTACTGGTAGGTTCCAGTAGTTTCTCAGGGTGTAATGGGCTTCACTCCGACATGACTTATACCGCTATTAGGGGACTGATGCTTGCCGCCCCCCTAGGCCCGATATGCGATAATCTTAGACGAACAGACCGGACTGTATGGAGATTGTCACATCAGGCTCAGTAGGAATTCGGATGGGTTTCATCATCGTCCTTCTTATCGACATCTACCTGGGGACCGTTACGTACAGCTAGTGCCGCTTATGGTCTGTGGTTAAACTCACTGCCAGCGTAGTAGTCGAGTCTTTAGAGTCCCACACAGAGAGTTTCCCTGCTCCAGGCGAAACGATATAGAGGTCGTATGGTTTTACGACAAGGGTTCGGACGCATACGTGTGTTTACGCACGTACGACATTCAGACAGTTTTTACTAGCCGGCTTTGGTTTAAGCTAGATTCTAGTATCGGGTTATTGGATTTATACAGTCTAAAGTTTTTCCGTGTTTTCACTGATAGGAGGGGCGTTCTCGTAATTTCGCGAGAAGCTTCTAGAAGGATGGTGACTTGGGGGTTTAGGTGGCATAAGCATTAAATGATATTAGTGACTCATTTGTGTGATTCATCCATGTCATTAATGCATCATTTAATGGTTAATGACTCACGTAAATGAATCACTCATATGAATAAATGAAGCATGATGATTAATCATTTTATTTATTTATTTTGATAAATCATTATGCTTCATATATTCAAGAGAGATCATTATCTCATTTCATTCTCTTGCTCACCTTCTCTCTCATCAAGCTCCCTCTCTCTTCAAACCCTAATCCTACCACTCATGTGTTGAGATCAAGGATTAGATAGACTAGTTAATCCATAACCATACTCTATATCACCTAGGTGCCTTTGATTAGCAACTAAAGAAACCTAGTTACCTCAAGTTTAGAGGTGAAGCTTGGTGTGGAAGCTCTTAGGTGGATCGTCTATTACGTAGAGAAGGCCGAAGAGGAGGTGGAGATCGAAAAGACGAAGGACAAGATTCACTAGGTATAATCACTTTTCATAGTAGTTAAGAACTCCTATGCTTGTGTTAGTTATAGTTTAGCAAAGATTCTTCGGTTAGTCGATATTTACTCAAAGAACAAGATCGTTTTTTATATTTCCGCCTCCCCGCAACTCGTGGGGTGTTGTACATCGACTTAAAGATGTGCCATCAAGATTCGGTTCTTCTTTTGACGAAGCATGGTGGGAAATTATGATTCCCTTTCTTTCATTTGTACCCATGGATTGTATATAGGGGTCCGTGTGGACCTACCTGCAGGGCAGAAAAATTTTATTTAATTTTTTTAGATTTCCGCGATGCTCTATCTTTTTAGTTTTTATATCGCGAAAGTCGCGGTTGCCCAATCATTTCTGCTATTTTTCACGGTGCCCAATCATTTCGGCTATGCCATATTTTATTTTTACTCGCTAAAAAGCGAATCATCATTTACCTTGAGAGGACTTAGAGTATGACACATGTTTAGACATCAATATCTCTACAACTGAGATATTACTAGGAGCGAATCATCATTTACCTTTGTTGATTTGAACAAAAGTGGCTTAGCAAACAGGGTTAAGATCCTGTCGACTAAGGCTTTTTGACTTGATGAGTCATAAAGGTCTCATAAAGGTATTTCTCCCTATGAGTCGTGAGAATCTCATAGGTGTATTTTCTCCTTAGGAATCGTGGGGATTTCTAAGTATTTTTTCTCTTGTATGTCGTAAGGATCTTACATGAGTATTTTCTTCTTGTAAGTCGAAAGGATTTACAAGTGTTGTTCACCATATGGAGACATTTCTCACCATCGATGGAATTTTATAGGAACATATTTTGTTCATGCCCGTGGATTGTATCCAAGAGTCGATATCGAACTACTTGTAGAGCAACTTGGGAAATATGACGGCTTAAGAACAGGTTTAAATCCCAGTAAGCTAAGACTTTTGAATTTTACGAGCCGTGAGAGTCTCATATGGCGGAATTCTTTTTACGAGTCGTGATGATCTTGGAAGTGTAATTTCTCTATAGGACTCATATGGAATCCTAAGTGTATTGATATTTTGTGAATCGTAAGGATTGCACGTAGGTATTTTCTCCTCACAAGGTCGAGAGGGTTGTTTCCCCCCAAAAAGATAGCAAGGGTTTGTTCAAAATTTGAACTGAGGCAGTGCCTCACGTGCAAAGCATGAGAGCGCCAATGCCAAGATTTAAAAAAACTCTGAGGCAGCGCCAAGAGTACAAAAACTTTGAGGCAGCGCCTCACGTGCAAAGCACGAGAGCGCCAGTGCCAGAACTAAAAGTTCTCCACTCTTCGATCAAAAATCCAACAAAGATGATAAATCATCAAATTACAGAATTAAATTCTATTGAGGAAATATTCCTCGAATTTTCCTAAAACAAGAAAAGTTAATCTCTGTAAAACAGAGCACCGTTAGATTAAAAATCCAATGGTGATTAAAATCACCAAGATATAGAATAATCTCTGTATGGAAAAATATTTTCCCAATCTTGTTGAGAACAAGAAAAATATATTCTGTAAAACAGAAGGCCTAGGATCAAATATCCAACGGTGGATAAAATCCCCAAATCAATTAGAGATCTCTCAATGAGAGATTTCATTAACTAAATCAACAGATCAGCATCCACTATATAAAGTAACCAAGACTTCAAGTCTTGTACAGAGGAACCCCCTATAAACTTCAAGTTCAAAGAAAAAGAAGAGCAAGCAAAAAGAGCTTTCAGAGAGAAAAAAGAAGAAGAACTTTCTTCAAGGTAAATAGAGATCATAATATCTCATCTGCATACCCAAGGGTTTAACCCTTATAAAAGAACAGAGTTATTTCCCTGGATCTGAGATCCATGAGATAAGTCTCCCACAAATGAGAATTTAATTCTCGCAGGGATGAATATTTTCTTGAGGATTGAAGATCTAGGGAAGAACAAAGAATTGAACTCTTCGGAAAAATGCACAAAGAAGGAAACAGCGCTGAGCGCCTCACGTGCCCCTCACGTGGGCGCTGCTAATAAAATAAAGAGTGTTTTGCACTCAATGGTTAGCGCCCAGCGCTAAGCGCCCAGCGCTAAGCGCCCCACATGCCCCTCACGTGGGCGCTAATGAAATAAAGAGTGCTTTGCACTCAATGGTTGGTGCCCAGCGCCAAGCGCCCTACGCGCACCTCACGTGGACGCTAATAAAATAAAGAGTGCTCTGTACTCAGTGGTTGGTGCCCGGCACCAAGCGCCCCATGTGCCCCTCATGTGGGTGCTGTTTAAGATAAAGCGCTCTGTAAATAGAGCCCAGCACCATAAAGAGTGTTTAACACTCCATAAAAAATAAAGAAATGGGGTGAGAGTCAGAGCCCGTATCAATGCTCAGCATTGTTGCACATAAAAGGGACCGAGCCCAAACAAGTGTTTATACTAGGTGGACTGAGTCCAAGTTGACCAAAAGTCCCTAATTCAGATCAACCGAGCCCATGTGCTCACATTCTTTCTAAATTGGTCTTAGTCCCAAACCCAACTACAGATCTCCCAACTGACATTGGTTCAAGGGTACATCTCCCCACACCTCTGATATATGTTGTTGTAATTCTTCAATGTCTTCAGAGATGTGGCGGGTCTCGACAACTAACAATTCCATGGACCGCAACGTCCTTAAACTAGCAATGGACTGCAACGTCCTTAAACTAAACCCTCACCTCAAAAATGGTGATCTGTGGACCGCAACATCCTTAAACTAATAATGGACTGCAACGTCCTTAAACTAAACCCCCACCTCAAAAATGGTGAACTGTGGACCGCAGCATCCCTAAACTAATAACAGACCGCAACGTCCTTAAACTAAAATAATAGAGCCCAAATGCTCTTTCGTTAGATCTAAATGATCCTAAAACATTGTTAAGTAGATCTTAGTCTAAAATTAGACTAACTTATCCTTAACAAACATTTAAGTTGATTTTAATCTCAAACGAGATTAACGATTGTTAAATTAAACCAAACCCAAATCTAAGAAAATACGGATTTGGACTAATCCACGCCCTACGGGCGACAACATAAATTAGTCTCCGTATACAATCCACGGGCAACCCAAAACAAAACAAACACACGCGACACGAAGTGAACATCTGGAGCAGGAGAAAGTGGTTATCGCTACGCGGTAACGTAATTAACTGCAGGGGCTTGCGCCTGCAGGGAAGAGCGTCCCCACAATCAAAAACCCCTCACAATGAGAGGGAATCTGACGAAGTCTACTACAACGGCCGCATCTGTCTAAACCTTCGATACACAGCGCCATTGATTGATACGTGTTTATGTGTAGTAGTTAACCGCAATCAATAACAGTGTCGCGCGTAGTTAGACCGAGATGAGAATGGGTCGTCCTCTGGGAAACGTTGAATATTTTATTCTTACTTTAGGCGTGTTGAGAAAGAAAGGAGGAAGAATAAAGAATGGTGAAGAATAGTTGTAGGATCTAGATCTACGTTAAACACGGATGCAAAATATAGATCTAGATTAACTATGGATGTAGGTTTTATAGTAGAAGGGGGCTTGTAGGGTTTATTGTGATTTAGTAGTTATTGATGATTAATTAATATTACTCTTTTTATCCTTTAATAGATTTAAAACTAGAACGACGGTGATGCATGTAGGTTAGGGTTTCTGGGGGGAAAAGGGTTCCCACTCTCAACCCCTATCTCGACATGGAACTCCGTTCATATCTAGCCTTTACCAAAACAATTGTTAATCTAATCTCTAATCGTGGTCGCGATTATCAATGAATTGGTAGCGCGCCCAATTAGGATGTTAACTATTCTTTTGATAGAGTTTATAAACATTATAGGACTTAAAAAGAGTTTAAGGATCTTCATCATCCATTAACCTACCCTAATCCCATGAACCCTAACAAGCGAAGAATTACTCGCGCATGTTGGGAGAAGAAGAGATGGAGAGAGAAATCATATTAAAACTACAAAGAAATAGAATAAGAAAAAGAACTACCTTTATTAATCAACAAAATTCATTTACACTTTGTTCCCTTAGAAAATGATTACAAATGCTAGTTTGCTTCTCGATCTCTTCTAAGGAGGTAGACAAACAGTTGATGATCAGCCTAGATGTGTGAGCCTGTCTTGGACTTCATGATCTCTTCAGCTTGATGATTTTTCTAAGAGGCTCTCGGTCCTTATTTATAGTCACAAAGCCAGAATCCTAGATGCCAAAATTGGAAACTAGTAGTTAAGATCCAAACTGAAAAATCCCAACTCCTAACTCATCAAAACCGCGGCTGATCCGCGGCCAAATAGTGACATCTTGGGCTTAATCTTCTTGTGGGCTCTTCTGGTGATATATGGTGATCTTTTGAATATCTGGAAACTGAAAAGCTTTTCTACATCACTGCCAGAATTGATTTCTTTAATTTACTTTCTTAATTTGGCAGGTTTGTTTTAACAACTTTGATTTCCTTGATTTCAGCCCTGCAAATTCTGCACAATAACTCAACAAATAATATTTAATAGAGTTTGTTTTATTGAAATATTTAACTTAACCATTAAGTTTTGGTCAATGGTATTTATGCTTATTTTCCTACCAAATGTTAATTATAATATATAAACACATGAAAATAGTATTTTTACAGATAAACCCTCATATGTATCATATATTATAAAAAACACCTTTTCTAATATAGAAATAGTAGGAAAAATGTCATATTAAATGTGCAGTTTTATCAACTGAACAATTACCCCCAAACTTATCTTTGATCGTCCCGAGCAAACTAGTTTATTCAAGAGAAGGAGAAAAACGAAAAGAGAAAACTAAGCACACTTTCGTAGGCAACACGATTGCACTGAGCACGTGCAACAAACCGTTAAACCTCTAGGTGTCCCTAATAGGAGGAGTGTTGTCTCCTTAGGGTTTTCAGCGGATTACACCCACAAAATCCTATAATAAAGGAGAGATGGTGAAAGTTACATATAAAGACAAGAACTATAAAAGAAATACTTTGAAAATTTAGAGTTTCCAACTATACTAGCTTTTCAGTTGTCATGAGCCCTATCTTAATAGTCATGAAAAGATGTTAGAAATCACATCATCCCTCAATAAAACATCGTCTTTATTCTGCATTCCTACCTTTCATCCAAACATCGATCATATACCCCTACGTGTGTGAATAGAACATCCCTACACTCGGAGAATTCAATTCAAGCTATCATACTCTTGTCCATCTATCTCAGTACTTTTTAATTTGATGAATATTTGGTTGGATTTGCTCGTACATTTTTCATGCGACTGTTAATACTTCTTGAGGTACTAACTGACCGATTACTCATGTGCTTGCTGATTAGTATTTTCCTCATCTTGCACCACCTAAGGCTTAGCAGTGACTCCCAGACCAGTTGGTCTAAGTCATTAGGTGATGAAGCACCTTCGCTATATTTTTTTATTGCTGCCTTGGTGATAACAAAACCAGTGTTCATTTTTCTCTACCACTTTATCTTTTATTCATTTTTTTTACTTCCTTCATATTTTGGCTTTTAGACAAGAGCATTTCAAGGTATCCTCTACTATCCCAAGTTTCAAGACGTGTGTAAGTGCGTCTAGTAGGGTATCAAAATTCAAATATTTGGTTTCCAGAATATGAACTATTTTTCAGACTTATTTTTATCCTCAGATTAGTGACTTCTTTCATCTTACTAACCCTTGGGACAATAGCTCATAACTACTTATTACTAGTTTTATTTAAGAAAATATCTAACTTTCTTATTTTTCTTAAACTATTCCTATCTTTCAAATGTAAATTTTCACTTTCAAAATTTCATTATCAAAATTTTTTTTGCTTATATATAGTATAATGCAAAGTATCGCGTAAATAAGCACAAACCTCTCCCAAACCTGTTTACAACAGTGTCCTCACTGATGTCATCCGTTAAGCACAAAAACCTGTAGACTTGGGAGGAAAAAGGGGACAAGAAATAATGAAAGTGAAATCCTCCCCCAAACTTATTTTTGGCTAACAATCTTATAAAAAATTTCTCTCAAGAGCCAAAATACCCCCCCCCCAAACTTAAGCAAAATCGTATTAAGCATTTAAAATTATTTTGGGGGTTAAAATTATTGGTTAAAGTAAAGCCTTACAAAGACCAAAAGTCAACACCAACCATTCAAAAATTTTATCGATGAAGCGTACTGGTTGGTGGAAAATCAGAGATTTGAAGAAGTGGGGAGATAGGAGTTGGTAAAGAACGGGTTTACGTCTCAGTTTATAGAGACGAAACATTGAAGGTGGATTACTCGCATTCTTGTTGTTGATAGGAAGAAATGGTGATGGTTCAACTTCCTTGTGTTGAGGTTGATTCATCACATCACCCATATTTTCTAAGAATGCGAGTTCGTCAGCGAAAATTTCTTCAAAACTTTCATCGATATCCCGAATAATAATCTCATCGGAAAGAACGGGATGACATTCAGACTCCATAAAAGGTTCATATTCCGCGTTAGATGTTGACCCGGACAACAACGTAATAGCAGAGTTGAGATCAGTATCGTGAAGCTCTTCAATTTCGCTGCTGTCAGAATCTATTGTTTCGACAGAACACACATGAGCATAGGGTTCAGAGGGTTCACTTCCCAACTTGTAAATGTTAAGCTCAATTGACATCTTCCCGAAGGATAGGTTCATAGAGCCGTTACGACAATTGATTACAGCGTTGGAAGTCGCAAGAAAAGGTCGACCTAAAATCACCGGAATTTGGTTTCGTGGGTTCGCTACAGGTTGTGTATCTATAACAATAAAGTCCACAGGAAATATAAATTCTCCGACTTTGATTAACACATCCTCTAGCTCACCCCTACGTTGGGTAATAGATCGATCGGCCATCTGAAGAGTGCAATGCGCCGGTTTTAACTCTCCGATCCCTAATTGCTTATAAACAGAATACGTAAGCAAGTTAACACTAGCACCTAAATTGAGTAGAGCACGATTGATATTTTTACCCCCAATAGAAATAGAAATTGTAGGACTTCCGGGGTCCTTTCGTTTCTTGGGTAGTTGTTGTGTAAAAGCAGTGCTCATATTAAAGGTAAGGAAAACTTTTTTAGGTACTTGAACTTTTCTCTTCCTAGTGCACAAGTCCTTTAGGATTTTCGCATAAGATGGAACTTGTTGAATAGCATCTAGGAGAGAAATGTTTATGTTAACTTGCTTAAAAATTTCCACAATCTTTTCCATTTGTGGACTTGATCTGTTGCCCCTTAACCTGTTTGGATAAGGTGCTTTATCAATAAGGTTTGGGTCCAAAATTAGAGAGGATTGTGAGGATGGAATGGATCTCAGAATTGGAGTGAGGATCTTTTTAGATAGATTTGTGGAAGTGGGCTGAGAGTTCGAGCCTTGGGAAAAACGGAGAATAGGCTCGGATGAAGGTGGGAGACTAGAAGAATTAGGAGAAGAAGTAGAAGCTGGGGTATCATCGATGTCACTAACATTATCAAATTGCTCACCCACTCGGTTATTCAGCACTCTCCCCGATCTCAACGTAGTAACGGCATTCACATTATGATTTTGTGAGTGGCCAGGATTCGGTATGGGTTGAGATGGTGTTCCCCTCCGAAAGGCGGCCTAGACATGGACGTCTGGCCTGAGATTCGGGGCAGATGCTATTTGGTTTTATCCGTCTACCTCTCCGAAGATGCCAATTTGATTTATGGCATCGTGTATCGGAGGTTTAGACGGATGTGGCCGATGTAGCAGACTTCGTCAGATTCCCCCTCAGGGTGAGGGTTTTTTTGATTGTGGGGACGCTCTTCCCTGCAGGCGCAAGCCCCTGCAGTTAATTACGCTACCGCATCGCGGTAACAACTTTCTCTTTCTCCAGAATTTCATTTCGTGTCATGTGTGTTTGTTTTATTTGTGGTTGCCCGTGGATTGTATACGGAGACTGAGTAATGCCGTCGCCCGTAGGACGTGGATTAGTCCAAATCCGTATTTACTTAGATTTGGGTTTGGTATTTTAGTTTAAGGATGCGTTAGTCTCGTTGAGGCTAAGATCAACTTAAACGTGATTCATTTAATATATGGTCGTCGGGACTCGTCACCTCTCTGACGTCGTTGAGGGATTACAACGACAAGTGTCAGAGGAGTTTAGAGATGTACCCTCGAACCGAAGTTGATTTAGGTTTTTTTTTATAGTCCATTTGAGTGTTTAAGGATACGTTAGCCGTGTTTGGGGCTAAGACCAACTTAAACGGTTGTTAAGGATACGTTAGCCCAGTTTGGGACTAAGATCGACTTAACGGGATCGTTTAGATCCGACAAGAGAGCATTTGGGCTCTATTGTGCCAGTTTAGGGACGTGGTGGTCCATCGCCGGTTTAAGGACGCGGTGGTCCAATATTAGTTTAGGGACGTTTCGGTCCATCATTAGTTTAGGGACGTTTCGGTCCGATATTAGTTTAGGGACGTTTCGGTCCAATATTAGTTTAGGGACGTTTCGGTCCACGAGTTTGAAGACCCCGCAGTCCACATGGGTGTGTGGTCGTCGGGACCCGTCACCTCTTTGACGTCGTTGAGGAATTACAACGATGGATGTCAAAGGAGTTCGGAGATGTACCCTCGAACCGGACGTAGATTGATTTAGAAGAGCCATTTTGCTCAGTCAATTTAGTTTAAGAACTTATGGCCACGATTAGGCTAAGTCCAGTTGAAAATGTCCAATATTGCTTTTGCATTTCTTTTTACTTTTATTTAGGCTTTGCCCAGAAAGGATGCAGAGCATCAATTTGTTTTGGGCTCTGTTCTTTATAAATGATGCAGAGCATCAATTTTATTTGGGCCCAGCCCTTTTATTTCTTTGCAATTTATTTTGGCTTGCTAGGTCTTTTTGATTTGGGCCTAGCCCTTCAAGAAATGCATTGCATTTGTGCAGAGCACCAAGAATCTTTTAGATTCAAGAAAAGAAGTGCAGAGCACTCTTTAATTTCTTGATCTAAATTTAGATCAAAGAAAAGAAAGAAATCTTTCCTTTCTTTCTGCCTCAGAGAACCAGAGGTTCATAGCAAGTGCAAGGCACTATTTTTATTATTTTTATTTATTTATTTATTTATTTATTGAAGATCCCTGATCTTGTTTTTTAGATCAATGATCTATTCCTAAGAGAATTTTCTCTTATTTCAAAGGTTTTTACCTTCTTTTTTAAGGGGGTTTGCAAAGTTCTCTTCTCTCTTCTTTTTTTTTTTAGATCTTGATGCCTTTGAAATGAGGTCTGGGGTCCTTTTTATAGTGCTCATAAATTAGTTAAATTTGTTACATAAATCTTTTCTGAGTGATTTGGGGAATTTTCCCCACCGTTGGATCTTTGATCCAAAGGCTCCTGCCTTATACAAGAAAATCTTCTTGTTTTAACAAGATTTATTCTATTTTGCGCAACTCTCCCAGTAAGTGACACGTGTCGCGCAGTGAAACGCTTGCGCAACAGCGCTTGCGCAACTGCGCAGACACGTGTCGCGCAGTGAAGCGCTTGCGCAACTGCGCATACACGTGTCGCGCAGCCGTGCGCTTGCGCAACAGCGCTTGCGCAACTGCGCCGACACGTACCGCGCAGCCGTGCGCTTGCGCAGTTGTGCTTGCGCAACTGCACAGACACGTGCCGCGCAGCCGTGTCAACTTCTGATACGTGGCGCGTTGCGCGCAGCGCACGGGAACCGAAGCGTTGCTTCAAAATTTGAATTTTTAAAATTCAAACAGAGCCTTGCTCTGATTGGGGGTACAAATGCCCCCCCACCGTTGCGCTCACGTGACGCGCACTTGAGTGCAGCGGTGGCAAGACCCCGACCGTTGGATCATGGAGGTCAGGTGAAGAGACGCAGGCGTCTATAAATGGGACCCTTGGTCCTTAAAATTTTTTACCGTTTCAAGAACTTTTGATTCAGAGCCTTGCTCTTGCTTAAAAAACTCACAGAGCCTTGCTCTAGCTTCTTCCCAAGAACTTTAAAGTTCAGAACTTAGAATCATTCTAGGTAAAAATTTAAATTAAATTAAATTAAATTAACAGAGCCTTGCTCTTATAGATCTTTGATCTAAGAAAAACCCCTTTGGGGTTTCTTTAACAGAGCCTTGCTCTCATAGATCTTTGATCTAAAGAAAACCCCTTTGGGGTTTCTTCAACAGAGCCTTGCTCTCAAAATTCTACAGAGATCTTGTTCCTGGGTTTTAACCCATGAACAGAGCCTTGCTCATAGATCAAATGTAGATCTCCCCTCTCTTTTTTATATAAAAATGGAGAACTCCAAAAAGTTTTCATGAATTTTTTTAAGATTCCAAAAAAAAATATTTTAATCCTTAGGAGTTATAGTTTTCATTACTATTACAGAGCTAGGCTCTTTTTTTAGGAAGTTTTATTCCCCTGAGACCAGAGTTTGACAAATGTCACTCTGTGATAGTGCTTTGCTCTAAAAGAGGAGATTTTCTCCTTGTCTTTAGGGATTTCCCCCCAATAAGGATATTCTTTTGGGGGTCTTTTTCATTGACTGACAGTTTCATCCAATGATGGGACTGTCTTATCAAATGATGCGCCGTCATCTTGATTTTGTGGGTCCCCCTTTGGTCCCCTATACACTGCATTGTAGTGTGATGTAGGACTTTGAAATGTGAAGCATTGGAACACTAACGGTTATATTTTTTTTTCTTTTTCTACAGGAAACATGTCTGAAAATTTGTCTTTCCCTTTCGTTCGCTCAGAAGGAGGGTTCCCACATTCGCCAGTGGACCGGGTGGTGTTTGCTCTGATTAAAGATCACGATCCTGAGTGCAAGAAACTTCACCTATGGGGAAGGTGGTACAGCCAGATCATCCAAGACCGTTGCAGCTTTAGCTCCGCCTCGCCCTCTGAGCCCATAGCCACGATCCCTTATGCGGACAAGCCCCCGGTGGAGTATGCCGTGGAGGTTAAAAATTGGAATTCCGACGACCTCCTTCAGCCTGCAATCGGTGCCATTCCGGTGCAGCCGCCGCCGGCTATAGATATCTTGGGGAGGCGAATCTGTCAGGGTGAAGCACGCCCTTGGGGACAGGCTTATAACATTGGACTGATCCCGCGACCGCTTGCTGGATATTTGCCCTGGGCCCGCTACATCTTAGCGGCGAAAAGGACTCATCTGAGGAAGATTGGTTTATACTCGACCGTTTACGTCTCACTTTTCGAATATCCCTCTCCTCCAACATGGTGGATAAAGGCCTTTATTGAACAATGGAATATCCCCACCCACACCTTCTTGACAGCGGATAGGGAAGTCTCCGTCTCTTTGGAAGAATTTGTTGAGATTTCAGGTTTACCAGCGAGGGGGGAGCACTACGAGGAGCTGCTTCCTCCTGACGAGTACGTCTTTGCCACCAAGCAGTTGGTATTTGACTTAACTCCGGAAAATGCCATCCAGCATCAGCATCCGGGCTTGGTGAAGGTGTTGGAGATTTATGAGGAACTGCATTTGGAATCAGGCGACCGGGGCGTCAGTTTCGCGGATTTCATTGCTCGTTTTATCCGCCCGGAGTTCCTATCAGAGCAGGGCGAGAAGTTCGCTCAGCTTGTTGACCCCTTTGGTTTCGGCTTGGACCACCGACCTTTATCGGAAAATGACCAGCGGGATTTTTATCTCCCCGGCACTGCCAGCGTCCCTTTCTCAGAGATCGCCGTTCCTGGCATGGACGAGGAGACTTTTTTCATAGGGTTCTTGGGTCTATGGCTATGCAGCTTCGCGCTTCCCATGCACCCACGCCTCATGCGGTCCTCTGTCTTTTACCCAGCGCATCGAATGGCGGCTGGTTTACAGTTATCAGTAGGGATCGCCGGGCTGGCTTACCTCTACAATGGACTTAGCGTAGCAGCGGACGCCAATGAGCCTGGGGTATAGCCTGCTAACTTCCCGATGCATTACTTCACTTCTTGGATGGAGCTGCATGTGTGAGGGGTGTTTGGTGCCCATAAGACTCCTCCGTTCTTTGAGAAATACAGACTCCTAAGAATCATGCGGTTGGTCGGGGCTTCAATTGTGGTTGCACCTCCGTGGGAGTCTAGGGGACTGCTCCTGCGTTCACATCTAGTCGGAGCGAAGACCTCTTTTGTGGATAAGGTCATCACCATAGGCTCCGAGACCACTAAGTCAGTGGTGTCGCTGCGTGATGACTTTAAGGGCGGGGCTTCTGTACTGAAGGCTCGGGAAATCCTTCACCTTTACTCCATTCGGCCAGGCTACCTAGTATTTAGGCAGAATGATACGGCTCTCTTTATGGGGTATAACCCTCATCGATTTGCCCGACAATCGAGCTACAATCAAGGGATCCCGATGGAAGCCTTTCTGGAAACACCCGCGGCCAACCAAGGGGGAATAAGGAATGCTATGCACCATTTCACCCGGCTTAATACAGGCTCCTTATTTTTTATCAGTGAGCCTAGCTGTGCCCCTAAAATAATCCATCCGTATGTAGCCTGGTATGCGCATGCTATGGGCCCAATCATTTTAATGGAGAAACGTCTGCTGGTTGACCGTAGGGCTGCGCCTCCTGGCGGTGATCGCAAGGCTCTCTTGCAGCCAAGGATCCAGGTCACCCTCCCGATAAAAGATGCCGGAGCTGACCGACCACGCGTGTTGCCCCCCCGCGTGGATTGCCACTGCCTACTACGGTGGATGCACCACCGGCGCCCCGTGCTCCCACATAGACGGCTAAAGTGGTATCGCCAGAGTCTGGCGCAGGAGCGGATATCGGGACTCGCCGCCCTAAAATGACTGCCAAGCGCAAAGCTGCTCCGGGTGGATCTAAAGCTGGCGGACAGAAGAAGAAGAAGTCCACCCTATCCCTCGATGCGATCCTTATCCTAAAGCCTGCGGCTCCTCCCGCCGAGGCTATATGTGAGTATGGCAGCAATGAGGGCTTCGTGGTAGACCCTGAGGACACCAATCTGGCTGCCGCCATTGCAGCTTCAGAGCGATCGGCGAGGCTTGAAGCGATGTTAAGCAAACTCGCTGAGTCCGGTAATCATCAGACGCTTTATTTGTCATTTCATTGCACGTTGTATTATTATACTTAACTAACATTTGCTCCATTTTCAACAGGTATCTCTACTGAAGAGGCCATTGCTGCCTCCCTGAAAACCTTCCAGGAGGAGGAGGAGAAGCGTGCCCTAGCAAGCGTTGGTATGTTTCACCCCTTTCTCTTTTATAAGGAAAGTTTGTTGTCTTTTTATGATAGTCAACCTGACCTTCTTTTGTTTCTTTGCAGGGGTTGTATCAATTGACGCAGGGATCCTTCCCGAGCCCGTCATCGAAGTCCCGGCTTCGTCGAAGTTGCCACAAGAGCCTCGGCTTGACAAGACGACGAGGGATGCCTTGAAGAATCTAGAGGCATCCCTATATACGGACGAGGAAGCCTCACTCAAGGAAGCCTTAGTGGCATCCGTCTTAACGGCTCGAGAGGAGCGGAAGCGGTTGAGACGTGAAGCAAGGGCACGCAGAGCTGCTTTGGCCGCGGGAGCGGGCCCTAGCACTATTCCTCGTGCCGACACTCCTTCCGAAGCAAAGGCGAGCAAAGCTGCTTTGGCCACGGGAGCGGGCCCTAGCACTATTCCTCATGCTGACACTCCTTCGGAAGAGGCCCCTGCTGCCCTGTCTACTGCTCATAGGCAAGTGGCGCGCGCGGCTCGGAGTGCAAATGATAAGTCCTCTTCAGGTAACATTTCTTTCAGAGCTTTGTTGTAAGAATTATAAAGCCATTGGCTCTTATGCGTTTCATCTTGCAGGGCCAAGTCCAACTGAGGGGGAGGCGGAGACCGTTGGACCCCAGGAAACGGCGGAAGCGGGGCCTGCCGAACCTGAGCCGATGGTGAGGCGCATCATTGGGGCCACGGGACCTGAAACAGAGGTTGAGGAATCCGCCGCCGAGAGGGTCATTGATACCGCACCTGACGTGGCGGTAGATGAGATGATTGTCTTAAACGAGCCGAAGGCGGTAGAGGGCGAAGCGCTTGAGGCTGGAGACGTCACGGTGCCGATGGACGAGACAACCGTGACCGCAGAAACCGAGGGTGTATCGGGTGAGGCAGCCACGATTCCTGAGGAGGAGCGAACCGCTCTTTCCCAGGAATCTGGTAATACTCCGATCATGGCCCTCCCCACGTATGGCTCCTTGCCATCTCCCGGGCTCGCGAGCACAACAACGGTTCCCATCGAGTCGGGCAATGAGGCTATGGGCGGTGGTCTCATGTCGATGGATGAGGGGATTGCTTCAGTTTCTGCTGGTAGTTCGTCGGGTAAATTTTATTTTTTTAGTCACCAGCGTTCCCCCCCTTTTTTATATATCTTGCGATCACTTCTAACAAGCTTGTCTTTGCAGGTGCGGCCAGTGTCGATGCTCCATTGCTCGAGGGGGCACCGTCGACTACTGCTTTGGCGGTGGTCACCTCCCCGCCTTCCCTTGTACCATCACGGATGTTGGAAGGTATGGATTCACGACTTATGCATTAATCTCTCAAAAATGTAGCTTTGTACTAACGTTACACCATTGTGCCTTTGCAGGAGTGCTCTTCGATCATTTGTATCAAGTGTTGCTCCCACACTTCTCTTTCCCATCCGAACTCGCTTCTCCCTCTGGTGGCGCCGGTGAGTATACTTTCACTATAATATATTTATTTACCCCCTTTTTTCTAGCAATGGGATAATTCCTGACTTTTCCTTTTCTTTATTGCAGTGCCACAAATCGAAGGAGGGGATGCAAGACCTGCCGCGCTACCGGCCCTTCCGGCTTTGCCGTCCGTTGCAGCTGGTATAGTAAATTTCCTTTTTTGGTAACCCTTCCACATCTTTTGAACTGTCGTTTAACCATGTTTTGTTTTACAGCTATTGTCCCGGCTCCGGTCCCCTTTGAGGTTCGCGTCCTTTCACCGGCAGGCCCTTTCTTGAAACGTCCATCTTCAAAGGGTGCTGTGATGAGTTTGGGCATGCTGAGCGGGTACATCGAAGAGCTCAACATGGACGCTCTCCCTTCAGCCGCAGATTTCGCTGTGGAGGTTAACCCGATGTTGGCGGCGCTCGTGAATTTTCATAATGAAGGCATCGTCGAATCTTGGGTTAATCATTGCAGAGGGATCGAGGCCTGTCTATATCGGCTGGAGTCGACGCGCCCTTCTCCCGAAGTTTTAGCCTTGAGCACCCAACGCACAACTTGGCTCGAGCAAAGCACTTCGAACTTCCGCCACTTGGAGCAAGAAGCAGCTTTAAGACTAAGGGAATGCCAAAAGACTTCTAACGAAACGGCCCATCTGCGCGCTGAGGTCGAGGCAAATGCTGCCCAAGTGAAGACTATTTTTGAGGGTCTCTTGGAGCGCATTTCCCATGGGCTAAACTTGAAGCGGAAGCTTGACGTAGCGGAGCGCAATACCCCAGGTCGGGAAGCTGCTTATCAAGTCGTCAGGGAGCAGCTTGCGTCTGTCTTGCAGCAACGAGCCCAAGTGGAAGCTGAGCTGGCGGTGGTAGCCGATCAAGAGAAGGTGTGGAAGGAAGTATGCGAGCAATTGCTAAATCTATGCAAGACGCTTCCTTCTCTGTAGTTCTCCTTGTATCATTTGTACTTGTAGAATATATGCATATTTTTTGTTCTTTAGTACAATGTATCCTGTACTCGATCAATACTTATGAATAAAAGATGCACATTTTTGTAATGTCTTGTGTCATTTCTCCGTCTTTTCTTTCTTTTATTATCAGTACGCCACCTTAGTAATCATGATTGACGGATGATTAGGTCGAGTATCCTGACCTTCTTAAGAAATAGCGATGGCTTAGGCCGCAGGTTCAGATCTGCTGCCTAAGACTTTTCAAATCTATAAGCCGTGAGGGTCTCATAGAGACTTTTCTCCCTACGGATCGAGAGGATCTCGTAGGTGGATTTCCTCCTTAGGAATCGTGAGGATTCCTAACTGTGGTTTTCTCTCATAGGTCGTAAGGATCCTATAAGAGAATTTTTCCCTCTTACGAGTTGAGAGGACCCGTAAGTGGTTGTTTCCCTCTTTATTGAATCTCGACTTTGGAGAGTGAGACCCGTGTATAGTATACAAGAGACCATTTTAGATCGACTTGTAGGGTCCCATCATTCAGGAAGTAAGTTTTCCCACCTCTGCTGCCTGAGGCTTCATCTTGCAAATTGAGAAGCAAATTCGATTTATTAGAGAAATCCCTTTTCTGAATGATCTGGGGGAATTTCCCCTCACCGTCGGATCTTTAATCCAAGGGCTTCTGTATCACAGAAGCAAATCTTTTTATTTTAAAAAGAGTAGGAACGATTTCTCCATAATTTTTTTTTAATTTTGTTTAGCGCAAATGCTTCAGGGTATGACATGTGTCACACAGCGCACAGTGCAGCGCAACTGTGTTAGCGCCTCTGCGCTGACGCGTGTCGTGTAGTGCACGGCGTAGTGCAGCTGAAGCGTTGCTTCCTTTAATTTTGTTTGAAAAGGAGCTTCGCTCTGATTGGGTGCGCGGCTTTGGGGGTTGCGTTGATGCGTCTGCGTCCGACACGTGGCCCGTTGCGTAGCGCAAACAATCTGAAGCGTTGCTTCATTAAATTAATTTTCAAGACAGAGCTTTGCTCTGACTGGGGGAAGACGAAGCGTTGCTTCGTCCCCCGCCTCGGGATTTGAACAGAAGTTCGCTCCGATTGGGGTGAACCGCCGTGATGATTTTTGGAAGTCGAAGAGGCATTTGATGCCTATAAATAGGACCTTTGATCCCCCACAGATACTTATCATCTTTCAGATTTTATTTTCAAAAACTTCAGAGCTTCGTTCTTGCCTTCAAGAACTCTGGTGCCTTGTTCCCCCCCCCCCTTTTTTTAAAGTTTTAAGAAAAAACTTCTTTAGGTAGAATCGATTAACCAGCAGGGCTTTCGTCTAGGGGATTTCATCCTTGAACATAGTCTTGCTCCCTAGGAATTTAGTCCTTTATGTATGTTATTGCTTTTCTATTGCTGATCTTCCTGTAATATATCCTCCAGGTATAATGGCGGCGGTGCATCTATACAGTTTGCACGAGTTTATTACTTACGACGATATCCGCGCTCAGGGTCGTCAACAAAACCAGGAGTTTACGGACGCTGAATGCGCAGAAGTCATGGGTCGTCTGAACGCAAGCGGTGGTTGGCTGTTGCCTCGTCGCTCGGCCCTTTTGAAAGTCGTGTTGGGAGCTATATGAAGAGCACTTCCGGGTCTTCATGAGGCCTTACCGCTCAACGCGCTGGATGACGCCGAAGACAAGGTGCATTCAGTGCACCTGACAGGGCTGATCTCAAAGAAACGGCGGAACAGCCTTATTGACATCCTACACCAAGTCTTCCAGCAGACGACGATAGTTGCTGCTTATCAAAGGCCAGGAGGGCTCGCCGATGATCTCGATACAGAGGAGCGCGAAAGACTGCGCATAAGAATAATTAGAAAGGCCAGAAGAACTCTGGATGGCCTTACTTTTGATTTCCTTAATCCGTGCCCCGGATCTAAGGTTATACCGTTGTAATAATTTAAATAATGTTTCTTATTCATTATTCTTATGCTTGTAAAAAATTTTAGCGGTATGAATGGAAACCCTCCCCCTTTCTATTTCAGCTTGTCTTATTTCTCGTCCTGAGTCTTCTGTCCATGCGTAAATGAACGCGTCACGCATGCCAGATCAAATGTAAACCGGATATTCTTTCTGTCATCTTCTTTCTTTTAATGTCAGCATGCTGTCTTAATAACCATGGTCGATGGATGTCTAAAACGAGTATTCCGACTTCCTCAGGAAATAGCGATGGCTTAAGCCGCAGGTTCAGGTCTACTGCCTAAGACTTTTCAATTCTATGAGCCGTGAGGGTCTCATAGAGGCTTTTCTCCCTACGGATCGAGAGGATCTCATAGGTGGATTTTCTCCTTAGGAATCGTGAGGATTCCTAAGTGTGGTTCTCTCTTATAAGTCGTAAGGATCTTATAAGAGAATTTTCCCTCTTACGAGTCGAGAGGATTCGTAAGTGGTTGTTTCCCTCCTCGTCGAAATTCGACTTCGGAGAGTGAGACCCGTGAATAGTATGCAAGAGACCAGTTTGGATTGACTTGCAGGGCCCCATTGCTCAAAAAGCAAGCTTTTCAATTCTTGCTGTCTGAGACTTCTTCTTACAAATTGAGACGAATCGGGGATCTGTTTGCAGTTGTAGCGGAACAGTTGACATGAGTTAAGAAGCACTCGTCACGGAGTGTTTGTATCCGTGAGTCGAGGAGTTTGCTAGGGATTATTTGTTTCCCAAGCGCCAAGGATTATTTGTTTCCTTGGGGTTTGAAACGAGTCGAGGATTCCCACGGGGGCACTGGTAGCTCTGCGGGTCGACGCGGATCAGAAGGCTCTCGTCAAGGAGTGTTTGTATCCGTGAGTCGAGGAATTTGCTGGGATTATTTGTTTCCCAAGCGCCAAGGATTATTTGTTTCCTTGGGGTTTGAAACGAGTCGGGGGTTCCCATAGAGGCTCTGGTGGCTCTGCGGGTCGACGCGGATCAGAAGGCTCTCGTCAAGGAGTGTTTGTATCCGTGAGTCGAGGAATTTTGCTAGGGATTATTTGTTTCCCAAGCGCCAAGGATTATTTGTTTCCTTGGGGTTTGAAACGAGTCAAGGATTCCTACGGAGGCACTGGTGGCTCTGCGGGTCGATGCGGATCAGAAGGCTCTCGTCAAGGAGTGTTTGTATCCGTGAGTCGAGGAATTTGCTGGGATTATTTGTTTCCCAAGCGCCAAGGATTATTTGTTTCCTTGGGGTTTGAAACGAGTCGAGGATTCCTACGGAGGCACTGGTGGCTCTGCGGGTCGACGCGGATCAGAAGGCTCTCATCAAGGAGTGTTTGTATCCGTGAGTCGAGGAATCTGCTGGGATTATTTGTTTCCCAAACGCCAAGGATTATTTGTTTCCTTGGGGTTTGAAACGAGTCGAGGGTTCCCACGGGGGCTCTGGTGGCTCTGCGGGTCGACGCGGATCAGGAGGCTCTCATCAAGGAGTGTTTGTATCCGTGAGTCGAGGAATTGGCTGAAGACACTGGTTTCTTCGGAGTTCGAATGAACCGTCGAGGTTTGGCTTCGTCTTCTGGCGGAGCTTGTTGGGAAGGTATGGTTCCCTCTTTGTTTACGCCCTTGGATTGTATACAGGGATCGATGTGATCTTAACTGCAGGGCAAAAAGTTTCATTCTTTCATTTTTTTTATTCTTTCCGCGATGCTCTATCATTTCAGCTTTTATATCGCGAAGGTCGCGATTGCCCAATCATTTCGGCTATTTTTCGCGGTGCCCAATCATTTCGGCTGTTTATTTTATTTCCACTCGCTGCTTTTTATTGCGAGTTGCCCAATCATTTCGGCTATTTCGCATGCATACATTTTACTTGCTGCTTTTTATTGCAAGTTGCCCTATCATTTCGGCTATTTCGCATGCATACATTTTACTTGCTGCTTTTTATTGCAAGTTGCCCTATCATTTCGGCTATTTCGTATGCATGTGCGGCTTACTGGTTTTTCACCGTAAACCTGAAATTGGACATCGATTTCGACATCAGCACCGCTACAACTGGGATATTGCCAGGAGCGAATCATCATTTGCCTCTGTCGTTGTCGAACAAAGGAGGCTTAGCGACCAGGGTTAGGATCCTGTCGACTAAGGCTTTTGACTTCATGAGCCGTAAGGGTCTCACGAAGTTATTTCTCCCTACAAGTCGTGAGGATCTTGTAGGTGTATTTTCTCCTTAGGACTCGTGAGGATTCCTAAGTGTTCGTTTCCTCTGTAAGTCGTAAGGACCCTACAGGATGATTTTCTCCTCATAAATCGAGAGGATTTACAAGGGTTGTTCACCATGCGAACATATCCCCAGTCGCGGATGGACCTTGGTTAGGGAAATGTTTATTCGCGCCCGTGGATTGTATACAAGGGTCAGTATTGAGCCACTTGTAGGGCAATATCGGAAGTTGTGGGGGTTGCTTAAGCACAGGTTTAGGTCTCTGTAACTTAAGACTTTCAACTCTTATGAGCCGTGAGGGTCCCATAAGAGAGTTCTCCTTACGAGTCGTGAGGATCTCGCAAGTGTATTTTCTCCTTAGGAATCGTGGGGATACCTAAGTGTGTTGTTCCCTTGTGAGTCGTAAGGATCTCACGCAGGTGGTTTCTCCTTACAAGGTCGAGAGGGCCCTATAAGTGTCTTTTTAACGAGGTTGCGCCCTTTCGGGTTTTCATAAACACTCGCCGGTAGTCCTGCTGGTTTTACTCACGGAGCCCTTTCGGGTTTTCATCCGTGCCCATTTTGCTTATGGACATACCGTTTTTTATTCTTTTTATTTTCTTTTTCTTCATTTTTTTTTACGAGGTCGCGCCCTTTCGGGTTTTCACGAACACTCGCTGGTAGCCCTGCTGTTTTTACTCACGGAGCCCTTTCGGGTTTTCATCCGTGCCCTTTCTGCTTATGGACATACCGTTATATATATATATTCTCTTTTTTTTATCTTGTTATCCTTAGTTTAAAGACGTTTCGGTCTGCTATTAGTTTAAGGACGTTTCAGTCCGTGATGGAGGCTGGCTACCGCTAATAAAGCTTGAGCTTAGGAAGATAGCGAGCGGATATAGTCGTCGTCATCTATCGTTAACCTAGGCTATGGCTCGTTAAGCGTAGTATTTGTTTAGGAAGCGACCGTTTATTGGCCTGAAAGGCCTTTCACCGTGCATGTCCATGAGTAAATAGGCCCCGCCCTGGTAGACCTTGTCTACGATGTACGGGCCCTCATAGTTCGGCTCGAACTTCCCCCGCTTAGCGCGATTGGGGATCATAGGCCTTTTGACCACTAGCACGAGTTCGCCTTGGCGGAATGTCCTCGGTCGAGTCAATCTTTCATATGAGCGCGTCATTTTCGCCTTGTATGCTTCCAGATTCTGTTGCGCTACGAGCCGGGTTTCATCAAGAGCGTCAAGCTCTTCAAACTGGAGGTGAGCATTTTCTTCATCCGTCAGCTCGTAATGAATTGCTACTCGCAAAGAGGGTAATTCTATTTCAAGGGGTAGTACCGCTTCCGTGCCGAATACTAACGCGTAAGGCGTTGTGTTCGTGGCCGTCTTGAACGTGGTTCGGTACGCCCAAAGAGCCTCTTGCAACCTCTCATGCCAGTCCCTATTATTTCGGGACACCGTTTTCTTTATAATTTTCGTCAAGGTCTTGTTGAAGGCTTCGGCGAGACCGTTAGCTCGCAGATTATAGATTGAGGAATATCTCCAGTCTATATTGTGCTGCTGTGCGAAGCGGCTAATTTTATGACTTCGGTAGGCTGGCCCATTATCAGAGATGATCCTTCTCGGGGTTCCAAACCGGTATATGATATGCGTTTTGAAGAAATGGAGGATGTTCTCCGTCTTCACTTCCCTCAACGGTACCGCCTCCGCCCATTTGGAGAAGTAATCAGTCGTCACCAAGATGAAACGATGTCCCTTGGACGATGCTGGTTCGATGGGGCCGACTATGTCAGTTCCCCACATTTCGAATGGCCAGCTAGCCACTGTTGGATGCATTGGATTTGGATGCTGATGGATGAAGTCCCCATGAATTTGGCATGAGTGACATTGCTTCGCATATTCGAGGCAGTCTTGCATCATGGTGGGCCAATAGTAGCCCATCCGTTTTATCTTCAACTTCATCTTAGGGCCTGCTTGGTGGAAACCGCAGAGTCCGTCGTGAACTTCTTGGACGACCCTTCTCGCTTCGTCAGGTCCTAAGCATCTCAGCCACAGAGAATCGAATGACCTTTTGTATAGAGTATTGTTTACGAAGGCGAAAGACAGAGCTCGTTTCACGAGCTGATGTCTTATGGACGCTTCTTCAGGCATCCGGTGGAACTTGAAGTAATCTATGAAGACTTCTCTCCAGTCCTCGGTATTTTCCCAATCTTTTATTTGCAGGGTTGCTTCCTCGTTCGCTCCTTTTTCTTCGGATGATTCCGGAGATACTTCTGCTGGGGTAAGAACTCGACGGCTTTGCACCACGATTCTAACGTCATCGAGGTTCTCGTCAGCCAGTTCTTTAGCAAGTTTGGCCAGTGCGTCTGCTTTGCTGTTTTCCGCGCGCGGTATGCTCTCCAAAGTATAGGAGGGAATTTGGGTTAGCAGTTGTTGCACTTTTTCACCGTATTTTACCAATTCCGGTTTGCATGTTTGGTAATCGCCGTTCACTTGACTAACGACTAGCTGGGAGTCCCCATATATGAGGAGGCTTTCAATTCCCATGTCAATTGCGATCTCGAGGCCTGCTATCAAAGCTTCATATTCAGCCTCATTATTCGTTCTCGGCTCTGTTAAGGAGAAGGCGAAGCGCATTATTCCTCCTTGTGGGGTCACAAAGATAAGGCCTACTCCCGATTTGATCATTGACGTACTTTGTTTGTGCTTTTTCATGGAAGATGCTCCATCGAAATAAAGCTCCCAACGGGTATCACCACCATCGATTGCGTCAAACGCATGCTTGTCTGGCAAATCTCAATTCAGGGGAGAATCGGCAGGTATCGGGTGCTCAGCAAGGAAGTCGGCTATGGCCTGACCCTTCACTGCCTTGAAGGGTCGATACGTTATCGAGAACTCCATTAAGAACAGAGCCCATTTAGCGAGTCGTCCCGTCAATATGGCCTTTGACATTAGATATTTAAGAGGGTCCACCTTTGAAATGAGATGGACTTCATGCGCTAATGCGTAATGTCTGAGCTTCGTTATTGCGAAGATCAACGCCAGGCAGTGTTTTTCAATGGGGGCGTAATTGCTTTCTGCCCCCAACAGAACCCGACTTAAGTAGTAGAGTGCTCTTTCTTTCCCTTGATCGTTCTCTTGTGCCCATAATGCGCCTAAAGAACCTTCGAGGGCGGTCGTATAAAGAATGAGGGGTTTTCCCTTGACCGGAGCAGCCAATACCGGTGGGTTCTGCAAGTATTGCTTGATCTCGTCTAGTGCACTTTGGCACTTTTGATCCCAGACAAACGGGGTTCCCTTCTTCATCAGGTGGCTATAGGGACGGCACTTGCCTGAAAGGTTGGCTATAAATCGCCGTATGTATGCGAGCTTCCTTTGGAAAGACCGCAGTTTTTTTAGAGTTCCCGGCGGAGGCATTTCCATGATCGCTTTAATCTTAGACGGATCTATTTCAATACCTCGGTGTCGAACGATAAATCCTAGGAATTTGCCCGAGGAAACCCCGAACGCACATTTTAAAGGATTCATCTTCAAATTGTATTGCCGAAGACGTTGAAATACGGTCTTCAAATGCTCGAGATGCTCTTCGTATAACTTGCTTTTAACCACGAGATCGTCGATATAGCATTCGACGATTTCGTGTATAAGGTCGTCGAAGATCTTTGTCATGGCCCTCTGATAAGTAGCACCGGCATTCTTTAAACCGAAGGGCATCACTTTATAACAGAATATACCCAGAGGGGTCCTGAAGGCGGTGTGCTTCTGGTCTTCGGGATGCATCTTTATCTGATTATACCCTGATGAGCCATCCATGAAGGAGAAAATCTCATGAGTGGATGTGTTATCTATCATCAGTTCAGTGACTGGCACTGGGAAATCATCCTTCGGGCAAGCTTTATTTAGATCCCGAAAGTCCACGCATATGCGCACTGTCCCATTTTTCTTCATCACCGGGACGATGTTAGCGATCCATTCAGGGTATTGAACTTCATGGATAAAGCCGGAGTCTATCAGCTTTTTGACTTCGGCGTTGATGCTCATTTCGAGCTCGAGCCGCATTCTTCTCGGCGCTTGTTTAACTGGCTTGACACCCGGGGATATCGCCAGTCTATGTACAGCAACTTCCGGATCTAGTCCTGGCATCTCGGAATAGTTCCATGCGAAGCAATCTTTATGCTGTACGAGGACGTCCTTTAACGCAGTCACTCTCTCTTCAGACAGCAGTTCGCTGACAAATGTCGGTCGCGGATCGTCTATCGTCCCCAACTCAATTTTCTTGAGGTTATCTGCAGTGGTATGTATTCCATCCTCCAATTCCTTCGGGGCTGGGGGAAATTCTGAGATCACCTCATCATTGCTGTTTTCGAAGCACCAGGAAAAGCTGTCCATGTTCTCGGACTCTTCTTTTAATATCGTTATCACGTGACAAGTGCGAATTTTCTGCCAATCCCAATGCGGAGTTGGTTCTGTTCTTATGTTTTCGGGTTAGTGCTTTTGTGGCGGCGCTACCCTCCAGTTGTCAGACAACGCGAATTTGCCAAGCTGATATTGGTCCTCAACCCAATTCTTAAAGGTGAAGCAATCTTCAAGCGGATGCCCTACTACTCGATGGTAAGAGCAATAATTTGGGTTGGAGACTTCGCCTGCTTGCTCAGGGTGTTTAGACTCTGGCAGTGTAAGCATTTGATGTTTTAGAGCAAGACCGAGTATCTTCCTTGTTTTGTTCCGAGGAAATGAGTATGCTCGACCCATTTTCTTCATGAGGGCTAAGTCAATAACGCTCGATTCTCGGATACGTGGTTTCTTAGCTCTGCTTTGTGGTTGTTGAGCGCTTTTTCTGCCCTTTGACTTGTTTTTGCTCTCGCGTCGAACCTTTTTTGTATCAGGTTGACATGGGGCAGCATCTTCGTCTCTTATTGCCTGTTGAAGGAGGCGTTGTGTTTTGGCTTTCTCATAGATCGCCATTTCACGATTGTGATCATCTCGGGCTTTTTGACCCGCTTCCCTTATAAGTTTGTCCATTTGTTCTTCAAATGATGGACCGGGCAATTTTTCATCAGGAACTTTTACTGGCTTAGGATTAGCGTCCTCCCATTGAGCGTCCGCCTCTTCATCGAAGTCATACATGACATAACAGCTGTTTACTAGCTCTCGTTTCTTTGACCGGATATACCCAAGCCCTTTTATTTCCATTCTCCCGTTAGGCAGTTTGCGTTGAGTCCCGGAAACGTTCCAGACCTTGTCATAGAATTTGGCCTTTCTAACGGTCTGTGTGAAGGATATCCCCTGGCGTTTCAGCAGTTTCTTCAAACCTTTGGTATAATATCTGGGAAGACGGATAGGCTGAAGCCTGTCGAGCATGGGATCCGCGCCATGCCAAACTTCTTTTTCCACCTTGTTTTCTCCAGAACGGTAGAATAGGATTGCTTTCTCGCCTTTTCGTCCGGGAGGGATATAGAATGTCTGCAATTCTTCTACGCTGTTGGTGTCGAGTGCATCCAATTCTTTGTAATGTTCAAGCGGCACCATGGTTATCTGCAGACTTCGCTCTTCATCAGCAGAAGCTCGTATCGAAAGCCGAGCAGGGAATACAGCATGGACTTCATCCTCTGAATCACTGCCGAAGATCAATGAAGGAACGGATGGTCCTGGCCTGGCGGATTGGGATGGACCCGCATAAATTATATCCTCTTCCTCCTCAGTGTCACTGCCGAAGATAGGGATGGTAGCGTTAGTCTTGTTCTCCGGCTTGTGACACCTTTCCGTGTCCTCGAAACTCGGCAAGAAGTATTTGGCATCTTCATACTTGCGAACTTCATTCACGGAAAACGGATTCAATTCTCCTGCCACAGTGTACTCGAGACCATCCTTACAATATTTCATACACTGATGTTGTGTAGAAGGGATGATATTGTACTCGTGTAACCATGGTCGACCGAGTAGAGCATTGTAGCACGTTTTGGCATCTATGACATGGAATTTAATATCTGTGACGAGTAGCCCGAAGCGTAACGTCAATATCACAGATCCAAGAGTTTTTGATGATTGGGAGTCGAAACCGGAGATGGTGATCTTGTCCCGGGCGAGGTGTTGGACGCTCATGCAAATTTCCTTTAACACCCGCACATTGAGTAGATTAACAGATGATCCGTTATCGACCAAGATTTTACCTATCTTTATGTCATGGCAGTATCCTGAGACATAAAGGGGAGATTGTGTTCGCACGTCCCGAGGAGAAGGTCTTCATCGCCGAAAGCAACGTCGGCCGTGTGCACCTCTTCCAATTCATCCTTCATCTTTTGTTCGGCCAGGAACGCTTGGAACTGGTCCGGATCTTGTAGGGCCTTAATCAAAGAATCCCTCGCCTCTTTTGATAGTAATAGGGCATCGAGAATGCTGAGTTGTGAGGGTAGCTTTCTCAGATGCGCTAAGACATTGTAATCCACTTTATTCCTCTTTGGCGGGTTTTTGGCGGTTAACTCTTTCGCAACTCGGTCATCCAAGGCGATGTCTTCAGAGACCTTCTCTTTCCCCTTGTCTTTCTTGTTTAAGGGTCCGAGGTTCTTTTCAGGTAGCGTCCGATTGCGTAGCTGTATATTCTCGCAAACCTTCGGTCCTTCTTCTTTCTCCGATGTGGATTCTTTGAAGAGGGGGCCAAGCTCTAACTCCTCATCAGAATCGCTCCCAAATATAGGCACTTGTGATCCTCCGGCGTCAATCATGCAACAGCCACCGGTAGTTTTATCAAGCACTTTGATCGTTCTGCCCTGCTCTCGGCGAGCTTTGCGTTTTTCCCGCTTAAATTGTTGCCGGTGAGTAACATATCCTTGCCACCACTTATCGAAAGCTTTACACTCTTTAGTGGGATGCGACACCTTCTGATGGTACAAGCAATAGGAGGGGTGCATTTCCGATTCACTGGTGATGTTTCCTTCAGAGGGTGGTAGCTTTATGCCCATTGATATGGCTTTAGAAAATCTTTTTCTTATCTTGAATTGGCTTTTGTCGATAGTGGAGGCATTGTGCTCCAGCGGGATCATCTCAGCTCTTTCCTCAAGTCGTTGGCGCTTGGCCTTTTCGAATATAGCCCTCTCGCGTTCTCGATCAGCTTTACTTTTCAATCGAGCTTCACTAAGAAACGCGTCAATCATTTCGATTGATAACTCCGGAACTCTTGACTCGATCTCTGCCCCCAGCGTTTTAGTGCCAGAAGTCTCTTCATCGTTCGTGATCGAATGGGAGATCATATGATAGCTCGCCGCATATTCCTCAGATTCATCCGATGAACTTTCTCCCTCATCTTCTTTTTGAAAGACGTGATCAAGGAAATCTTGGAGTGTAATGGGAGTCCGTGCCTTTTGGTTGTATTCATCCAGCGCGTCAATTTGCTTTTGTAAGTCTGTGCGCTTGTCGCTAGGCTTCACGGGCTTCTTAGATTTCTTCTTCTTCTTCTTCGAAGATTTTGACGGCTGGCTATGAATGCTTGAACTACCACCATCGGTTTTCGGAGTCGGACGTGGCTTCAACATCTCCTCAATAACCTGCGGTTCCAAGGGGTTCTTCCACTTGACCGCTGGACAGGTCTGAAGATCGTTTAGCATCCTCTTTGTCTTGGCTGATAATACAGCCTCCCAAGGAGCTTCTTCAATGACGGAGCATGTTGCCCCCGGCGTATTCGTCCCCTTAGAGGTGTGGGGCTGCGGGGGATTTACCTTCCATTTGTCAGATAGCGCAAATTTACCCTGACGGTACTGGTTCTCAAGCCAATTCTTGAAAACGTAGCAATCCTCGATGGGATGGCCTAGCACTCGATGGTAAGGGCAGTAATTGGGCTCGTTGACGTCGTTCGGTTGCAACGGACGTTTTGGATCTGGCAGATTTATGAGCCTGTTGCGCAACGCCAGCTCGAATAGCCTCCTCGTTTTATCGCGGGGAAAGAAGTAAGGACGTCCCATCCTGTCCTCAAGGGGTACGTATGGGCGCGTATTGTTTGGACGAGCAACCGGCTTCGTGTCGCTCGGTTGTTGTTGAGCATTAGCGACAATGATCGCTTTTCCCTTTCCTTTGTCGTTTCGGGAGTCCGGCTTTGGGAGAGGGGGTTTATGGCCCATCTGGTCCATCTGTGCTAGTTTATCGATCAAAGCCTGGAAGGTAGTCGGCTTGAAGAACATCATGAACTGTGAGATGGTTGCTTGTGGATCGAGAGTTCCAACAAACATTCCCACCGCTGGAGCTTCTTCTATGCGCTGTTCGCACTTCGACCATAGATTACGCCACCGTATAGCGTACTGAACCCATGTCTCGCCGGGTTTTACCCTGGCATTAATCAGTGCCGTCATCGGGGTACGCTCACTGGCACTTGCAAAACGTTAGGTAAAGAGCAGCTCCATCTCCGCAAAGGTTTTAATAGAGTCATTAGGGAGCTCAGAATACCATTCGAACGCCGTATCTGATAGACTTCCAACGAACTGGCGGAGGAAAAGCTTGTCATCGCCGCCGGTGTTACCGCAAAGCGCCCTGAACTGGGCAACATGTTGATGGGGATTGCCGGTCCCTTTGTAGACATGAAACTTGGGAATTGTATACCCCGGCGGGTATTTGATTTGGTCATACCAGCCTGGATATGGCCGCCCTGTTTTTACGACGTGGCCAGCTGCTTCGGCCGCATGATGAACCTTTATTTGCTGGGCTATGTATTCGTCCAGATCAGTCTTAGAGATTGTATCCTCTTTAGCCGTTAATAGAGCGGGCTGCGGATTTAATGTCTCTCCCTTATCATCTCCAAGGACGATTAGGGGTTTTTCAGCGGGAGGATCTTGTTGTATCATCATCCCTAACATGTCCTGGAAGAGGAGGCCCATCCGCTGTATGTTGACCGCCTGTTCAGCAGCCTCTTTGTCCCTCTTTTCCAGTATTCGGCGAAGGAACTCGGCATCGGTCTCTTCCTCCTGGCGCTCATCTAAGGATGTCTCAGGGCTCTCTTTTGGCTCAGTGAGTGCAGCCATTGTGGTCATCATCTCCTGGAGCTTTTGTTGCTGCTCCTGAGCCTTGGTCACTGATCGGGTAAGCGGTCGGTGACCCGTGGAAGTGCGGCTTTCCTCCTTTCCAGAAGCCATATAAACCGTATGAACTGTTATGCCCCCTGACTTTGGGCGTTTAGGTTCACCGCTTTTAAACTTTGCCGCCGACGCGGGAGCTTTCTCTGGCCTCCTTCTTTTGTGGGCCATCGAGGTTGAAGGAGCCGTTGGAGTGGGCATCCTAGCAACTGTTGCCCCCTGCTGTTTAATGGGGCGGTTTTTGTTCCTTTCCACCTTTGCCTTTTTCTGGTGACGAAAGTGGTCTGGGTCAATCACAGAGTCTTGAACCCTCCGCCAGACTTTATAAATTTTTGACGACAGCCATTGAGGGGGCTGTTCTTGCTTTGCCTCCGGAGCTTTCTCCATAGGCGGAGATCTTTTCAATGTAGCTATCGGAGAGTTCTTTCTCACCTTCCTCAGTAATTCAAAGCTGTTCCCAGTTGGAACAGCAGCGTTGACCTCCACCATCGGAGCAGGTGGAGTTAGCCCCGAGGGGGAACTGCCCCCTGCTTTCCTCACTCGTCGCCAATGGCGACGTCGCGCACGACGAGCCGTTGGGACTGGCTCGGAAATCGAGACGGTTTCTTGTTGCCCCATGTTTGAGTGTGGGGTAACTGCCGATGTCAGCCTATCGAAGACTGATGCCTTTTGACCAGCCAGGGGAGGAGTGGGAACCGTCAATCTTGCGAAGACCGACTTTCTGATGGGAGAAACCGCTTTAACGACTTCCGGAGCAGCGGCCGTTGCCATCTTTGGGATGGTAACTTTACGGTTCCGACCTAGCCTGGTGAAAACGGAGGCTGTCGGTTCGATAACGGGCGACCCGTTGACAGGGGCTGTCGAAACAGTGAGCCGGTTGAAGACCGACTTTTTGCTCACTTCCGGTGCAGGTATTGGCGCAGAAAAGCTTGCAGGTGGGATCATGGTCCCGAAGAACAAGCCGGTGGTGGCTTGGGTCACCTGGTCTATCGGCAGAGTGAGGAAGGAGGCCGCCTGGGACCCATATGTTACACCTCCTGGTGAGGTGGAGCGTCTGTTGCAGTAGCATTTCGAGAAGTTGGTGCAGTTAGTGGCCATTGAATCTCGAATTCTGCGCCAGGTAAAAGACCAAATCTTAGCAACTTGAAATCCAAAGGCAACCATTAACAAACCGCGATTGGTTCGCGAAGACGACACACGAAGTGTGGAGTGGAAAGAGGAAAAGGTCCCACCGGGCGTGCCAGAATCTGTTCCCCTCCGAAAGGCGGCCTAGACATGGACGTCTGGCCTGAGATTCGGGGCAGATGCTATTTGGTTTTATCCGTCTACCTCTCCGAAGATGCCAATTTGATTTATGGCACCGTGTATCGGAGGTTTAGACGGATGCGGCCGATGTAGCAGACTTCGTCAGATTCCCCCTCAGGGTGAGGGGTTTTTTGATTGTTGGGACGCTCTTCCCTGCAGGCGCAATCCCCTGCAGTTAATTACGCTACCGCATCGCGGTAACAACTTTCTCCTTCTTCAGAATTTCACTTCGTGTCATGTGTGTTTGTTTTATTTGTGGTTGCCCGTGGATTGTATATGGAGACTGAGTAATGCCATCGCCCGTAGGACGTGGATTAGTCCAAATCCGTATTTACTTAGATTTGGGTTTGGTATTTTAGTTTAAGGATGCGTTAGTCTCGTTGAGGCTAAGATCAACTTAAACGTGATTCATTTAATATATGGTCGTCGGGACTCGTCACCTCTCTGACGTCGTTGAGGGATTACAACGACAAGTGTCAGAGGAGTTTAGAGATGTACCCTCAAACCGAAGTTGATTTAGGTTTTTTTTTTATAGTCCATTTGAGTGTTTAAGGATACGTTAGCCGTGTTTGGGGCTAAGACCAACTTAAACGGTTGTTAAGGATACGTTAGCCCAGTTTGGGACTAAGATCGACTTAACGGGATCGTTTAGATCCGACAAGAAAGCATTTGGGCTCTATTGTGCCAGTTTAGGGACGTGGTGGTCCATCGCCGGTTTAAGGACGCGGTGGTCCAATATTAGTTTAGGGACGTTTCGGTCCATCATTAGTTTAGGGACGTTTCGGTCCGATATTAGTTTAGGGACGTTTCGGTCCAATATTAGTTTAGGGACGTTTCGGTCCACGAGTTTGAAGACCCCGCAGTCCACATGGGCGTGTGGTCGTCGGGACCTGTCACCTCTTTGACGTCGTTGAGGAATTACAACGATGGATGTCAAAGGAGTTCAAAGATGTACCCTCGAACCGGACGTAGATTGATTTAGGAGAGCCATTTTGCTCAGTCAATTTAGTTTAAGGACTTATGGCCACGATTGGGCTAAGTCCAGTTGAAAATGTCCAATATTGCTTTTGCATTTCTTTTTACTTTTATTTAGGCTTTGCCCAGAAAGGATGCAGAGCATCAATTTGTTTTGGGCTCTGTTTTTTATAAATGATGCAGAGCATCAATTTTATTTGGGCCCAGCCCTTTTATTTCTTTGCAATTTATTTTGGCCTGCTAGGTCTTTTTGATTTGGGCCTAGCCCTTCAAGAAATGCATTGCATTTGTGCAGAGCACCAAGAATCTTTTAGATTCAAGAAAAGAAGTGCAGAGCACTCTTTAATTTCTTGATCTAAATTTAGATCAAAGAAAAGAAAGAAATCTTTTCTTTCTTTCTGCCTCAGAGAACCAGAGGTTCATAGCAAGTGCAAGGCACTATTTTTATTATTTTTATTTATTTATTTATTTATTTATTTATTGAAGATCCCTGATCTTGTTTTTTAGATCAATGATCTATTCCTAAGAGAATTTTCTCTTATTTCCAAGGTTTTTACCTTCTTTTTTAAGGGGTTTGCAGAGTTCTCTTCTCTCTTCTTTTTTTTTTTTTAGATCTTGATGCCTTTGAAATGAGGTCTGGGGTCCTTTTTATAGTGCTCATAAATTAGTTAAATTTGTTACATAAATCTTTTCTGAGTGATTTGGGGAATTCTCCCCACCGTTGGATCTTTGATCCAAAGGCTCCTGCCTTATACAAGAAAATCTTCTTGTTTTAACAAGATTTATTCTGTTTTGCGCAACTCTCCCAGTGAGTGACACGTGTCACGCAGTGAAGCTCTTGCGCAACAGCGCTTGCGCAACTGCGCAGACACGTGTCTCGCAGTGAAGCTCTTGCGCAACAGCGCTTGCGCAACTGCGCAGACACGTGTCGCGCTGCGGTGCGCTTGCGCAGTTGAGTGTTGCTTATGATTTTTTTTTGAAGAGCCTCTCTCTAATTGGACGTACCGCCTTGGGCGTTGTGCTGCCGTGTCAACTTCTGATACGTGGCGCGTTGCGCGCAGCGCACGGGAACCGAAGCGTTGCTTCAAAATTTGAATTTTCAAAATTCAAACAGAGCCTTGCTCTGATTGGGGGAATAGATGGGAGTTTCCCTTTCTCTCTCGCACTCATTGCGGCGTTCAATTGTGCAATTTGGTTTTCTATTGATACGTGTTTATGTGTAGTAGTTAACCGTAATCAATAACGGTGTCGCGTGTAGCTAGACCGAAATGAGTACGGGTCGTCCTCTAGGAAACGTTAAATATTTTATTCTTACTTTATGCGTGTTGAGAAAGAAAGGAGGAAGAATAAAGAATGGTGAAGAATGGTTGTAGGATCTAGATCTACGTTAAACACGGATGCAAAATACAGATCTAGATTAACTGCGGATGTAGGTTTTATAGTAGAAGGGGGCTTGTAGGGTTCATTGGGATTTAGTAGTTATGGATGATTAATTAAAGATCACTCTTTTTATCCTTTAATAGATTTAAAACTAGAACGACGGTGATGCATGTAGATTAGGGTTTCTGGAGCGAAAGGGTTCCCACTCTCAACCCCTATCTCGAAATTGATCTCCGTTCATATCTAGCCTTTACCACAACAATCATTAATCTAATCTCTAATCACGGTCGAGACTAACAATAAATTGGTAGCGTGCCCGATTAGGATGTTAATGATTCTTTTGATAAAGTTTATAAACTTTATAGGACGTAAAAAGGGTTTAAAGATCTTCATCATCCATTAACCTACCCTAATCCTACGAACCCTAACAAGCGGAGAATTACTCACGGATGTTGGGAGAAGAAGAGATGGAGAGAGAAATCATATTGAAAGTACAAAGAAATAGAATAAGAAAAAGAACTACCTTGATTAATCAACAAAATTCATTTACACTTTGTTTCCTTAGAAAATGATTACAAATGCTAGTTTGCTTCTCGATCTCTTCTAAGGAGGTAGACGAACATTTGATGATCATCCTGGATGCGTGAGCCGTCTTGGACTTCGTGATCGCGTCGACTTGATGATTTTTCTAAGAGTCTCTCGGTCCTTATTTATAGTCCCAAAACCAGAATCCTAGATGCCAAAATTGGAAACTAGTAGTTAAGATCCAAACTGAAAAACCCCAACTCCTAACTTGTGAAAACCGCGGTGGATCCGTAGCCAAAAGGTGGGTTTGGCCGCGGATCCGCGGCCAAATAGTGACATCTTGGGCTCAATCTTCTTATGGGCTCTTCTGGTGATATATGGTGATCTTTTGAATATCTGGAAACTGAAAATCTTTTCTACATCACTGCCAAAATTGATTTCTTTAATTTACTTTCTTAATCAGGCTGGTTTGTTTTAATAAATTTGATTTCCTTGATTTCAGCCCTGCAAATTCTGCATATAACTCAACAAATAATATTTAGTAGAGTTTGTTTTATTGAGATATTTAACTTAACCATTAAGTTTTGGTCAATGGTATTTATGCTTATTTTCCTACCAAATGTTAATTATAATATATAAACACATGAAAATAGTATTTTTTACAGATAAACCCTCATATGTATCATATATTATAAAAAACACCTTTTCTAATATTGAAATAGTAGGAAAAATGTCATATTAAATGTGCAGTTTTATCAACTGAACAGCCATAAATCAACTTGTCATCTTCGGAGAGGTGGACGGATAAAACCAAATAACATTTGCTCCCAAATTCAGGCCCGACGTCCTAACTTCCCAGTCGCGTCTTTCGGCGGTTAACAGATTCCGGCACGCCCGGTGGGACCTTTTCCTCTTTCCACTCCACACTTCGTGTGTCGTGTTTTTCCGCGGTCAAATAATCGCGGTATATATGTTTGTGGTTGCCCTTGGGTAATGGGATACTGAAGCCGGTGTATCGTCTCGATGAAGAATGGCGTTTGCTTTCACTTACCGCAACTCAGGCTCTGTCTCATCTGGCGGAGTCAAGTATGGGTCACTTGCAGCCGCAAATCTCTGCAATCCGACTCTTCAAGAAGTCAACTGGCTTCTCTTTGGGTCGATAATCCCACCTCTCACCCTCGGTGCCTCAACGCCGATGGAGGAAGTCCATAGAAAGTCTGTCCTCCACGGGCTGGCTCCCCAAGCAGCAGCATTGCCGACGGAATCAGTCCTCAAACAACTGGCACATGCCAAGGACCATGGTTGATGCAGAGGGCAGAATATTCAAGCTCTCAAAGGAAACAGGGTGCAGGCTCGGCAAAATCCTGAAACTAATCAAATCCCGGCCGTAAAAAATGGTCGACGTCGATATCGGCATCATACAAAATGAGCTGGGGGCAGTTCTCCGTATGGTCCTGTTTTAACGCCAGTGGTGAATGTTGTTGTTCCAACTGGGAACATCTTTTAACTATTGCGAAGGGTCAGACAAAATTCTCCTACCGCAATATTGAAGAAGTCTCCGCAGCCCATGGAGATCCCACGAGAGCAGAAACCAGTTCGCTCCCTGAGACAACTTTTCTCATCTATATATAAAGTGTGGAAGCAGGTGAAGGGGACTCATCCCAAGATGGATCCTGATACAGCGGTTCCTCCCAAAACTAAAGTGGCTTTTCACAAAAAAGAGAGGCCTAATAAAGCTTAAGTGCCTGAAGCAAACTCCAAAGGCCAAAACTCCAAACACCCCAAGCTTGGGGGCATGGTAGTTCATATAGTCTATGTGGTGAATTCCAAAGATGAAGTTCAAGCTTCTACTAGTCACCGAACTCAAACTCGGTCCCTGACAAAGGTTCAACTGCAATGTGAAAAGCTGCAGGAGATGCTCGCTCAGGCGGTAGCAAACGGTAATCCATCGCTTAAGGAAAATCCCGAGGACGCACCCGAAGAAAGAGTGGAGAAGGAGTCGGATATTGATTTCCTAAAGCGCGCTCTGAAAAAGAGAGATGAATAAGCGGCAGAAATGTCCACTAAAATAAACCAGATAGCCCTTCTGATTCAGAATATGGCTGGAATGATGATTCAATCAGAACCACTGACAAATGAACCACCGGTAGTTGGTTTTAAAGATAAGGATGGCATTTCAAATCCTCTGCAAATCTCATCAACGGCTGAGGAGGAAATGATTCCTAAAAGAAAAGTTGGACACATATATCACTCAGCGAATCAAAGCTCACTGCGCCAATGAAGCCGCAAATAGATCAATCAAGACTGGTCGACTGTATCCGACGTGGTACGACCAAATACATTACCCACCAAAGTACACACTTCCAACGTTCCACATATACAAAGGAACTAAGAATCCTCGCCAGCACATTACACGATTTAAATCCATGTGCGAAAATACTGGAGGAAATGACATACTACTCCTTTGACAGTTCGCCAGCGGTCTGGCGGGCATCACCTTCGAATGGTATGCGGAACTCCCAAATGATTTCGTGAAGAGATTCGACGAAATGGATATGCTCTTCTGTCAGGGATTCGCTAATGAGAAAAAACATACTACCGTGACGGTGCTGGTCAACGAAAGGGTTAGACCGAATGATACTTGGGTTCAATATGTTACCCGATGGCGAAATCTCTGGTAAAATGCGAGCAAAGCATCAATGAAGTTGTAGCTATGAGAATGCTCATAGCCACCTTGACCCAAATTCAAAGGCGTTCCCAACCTTCCAAGAACTCATGGATAAAATGGCTCGATTGGATCAAATGGGTCAAGACACTTTCTCATCCGATGATGACGAGTGAAAAGCGGAGGCAAAATGGCGTTTGTCGCTTACGCTCAATAAAAATAAGTGGCTCTGAAGCAACATGTCGCCAAAATAGCGATGGCGCAGGTACTCGTTCCCCCCGAGATATACACGGGGGGCATATTCCTCACTAGCGGAAGAATCACTATGTAGAATGATCATTTCTTCTCAAAAGACAGGAAGGATATTAAGGGGCCTACCAATAGGTCCTACTATCTAGTGGAATAACCCGCTAAAAAAACGGTATGTTCATAGGCAAAATGGGCACGAATGAAAACCCGGAAGGACGCCGTGAGTAAAAACAGTAGGACTGCCGGCGAGCTTGTGAAAACCCGGAAGGGCGCAATCTTGTTAAAAAAAGGTATGTCCACAAGCAAAATGGGCACGGATGAATACCCGAAACGGCGCTGTGAGTAAAAACAGCAGGACTGCCGTTGAGCTTGTGAAAACCTGGAAGGGCGCAACCTCGTTAAAATAAATACACTTACGAGATCCTCACGATTCGTAAGGAGAATCCCCCTGTGAGACCCTCACGGCTCATAGGATTCCAAAGCCTTAGGTTACAGGGATCTGGATCTGTTCTTAAGCCGTAATATCCCCCAAATTGCCCTACAGGCGGTCCATATTGACCCTTGTATACAATCCACAGGGCACGAATAAATATTTCTTTGCCAAGTTGTACAAATGGAAAGAAATGTCCTAATATGGTGAATAACACTTGTAAGTCCTCTCGACTTATAAGGAGAAAATACTCTTATGAGATCCTTATGACTTATAAGAGGAAACACCACTTAGAAGTACTCACGATTTCTGAGGAGAAGATACACCTACGAGATCCTCATGACTCGTAGGGAGAAATAACTTTGTGAGACCCTCATGACTCACAAAGTCAAAAGTCTTAGTCGACAGGATCCTAACCTTGTCTACTAAACCATCTTTGTCCAAATCGACAGAGGCAAATGATGAGTCGCTTCTGGCATTATCCCAGTTGTAGCGATACCGATGCCTAAACAGGTGTCAAACTCCAAGTCAACCTCTCCAGCAAATGCCGTCTCTACAGTCATCTAATGAAGAAGGGGACCCAGTTCGTCTGGGATCGTAAATGCCAGAGTGCACTAGACAAAATAAAGCAGTACCTGCAGAATCCGCCGGTACTGACCACTCCAGTCAAGGGAAAACCTCTCATTTTATACACAGCGGCCCTTGAAGGTTCCTTAGGCCTGCTATGGGCACAGGAGAACGACCAAGGGAAGGAGAGAGCCCTCTATTATTTGAGTCAAGTTCTACTGAGGACATAAAACAACTACTCCCCTATCGAAAAACACTGCCTGGCGTTAATCTTCACGATAACGAAGGTTTGGCATTATGCTTTGGCGCATGAGGTCCATCTCATATCAAAAGTGGATCCTCTCAAATATTTGATGTCAAGAGCCATACTAATGCGACGGCTCGCTAAATGGGCCCTACGCTTAATAGAATTCTCGATAACATACCGACCTCTCAAGGCAATGAAAGGCCAGGCCATCGCCGACTTTCTCGCTGAGCATCCGATACTTGCCAATTCACCCCTAAATTACGAATTGCCAGACGAGCACACGTTTGACACGATCAACGGGGAGAGAGGAGGGAGTGATACTCGATGGGAACTCTACTTCGATGGGGCATCTTCTATGAAGAAGCGAAAGCACAGCTCCCCCATAATCAAATCTAGAGTAGGCTTCATCTTCGTGACTCCACAAGGAGGGATAATGCGCTTTGCCTTTTCCTTAACGGAGCCAAGAACAAACAACGAAGCGGAATATGAGGCTTTGACAGCAGGTCTTGAGATCGCTGTTGACATGGGAATCGAAAATCTCCTTATATACGGAGACACTCAACTGGTTGTTAGTCAAGTAAACGGCGACTATCGAACGTGCAAACCAGAGTTGGTAAAGTACGACGAGAGAGTGCAACAACTGCTGACTCAAATCCCTTCCTACGCCCTAGAAAGCATACCGCGTACAGAAAATAGCAAAGCGGATGCATTAGCTAAACTCGCTAAAAAACTGGCTGACGAAAACCTCGATGATGTAAGAATCGTTGTGCAGAGCCGTCGGGTTCTCGCACCAGCAGAAATATCTCTGGAGCCGTCTGAAGAAAAGGAAGCGACCAAGCAAACAAACCTGCAAATAGAAGACCAAGAAAAAGCTAAGGATTGGAGAGAAGTCTTCATAGACTACTTCAAATCTCGTCGAACACCTGAAGATGCATCCTCAAGACATTAGCTCATGAAACGAGCTCTGTCTTTCGCCTTCATCAATGATACTCTGTATAAGAGATCGTTCGACTCTCTGTGGTTGAGATGTCTAGGACCGGAAGAAGCAAGGAGAGTCGTCCAAGAAACTTACAACGGACTTTGCGGTTCTCATCAAGCCAGGTCAAAGATGAAGCTGAAGATCAAAAGGATAGGCTACTATTGGCCCATGATGATTCAGGACTGCCTCGAATACGTGAAGCAATGCCACTCGTGTCAAATTCAAGGAGACTTCATCCATCAGCATCCAAACCCGCTACACTCAATAGTGGCTACCTGGCCATTCGAAATGTGGGGAACCGACATAATTGGGCACATCGAACCAGCGTCATCCAAAGGACATCAGTTCATACTGGCGACAACTGATTACTTCTCTAATTGGGAAGAAACCATACCGCTAAGAAAAGTGTAGACCGAGAACATCCTCCATTTCTTCAAGACACACGTCATCTATCGGTTTGGCACTCCGCGACAGATTATCTCCGATAACGGGCCGGACTACAGAAGTCACAGAATCAGCCGCTTCGCACAGCAACATAATATATACTGGAGATACTCTTCGGTCTACAATCCCCGAGCTAACGGTCTAGCTGAGGCTTTCAACAAAACCTTGACAAAGATCATAAAGAAGACAGTGTTCAAAAATAGAAAAGACTGGCATGAGAGGCTGCATGAGCTCTCTGGGCGTATCGAACTACGTTCAAAACAGCTATGAATGCAATTCCATATGCATTGGTATTCGGCACGGAAGCAGTACTCCCCTTAGAAGTAGAGCTACCCTCTCTACGAGTAGCGGTTCATTACGAACTAACAGATGAAGAGAATGCTCATCTTCAGCTTGAGGAGCTCGACGCCCTCGCTGAAACTCGTCTCAGGCGCAGCAAAACTTAGAGGCTTACAAAGCAAAGATGACATGCTCATACGAAAGATTAACTAGGTCGAGAACTTTCTGCCAAGGCGAATTCGTGCTAGTTGTCAAAAGACCTATGATCCTCAATCGTGCCAAACGGGAGAAATTCGAGCCAATCTATGAGGGCCCGTATATTATAGACAAAGTCTATCAAGGTGGGGCTTAATTGCTCATGGATATGCATAGCGAAAGACCCTTCCGACCAAATAAATGGCCGATTCCTTAAGAAATACTACGCCTGATGAGTCACAGCCCAGGTTAATGATAGATGACAATGCTTGTGTCCGCTCGCTGTCTTCCTGAGTACCAAACTCTGTAAGTAGTATTCGGTAAAACTTCACCGCAGAAACTAACAATGGACCGAAACGTCCCTAAACTAACAACGGACCGAAACGTCCCCAAACTAATAACGGACCGCAATGTCCTGAAACTAGCTACGGACCGTAACGTCCTTAAACTACTACGAACCGCAGCATCCTTAGGCTAACGCGGCAAAAAAAACGGTACGTCCATAAGCGAAATGGGCACGGATGAAAACACGAAAGGGCTCCGTGAGTAAAAACAGCAGGGCTACCGGAGAGTTTGTGAAAATCGAAAGGGCGCAGACTCATAAAAAATCTCCTGTGCACTTGCAGAGCCCTCTCGACCTTGTAAGGAGAAAATACCCGCGTGAGATCCTTACGACTCACAAGGGAGCAAAACACTTAGGAATCCTCACGATCCCTAAGGAGAAATTACGCTTACGAGATCCTCATTACTTGTAAGGAGAATTTCCCCCCTATGAGACCCTCACGGCTCACAGGATTCAAAAGTCTTAAGGTACATGGACCTGAACCTATTCTTAAGTCATCATATCCCCTAAACTGCCCTACAGGCGGTCAATATTGACCCTTGTATACAATCCATGAGCATAAATAAGCGTTCCTTCACCCAGTTCCACCAATGGTGTGAAATTCCCCTATTTGGTGAACAACACTTGTAGGTCCTCTCGACTTGCAAGAAGAAAATGCTCTTGTGAGATCCTTACGACTCTCAAGAAAAAACGCACATAGGAGTCCTCATGACCCCTAAGGAGAAATTACACCTACGAGATCCTCACGACTCGTAGGGAGAAATACCTTTATGAGACCCTTACGGCTCACAAAGTCAAAAGCCTTAGTCGTCAGGTCCCTAACCCTGTCCACTAAGCCACCTTTGTTCGATAACGGCGAAGGCAAATGATGATTCGCTCCTGGCAAAGTTCCAGTAGTAGCGATATTGATGCCTAAATTGGTAACAAATTCCAAGTCCTTTCACAGCAAGTGATGATTCGCTCCTGGCAATATTCCAGTTGCAGCGATGCTGATGCTAAGATTGATATCAGATCTCAAGTCCATACTCGCAACAAAATCAGCGAGCCAAAAAATACATATAAAAATAATCGAAATGATTGAGCAACTCGCAATAAAAAGCAGCGAGTAAAAAGAAAAATAGCCGAAATGATTGGGCACCGTGAAAAATAGAAGAAATGATTGGGCAATCGCGACTTTCGCGATATAAAAAGCTGAAATGATGGAGCATCGCGAAAAGAAATAAAAAAAATGAGAGAATGAAACTTTTGCCTACAGGCGAGTCCATACTGACTCCTGTATGCAATCCATGGGTATAAACGAAAAGGGAACTACATTTCCCAACAGACTCTGTCAAAGAAAGAGTCAGATCTCGACGGCAACATCTGCATCCCAGAAGATAAACACGGCGTTCCTTCTCGACACTGCAAAAAGCGGAGCAAGTCAACCTCGACACCGTAGAAAGAAGAGCAAGTCAACCAATGACCTCCCCGCCGGAATAATGCTCCGTCTCGGAAACAATTCAACCAATGACCTTCCCGCCGGAACAATGCTCTGTTTCAGAAACAAGTCAACCAATGACCTCCCTGCCGGAACAATGCTCTGTCTCGGAAACAAGTCGACCAATGACCTCCCCGCCGGAACAATGCTCCGTCTCGGAAACAAGTCGACCAATGACCTCCCTGCCTGAACAATGCTCCGTCTTGGAAACAAGTCGACCAATGACCTCCCTGACGGAACAATGCTCCGTCTCGAAAACAAGTCGACCAATGACCACCCCGCTGGAACAATGCTCTGTCTCGGAAACAACTCAACCAATGACCTCTCCGTCTGAACAATGCTCCGTCTCGGAAACAAGTCCACCAATGACCTCCCCGCCGGAACAATGCTCCGTCTCGGAAACAAGTCAATCAATGACCTCCCCGCCGGAACAATGCTCCGTCTCGGAAACAAGTCAACCAATGACCTCCCTGTCGGAATTATACTCCGTCTCGGATTCAAGTCAACCCACGAACATCTAAACTCGCATAAAAGAAAATTCTCTTGTGAGATCCTTACGACTCTTAAGAGAAAATGCACTTAGGAGTCCTCACGACCCCTAAGGAGAAAATACACCTACGAGATCCTCTCAACTCGTAGGGAGAAAAATCTTTATGAGACCCTCACGGCTCATAAAGTTGAAAAAGTCTTAGGCAGCAGACCTGAACCTGTTTCCTAAGCCATCGCTACCCTATAAGGAGGTCAAGATGGACTATTATATACCATCTACAGGCCACTCTTGCCAAATTTACATGCCACTGAAATGGAGGTGCTACTCAAGAGTACGTAAACTATTTTACGCCAAGTCAAAACACAAAAGCATAAACCATGGACGTCAACCACATACTATGCAAGGAAGTAAAGAGAACATTTGATTCGCATCCAATTAAGCGTTCGAAGCATACCCACTCATGTATGTGAGAAAAAGATTAATGCATAAAATAAATGCATAGAAAGGAAAAATTTGTTATTCATACCTCAGAAAATTCTTACATTGATGAAAACAGTAAAACAAAAACATCATTAAAATTTTTACAATGGTAAAACACTAAATCCGGGACATGGATTGAGAAATTCAGAAGTAAGGCCGTCGAAAATGCTTCTGGCCACTCTGACCATTTTTGTGCGCATCCTCTCACGAATGCAAGCGTGAGGATCCTCGCTGATGTCGTCTATCCTCTGATAGGCAGAGATTATCGTCGTCTGTTGGAAAATTTGATGTAAGGTATCAACAAGATTATCTCGCTGCCTCTTCGAGATCAGGCCCATCAGATATACTGAGTGCACCTTGTTTTCGGCATCATCCAGTGCCTTAAGTGGAATGGCTTCGTAAAATCCAGGAAGTGCTTCCCAAATCGCTCCTACGATGATCTTCAAAAGAGCGGAGCGACGAGGAAGTAGTCGACTGTTGTATTCATCGAAGCGACTCATAATCTCAGCGCATTGGGCATTTTTAAACTCCTGGTTTTGACAACGGCCTTGTACGCGAATGTCTTCATAAGAACTAATTTCGTCAAGATAATACAGATGAGCGGCCATAGTATCTAAAAAGAAAAATCAGTGAGAGTTTAGTGATCAAACTGATTAAGAAAATGCTTATTGAAACAGATACGGGAATTTAAACAACTCTTGACATCCTCACAGAGAAAACAAGTTCTGTTATGACACCCAACAAATTCAAATTTGTGCAAATAAGGGTAAAACCCTATGAAAATGTGCTCAAGAACACCAGGGAATGAAATTCCCGAGGGGCCCTCTTGATCTTCAGAGCAAAGCTCTTCGGTGAGGAATTAAATTCGTTTTATGCGATGGAATTAAATTTCAGAAACCCCCATGATGAGGAAATGAAAAATAAAAATGCCATTAATCCTCAAAAATCAAAAGGGAATGCCCAAGACATTGAGGTTTACTACTCAAATGTCACGTCTTTGGATCTCTAAGGGATGGGTTTCAGAAGAGAGCAAAGCTCTTTACAGAGTAAATACTCCAAGATCTTTAAGATCTACAAAACGAACTCTAAGAGTTCTTCACAGAGGATGAACAGTGTTCTAATTAATGGGTTAAGTAACCTTAAAAATCTATTTTAAGATCTACGATCTAAGAAAAGCAAAGCTCTGTTAATGGGTTCAATCCTTACCAAATTTGGGTAGAGTTCTGACTCTAAAAGGAATTTTCTTGGGCAGAGATCTAAGCTCTGAACGGAGAATTAAATTCTCAGAAACAAGGAAGGAAGAAGATGAAAAGACCAACGGCTTCCTAAAGACCAAACCCTTGCATTTATAAGAAGTGACAAGGTCAGTTCATCTCCCTAGGTACTGGAAGACGATCCAACTTCTAAAATTTTCCAACGGTGGAAAGGCCGCCACCGCTGCACCCACATGTGAGCCACGTGAGCGCAACGGTGGGGGGGCATTTGTTTCCCCCCAAAAGGAGAGCAAGGTTCTGTTCAGAATTTGAACTGAGGCAATGCCTCACGTGCAAAGCACGAGAGCGCCAGCGCCAAGAGTTAAAAAAACTCCGAGGCAGCGACAAGAGTTAAAAAACTCAGAGGCAGCGCCTCTCGTGCAAAGCACGAGAGCGCCAGCGCCAGAACTAAAAGTTCTCCACCCTTGGATCAATGAGCCAACGAAAATGATAAATCATCAAATTACAAAATTAAATTCTGTTAAGGAAATATTCCCCGAATCTTCCTAAAACAAGAAAAGTTAATCTCTGTAAAACAGAGCACCGTTGGATTAAAGTTCCAATGGTGATTAAAAATCACCAAGATACAGAATAAGCTCTGTATGGGAAAATATTTTCCCAATCTTGTTGAGAACAAGAAAAATATTTTCTGTAAAACAGAAGGCCCGGGATCAAAGATCCAACGGTGGATAAAATCCCCAAATCAATTAGAGATCTCTCAATGAGAGATTTACTTAACTAAATCAACAGATCAGCCTCAACTATATAAAGGACCCAAGACTTCAAGTCTTGTACAAAGGAACCCCCTATAAACTTCAAGTTCAAAGAAAAAGAAAAGCAAGCAAAAAGTGCTTCCAGAGAGAAGAAAGAAGAAGATCTTTCTTCAAGGTAAATAGAGATCATAGTATCTCATCTGCATACGCAAGGGTTTAACCCTTATAAAAGAACATAGTTCTTTTCCTGGATCTGAGATCCATGAGATAAGTGTTCCACAAATGAGAATTTAATTCTCGCAGGGATGAATTTTTTCTTGGGGATTGAAGATCTAGGAAAGAACAAAGAATTGAACTCTTCAGAAAAATGCACAAAGTAGGAAACAACGCTGAGCGCCTTACGTACCCCTCACATGGGCGCTGCTAATAAAATAAAGAGTTCTTGGCGTCCGGCGCCAAGCGCCCCACGTGCCCCTCACGTGGGCACTAATGAAATAAAGAATGCTTTGCACTCAGTGGTTGGTACCTAGCGCCAAGCGCCCTACACGCCCCTCACATGGGCGCTAATAAAATAAAGAGTGCTTTGCACTCGGTGGTTGGCGCCCGGAGCCAAGCGCCCCACGTGCCCCTCACGTGGGCGCTGTTTAACATAAAGAACTCTGTAAATAGAGCCCAGCACCATAAAGAGTGTTTAACACTCCATAAAAAATAAAGAAATGGGGTGAGTGTCAGAGCCCGTATCAATGCTCGGCATTGTTGCACATAAAAGGGACCGAGCCCAAACAAGTGTTTAACACCTTATTCAATACTAAGTGGACTGAGTCCAAGTTAACCAAAAGTCCCTAATTCAGATCAACCGAGCCCATGTGCTCACATTCTTTCTAAATTGGTCTTAGTCCCAAACCCAACTACAGATCTCCCAACTGATATTGGTTCAAGGGTACATCTCCCCACATCTCTGATATATGTCATTGTAATTTTTCAACGTCTTCAGAAAGGTGGCGGGTCTCGACAACCAACAATTCCATGGATCGCAACGTTCTTAAACTAGCAATGGACCGCAACGTCCTTAAGCTAAACCCTCACCTCAAAAATGGTGATCTGTGGACCACAACGTCCCTAAACTAATAATGGACCGCAACATCCTTAAACGAAACCTTCACCTCAAAAATGGTGATCTGTGGATGGCAGTGTCCCTAAACTAATAACGGACCGCAACGTCCTTAAACTAAAATAATAGAGCCCAAAAGATCTTTCGTTGGATCTAAATGGTCATAAAACCTTGTTAAGTAGATCTTAGTCTAAAATTAGACTAACGTATCCTTAACAAACATTTAAGTTGATCTTAATCTCAAACGATATTAACGATCCTTAAATCAAACCAAACCCAAATCTAAGAAAATACGGATTTGGACTAATCCACGCTCTACGGGCGACAACATAAATTAGTCTCCGTATACAATCCATGGGCAACCCAAAACAAAACAAACACACATGACACGAAGTGAACATCTAGAGCAGGAGAAAGTGGTTATCGCTACGCGGTAACGTAATTAACTGCAGGGGCTTGCGCCAGCTGGGAAGAGCGTCCCCACAATCAAAATCCCCTCACAATGAGGGGGAATCTGACGAAATCTGCTACAACGGCCGCATCAGTCTAAACTTTCGATACACGGCGCCATAAATCAACTTGGTATCTTTGGAGAGGTGGAAGGATAAAACCAAATAGCATCTGTCCCAAAATTCAGGCCCGACGTCCTAACGTCCCGGTCGCGTCTTTCGGCGGTAAACAAGGGCCTTGATAGTGCACATAATTTTTTTTTATTTTACGAGATTGCGCCCTTTCGGGTTTTCACAAACTCGCCGGCAGTCCCACTGTTTTTACTCACGGTGCTCTTTCGGGTTTTTATCCGTGCCCATTTCGCTCGTGGACTTTTCTTTCGAACGGTGAAACTATCGAAAGTAGTTTCGTCGCATGTGACCCATCTGTTTGTCGGTAGGACTTGGGGTAGATTCTAGAGTAGCTGTGTGGCCAGTGGGACTTGAGTTGTAACCTTCTCCGTTAGGACTTTGATTGCAATATAGATCTCAAGAGAGCATATCGTCATATTTAGGGCAACGTGCAAGTTTAAGGACATTTCGGTCCATTATCGCCGTATTTGAGGCGAATATTAGTTTAAGGATGTATATGTCCATTATCACCATGTTTGGCACAAATATTAGTTCAAGAACGTTTCGATCCACTATCGCCGTGCTTGGGGCGAGGCGCTAGTTTAGGGACATTTCGATCCAATATCGCCATGTTTGGGGCGAGGCGCTAGTTTAGGGACATTTTGGTCTAATATCGCCGTGTTTGGGGCGACACGCTAGTTTAGGGACATTTCGGTCCAATATCGCCGTGTTTAAGGCAATGCATTAGTTTAGGGACATTTCGGTCCAGTATCCACATTTTTGGGATGTTGCACTAGTTTAATGTCATTTCGGTCCATTATCACCGTTTTTGGGTCGATGCACTAGTTTAGAGACATTTCGGTCCATTATTTTCATGTTTGGGATGAATATTAGTTTAAGAACATTTTGGTCCATCATTCCTGTATTTGGGACGAAGTTCAGTTTAGGGACATTTCGATCCAACATTCCCATTTTGGGGACGAATGTGCTAGTTTAGGGACATCTCAGTCCATTATTCCCATGTTTGGGATGAATATTAGTTTAAAAACGTTTCGGTCCAAAATTTATCATTCGATCGGGGAGTTGCATAACTCATTCTTTCCAACGCTTGTTGTTGAGGCGCTGATGCATGTCCTTTGTTTGTATGGACACTTTATGCCTTAGACTATTTTCACCCTCTTGGACTACTTCATTTATCATCGTACCAATCTGGTTGTTTTGCGGGAAATACCGGGCATTTTACACGGCACCTGCCCCCTGCTCATCAATGTCACTTTTTGACACTGATAAAGGAACGAGATATCACATCACTCCTGTTCCCCTCCGAAGGACGGCGCACAGGACCGCGATGTCCTGACGCTGAGATTCGGGGCAGATGCTATTTGGTTTTATCCGTCCACCTCTCCGAAGATGCCAAGTTGATTTATGGCACCGTGTATCGAAGGTTTAGACAGATGCGGCCGATGTAGCAGACTTCGTCAGATTCCCCCTCGCTTGAAGGGTTTTTTTGATTGTGGGGACGCTCTTCCCTGCAGGCGCAAGCCCCTGCAGTTAATTATGTTACCGCATCGCGGTAACAACTTTCTCCTTCTCCAGAATTTCACTTCGTGTCGTGTGTGTTTGTTTTGTTTGTGATTGCCCATGGATTGTATACGGAGACTGAGTAATGTCGTCGCCCGTAGGACGTGAATTAGTCCAAATCCGTATTTATTTAGATTTGGGTTTGGTGTTTTTAGTTTAAGGATGCATTAGTAGCGTTGCGGCTAAGATCAACTTAAACGTTCGTTAAGGATACATTAGTCCTGTTTTGAGACTAAGATCAACTTAACGTGATAATCTATTTAATATCTGGCCATTGGGACTCATCACCTCTCTAACGTCGTTGAAAGATTACAACGGCAGATGTCAGAGGAGTTCAGAGATGTATCCTTGAACCAAGGTTGATTTGGAGTTTTATAGTCCGTTTGAATGTTTAAGGATACGTTAGCCGTGTTTGGGGGCTAAGATCAACTTAAACGGGATCGTTTAGATCCGGCAAAAGAGAATTTGGAGGCTCTATTGTTCCAGTTTAGGGACATAGGGGTCCATAGGTAGTTTAGGGACGTTTCGGTCCGATATTAGTTTAGGGACGTTTCGGTCCATATTCCAGTTTAAGGACGTGGTGGTCCGATATTAGTTTAAGGACGTTCCGGTCCAATATTAGTTTAGGGATGTTTCGGTCCATATTCCAGTTTAAGGACGTGGTGGTCCGATATTAGTTTAAGGACGTTCCGGTCCAATATTAGTTTAAGGACGTTCCGGTCCAATATTAGTTTAAGGACGTTCCAGTCCATATTGATGTGTAGTCGTCAGGACCCGTCACCTCTCTAACGTCGTTGAAGGATTACAACGATAGGTGTCAGAGGAGTTCGGAGATGTACCCTCGAACCGATAGTAAATTGATTTAAGAGAGCAATCTTGCTCAGTCAATTTAATTTAAGGACTTATGGCCAAAATTGGGCTAAGTCCAGTTGAAAATGTCCAACATTTTATTTGCTTTTGCGTTGCATTTCTTTTTATTTTTATTTAGGCTTTGCCCAGAAAGGATGCAGAGCATCAATTTGTTTTGGGCTCTGCCCTTTATAAATGATGCAGAGCATCAATTTCATTTGGGCTCTGCCCTTTTATTGCTTTGCAATTTATTTTGGCCTGCTTGGTCTTTTTGATTTGGGCCTGGCCCTTTTAGGAAATGCATTACATTTATCAGGCGCTTTGCACCAATCAGAGAGCGCAAGCGCTTATGACGATGACACGTGTCACGCAAGCGCAGTGCGCTGCGCTAGTGCGCTGCACTTGCGCTGCTGACACGTAGCGCCCTCTGGTGAGTTGCGCCAATCACAGAGAGCAAAGCTCTATTTCAAAAGCGCATAGCGCAAATGGTTCAGGCGCTGGCACGTGGCGCTCTCTGGTGGCTTGCGCCAGCCCAAGAGCGCAGCAGTGCAGATTTATAAGTGCAAAGCACTATTAATTTGAGAATCTTTTAGATTCAAGAACAGAAGTGCAAAGCACTGTTAGATTTCTTGATCTAATTTAGATCAAAGGAAAAGATAAGTTTTTTTCTTATCTTAAAGAACCAAAGGTTCATGAAAAAGTGCAAAGTACTGTTAGATTTCTTGATCTAATTTAGATCAAGGGAAAAGATAAGTTTTTTCTTATCTTAAAGAACCAAAGGTTCATGAAAAAGTGCAAAGCACTATTTTTATTTTTATTTATTCATTTTATTTAGTTATGTTTAAAGATCAATGATCTTGTTTTTAGATCACTGATCTGTTCATAAGAGAATTTTCTCTTCCTTCAAAGGTTTTTACCTTTTTTGTTCTTGAGGAGTTCTTCAGAGTCCTCTTTCTCTCTTTTTTTTATAGAAAATGTTGATGCCTTTGAATTGAGGTCTAGGACCCTTTTTATAGTACCCATAAATTAGTTAAATTTGTTAAAGAGATTTTTCTCTGAGTGATTTGGGGAATTTTCCCCACCGTTGGATCTTTGATCCGAAGGCCTCTATTTTACAGAAGAAAATCTTCTTGTTTTAACAAGAACAGAAAAGATTTCTCAGAATTTTAATTCTGCTTGGCGCAAATGCTCCATAGCGTGACACGTGTCGCGCAGCGCACAACGCAGCGCAGCTGCGCTTGAGCATCTGCGCTGACACGTGTCGCGCAGCGCACAGCGCAGTTGCGCTGACACGTGTCGCACAGCGCAGCGCAGCTGCGCTTGCGCTACTGAAGTTTTTTTTTCTTTTTTAAGAGCTTTGCTCTGATGGAGTACGCTACCTTGGGCGCTGCGCTCCCTGCGTTGGTGTGTCTGATTTTGACACGTGGCGCTCTGTGCGCAGCGCAGGGGATCTGAAGCATTGCTTCATTTATTTTAATTTTAATTTTCAATACAGAGCTTTGCTCTTATTGGGGAAACATAAGCGTTGCTTCATTTCCCGCCTTGAAATTTGAACAGAGGTTTGCTCTGATTGGGGTAAACAAATACCCCCCCCCCCCACCGTTGCGCTTACGTGGCTCTAAACGTAAGCGCAACAGTGGTGGAATTCCAACCGCTGCGGTAACTCTTGGGAGTTGAAAGGGTATTTGATGCCTATAACTAGGACCTTTGGTCCTTTAAATGATTTTCATCTTCACAATTTTACTTTAAGAACTCAGAGCCCTGCTCTCTTGTTTAAACACTTTTAAAATTTCAACTTTAGAGAATTTTAGGTAAAAATATTAATTTTGATTAAATTAAATTAATTTTAAGAGCTTTGCTCTCAATAGATCCCTGATCTAAAGAAGACCCATTTAGGGTTTCACTTAGCAGAGCTTTGCTCTAAGGGGATCTAAAGAGAACTAAAGGGAACCCTATTAGGGTTCCATTAACAGAGCTCTGTTCTCTAAAAGATTTTCCTTGGATTTTCTTAATTAATGGAACTTTGCTCCTTCCAAATCATATAGAAGAACTCTTAAGAGTTCTTCATGGCATTATTATTATTATTATATCATTTTTCCCAGAGCAGAGCTCTCAATGTTCTTAGGGAATTTTCCTCAAATTCTCCTCATAGCTGATTTTGACTGGTGTCACTCCTGTCTGCAGAGCATTGCTCTCGAGGAGTTTAACTTTTAACTTTCTGTATTTTCTTATTCGTTAATCTCCCTGTACTGTTTTCTTCAGGTATTATGGCGGTGCGTCTATACAGCTTGCACGAGTTCATCACTTATGAGGATATCCGTGTACAGGACCGTTAACAGAACCAGGAGTTTACGGACGCCCAGCGTGCGGAGGTCATGGGTCGCCTCAACGCAAGTGGTGGTTGGTTGCTTCCTCGTCGTTCAGCTCTTTTAAAGGTCATGCTGGGAGCAATATGGAGAGCACTTCCGGGGTTTCGTGAGGCCCTACCGCTCAATGCGCTGGATGATGCCGAAGACAAGGTGCATTCAGTGTACCAGACAGGGCTGATCTCGAAGAAACGGTGGGACAGCCTCATCGACATCCTACATCAAGTCTTCCAGCAAACGACGATAATCGCTGCTTATCAAAGGATAGGGGGCTTTGCTGAAAACCTTGACACCCAGGAGCGCGAGAGGCTGCGCACGAGAATCATCAGAAAAGCCAGGAGAACTCTGGATGGCCTTACTTTTGAATTCCTCAATCTGTGCCCCGGATCCGAAGTCATACCTTTGTAAACATTTTAATAATGTTATTATTTATTTCTCCGTGATTGTAAGAACCCCCTTTTTTATGATATGAATAGAAAATTTCCATTTCATCTTGTCTTATTCCTCATCCCGAACCGTTTGCACGTGCATGAATGAGTATGTCTTAAACGCTTGATCAAGTGTAAATCGGATGTTCTTTCTGTCACTCTCTTATTATCAGTATACTGTTACAATTAGCTGGTAAGCACCTTGATTTCTCCATGCAATAATAATGGCTTAGGCCGCAGGTTCAGATCTGCCGCCTAAGACTTCTCAACTCTATGAACCGTGGGGGTCTCATAGAGACTTTTCTCCCTACGGATCGAGAGGATCTCGTAGGTGGTATTTTTTTTCTTAGGAATCGTGAGGATTCCTAAGTGTGGTTTTCTCTTATAAGTCGTAAGGTTCTCATAAGAGAATTTTTCCCTCTTACGAGTCGAAAGGACCCGTAAGCGGTTGTTTCCCTCCCTGTCGAAACTCGACTTTGAAGAGTAAGACCCGTGGATGGTATGCAAGAGACCATTTTGGGTCAACTTGTAGGGTCCCAGTGCTTAGGAAACAGGCTTCTTTTATGCCTACTGCCTAAGGCTTTATCTCACGAGTCGAGCCGCCTCAACAATTTCTTCACAAGTCGAGACGAATCGAGCGTTTTTCGAAAGAAAATCTTAACGTCGCATTTAACCTCTGTTCTTTACGACAGAAGCCCGTTAAGGTTGGTGGTACTTAGGGTTTTGGCCATCGTACCATTGCATAAGCCGATATAGTCCTCGATAGGCATTCGTGCTGTTCGAGTAGCCCTGCGACTGCCGTGTTTCTGATCCCTTCGGGGGCTGGACAAGACGTCTTCAAGCAATCTTCCTTGGCAGTTTGACCGTCGGAAGAGCAAGCGTTAGGAATTTGCCATGCCGCTTTTTACTTGAGGTCAGGCTCATTTTGGTGAGCCCCGATGAGTCATAACCACTCCGCGCTGGTGTGGGGATGATCTCCGATAGTCTTTCGGGCTTTATGTGAGTTGCCGTCAAGACCCTGAAGCTAGGAATTTGTCCTTTGCTTCGTTTGCTGGCATTGCGTCTGTTGTATCGAGACGAATGTTGCGGTAGGAACTAGCGATTTTGCCGTGGCTCAGTTTGTTTGATGACGTTGCGTCTGCTGTGTCGAGACGAATGTTAGGGTAACATCTCGTCTGCTGTATCGAGACGGACGTCGAGGTTGTCTCTAGGTTGCTGGTGAACCGTCGAGCTTTGGAACTAGGGATTTTGCCATGGCTCCATTCGTTTAATGACGTTGCGTATGCTGTATCGAGACGGACATTGGGGTGACATCTCGTCTGCTGTATTGAGGCGGACATCGAGGCGGTGACCATTCTGTGCTGGTGCGAGATGATCTCCGATTGTCTTTCCGGTTTTATATGAGTTACCGTCAAGACGTCGAAGCTAGGAATGTGTCCTTCGCTTCGTTTGCTTTGGTGTGTCCAAATCCTGTTGGAGGAAGAACGCTGGGGTTGACATTTCGTCTGCTGTATTGAGATGAACGTCAAGGTGGTGACCACTCTGTGCTGGTGCGAGATGATCTCCGATTGTCTTTCCGGTTTTATGTGAGTTACCGTAAAGACGTTGAAGCTAGGAATGTGGCCTTCTCTTCGTTTGCTTTGTCACGTCCGAATCCCTGCTGGAGGAAGAACGCTGGGGTGACAACTCGTCTGGTGTATCGAAACGAACGTCGAGGAGGTGACCACTCCATGTGAGATGATCTCCGGTGGTCTTTCAGGCTTTATATGACTTGCCGTTAAGACCTTGAAGCTAGGAATTTGGCCTTCGCTTCATTTGCTCACACTGCGTCTGGTGTATTGAAACGAATGCTGAGGTGGAGCTGGAATTTTGCCGTCACTCCGCTTGGTTTCGACCATGGGGTCTTTTGTTAACTTTGCATGTACACCCTACTGGACTGGGAAGGAACGCCGTTGTTAACATTGCGTCTGCTGTAACGAGACGAATGCTAAGGTGGAGTTGGGATTTTGCCGTTACTTCGCTTTGTTTCGACCGTGAGGTCTTTTGTTGACGTTGCATCTGCCTCCAGCTGGACTGCAGAGGAACGCTGTTGTTGACATTGCGTCTACTGTATCGAGACGAATGCTGAGGTGAAGCTGGGATTTTGCCATCGCTCCGCTTGATGGTGTAACATCTGTGTCCTGCTGGAATGAGGAGGCACACCGTTGTTGGTCTCCAGGCTGCAGATGTGGCCATTGAGATTTGGAACTAGAGACTTTGCCATGGTTCCGTTTCGTTGCGATTCTGAGGTCGGTTGTTGACGTCATGTCTGCATCTAGTTGGAGTGAGGAGAAACGCCGTTGGTGATCTCTGAGTTGTCGATGTTGACGTCGAGACCCTGAAGCTCGGGATCTTCGTTTGCTTCATTTGTTGACATCGTGTCTGTAATATTACGACAAATGTCGAGATTGTCTCTAGGTTGTTTATGAACCGTCGAGATTTGGCTTCGCTTTCTGATGGAGCCTGTTGGGAAGGTATGGTTCCCTCTTTATCTGTGCCCCTGGATTGTATACAGGGATCGATGTGATTTCACCTGTAGGGCAAAAAGTTTCATTCTTTCATTTTTTTTATTCTTTCCGCGATGCTCTATCATTTCAGCTTTCTATATCGTGAAAATCGCGATTGCCCAATCATTTCGGCTATTTTTCGCGGTGCCCAATCATTTCGGCTATTTTTTCTTTTTACTCGCTGCTTTTTATTGCGAGTTGCCTAATCATTTTGGATATTTATTTTATTTTTACTCGCTGTTTTTTATTGCGAGTTGCCCAATCATTTCGGCTATATTTTTTTTTTATTTTTACTCGCTGTTTTTTATTGCGAGTTGCCCAATCATTTCGGCTATTTCATGTGCCCAATCGTTTCGGCTGTTTATTTTGTTTTTACTCGCTGCTTTTTATTGCGAGTTGCCCAATCATTTCGGCTGTTTATTTTATTTTTACTCGCTGTTTTTTATTGCGAGTTGCCTAATCATTTCGGCTATATATTTTCTTTTACTCGCTGTTTTTTATTACGAGTTGCCCAATCATTTCGGCTATTTCGTGTGCATACGTTTTTACTTGCTGCTTTTGTTGCAAGTTGCCCCATCATTTCGGCTATTTAATATGCATTTTCAGCTCGCTGATTTTTTATCGCGAGCGTAGAACTTGGAATCTGGTGCCAATCTCAGTATCAGCATCGCTACAACCGGAATATTGCCAGGAGCGAATCATCATCTGCCATAAAAGGACTTGGAATTTGATACCGATTTAGGCATCGGTATCTCTACAACTGGGATATTGCCAGGAGCGAATCATCATCTACTATGAAAGGACTTGGAATTTGATACCGATTTAGGCATCAGTATCGCTACAACTGGGATATTGCCAGGAGCGAATCATCATCTGCCTCCGTCGATGTCGAATAAAGGTGGCTTAGCGAACAGGGTTAAGGTCCTGTTGACTAAGGCTTTTGACTTCATGAGCCGTAAGGGTTTCACAAAGGTATTTCTCCCTACAAGTCGTGAGGATCTTGTAGGTGTATTTTCTCCTTAGGAGTCGTGAGGATTCCTAAGTGTATGTTCCTCGGTAAGTCGTAAGGATCCTACAAGAGGGTTTTCTCCTTATAAATCGAGAGGACTTACAAGTGTTGTTTGCTGTACGAGCATATCCCTAGACACGGATGAGACTTTGTTAGGGAAATGTTTATTCACGCCCGTGGATTATATACAAGAGCCAGTATTGGACCACTTGTAGGGCCATAACGAAAGTTGTGGGGGTTGCTTAAGCACAGTTTTAGGTCTCTGTAACTTAAGACTTTCAAATCTTATGAGCCATGAGGGTCCCATAAGAGAGTTCTCCTTACGAGTCGTGAGGATCTCGCAAGTGTATTTTCTCCTTAGGAATCGTGGGGATCCCTAAGTATGCTACTCCCTTTGTGAGTCGTAAGGATCTCACGCGGGTGGTTTCTCCTTACAAGGTCGAGGGGACCTTATAAGTGTCTTTTAACGAGGTTGTACCCTTTCGGGTTTTCACGAACACTCGCCGGTAGCCCTGCGTTTTTACTCACGGAGCCCTTTCGGGTTTTCATCCGTGCCCGTTTCGCTTATGGACATACCGTCTTTTTTTGTTTTTTTTATTTTTATTTTTATTTTTTATTTATGAAGTCGCGCCCTTTCGGGTTTTCACGAACACTCGCCGGTAGTCCTGCTGTTTTTACTCACGGAGCCCTTTCGGGTTTTCATCCGTACCCGTTTTGCTTATGGACATACCATTTTTTACTTTGTTTTTATTTCTTTTTTTTATTCTTTATATATATTTTTTTTATATTTTTTTTATCTCGCCAGCCTAAGGATGCTGCGGCAGTAGTTTAAAGACATTTCGGTCATTTGCAAGTTTTAGGACATTGCGGTCCATCATTAGTTTAAGGACATCTCGGTCCGCCGTCGCCGTATTTGAGGCGAATATCTAGTTTATTAACTTTTCGGTCTATGGGTCTTTCTCTATGACTGACCATGATGCCCCCGGCGTATCCATCTTTCTCGAAGCATGCGGTTGTGGCGGGTTCACCTTCCAATTTTCGGACAGCGCGAACTTGCCTTGTTGGTATTGGTCTTCAACCCAATTCTTGAAGACGTAGCAATCCTCGATCAGATGACCTACCGTTTGATGGTAAGGGCAATAATTAAGATTATTAACATCGCCTAGCCGCAACTGACGTTTTGGACTCGGCAGATTGATGAGTCTGTCGCACACTGCCAGCTCGAACAGTCCCCTTGTTTTATCTTGCGGAAACGAGTAAGGACGTTTCAACTTATCCTGGAGGGGTTGCCGCTTGTTGCTTTGGCGAGCAAACGGTCTAGGGTTACTTAATTGTTGTTGAGCGCTGGCGACGAAGGCCGTTTTTCCTTTTCCTTTATTCTTTTTGTTCGCTCCGTTGTTTGCAGGGCCGGGATTTTTTCCGAGTAGCGTACGATTGCATGGCTGAACATTCTCGCAGCTCCTTAATTCCTTCATTTTTGGAATAGATTCCCTGAGGGAAGGGTTGGGGGTAGCTTCTTCGTCAGAGTCGCTTCCATAGGTGATAATTTGCGATACCTTAGAGTCGGCCGTATGACAATCGTCGGCGGCTCTTTTGCGATCATCTATCGCATTTTTTCGACGTCTACAAGATTCACATTTTGTCCTGTCGAAGTGTTGCTTTTGAGCGACATACCCTTGCCACCAACAGTTAAAAGATTCGCAGTCTTCGGTAGGATGTATGATCTTCTGATGATATAAGCAGAAGTTATGGTGCATCTCTACCTCAGCGAGAGTATTTTCTTCAAAGGGCGGTAGCTTCATTCCTACTGATAAAGCTTTGGCGAACCTTTTCCTCGTCTTGAATTTGTTTTTATCCGCAGTGGATGGCTTTTGATTTGACGGGAATGCCTTGGCTTTTTCCAGTATGGCCATTTCACGCTCTTGATTGGCTTTTGCTTTCAAACGAATTTCATTTAGGAAGACATCGATCAGCTCGTCTGATGGCTGTAGAATTTCCGGTTCGGGGTTCGCCATTGGTTTCTCGGCGCAAGAAGCTTCTTTATTATTTGTCAGTGAGTGAGAAATCACATGACAAGTCGCTATGTAGTCTTCGGATTCATCTGATGAGTTTTCTCCATCGTTTTCATCCTTGACTAAAGAACAAACTGCCCCCGGCGTGTCCGTCTTCTTTGGAGAGTGCGGCTGTGGTGGGTTTACCTTCCAGTTTTCCGACAGCGCGAACTTGCCTTGTAGGTACTGATCCTCGATCCATCCCTTAAAGACAAAACAATCCTCAATCGGGTGACTTACCGTTTAGTGGTAAGGGCAATAATTGAGATTATTAAGATCGCCTGGTTGCGACAGACGCTTTGGACTCGGCAGATTAATGAGTCTGTCGCGCACTGCCAACTCGAACAGTCTTCTCGTTTTATTATGAGGAAACAAGTAAGGACGTCCAAGCCTCTCTTCGAGGGAAGGGCGTGGACGCACGTTGTTTTGGCGAACGACCGGCTTTGAGTTGTTCGACTGTTGCTGAGCATTGGCGACGACGATCGCTTTCCCTTTTCCTTTCTCATTTCGGGAATCTGGTTCTGGAGGAGACGGTCTATGGCCCATCTGGTCCATTTGGGCTAATTTGTCGATCAAGACCTGGAAGGTAGTCGGCCTGAAGAACATCATGAATTGTGAGATGGTCGCCTGCGGATCGAGAGTGCCCACAAACATGCCTACCGCAGGTGCCTCTTCTATACGTTGTTCGCATTTCGACCATAGGTTTCGCCATCGTGTTGCGTATTGGACCTACATTTCGCCTAGCCTTATTCTGGCATTTATTAGTGCTGTTATCGGGGTGCGTTCATTAGCACTCACGAATCTTTGTGTGAACAGTAGCTCCATCTCCACAAATGTTTTGACAGAGTCGTTAGGTAGCTCCGAATACCATTCAAAGGCTGTTTCTGCTAAGCTGCTGACGAATTGACATAGCAACAATTTGTCATCGCCTCCAGTATTGCCGCATAAGGCCCTGAATTGAGCGACATGCTGATGCGGATTCCCTGTCCCTTTATATACGTAGAATTTAGGGATCGTATATCCCGGCGGGTAACTGATTTGGTCGTACCAGCTCGGATACGGTCGTCCGGTTCTAGCAATTTTCCCAGCCGCTTCATTCACCTGATGAACCCGGATCTGCTGAGCTATATATTCGTCCAAGTCAGCTTTGGAGATTGCCTCCTCCTTGGCTGTTGACAGAGCCGGTGGAGGATTTGACGTTTCTCCACTGTCGTCTTCAAGGACGATCGGAGGATCTTCAGCAGGAGGGTCCGGCTGTAACATCATCCCTACCATATCTTGGAAGAGGAGCGCCATCTATTTTATGTTAGCCGCTTTCTCTACAGCTTCTTTGTCCCTCTTTTCGAGGACTCTGCGTAAAAAGTCAGCATTGGTTTCTTGTTCTTGACGCTCATCCGAAGACGTTTCAGAGCTTTCTTTTGGCTCAGTGAGTGCAGCCATTGTAGTCATCATTTCCTGAAGCTTTTGTTGTTGCTCCTGGGCTTTCGTCACGGATCGGGTGAGCAGTCGGTGGCCCGTAGAAGTGTGGCTTTCCTCCTTTCCAGAAGCCATATAAACAGTGTGCACCACCATGCCCCCAGATTTGGGGCGTTTGTGTTCAGCGCTTTTATGCTTCACCATGTTCACAGGGGCATTTTGCGGCCTCCTTTTCTTCTGAGTGATTGGAGTTAAGGGGGCCGTTGTAATGGGCACCTGGGTAACTATTGGTTTTTGGGGCTTGACGGAGTAATCCTTCTCTTGCCGAACCTTCATTTTTTTTCATTGGCGGAGATAGTTTTCATCAATCACTGACTCCTGGACCTGTCGCCAGACTCTGTAAATTTTAGAGGACAGCCGTTGAGGGGGCTGTTCTAGCTTTTTCTCTGGAGTACTCTTCGCAGCTGAAGGAGTTCGTTTCAACATTGCAATAGAAGAGTTTCTGCGCACCGAGTTCAGCAATTCAAAGCTGTTCCCGATTGGAACAGCAGAATTGATCCCCACCGTTGGAGCTGGAGGAGTAAATCCAGAGGGGAAGTTGCCCCCAGCCTTCTTTACTCGGCGCCAGTGGCGACGTCGAGCATGTCATGCTAATGGAGTTGTTTCAGCTATAGGGGTGACCTCCTTATGCCCTCCGTGTTGGTCAGAATATGCTGGTACAAGTCTTTTAAAGATCGACGTCCGTTGAACGGGGACGGCCAACCTGTCAGAAGCGGACTTCCGAGCATGGGAAGCAACCTTGGTGACTTTGCCAAGAACGGGAGCTGGGATGGCTATCCGCTTCGGGATAACGTCTTCAAGTATGACAGGCTTCTTCATGGGCCCGATGGAGCTCTGGCCTAATCCATTAAAACCTGAAGCAGTGGAGTTGGGCGACCTATTGAGAGGGGTCGCGGCAGTGGTAAGTCGATCGAAGACCGACTTCTTTGGAGCTTCTTGCAATGTCATTGGGGCATTGAAGCTTATTGGTGGGAGCATGGTCCCAAAAAATAGTCCAGTAGTGGTTTGAGCCACCTGCTCCACCGGCATTTTGAAAAGGGAGGCCGCTTGGGGCCCATAAGTCAGTCCTCCAGGAAGGACCGAGCGAGAGTTGCAGTTGCAGGCAGTGCAGTTTGAAGCCATTGATCTTCTGTTGTCTGCACGGAGCAAGACACCAAATCTTAGTACCTCGAAACCCACGGACAACCATTAGCAAACCGCGATTCGTTCGCGAACACGACACACGAAGTGTGGAGTGGAAAGAGGAAAAGGTCCCACCGGGCGTGCCAGAATCTGTTCCCCTCCGAAGGACGACGCACAGGACCGCGATGTCCTGACGCTGAGATTCGGGGCAGATGCTATTTGTTTTTATCCGTCCACCTCTCCGAAGATGCCAAGTTGATTTATGGCACCGTGTATCGGAGGTTTAGACGGATGCGGCCGATGTAGCAGACTTCGTCAGATTCCCCCTCGCTTGAAGGGTTTTTTTGATTGTGGGGATGCTCTTCCCTGCAGGCACAAGCCCCTGCAGTTAATTACGCTACCACATCACGGTAACAACTTTCTCCTTCTCCAGAATTTCACTTCGTGTCGTGTGTGTTTGTTTTGTTTGTGGTTGCCCGTGGATTGTATACGGAGACTGAGTAATGTCGTCGCCCATAGGACGTGGATTAGTCCAAATCCGTATTTACTTAGATTTGGGTTTGGTGTTTTTAGTTTAAGGATGCATTAGTCGCGTTGCGGCTAAGATCAACTTAAACGTTCATTAAGGATACATTAGTCCTGTTTTGAGACTAAGATCAACTTAACGTGATAATCCATTTAATATCTGGCCATCGGGACTCGTCACCTCTCTAACTTCGTTGAAAGATTACAACGGCAGATGTCAGAGGAGTTCAGAGATGTATCCTTGAACCAAGGTTGATTTGGAGTTTTATAGTCCGTTTGAATGTTTAAGGATACGTTAGCCGTGTTTGGGGGCTAAGATCAACTTAAACGAGATCGTTTAGATCCGGCAAAAGAGCATTTGGAGGCTCTATTGTTCCAGTTTAGGGACATAAGGGTCCATAGGTAGTTTAGGGACGTTTCGGTCCGATATTAGTTTAGGGACGTTTCGGTCCCATATTAGTTTAGGGACGTTTCGGTCCAACATTAGTTTAGGGACGTTTCAGTCCATATTCCAGTTTAAGGACGTGGTGGTCCGATATTAGTTTAAGGACGTTCCAGTCCAATATTAGTTTAGGGACGTTTCGGTCCATATTCCATTTTAAGGACGTGGTGGTACGATATTAGTTTAAGGACGTTCCGGTCCAATATTAGTTTAAGGACGTTCCGGTCCATATTGATGTGTGGTCGTCGGGACCCGTCACCTCTCTGACGTCGTTGAAGGATTACAACGATAGGTGTCAGAGGAGTTCGGAGATGTACCCTCGAACCGGTAGTAAATTGATTTAAGAGAGCAATCTTGCTCAGTCAATTTAATTTAAGGACTTATGGCCAAAATTGGGCTAAGTCCAGTTGAAAATGTCCAACATTTTATTTGCTTTTGCGTTGCATTTCTTTTTATTTTTATTTGGGCTTTGCCCAGAAAGGATGCAGAGCATCAATTTGTTTTGGGCTCTGCCTTTTATAAATGATGCAGAACATCAATTTCATTTGGACTCTGCCCTTTTATTGCTTTGCAATTTAGTTTGGCCTGCTTGGTCTTTTTGATTTGGGCCTGGCCCTTTTAGGAAATGCATTGCATTTATCTGGCGCTTTGTGCCAATCAAAGAGCGCAAGCGCTTATGACGACGACACGTGTCATGCAAGCGCAGTGCGCTGCGCTAGTGCGCTGCACTTGCGCTGCTGACACTTGGCGCCCTCTGGTGAGTTGCGCCAATCACAGAGAGCAAAGCTCTATTTCAAAAGCGCATAGCGTAAATGGTTCAGACGCTGACACGTGGCGCTCTCTGGTGGCTTGCGCCAGCCCAAGAGCGCAACAGTGCAAAGCACTATTAATTTGAGAATCTTTTAGATTCAAGAACAGAAGTGCAAAGCACTGTTAGATTTCTTGATCTAATTTAGATCAAAGAAAAAGATAAGTTTTTTTCTTATCTTAAAGAACCAAAGGTTCATGAAAAAGTGCAAAGCACTGTTAGATTTCTTGATCTAATTTAGATCAAGGGAAAAGATAAGTTTTTTCTTATCTTAAAGAACCAAAGGTTCATGAAAAAGTGCAAAGCATTATTTTTATTTTTATTTATTCATTTTATTTAGTTATGTTTAAAGATCAATGATCTTGTTTTTAGATCACTGATCTGTTCATAAGAGAATTTTCTCTTCTTTCAAAGGTTTTTACCTTTTTTGTTCTTGAGGAGTTCTTCAGAGTCATCTTTCTCTCTTTTTTTTTATAGAAAATGTTGATGCCTTTGAATTGAGGTCTAGGGCCCTTTTTATAGTGCCCATAAATTAGTTAAATTTGTTATAGAGATCTTTCTCTGAGTGATTTGGGGAATTTTCCCCACCGTTGGATCTTTAATCCGAAGGCCTCTGTTTTACAGAAGAAAATCTTCTTGTTTTAACAAGAACAGAAAAGATTTCTCAGAATTTTAATTCTGCTTAGCGCAAATGCTCCAGAGCGTGACACGTGTCGCGCAGCGCAACTACGCTTGCGCATCTGCGCTGACACGTGTCGCGCAACTGAATTTTTTTTGTGCGCTTCTGCGCTGACACGTGTCGCGCAGCGCACAGCGCAGTTGCGTTGACACGTGTCGCACAGCGCAGCGCAGCTGCGCTTGCGCAACTGAAGTTTTTATTTATTTTTTATTTTTTATTTTTTAAGAGCTTTGCTCTGATGGAGTACGCTACCTTGGACGCTGCGCTCTCTGCGCTGGTGTGTCTGATTTTGACACGTGGCGCTCTGTGCGCAGCGCAGGAGATCTGAAGCGTTGCTTCATTTATTTTAATTTTAATTTTCAATACAGAGCTTTGCTCTTATTGGGGAAACAGAAGCGTTGCTTCGTTTCCCGCCTTGGAACTTGAACATAGCTTTGCTCTGATTGGGGTAAACAACTCCTTCTGCTGAGTTTTATTCTTCCTTGGAAGAATGAACTTAACTTGGGGGCTTTTCCCCTCATCATCTGATTCAGACATGGATTCCACATCCCTTCCAAGGTTTTTGGTTCAATCAGGATACTCCACTCAATTCCAGGACCCGTTTTATAAGTCCCTTAATATCCTTTCTGTTCTTTGAAGAAAGGTCCACCTTCATAGAGATTTCTCCGCCAGCGAGCAAGATGCCCATATTTCGGGGGCGCGAATATTCGCATCCCAATCCTTTTCCAAGTGTGGGACCCGTGTTGTCGCTATTTTAGCGACAGGTTGCTTTAGAACCGCTTATGTTTTGTTGAGCATTGGCGACAAACGCCGCTTTGCCTCTTCTTTTCACATATCTTCATCGGAAGAGGATGCATCTTAACCCATCTGATCCAATCGAGCCGTATTATCTATGAGCTCTTACAAGATTGTCGGCTTGAAGAGGGCAATATATGGGAACACTTTTGAATTTGGGTCAATGGTGGCTATGAACATTCCCACGGTTGGAGCTTCGTTGATGCGTTGTTCCTATTTTGACCAGAGATTTCGCTATCGAGTAATATATTGAACCCAGGTCTCAGTCGGTCCAATCCTTTTGTTGACCAACGCCACCACAGTAGTGCGTTTATTCGCACCAGTAAATCTCTAACAGAAGAGTATTTCCATCTCGTCGAAGGTATTCACAGAGTCATTTGGGAGTTCCGCATACCATTCGAAGCCAATGCCCACCACACTAATGACGAATTGTCGGAGGAGCAGGAAATCATTTCCTCTGGTGTTACCACACATGGATTTAAAGTGCGCAATGTGCTCGCGAGGACTCCCGGTTCCTTTGTATATGTGGAACATCGGAAGCATGTATTTTGGCGGGTATTGCACTTGATCGTAACATGCCGGATACGGTCGACCAGTCTTGATCGATCTATTTGCAGCTTCACTAGCATAATGAGTTTTGACTTACTGAGTGATATATGCGTCCACCTTTGCTTTTGGGATCATTTTCTCTTCAGCTGTTGATGAGGCTTGCAGTGAATTTGAAATGCCACCCTTGCCTTTAAGAGCGACTACCGGCGGTTTATCTGCCAGTGGTTCCGATTGGACTATCATTCCAGCCATATTTTGGATCAGAAGAGCCATCTGATTCATTTTAACGAACATCCCTGCCGCTTCTTTATCTCTCTTTTTGAGAGCGCGCTTTAGGAAATCAATATCCGACTCCTTTCCTACTCTTTCTTCGGGTGCGTCCTTAGGATTTTCCTTAGGCAATGGATTAGCGAGTGTTGCCGCCTGAGCAAGTATCTCCTACAGCTTTTCACGTTGCAGCTGAGCCTTTGTCAGGGACAGAGTATATGGTCCGTGACTAGTATAAGTGTGACCTTCGTCTTTGGAGTTCACTATGTAGACCGTGTGAACTTCTATGCCCCCACGCTTGGGGCGTTTGGAATCTCAACCCTGAGAGTTTGCCTTGGGTGCTTGAGCTTTATCTAGACTCTCATTCTTTTGAGAAGCTTCTTTAGGAGGAACCATCGTATCAGGAACCGCTTTGGGATGAATCCTCTTGTATTTGGAAGGGGAGTTGTCAGAGTTTAGTTGACACTTAGGAGAAAGGCCGCGGATAACGACTGAGTCCTTCACTTGCTTACATACCTTATATATAGACGAGGAAAGTTCTTTCAGGGAGTGAACTGGTTTCTACTCTTCTTGAATGTCCGTGGGTTGCGAAGACCTTTTCAATACTGCGATAGGGGAATTTTGTCTGACCCTTCGCGGCTGTTCAAAACTGTTCTCAGTTGGAACAACAGTTTGTGCTATCGGAGTTGAAGCAGGTGGAGTCAACACGGACGGAGAACTGCCCTCAGATTGTCTTATTTGCTGAGCTTTCCCCCTGTTTCTTTGAGAGGTTGACTATTCTGCCCCCTATATTGACCTTATTCTTTGGTAAGTGCCAGTTGTTTGAGAACTGATTCCGTCGGCAAAGTTGCAGCTTGGAGAGCCATTCTGTGGAAGAAGGATTTTTTCTAGGCTTTCTCCTTCAGCGTTGAGACACCGAGGGTAGTAGGAGCATAGACCCAAAGAGAAGCCCCTTCATTTCTTAAAGAGCCGGATTGCAGAGATTTGATGGTACAAGTAGACCATACACGACTCTACCAGATATGACGGAGCCTGAGTTGCGGTGAGTGGAAGAAAACACCATTCTACATAGAGACGAAACGCCAGCTTCAGTATCCCATCACCCAAGGGCAACCGCAAACATATATATACAGTGATTATTTGATCACAGAAAAACAAAACATACGAAGTGTGGAGTGGAAAGAGGAAAAGGTCCCGCCGGGCGTGCCAAAATCAGTTTACCGCCGAAGACTGGACTGAGACGTTAAAACGTCTAGCCTGAATTTGAGGGCAGATGCTATTTGGACATATCCATCCACCTCTCCAAAGACACCAAGTTGATTTATGGCACCGTATATCGCAGATTTGGATAGATGCGACCGATGTAGCAGACTTTATCGGATTCCCCCTTATTTGTGAGGAGTTTTTGATTGTGACGACGCTCATCCCTGCAGGCACAAGCTCCTGTAGTTAATTACGTTATCGTATTGCGATAACCACTTTCTCCTGCTCCGGTAGCTCACTTCATGTCGTGTGTTAATTTTTTTATTATGGTTGCCCGTGGATTGTATACGGAGACTAATTTATGTCGTCGCCCGTAGGACGCGGATTAGTGCAAATCCGTACATATATTTTCATGATTTGGGTCAAGCATTTGCTTAACGGGGTCCACGTTGGTAACTTGGTTTGCCAATGGGAATGAACTTAGGACACATTTCGCACATTTGTGAGGTCCATCCGTTCACGAAAAATGTGGGTTTGATCTAAGGATCATTAGTCATTTTTGAGACTAAGATCAACACGCCATGTTTGAGACGACAAAAAACGAGTTGTTGGTTATTGGGACCCGCCACCTCTCTGTATATTAGAGGTATGGAAAGATGTACCCTTGAACCAAATCCCGTATTCGAGGGAAAAGATCATGGTGGATCTAAAAATCGCTAGTCTTATATGAGACTAAGATTAACTTAAAAGATATGAGATGAATACCATTTTGGATATCATCGATGAGAGATTATTAGTCATATATGGGATTAAGATCAAATTGGATATCACGAGCATATGGGCTCAGTTGATTTAAGAAGAAGCTTAAGTTTCACAGACTTAGCCAATTTGGGCCAAGATTGGGTTTTTATATCACCCAGCAGAGTTAAGCACTCGGTCTTTTGACTATGGATATAATATCCAAATTTGGCTCTGGCGCTCATATGAGTATCACGTGAGGCGCTAAGCTTTTGGCGCTCACGTGTGTTTCACGTGAGCGCCGGGTTTTGGGCGCTCACGTGTGTTTCATATGAGGCATTGTCTCCTTAGAGATTTAATCTCTATTCATGTTTTTAGAGAAGTTTAACTTCTGTTAATGGCAGTTTGACCATTAACGATCACCAAGATCACTATTTTGAGGATCTGGGATCAGATTCTTTAAAAACTAAGTTCTTAATTTATGAGGGGACTAAGTTCCTGGTATATTATATACTCCATCTTCTTCGTGTTCTTCGCTGAATTCTTGATTCTCAAGAGAAAGATCTTCCGGAGGAGAATTAAATTCTCAACTTGTGGGAAATTTGTCTTGTGGATCTTAGATCCAAAGAAAGAACTAAATTCTTTTAAAAAGTTAAATCCTTAGATATTATATGATAGGTAAAGTAGATGTTTTGAACTCTGCTTTTTCTTTACCTAGGATTTGAGAGGAGGAAGATTTTCTTCTTTGAATAGAATTAAATTCTCGGTTGCCGAAGCTTTTGGAGAGCCTTCTGAATTTTTTTTTACAGAATATCTCATTGCTCCTATTTATAGGAGAAGAAAAAAAAAAGAATCAATTTGTTAAGAAAATCTCTTATTGAGAGATCATGATTGATTTTATAATCAATCAAATTGATCTTTTAGATCAACTGGTAAATTTTATTCACCGTTGGATTTTTAATCCAAAGGCTCTCTATTTAACAGAGAAGATTTCTTGTTTATTTTAACATGATTGGGAAAATATTTTCTTAAGGAAAAATTTAATTCTATCGGATGAATATATTGTTAGGAAGATATTTTCCTAACCATAGAATTTTATTCTATCATATGAATATTTTGTTAATTTAATAAAATTAGGAAGATATTTTTCTAATATAGAATTTTTTTCTATTTAATAGAGAAGATCTGTCTAATTTTAGAAAGATCAGGGAAATATTTCCTAAGTAGAATTTAATTCTATCAGATGGTTTAATTGGTGATTTTTATCACCATTGGATTTTAAATCCAAGATTCTCTATTAGAGAAAGACCTTTTCATATTAGAAATATCAGGAAAAATATTTTCTAAATAGAATTTAATTCTATCACATAGAATTTAATTTTATCAGATAGATTAATTGGTGATATTTTATCACCATTGGAGTTTAAATCCAAAGATTCTGTCACGCCCCGCTTCCCAGTGTACGGTAAGAAGACGTGACGGGTCACGCCATATTTACTCAAAAGTAAACACGCTAAGCGTATCTAAGTAATATAAAGTAAAGTACACAAGAGACAGGAATATAAATGAACAGCAATTTTATTTATTAAACATTATTTTAGAGGTACAACTGAAATGTAAATATATGAGTAGAAAGTGATGCCTAAACAATGGTATAACTGAAATGAAATAAATATGTACAAGTGTCTAAACCTCCGGGTCAAAAGCAAACTGCTCCAAATCCTCAGTGCTGGGCTCGGTCTCTAATGCGTCCGAATCACCTGAAAACATTCCAAAGAAAGGAATGTCGTTAGCGAACAATCGTTCGGTAAATCCCAAAGATGAGTAGAGATAGAATAGATAGAAAGAGAATATAATTTATAATGTTTGATTATATTGTTAATGCTGTAGTTTGTAGCTTGGTATAGAAAATGCCAGTATATACGAGAGGAGTCCCACTATTCCGGAGACTAAGGTATACGGAGCATAAGGAATCGTTCAGCCACGGTACAACGGCAATGTATATTCAGGTTAGATATATTATGGTTACATTCTCGTGCCACTTCTAACACCTTTCATACCAATCTACCCCTTATAAACCCCGCGATGTCTTTGTATTGATTGTATTGTTTTGTTATATAGATGGATGACTTGCCGAACCATGATATCAGTAAATGGAATGGATATAAATGGAGAGTCATGTAGACGGAGTATATCCACGGTTCGGTTCAGTCAATATACATTGATATAGATTGAATAGACGGATTCATGGATTCATGTTGTATTGTAGTTTTATACTTGAATCATATTCATGTCAGATTGATTAGATTGAGACTCGGTCTGAGTCAGACACTTTGAAAAGAACTTGAAATCCTGAATTAGTTTTGATGTTATCGGTAACTGCTGCACATAGACAGCAGGATTTGTGTCTTTTTCCAAGACAATTACCGTGTTGATAACACTGTTTATTAGATTGTCTATCTTAAATAAGCAAGCACCCATATTCTCCAGCTTCCCGAGGCTCAAGAGACTGGTCCCGCTTAAACCTATGTTTACTAGGGTCCTTATTGTAATTTAGTATAACTTGAGAGGGTTTTATGTAAAGATAACTTTGGTATAATTTTCAAAATACACTGCAAGCATTTAATTATCGTCTTTAGGGTTTTCATAAATGTATATTTTATAAAAGTGAAATTTCTAGTGAGTAGAATCTAATTTTCATAGTATATGGTATTTTCTTGAAATATTGGAATTGTTTTGTATTTGGATGGTATTTTCATGTAATGGTGATTCCTTTAGAAAACTTGGAATATTTATATAATATAATTAAAATAGATATTTTGATAATATATATATATATATATTAAAATAAATTTTACTTATTTTCTTGTAGAAATCTCATTTTCTAAAGAAAATGCATTAAAATTCCATCGAGATCAAATGCTCCTTTCGGAGGTCTGCATCTCACTCTACTAGGACCGAAGATGTGCGATAATCCATAGCATCCCGAACGGGGTCTCCAAAAGTGGGTTGTAGAGGCGTAATTGTAAGGAATTGTTTAATACATTTTTTAAAGAAATGGTTTTGCAAGTTAATGGTATTTATTTGTAATGTCGTATTATCCCATGAATATTTTCCCAAAACTTCATGGTGATATGTCAAAGATGTGTGTTGTGATGAGGTAGGTCATTACCTCATGAGTTATCTCAAGGTAATACAAGTTTTATGTTGTTTTATATCGGAAATGAAGTATGTGGTATTTTACCGTAAAAATACAATAAAAATTGCATAGAAGAATATTTTGAGATGAAACTTGTTTTAAAGTATTTGTTAATGTTTGTTAAACATTATGTGAGAGTATGGTATTTTGTTGATTAAGAAAAAAATAGAGTTTTAAAGAAAAACCGTATCGAAAGTCGGATTAACTCCGCTTCCGTCGGGTTTTATAAGTGAATGTTTTTAAGATAGTAGAAGAGAGGGGGAAAGGGGACTTACTGGCTATTGAAAAAGAGGAGAGAGGGGGGAAAGGGGACTTACTGGCTATTGAAAAAGAGGAGGGAGAGGGGAAGGCTAGGGAAGTGTTGTAGTGTCGTTTCGTCGCCGGAATCGTCTTGGAACGTCGCCGGAACTTCACGCTTCGCTAACTCCACTTGCTTACTAAGAGGACTTGAGAATTTTTGAGAGTTTTGACAGGGAATTTCTGAGTGAGGATGTGTGAAATGGAGTGTGATATTTATAGGGAAAATTAGGGTTTAGAGGGTTAAATATTGCATTGAAATTTGCATTAAAATGGGATTAAATGGTATTTTATTAGGCTCTGGATGAATGCAGAGAAAATAAACAATTTGAGAGAAGTGGGGTGGCTGAAAGGGTGATCGGCAAAAAATCTCAGAGCAGTACCTACGGTTAAGCCCGGCGGTACCGGTCCTTTTGAGGGTTTCGCCGGTCGATTTCCCGGTGAGGGAGGCTTGGGATTTGGCTGCGTGTCCCTGTCGCTTCAACTAACCTCGTGCACATGTTTATTTAATCTATAACTTATCATTCAACATATAGTGCACGTGCAAACTCTTGGGCTTCTAAAAGATTAAAAGAAAATTTAATAAAAAGATAATATAGCTGGTGGGATTCAATCACAGGGGCTACGTCACAGCAGTGCATGGCTTTACCAATGTGCTACAAGTACTTTCTTGCTGTTCAAAATTAAAACAAATACTTATAGTGTACACATGATTTGCAAATACCCCAATTGTACATTAACTTTTAAATAATTTTCTGTATATTGAAATTGGAGTTGTTACAGTCTACCCTCTTTACAAAAATTTCGTCGTCGATATTTACAATTTATTTTAAGGACTAGTTTACAAATAAATAAGGATATCTTGCACACATCTCATCTTCCTTTTCTCATGTTGATTCTCCTGGTGTGTCTTTTCTCCACATCACTCGAACCAAGCTGACTTCCTTGTTCCGAAGAGACTTCACTTTTCTATTCAGGATCTCAACAGGTTGTTACTCACAAGATAAATCTGGCTGTACAGTGAGCTCGGAATGATCAAGAATATGGCTGGGGTCACTTACATACCTTCTGAGTTGGGATATGTGGAACACATTGGGCACTCCTTCCAATGAAGGTATAAATGCCAAGCGATAAGCTACTTCACCGACTCGTTCGAGTATGTCGAACGGTCCAATATACCTTGGACTTAGCTTACCTCGTCTTCCAAAACGAATCACTCCACGGTTCGGAGATATCTTCAGAAATATATGTTCTCCCGGTTGAAACTCCAAGTGACGGCGCTTTGCATCAGCTTAGTGCTTCTGTCGATCTTGGGCTATGCGCATTATTTCCCTGATAGTACGAACTATATCAACAGTTGCTACTATGATCTCGGGTCCAAAGTGTACTCTATCTCCGATATCGTCCCAACTTAATGGCGATCAATACTTCCTTCCATAAAGTGCTGCAAAAGGTGTCATTCCTATACTTGCTTGGTAGCTGTTGTTGTATGAAAAATCCACAAGATATAGGTGATCTTCCCACGATCCTCCAAAGTCTAGCATACATGCTCTGAGCATATCTTCTAAGATCTGAATAGTTCGCTCAGACTGACCATCTGTTTATGGATGATAAGCCGTGCTGAAGTTCAGACTTGTTCCCAAGCTAGCTTGCAGACTTTGCCAAATTGCGACCGGAATCTAGTGTCACGATCGGAGACAATGCAAACCGGTACTCCATGTAATCTCACAATTTCCTGCATGAGTTCATAGGTATCAGAGATAGTACATTTTTGAAGAGTTTAAATCTTACTTAGATTCTTACCTCTATGTACTTCTTTGCTAGTGTCTCAGTAAATTAGCCAACTCGAAATGGAATAAAGTGAGCCGACTTTGTGAATCGATCCAAGATAACCCATACCGCATCGTTACCGTTTGTGCTGCGAGGAAGTGTAGTCACGAAATCCATTGTGATGTGTTGCCACTTCCATTCTGGGATAGGTAACGGTTGAAGTAATCCAGCAGTCCTGTGATGTTCAGCCTTTACTTGCTGACACACCAAGCATTTAGCGACGCTTCTGGCTACTTCATGCTTCATTCCATGCCACCAGTAATTTTGACGCAGATCTTTGTTCATCTTTGTACCTCCGGGGTGTACTGAATAAGTAGAGCTATGAGCTTCTTTTATCAACTCTTCTCGTATAGAACCTTTAGGCACACACAATTTACTGCTATATCTCAAAGATCCATCTTCATGGATGATGAAGTCTGTTCGAAGTCCACTTTCCACTTATTCTCTGATATTTTGCAACTTAGCACCACATGCTTGAGCTGCTTTGATCTGATTGACAATAGTATATTGAACTTGTAAGTTCATCAAACTTGAAGCGTTACCTAGCATGACTACTTCAATCTCCATTTGATGCAAGTCTTGTTGAACCTTCCACTGTGTGGTGAGATTCAATGCTAATGGTTGGCGACTAAGGGCATCAGGTACTACATTCACCTTCTCTGGATGATATTGCAGATTGATGCCAAAGTCCGCCATGAGTTCTAACCATCTTCCCCGCCGTATATTCAACTCCTTCTGAGTAAACACATATTTCAGACTCTTGTGATCTGTGTATATGTCCACTCGTTCACCAAGAAGGTAATGGCGCCAAATCTTAAAAGCAAAGATTATGGCCGCCAACTCCAAATCATGTGTCGGATAATTGCGCTCATGAATCTTCAGTTGTCTTGAAGTATAAGCTACAACTTTACCGTGCTGATGTAGAACACATCCTAATCCCTTACCGGATTATCGCAATGCGCTTCAAAACGTCCAGATTGGTCCGGTATAACGAGAATAGGTGCTGATGTCAATCTTGACTTGAGTTCTACGAAAGCTCACTTGTATGCTTCTGACCATACGAATTCTTCATCTTTACGCGTGAGCTTGGTCAGGGGTGTTGCAATTTTTGAAAATCCTTCAATGAACCTTCTATAATATCCTGCTAGACCCAAGAAACTTCGAATGTCCTTAACTGATTTCGGTGTCGGCCATTCGCTTACTGCTGAAACTTTAGATAGATCCACAGAGATTCCATCGCTTGATACAATATGTCCGAGAAAACCAACTTGATCTAGCTAAAACTTGCATTTGCTGTACTTAGCGTAGAGTTGATGTTGTCATAAAGTTTTGAGGACAATTCGTAGGTGCTTGGCATGTTCCTTCCGACTCTTAGAATACACCAGGATGTCGTCGATGAAGATGACAACAAACCTGTCTAGGTACTCCCGGAAAGCTTGATTCATTAGGTTCATGAATATAGCTGGTGCGTTGGTCACTCCAAATAGCATCACAAGAAATTCGAAATGTCCATAGCGAGTTCTGAATGCCGTTTTATGGATATCAAATTCTTTGACCTTCACCTGATGATAACCCGAACGAAGATCTAATTTAGAGAAAATACAAGATCCACTTAGCTGATCGAACAGATCATCGATGCGCGGGAGTGGATACTTGTTCTCTATAGTTACATCGTTCATGGCTCTATAATCAATGCACATTCGATATAAACCTTCCTTCTTCTTTATAAGAAGAACTGGTGATCCCCAACTTGAAGTGCTGGGACAAATCCATCCTTTCACCAATAATTCGTCCAACTGAGTTCGGACTTCCTTCAAACCTTCCGGACTTAACCGATATAGTGCTTTGATCACCAGTTGTGCTCCTGGTACTAAATCAATGCTGAATTCAAGAGCGCGTTCGGGAGGCAAACCTGATATGTCTTCAGGAAACACATCGTTGAACTCTCGAACTATTTCTGGTTTTGATCCTTCCTCCGCTTGAAGTGTTGCAATCACTACCTTCTTCAGTTTTGCCTTCTATGTACCTAGCTCTAAGGTACGGTCTCCACTTTTGAAATAAAAGACCCGATGTTCTGGAATCTCGAATACTACCCTCCTTTGATGATAGTCAAAGGTAGCATAGAATGTTCCGAGCCAATCCATACCCAAGACGACATCGAAATTCGGTATGTCCAGCACCTAGAAGTCAGCATAGAATTCTCTGCTACAGACGACCACTAGAAAAAGTTCGTATCTTATTTCTGCCTTTAGAACGCCGTTCCCGGAACTGATATTCCAGCTAGATACGAGAGGTTTGGCTGGAATCGCATGAGTTCGGACGAACCGTTCCGACATAAAGCAATGAGATGCTCCAGTATCGAAGAGTGCTAGTGCAGGAAGTGAGGCTACTAAGATTGTACCTAAATTATGTGGGATAGTTTTAGGTATAAGGAAATTGTATGGATATGTATATAGACTGAAGGAATGTTTGAAAAGAAAGTGTTACCAGTAATGACTTGGCCGGTGGCTTCAGCCTCTTTCACAGTCATTGTGAAAGCCTGTCGTCTTGACACATTCCTCCTTGTTGGAGGAGCATTCCTCTGCCTGTTCCTTCGTACTTAAGGTACGTTCCGTTGAGCTTGATGGAACTGACGAGGAGGAGGTGCAGTCGGTCTACGAGGAGGTGGAGCAGGTAGTGCGAGTCGTGGAGCAGGTGCCTGGATGGCTGGGCGCTACTGATAAGTGATTGCTGGCCTGGGTGCAGCATTTGGGTTGTGTCTACGAGGACAAGAACTAATGTCATGAGTAGCTGAGCCGCAGACTAAGCAAAGGCGATTTGCACGCCGGCAGTCTTTCGCCAAATGTCCGTCTCTCCTGCAGTAGGTGCAAAAGGCTAGATTGAGATGGTTGTTCGGTACTCCCGGTCTCCTGGGCATAAATGATGGCCTTGAAGAGGCTCCTCCCACCATCTGAGTGGCAGAGTGCTTCATCCCGGAAGATTGTGGTCTGCCCCTCATTTTTACTACTGTCTCGTATCGGCAGGCAGCTTTCAGGGCCATCTCGTGGGTTGAAAAATCCCCTGTAGCTAAAGCAGCTTGGATTTCTGAATCTAACCCTTACTGGAATCTTCTGGATCGGATCTCAGCAGTTGTTATCAAATGCGCCACGAACCTGTTAAGATATTGTGTTAGTTATGTAGTATGTGATATTTGAAAATCGAGTATTGAGACATATCTTACCTACTGAGTATGGTGAACTCAGCGTCATATTCATCTACTGACTTGGTCCACATTGAACCCTGTTGTAGATGAATAAATTGCTGCTCCATGTCGAATTGGGTAGTCTCAGGAAAGTATTTTGCGTCTAACATATCGCAAAAAATCCTCTATTTGATCGGTTGGTCAAGACGGTTTTATTCCGCCTTCCACCAGACCTGTGCATTGTCAGTGAGCTGCAGCTTCGCAACTCAAACCCAAGCGATCTCTGACACTTGTGGTGCTGCCAGATCATCTTCAATGATTTAAACCTACTCCTCAGCTTCTAGGGGGCTCTATTTTCCTGAGAATTGCTTGGGGTGTAAAGCTCGGAATTGCTTTACCCCAGGTGCTTCCGCTTTTAGGCGGTTCATCAAAATAGCAGTCTGCTGCTGCTGTCCCTCCAGGAGGCTGTGGAATGCCTCAAGCAATACTGTCTGCTCATTGATCGGAGCAGCGATGGTAGAGTGTTGTTGAAATTGTTGCTGGTGTTGTTTGGGGAATCTGTTGGAGATAGTGCCCTCAGAGTCAATTATTGGATCTCAGGCACGTGATTGCAATGATTGAGGGAGGACCTATCCCGGTAGGACAGTCTTACTCGAGATGATAGTATGCTATCTGGTTTACCTTAATCATCGTGTACTGCTTTAGGTGACCTGACATGTCGCTATTACACGTTGATAGAGCCCCTAGGATTCTTACTTGACTGCCAGCAGTATGAGGACGATCATATACGTGAGAGCTGGCGGTCTATAAGCACATCCTTAAAAGGTCCCTAGTCGTGGGAGTTTCGAGACAGGGCATCGATACTCCAGAGTAGACTAGTGTATACAGTCGAGACCCCGACGAGGGGCGGTGGCCGGTCTCACAAGCCACTGGTGTCAGTTGGTTCACCTAAGATGTATACAGGTGCTCATTGGGTTATGAGTACACCGGACAGGACTCGCCGGGAACATGCTAATTGGTCTTATACCTGACGTCAGATAGCAGTTCCCTGGTGACATGTGTACAGGTTAGTTCATCGACCTGGGGATCGTCATTTGTCTCGTGTGAGTTCCCACTGTACTTTGATTACTACCCTACCACGCTCAAAGGAGACGTGCAAACAGGTTTTAGTTGGGTACAGTCCCGAGCCACATGGAGGCAGTGAGCAGATCTTCAGGGGTTCGTCTCTCCCAGTATTGGGGGTGAGGTCGCGCTGTGTCTAGGAGAGCCATTACACGAAGCCCTCGGCCGAGGCAGGAGATTTACTGGTAGGTATTCCAGTAGTATCTCAGGGTGTTCTGGGCCACACTCCGACACGACTTGCACCGCTTTTGGGGGTATGACTTTTACCAACCCCTTAGGCCCTCCATGCGATGCTCATAGACGAACGGACTGGACTGTACCGATATTGTCACTGACAGGCTCAGTAGGGTGTCAGGATGAGTTCGCTCATCGACGTCCCTTTTGGTCAATACCTGGTAGCCCGTTACGTATTGGCTTATACCTCTGATGTGCTAGTGGTTAAATCCACAACCAAGGTGTTGACAAGTCTTTAGAGTCCCCCATATTAAGTTACTCAAGCTTTCGGGCGAAACGCTGTAGAGGCCGTCTGGGTATATGGCCGGGTTCGATCAGATACGTGCGGTATTGCACGGATCAGGATCGGACGGTTAGTACTAGAGGCCGTATGGGTATATGGCAGGGTTCGATCAGATACGTGCGGTATTGCACGGATCAGGATCGGACAGATAATACTAGCCGGCTTTGGTTTAAGCCGGATCCTAGTATAGTACAGTGTAGATTTTGTCTCATTGCATTTGTATTCGGTCGAAATACAAATGCGAGTGTGTATACACAGTATCGGGGTTTTCCTGTAATTTATTATAGGACCAGTTTTCTGGAGTTGCCAGTTTGCTTTCCGTTTCGGCCATATTTCTTTGTATCTTTCATTGGCCGAAGATTGGTGGAGGAGGGCTTATTTGCAATTGTGCAAATAAGCATTTGTGGAGGGTGGTGATTGCATATTGTTGTATCATGATAGCGCTTTTTTGACTTTGACTTCTATCTTCATCATGGCTTGACTTTTGTAGGACATGATTGTTGATGATGATGAAGGGTGAGGTTGGTGGAGTGTTGGTGTTTCTTTGTGATCATTTCTTCATATGATAACCATTCCTCTCTCTCTTGGATGATTTGGTGAGTGGCCTCTCTCATTTTTGATACACACTCTCATTCTCTATCTCCTCCTAAAAAGCCATGGCCGGCCACTTCTCATGGGGGCTGTCCAAACATTTTGGTGGGGGATTTTGGTTCATTTCATGTTGGAAAAATCCCACAACACCATCTCCAAAAGCTTATATCATTTCCTCCACCATATGGAAACTCCATGAACCCCAAAATGGGACATGGTTCTACACTATATTCTACAGCAAACCTTGGGCACGTCGGCTCGCCAACTTCATGCCCGAGTTGCCTCGGTATAGAGGTGGGAGCCCGTAAAAGAAGCAGGCGACGTGGTGCCTTTCCGGCGAGGAGGTGGAGACCGGACATTCCGTGGGAGATCGGGACGACGGCGAGAAGACCAGAGGACACGGATCGCTCGGTATATCTCTCTTCCCCATCTTGTAGTTAGCTAGGACTAGTTAATGGCCCGATCCGGGTTTTAGTGCGCGGTGGTGCCGATCAAGAAAAATTAAAGTTAACCATCGCTTCCGCATTGGGCCTCGGGATGGAGGCCGGGGCGCCGCCGTGCACTTACATTGGTATCAGAGCCCCGCCATTAACATAGTCTAGCTTTGTCTAATATGTTTTACATTTCCGATCGAACGAAAAATTCCAAAACCACGTTTTTCTCATGCATCAGTTTCTGTCGAAATATTTTTGTCTCGAAAAATTTTTCAGGGTGTTGCAGAATGATGTATAGAGAATCCTAAGAACACTGAAAAAATTTGGTGATCTGATCTTTCCATACGACCGCGGAACCGCGGCCTTAACCCCTCTTTGGCCGCGGTTCCGCCGCAGGAATTTGGTTTCATTCCACCATTCTTTTTCAGTGGGCTTTTGGGCTGAAAATAGGGGTTTTGGTATACTTTGTTTGGGCCCAGATTTTCTGCATCTGCTACAGTAAAGCTTGGGGGCCCACTTGGTAAAAATTTGATCGATCGGATATTTTAAACACAGTATTTCACAGTATTTACATTATATCTGCCACCGTGAATGTCACTTGATCGGTAAATCCTGTCTAACTGCTATAGCCCGGTTAGACGGATTTACGAACGTGACATTCACGTTGATGTTCTGTGTATTGCTGTAATGTTGCGGATCGGTCGTGGGGGATAGCCTGGATGCAATGCTAGTACAGTTTTTGTTGTATTATGTACATTTGATATTGCGGGGCGAGCGTCCGACATGTGGACTACCGTCACTGCCTGTTTGTATTATTCTTTTGGGGCACGACCAGGTTGTGGTCGATGTACCCGTTGTATGTATATTTTACTTTCTGTACTAGGATTACCCCGCGGAGGGGTGCACGGATAGCCGGGTTCTAGAGGGCAACAAACCCGCATCTCATGGCATTGAGACGGAGGGGGCTTCACTCTAGAATTGGCGGGCTATTCGCCGCACTCGTAGGGGGTATAGGTTGACCCAGGAGGGGTGCCCAAGTTACTGGATTCCGTGAAGTGCTGGGTGGTCCATTCACGGTGCTGAAGGGGGCTACCTCGCTTCAGGTTTTGGTGGGTAACTTGCCGCGCCCGTAGGGGTCTAGGATTTCATTGCACAGGCTATCCACACGACCATGGGAACGTCGGGTTTCAGTAGTGGCTCTGTGAAACCCGGGGATCCCAGATATCTGTATTGTTCTGTGATGCTGCACATTTCTGTGATGTTGCATTTTATCACGCCTTGAGCGAAATATAATGTATTGGTATATATATTATTAGATGTTGTATATATTTTGCATCCGCGCTAGTCCAGTCCCCGCTCTGTCATTAATCAGCTAACCTAACGGGTAATGACGGGACCCAGTGGCGAATGCGGATGGCATATACGTACATCAATATATTTTCGTTCTTTGTGGTGTGATCAATTGATGGGACTGCATTGATTCGGATCAATGCAAGTTAAAAACAAACCTAATCTGATGTTGTTGGAACACTTTTCAAAAAGCTGTTATTGCGAGGACGTTCTCTTTTGTTTTGCATCGTGGTATTCAGTTGAAATATCATGCTCCTCAGTCGACGAGGCAAGGGCCGAGATCCCATCTCCGGGAGTGACCCCTTGGACAAAAAGTTTGCGTCAGGGCATTAACTTCACTATAGCCGATTGCTTTTGCTTTGCACTGTGGTATTCAGTTGGAACATCCTGCACCTCATTCTACGGGGAAAGAGCCAAGATCCCTTCACCGGGAGTGACCTCTTTAGCAAAGGTTTTCGTCACTATATTTTTAAAAGCTATCCGTTCCTTCAACGATATCAAGTTCTTTACGTTAAAGGTTTTCGCCAGAAACCATTCGTAGCCCTTCGTCGTTTCATATGGATAGTCAATAGTATTCAAGCTGTGTTTGTTAGCCAAAGTCAAGGCACGGTGTTTGGTAGCTGTTGGTTATTCATATGCAGCATAGATAGATGCGTTGGTATGGAACAGTCGTACTGCCTTATTGGCCAAAGTCAAAGGTAGGTACGGGTGGATTCAAATCAACCTGGAGAATGACGGGTAGAACTTGACATGTGACTTATGATTTGTTGGCCAAAGTCAAGGTCATAAGAGCATGGGGCAGAAATCACATCGGGAGTTTCTAAAGAAACTGAAACTTGCCAGATATGCGCATACCTTCTAGAGTGTGATGATGTGAGCGGATTCCGTCACGTTATCATGCATTGATAGTTGGATCCCGATTCCCACTGATGAGTTGATTTACTCCTCGGGTGACCCTGACTAATTCTTCTTTCAGGTTTGGAGGAGAATTTGAGGTGACAGTGGGAGGTTTCCAGATTAGATAAATTGGTAACCATTCTGATCTAGGTTAGAGTGCACGCCGAGTGTTTCTTTTCTCTCTCTCTGGCAGCGACCATTGACCCGACCCTAAGACTATGACTCAGTGACCAAAATTAACCGAACCTTCTTAAACACTGGCTTTTGGATTGTCAGAGTTGCAAACCTCATTGCCACTCCTACTTTTACCCTTTTTTCTCCAGGACACCCCGTATTACTACGAACGTCCACTTCCATTGGACAAAACCATCGTATTGTTAGATACGAACTCGAAAGAATTTATTCGAGGATGGTTTCCGGTTCTGGAGAAAACGGATAGGACTATTCAGTTGTCTTTTCCTTTTACCTTCTCTCAGGTTGCGAGTTCTCCTTGGTTTAGGAGTAGTACACCTATTACGCAAATTGGATAGTCTTCTTCCAAACCTTAGGCTGGTGCCGAACGGTGGGGAATGAAGAAAACCAATTAGCATAACGATGGTGTACAGAAGGTATTAAGTTAAGACAAAGCAAGGGATTAGTAAGAGGGCAAAGTAAATTGCGACTGCTATTCACGACCAAACCAAGTATTTCTTTGCCAATCCTAAATCACTTTTGTATTTCTCCAGGACACTCCGTATCACTACGAAGATCCACAGTTTATTGGATACTCCATCGTATGGTTATATACGAACTCGAAAGGAACTTGTTCCAGTTCGGGGATGGATTCTGGTTCAGGAGAAATAGGAATAAGGTTTATTCGGTTGTCTTTTATCTTCACCTTCTCTCGCATTGCGAGTGCTTCTAGGATTAGGACAATACACCCATTATGCTTATTGGATAGTCTTCTTCAAAACCATAGGCTGGTGCCGAATGGTAGGGAAGGAAGAAAACCATTTGGCCTAAAGGGATGTGCAGAAGGTAATGACTAAAGACATGTAAAGGGATTTGGAGAGGTGGCAAAGAATTACACGGTTACAGTTGTGAATCTGGATAATGGAAGAGGCATTACTAGGAATACCGGGATACCCCATCGAAACATTTCAATGTTTCAGTTTTACTGTGTACTGTTAAAGGAAAACTGATTTCCCAATTAAACACTTTCTCCAGGGTATGTATTTACCAGGTATGATTCTCACATCTGTATGGTTTTACAGATGATGAGTGGGAGTAAGTTATTGGGAATTGGGTGATCATCCTCATTATATCGGGATTCGTTGTAATCGGTGATATTTGAGGAAGTCACCTGGGTTGTTTTCCGGACGGCAAATATTTGGTTTTGAATATCCGCTGTTATGCACCAATTTCAAATTGATATATCTGTACGTCTATTTTCATAGAGTGAGATATACCTTTTTGAAATTATGTCTGTGACATTTACCTATATCAGTGGATGGTTAGGTAAGGAGCATTAAACAACGGTGTAATTCTTCTTAACCATAAGTACAGTTTTCAACCTACGACACACAGTGAATGAGTTATCAGACTCAAGGGACTTATACAGAGTATTGTATGTTGTCCAGGGTCCATCAGGACAGAGGGGATGGTCCCCGTACTATATTCGGTTTATTTATGACTTCTCTAGTTTTTAGACAGGTGTTTCGCGGAAACACGGGGTCCGAATTTTGAGAAGTTATAGGTATTTGAATAAAGTAGAGAACCAGGTATTGCAAGTATCGGGATTCTTCAAGGTGATCGAAGATGTAGATGCTTGTGTATGGTATTCAGTTGATTGTAATGATTAAGAGAACTTGATTCTCTTTCAGGTTACTCATAATTGGAAGCATTCCTAAGTTGAGTAACGCTGATCGGCCTACTTCCATTTAGTTGACATGCACTGGAGACAGCTGCATGATTTGAATCTGGTTCAATTAAATCAGTGCCTCTGGTTCTATATTGGATATAGAACAGTTCATATCTTAACGATGTTAAGGTACGGGGAGTTGTCCGGCTTATGATTAAAACCAGACACTGGACAACTTAAGGCATGTTTCTGTAATGGCTGTTTGTGGGTTGACCCAGGCTATGACGAGGTTTGACTTTCTACCATCTAGAAGATCAATAGCGATATTGTTCTAGACTCGCCACAGTTTTATTAAAAATGGATTTTTTCAGAAAACAGTAGTGGGAGTATGGTAGAACTGGAAGTGATTCCAGAACCACAAACGATTAATAAAGATTTGATAGGAACCTAAAGATTCAATCTGATTTGACATTCCATTGGCCACTCCGCAGATTTGGTGGGTAACTTCAGGCACCCGAGAGGTACTCCGGTTGCCTCAAGGACGGTGACAGGGAAGTTCTTGTTTACCCAGACTTGCCATTGCTGTTGTTCCAGGCTTCGAGACCCGGCAGGAGGATGAGTATAACGTCGTTCTAAACTGGCTTTAGAAGTGTACGCCTATATGACTCTGCCAGAGGGTTGTCGTGGTCAGTGGGAGCAGCGGAAGCATTGGTGGAAAGGCAGCTTATGTCTATTTATAGACTAAAGCAGATGTAGCGGAGAAAGGTCATCTATTTCTGACATGACAGTCATAGGTTTGACTTCATCAGAATAGGGGATGGATCTGTTGAGAAGGTAGTAGGGTGTGATATCCTGGTATTTGGATGACATACACAGAGTAGGAAGTGATATTCCTATACTACAATCGGTTATATTTTGGTCGTCACACAGTAGTTTCTCCATAAAGGGACTTGGATATTATATCTGACATACTGGTTACTAGATCTATGGCTTTAGATCTAGATTTGGGTGGTTTCCCAATGAGGGTACTCAGACAGCATTCTAAGAGTATTTAGAATGGACGACTCCTGGCATGGTAGTGTACCTGCAGGTGATGGAGTCACCCTCTCTAAAGGTGTCTTACAGACTAAAGGGGAGAGGGATGTGCATGATTGGCAGATCACTTGCTCAGGCAATTGAGTCAATCATGAGATGTTAAGTACCACACCAGATGTTGTTCTTGCACTAGATGCAATAAGTTGACATTGATCCAATCCTGGAGAAACAGTCGGAAGCAGTTTTAGAACATAAGTGGATGTTCTAGGGATATGATAACGACAACCTCATGCGGGAGACAGTTATCATTCCAGGCTTCCAAGATGACCTGGACGACAAGGAGGTTGTCAGAGCTATAGTTTTTCCTTCTGAGGAGGGACAGTATTTTGGACAGGTGATCCAAGGCAATACTGAGGGAGGCATGGCGCAGGACACTGATTAAGTTCAGTTGACGATACAGTCTAAGAAGTTTGGATTTGGAGTTCATTTATGAGCTAGGTCCCATCAGACATCCAGGCACATTCTAAGACAGGTATTGCTCATTTCGGGAGATGGCTTTCTCTGCGAACTTGAGATATAGAGAGACATAGAAAGAAACTTCAAGGCGGATCCACTCACTGAGGCTATTCCTCGAACGCAATAGTTTCTGAAACGGGTTTTGTGAGACTGACTAGTAGAGGAATTGGGTGTTCGGTGTCACACGGGCTGTGAGTATACGACATTGCAATAATTAGCCTTGAGTGCAAGTGGGAGATTGTTGGAGATAGTGCCCTCAGAGTCAATTATTGGATCACAGGCACATGATTGCAATGATTGAGGGAGGACCTATCCCGGTAGGACAGTCTTACTCGAGATGATAGTATGCTATCTGGTTTACCTTTATCATCGTGTACTTCTTTAGGTGACCTGACATGTCGCTATTACACGTTGATAGAGCCCCTAGGATTCTTGCTTGACTGCCAGCAGTATGAGGGCGATCATATACGTGAGAGCTAGCGGTCTATAAGCACATCCTTAAAAGGTCCCTAGTCGTGGGAGTTTCGAGACAGGGCATCGATACTCCAGAGTAGACTAGTGTATACAGTCGAGACCCCGACGAGGGGCGGTGGCCGGTCTCATAAGCCACTGGTGTCAGTTGGTTCACCTAAGACGTATACAGATGCTCATTGGGTTATGAGTTCACCGGACATGACTCGCCGGGAACATGCTAGTTGGTCTTATACCTGACGTCAGATAGCAGTTCCCTGGTGACATGTGTACAGGTTAGTTCATCGACCTTGGGATCGTCATTTGTCTCATGTGAGTTCCCACTGTACTTTGATTACTACCCTACCACGCTCAAAGGAGACGTGCAAACAGGTTTTAGTTGGGTACAGTCCCGAGCCACATGGAGGCAGTGAGCGGATCTTCAGGGGTTCGTCTCTCCCGGTATTGGAGGTGAGGTCGCGCTGTGGCTATGAGAGCCATTACACGAAGACCTCAGCCGAGGCAGGAGATTTACTGGTAGGTATTCCAGTAGTATCTCAGGGTGTTCTGGGCTACACTCCGACACGACTTGTATCGCTTTTGGGGGTCTGACTTTTACCAATCCCCTAGGCCCGCCATGCGATGCTCATAGATGAACGGACCGGACTGTACCGATATTGTCACTGACAGGCTCAGTAGGGTGTCAGGATGAGTTCGCTCATCGACGTCCCTTTTGGTCAATACCTGGTAGCCCGTTACGTATTGGCTTATACCTCTAACGTGCTAGTGGTTAAATCCACAACCAAGGTGTTGACGAGTCTTTAGAGTCCCCCACATTAAGTTACTCAATCTTTCGGGCGAAACGCTGTAGAGGCCGTATGGGTATATGGCAGGGTTCGATCAGATACGTGCGGTATAGCACGGATCAGGATCGGACGGTTAGTACTAGAGGCCGTATGGGTATATGGCAGGGTTCGATCAGATATGTGCGGTATTGCACGGATCAGGATCGGACAGATAATACTAGCCGGCTTTGGTTTAAGCCGGATCCTAGTATAGTACAGTGTAGATTTTGTCTCATTGCATTTATATTCGGTCGAAATACAAATGCGGGTGTGTATACACAGTATCGGGGTTTTCCTATAATTTATTACGGGACCAGTTTTCTGGAGTTGCCAGTTTGCTTTCCGTTTCGGCCATATTTTTTTGTATCTTTCATTGGCCGAAGATTAGTGGAGGAGGGCTTATTTGCAATTGTGCAAATAAGAATTTGTGGACGGTGGTGATTGCATATTGTTGTATCATGATAGCTCTTCTTTGACCTTGACTTCTATCTTCATCTTGGCTTGACTTTTGTAGGACATGATTGTTGATGATGATGAAGGGTGAGGTTGGTGGAGTGTTGGTGTTTCTTTGTGATCATTTCTTCATATGATAACCATTCCTCTCTCTTTTGGATGATTTGGTGAGTGGCCTCTCTCATTTTTGATACACACTCTCATTCTCTATCTCCTCCCAAAAAGCCATGGCCGGCCACTTCTCATGGGGGCTGTCCAAACATTTTGGTGGGGGATTTTGGTTCATTTCATATTGGAAAAATCCCACAACACCATCTCCAAAAGCTTATATCATTTCCTCCACCATATGGCAACTCCATGAACCCCAAAATGAGACATGGTTCTACACTATATTCTACAGCAAACCTTGGGCACGTCGGCTCGCCAACTTCGTGCCCGAGTTGCCTCGGTATAGAGGTGGGAGCCCGTAAAAGAAGCAGGTGACGTGGTGCCCTTCCGGCGAGGAGGTGGAGACCGGACATTCCGCGGGAGATCGGGACGACGGCGAGAAGACCGGAGGACACGGATCGCTCGGTATATCTATCTTCCCCATCTTGTAGTTAGCTAGGACTAATTAATGGCCCGATCCGGGTTTTAGTGCGCGGTGGTGCTGGTCAAGAAAAATTAAAGTTAACCATCGCTTCCGCATTAGGCCTCGGGATGGAGGCCGGGGCGCCACCGTGCACTTACAGAATCCATAATCTTCAAAGAAAATTTTGGGTTAGGACAGATTCAAAATATATGAAATTAGAAAATTCAAGGAATATGTAAAGAATATTTTTAGTTGTCGATTATTGTATTATATTGCTTAAGAATTCATGCAGAATTAACCCACATGTCTATGCAGAACTGACCTACATGTCTATACAGAGCTGACCTGCATGGGCCACCAACAAAACCTGTCACGCCCCGCTTCCCAGTGTACGTTAAGAAGATGCGATCGGTCACACGATGTATTTACTCAGAAGTAAACACGCTAAGCGTATCTAAGCAATATAAAGTAAAGTACACAGGAGACGGGAATGTAAATGAACAACGACTTTATTTATTAAACATTCTTTTACAGGTATAACTGAAATGTAAATACATGAGTATAAAGCGATGCCTAAACAATGGCATAACTGAAATGAAATTAATATGTACAAGTGTCTAAAGCTCCGGGTCAAAAGCAAACTGCTCCAAATCCTAAGTGCTGGGCTCGAACTCTAATGCGTCCGAATCATCTAACAACATTCCAAAGAAAGAAGAAAGGAATGTCGTCAGCGAACAATCGCTCGGTAAGTTCCAAAAATGAGTAAAGATAGAATAGACAGAAAGAGAATATAACTTATAATATTTGATTATATTGTTAACGCTGTTATTTGTAGATTGGTACAGAAAATGCCAGTGTATACGAGAGGAGTCCCACTATTTCGGTGAGTAAGGTATACGGAGCACAAGGAACCGTTCAGCCACGGTACAACGACAATGGATATTCAGGTTATGTGTATTATGGTTACAGTCTCGTGCCACTTCTAACACCTTCCGTACCAATCTACCCCTTATATACCCCGCGATGTCTTTTGTATTGATTGTATTGTTTTATTATATAGATGGATGACTTGCCGAACCATGATATCAGTAAATGGAATGGATATAAATGGAGAGTCGTGTAGACGGAGTATATTCATGGTTCAGTCAGTCAATATAGATTGATATAGATTGAATAGAAGGATTCATAGATTCATGTTGTAATGTAGTTTTATACTTGAATCATATTCAAATCAGATTGATTAGATTGGGACTCAGTTTGAGTCAGACACTTTGATAAGAACTTGAAATCCTGAATTAGTTTTGATGTTATCGGCAACTGCTGCACATGGACGGCAGGATTTGTTGGATATGTATGCTCTAGAGGCCATTATTGTATATGTATACATTTGGATGCTTGGACATATATATGTACAGGACAGTCTTGCTCGATATGATAGTATATTATCTGGTTTGTCTTTATCTTAACATGTCTATGTTTTACTTGCTATTACATATTTGGAATTTCATGTTGATAAAGCCCGCAGGATCATTACTAGACTACCTGCGTTGTGATGGCGATCATACTTAAGGGAGCTGGGTAGTCGGTACGCACATTTTTAAATGGTCCCTAGTCGTGAGAGTATCGAGACTGGGCATCGATATTCCGGGGTAGACTGGTGTATATGTTTCTAGACCCCGACGAGGGGCAATGGTTTGGTCCCGCAACCATTAGTCTTTCGTACCTAAGATCGTATACAGGTGCTCACTGGGGGTGAGTACACCGGACGGACTCGCTGAGAACTTCCAGATGGTACTATACCTATCGTCAAGTGGAAGTTCTCTGGTGACATGAGTACAAGTTAGTCTTTAGACCTGAGATCGGCATTTGTCTCGTGTGAGTTCCCACTGTGCTTTGATCACTACCCTACCACGGCTCTACTGAGTCGTGCAAACAGGTTTTGGTTGGGTATAGTCGCGAGCCACATGGAGGCAGTGAGCGATTGTCAGAGATTCGTCTCTCCCGGTATAGGGAGTCGATATCACACTGTGTTCGATTGGTCAGGACTATAAGACCTTGGCCAAGGCAGTTGGGATTTACTGATAGGCTGATCAGTAGCTTCCCGGATTGGTCCTGAGCCACATCAGTATGAATTACTAGGTTATTAGGGTCTGACGTTTACCACCCCCTGACCCGGTATGCGATACTCTCAGACAAATAGACTAGACTGTACGAAGATTGTCACAGATAGGCTCAGTAGGGATCCGGATGAGTTTGCTCGTCGGCCTTCCTTTTCGATAGGTACCCGGGTAGCCGTTACGTACAGCTAATGCCGCTGACGAGCTTGTGGTTATGGATTTATCCAGTAACTCACTCCCGGCGTACCATCGAGTCTTTAGAATCCCACACAGAGGGTTTCCCTGGTTCAGGAGAAATGATGTAGTAGCCGTATTGGATACGTGCTGGGTTCCGATCGATTGATGTACTTAGTACCCGGACTTTCGATCGGACAGTTGGTAATACTAGCTGGCTTGGATTTGAGCCGGATTATTAAATCAGGTATTGATTTGATAATTTACATATATGTATTTTGATATGTATATTCTAGTATTACGTTCTTCGTGTTATTCTATCTCTTTGGGCATTCGTGTTTTTATCCGAATGCAGGTATGTATATACAGCAGTCTGTAATCCGTATTTTGTTACAGATTACCTTCTAGAAGGTGGAAACCTCATCATGGACTTTTCCATTTATTGATAAATGGAAATGAGGTGGAAATTGGAGGAGAGGGAGGAATGGTGAGAGCCATGACTTCAAAAGTTGACAAATGAATTATTTATTCATTTGAATCAACTATTGAAGTATGGTTGCTAGTTTTTTATTATGAAAATTCATACACAAAACTATAGTGTTGGATTTTCTCTCTCATGACTGCTTCATTATTCTTGAGCTCCCATTTTTCTTCACCCTCCTCTCTCCTCTTGAGTTTCCTCCACCTTCATCATCTTCCTCTTCACTACCCTCTCATGAGTTGAGAAACAAGTGAAAAGGCAAGATAGAGATAATAGAACACATAGAACTCCATACTACATCGTAGAAAACTTGGATTAGCAACCCAAGTTCTCTAGTTGCTCCTTTTGTTACTTAGCAAGGAGCTAGAGCCATGGATAACATCCCTCGGGTGGATCATCTACGACAAAGGAGGGCCGGAGAACAAGCTCGATCCCGGAGGACCGATGGAGCCGGAAAATGAGATCAAGCATGTTCAAGGTGGCCACTAGGAGCATATGATGAGAAAAGAAGACCGAAGGATTTGGATCATTTGGTGAGACTTCTTTCATAGTATATAGCACTACTTTTTTAGCTAGATAGGTTTATGGTAAGATCTGTGTTTATTGGGTTATCCTAGTGTCGTTTTTGAAACCCTAGAAAATTTTTGTTCTGCAACCCGCCACGTTCGATGGCTTGGGCATTAAAGTAACCCAACATGGTATCAGAGCCAACCTATAAAACCTATACTAGCTAGTTTCAACGTGTTTAGAATATCGATCGACCGAAATTTTCAAAACCGCAATTCCAATTTTGTAGTTTCTGTCGAATTTTTAAAGTGGTCGAAAAATCATTTTCAGTATATCAAAAATTCGAGCAGGGTTTTCTAGAGCAGCTCAAGAAATTTGGGAGCATGAAGCCATAATTCCACTACGGAAGCGCCGCCAAACATGCATGTTTGCGGCGGTTCCGCGGCCAAAATTTGGCTTCACTGCTCCAAATTTCTACAGTTGCTCTAGTTGTTGGAATTGTGGTTTCTGAGATGTTTACTTCATGGGCCCAGATTTTTTTGAGTACTGGATTAGCACTTGGGGCCTATTTGGAAAAGTTTAGTCGATCGAAATTTTAAAATACGTATTTTGTTATCAGTACTTAGTTTAGCATCTGCGATTGTGAATGTCATTTGATCGGTAAACCCGTATAATTGCTATATGTTCTTTTACATGCGTTTGCGAACATGACATTCACGTTGATGTTCTGTGGTTGTGCTGATATTGTGGTTGGATTGTCGTGATGGATAGCCGGTGGTACAATGATTTAGTACAGTTTATATTCATTTGTACATTTGTTATTGCGAGGCGAGCGTCCGACATGTGGACAGCCATCTTTGCCGTGTTGTATATTATTTGATTGGGGCATGACCGGGTTGAGGTCGATTTCACCATTTGTACATATTATTTTCATTTTCTGTGCTAGAATTACCCCGCGGTGGAGTACACGAATATCCGGGGTTCTAGAAGGCAACAAGCCCGCATCTCATGGCGTTGGAATGGAGGGGACTTCATTCTAGAATTGGCAGGGTATTCGCCGCCCTCGTAGGGGGTATAGGATGACCCACGGAGGGGCGCCTAAGTTACCGGATTCCATAAAGTGCTGGGTGGCACATTCACATTGTTGAAGGGGGTTGCCTCATTTCTGGGATTGACGGGTAACTTGCCGCGCTCGTAGGGGTCCAGGTTTTCATTGCACAGGCTATCTACACGACCGGGAACGTCAGGTTTTATTTGCGTCTCAAATGAAACCCGGGGCCCCAAGATTATCCACCTTTCTATATTGTTGGCTGTGATTCTGTGATGTTGCTTATTATCATGCCTGAGGCGAATGTTATATATACTTATATATATACTAGTAGATGTAGTATATGTTTTGTACCCGTGCTAGTCCAACCCCCGCTCTGTCGTTAGTTAAGTAACCTAACGGGTGATGATGAGGCCCAGTGGCGAATGCGGATGGCATATACGTACATCATATTTTCGTTCATTTTGTGGTGTGATGGATTAATTGATGGGACCGCATTAATTTTGATTAATGCAAAATAAGAAAACCTAAAAGATGTTGTTGGAACAAATTTCGAAAAACTATAGTTATATTCTTTCACTTTGCATAGTGGTATTCGGTTATGAATATCCAACATCTCATTCCAGGAGGCAAGAGCCGAGATCCCTTCGCGGGGAGTGACCTCTTGAGCAAAAGTCTATGCTGTAGATTACTCGGTTTTTTCAAAACCACAAGTTTTCAAAAGCGGAGCTTAAACCACCCTTTTTCAAAACTGCTCATGTTCCTTCAACGATATCAAGTTCATTATGTTAACGGGTTTTTCGCCAAAAACATAGCCGTAGCCCTCCGTCATTTCGGATGAGTTGTACCTAGTATTCGTACTGCGTTTGTTGGCCTTTGTCAAGGCGTAGTGTACGGTAGCTGGATATTGCTTGTCTGTTGCATATTGAGTGAGATTATCTAGGACAGTCGTACAGCCTTGTTGGCCTTTGTCAAGGGTATGTACGAGTGTGTCTAGATTAATCCTGGATAACGACAGGTAGAACTTGACTAGTGGATTATTATTTGTTGGCCTTTGTCAAGGTCATAAACCGCTAGGGGCAAAATCCATATCGGGAGTTTCAAATATACGTGAAACTTGCTAGTGTTGCATACCTTCTAGAGTGTGGTAACTAGAGTGGCTTCCATCTAGGTTATCACGCAATGATAGTTGGATCCCGATCCTACTGATGAGTAGGATTACTCCTGGGAGATTTTTTTCACTTAACAATCAATACTATAAACCAAGTAGGTGTCTAGAACGGTGTTAGTGGGGCTACACCTCCAGGGAAAAAAGGTTATATAATTAAGGAACTTCACGAAAGCGTTGGAAAACCTCCCTCGAAGTACCGACACTAGCCTGGCCGAAAGGTTAAGCAAGTATTGTGATGTGCGATTAATCCCAACCAATTCTTCTTTTTTAGGTTTGAAGAAGAATTTGAGGAAACAGTGGGAGCCATCCTGATTAGATAAATTAATAACCAATCTAATCTTGTAAGAGCACACGCTGAGTGTTTCTTTTCTCTCTCTCCATGTAGCAACCACTTCATGTCCTAATCAAGATAATAAAATGTATCACTTAACTGATCCGAATTCTTATTCGGGGCTGGGGAACGTCGGTTCGGCTCTAACTTATGACAACTGTCATGAGTGTGAGCAAGAGAAAAAGAATTGTTTGAATTCCTTGATGACCCCATCGAAGAAATTGTGTCTTCTTCAGGTGTTCTTGTTATTGAGAACTATTTTTCGGTCAGTCCTACCTTCTGGGTACTCGATACCGGATCGGGATCTCATATCTGTAATTTATTACGGGGACTGAGAAAAAGTAGGATGGTTGGACCTAGTGATATGTCTCTCAGAGTAAGGAACGGAGCACAAGTTGATGTTTCTGCCGTCGATGAATATCACCTAGCATTGCCAAATGGCAATACTATGATTTTGAACAATTGCTACTATATACCTTCCATGATTTGCAACATCATATCAGTTTCTTTACTTGATAAAGACGGATATAAGTTTGTTTTTGATAGAAATATCATGAACATTTACCTTAATCAGGTATTGATTGCAGAAGGTACACTGTGTAATGGTATCTATGTTCTTAATCAAAACACTGTTCTCAGCATACAAAACACACGTAAGAGGAAGAGTTCAGAAGTGAACGAATCCTACTTGTGGCATTTTAGACTTGGTTATATCGGAGAGAAAAGACTGAGTAAGCTGCATAAATATGGATTTTTGGATACGTTCGAATTTTCATCTTATGAAACTTTTTAGTGTTGTCTCAAAGGAAAAATGACCAAATCTTCGTTCACCGGACACGGAGAAAGAGCAGCACAGCTCTTGGGACTCATACACGGTGATGTATATGGTTCAATGTCTATACATGCAAAGGGTGGGTTCTCGTACTTCATCACATTCACTGATGATCTCTCTAGATTCGGATATGTGTATCTCATGAAACACAAATCTGAAGCTTTTGAGAAATTCAAAGAATTCATAAACGAAGTAGAGAACCAGACTGGCAAAAGTATCAAGATCCTCCGATCTGATAGAAGAGGGAGTACTTAAGCACGAAATTCCTAGATTACCTAAAAGAGAATAGAATTCTCTCTCAGCTTACTCCTCCGTATACGCCACAGCACAACGGTGTATCGGAGCGGAGGAATCATACCCTTTTGGACATGGTTCGCTCCATGATGAGTAACGCTGAGTTTTCTTTTTCATTTTGGGGACATGCGCTTTTGACAGCGGCATACCTTTTGAATCAAGTTCCTTCCAAATCTGTGTCTAAGACTTCATATGAAATATGGAGTGGAACGAAACCATGTCTTAAGCGTGTTAAGATATGGGATTGTCCGGCCTATGTGAAAACACAAAATCTGGACAAATTTCAGGCACGATCATTTCTATGTAAATTTATGGGATATCCAAAGCACTCGCATGGATATCTGTTCTACCACACTGAGGAACACAAGGTGTTTGTATCTCGCCACGTTACCTTTTTGGAAAGGGAGTTTCTTGCAAAAGAAGCTAGTGGGAGTATGGTAGAACTAGAAGAAACTTCTGAACCACAAAATGTAACTGAAGATTTGGAGGAACCGCTAGATTCAGTTATACCCGACGAACTTCTGCCACTCCACAGATCTGGTAGGATTTCTCATCCGCCTGAGAGATACTACTATTTTCTCATTGACGGGGATCGAGGGGATTGCATGTAGGAAGAAGATGATCCTACTAGTTTCAGGAAGGCCATTATCAGTAGGGACTCTAATAAATGGTCGGATGCTATGCGATCCGAAATGGGGTCCATGTACACCAATAAAATGTGGACCATGGATATTGCTCCACCTGGAGTAAAACCCGTTGGATGAAAATGGATCTACAAGAAGAAATTTGGTGTAGATAGGCAGGTGGAAACCTATAAGCTAGACTTGTTACAAAAGGTTTTCGTCAAAGACCAGGTGTGGACTATGACGAAACCTTTTCTCTATTGGCTATGCTCAAATCTATTCGGATCCTACTTGCCATAGCTTTCTTCCATGACTATGAGATCTGACAGATGGACATAAAAACGCCTTTTCTGAACGGAAGTTTAGAAGAGTGCATTTATATGGATTAGCCGGAAGGTTTCATAGACAGTGGGAGCAGCGGGAAGGTGTGCAAGTTGCTTAAATCCATTTATGAATTAAAGAAGGCATCGCGGAGCTGGAACATTTGTTTCGATGAAACAGTCAAGGGATTTGACTTCATCGAAAATGAGGATGAACCTTGTATATATAAGAAGATTGTAGGCCGAACTGTCGTGTTCCTAGTCTTGTACGTGGACGACATTCTTTTGATAGGAAATGACATTCCTTTGCTACAATCGGTCAAGTTGTTTTTGTCATAAAGGTTCTCCATGAAGGACTTGGGTGATGCCTCATACATTCTGGGGATTAAGATATACAGAGATAGATCCAAGAGATTACTGGGACTTTCACAGTCCAGGTACATAGAGACTGTACTAAAGAGATTTAGTATGGAAGATTCCAAGAGCGGTGACATACCCGCATTGCACAGAATCACCCTCTCCAAAGAGATGTCTCCCAAGACTGATGAGGAGAGGGTTCGCATGAGCACTATACCCTACGCTTCGGCAGTAAGATCTATAATGTATGCAATGCTATGTACCCGACAAGATGTGTCTTACGCACTTAGCGTGGTGATCCGGTATTATTCTAACCCAGGAGAGAACCACTAGACAGCTGTTAAGAACATTCTGAAGTACCTGGGAAGGACTAAAGAACTGTTCTTGGTATTCGGTAATGGAGATCTCCAGGTGGAGTCTTTTACCGATTCAAGTTTCCAGAGTGACAAGGATGACAGAAAGTCTGTCTCGGGTTTTATGTTTACCCTCAACGGAAGGGCAGTCTGTTGGAAGAGTTCCAAGCAGGACACCGTCACAGACTCAACGATGGAGGCTGAATACATTGCTGCCAACGATACCGCAAAAGAAGCCGTCTGGATTAAGAAGTTCATTACTGAACTTCAGGTAGTTCCATCCATTGTTAACCTAATACCTGTGTATTGCGACAACAATGGAGCTATGGCTTTAGCAAAGGAACCACGGTCCCATCAGAAATCCAGGCACATCTTGAGGCGGTATCACCTGATCAGGGAGATCATTGATCGTCGGGAGATCGAGGTACGGAGAGTGGACACAAAAGACAACAATGTGGATCTATTCACCAAGGCCCTTCCTCAAGCACAGTTCGAGAGACTTTTTGAGATGTTGGGTTTTCGATACGCCAACAAATGGCCCTAGAGCAGATGTTGGGTACTCGATACGCCGATGTATATGGCCTTAGTGCAAGTAGGAGATTGTTGAATATGTATGCCCTAGATGCCATTATTGTATATGTACACATTTGGATGATTGGACATATATATGTACAAGACAGTCTTTCTCGATATGATAATATGCTATCTGGTTTGTCTTTATCTTAACATGTATATGTTTTACTTGCTATTACATATTTGGAATTGCATGTTGATAAAGCCCGTAGGATTATTGCTAGACTACCTATGTTGTGATGGAGATCATACTTGTGGGAGCTGGGTAGTCGGTACACACATTCTGAAATGGTCCTTAGTCGTAGGTGTATCGAGACTGGGCATAGATATTCCGGAGTAGACTAGTGTATACATTTCTAGACCCCAATGAGGGGCGATGGTTTGGTCCCGCAACTGTTGGTCTTTCGCACCTAAGATCGTATACAGGTGCTCACTGGGGGTGAGTACACTGAACGGACTCGCTGAGAACTTCCAGATGGTACTATGCCTATCGTCAGGTAGAGGTTCTCTGGTGACATGAGTACAGGTTAGTCTTTAGACCTGAGATCGGCATTTTTCTCGTGTGAGTTCCCACTGTGCTTTGATCACTACCCTACCACGGCTCTACTGAGTCGTGCAAAAAGGTTTTGGTTGGGTACAGTCCCGAGCCACATGGAGGCAGTGAGCGATTGTCGGGGATTCGTCTCTCCCGGTATAGGGAGTCGATATCGTACTGTGTTCGATTAGTCAGGACCATAAGACCTTGGCCAAGGCAGTTGGGATTTACTGATAGGCTGATCAGTAGCTTCCCGGATTAGTCCTGAGCCACATCAACATGAATTACCGGATTATTAGGGTCTGACGTTTACCACCCCCAGACCCGGTATGCGATACTCTCAGATGAAGAGACCGGACTGTACGGAGATTGTCACAGATAAGCTCAGTAGGGATACGGATGAGTTTGCTCGTCGACCTTCCTTTTTGACAGGTACCCGGGTAGCTGTTACGTACAGCTAGTGCCGTTGACGTGTTTGTGGTTATGGATTTATCCAGTAACTCACTGCCGGTGTACTGTCGAGTCTTTAGAGTCTCACACAGAGGGTTTCCCTGGTTCAGGCGAAATGATGTAGTAGCCGTATTGGATACATGCTGGGTTCCGATCGATTGATGTACTTAGTACCCCGGACTTTCGATCGGACAGTTGGTAATACTATCCGGCTCGGGTTTGAGCCAAATTATTAAATCAGGTATTGATTTGATAATTTACATATATGTATTTCCATATGTATATTCTAGTATTACGTTCTTCATGTTATTCTATCTCTTTGGGCATTCGTGTTTTTATCTGAATGCAGGTATGTATATACAGCAGACTGTAATCCGTATTTTGTTACAGATTACCTTCTAGAAGGTGAACACCTCATCATGGACTTTTCCATTTATTGATAAATGGAAATGAGGTGGAAATTGGAGGAGAGGGAGGAATGGTGAGAGCCATGACTTCAAAAGTTAACAAATGAATTATTTATTCATTTGGATCAACTATTGAAGTATGGTTGCTAGTTTTTTATTATGAAAATTCATACACAAAACCATAGTATTGGATTTTTTTCTCTTATGAATGCTTCATTATTCTTGAGCTCCTATTTTTCTCCACCCTCCTCCCTCCTCTTGAGTTTCCTCCACCTTCATCATCTTCCTCTTCACTATCCTCTCATGAGTTGAGAAACAAGTGAAGAGGCAAGATAGAGATAGTAGAACATATAGAACTCCACACTACACCCTAGACAACTTGGATTAGCAACCCAAGTTCTCTAGTTGCTCCTTTTGTTACTTAGCAAGGAGCTAGAGCCATGGATCACATCCCTCGGGTGGATCATCTACGACAAAGGAGGGCCGGAGAACAAGCTCGATCCCGGATGACCGATGGAGCCGGAAAAGGAGATCAAGCATATTTAAGGTGTCCACTAGGACCATATGATGAGGAAAGAAGACCGAAGGACTTGGATCGTTTAGTGAGACTTCTTTCATAGTAGATAGCACTAATTTTTTAGCTAGATAGGTTTATGGTAAGATCCAGGTTTATTGGGTTATCCTAGCGCCATTTTTGAAACCCTAGAAAAATTTTGTTCCGCAAACCGCCACGTTCGATGGCTCGGGCGTTAAGGTAACCCAACAGGATTTATGTATTTTTCCAAGACAATTACCGTGTTGATAACACCGTTTGTTATATTATCTACCTTAAATAGGCAAACACCCATATTTTCTGGCTCCTTGAGGCTCAAGAGACTGGTCTCGCTTAAACCTATGTTTACTAGGATCCTTATTGTAATTTAGTATAACTTGAGGGGTTTTATGTAAAAATAACTTTGGTATAATTTTCAAAATACACCTCACACATTTAATTATCGTCTTTAGGGTTTTCATAGATATATATTTTATAAAAGTGAAATTCCTAGTGAGTAGAACCTAATTTTCTTAGTATATGGTATTTTCTTGAAATATTGGAATTGTTTTGTATTTGGATGGTATTTTCATGTAATGGTGATTCCTTTAGTAAACTTAGAATATTTATATAATATAATTAAAATAGATATTTTGATAATATATATATATATATATATTAAAAATAAATTTTAGTTATTTTCTTGTAGAAATCTCATTTTCTAAAGAAAAATGCATTAAAATACCATAGAGATCGAATGCTCCTTTCGGAGGTCTGCATCTTACTCTACTAGTCCCGAGAATATGCGATAATCCACACCATCCCGAATGGGGTCCCCAAAAGTGGATTGAAGAGGCACAATTGCAAGGAATTGTTTAATACATTTTTTAAAGAAATGGTTTTGCAAGTTAATGGTATTTATTTGTAATGTCGTATTATCCCATGAATATATTCCCAAAACTTCATCGTGATATATCAAAGATGTGTATTGTGATGACGTAGGTCATTACCTCGTGAGTTATCTAAAAGTAATACAAGTTTTATGTTGTTTTATGTCGGAAATGAAGTATGTGGTATTTTACCGTTAAAATACAATAAAAATTGCATAGAAGAATATTTTGAGATGAAACTTGTTTTAAAGTGTTTTTTAATGTTTCTTAAATATTATGTGAGAGTATGGTATTTTGTTGATTAAGAAAAAATAGAGTTTTAAAGAAAAACCAAATCGGAAGTCGAATTAACTCCGCTTCCGTCGGGTTTTAGAAGTGAATATTTTTAAGATAGTAGAAGAGAGGGGGGGAGAGGACTTACTGGCTATTGAACAAGAGGAGGGAGAGGGGAAGGCTAGGGAAGTGTCGGGATGTCGTTTCGTCGCCGGAATCGCCTTGGAACGTCACCGGAACTTCACCCTTCGCTAACTCCATTTGCTCACTAAGAGGACTTGAGAATTTTTGAGAGTTTTGACAGGGAATTTATGAGTGAGGATATGTGAAATGGAGTATGGTATTTATAAGGAAAATTAGGGTTTAGAGTGTTAAAGATTGCATTGAAATTTGCATTAAAAATGGGATTAAATGGTATTTTATTGGGCTCTGGATGAATGCAGAGAAAATAAACAATGTGAGAGAAGTGGGGTAGCTAAAGGGGTGCTCGGAAAAAATTCTCAGAGCAGTACCTATGGTTAAGCCCGGCGGTACCGGTCCTTTTGAGGGTTTCGCCAGTCGATTCCCGGTGAGAGGGGCTAAGGATTTGGCCACGTGTCCCTGTCGCTTCAACTAGCCTCGTGCACATGTTTATTTAATCTATAACCTATCATTCTACGTGTAGTGCACGTATAAACTCTTGGGCTTCTAAAAGATTAAAACAAAATTTAATAAAAAGATAATATGGCTGGTGGGATTCGATCACAGGGGCTACGTCACAGTAGTGCAAGGCTTTACCAATGTGCTGCAAGTACTTTCTTGCTGTTCAAAATTAAAACAAATACTTATAGTGTACACAGGATTTGCAAATACCCCAATTGTACATTAACTTTTAAACAATTTTCGGTACATTGAAATTGGATTTGTTACAGATTCTTTTTTTAACAGAGAAAAATCTTTCTCATTTTGGAAAGATCGGGGGGATATCTTTCCAAATAGAATTTAATTCTATCTGAAGCTAGCGCTTCAAAATGATGTGCTCACATGTTTAACACGTGACCCCGGTGTGGGTTTTAGCCTGTCTATATTCAACGCCCATATGCTTTGCATATGAGCACTCACGTGTTTAACACATGAGGCCTGTTGTTTACTTTCAGCGCTCATATACTTTGCATATAAGCACTCACGTGTTTAACACGTGAGGCCTGTTTATCCTTTTTGGTTATTTTTTTTCAGCGCTCATATGCTTTGCATATGAGCGCTCACGTGTTTAACACGTGAGTCCAAATTGTGGATTTTAATTCTCCTCAAAGCCAGAACGCTCACGTGATTTGCACAAGAGAGGAATTTGTTTCTTCTTTCTTTTCTCCCCCTTTTAATAAGGGAACTACAAGCTCTGGGCCAAAATTTTTGGCGGGAACAAACATATCTGTCCACCTCTCCGAAAATACCAAGTTGATTTATGGCACCACATATCTGAGGTTTGGACGGATACGACCGTTATAGCAGACTTATCAGATTCCCCCTAATGTGAAAGGTTTTTGATTGTGGGGACGCTTTTTCCTGTAGGCGCAAGCACCTATTAATTACGTTATCGCCAAGCGATAACAACTTTCTCAACTCCATGAATCATCGTGTGTCGTGGTATATATATTATTCATTTTAGGATGCCTTTGGATTGTATATGGAGACTAATATTGTTGTCGCCCGTAGGGCGCGGATTAGTCCAAATCCGTAAATCTTAGATTTGGGTTGAACCTAGATCATATGTTCCATCCGTTCAGAGTACATGTCAAAGGACCATTAGCAATATGTGGGACTAATATCGACTTAGGAATTATATTTAAGGGTCGTTAATCTTATTTTACATTAAGGTCAACTTAAAATATATGAGCATATGGGTTCAAGGAATATCAAAGAAGCTTAAGTTTTATCATACTTAGTCAATTTGGACTAATAATTGGCTCTAGAATATATATATATATATATATATATATATATATATATATATATATATATATACTGGCGCTCAGAAGTTCTAACGCATGCCATGTGTCACACAGACAAAAGTACATGGGTTATGGCATATTGAATCATTGGCGCATCAAGGTTGTGGTGTATCCTACATATACAATAGGTAATGGCGCATGCCTATGACTTTTTGGTTTCTATCGCGTTAAATATTAACGTCCATCGGTTGGGTCTATTGGTGTATGTGCCTCAGGCGCATATGCCTATATTGGCACATATATTTATTGGCGTATGCCCTTCATATTTGTGTATCTCTATATGGCGCATGCCCATTGGCGTATATGCCTCTTGTGCATGGCCGCTTAGGGGTTTTCATAGAGATTAATCTCTGTTTCTCCTTGAAACTTAAGTTTCATGAATCTTAAGCTTCTGTAGCCAATAACGACATCAAGATCATAACTTTTGTGATCTGAAGTCTCTTTTTATATATGGATCATAAAATCCATTCTTTGGAAATTTAAATTTCCTTGTCCATCATCATTATATTTTTATGAGGGGGTTCGGTTCTTCTCTCAAGCCCTAAATCTTAAAATCAAAGGAATTCCTCCAATGAAAATTTAAGTTTTCTCGAGACAAAATTTGATCTAAAGCTCTTAAGATCATCGAAAAGAACTTAAGTTCTGAATCTGAAGGTTAATTTTCTCATGATCGAAGCTTAAGCCTATTATATCATTCTCCTTATCTCACCTCAATTATGATGAGGAAGAAGAAGAAAACTGTTATTACAGAGAACTTAAGTTCCTAATCAAGCTTAGGGGGGAGATGTTATGCATATCGCAGAAGCTTATAGGGGGTCTGCCGTCTCTGAAATTTTGATCTCTAGGGTCCTTTATATAAGGTACACATATTGTTGGATAAGTTGAGACAATCTCTCTTTGAGATTTCTCTAATTGATCTTAAGATCAAACCCGAATGTTTTAGCATCATTGGATTTTAGATCCAAGAGCTATCTATTAATATCTTTCTTTTTAAATAAGATATTTGATTGATACATTTGTTTTAAAAGAAAATATGAAAAGAGCTAATATTAGCCCGGGTGCTTAAACACCGTTAGATTATAAATTCGAGGGGCCTTGTTAATAAGATTTATATTTTTCTTTATTTAGCAAAAATATAAAAGATTTTATTTCTTATTAACAAAATTATCTTTCTGTTTTATAAAGATGGAGAATATCTTAAATAGCTTAAGCTATATATTTAAATCTTTTATTTCGAGATTTTCTAGTTAACCAGATTTATTCTTTCTGTTTGAGAAATATAGGAAAAATATTTTTTCCCAAATATAGCTTAAACTATCAAAGAAGCGAGGGCCTCAAAGATCGGCACAGCGCCTAGAATTATTGGCACATATTTTTTGGCAGCGCCCATCTTTCTGGCGCATGAACTTAAGTCCCATGGTTACATTAATAATAATTATTATTTTGTAGGGAACACGACCGATATGCTGGATTCTTCTGAGAAAGCCTCTGACTTCTTTTTCTGTCCTTGGCAATGGCATTTCCTGTATGGTTTTAATTTTGGACGGATCTACCTCGATTACTCTTTCGGTAACAATAAAGCTTAAAAGCTTGCCCGAAGTATTCCCAAACACACATTTTGCTGGATTCTAATGCAATTTATGCTTTCTTAAACAGGAAAACAGCTTCTTCATATCATTGACAGGGTGTACGGATTCTTTTGATTTAGCGATTATATCATCAACGTACACCTCTAGCTCATTGTGTATCATATCATGAAATAAGGTTGTCATCGCCCTCTGATACATCACGCTTGCATTTTTTAGCCCAAACGGCATTACTTGATAACAAAATGTACCCCATGACGTGATAAGGGCCATCTTCTCTTAATCTTCTGTCGTGAACTTGATTTGATTATATCCGGAGAACCCGTCCATGAAGGATAGCATTGCATGCCCTGTGGTGTTTTCTACTAGGATGTCGATTATGGGCAGAGAGAATTCATCCTTCGGACTAGAGTGATTAAGATCTCTGTAATCAACGCATACTCTTACGGTTCTGTTTTTCTTCGGCACCGACACTATGTTTTCTATCCAGACGAGAAAATTCGTATTTCGGATGAACCCAATGTTGAGTTGCTTCATGACTTCTTCTTTGACATGTATAGAATGTTCTAGTCAAAGTTTGCTCAGCTTTTGTTTCGCATGTTTCACTATTTCGGATAGTGGTAGATGGTGAGTCACAATTGCCGGATCCAATTCTAGCATGTCCGCATATGTCCAGACGAAGATGTTAGAATACTCATGCAACAATAAGATCAAGCTCCCTTTGATTTCAGGGCATAGTTGGGCTCCGATCTTCATGACCTTCGATTCATCGGACCCATCGAGATTTACACTTTTGGTGTCATCGTACATCATGTCCTTTGTTTGCTCACTTTTTCTCAAACTATCAAGTAGACCTGGATCTATATCCGCATTGCATTGCTCTAGGTCGATATCCATCTTCTATGTTACAATCTATAGGGACTACTTGGGATCGTAGCATGGATTTGAAGAAACCATCACGGATGTCTATGGTTTTCGTAGGGTCGAGTGAGTTTTTTGAAATCCCAAAATCTTTTTCAAAATATTCTTTTTCAAATTCATTTTGTAAATCTTTCTGCAGATCTTTCGCACAATGGAGAAACATCTCCCAGGTTTTTTCATCAATTTGTTTTGACGCAAGAATATAAACAGTTGGCTGGTACATGTGTTCTTTTAGGGAAAAAGTGTTTACGGGCGCAATGGATCTCTGAGGGTCGAGATCCAAGGATTCACCATCCATTTCAATCATAGAAGAGAGGTGATCAATCCCGGTATCTCCGGAATTCTCTTTCTTGAGATCAAATTGGGCCAACCATTGACTGATGCCGTCGATTTGCTCAGTGGATGCATCGAAAACGTCCTCATCCTTCTTGTCGTCCTCACCATTTTCGAAGAGATCTTCGATTAAGGGATGTTAACCATTATCGAGCTTATTATCAATGGTTCCGTTATGTTCTTCTTTTTGCTCTGCTCCATCTTCGTCAACCGAAAGCACGATGATGGGATTTCCCGACCATGGAACGAAGGTTTTATGAATCGATGGGAACTTCATCTTCTGTGTCCTATGTATACTATGGAAATCATGGCTGGTGGGATGGTACCCAAGACCCTAAGTCCTGTCATTGACCAGAGGGTTAATAGGTTTAGTAATACCAAGGCTTCAAACACTAATTAAGTCCTTGGCCGTCTTGGTATTCCCACTGACTACACAATGCGGCAATCATCCGATTTGGATGTGCCTCCTGATGAAAGATAATAGGATCCTCAAACATGAGTTCTTGATCATTCAAAATGGTAGTGTTGCATTCATGTTCCGATTTTATAAAGTATTGTTCGAGGAAATCGCTCTCACTATCGGAAAGGTCGGACACATATTGAAGTTGTAGAAGGATGTCGTAACTTTCCTAATCTAGATCACTCAAGCTGTCACCGTCTTCAATGATCAAAATAAACTGGTTTTCAAGAGACAGAACCTGGAAAGATGTATTAGCACACAAGGATTCCTCTCTAGCAGGTATGATATAAATGACATCTCTGAATTTGAATTTTACACATTGATGTAGGGTGGAAAGAACGACCTTAGTTCTATGGATCCAAGGACGACCTAAGAGCAGATTGTAAGAGGATGGGATATCAAAGACATAAAAGGTCATGAGATATATAGCGGGACCAAGTGATACCTCTAGATCCAGTTCACCGAGAATATCGATTCATATATTGTCATATCCTCTAACTCATCCGCATGCTTTCTGTATGGGGTTCTTATTAGCTCCAAGTCTCTGCAGTGTATGTAGGGGCATAAGTTCAAACCAGATACCCTATCAATGAGTACTTTAGGCATGTTTAGACCCTGACATTCCACGTCTATATGAAGGGCGCAATTATGGTTTACCCCATCATACAGAAGCTCCATATCTGTAAAGGTGATCCTTCTAATAGCAGATACTAGATTTATGCCCTTCTTTAAATATTCCGGAGCGGTGTTTTTATGAGTTGAGATCTTTTGGACCGCATTGAAGAATGCTTTCTTATGTTCCGTTAAGTTATTGATTAACTCCTATAAAAAAATATTGGACTATACTTTCTTTAGCTGATTCACTATATTGTACCCGACCTCCTTTACATTTTGAGATTCAAGGGCGACTTTCGAAGGAAAATATGGTTGGGGAATATTTGGGAAGAAGACAGCTCGCTGAGCGTGTTTCAGATAGAATTAGTAGGGGTGTGTCAGCAGTTGTCATTGGCGGGGTTGGAGAGTGAGGTTGTGTTGGTTGGCTCACCGAGGCAGGGCAATGGTTTGTCAGGTTTGCGGAAGAAGAAGATGGCTTTTATGTTGATTCTTTTGCGTCGGTGATGCTACCTGCAATACTAATGGCTTGTACACCTTTCCTAATTGAGTTACATTCCCTATCACATGACATTCGAAATTAAGCTTGTTGTAACCAAAGGGCATTCTGGCGAGGCCACTTGGAGCTACTGGTGCTAGAGAAATTTTTCCACTAGGTCCTCTTCCGGGAAGAAGTATGGCGGGGTTGGTTTTTTGCGATTCTGGCGCTATTAAGGTTATTCGAGGAGCTGCTCTGAGAACCAACTTAGGTTTTGTAGAGTTAAGAGTTATGACCTTTTCGAATTCGATGTGGTTGACCTGATGATGTAGCAATGGATTTCAAAGAATGTTCTAGTTATCAGCCACTTCTATCTTCCCGGCTTCGATCAGATCTTGAATCTTATGTTTTAGTGCAAATCAGCTGTCGATTAAATGGCCTGGGCCCCGGTGATATTCACAGTATTGGTTCATGTTCCATTGTGACAGCATTGGATTAGGTAAAGGTTTTGGATTTAACGGCTTGATGAGTTAGCTGTGCATCGAGAAATTGTTGATAGTATGTCGATATTGGATCTTGGAGTTGCGTGAATTTTCTTCTCTTCCACTCATCTTTCTTGCCTTGATTCTGAGTTGGTTGAATTGTTTGACTCGGAGAAGATGTAGTTACCGTCGGACGGAGAGCTTGATCTGTCACATTAATCGCTTGTGATTTTCCACTCTTTATTCGGATACCCACTCTTTATTCAGATATTCCTTTTTATCGGTTCATTCAAAATGAGGTTAAGCATCCCGTCTTTCTTGGATGCTTCAATGGTGGCAGTGTTTCGGCAGAGATCGAGAAAGTTAGAATGATTTTGGATTGAGAGTATTGCAGAAAGGTATGACAGGGCATTTCTGATAATCATTGGAATTAGATCCTCAATATCCGGTTTGTTCCTCATCCGTGTAGCCAAAGCCCGCCACTTCCCGACGTATTGCGAGAATGATTCGTTCTTTTCTTGGCATAAAGCTTTGAGGTCTTGTCATGTAGGAATGATATCGATGCCGTACTCATACTGCTGATGAAAATTCTCAGCCAGTTCCATTCATGATCTAAGCTTAATTAGATCTAAACTCGCAAACCAAAATTGTGCGGGTCCCACTAAATAGTTAGGAAAGAGTCTGACCAGCAATCTTTCATCATTGACAATGGTTGCCATAGCATTCATATAAATCCCGAGGTGTGTTAGCGGACAGCTACTTCCATTATACTTGGGAATATCCGGATATTAAAACTTGGATGGGAGTTGAGCTTCTGGAAATAATCTTGATCTCGAGATTTGGCATGAGCTTTCCTTATTGTTCTAGCTTTTGAATTCTTGCTTCTAATGTATCTATCGAATGTGAGGGAAGCGGAAGAGATGCTACTGGAATTGAAGGTGGAATTGGATGTTGTTGCGGAGACGAAGGATACACCGTTGGGATTGGAGATTGAATAGGAGATTGTTGTGGATACGAAGGATATGCTGTCGGAGCTTGAGATGGAATCGAAGAGAGTTGTGCCACCTATGGAGGAACTGGTGTAGATAAGTTAAGACGGGAGAGCAAAGCTCTTACTAGTATGTTTATAGGGTTGTTTGACGGAGCTTGAACTGTTGGTGATGGAATTTGGGCTACCGATAGGAAAGCCTGAACAATCGCATGAGCAGAAAATGTTGGAATAGATATGAAATTGAAGTTAAAATTTGGTGTTTGTGTAGGAAGAGAAAACGAGACAGGAGTTGTCGGGGGTAGTATAGGAATAGGAAGCGGTGTAGGAATGGGGGCGGCTGACCGCATAGCCATGTGGCGATCCATCATCAACACGAAGCGACAGAATTCTTTAGCTGAGGAAGTTGACTGAACTGGAGGAGGTGGTGGAAAATTGTTGAAAGTGGTTGGTATTGTGTTTTGAGAAGTTGAAGTGGATGAAAGACCCGGAGAGAATGAAGCAGTAGTCGGGTTATTTGGAATATGCGAAGACGAGAATGATGAGAAGGAGGCAACGTTAGAGGCGAATTGAAACCCATGTGGATATGAAGAAAAGGGAGTGGTGCTTTGATTAAGTGGAAAATGTAGTGAATAGAAAGTGGCAAAATGTTAACATATAAATCTCTTTGTGTTTTGATTATTTTACAAAACCATATTTCAAATATACTATATGATTACTAACCATGTTAGATTAGTCAAAGTGCTACACAACTGGTGTTATTCATACATAAGGACACTCAATATTGTAACTGACATCTTAATAAAAGCTTCGGCAAGACTCGGACGCACTTAATACGCATTTAAAAGAAATAAATGGAGAATTCAAACATTGAAGACATTCAAGATTTTTCACTTTATTAGAGTCTAGAGTCAAGTTGATCTCAAACGGTTAGAATCAAATTTTTAATCCTATTTCAATTCCCTGACACCAAAATTTCTTTTTAAATTTCTTTTAAAAATTCAAAGTCCTGTATCTGAAAATATCAGATATAGACGTCCCTTATATAGACGTCTATAAGGGACATCTATATCTGATATTTTCATATACAGGACTATGAATTTTTAAAAGAAATTTAAAAATAGATTTTGGTGTTTGGGAATTGAAATAGGATTAAAATTTTGATTCTAACCGTTTAAGATCGACTTGACTCTAGACTCAAATAAAGTGAAAAAGTCTTAAATGTTTTCGATGTGCGACTTCTCCGTTTATAGCCTTTAAATGCGTATCGAGTGCGTCTGAGTCTTTCCGAACCTTTTATTGAGATGTCAGTTGTAATATTGAGTGTTCTTATACTTGTAACACTAGTTGTGTAGCACTTTGACTAATCTGATATGTATAGTAATCATATAGTATATTTGCAATACGGTTTTGTAAAATAATCAAAACACAAAGAGATTCATATGTTAACAGTAAAAAACGTGATGGGCTTCCGTCGCACTAAGAGCGGTTGAGGTGTTGGAGACGGACGGAAAACCGGGAGGGAATTCCGACATTTTTGTTCGACGACGAGTGTGTACAGGAGAGATACGAGTGACTTTGACTGTTTTGAGAACAAGTACCTTAGCCCTCTTTTGGAAACCTATTACTAGGATTCAAGTTGGTTTGACAACTCAGGTGCAAAGTGGCTTGGTTAGGAAGAAGAAAAAGAGTTAGTGAAATGTTTTGAAGTTTGATCGACTCTTTTGAAATTTTAGAGATGGATTTAAACTTGGACGAAAGTTTTAGAACTCACACAAATGGATTTTGGCACAAAAACTATACTTTTGTTGAACCGGACAAGAAAGAAACACAACAACACAAGGTATTTTTTCCAAAAAATATGCTATTTGTAATAGTGTTTACTCCATCGACAACTCTTAGGGCTTGGGTTCTATGTGAATTTTGGTTTTAAGGAAACGGGTCCAACCCTCTCCCTAAGAAGAGTGAGGTTTGATGATCAATCTAAACTCGATATACACCCGTACGTGATAGCTTCCTCAATACACCGTTTGGTATGCGAGGCAAAGCACTGATATATTATATGGGTGTACGAGAGAAAGAAAAGGGAGGTCCTATAACCTCGAATACTCTGCATACACTTGAGGTCGGATGAAATGGGTTGCCCCAAGTCCTAATGTAACGTGTCACAATTTTTTGCCGTGTGTATGTGCGAGTAAAAACCTTTCGAATATCCTTAGTTAACAACCAAATCTCAAGCAAATTAAGGTAAAATGGCTATGTTTTATTTTTTTCGTTTTTGTTTTGTTTTTAATGAAGAGGGAACTTAATCTTTCTAATTTTGTTTGTTTATGTAAGAAAAGAAATGTGATATAGCGAGGAAAGTAAAACCGGATATATACAATGCAAGTCTAAACTATCAAGAGCAAGTATGGTCTATATGTGATGCAAGACTATTTTTTTTTTATTTTATGTTGGTTATTTTTATTAGAAGTTATAGAGAGAAATTAAAGAAGAAGTGATATATACAAGAAAACTAAAACATGCACATGCACGATCCTATATGAAATATATAATCTACTCTATTACAATCAATTCTTGCAAGTTCACTACAAAGCAAGCCGATTTTTTATGCGCAATTCGAGGCTATCCCCAGCGGAGTCACCAAATCTGTAGCAACTAACCTGTAAAAGTGGAAGACAAGGAATCCACAAATGAGGCGAAGTCCAGCTTACCTAACGAGAGTAGGGGTGAAAACCAGAGAAAGAGGGGTAAGGAATCGCGGTATCTCGATGGAAACCTGACGAGAGTCGGCTACCCAAAAAGATACCCCAATTGACACGATTTGGCTTTGCTTTTAAAGAATTTTTTGAAAGTTTGGAGTCAAAATACACCCACACAACGCAAGTATGCGTGTATGGAGGTATGGGAGACATGATAGCAGAGGAAGAGACCAAGAAAAGTCGAAACCGACGCGAGATGATCCTTGTAGACAAAGATTGGCTTTGTCTGCAAAACAGGCACCTTCTAAGAAGGCGTCTGGATACCCCGGGAGCTTGTCGCCTTCTGAGAAGGCCTCTGGGTACCCCGAGAACTTAGACGCCTTTTGAGAAGGCGCCTGGATACCCTGGGATCTAATCTTTGAATTTTTCTTTCCTTTTTTGCTCGGGACTTGATCAAAAAGAGCTTCACGATAAAGGGTTCTCGGAAATAATCATATCCTCTTTACTCTTTGTCATGCCCCGCTTCCCAGAGTGCGCTAACTATGACACGTGACAGAGCCAACCATGCTATATGTGGTTAGGAAATATCCCTCCACAATCACATTACGGCTGTCTATAGGATATCAAGAACAGTAAAATATAAAATCTATCTAATACATGTCCATTTGCCAAAATAAAGAGTCAAGAAAATATATAAGCGGAAACGATAAATCCAATAAATAACATCTAGAAATACGTCCCAATATAGGCTCACATCAAGAAATAAAAGCTACGGAAAATAACTAACTAAACATCACTAAACGCAATCCTCACTACTACTTGACGGCTAAAATACTCATGTTCAGCCTGCGATAGAGATAGAGAAACTGGGCCATGCAAAACCCAGACGTCAGTGCGTCATAATATCAAACAATAGTAATAACCAATATGTAACCAGATATAAAGGCATGAATATAAATCAACAACATGAATATAACAGTGAGGTGTGTATATGTATGTGAAGTGCGATGAGTAATCTAAACCGTGCTACTAGGTTATCTACTCTAAAGTTTTTGAAATCAATTTAATGGAATCGTCGATATAACTCAATAGTATTTCGTGCATACCCCGGGACCACGGTCAAGATTCTCGGGCTGAATCCGAGACGTGCCGCTAGGCAGTAAACAGGTAACCTGTACAGATGAATGATGTCAGCAGTATCATCCCGGGGCTGGCCTAACCCGTAAATGCTGATCAGTATAAGTATCGAACTGTCAAGTTATAAGTCAGGTTTCATTATTTATTTCCCTTTACCCCCAATGTTATGTGTTCAAATCAGGTATTGATAATATGGAACTAATGCCAACACATGATCAAGCAGGTACATGCTTTGTCTATATAGACAATAGGTTACGTCCGTCAGGACAACAAGTCAGGATTGTCGACATTAGTAACAAGATCAAGTATCAATTCAAGTAGTGTATCAGGGCATGTCATGTGGTGCGTATGTATCAAATGGACACCAAATGTAAAACTGTAAATGATATCGGGATCACGGTAAATAGTGCTGATGTCAGAATGTATATGTGTCTATCTGTAATAACCTGTTATACGTCCATGACTACTTATGATGCAATCTAGATAACATGTCATGATAATATAATAGTGAAATGATATCAAGGTGTTTCGACATGAAACTAGATATGCAATTCTCAGTACGGATACGTACGAGTATCGTAAAACAGTAAAACTATAATATTGGATGCACAATTAAAAATACATGTATTATTTTTATTCATATGGATATAAATATAATAGCATAGCATTTAGCAAGATAAACTTTCCTGATCAGATCTCACGATGGGTACGTACGTCACGTTCTACATCGGGTAAAGATCGCGATGCGAACCACGTGCGTACAGAACTGAACCAGGCTACTCAAAGACGTGACCACGCTGGATGAGGACGACGACTGGGTCGTCCGGATCGTCGGTGACGTGCGCGACTCTGGCGATGACCGGGAAAACAAGAATCAAGAAAAGAAAAAAGAAGAAGAAGAATGAGGGGTTTGGGGTTGTGGTGCTCTGGCTTGGGGTTCTGGGATAAAGGAGACGAGGGGGTGACGACGGCGACAAAGGGCAGCCGTCGACATCAAAGGCAAAGGGTTTCTTAGGTTGGTTGGGTGCTACTGGTGTTGGGGTTCTTAGTGCTCGGGAATGGAGGAGGAGGTAGTGGTGATGGTGGTGATGAGGAGGTGAGACGAGGGTGGTGGCAACGGCAAAGTTTTCCGGCGGTGGAGGTCTGGGTCGCAGTAGGTTCTTGGGTGTTTCTTGGGTTTGGAGGGGTCGTGGTCGGGGAACAGGAGAGGAGAGGAGGTGAAGGTGAGTGTAAGTCCATGCTACCCGTCCCCGGTTCTTTGGGGTTGCGGAAATGGTGAAAAACGATTTTTCTTAGGATGGTAACATGGACTCAAAATACAGATCTTTGTTAAACAACTACCTAACAACCTAACTAGGAGTTTTACCTACTCGGTTAGGGGGTTATACCTTAACTTGAACTCCTTCGTCTTCAACTCGTTGCGGTGGTCAGATCGGCCTCACCTAGTCGTCTCCTCGCGCCGAAGATGGATCCACCCAAAAGCTTCTACCTTTTGGCTTCTACTTCAAACTAGAAGAAACTAGAACACTTGGTTTGCTAGACCTTGTGAACTAGGATGAGTAGAGAAGTGATATGGGGTTTTTATCTCTAAGGCAATGGTTCTCAACTCATGAGAGGGAGTTGCCTTGAGCTAGAGAGAGAGCAAGAGGAAGAGGGAGAGCTCAAGCATGAGAGAGAAAGGAAATGAAAGAATGAGCAAGCCTTTTGCCATCCAAACTCTCATAATCCAAAATCATGATAACACATAATAATAATTGAGTATTATGTGATGGTTATCATCATATCAAAAGGAAATATCATTTCATGCATTAAATGCAATGTGTGAACAAACAAGCAAGCAAAAGTCTTTGCATGAAATGATAGTCATTGTAATGATGGTGGTCAACAAGTCCAACCTAGTCAACCGGTCAACAAAGTCAACAAGTCAACAAAGTCAACCTTTCAGTCCAACCATGGCACAATAATACTTAATTAATATTATTATGAATCATATTTCTTATTCTCATTAGGGTTTAGCAAACGTCAATAGTCAACAACCCTAATGAGAATCCTCTGCCTCTGTCTCTGTCAACCGTGCATACACACCCACATCCGCGTTCTGAGAAACACGAATGCAAATGAGATAAAATCAATCCCAAAACGTATACTAGGATCTAGCTTAACCTAAAGCCCGCTAGAAATAACTGCCCAGACACTAAAACGTGCACTAGTGCACGGATGTGACCGAACCCTGTCGCAAAACCATACGACCTCTACTCTTTTACCTAAAGGCGAATAGCTCTCTGTGTGGGACTCTAAAGACTCGACACTACGCTGGCAGTGGGTTTAACCATAGACCGCAAGCGGCACTAGCTGTGCGTAACGGCCCCCAGGCAGATGCCGATAAGAAGACGGACGAGGTGAAACCCATCTGAACTCCTACTGAGCCTGAATGTGACAGTCTCCGTACAGTCCGGTCTGTTCGTCTGAGAATATCGCATGGCGGGCCTAGGGGCGGTGAACGTCAGTCCCCTAATAGCGGTACAAGTCGTGTCGGAGTGTAGCCCAGAACACCCTGAGATAACACTGGAAACCTACCAGTATATCTCGCTTGCCCTGGCCAGGGACGACTGTGTATAATGGCTCTCCTTGACACAGCGCGATATCAACTCCTAATACCGGAGAGACAAATCCTGTCTAACCGTCACTGCCTCCAAGTGCTTTGGGACTGCACCCAACTACTACCTGTTTGCACGACTCCTTTGAGCCGTGGCAGGGTAGTAATCAAAGTACAGTGGGAACACACTCGAGGCGAAGTGACAGTGTCAAGTCAGCGGACTAAGCTGTACTCATGTCACCTGGGAACTGACAACTGACGATAGGTATAGTACCAACCAATCAGTTGCCGACGAGTCCTGTCCAGTGTACTCGTAACCTAACGAGCACCCACATACTATCTCAAGTACGACGTACTGACGGCTGTGGGACAGACCATCTTCCCTGCTGGGATGAGAAACGCATATGCTAGTCTACTCCGGAGTATCGATACCCTGTCTCGATACTCCTACGACTAGGGACCTGTATAAGGATGTGCTTGTGGATTACCCAGCCCCCACGAGTGTGACTGCCATCACAACACTGGTAATCAAGCAAAGATCCTAAGGGCTCCACTAATGTGTATAGGCGATATGTTAAAAAGAAACACATGTACACACATTGAAGTAGAAACAAACCAAGTAGCATACTACTATTTTGAGCAAAATTGTCTATACAAAGGTGAATATCCCAAGCTTCCATTAAGTAATATACAAACTAGTATGATACAGTAATGGCCTCTAGGGCATATACACTAACAATCTCCCACTTGCACTAAGGCAATGTACTGGCATATCGAAGACCTATCATCTCGATCAGCCGCTCGAACTGAGTTTGGGGCAAGGCCTTGGTGAATGGATCTGCAGTGTTATCTTCTGAAGCAACCTTCCGAACCTCGATCTCCTGGCGATCCACGATCTCCCTGATCAGGTGATACCGCCTCAAGATGTGTCTGGATTTCTGATGGGACCTGGGTTCCTTCGCAAAAGCTATAGCCCCGTTGTTGTCGCAATACAGAGGTATTGGATCAACAATGGACGGAACCACCTGAAGTTCTTTCAAGAACTTCCTCATCCAGACGGCTTCTTTTGCGGCATCAGCAGCAGCGATGTATTCCGCTTCCATCGTCGAGTCAGCAACGGTTTCCTGTTTGGAACTCTTCCAACACACCGCCCCTCTATTGAGGGTAAAGACAAAACCCAACATGGACTTGGAATCATCCTTGTCACTCTGGAAGCTGGAGTCAGCAAAGGCCTCGATCTGGAGGTCTTTTCCGCCATACACCAAGAACATCTCATTAGTCCTTCTCAGGTACTTGAGAATGTTCTTTACCGCTACCCAGTGTTTCTCCCCAGGGTTTGACTGATACTGGCTTACCACACTCGGTGCATAAGCTAATTCCGGTCTGGTACACAACATCGCATACATTATAGAGCCTACCACAGAAGCGTAGGGTATAATAGACATGCGATCCCTTTTCAAATCAGTCTTGGGAGACATCTCTTTGGAGAGGGTGACCCCGTGATAAGCCGGTAGATTACCGCGCTTGGAATCTTCTATACTGAATCTTTTCAGTATGGTGTCAATGTACCTAGACTGTGAAAGTCCTAACATCCTCTTGGATCTATCACGATGGATCCGGATCCCCAGAATGTAAGTGGCATCATCCAGGTCTTTCATGGAGAACCTGTGTGACAAGAACCCCTTGACAGATTGTAGCCTAGGAATGTCATTTCCTATCAAAAGAATGTCATCCACGTATAATACAAGGAATACGACAGTTCTTGCTACAAATCTACTATAGATGCATGGTTCATCTGGATTTTTGATAAATCCAAATTCTTTGACTGTCTCATCAAAGCAGATGTTCCAACTCTGCGATGCCTGCTTTAGTCCATAAATAGACTTAAGCAACTTGCACACCTTTCCGCTGCTCCCACTCTGAATGAAACCCTCTGGCTGGTCCATATAGACACACTCCTCTAAATTTCCATTTAGAAAAGCGGTCTTTACGTCCATCTGCCAAATCTCATAATCGTGGAAGGCAGCGATGGCAAGAAGGATCCGAATGGATTTCAGCATAGCCACTGGAGAAAAGGCCTCGTCATAGTCCAAACCAGGTCTTTGACGAAAACCCTTTGCAACAAGTCTAGCCTTATAGGTCTCAACCTGTCCATCTACACCAATCTTCTTTTTGAAGATCCACTTGCATCCTACGGGTTTTACCCCATCTGGAGCAATGTCCAAAGTCCATACTTTGTTGGTGTACATGGACTCTATTTCGGTCCGCATTGCATCCAGCCATTTTACTGAGTCAGCGCTCTGAATGGCCTGCTGGAAGCTAGTAGGCTCATCACTATCAATGATGCAATCATCTCTATCCCCGTCTATGAGAAACCCGTAGTATCTCTCGGGCGGATGAGACTGCCTACTACTCTTGCGGAGCGGCGTAGGAATGTCCTGTTCTTTTGAACCCTCTGGTTCTACTAAGCTTTCAGTAATAGTCCGTGGTTATTTCTTCCAGTTTTATTGCGCTCCCACTTATTTCCTTTTCTAAGAACTGGTGTTCCAGAAAGTGGGCATTCCAAGAAACAAAGACCTTTTGTTCCTCTGCGTAATAGAAAAGATACCCCCTGGAGTTCTTTGGGTATCCCACTAACTTGCACAGTACTGAGCGTGCCTCGAGTTTGTCCGCATGCTGCTTTTTGACAAAATCTGGACATCCCCAGATTTTCAGATATTGAAAATAGGGTTTCTTCCCACTCCATATCTCATATGGTGTGGTAGGCACAGTCTTAGTGGGAACTCGGTTCAAAAGGTATGCAGCTGATTCTAGCGCATACCCCCAGAATGATCGCGGTAACTCAGCGTTACTCATCATGGACCGTACCATATCCAATAGGGTTCGGTTCCGTCTCTCCGATACACCGTTATGTTGCGGAGTGTACGGAGGAGTAAGCTGAGAGAGAATTCCATTCTCTTTTAAGTAATCCAGGAACTCGGCACTTAAGTATTCACCACCTCGATCTGATCTCAGTGTCTTGATACTTTTGCCTGTTTGTTTTTCTACTTCATTCTTATATTCCTTGAATTTTTCAAAGGCTTCATTAAGAAGACATGTCCGAACCTTGAAAAATCATCCGTAAAAGGAATGAAGTAAGAATAACCGTTTCGCGCATGCGTAGACATTGGACCGCACACGTCGATGTATACGAGTCCCAAGAGCTCGCTCGCTCTTACTCCGTGTCCAGTGAACGGAGTCTTTGTCATCTTTCCTTTGAGACAGGATTGACAAGTTGCATATGATTGATATTGGAACGGATCCAAATATGCTTCTGTATGTAACTTCATCAACCTTCTCTCATTGATGTGACCTAGTCTACAATACAATAAGAAAGCCTGATTTGTTTCCGGAGACTTTCTTTTGTGTGTATTCTGGACATTGAAAATCTGTAGTTGGTTTAATACGTATATTCCATTGCTTAATGTACCTGACCCAATCAAAACTTGATTAAGGTGAATGTTCACAACATTTCTTACAAATGCAAATTCATAACCTTCTTTAAACAATAAAGATACAGATATGATATTACAGGTTGCATTTGGTACAAAATAACAATCACGCAAAACCAAAACATATCCATCTGACATTCCCAGGTGATAGTCCCCCACGGACTCAGCATCCATGCCAGCTCCGTTTGCAACTCTGAGGGTCATATCACCTGCCTTCAAAACCCTACGCCTTCTCAGTGTCTGCAAAGAATTACAGATATGAGATCCTAATCCGGTATCCAATACCCAGGAAGTAGAGCTTATTGAAAGACAGTTTTCAATAACATATACACCTGAACCCGAAGCCGCAACTTGCTTCGGATCCTGGTTCTTGGCCTTCCAAGCCCTGCAATCCTTTTTCCAGTGTCGCTTGTTATGACAATAGAAGCATTCTTCCTTTCCCACAAGCTGCCCCGCTATCTTTGTTGCCTTTGCTTTCCCTTCGTTTCCTCTTTACTAACACCGCCCCTTGGTTTGGCGGGGGCTTTCTTCTTCTTTCCCTTGGCTTTCGCCTTGGACTTAGAAGAAGAAGATCCTCCTACAAACAAAGTGGATGTTTTCCTACCTTTCTGTAGGGTGCCCTCTGCACTCCTCGGTATGTTGAGGAGTTCCGGAAGTTCAACTTCTTTTCCTTGTAAGTTGAAGTTCCGGATAAACTGGGCGTAAGTGGAAGGAAGGGACTGGAGAATCAGGTCCGTATAGAGCTCGTTCTCTAACGTGGTCCCAAGGTCCACGAGCTCCTCAATGAAGCCAATCATCTTAAGCACGTGTTCCGCTACCGATGATCCGACGGCCAATCTCGCCGAAAATAACTTTTTCGAGACTTCATATCTGGCGATACGGGATTGCTCTCCATACAGTTCTTTTGTATGAAGAAATATGGATTCCAGGTCCATAATCTCATGCCTCCTCTGATGTTCATTGTCTATAGAGGCAAGCACGAGGCACTTGGCCTTTGCGCTATCGATCTCCCAGTCTTACGGATTTCCTTATCCGCGACGCTGGAGGTGGGACCTGGGACAGGGGGAGCTTTGGTGGTAAGGAGATACCCCAGCTTGTCGTAAGTGATTGCCATTTTGACATTCCTGAGCCAATCTTTGTAGTTTGGTCCTGTCAGTATGTTTTTATCTAGAAGTAACTTAAGTCCGGTCATGACGATTGCTCGCTGCAATTAGGAGAGAGAGAAGAAACACTCAGCATGATACTCTTGCAAGTTTAGAGTGGTTTTTAGTTTGTCTAAACAGGATGGCTCCCACTGTTTCTCGAATCCCTCCTCAAACCAAAAAGGAGGAATTAGTCGGGATCAATCTCACCGTACAATACTTGCTTAACCGTTCAGCCAGGCCACTGTCGGTACTTCGAGGGATGTTTTCCAACGCTTTCGCGAAGTTCCTTAATTTAAGAACTTCTTTTCCCTGGGGGCGTAGCTCTGCTAACACCTTTCTAGACACCTACTAGGTTTATAGCATTGATCGTTAAGTGAGAAATTTCCCGAGGAGTAGCATATACTCACAGTAGGATCGGATCCAAATATCATCACATGACAAAACTGAAGGAATCCTACCAGAATCGTCACACTCCAAATGGTATGCAGCGCTAGCAAGTTTCAGGTTCTTTTGAAACTCCCGATGTGGATTTCTGTCCCATGCTCTTATGACCTTGGCGTGAGGTCAAAATGTCATAAGTCACATGTCAAGTTCTTCCCATCATTATCCAGGTTAATTTGAACCCACCCGTACCTACCCTTGACGTAGGCCAAAATGGCAGTACGACTGTCTCAAACCAACACATTCTATCTATGCAACAGATAAATATCCGGCAGCTACCAATCACTATGCCTTGGCGTGAGGTCAAAATACATAGCTTGAATACTACCGAATATTTAACTGAAATGATGGAGGGCTACGAATGGTTTTGGCGAAACCGTGAACGTAGTGAACTTGATATAATCGATGGAACGAGATAGCTTTTAAAAGAAGTGGTTCAAACTCCACATTTTAAAAGTTGGTTTTTGAAAAGAACCAAGTGGTTTTAAAAGTGTTCCAACGACTTTTACTTGGTTTATTTTCTTGCATTAATTTTAATGCGTCCCATCATTTAATCCTACCATTGCAGAAAACAACCAAAATATGGCGTACGCTTATGCCATCCGCATTCGCCACGGGGCCCCGTCATTACCCGTTAGGTTACTTAACTAACGACAGAGCGGGGGCTGGACTAGCGCGGATGCAAAACATACGCAACGCCTAAATAGATATCATATATAGATATATTGCAATGATAGCCATTCCAGATCACAGATGAACACATTGGATATACTAGGAATCCGCAATTCGTACGAGCGTGTAACGAAAAGCGGATTACACGGTCGCGGTGAATAGCCAATACCCCACCCAAGACCCCTACGGGTGCAGCAAACTACCCGCCAAATACCCGAAGTGAAGCAACCTCCCTCAACACCGTAAATAGGCCACTCGGCACTTCGAGGTACCCGGTAGTTTGTGCACCCCCTCCATGGGTCTATCCTAGGAGCAAAAACAGTAAAAGAAATTATACAATGACGGCTACAACCTCATCCCGGTTGTGCGGCCATATAAATAATATTACATCAATTACAAATTACATGAATTGAAAGAAAGGAAAACTCTCATCTCACAACCCCCCGGCTATTCACCCGCGACAATCCAATGAATTCATATACACATACCATCAACATTACAGATCACAGATATGTATAACCCCCACTAATCGACGTATAGCGATTAGCAGACGTTCAATACATATATCACATCACAGATATAAACCCGTTAGCTTAAGTCTTTAGAAGTTCGATCAAAATACGGATTTTTAAGCCCCAAAAACAAATTTTGCTTTCTGGAAAATCTGGGCAGAAAAATCATATTGTAAAAATCCCAAAACAACCCCAGAAACACACTGTAATAAAATTGTGCCACGACCGAGTCAACTCGGCCGCGGATCCGCGGCGGGAGCATGCTCATGCCGCGGTTCCGCGGCGCTTTGACTGAGCCAGTGGACCAATTTTCTTGGTTGTGTTTTAAAAAGCCTGAGCCGATTTTTAGTGTAAGATTTATTATTTTTTGAACAGAAAACAGAATCGGCAGAAACTTGATTTTTCGGGTATGTTTCGCGACTTTTTCTCGATCGAACTTCTAGTTACTTTGCTAACATGTTAGATAGTGTTTAATTAGGCTCCGATACCACTGTAAGTCCATGCTACCCGTCCTCGGTTCTTTGGGGTTGCGAAAATGGTGAAAAACGATTTTTCTTAGGGTGGAAACATGGACTCAAAATACGGATCTTTGTTAAACAACTACCTAACAACCTAACTAGGAGTTTTACCTACTCGGTTAGGGGGTTATACCTTAACTTGAACTCCTTCGTCTTCAACTCGTTGCGGTGGTCGGATCGGCCTCACCTCGTCGTCTCCTCGCGCCGAAGATGGATCCACCCGAAAGCTTCTACCTTTTGGCTTCTACTTCAAACTAGAAGAAACTAGAACACTTGGTTTGCTAGACCTTGTGAACTAGGATGAGTAGAGAAGTGATATGGGGTTTTTATCTCTAAGGCAATGGTTCTCAACTCATGAGAGCGAGTTGCCTTGAGCTAGAGAGAGGGCAAGAGGAAGAGGGAGAGCTCAAGCATGAGAGAGAAAGGAAATGAAAGAATGAGCAAGCCTTTTGCCATCCAAACTCTCATAATCCAAAATCATGATAACACATAATAATAATTGAGTATTATGTGATGGTTATCATCATATCAAAAGGCAATATCATTTCATGCATTAAATGCAATGTGTGAACAAACAAGCAAGCAAAAGTCTTTGCATGAAATGATGGCCATTGTAATGATGGTAGTCAACAAGTCCAACCTAGTCAGCCGGTCAACAAAGTCAACAAGTCAACAAAGTCAACTTTTCAACCCAACCATGGCACAATAATACTTAATTAATATTATTATTAATCATATTTCCTATTCTCATTAGGGTTTAGCAAACATCAACAGTCAACAACCCTAATGAGAATCCTCTGCCTCTGTCTCTGTCAACCGTGCATACACACCCGCATCCGCGTTCCGAGGAACACGAATGCAAACGAGATAAAATCAATCCCAAAACGTATACTAGGATCTGGCTTAACCTAAAGCCCACTAGTAATAACTGCCCAGACACTAAAACGTGCACTTGTGCACGGATGTGACCGAACCCTGTCGCAAAACCATGCGACCTCTACTCTTTTGCCTAAAGGCAAATAGCTCTCTGTGTGGGACTTTAAAGACTCGACACTACGCTGGCAGTGGGTTTAACCACAGACCGCAAGCGACACTAGCTGTGCGTAACGACCCCCAGGCAGATGCCGATAAGAAGACGGACGAGGTGAAACCTATCTGAACTCCTACTGAGCCTGAATATGACAGTCTCCGTACAGTCCGGTCTGTTCGTATGAGAATATCGCACGACGGGCCTAGGGGGCGGTGAACGTCAGTCCCCTAATAGCGGTACAAGTCGTGTCGGAGTGTAGCCCAGAACACCCTGAGATAACACTGGAAACCTACCAGTATATCTCGTTTGCCCTGGCCAGGGACGACTATGTGTAATGGCTCTCCTTGACACAGCGCGATATCAACTCCCAATACCGGGAGAGACGAATCCTGTCTAACCATCACTGCCTCCAAGTGCTTTGAGACTGCACCCAACTACTACCTGTTTGCATGACTCCTTTGAGCCGTGGTAGGGTAGTAATCAAAGTACAGTGGGAACACACTCGAGGCGAAGTGACAGTGTCAAGTCAGCGGACTAAGCTGTACTCAAGTCACCTGGGAACTGACAACTGACGATAGGTATAGTACCAACCAATCAGTTCCCGACAAGTCCTGTCCAGTGTACTCGTAACCTAACGAGCACCCGCATACTATCTCAAGTACGACGTACTGACGGCTGTGGGACAAACCGTCTCCCCTGCTGGGATGAGAAGCGCATACTCTAGTCTACTGTCACGACCCGCAGGATACGGAACGTGACTGGCACTTAAGTTTACAAAACGTCTAAAGACGTCCGTAAAATAAGTAAGCCAAAGCCCAGAAAACAAAACCAATTAAGCAAAAGAGTGAAGAAAAACCCAATCAATTGAAAGCGAGTTTATCAAATAAGTCATGTAAAACCCTTTTTAAAAACAATACCAATTTTTCCGAAAATTTCGGCAGAGTTTCCTTTGTAAATACTGGCCCCCAAAATGGGTACAACAAAATATATATGAATCCAACAAAATAGGGCATCCCCAAGCAGGAGCTAGCTCTTCGCCACAAGGCGGTCACAAATCCCACGCAATATAAAATGACAACAAGCATAATAATCATAAGGAAGCATGAGAAAAGTAGCATGTCGGCTCAAGTGAGCTCGACCCCAAAATACAGCATAAAAGTCTACAAATCTCACTGTCTCATCTCTAGGTCACTATACAATAATGCTGGTAGATACAGTAGATGGAGTACACTAGATACAAAGAATATACAAGGTGGTACAAAAATAATAACATAACCCACCTATGAGCAAATCTCGAGCCCAGGCAAAAGAGGCAAAAGAACAAGTGCGCCCGCCGCTACTGAACTGACGGAGCGGACCTGCAAAAGACTGTGGCACAACGGGGGTGAGTTGCCAACTCGTGAGTAATAAATAACACCTACAAAGGCTATCGTATGCATACACACAAGCATCCTAGCATCTATAATACAGGTATGTCTGGATGCACTAGCAGGTGTGTATACAACATCAGTGTACTGATATGTATGCAACATGAATATCTGAGGTCTCAATAGGTATATATAAGAAACATTTTATCTCTTTTTGTGTTTTGAAACTCTTTTAGAATGCCAGCATAATACTCAAAGAAATCGACGAGAACCGGTGTCCATCAACGACACCTAAAAGCTGTCTCAAATCTCATAAACCCATGTCATAGTGTCTCTGGCCTCAGCCATCCGGCTGACCCATCTCAATATCAATATCTCATCCTCTCGCGGCCCCGGTCGGTATCCTCTGGATATCCGCCGTGCCCAATGAAGTCACCGGTAGGTAATCCGTCCCCTGCCAGGCTCATCGTCAGCACCACGAGCTTCTTGCCCCGGGGTACCCTACCGGGCCCACCATGTACCCGAAACGGTTCATCCAACTCCTCGAAACGGGTCTCCAAAAACCACAGTAAACTCATGGTGGACGACACTTACATCACTAGAAAACCGCAATTTACATGTTTTAAAAATATAATAAGTTTAGAAATTTTGCGGCTTTCCCCCGAAATCCAGAAATATCATAAAATCTCAAGAAGTCCTCATAAGTGCATATATCAATGATAATGAATGCATATGGTGTCAATAATCAAGTTGCGATGTGTAATTAATGGATTAGGCATGAACAATTAATATGATGAAGTACATGCACATGAATAGCAGTCCTACGGTTTCATTTTAAGGAATTAAAGGCAATAGCACCAGTTTAAGTATCAATTAGTAAAAGGTTTAAATTTAAATGTTATCTAGTGTGGTGGCATGGCAATTACCAGGGCGTGTGTGTAAGCATGAATAGTGCTCGTGCTGCATATAAAAACCCTGGCAATGGTGCAGGTGTCCTATAAAATGGTTTCGTATAGGTATGTCAATATAATGCATGGATGCAGCAGATAATCATATGCGTATTTCACCCCTAATTACTAACATCACTAAAGATCTTGTAAGTTACTAAAACTATCGGGCGGTTTGCGCCATCCAACGATAGTCCCCCGTAGATGTTACATCTACTCACCGGAATCCCTGGCTAGCTGTGTCCAATCACCGCCTTTCCCTTTCGCGCCGCGTCTGACGTCTCCGCGACCGAACCTGGAATTTACATCAATACCAAACATAAGGTTACGTATCAAGAACGACGAAAAACCCCAACGAAACTACTAAAGTTCGCTAGCTAGGTACAACGTGCACAAAGTGCGCGGAACACACGCGAAAATCGCAAAAACTGCCAAAAAAACGCCGATTTGGTCGCCCGGCAAAACTAAAACCCGACTACCCAAAAATCCGCACTCACGCATCCTAAAAGTCGTAGGACAAGCCATTACAATCATCAAGATATCAAAAATAATTCATCACATAATTTTATAACAAAACTAGTAAGCATTTGCATTCCAAAATCGGTGCAAAAATCGCCGATTTAAGACAAAACGACTACAATTTAGCATAATCACCCAAGTCACACCATTAGATAACCACTACACAAAATTTCAACACATTAACCATGCTCCAAAACCTAAATTCCACAACCAACTCTTTCTTGATTTTTCTCAAAAGCAATTGCAAATCAAAATCCATACTAGAAAAACTTAACTAACACTAATTTCAAACCCAATTAGCAAGTTAACCTTCTAGATTTAGGTTAGCAAAATACTAGATAGCAAAGTAAATTAATTAACCTAATAATGGATTTCTAAACCCTAATTCAACTCATTTTCCATACATAACCCTTTCTAGATTTTCCTAAAACAACAATTACAACTAAAATCAAACTTTTAAAGTTAACTAAATTAGCAAAAATTGAAGACTACATAACAAGGTAACCATATAGATTAGTTAATTAACAACTAGATTAACTATAAAACAACTTAATTAATTATCATGGCTTCAAAACCCTAGTTTAAACAAACTACTCTTTTTTTTTTAAAGAAAACAAGATTAGAAATTTGCTAACTTTTAACACTAAACCATACAATTAAAGGAATTTAGCAAAAAGAAGGTAACTTGATGAGAATTATACCTCAATTTGGGATCTAGCAAGAATAAATTTGCTCCAAGTGATGGCCTCAAGCACCAAGATTCAAGCAAGAATGGCTAAGGATAATGATAGCATAAGGATTTTGTTTGGATTTTTGAATAAAGTGTGGATTTTGATGTGTTTTCTTGAAGAAATTGAAGAAAAATGAAAAGAAAAGAGATGAAGAAGAGGAGTGTGCAGGTTTCGGCCAGAGGAGGGCATGGGGGAGGGGTGTGGGTGAGTGGGAAAGTCAATGGTCAAGTCTCCAAAGTCAAATGCACCATACCTTATCCATTATATTTAAAATAAAGCCATAAACTACTAAATCAACTCAAGAAAGCAACCAAGGAAATGAGGCCAGAAATTTCTGGACTTGCACAAGGTGGGGCTGTCCTAGGGCTGAGGAAAAAGAGAGAGGGGTTTTACAAAAGAAATTTTATGCAAAAAGGCCCCCTACAAGTCAAAAATTGCAAGTTTTAGCTCAAAATTCAATAAATTCGTTTCATATCATAAAAATTTGTTAAAAATCAAAATAAATTACTAAAAATTTATGTTACCACTAGATTTTAATTATCATAATTTTAGAGATTAAAATTAGCCCGGAAAAATTTGTATTTATCGCTAATTTAATGTATTTTCTTACCGGCTTAAAATAATATAAAAAAATTGAAAAATTAGGGAAAATTTTTAAACGACCAGAATTTCATAAGTAACTCATTAGCTACTAAAAACAAGCAATTACCTATCCATTTTAGGTATAATTAGCCCTAAACTGCAAAATAACGAGAAAGACGGTTTTCGGAAAAATACCGAATTTTCACCGAATTTCAGGAAAACACCAAAACGACTTTTCAAGACGCTACAATATTCCCCCCTTAAAGAAATTCGGTCCCCGAATTTAAAAATATAGCTACGCGTACCTTCGAAGAGATGGGGATATTTCTTCCTCATCTCGCCCTCGGTCTCCCAGGTAACCTCCTCGCTGCTCAGGCTACGCCAAAGGACCTTGACGGTTGGTATAATCTTCGACCTCAACTTCTTCACCTGCCGATCCAGGATGGCCACCGGCTGCTCTGCAAAAGAAAGGTCGCGCTCTAGCTGGACTGTCGGGTGCTGAATCGTATGCAAAGGGTCGTGAAGGTACTTGCGGAGCATCGAAACATGGAAGACGGGGTGAACATCGGGAAAGCTGGGAGGAAGAGCCAAACGATATGCAACAGCGCCAACCCGCTCGAGGATCTCGAAGGGACCTACGAATCTAGGGCTAAGCTTCCCCTTTCGCCCAAAACGCATCACGCCCTTCATCGGAGAGACTTTCAGAAAAACATGGTCGCAAACTGCGAACTCTAATCTGCGACGGCGCCTGTCTGCATAGGATTTCTGCCTGCTCTGACCCGCTCTCATCCGGTCTCGGATCAACTATATCTTCGCTGTCGTCTCCTCAACAAGCTGCGGCCCCAAAATGCTGCTCTCGCTGAGCTCTGTCCAACAAACGGGCGATCTGCATCTCCTCCCATACAATGCCTCGAAAGGTGCCATCTGAATAGTATCCTGGAAGCTGTTGTTGTAGGAGAACTCCACTAGAGGTAAATGACGATCCCAGCTACCACCAAAGTCTAAAACGCACGCTCTGAGCATGTCCTCGAGAGTCTGAATGGTCCGCTCTGACTGTCCATCTGTCTGCGGATGAAACGCTGTGCTGAAGCTCAAACGAGTGCCCAAAGCCTCCTGAAGTCTCTGCCAAAGTCGGCTGGTGAACTGAGTGCCTCGATCTGACACGATACAAGTCGGTACGCCATGTAGTCGCACGATCTCGTCAATATAGAGCTGTGCATACTGAGCGAAGCTGAAAGTCGTCTTCACTGGAAGGAAGTGAGCCGCTTTCGTCAATCTATCCACGATCACCCAGATGGAGTCGTACCCTCGACTGGTCCTGGGTAGACCCACAACGAAATCCATCGAAATCTGCTCCCATTTCCACTCTGGAATGGGTAACGGCTGTAGCTCTCCTGCGGGCCTCTGGTGCTCGGCCTTGACTTACTGACAAGTCAGGCATCTCGAAACGAACTCCGCAATGTCCCTCTTCATCCCGTCCCACCAGTAGGTCTTCCTCATATCATGGTACATCTTGGTGGAACCGGGGTGGACACTATACACTGATCGGTGTGCCTCCTCAAGAATGCCGCGCCGCAATCCATCAGCATCTGGTACGCACAGTCTAGATCCATATCGTAAAATCCCCTGATCGTCAACCACGAACTCGGAAAATCTGCCCTGTCCCATCTGTGCCATGATCTCTGAGCAACGGTCGTCCCTGCGCTGTGCCTCATATATACGGTCAAGCAACTGTGGGCGTGCACGAACATGCGCGAGCTGTCCCCCTGTCTGAGTGAACTCGAACTCAACTCGGCTGTCGCATAACATCTGCCAATCGGCTGACGACTGCCTCTGCACTGCGCGCAAAAAGGATAGACTACCCCCGGGCCTCCTACTCAACGCATCTGCCACCACATTCGCCTTGCCGGGGTGATATAAGATCTCGCAGTCGTAGTCTTTCACCAACTCCATCCAACGACGCTGTCTGAGGTTCAGGTCTCGCTGCTGAAATATGTACTTTAAGCTCTTATGATCGGTGAATATCTGACACGACTCGCCGTACAGGTAATGTCGCCAAATCTTCAGTGCAAAGACCACTGCAGCCATCTCCAAGTCATGAGTGGGGTAGTTCTGTTCATGCTTCTTCAACTGCCGAGAAGCATAAGCGATCACCCGGCCATGCTGCATCAATACGCATCCTAATCCCACTCGCGAAGCATCACAGTAGACAACAAATCCGCCTGATCCCGAAGGCAAAGATAATACCGGCGCCGTAGTCAAACAAGTCCGTAGCTGCTGAAAACTGCGCTCGCACTCCTCTGTCCAGACGAAAGGAACTCCCTTCCGGGTCAAACCGGTCAACGGTGCAGCTATACGGGAGAAGTCCTGAACAAAACGCCTGTAGTAGCCCGCCAAGCCTAGAAAACTACGGATCTCAGTAACCGATGTAGGTCGGGGCCACTGCTGAACAGCCTCAATCTTCTTCGGGTCCACACAAATGCCGTCTCTCGTAACCACGTGACCCAAGAATCCGACGCTGTCCAGCCAGAAGGCACACTTGGAGAACTTCACGAACAGCTGGTGCTCCCTCAGAGTCTGTAACGTAATCCGCAAGTGCTGCTCGTGCTCCTCTCTGCTCCGGGAGTACACCAAGATATCGTCGATAAACACGATGATGAACAAGTCAAGATACGGCCTGAATGTACGGTTCATCAAATCCATGAATGCTGCTGGGGCGTTGGTGAGTCCGAACGACATCACCAAAAACTCGTAGTGGCCGTAGCGCGTGCGGAAAGCTGTCCTCGGTATATCCTCCTGTCGAACTCGCAGCTGATGGTATCCTGATCGCAAGTCGATCCTCGAAAAATACCCCGCACCGTGAAGCTGGTCGAACAAATCATCAATGCGCGGCAACGGATATCTGTTCCGAACGGTAACTTTGTTCAGCTGGCGGTAGTCGATACATAAGCGCAAACTTCCATCCTTCTTCTTGACAAACAGGACCGGAGCACCCCACGGAGAAACACTCGGTCGAATAAGCCCCTTATCCAACAAATCCTGCAACTGATCCTTCAGCTCTCGAAGCTCTGCCGGGGCCATCCGATAAGGCGGTATAGAAATAGGCCCCGAACCGGGAATCAAATCAATGCAGAACTCAACATCGCGCTCAGGCGGTAGCCCAGGTAGCTCATCAGGGAAAACATCAGGGAACTCACAAACTACCGGGACCCGGTCTAACGGAACCTCTGCAGCTCGAGTATCACAAATAGACGCTAAGAATCCCTGACATCCCTTCCGCAAGAGCTGACCAGCGCGAAGAGACGAAATTAAGCTGGGAAGGGTGACACTGCGGTCTCCCTGAATAACAAGGACTGGCTCTCCCGGAAAGCTAAATCTGACTGCCTTCTCACGGCAGTCCACCGAAGCATAACAAGTGGCTAGCCAATCCATGCCCAGAAGCACATCAAAGTCCAACATATCGAGGAGTATCAAATCAACTGATGAATCCCTCTCCCCGATACGAACGGAACACAAACGAAATACAAACCGAGCGACAAACGACTCGCCTACCGGAGTAACAACAACAAGCGGCTAATCTAACGACGACGACTCACGGCCCAACATCGGTGCAAAGTGTGTAGAGACGTACGAATGTGTGGAACCTGGGTCGAATAATACCCGTGCGTCGAAAGAACAAACTGGCAAGGTACCTGTCACAACGGCATTGGATGCCTGCGCATCCTGCGGTGTCAAAGCAAAAACTCGGGCCTGTCCTCCACCGATAGCGGGCTGACCTCGACCTTGGCCTCTGCCTCCTCGTCCTCTCTGAACAGGACCGCCGCGTCCACGGCCTCTCGGTGCACCTAACTGGCGTGGAGCATCGCCTGGGGTAGGAAGTAGGGCTCTCTGAGGAGGGGGTGGTGATGGTGGTAGGGTCACATGCGGAACTGTCGCTGCTCCCTGTCGTCTCACCGGACAGTCTCTGACAAGATGGTGCAGACTCCCGCACCCAAAACATCCTGGCGACGGCTGCTGCCCCTGGGGATAAGAACCATATAACTGTCCCCGCCCAAATCCTCTGCCAGGCCTATCTCTCGGAAAGAATCTGGCGCGCTGCCTCTGAGACGGTACATCGGTGCGCATCCTCTTCGGCCCAGAAACGACCGAAGTCCGTGATATGCGTGCCTCCATCCGCAATGCCGTATCCATAGCCGCTGAATAAGTGTCGTAGTGCTGGGCGCCAATGGCAAGATATAGCTGGGCATTAAGTCCCTGTACGAACCTCTTCACCATCTTCTCCTCGGTATCCACCAAATACTGAGCATATCGGGATAACTGTGTAAACTGGATGTCATACTCAGACACCGTCATCCCAGGTGTCTTGACTAAGGCCTCGAAGCTACGAGCTCTGGCGTCACGAACGCTCTCTGGAAGGAAACGGGCTAGAAAGACCGCTGTAAACTCGACCCAAGTCATAGGCGGTAGACCTGCAGCTCGACCTCTCAAGACTGACTCCCACCATGTCTGCGCGAGACCCTCTAGTCGGAAACTCGCAAGCTCTACCCATCGATCATCCGAACATCTCAGCGAACGGCAGATCCTGGCTAAACTGTCAAGGAATGTCTGTGGGTCCTCCGCTGTCTCGGTGCCGGTGAATACTGGAGGTCTCAGCCTCATGAAATCCTGTAGTGAAACCGGAATGGCCACGGTGGTAGTAGTAGGAGCAGGTATCATGGTCGTCTGTGATGTAGTAGGTACGTCATCCGGCCTCGGTGTACGACTGGCTGCAACTAGGGATCCTACCATCTGACGTAGCTCCTGCATGCCTCCCATCATCTGTCGCAACTCCTCCATACCAGTCTCGAGCCTATCCATACGGCCTGGGGAAGGTGGATCGGTCTGTCCCTGCGGCATAGGCATACCACCCTGCTCAGTCCTAGTCTCGGACGAGCCAGCTCGAATCTCGTCTCTGGCGGCAGCCCTCTGTGCCCTCGTAGCCTTCGGCGGCATAGTGGCTGTTACAGGAAAACGGATGGTAAGGACAGTGCAAAAGAATCATAGGATACACGGAATTGAAGAAGGAATTTTCAAGCAAGTATATCCTAAAGTCACTTAGGCGGAGTACCGTATCGCAAGTATGCCGCGGACATACGCACGCTACGTTACCCTGCTTAAGTCACTTACTCCATCTACCAAGGGTCATCCTACACTCACAAAGGTAAAGCCTATCGCTCTGATACCAACTTTGTCACGACCCGCAGGGTACGGAACGTGACTGGCACTTAAGTTTACAAAACGTCTAAAGACGTCCGTAAAATAAGTAAGCCAAAGCCCAGAAAACAAAACCAATTAAGCAAAAGAGTGAAGAAAAACCCAATCAATTGAAAGCGAGTTTATCAAATAAGTCATGTAAAACCCTTTTTAAAAACAATACCAATTTTTCCGAAAATTTCGGCAGAGTCTCCTTTGTAAATACTGGCCCCCAAAATGGGTACAACAAAATATATATGAATCCAACAAAATAGGGCATCCCCAAGCGGGAGCTAGCTCTTCGCCACAAGGTGGTCACAAATCCCACGCAATATAAAATGACAACAAGCATAATAATCATAAGGAAGCATGAGAAAAGTAGCATGTCGGCTCAAGTGAGCTCGACCCCAAAATACAGCATAAAAGTCTACAAATCTCACTGTCTCATCTCTAGGTCACTATACAATAATGCTGGTAGATACAGTAGATGGAGTACACTAGATACAAAGAATATACAAGGTGGTACAAAAATAATAACATAACCCACCTATGAGCAAATCTCGAGCCCAGGCAAAAGAGGCAAAAGAACAAGTGCGCCCGCCGCTACTGAACTGACGGAGCGGACCTGCAAAAGACTGTGGCACAACGGGGGTGAGTTGCCAACTCGTGAGTAATAAATAACACCTACAAAGGCTATCGTATGCATGCACACAAGCATCCTAGCATCTATAATACAGGTATGTCTGGATGCACTAGCAGGTGTGTATACAACATCAGTGTACTGATATGTATGCAACATGAATATCTGAGGTCTCAATAGGTATATATAAGAAACATTTTATCTCTTTTTGTGTTTTGAAACTCTTTTAGAATGCCAGCATAATACTCAAAGAAATCGACGAGAACCGGTGTCCAGCAACGACACCTAAAAGCTGTCTCAAATCTCATAAACCCATGTCATAGTGTCTCTGGCCTCAGCCATCCGGCTGACCCATCTCAATATCAATATCTCATCCTCTCGCGGCCCCGGTCGGTATCCTCTGGATATCCGCCGTGCCCAATGAAGTCACCGGTAGGTAATCCGTCCCCTGCCAGGCTCATCGTCAGCACCACGAGCTTCTTGCCCCGGGGTACCCTACCGGGCCCACCATGTACCCGAAACGGTTCATCCAACTCCTCGAAACGGGTCTCCAAAAACCACAGCAAACTCATGGTGGACGACACTTACATCACTAGAAAACCGCAATTTACATGTTTTAAAAATATAATAAGTTTAGAAATTTTGCGGCTTTCCCCCGAAATCCAGAAATATCATAAAATCTCAAGAAGTCCTCATAAGTGCATATATCAATGATAATGAATGCATATGGTGTCAATAATCAAGTTGCGATGTGTAATTAATGGATTAGGCATGAACAATTAATATGATGAAGTACATGCACATGAATAGCAGTCCTACGGTTTCATTTTAAGGAATTAAAGGCAATAGCACCAGTTTAAGTATCAATTAGTAAAAGGTTTAAATTTAAATGTTATCTAGTGTGGTGGCATGGCAATTACCAGGGCGTGTGTGTAAGCATGAATAGTGCTCGTGCTGCATATAAAAACCCTGGCAATGGTGCAGGTGTCCTATAAAATGGTTTCGTATAGGTATGTCAATATAATGCATGGATGCAGCAGATAATCATATGCGTATTTCACCCCTAATTACTAACATCACTAAGGATCTTGTAAGTTACTAAAACTATCGGGCGGCTTGCGCCATCCAACGATAGTCCCCCGTAGATGTTATATCTACTCACCGGAATCCCTGGCTAGCTGTGTCCAATCACCGCCTTTCCCTTTCGCGCCGCGTCTGACGTCTCCGCGACCGAACCTGGAATTTACATCAATACCAAACATAAGGTTACGTATCAAGAACGATGCAAAACCCCAACGAAACTACTAAAGTTCGCTAGCTAGGTACAACGTGCACAAAGTGCGCGGAACACACGCGAAAATCGCAAAAACTGCCAAAAAAACGCCGATTTGGTCGCCCGGCAAAACTAAAACCCGACTACGCAAAAATCCGCACTCACGCATCCTAAAAGTCGTAGGACAAGCCATTACAATCATCAAGATATCAAAAATAATTCATCACATAATTTTATAACAAAACTAGTAAGCATTTGCATTCCAAAATCGGTGCAAAAATCGCCGATTTGCGACAAAACGACTACAATTTAGCATAATCACCCAAGTCACACCATTAGATAACCACTACACAAAATTTCAACACATTAACCATGCTCCAAAACCTAAATTCCACAACCAACCCTTTCTTGATTTTTCTCAAAAGCAATTGCAAATCAAAATCCATACTAGAAAAACTTAACTAACACTAATTTCAAACCCAATTAGCAAGTTAACCTTCTAGATTTAGGTTAGCAAAATACTAGATAGCAAAGTAAATTAATTAACCTAATAATGGATTTCTAAACCCTAATTCAACTCATTTTCCATACATAACCCTTTCTAGATTTTCCTAAAACAACAATTACAACTAAAATCAAACTTTTAAAGTTAACTAAATTAGCAAAATTGAAGACTACATAATAAGGTAACCATATAGATTAGTTAATTAACAACTAGATTAACTATAAAACAACTTAATTAATTATCATGGCTTCAAAACCCTAGTTTAAACAAACTACTCTTTTTTTTTAAAGAAAACAAGATTAGAAATTTGCTAACTTTTAACACTAAACCATACAATTAAAGGAATTTAGCAAAAAGAAGGTAACTTGATGAGAATTATACCTCAATTTGGGATCTAGCAAGAATAAATTTGCTCCAAGTGATGGCCTCAAGCACCAAGATTCAAGCAAGAATGGCTAAGGATAATGATAGCATAAGGATTTTGTTTGGATTTTTGAATAAAGTGTGGATTTTGATGTGTTTTCTTGAAGAAATTGAAGAAAAATGAAAAGAAAAGAGATGAAGAAGAGGAGTGTGCAGGTTTCGGCCAGAGGAGGGCATGGGGGAGGGGTGTGGGTGAGTGGGAAAGTCAATGGTCAAGTCTCCAAAGTCAAATGCACCATACCTTATCCATTATATTTAAAATAAAACCATAAACTACTAAATCAACTCAAGAAAGCAACCAAGGAAATGAGGCCAGAAATTTCTGGACTTGCACAAGGTGGGGCTGTCCTAGGGCTGAGGAAAAAGAGAGAGGGGTTTTACAAAAGAAATTTTATCCAAAAAGGCCCCCTACAAGTCAAAAATTGCAAGTTTTAGCTCAAAATTCAATAAATTCGTTTCATATCATAAAAATTTGTTAAAAATCAAAATAAATTACTAAAAATTTATGTTACCACTAGATTTTAATTATCATAATTTTAGAGATTAAAATTAGCCCGGAAAAATTTGTATTTATCGCTAATTTAATGTATTTTCTTACCGGCTTAAAATAATATAAAAAAAATTGAAAAATTAGGGAAAATTTTTAAACGACCAGAATTTCATAAGTAACTCATTAGCTACTAAAAACAAGCAATTACCTATCCATTTTAGGTATAATTAGCCCTAAACTGCAAAATAACGAGAAAGACGGTTTTCGGAAAAATACCGAATTTTCACCGAATTTCAGGAAAACACCAAAACGACTTTTCAAGACGCTACATCTACTCTGGAGTATCGATGCCCTGTCTCGATACTCCTATGATTAGGGACCTACATAAGGATGTGCTTGTGGATTACCCAGCCCCCACGAGTGTGACTGCCATCACAACGCTGGTAATCAAGCAAAGATCCTAAGGGCTCCACTAATGTGTATAGGCGATATGTTAAAAAGAAACACATGTACACATATTGAAGTAGAAACAAACCAAGTAGCATACTACTATTTTGAGCAAGATTGTCTATACAAAGGTGAATATACCAAGCTTCCATTAAGTAATATACAAACTAGTATGATACAGTAATGGCCTCTGGGGCATATACACTAACAGTGAGGTCGACAAGGGTGAGGTGGTGAGGTTGGGAGGTCGGCGACGAGGCTAGGGCTCAGGCGTGGGTTCGCTGCAAGGTGAGGTTGCAGATGCAGGGATGGGTTCTCAGGGTCGTGATGGTGGCGTTTGAAGAGGGGGTGATAAAGGATATGAGGGTGAGGAGATGACCGAGGGCAAGGAAAGGTGAGGGGATGAAGGCGAGGAGGTCGACGACGTGAGTTAGGTCTCTCATGGGTTTCTCGCAAAAACGAGAGGTGAAAAGAAAGAAGTGAGAAAGAGAGAGTGTAAATGATCAGGTTATATAAGAATATATATACAGGGGAGGAGAGAGAGAGAGTGAGTGAGTGAAGATAGAAAGAGAGTGGAGAGAAAGATGCCGGGATTATATTTGTTAGGAAAAATATATTTAATATATATTTTCATGTGTGTGTGTGTGTGTATGATGAAGTTTTTAGTTTAGGTTTAAAATATATCATAATATATATATTATGGCTTTTATAGCTAATATCAAAAATACTCTAAAAAATACCCGGGTCCTGTCAAAAATCTAGTTTAAAAATACGGATAATATAAGTATCAACCAAAACCATAATATGATGTCCGGTTAGAGAAAATGCATACCCCCAAGAACGGATACACGTAAATGCACGTAGCGATCCAAACGAGTCCGTTTCACTAAACGGGGCAAGAACACAATGTCAGGATGTAGCCATAGAGTATGGAGCATGATACAGACCATGCTAGGTATTTAAAATATTATCAGATTATAATTTTTATTATTTAAAATATATGTAGATGCCAAATATATGATACAAATATATAGAGTATATATGGATGCACGGATCCTTTGTACTAGCAAGGATATAACGTAATCTAGAACCAAGACTGGTTTCAAGTAGCGGGTCGGGTCGGATACTAAACACAGATACCAAATGCACTATCCGCACTCAAAACAAATAATAATCAAGAAATAGCCACAAGATTAGAAAAACCCAAATAAATTATGGCATAAATGAGCTAGGGTGTTACACTCTTCTTGCCAAAGTTCACAAAAGGATCAAAACGAGAGATCAATCAAAGAACTAAACCATTTTTTTATAATAAAAATTCCTTTTTTGTGGGTTTTAAAGAGATTTCGATTTATGAATAGAGTTCTAAGATGAATCATCCTCTCTTTATTGAATAAACCATAATTTCAAGAAAATAGTAAGAAAACCAACCAAAAAAACACAAAAATACAAAAGATGAGCCACTCCTCTTGCATAAATAAGGAAAATGAGCTAAAAGGTATGAGAAATGAATATAAGCCGAAGAGGGAATCTTGGATCCCCATTTTTTTCAAAATTTGTTGTTATTTGAAGAGTTGAAATGCAAACTAAACAATCTAGAAATAAAGAAATAGGTTCTTCATTTCTAAATTCTAGTCCTGAATAGGAAAATTTGGATTTTTCTTTCTCTAACTCATGTTTTTTGAAGTTTTCTTAATTTTTTGGGTTTTTGAGGGATTTCTAAGCCAGTCTAAGAGTTGTTTTTGTTTGAGGGTGAAGGCTTAAGCTCTTGGAGAGATTAAGTGAACGATTGAGAGAGTTAAGGAGGTGAGTGATAGAATCAAGAAAAGAGCTCCATTTTTATGAGTAAGAGAAGGCTTATTTATAGAGGGAGTTGTTAAGATATGAAATTGAAGACTGTGATTGATTGTAGGGTAGAATGATTGAGATTTTATTGAGATGAACTAATCTCTATCAATATCTAAGCTTATTTCACCCTAAATTGCTTGGTCTCCATGCAATTTTCGAATAAAACAAAAAGATGCAAGTTAGGTATGTTTTTAGGTAGAAAAAGTGCATGTTATGATGTTCATGAGATACTAGTTAAGTTAATGGTTAATTAGGAGGAGAATCATATGTCAAAGTTTTGACAAGTCAAGTAGGGATTAATTATCACTAATCAAGTACTTGATAACAACGATTAGCTAGCTTAATTAACCCCTAACCATTCATATTCAAAGTAAATAGCAAACGATACTCAAAAGACTTGAAATTTACTGTGGAGGATCATCTAAGTGAGTTAAGAAAAATTGGCAATTTTACTCTCGTGGGCCGGCTATATCATTTTAATGATAAAATAACAAGCGGGCTTTAGCTAATCGGGTAAACATTGTCTATTTTGGTTGAAATTTTTATGGTATGTTCTTATAAATATACTAACATGATCTGGAAAGTTTGACATCATTTGGATCAAAAGATCATGAGATATGGATTTTTGAGCGTATCCAAAAGGGTATTTTGGCCATTTGAACGAATCTTGAACTATACATTTAAGTTGCCTTCATATATACCAAACAATAATTTTTATGCAGAAATGGGGTGAATGACATGATGCGGATGCACCGACGAGATGAGAATGCAAGGTTATGATGCGATAAATGATGCATGGGTAAAAGCGTAAATTTGCAAATCGCTATTTCGGTGGGGGTGTCTACACGATATTTACACCTCGTCCTGCTTAACGTGCCTAGATCGATCGATGGGTGGTTAGTAGATTTTTAGGATCTACATGATACATGATGGAAATGAAATAGAATTACTGAATTGGAGAGGGTTGAAGGAGTAGAGCTTAACGAATTTTGTTTTGAGCTTACACAATGCATCGGTACCAACCATTTGGAACACGGAATGTAGGAATTGGAAGACCGAGCCATCAGGGATCATTTCTGTGAGATCAGCATATGGTATGCTGAACTTTGGTGGACTTAGCGGGGGTTATTCACATATCATCTAAAGCACATTATCACTATTAAAAGTAAGGATTTTTTTTTTGGTTATGCCCCCATAACCGAATATTAACAAGAGATGATATCCTTAAAGAAATATTATTGTTCCTACTGATTGTGTATTTACGATATTGATAGTGAAACAGTGGAACACTTGTTTTTTGAATTGCCCAAAGACAGGTAGGGTTGGGTGATGAGAAATTTTAATGTCGAAGTTAACTTGTAAGGATGCAAGTTCTCATTTTGATAAGGAGAAGTACGAGATAATCTCCGAGGATCGGATCGTCGAGCTAGATGAGACACGATAGTGGCGGCAACCATTTGGATGAATTGGTTGCATAGAAATGAGGTTTGTTTTCATGCAATTGATTTTTCAGACTATTAATGCAAACTTCACTAGAAAATTAAATGAATGTCTTCTTTCTATCATGGTATGAAGAAGAAACATAGCATGGCACGACGCGAAGCATCTCTTTATTGATATCACCTTATCGCAAGAACCGTAATGTAGTATTAAGGAGCATTATTCATAGATGTGGGTGAGAGCAGTCTCGTGACTAGCTTGAGACTGTATCATTGGTTGCTAACGTCGTGGATTTGAGGGCCAGCTTTTCATGTATTTGGTTGTATCTTTTTGTTTTATATTATACGGTTATGGGGTTCGCTCTATGGTGATGCTTGAATATGTGTACTTTGTTTTAGTGTCTCATGCATGAAGCCTGTTTTATTTCTGTGTAGGGATGCTTGCACAACTTTTGTGCTTTATTAAATCTCTATTAAGGAATTTAGATGCTTTAGCACTATTTCTTTTCCAAAAAAGAAAAAACAAGGCTTCCATTTGTCTTTCATTTTTCTTTTTTCTTTTTTTGGAAAGGGATCTAGCACTGATTAATAGAATGTTAAGTCAAGTGATATCATTAACTACCATCATCGTCGTCGTCATCCTCCTTAATTATTTTGGAGTACACTGTTTCAGGACTTCAATAAAATTTTATAGTCGGCAGCCAACCTGAAATATAGAAACTAATCGTATGTAAAAAGTGAGCCAAGATACTCAACATGCTTCTCAGGTATGCTAGCTCTCGCTCTGACATCCATTTCAAAAACCTCTCCCATATAACGCGTTGTATTTGTTCAGAAGCTAAAGTGACAATTCGTCTAATTGTTTTTATTATATAATAAAGTGTTATTGTTGAAGGGGGACCCCCTCCCACCCCACCCCCCACCCCTCTAATTTGGAAATTTATGTCCACACACCTAAAAGGGTGTGACCTAGTCCTTTGAAAGTGCGTACTTGAAGTTGAGAGCTATAAATTGATATGTTAGGATATGCATTAAGTATAAAACTTAGTCAGCAATTAAAGATGGTGTAATTTTTTAGTTTTGTTGTTTCCATTTTATGGTCAAGCAAATGGTGTGCTTAGTATTTTGATTTTCTACACGAAAGTGGAAATATTTGATGGAACTTGTACTAACTCTATGGACTAGTAGTAATATCTAGTGTCATTAATTAATTTAATAGCTTATAAATTTTATTTTCATGACATTAAGTGAGTGAGAGGGTCCCCCTTCAAGATTGTGATTTGAAGCTTTTTGATTGTGAATGTAGGATTCATAATAAATCAGAGTCCTAAGTCAAAAATAGTGAAGGCCCCACCTCATGTGAGCTCTTAGATTCAAACTTTAATAGGTTTATGTATACATCCAAGTTTATTATGCTGACCACTTCTTCTTTCAACTATTTTTATGCATATTTAGGCTTCATTACTAATGGCAATTAAAATTGATTCTTGATTAATAGAGAATGGTCAATATTTCAAACAAATGTTTCCTGAACCATCATTAACCCCTATGTGTTGGGGTCCTGATACCCACATTATCATCAAGCTCGCTAGATAACAAGAATAGTCATACCAAGGGGAAAAAAAAAGAATATCGGATTTAACATGATTCAATCACCTCGATCTACTCCATGGAGCAAACGTCTCAAATTGGATTTTACTATAACATATAAGACTCCATGCGCACACATTTCGTAACTCAAATATTTCTCTTATCCGCCTTAATTCTTGTCCCCTCCACACATAAGAGGGAGGCCTCACAAACCCATGCATGTCTTAAATAACTCCTCTCAATAGGAGTTTATATAGTGCAAGAGTTGAAAATCTTATCCCATTCATCATCTATTGATAGCCCGCATCAATAGATGGTATGGCCTAAAAAGCCCGAGTCCAAATCAGACTTCACATGATCCAATCAATCACTCTAGATGCGCAATGGATACAAGACACAACCCTTACACTATGTTCATCCGTCATCATTGTCATGTTGGTAGTGGAAGGGGGCCTTGTTATTTCTCACTGTCGATCTTTCAAAACGTTCTTTTAATTCTATGCGATTGCAATAAAGAAAACATATATTTATAAGAGTGGGTTATTGTGTCCCAGAAACCGATATTGTCAACCTTTAACGCATAAAAGGGAGCAAATGCTGTCTTAGGGCTGGCGGCTTAACGTGTCTCAACTCATTTATTTACAACCTGCCATTATATTTGCTAATTTCTTATAGTTAATCAATAAAAGAAATCTAGCCGGCCATCTCCAACAAGGAAATGTTAAATAAATAAACATCCATATCTGAAAACATAGTTTTACCGTGAAATCTATGCTTCTTTGATATGTGAGCAATTTGATCGAGTGTATGATACCACCGTGCCTTGCACATTCATAATTCATAAGTATTATTGTATTAAAGAACACAATAATTTAGATGATTTTTTTTATTTTTATTAATCTATTAAAAGCGTGACATTCATGCCCGCTCGTATTAGTAACATCAAATTAAATCTGAAATATAACTATCGAATCAAAAAGCAAAAGCAGACCAATGATGATTGATCACACTAATCACAATAAGCACGTAGGAATTTTTAATAAGGAAAATAATTTTCCTATCCACCTTCGCTTTCCTCTCTAATCGCATCCAAAAGGATAAGAGATATCGAAATGGAGCCCATATGTCGGACACCATTTCGTCTAAGAAGTAGTGTTATCTCTTGAGTAGCGTGAGGATGGGATGTGAAAATGGATAGAAAAATTATTTGCCTTTTAATAATGCATTGTAAGTTAAAATGTTAATTGCACATAGGATTCTGTATTATACAGTACTCAGCACTTAGGCCTTTACTCTACACTTATACCTTTTTAACTATCATAATAAATATTTATGATCCTTATGTTAAACAAATATTTTTTCTAATTCACTTTACTAAAATATAGGTTTAACAAATATTTCTCTAAATCCTGAGTAGCCGTTGATATTGACTTAAATTAGCCTAGATTTGACCAAAGATTTGAAGCCTAGATCGAGTAGGAGTAGGAGTCGACATTAAGATTTAAATTAATCTTTAATTTGAATCTTAAGTTTATCTCTTTGTATCCTAGATCTATGTATTAATATCTTTAAATTGATGTACGCGATAATATAGAGCCAAGTAGCCAGGGGTTTTAATATAAGAGGGTTGCCAATAATTCTCCACAATTAAAAGGGACGGCTATAAATCCAAAAGAGAGGGTGATAAAGAAGAGGTTTTTGTTGAGATTAGTTTAAATTTAAATAATTAGTTATTATAGATATAATTAAGATAAATCTCTTATTTAAATATAAGTTTAGACAAGAGCAAATATTCTTATAGATAAATTCCTTATTTAAATATAAATTTAGATTTAAATTTAAATAAGAGATAATATTCCATTAGATAAGGATAAAGGGGATTTATGTTAATCCTAATCTAAGTGGGAGAAGGTTTATCCCATGCCATAAATAGAAAGGTGCTCTCATCAAGAAAAAATATCGACTTGATAATAAGGTTTAAGGGAGACGAGACGACGGCTTCATAAGGGATCAAAACGATCATAAAAAGAATTTGTAGAAAAATGAGATCTCGTTGAAGATCATAATGAGAGGGTTTTTTGTAATCTTTTGTAAGATGTTCTTTTCTCAAATTCTAATAAATTTCTCCCATTTTCCCCTAATATATTGTGTTATTTATTTATGCGGTTTGCATATGGTGTTTTTTGTTATTCGTCTATAAAGAGATCTAGATTTATAAATACGTAAGATTTTCCGCTGCGTTGCCGATTGGTTCTGTGGTTCAACAACAATTGGTATCAGAGCTATGTTATGTAGTTTTACAATTTAAGTATACGGTGGATTACGACGCTTGTTTTCGCTCCCCATATTTTTAGATTGTGATTCTATTGATAGTAATTCGTAAAGATCCGAGAAAAGGTATTTTCTTTGGAATTAAGGATGACGGATAATAAAGTAAATAGCAAAAAATTTGATGTGGAGAAATTAATGGGATACAAAACTTCTTGATGTGCCAAAGAAGGATGAAAAAACTTCTGATGAAGGAATGGATGTTTAAGGCACATGGGGTAATAAACTTACTACCATGACAGATGACGCATAGGCAGTGATGGATCTGAATGCACAATGCATGATAGAACTTTGTTTGACGGATAATATGATGTATAACGTTATGAAGGAGACTTCTGCGGCAAATTTGTGATTGAAATTAGGGAGCTTGTACCCGACAAAGTCATTGTCAAACAAGTTATACCTAAAGAAGCAATTTTACGGATTATGCATTAAAGAAGGGACTCTTATTCATGGCCACCTAAATAGCTTCAACAAGATGGTACGCTATCTTCTATACCTTGAAGTCAAGTTAGAGGAGGAGGACCAAGTGCTATTGTTCCCATCTTCACTACTGAATTCGTATGAACACTTGGTGATAACGATCATTTATGCGAAGGAGACTCTTGAGAAAGAGAAAGTTACAGCGACACTTTTAAATAATGAGATCATGAAAAAATTAAATCCACCGGAGAAGTTATCGGGGTTGTCTGTCGGTTGTAACACCCTAGTACGGTCATACGATATAAATGGGTATTTTAAATCATGTTTTATTTTATTCTTTTGGATTGCGATCGATTCGAATAGAAGAGGTAGTTATCCGACCCGACCTGTCTGTGTGAAACCCAGTATGGTGCTAGATTAATATTTTGTTTAATATTTATTAGTTAACCAAATCTAAAAGAATCTAGTATAACTGATTATTTTAGTATCTGGATTATAAGCATATATCTTTTGTAACCACAAGTTAAGGATAATTTATGTATATTAAGTGTCATCATATGATTAGCATCGCATATCTTTTTTTTTTGCTCTTATCTATTACGTTTAAATCTCAAGATATATAATACCAAATATTTATTAAATTTAGATATATGTTTAAAATCCTTTTAAATCTTATAGTAAGGGGTATAATTTATTTAAATTATATTCTTATGTTATGGTTTAAAAGATTATGTATAAGTATTATTTTCTAAAATATATTTTTGATGAAATTTTGGTAGAGTTTGGCTGAAATTTGATATTATCTGTATACTATTAGTTATAATTATATTATAATAAATATTTATAACTTAACTTATAACATATTATATATATAATATATATAATCTTATATTAATAAAAAAAATCTCTTTCTCTCTCTCTGTGTGTTCTCTCTCCCTCATCTTCCCGCTCTCATCATGAGCCCTAATCCATTCCACTGTCGACCTCACCCTTCCTCCTCTCGCCGCCGTTCTCTTCCTTTTCATCCTCTCCTCGCACCCATTCTCGACTTCACCTCTAACACCGACCCTCGTCGTCACCATCATCGTCAACTTCACTCCGCGTAACCATCATCGCACCCCCTTCCTCATCTCTTCGACGTCGATCTCACCCTCTTCGTCATCTCGCAACACCTAACAACCCGAGCCTTCACCCGCACAGTCGACATAATCCCTCGCGCTCAAGCACAGTGTCGCTGCCAGCGTTTCTTCATCTCGTCATCGCCGTCGGAACCTCCTCACATCAGTCGTTATCGTTGTCATCGCTTTTCAAGAGCCAAGCAGCCACCTAACACAGTCACGTAATCGCCGTTGCTTGAGATCAAGCCGAGACCTTGCTTGCATCGGGTCTACGCCGTTGTCGTTAGTATTCGTAGCTTGTGTATCCGTATTCGTTGCCGTTTTTATACCGATCGAGGCAAATTTATCTTGCTACATGCTACATTCATTATAGTTTATCTATACCAAAATATATCTAGTATAATATATATACATATATTTAAATATTGCAAATTATTATCGATATACAATTAATCCATATTTTTATCTTTTACTAACACTAGCACGTGTATAGTTACAGTTGTTGAGGTTGTGCAAAATTACTTATTTGAACTATTTTAGTAGATACAATTTAGTTAGTAGAGACAATTTAGTTTATAATAAATAAAAAGTGTAAAACACTATTATAAATATATTTATATATATATTTTAACAAGTAATGATACATATATCGATTTGTTACTGCTAGATCACCATGGCAATTATATTAGTGCTTTTATTACGACTTGTTGCACAAGTAAACATTTCTAATACACAATACCTGGCATATGCACGACACGTTATCTTACCATTGGGTTGCTGTATTGTCATACATGTTACCTGTATTGGTCCCCGATACCAACAATATTGACTTGTTATCCTAATTTACCTGACTTGTCTTACTAGACAAGATATGTTCACGATTGTTCCTGTGTTGGTATTAGATAGACATTCTATTGATACCTGATTAGAATATGAAATCTGGGGGAAAAGGGGAAATCAAGAATGAAATCCGACTTGTAACTCAACAGTTCACTACTTTCCAGAGACTAATCAGTCGATACGAGCTTCGGGCTCCGGAATGATGATGCTGACATCATTCATCTATACATGATATTGTTTTACTGCCTAATGGCACGTCTCGGATTCAGCCCTGAAAATCATCACCGTAGTCCCAGACACGCACTGGATACTATTGAGTTATGATGAAAATTACATTAATTGGTTTCAAATATCTTTAGGATAGTAAACTTAGAAACACAGACTTTAGAATACACATGAGATACCTACAACCTGCTAATATATCACCTGTAATTGTTTGTTTATAATTATACCTCATTTTACACATAACACTCTATATAGTATATTGTTCAGTTTATTATTATGATATTTATGACGCACTGACGTCTGGGTTTTGCATGGCCCAGTTCCTTTAACCTTATCGCGGGAAAATCGAGAATATTTTGAAAAGCAAGCTGAGCAGTGAGGAGCTTTGCGGATTAGTTTAGCGATATTTAGTTTTACTTTATTATCTAGTTATGGTTTAACGTTGTGATCCTATAAAGAACGTAGCTAGGATATTATTTGTGTTGGATCCTTATTCGTTTCCGTTATTTTTTTGTTATTATTTTATTGTGGCAATTGGACATGTATTAGTTAGATTTTTATTTATTGCTCTTGATATCTAATTGACAGGCGTAATGTGACCATGGAAGGATTTTTTTCTCACCATAGGTAACATGGTTGGTTTTGTCACGTGCCGTATTTACGGATTTTAGGAAGCGGGGTGTGACAAGATTTCGTTGGTATCAGAGAATAGGTTTTAGGTTAGCTGGGTTTACTTCTTTTGTAGTTGGGTATATACATTGACTTGAAAACCCAAAATTTTAGGAACATATCCTGCCACATTATTGTCTTGTCATTCAAATTCCTGAATTTTATTTTTTCTTTAAACTCTTTTATCTCGACGATATGAAAATGGCATTGCATCTCAGCTTCTAATCCTTTTGGTTCTTTATTGTTTCTCCCATCCTATTCTTTCTATTCTAATAGTAGAATTTTGGCGACTTAAATAGAGTTATGTGATTGTAGCTATTTACCACGGTATGGTTGCAATGCGGTACTCTATTTGGGTAATCTGGAGTTTTATTTCGATTCATTTTCCGGACTTATGTCGTTGTACTCCTTTGTCTTCGCTCGGTGTCATTGCTTACGTGTTTATGTCTTATCGCGAGCTTGAATCCAACAACCGCGTTATATCTTTCCTTTTTCCCATAATAACCAATTCGTTTGCGTTTCAAAAAATAAGGAGAAACACAGGAGAGCATATGATGATTTCGGTAGTTCGACGTTGACCCCAGCGAGAGCTGGTACAGATCACTTCAAGGCCGATCAGGTGTAAGATATTTCTTTAAAGAAGTTCAGATAGAATCAGCTCAATTTATCAGAGTATCACAGCGGAAGTGTGGTGGGCTGATAACCCACAAGTCTTAAAACTTGTAAATTCATGATGAGTTAAACTATTCATGTGTACTCAAAGGTGAAGTTTGTGAACAACTTGCAGATGAAGAATCGACAGTTGTTCAGGAATTCATGGACGTATTCAAGGAAATCTGGGGTGTATCGTCTAAACGATTTATGGAGTTCGCGATTGATCTTATTCTTGGAGCAGCGCCAATTTCAAAGGCTTATTATCCGATAGCACTGGTGAAACTGGAAGAGATAAAGAGACAAGTTTCTGAATTATTAGAGATGGGTTGGAGTCGTAGCAGCAGTTTACCGTGGGGAGCTCCAGTTCTTTTAGTCAAGAAGCAAGATGGCACACGTAGGATATGCATCGACTATCGAGAGTTAAATTGGGTGACTATTAAGAACAAGTACCCAATTTCTCGCATCGAAGAATTATTTGATCAACTTAGTAGCACGAGAATATTCTCGAAGTTGTATTTATAATCAGGGTATCACCAGGTTCGGGTGAAAGCAGAAAACATTTGCAAGACAATGTTCCGAACTCGATATAGACATTACGAACATTTAGTTATGCCATTTGGAGTTACTAATGCACCGGCGATATTTATGGATTTAATGAACCGAATCTTTTCAATATTTCTAGATCAGTTCGTGGTAGTATACATTGACGATATTTTGGTCTATTCGAGGAGTAAAGAAGGGCATGAAGAACACTTGAGAATCGCACTGCAGACGTTGAGATAAGAAAAGTTATATATTAAGATGAGCAAGTGCAAATTTTAGCTCGAAGAAGTGAAGTTCTTGGTTCATGTTGTTTCTGGAGATGGAATTGCAATTGACCCCGAAAAGATTACGGCTGTTCACGATTGGCCGATTCCAAAGAATGTAGGGTAGATCAGAATTTTCCTTGGACTTGCTGGATACTATAGAAGGTTTGTGGAGAACTTCGGTCAGATAGCAGAACTTTTGACCAAGCTAACACGAAAGGGGATACAGTTTGTTTGGATCGAGAAGTGTGTGTCAGCTTTTGAAGCGCTGAAGTAAAAATTGACAACTGCTCCTATTTTAACGGTGCCAGATGGTTCCGGAGTATTAGTTATTCACAACGATGCATCTAGGAAAGGTTTTGGATGTGTTTTGATGCAGCATGGACAGGTTATAGCTTATGCGTTGAGGCAATTGAAGACTCATGAGAAGAACTACCCAACTCATGATTTGGAGCTAGCATTAGTTATTTTTGTACTGAATATTTGGAGACACTATTTATTGGGCGAAAGAGTAGAAGTGTTTACTGATCACAAAAGCCTAAAGTACGTGTTCACACAGAAAGATCTCAACATGAGGTAGCGTAGATGGTTGGAGCTGATGCATGACTATGATCTTGATCTAAAGTACCATCCGGAGAAGGTTAATGTAGTATCGGATGCTTTAAATCGGTTGCCAGCAATGCGGATGTTGACTGTACGGAAGGATATTATAGAAAATTTTCAGAGATTTGAGTTAGAGTTTATACTACCAGATTTTTCGGGACAGTTGATGCAGTTGCAAGTACAGTTATCTTTGATTGATAGTATTAAGGCGGCGCAGTTGCAAAATCCTAGATTGCAGAAATTCTGAGGATAAGTAGAAGCGGGACTTCGAATAGATTTATTGTTCATGAAGATAGCTCATTAAGATATGGAAGTCGTTTGTGTGTGCCTAAAGGAGATGTTCATGAAGAAGTCATGAAGGAAACTCATAGTTCTACATATTTGGTACATGCAGGAGGCATGAAAATATATAGAGATTTACGGCAACACTTTTGGTGGGAAGGCATGAAAAGAGATATTGCTTGTTATGTGTCGAGGTGTTTGGTGTGTTAGCAAGTCAAGGCTCAACATCAAAGAGTAGCCGGTTTGTTGCAACCACTTCCGATTTCTCAGTGGAAGTGAGAACATATAACCATAGATTTCATGACAACCTTACCACGGAATCCAAAGGGAAATAACACAGTTTGGGTGATTGTCAATCGACTGACCAAGGTAGCTCATTTCATACCATTTAAAGTCAGACAGTCGACAGAGGCTTTAGCAGAAAGGTACATACATGAGATTGTGAGATTGCATAGAGTACAAGTGAGTATCGTCTCTGATCGTGACAGTCGGTTCCTATCACACTTTTGGAGGAGTTGAAAGGAAAATTTGGGAACTCGCTTGAAGGTTAGTATGGCTTATCATCCTTAGACAGATGACAGTCCGAGAGAACGATCCAAACAGCTGAAGATATGTTAAGAGCTTACATGTTAGACTTCAAGGGCTCGTAGGAGAATCATTTATATTAGTGGAGTTTTCATACAATAACAGTTTTCAGACGACTATACAGATGGCTCCATTCGAAGCGTTGTACGGCCGTAAGTGTCGCTCGCCAGTATGTTGGGAATGTTACAGAAAGAAGATTGTTGGGACCTGATCTTATTATGCAAATTGTGGAGAAGATTAACTTGATTCGTGATCATATGAAGATGGCACAAGATCGATAAAAAATTTGGGCTGATATTAGAAGAAAACCTTTAGAGTTTACTATTGGTGATCTTGTGTTCTTGAAAATATCACCGACAAAGGGAGTAATCCGATTTGGTAGTCGAGGAAAGCTTAGCCCTCGATTCGTGGGGCCTTTCGATATCATTGAGCATGTTGGAGATGTAGCTTGTCGATTGACTTTACCACCATCCTGGACGGATGTTTATGACGTGTTTCATGTATCTCAACTCCGTAAATATGTTCAAGATGAGACGCATGTCCTTGATCACTCGGAATTGACAGTGAAAGAAGATTTAACTTATGAAGAGAAATCGATGGCTATTGTGAATCGACGAGAAAAAGTTCTCAAGAATAAGGTAATTCCTTTTGTATTTGTTTCATGGAGAAATCGTTCGCATGAAAAATCTACTAGGGAACGTGAAGACGGGATTCAACAAAATTTCCCACATCTCTTTTCTTAAATCTGTATCTTCATTGTTCTTGTCTTTTCTTGTTTCATGAATTTCGAGGACAAAATTTTTTTGTAGTTGGGTATAATGTAACACCTTAGTACGGTCATACGATATTAATGGGTATTTTAAATCGTGTTTTATTTTATTCTTTTGGGTTGCGATCGATTCGAATAGTAGAGATAGTTATCTGATCCGACTTGCCTGTGTTAAACCCAGTATGGTGCTAAATTAATATTTTTTAAAAATATTTATCAGTTAACCAAATCCATGAGAATTTAGTATAACTGATATTTTTTAGTATCTAGATTATAAGCACATATCTTTTGTAGCCACAAGTTAAGGATAATTTATATATATTAACCGTCATCATATGGTTAACATCCCATATCTTATTTTTTCGTTTTTATCTATTAGGTCACTCTACTTGAGTTACCTACTCGATCAACCAAGGTTAACTTACGTAACGAAAGTTCGGGTCTAATACCCCCTCAGTCAAGTCTAAGTTCCGTAAAGTCAAGCCCAGATTCCGAAATATATACACCCTAGACTCTACATGGTTAAACCTAGACTCGAATTAAGATTAAATCTAATGCTCTGATACCAATTTTGTCACGACCCGGAATTGGCACGTGATCGGCACTTGAATCACATGAAGTCTATAGGACCCCACCATAATCTAAGTAAGCTGAAAACCCATAAATCTAAACATTTTTAGAAAAATAATGGAGGTGAAGTTTTGAAATAAAGGTATAATGAAATCAAGTTCTTTCTTTTTAAAGTATATATAAAATTCGTTTGAAATGCAAGTGAATTATATGCCATAATTTGAAAACGTTTTCGTCAGTTGAAATTTCGACAACACCTCCTTTGTAAATTTTGATAAAAACAGGTACAAAATCAATAATAATATGGCATCCCCAAGTGGGAGCTAGCTCTTCTCCAATTGACGGAATCACAACCACGCAATATGAAATATACGACACCCAAGGCGAAGATCAAGCACAGAAAGAAACAAAGAAAACCAATTTTTTTTAAAATCCAATATAAGAATATATATAAGCCACGACTCTAAGTCTGAAAGAATATACAAGTCTCTGGTTTCTAAATCTACCAAATATACATGATCTGGTTGATGGAGCTTTTAACTAGATACAATGAATAATAAAATACACAATGGTGGTTACGCTCTGAACTGTAACCCACCTACCAATGAAAATCACTTAGAAAGGAGCAGTGTGCCAGCAAGCCGCTACTGAGTCGAGCGGTCGATCCTGTATGAAAACTATGGCACAATGGGGGTGAGTTTGCCAAATCATGAGTAGAAGACATCAGCAGGTAGAAATCGAATGAATAACAATCTCCAAGGTCATATTGTAATATAATAATAAAATGCCCTGTGGTAACTAGGGTGATCATGTATACATAAGCATAATAACAATAATATTGTGCCTGCGTCAAAATATGGTACCATATCATCTGTGTCATATATATGTATATATGTATAACGACACATCAAATCATCATAAAACCTGAGTGCCCAGCATCGACACTCGAAATCATCATAAAACCCGTGTCTAGCATCGACACGTAAATCCTCATATCTCAGGCGCCGTCTTATCGGATTGGCCCTCATATCCATCTGTCTCATATCACTCCGGTCGGTATCCTACGAATATTCGCCGAGTCCAGTATTGTCACCGGTAGGTAGTGTCCCCCTGCCAGGCTCAACGCCTTTCTATACGGTCTTCTGGTCCTGCGACACCGTACCGGGTCCATCATATACCCTCAGACGGTGCATCCTCACTCCTCGAATCGGGTAGTATCATAGATCAGAACCGAGAATCTCATGGTGGACGTCGAAATATCATATCAAGAGAAATCGCATCTTAAAACAATCATAAGTTTTTAAATAATATTTGTGGTTTCTCAAATCCAGAAATCTCATGAAAACAGAACCAAATAAAAGCATGGCAGTAATGAAATATTATGTATAGGCACAAAACAATATTGTAATGCATAACAAGTGTGTTTATATAAACGTGTCATTTAACTAGGTAAGGAAGCGCAATAACTGAACTAGTATGTGTGGTACTGGGTACTAAACAATAACTAAAATGCTACAAGTTATAAGGTGATACAGTGACGTAACGATTTCTAATGTATACGCGGAATGGCAATTACCGATGATGTGTGTGTGAGCCGGCAAGTAAGTGTACGTGCAACATATGTATCATCGGTAATGGTGCATGCGTCTTAGCAGATGAAGTCATATATAACGATAAAGGTGTGAACACAGTATATATATCGTAAACAAAGATAATGCGAGCGTATGCAAAATAAAGAAAATGTAAACACGAACGGTATAAAATACGTAACTACGTATGAGCCATACAGTTATAGTTTACAATAGTACGAATCGTTGTTTTTAGATATTTAGGGGGCTACGATGTTTTTGAAAAGAAATACCATTTGAAAAGTCATAGCGTTTCTTGAAGTTATCATTTAAAAGTTCCTGATGACTCGCTGGTTTTGAAAATAGGTATGGCTCTAAATATATCCTGATATCTACTTAATGATTTTAATCAATATTTCTCAAGTCGATATATAAGTCGGCGATACATTCTCATCATATCACGTACGGTATAATTCATCGTACAATATCATCAAATCAAATAGTACGGATCTATCATCACGTGCATCATATCACGTACGGTATAATCTGTCGTACGATATCATCAAATCAAATAGTATGGATATATCGTCGCGTACATCATATCATCTCATCTCGTCACATATCATCACATGTCATATCATCTCGTATTGCATCATGTACATATATCGCCTCATATCATCATATCATATTATATCGACTCGTTTCATCATATCGGATTATATCCTCATCATATCGTATCATATTGTAAATATATGTAGTTATATATTTTCATGAGTAGATATAGGTCATAGGCTAAGAACAAGCACTAGGGATATATCATTCTACTAATATACTACTATCACCTATAATATTCTACAACACTATTAGCTAAGTATTCATATCCTAAGTGTGTGTGTGTGTGTATGTGTATGTGTATGTGTCTGTGTGTGTTCATATATATCCTAATACTATGGTTGCGGGGGTGCTATACGCCATCTACCCGACTTCCCCGTAGATATACATCTCCTCACCTACAATGCCTCGCTCTAGTCGATCCCGACGGATTCCTTGTCCTCCTTCGTTGTCCTGAAAGTCCAAGCGCTTGTACCTGCAATTTAAAGCATATCGTATCGCATGAAAATAAAAAATGAAAACCAATACGATAAGCAGCGGGCACATAGGTTAGAACTTATGGTCCACTCGTGCTAGAACAACAAAACAACCCCCGATGTTTACGTACGAACGTTAAACGACCGAGTCAAAACTCAAATATCAAAAACCAAGTTTTCAAAAGTCGCAAAACATAAGCAGAAACTTAATAAAATGCTCCCAGATTTTTCTTAAAAGTGAAATTAGCCCTTTTTGTATATTGGATATGCCTGGTTATCTACTGATTGAGCTACAGACCAAGACTCAAATCCTATCTCCAATATTAGGCCGCAATTTGCGGTCAATTAGATTAAATTGGCGGCCAAGAAAGGAAGGTAGGGGCTCGGGCTTCTAGGGTAGCTTCCTATGGGTCTGCACATCTCACCGTGCCTGCTATATAATTTTCAGAGTTCTCGAGTCATCCCAGATTCTAATTGATCACCACAAGTTCAACAAAACCAATATCGGAAAATTCTAAACTCAAGTTTGAAACTTCTAAGTTCATGTTTGGCCAAGGATTCTATCACTAATAGATTTTTGGTCACTAACTAAGCATTAATCACATCATTACTACTCATAACATCCACTAAAGATCATCCTAGAAAATTCCAAGCTCATTAAACATAAACTTTTTAACTCTAAATTAAAGAATGAGGTTAGGAAACTGAAAAACCAATCTAGAAATGGAGTTATCACCTCAAGGAGCAACTTAAGAAAATTCTACGACGGCCAAGATTGCTCAAAACTAAAACTTGTTCACTCCATGTTGCTTGTAATGAGCTAAGGAGCAATTTTTGTGAAAGCTGGGTGGTGTTTTGAGCTGGATTTTAAGGGTGGTTTCAAGGTGGTAGTGAGGATAGAGGAGTTGAAGAAGATATGAAGAAAAGGAAGTAGATGAAGAATGAGGTGAAGAAATCTAGCTATTGTTATGACTATGGCTCCTTCTCTCTCTCTCTCTCTCTCTCTTTCTCACTCTTTCTCATTAAATGCACTATGCCTTCATGTTTCCTTGTCTTCCATTTTCATTTTTTTATTTTATTGTAAATAAAACATAAAACCATGACAAATAAAGAAGAGGGGAAATGCAAATAATATGTCATGTACACAAGTATGGTTAACAATTTAAAACAAGATTTAGTTTAGTAATTAGCAAAGTACTAATCAAGTTTAATATTCAACTTGTATGTAAATGAAAATATATTAATTTGTAAAATGCCCAAATCAATTAAATGCTTTCATAATTATGGTTTATTTTAAACTCTAATTATTTTCCAAAATATAGGTATATAATCATAACATTCTATGAAAACTCAAATCTATATTTGTATAATATTCGTGAAAATTATTATTTTATTATTTGAATCCAAAAATATTATTTTATATTTTTCTGAAATGTTACACATTAATTGCTTTCAAATACCTGTAGGATAGTAAATCTAGAAACACAGACATTGGGATACACGTGAGATACCTACAGTCTGCTGATATATCACCTGTGATTATTTGTTTATAATTATACCTCATTTTGCACATAACACCCTATATACTACATTGTTCAGTTTTTTACTATGATATTTATGACGCACTGACGTCTGGGTTTTACTTGGCCTAGTTCCTTTAATCTTGTCACAGGAATATCGAGAATATTTTGACAAGCAAGCTGAGCAGTGAGGAGCTTTGCCGATTAGTTTAGCAATATTTAGTTTTACTTTATTATCAGTTATGGTTTAACGTTGTGATCCCATAAGGGACGTAATTAGGATATTATTTGTGTTGGATCCTTATTCATTTCCGTTATTTTCTTGTTTTTATTTTATTGTGGCAATTGCATATGTGTTAGTTAGATTTTTATTTATTGTTCTTGATATCTGATTCGCAACCATAATGTGACTATAGAAGGATTTTTCCTCACCATATGTAGCACGGTTGTCTTTATCATGTATCGTATTTACGGATTTTGGGAAGCGGGGCGTAACATCGGTGAAATGGGAAGGTTAAAGAATTTAGACGGGGGAAAGAGCATAAGGAGAAAATCCAAGTCATCTGGGAAAGAGAGCGGACTGTGCTTCTTTTGCAAACAGACATGGCATCTAAAGAAGCAATTCCAAAAGTATAAGTAGTTGATTAATCTAAAATATTGCACATTTGAATGAATATTTTCCCTACTAATGTTAAGTATTAAAAGATGTTTATTGTAAATATAGAATATATGGGGGTTTATTTATAAAAATTTTATTATCATATGTTTCTACATTATAATTAACATAATGGGGGAAAATACATGTATACAATATTTCTATGAAATCTTAGTAATTAAAATATGCATATCATATCAAATATTTCTAATCAATATTCTTAAGATTTAATATCATATAAAATGGTTAGGATAATATCTCAAAAATACCAAATACTACTAACACTATGACTTGAGATATTGTGCAGATATTAGCTCAGGTCTGGAATCCAAGAGATCCGGGGTAAATCAGGATGTCGGAATCAAATCTGTCAAAAATATAGAAGCAAATCAAGAGATCTAACAACGGCAGAGACTCAGAGCATTATTCTCAGAGTATAGACATCAAGAGGATCTCCACATGTCAACGGAAGAGAGCAGAAAAATCCCAATTCATGATTCTACTAGGTTGCCGTGGTTGGGCGGCCAAACATGCCAATATGTGGTGGATCCGTGGCATGTTTGTAGCCGTATGATGTGAAATTTTGTATTATGAATCTTAACAACATATATTCACATAGAGAATCTCGGGTTTCTGGTTTCGGTGACTTTATATAGGACCGGGAGCTTCACATTAAGGATCATCATTGAAGAGATCAAGAGGTCCAAACGATCCACGCATTCGAGTGATCATCAGCTATTGATCTACTTCCAACAAGAAAGAGACCTAGAGCAACCAGGGTTCTTATACTCTATTTTCAAAGGATCTGTAAATGCAATAGTTGATCAATAAAAGCAGTTGTTGTTTAATTCTTTTTACACTTAATTTCTGCATTTTAATCATGTTTTCACTCTTCTTCATCCTTTCTTCTATTTTAAACATGAGCGAGTAATTCCTAGCTTGTTAGGGTACGTAGAATAGGGTAGAACAATGGATGAGAAAATCTTTTAATCTCTTTTATACATTTTAAAGTTTATAAACTTTAGCAAAATAAATGTTAACATTCTTATTGGGCGCGCTACCAATTTATTGATAGCCACGACCACAATTTAAGATTGGTTTAACACTTGTTTTATTAGGGGTTAAACATGAATAGAGATCAATGCAAGGATAAAGGTTAGTAGTGGGGAACCCCTAGTTTCTTCCAAGAAAACCTAATCTACATTCATCACTATCGATCTAGTTTTAAACTATTAAAAAATAAAATGAGTCATTTTTAATTATTCGTCCATTACTACTAAGTCCAATGAACCCTGCAAGCCTTTTCTTTATAAATCTTATATCTATATTATATCCGTAATGACAAACAATCACCCTTCTTCAATCAACACGTCAAAAACAAGAAAGAGTCCATGTTTCCCTGCGGATGACCCGTACTCATCGCTCCTAGCTACTAGCGACACCGTCTTGATTGCGGTTACTTTACGAAAACACTTTTTCAAGATAAATCAAATGGCGCCGTTGCCGGAGAAACGGTCGTAATTTTTTTCTTATTATTCGGGTAGATTTCTTATAAAATCTAGCAAACATATTATAAACGATAACCAAAACCGCATCTTGTGTATTTAACGATTATTGTGCGAGTTTTGCAAGGGGATCTGGAGTAACTGGAGCAAGAAAATAGAGATTCTGAGACTATCAGCTTGAACCAGAGGAGTATAGGAGGGCCCTGAAGAAAAATTAGCAAAAGATCTCTTAAGACGGCGGCGGAACCGCAGTGGAAATAGGCTTTTTGCGGCACAACTGCGGTGGGTTGGGTGATTTGCAGCCCTAAAATTCTCTGGTATTTTACTAGTACTTTTATCTCTCCTCTAAAACTCTAATAATCTGATTTTTCCTGCGAGATTTTTTGCAAATATCGCCGCTCAAAAATCTTTTTTGCGTATTCTGATATCGGTTTGTTTGAGCATAGCTAAACTAGATATTAAGAGGCAATAACCCAAATCTAGATTAGGTGGGGATTTCATCACCCTTCCTAGACCCCACAAATCACAAAACGAGCATACTATCACCCTACATTAATTAAAAAAATATCTAGACCAAGCCTCTAAGGACTGTCGCTCATAATTAGGACAAAGGAGGGCGTGGGTAATCTATCGCTTATCCGCATTTCTCTTGTGGTGTCTAGGCAAGTGTGACTAAGGAAAGCAGTTACTTAATTAGGCCCACTATTTCAGTGATTCGTATAGCGGATACCTCCCACTTACCTGGCACTTACCTGGCCACAAGAGTGATAAAGAGGTGGTAGAGGAATGATCCTGCGACTTGTCCTTTGGAAGTTTAGGAGCGGTTTAGTGACTTGACCTAGGTGACCCTACTTCTAGGGTTTGATTATGCATTTTGTGATTTGTTGAGTCAAGTTTTAAGTCTGACTTTTTTAAAAAAACAAACCTTCTTAAAAAGATTTCTCATATATCATACGCTGCCACGTGCACTAAACCCGCTTAGTGCATGATCGACTGGACACGGGATTCTAGTGCCCGTCTTCTTCATATTTTTTCTATCAACTTCGAAGTCAGTACTTCTTCTTCTTCTATTTCCCCTCTACCAACCACATCTTCCGAAATGGACGGATCTTCATCGAGATTTAACGATACCACCCCGCCATCACCCGTAGGTGCACAAAATCCACTGTGCATCTCTCTCCAAGAAAGATGCTACCTCATATGTGGACCCCTTCCTACTTGTCTGTCTCTTCCACCGGCCAATGAGAATAATTTCGAAATTAAACCCCACTTCATCAACTTGTTGCCTAAATTTCGCAAGCTTGAATCTGAAAACGCATACGTTTTCATAACCAAATTGGAGAATGTATGTGCAATGATGAGCACAACCCAACTTTTAGGGGATGCTATGCGATTACGTCTTCTCCCTTTTACCTTGTGCGATCTAGCATAAAATAGCTTTATAGCACTGCCGCATATTCTATCGCTAAATAGGATGAATTCATTATAGCATTCCTTAAGAAATTTTATCCTAATCACAAAACCGCCCGTGTTCGAAGCGAGATTAACCAGTTTACCTAACTTTCAAACGAATCATTCTGGAAATGCATTGAACAGTTTAAGGATCTTCTTGTACAATGCCCCTATCACGGAATTGATAGATGGAAACTTTGCCGAATTATATATGAGGGTGTTAATCCAGCGACAAAACAAATGCTTGAAACCATTTGTCAATGCCATTTCATGTTAAAAGACGATGGCGAAGCTTGGCAATTTCTGGAAGATCTCACCAAACAAACTTCACAATGGGAGAGCACTAAACCAACATCGTCTTCATCTATGGCAGGTATCCATCGACTCAACGTTTTCATCGTAGTGAAAGCCAAATTGGCCACGATGTAAAAGAAACTCGAAGCTATCGAAAACAAAGTCTCGTCAACCTCCCTAAATCAAGTTACGCTCCCTAAAACTGTGTGTGGTTGCTGTTTTGACACATCACATTTAACAAAAGAATGTCCTTTAAATCCTCCGTCTCAAGGTCATGAACAAACCAATGCTGCTTTTTAGCAACAACCTAGAAATGACCCTCATTCATCCACATATAATCAGAGATGGAGAAATCATCCTAATTTTGCTTGGAATCAATACCAATCTCAAAATCAAAATTAGTTCCTAAGATAAAATAACTATCAAGGCTTCCTCCACAGCAACAGCCACCACACCAAATTCAGCAACCCTTTCAACCGCAATCTCTTCAAAATTTGACAAACAATTTTGCTCCTTATAATAATATTTCAACGGCCGGTACCGATAAAACCTTTGCACTCAAACGGAACTTAGAAACGTTTATTAAACAATCAACACAAATGACGGCTAATTTAATGTCGTCTATCCAAATGTTAGTGCAACACATTGCTTCCCACGATGAAAACATAAAATCGATAGAAGCACAACTTGCACAGTTAAATGCCGCAATGAGTGAAAGAGAGAAAGGGAGACTTCCATCTCAACCTCTACCAAATCCCGGCCACTCACAAAGCGCGAATCTCATCCTTCAAAATCATAATGTGAGTGCCGTAACTACGTTGAGATCGGGAAGAGTGCTGAATAAAAATGTTGGAAAACAAGTTGAAGTTGATGACATTGATGAAACCCCGGCTACTACTTCTATTCCTACTTCGTCTAATCCAACAAGTTCTTCCAAGCCTATTCTCCGTTTTCCACTAGGCTCGAACTCTCAGCCCACATCCTTGAAGGAATTACCAGCTACAACCATCTCAAATCCAATTTTGGGATCCATTCCATCCCCACAAATTTCTCCTCAAAAGTTGGACCAAACCCTTATTGATAAAGCTCCTTTTCCACACAGGTTGAGGGCCAACAGACCGAGTCCCCAAATGAAGAAAATTGTGGAAATTTTTAAACAAGTCAACATAAATATTTCTCTCCTAGATGCTATCAAACAAGTTTCTTTCTATGCGAAAATTTTAAAGGACTCATGCACTAGGAAAAAAATTCAAGTGCCTAAAAAAGTTTTCTTAGCGAGTAATATGAGCAATTCTCTTACCCAATTGGTGTCCACGAAACGCAAGGACCTCGGTTGTCCTACAATATCTATAACTATTGGGGGTAAAAATATCAATCGTGCTCTACTCGATTTAGGTGCTAGTGTTAACTTACTTCCGTATTCTGTTTATGAGCAATTAGGCATAGGAGAGTTGAAACCTACGCATTGCACTTTCCAGATGGTCGATCGATCTATCACCCAATCTCGGGATGAGCTAGAGGACGTGTTAATCAAATTCGGGGAATTTATATTCCCTGTGGACTTTATAGTTATAGATACACACCCTGTGGCAAACCCACGGAATCAAATTTCGATGATTCTAAGTCGATCTTTTCTAGCAACTTCTAACGCGATAATCAATTGTCGTAACAGTTCAACAAACCGATTCTTTGGGAAGATGACAATTGAGCTTAATATCTACAAGTTAGGAAGTCAACCCTCCAAACCCTATGCTCATATAGCTGATGTATGTTCTGTCAAAAAGATAGATTTCGACAGTTGCGAATTTGAGGTGCTTCACGATACTGATCTCGTCGCCACTTGTGCGTTATTATTTGATCCTACTATTTATTATACACATGAGGACCCTTTTATCAACAAGTCCACACCCACGTTCGAATCCTTTGACTTGTCGAACGAGTTAGTCGAGCTGTCCGGGTCAACATCTAACGCTATATATGGACCTTTTATGGAGGCCGAATATCAGCCCGTTCTTTCTGATGAGATTATCATTCGATATCGATGAAAGTTTTGAAGGCATTTTTGCCGAAGAACTCGCATTCCTAAAGGACATGGGAGTTGTGATGAATCAACCCCTACCCAAAGAAGTTGAACTGCCACCCCTTCTTCTTATCAAGAACAAGAATGCGAGTATTGCACCATCACTGTTTCGTCTCTAACAACCGAGACGTAAACCCGATCGATTATGCCTCTTATCTCCCCACTTCTTCACATCTATGATCTTCTACCAACTATGCTGTTACATCGATAAAATATTCGAATGGTTGGTGATGACTTTTGTTCTTTGTAAAGCTTTGCATAGACCAATAAGTTTACCCCCCCTCCCCCCTCCCTCCCGCCCCTCCGGCCCCCTCTTATAATTTTAAATGCTTAATACCGTTTCACTCAAGTTTGGGGGGAAGAAAAATATTTTGGCTCTTAAAAGAAAAACAATTTTTTTTTAAATTATGAGCCAAAAATAAGTTTGGGGGGGGGGATTTCACTGTCATTAATTCTTTTCCCTTTTACTAACTTTTCCTCCCAAGTCTACATGTTTTAAGCTTAACAAATGACATCGGTGAGGATACTGCTGCAAATAGGTTTGGGGAAGGTTTGTGCTTATTCACGCATCATTTTGCATTATACTAAATAATAGCACCAAAAAAATTTGATAATAAAACTTAGGAAGTGAAGAATACAAAAGATAGGAGGAGATTCAAGAAAAGCAAGAAAATTAGATGTTTTATAACAAAGCTAGTAATAGATAGTCATGAGCTGTTGTCCCAAGAGTTAGTAAGATGAGGAAAATCACTAATCTGAGGATAGAAATAAGTTTGAAAAATAGTCCCTATTCTTGAGTCCAAATATCTGAACGTTGATACCCTACTATACACACTTGCATATATCTTAAAACTTGGGATAGTAGAGGATACCTTGAAGTCATGCTCTTGTCTAAAAGCCTTAGTATGAATAAATATATATATATATATATATATAAACAAAAATATAAATGAAAAAAATTAACACTGGTTTTGTAATTTCTTAAGGCAGCATAAAAAATATATAGCGTGAGTGCCTTATCACCTAGTGTCTTAGACTAACTGGTTTGAGAGCCACTGCTAAGCCTTAGATGTTGCAAGACTAGAATATTACTAATTATGCCTAAAAGAGTGAGAACATTTGGTAATCAGTTGGTTAGTACCACAAGAAGTATTAACGGTCGCATGAAAAATGTGTGAGCAATTCTATATTAAATATTCACTGACTAAAAAGTACCAAGGAAGATGGACAAGAGTATGATAGCTTGAATTGAATGCTCTAAGTGTAGGGATGTCTTTTACATACACACGTAGGGGTATATGATCGATATTTGGAAGAAAGGTAGGGAAGAAGACTAAAGGCGATATTTTATTGAGGGATGATGTGATTTCTGATATGTTTTCATGACTATTAAGATAGGGCTCATGGCTACCAAAAAGCTAGTGCAGTTTAAAACTCTTATCTTCAAGTTCTTTCTTTTATATGTTCTTATCTTTATATGTATCTTTTATCTTATTTCTTTTTATTACGGGATTTTTTGGGTGTAATCCGCTGAAAACTCTCAGAAGACAACACTTCTCCTATTAAGGATAACTAGAGGTTTAAAGGCTTGTTGCATGTGCTCAGTGCAATCGTGTTGCCTACGAAAGTGTGCTCGGTTTTTCTTTTTCTTTTTTTCTTTAATAACTAGTTTGCTCTGGACGATCAAAGTTAAGTTTGAGGGTATTTGATTAGTCTAAAATATTGCACATTTGAATGAATATTTTTCCTACTAATGTTAAGTACTAAAAGGTGTTTATTGTAAATATAGAATATATGAGAGTTTATTTGTAAAAAGTTTATTATCATAAGTTTCTACATTATAATTAACATAATGAGGGAAAATATATGCATATAATATTTATATGAAATCTTAGTAATTAAAATATGCATATCATATCAAATATTTCTAATCAATATTCTTAAGATTTAATATCATATAAAATGGTTAGGATAATATCTCAAAAATACTAAATACTATTAACACTATGACTTGAAATATTGTGAAGATATTAGCTCAGGTCTGAAATCCAAGAGATCCGGGGTAAATCAGGATGTCGGAATCAAATCTGCCAAAAATATAGAAGCAAATCATGAGATCTAGAAACGACAGAGACTCATAGCATTATTCTCATAATATAGACATTAAGAGGATCTCCACATATCAACAGATAAGAGCAGAAAAAATCCCAATTCATGATTCCACTAGGTTGCCGTGGTTGGGCGGTTAAACATGCCAATATGTGGTGGATCTGTGGCATGTTTGTAGCCGTTGGATATGAAATTTTGTATTATGAATCTTAACAGCATATATTCACATAGAGAATCTAGGGTTTCTTGTTTTGGTGACTATATATAGGACCGAGAGCTTCACATTAAGGATCATCATTAAAGAGATTAAGAGGTCCAAACGATCCACGCATCCGAGTGATCATCAGCTATTGACCTACTTCCAACAAGAAAGAGATCAGAGCAACTAGGGTTCTTGTACTCTACTTTAAAAGGATTTGTAAATGTAATAGTTGGTTAATAAAGGTAGTTGTTGTATTCTTTTTGCACTTACTTTCTGCATTTTAATCATGTTTTCACTCTTCTTCTTCCTTTCTTCTATTTTAAACATGAGCGAGTAATTCCTAGCTTGCTAGAGTTCGTAGGATAGGATAGAACAATGGATGAGAAATTATTTTAAACTCTTTTATACATTTTAAAGTTTAGCATATCGGGCGTGCTATCAATTTATTGATAGCCACGACCACGATTTTAGATTAGTTTAGAAACCCTAATCTACATTCATCACTATCAATCTAGTTTTAAACTATTAAAAAATAAAATGAGTCATTTTTAATTATTCATCCATTACTACTAAGTCCTATGAACCCTATAAGCCTTTTCTTTATAAATCTTATATCCGTATTATATCCGTAACGACAAACAATCATCCGTTTTCAATCAACTCTTCTAAAGCAAGAAAAGAGTTCACGTTTCCTTGCGGATGACCCGTATTCATCGCGACTAGCTACTAGCGACACCGTATTAATTGCGGTTACTTTATGAAAACACTTTTTCACGATAAATCAGTAGTGGTTAGAGAAAAAGGGTAAAGTTGCCAATACAATAGGTTTGGATCAAACCAGTATTGGGACTGAATCAGAAGAAGATCCATGTGGTGTACCAGTAGTACATACCATGGAGGAATATTCTGATGCTTGGATCCTTAATTCCTGATGTTCATACCATATGTGCCCGAAGAAAGAGCTGTTCGACACCTATAAAGAGTACAATAGCAGCAATGTTCTCATGGGGAACAATGTGGCGTGCAAGGCCATTACCATAGGGAACATCAAAGTCCGCATGTTTGATAGAGTGGTGCAAACACTTATGAATGAGCGTCACGTTCTAGAACTAAAGAAGAAACTAATTTCTCTTGGAGCATTGGATGCGGCTGGATGCAAGTTTTTTAACATATGTGTATCAAATATTGACATATGCATTCAATAATATTCTAATGCTTAGAACATATTACTTAATCCTAATTATAGCAACATTTATGTATGCAATTATCAAGAACAAATTAATTAACTTAATTTATAAACCTTCACTCTGATACCATTTTGGTGAAAATTGGTGTAAACGCGGCGGAAGGGAAAATTAAAATTTTTCATTAACACCAATTAGGGTTTATAAATTAGGTTAATTATAAACGAAATCAATTAACCCTTAATTGATTCGAAAAGATAACACATTTGCACAAATTCGGATTTGCGTTCCATTCGCTGCGCTAGCAATTCTTATCCAGTCAACAGCTTGATTACAACTTGATGTTCTCCTTATTTGCGTCCACATGAATCTCCAAGATTAATGAACTCTAATTAATTAGTTAGCTGGTCTAGTTAATTAAAGAGAATTATAAAAGAAAGAAGTGAATTAAAAATCAAAATTTTAATTCGTCTCCACCATGAAAATTTTAGCCAAAAGAAAAGGAGAGGGGAGGCCAAAACTTTGAGAGGATGAAAGGAATAATTAGGGTTTAGGGTTTGTATCAAATAGAAGCCTATATATAGGGATATAGTTTTTTTTATTTAAACCCTCATAATTAATTAATTTGCTTAATCCCTTAAAAAGACTAATTAGTTATAACTTAATACATGTTGGCCCACACATATATGCATATATATATGATGTGGGTTAAATCGGTGGATGAATATGATGTTGAGTTTACCTTGCTCAGCAGGTAAGATATTGTCTCAAATTCAATTTTCTGATCTCACTCATAATACTACTAACACAAGGTCATAACAGGTTTGCCGCACACCTTATTCCCACTGCTGAGATCCGGGCACGGCGATTTCAACAAGGGTTGGACCCTGAAATCCAGGATGCATTCGTTACAGGGGATTTCCCAACCCATGAGCTTGCTTTGAAGGCTGCCCGACGTTATTAGATGGTTGTGAAGAAGAAGGGAAGGCCGCAGACTGCCGGTGTGAAACGCCCTGTGCACCAGATCATAGGAGGGGCCTCTTCCAGGACAGTTTTTAACGGACCATCTCGGAGGCTAATAGGTTCGTTCGCCAATAACAGGCCAGACTTTTGCATCTATTTCAAGAGACATGGCACCTTGTGAAGAACTATCGTAGGGCGAACAACTTGTGCCTGATCTGTGGGTCTTCTACTCACGCCATCGGAGCATGCCCCCGAACCGATGACCTAACAACCCTCCAACTAGACCGGAGATCCAAGCTCCTCCTACCCGGTTAGCTCTACCAGAACCAGCTCCCCGCACCCAGACCACTCAACCCCAACACCGAGTGTTTGACCAGGCATAGAGGAAAGTGACGAGACGCTAAGCATTCACTATATCGGTCGAAGAGGCCGAAGCTACGGGTCAAGTTATCACTGGTAAATCTCTTCCCTATTCTTTTTCAAGTCCTTTCAGTTCATAGTCATCTTATATTTGTTATACCTAAACATATCCCATGCAACTTAGGTACAATCTTAGTAGCCTCCCGGCCTGCACTCGCTTTCTTCAACACTGGGGCATCATATTGCTTTATGTCGCAACGGTTCGTCCAAACTCATGCGATTCCAGTTAAACTGCTCGTATCCAGCTGGAACGTTAGTTCAGAGAACGGTGTTCTAAGAGTAATCTTGGGATATGATTTGTGTCCAGTGGTCGTTTGCAGTCGAGAATTCTATGCGGACTTCAAGGTACTGGACATACCGAACTTCGACGTAGACTTCAGAATGGACTGGCTGGGAACTTTCTTCGCTAACATCGATTGTCGCCAAAGGAGGGTAGTGTTTGAAATACCAGATCACCTAGTGTTCTAGTTCAAAAGTAGAGACCGAACCTTGGAACCTAGCGTCTACAGAGCAAAACCAAAGAAGGCAGAGATTACAGTTTTGCAAGCAGAAGGATCGAAGCCAGATGTAGTTCGAGAGTTTGAGGATGTATTCCCGAAAGATATATCAGGTTTGCCTCTCGATCGAGCTCTTGAATTCAGTATCGATTTACAACCCGGCACACAACCAGTAATAAAAGCTTCATACCGATTAAGTCCGGAGGAATTGAAGGAGATCTGCATTCAGTTGGACGAACTACTGAAAAAAGATTGGATCCGACCCAGTACTTCAAGTTGGGGATCTCCGGTGTTACTAATAAAGAAGAAGGAAGGTTCCTACATGACGTGTGTGGATTATCGAAGTTTGAACGAAGTGACAATTAAGAATAAATATCCACTACCGTGCATCGATGACCTTTTCCATCAGTTAAGTGGATCTTATGTCTTTTCAAAGCTAGATCTTCGTTCGGGTTACCATCAGGTGGAGGTCAAAGAGTCTGATATTCTGAAGATGGCGTTTAGGACTCGTTATGGCCATTATGAATATCTCATAATGCCATTTTGAGTGACCAGTGTACCTGCCATCTTGATAAACCTGACGAACCAAGTTTCCCGAGAGTACTTAGACAGGTTTGTTGTTATATTCATCGACGACATTCTGGTGTATTCAAAGAATCGGAAAGAGCACGCTAAGTACTTACGGATTGTCCTAGAGACATTACGACAATATCAGCTCTATGCCAAGTACTGAAAGTGTGAATTTTGGCTAGATCAAGTCGGATTTCTCGGACATATCGTTTCAGGCGAAGGAATCTCTGTGGATCCAGCTAAGGTGTCAGCTTTCAGTGAGTGGCCGACACCAAAGACGGTGAAAGATATAAAAAGTTTCTTGGGCTTAGCAGGATACTACCGACGATTCATCGAAGGATTCTCAAAAATCGTAGCACCCCTGACCAAGCTCATATGTAAAGATGAAGCATTCGTGTGGTCAGAAACATGTGAGAAGGCTTTTGTAGAACTCAAGTCAAGGTTAACCTCTGCACCTTTTCTTGTAATACTGGATAAATCTGGCAGATTCAATGTGCATTCTGATGCATCCGGTAAAGGATTATGTTGTGTTCTACACCAGCATGGAAAGGTTATGGCTTGTGCATCAAGGCAATTAAAAGTTCATGAACGCAACTATCCAACACATGATCTGGAACTGGCAGCAGTAGTTTTCGCACTGAAGATTTGGCGCTGCTACCTTTTAGGATAACGAGTGGATATATACACTAACCATAAAAGTCTTAAGTATGTATTTACTCAGAAGAAACTCAATATGCAGCAAAGAAGATGACTAGATCTCATTGCAGACTTCGACATCAACCTACAGTATCATCCAGGAAAGGTGAATATATTTCCTGATGCACTTAGTCGCCATCCATTATCAATGAACCTCACTGCTCAGTGGAGACTACAACAAGAACTACATGGATTTGAGATTGAAATAGTTGTGTCAGGTAACATTTCATCTTTGATGAACTTACAAGTCCAGTCCACTCTTGTAAATCAGATCAAGGCAGCTCAAACAAATGATGCCAATCTATAAAGGATCCGAGAACAAGTAGAAAGTGGACTACGAACTGACTTCATCATCCAGAAAGATGGATCATTGCGATATGGAAGCCGTTTATGCTTACCAATCGACCCTGTTCGAGAAGAGTTGATGAAAGAAGCTCACAACTCTCCTTATTCTGTATACCCCGGTGGCACAAAGATGTACTATGATCTACGGCAACACTACTGGTGGCATGGAATGAAGCACGAAGTAGCTAGAAGAATAGCCAAGTGTTTGGAGTATTAGCAAGCGAAGGCCGAATATCACAGAACTACTGGTCTATTTTAGCCGTTACCAATCCCGGAATGGAAATGGTAGTACAATACCATGGACATCGTGACTGCATTCCCTCGCAGCACAAAGGGTAACGACGCGATTTGGGTTATTATGGATCGACTCACTAAGTCGGCTCACTTTATTCCATTCAGAGTTGGCCAGTCAACTGAGACGTTGGTAAGGAAATACATGGAGGTGAGTAAAAATCTAAAGTAAGATTTATACCTTCAAGATATACCCTACTTGTCTTGATACCCATAAATTCATGCAGAAGATCGTGAGATTACATAGGGTACATGTTTGCATTGTCTCCGATCGTGAAACAAAATTCCGATCACAGTTTTGGCAGAATCTGCAAGCTAACCTGGGAACGAGTCTGAATTTCAGCACGATGTACCATCCACAAACGGATGAATAGTCCGAGCGAACAATTTAGATTCTGGAAGATATGCCGAGATCCTGTATGTTAGACTTCGGAGGTTCATGGGAAGATCACCTACACCTTGTAGAGTTCTCATATAACAACAGCTATCGGGCCAGTATTGAGATGGCACCATTCGCAGCACTCTACGGACGGAAATGTCGTTCTCTGCTGAGTTGGGACGACGTTGAAGATCGTGAACTCCTTGGACTAGAAATGATCGTGGCAAATGTGGACGTGGTTCGCACTATCAGGAAAAAGATGCACATGGCTCAAGATCGACAGAAACATTGGGCAGATGCAAAGCGTTGACATCTGGAGTTCCAACCCGGAGAGCATATATTCCTGAAAATCTCTCTAAACAGAGGAGTGATATGTTTTGGCAAGAGAGATAAACTCAGTCCAAGATATATAGAACCGTTCGACATACTCGAACGAGTTGGAGAAGTGACATACCGCTTGGCACTACCACCCTCATTGGAAGGAATGCACAACGTATTCCATATATCCCAGTTAAGATGATATGTGATCGACTCCAGCTATATACTTGATCACTTAGAGCTCACGGTACGGACTGATCTAGTCTGCGAGCAACAACCAGTTGAGATCCTGAACAGAAAGGTAAAGACCTTACGGAATAAGGAAGTGAACTTGGTCCGGATAATGTGAAGAAAAAACTCGCCAGGAGAATTGACATGGGAGAGAGAAGAAGATATGCATGCACGATACCCTTATCTCTTTGAAAATTAGTCTTTATGTAAATATAAATTTCGAGGACGAAATTTTTATAAAGAGGGTTGAATGTAACGACTCTGAAATTCCTGTACAAAAAAAAATTCTTGTTTATTGTACAGAAAAGGGTATTACAGCCAGTGTAAGAATTAAAAATTAATTTTGTTAAATAAAATCAAGAAGCTAGTGCACTGGTAAAGCCTCTACACTATTGTGATGTAGTCTTTGTGTTCGAATCCTATTAACCCCGATTATTTTTAAGATTTTTCTTTTAAATTTTTCGGTAGCCCAAGAGTTGCACGTGCAATTCACAGAGAAACGAAAAGTTTCAGAAAAACCAAACAGGCGCAAAGAGGAGTAAACACCAAACTAGACACATGATACGAATCTCGAGGCTAACCAACCAAATCCGACCGCCTGTTTTGCACTTTATCCCGCCACCGACGGTCCGATGTTTTCCAATCACCTCCGTGCTTTGCACACACCCCTTCATCTTCCCTTAACTCCCCTGCACAGTTTGATTTCCCTGCAATTATACAGTGACCTTTAAATTCATCATTCAACACCATTTTAATTCTTTTAATCTAAATTTTTAATTTCCAAACCCTAATTTCTTCACTATAAATACCACCCCATATCCTAGCTCCCCTCTATTCTACAAATTTCTATCAAAATTATCCCAAAAGTGTTAAGTGCAAGTGGAGTCAAGTGGAGTCAGCAATCAAGCTCTTTCCGTCAAAGATCGAAGTTGTTTCCGGAGTTTCCGCGACGCCACGGAACCCCCCCTCTCTTCTTTAACCTCTTCCCAATGCTATACAATGAGTAATACCTTTCATCTCTCTCCTTTTCCATCTCAAAACAATTTTTAAAACAAATTGACAAAAGTGGAGTTATCTTCGATATAATCTTCTTTTTAATATTTGTAATCCACATGATAAGAAAATTAGATCAAACTAAAATCCTATACTAATCTTATCCATATTCACATCATTAGATTTTAGTTTAATAAAAAATTTCATGTGAAACAAACATATAACGGACTTTTTCATTAAAATACCATGAACTTTAGTATAACGTTTCTCTATAATTAGATTATCTATCTTTAGGAAAACTTTACGGGGTAAAGACCTACCCTACACGCATACTATGCTTTCATAGCACGGTATTCTATATCTATGGTTCATTTAAAGAATAACTTTTTCATTAAAGTACCATACTTTTTCAAAACGGTTTCTTTTAATCTGTATTTTTGTAATCCTTAGCAATTACGCCTCTACAACCCTCATCAGGGGACCCACTAATGGATGGTGCAGATTATCGCACATCATTGGGATAGTAGAGCGAGATGCAGAACTCTTCACGGAGTATTCGGTCTCGAAAGGAAAAAATACGGTTTTTAAGAAATACAACTTTTCTAAATAAAAACCTAAATTTTGGAAAATTATATAAAACTATGAATTCGTATTTTCAATAAAAACATATTATGAAACTATATTTTTTAAAATGAAAGATTCAAATTTTTAATAGAATACCACCAAGTTTCCAAAAGTAGTAGTTTTTATAAAAATATCATAAACTTTCAAAAAGCTAGGTTTTATTACCAAAACACCACAACAATTAAAATACATGTTCATGAAAACCCTAAATATTATAAATCACCTTCGAGGTTTATTTTTAAATTATATTAAAGTATTTTTCATAAAACCCTCTCGAGATATGCAAACAACATTTTAAAAACTCTAGAATTAATATAGGTTTAAACGGTATAATTCTCTTGAGCCCCAGGGAGCTGAAGAAAGTGAGTACTTGCCTATTTAATTTAGACAACTTAATGGAGTTATCAAATGGCAATTGTCTTGAAAAAAACACAAATCCTTCCGTCCATGTGTAGTAGTTGCCGATTTCTCCCAAACATAAGATTTTTAACAATTTAAATCAATTCATATAAAAAGACCTGAACTCAAACCCCAAACTTGAACTCGAACTCTAACCCAACTCGAATCTAAACCGGAACATAAACTCGAACCCAATCTACTCGAACTAACTTGACTCAAACCAAGATTGCAATTGACATGATTCACACATTACTCGACTCACTCGACTTCATTCTACACCTTTTGCAATCTATGATTTCGATCAAGACATGCTATAACCAATCAATTAAGTTAATTAAGTATACTATACAGTTATAAACTATTTATACTCGGAGTGTTTGGGATAGTTTCTGTGTGAATCCAACGGAGTTTTAGAAGTCCCGTATTAACCTCTTTTTTATTTTACTCGCATATCAGTCAGGTTGACTTATCCATAGCCTAGAGTCCCGATGTTAACACATGAAATGGACCTGTGTTTCCTTGCTCCTGGGGCCCTACTTTTGAGCTTGTGAATACTTCTAGTGTTGCGTTGACATTCATACTTGGAACTTAACGTTAACATAGTGACCATATAAAGATCTATAGTACATATTCACCCATGAACATATACTCTTACTCTTCATCTATATATTCTACATTTGTTATTTTCTTTACTCTTACTTTATCCTTGGGACTTACCGAGCGCTAGTTCGCTGACGAGCATTCCATCCACTTTTCTTCTCTTGGAATGTTCGTCAGATACGGTCGAGACGGATGAGGTAAAGGCCACAGAGGAGGACTACAACCGGATCGCTACTCAGAACTAGCTCAGCTTCACTTTATATTTGCCACATGTTTAGACATTTTCTTTTATTGTATTTACTTTCCAGCTAAAACTCATGTACTTGTAAATATTGGAAGTTGAATGTAAATAAAGATATTTGTTGAAAAATTTTACAGTCTCCATTTATTCTTGCATTGTATATTATTGTTTCAATACTCTTAGTATATTTATTTAGGGAATAACCTTTTCTGGATAAATATGACGCGGGCTTACCACGCCACCGTTTCCGTCTATTGGGAAACGGGACATGACATATACACACACATGCATGCATTATTTACTCATTTAATATCACATATTATCATGAGTAGCACGTTAAATCGTATTTGACAATTTTACCCTTATTTAATTAATAGTAGATCAAATATACTTATTTAATTAAATCACTTTTTGTATATCAACCATATACTTTTTTTTCTTTTATAGTTATATATTTAGCAAGTAGGAGTTCACCTATATGTGACTTCGAAGGCTCGACGTTTACTCAGCAGTGGATAATTAATTCGAATAATTCGAATTAATTCTGTAAGAAGTAAAATGCGCAAGTCTATAGGAATGATAACCACGTGTTTAGACTACCTAGGTAAACCGTCGGTGACTGGATTCGAATAGGAAAATACTATTCAAGGAAATCAATATCTATCGATGGTTACTATCATACGGTCTGATCTCTTCGTCTCCTTGTGCTCCTTATTTGGTTTAGATTTGGTAGTATTGTCAAACCCTAATAACTCAAATAACTGTTTTATTGATATTATCATCTAACCGTGAGATCAAACTGATAACTACTTATTATTTGATTTCTAGTACTCTGGACAGAGATTTTAGATCACTGATACATCGTATACTACAGAACAATGTTCTCCATATACGGGAGAGACGAATCCCGTGTTAACTCCTCATAACCTTCATATGTATTCGATCATACCCAACTACTACCGTTATACACAATATCAATGGATATGTTGTTAGGTAGTAATTAAAGTAATCTCTAAGACACGCAAGGTACTATGGCGAGTCTCACGTTTGGAGACTAAGTCGTACAAGTTGTCACTATATGAATTTTCATCTAACAGGTATGTATAATTACCAACTGGAAATTCGAAATGAGTCGTTTCGTATACTTATCATCTATAAGCACCTGCATACGATATTCTGATATCACCACACCATATGACTATCAGAACAGTCATTACTCTCTCTGATGAGTAAGTATAATATACACTAGTCTTCCGGAGTATCGATGTCCTGTCTCGATCTCCTATGACTAGGAACATTTAATAATATATTTATCGACTAGTCAGGTCTCACTATTATGATCTACATCACAATTCTGTAGTCTAGTATTATTCTACGGACTTTATTAGAAATCAATAATAAACAGAGTAATAAAAGATATACCAATAAAGAAAAAACCAAATAGCATACTATTATTACGAACGAGAAAATTCTATACATGTAAGTCACAATTACAACTAATTTCATCTAAAGGCACCTACATCTAACAATCTTCCACTTGCACTTAGGGCCAATTATTGTGGTATCACATACATAACATTTCAATGAGTCTCTCGAACTGCGGTTGAGAAAGAGTTTTAGTGAATGGATCCACTATGTTATCTTTTGTATCTACTCTTAAAACTGGAGTCAGTAAACGCCTCATCCTTGAGGTCACCTTTATCGAATATAAGATACATCTCCTCAGTATTTCTCAAATACTTAAGTATAGCCTTACCGGCAATCCAGTGTTGTTCTCCAGGATTAGACTGAGATCAACTTACTGCACCAAGTTCATAAGCCACATCAGGTCTAGTACATAATATCGCATACATAATAAACCCAACTACCGAAACATATGGCATCTTAACCATGCGTTTTCTCTCCTCGTCTGTCTCAGGAGACATATCCTTGGAGAGAGATATACTATGCCTAGCAGGTATATTACCACACTTGATCATCCTGATATGTTCCATACCGAACCTCTTCATTATGTTATCTATGTACTTGGATTGGGATAACCCAAGTATCCTTTTATATCTATCTTTATATATCTTTATGCCCAATATGTTGGATGCTTCACCCAAATCCTTCATCAAGAAATTTTATGATAGCCAAATCTTTAGTGACTAGAATGTTGGTACTCATTGCCTATTAGAAATATGTCGTACACATATAATATAAGAAACACGACATTACTTCCTACAACCTTCTTATAAAGACACGATTCATTATAAGTTTTAATGAAATCAAACCCTTTGATTACTCCATCAAAACAGATTTTCCATCTCCTTGATGCTTGCTTTAGTCCATAAATGGATTTAAGCAACTTTCATGCTTTACTGCTACTCCGACTGACTTCGAAACCCTTTGGCTATGTCATATAGACGCTCTTTTCTAAAGTACCGTTTAGAAAAACTATCTTGACTTCCATCTGTCATATTTCGTAGTCATAATAAGCAACGATTGCAAGCATGATTCGTAACGACTTAAGCATCGCAACTGGAGAAAATATTTGTTTACCGCCAAAAACAAAAATGAACTAGGTTGGAACATCTTGCCAAAATTTTTGGGCAGATGGTATATGAACATATCCATCCACCTCTCTGAAGATTCCTTGTTGATTTATGGCACAGTATATCGGAGGTTTGGAGAGATGCGGCCGATATAGAATGACTTATCAGATTCTCCTCATTTGAGGGGGGTTTTATTATGGGGATGCTCTTCCCAGCAGGCACAAGCCCTTGTAGTTAATTACGCTATCGCAATACGATAACAACTTTCACTTACTCCAGACAGATCACTTCGTGTCGTATTATGTTTGTTTATATGGGGGTTGCCTATGAATTGTATACGGAGACTAATATTGTCATGCCCGTAGGGAGCGGATTAGTCCAAATCCGTATATATTAGATTTGGGGTTTTGAACTTAGGACGTAGATCTCATATAAATGAGGTCCATAAGTTCATAAGATATATGGGTTTGATCTAAGGATCATTAGTCATATGTCGAACTAAGATCGACTTAAGAACAATGAGCATATGGGCTCGACTGATCATTAGATCATATATGAATAGCCTATGGATAGTATATGGTAGTCAATATGGAGATAGTCCGTAGGGCAAAACATATTAGTTTAAGAACATCGTGGTCCATGGGAGACATGGATGGAATATGGCTTGTTTATGCTAGTGGATTGCATACGGAGGTCAATATGTAGACCAGCCGTAGGGCCAAACATATATTAGTTTAAGGACATCGCGGTCTAATATTAGTTTAGCGATATTTTAGTCCATCTTTCATCTTACACAAATGCGTATATTACATGGCGAAGTGAACGATGCTAATACGGAGTGCGCCCAATATTGAGGTGGGATTCACTTTGAAGGCATTTATATTTCCTACAAAGATATACATATAGGTATAAAGTTGGAGCTCAATATAAGATGCGCATCTATAAGGGATGCGTGTCAATATGAGGTTTGCACAGCAATATGGAAGTGTATCAATATGGGATGTATCAATATGAGGATTAGGATATTCCCTGTCTTGATGAAATTTCATATCTTTCATCAAGTTGGGACGGGTAGTTGTTAGTTGTTGGGACTTGCCACCTCTCTAAAGACGTTGAGGAATTACAATGTCGTATATTAGAGGTGATGACGGATGTACCCTTGAACCAAATTCCGTATATGAAGGAAGAGAACACGGTGGATTTAAGGTTCATTAGTCTTATATGAGATTAAGATTAACTTAGAAAATATTGGATGAAGATCATTAGTCGTATATGAGACTAAGATCAACCTAGATATCATAAGTATATAGGTCCAGTTGATTTAAAATCAAAGAAGAAGCTTAAGCTTCACAGACTGAGCCAATTTGGGGTTAAGATTGGATTTTTATACCACCCAACAGAGCTAAGCACTCAGTCACGTAGCACTCACGAGAATATCACGTGAGGCGCTGAGTCTCTGGTGTCTTTCAAATGCTTACTTGTATGGACCGTGAAGCGCTGAGTCCTTACTTATGGGCGCTCATGTGAGGCGCTGTCTTCATGGGTCTTGTGCACTCACGTGTATAGCACGTGAGACGCTGAGTCTTTAAGCTTCTGTGCGCTCATGAAGATATCGCGTGAAAGGCTATCATCAGTTTCTTTTGAGCGCTCACGTAGATATCACGTGAGGCGCTGTCTTCATGTTTTTTTAGCTCTCACGTGGATATCGTGTAAGGCGCTATGTCCTTAGAGATTTAATCTCTATTCATATTTTTGGAGAAGTTAAACTTCTGTTAATGGTATTTTGACCATTAACGATCACCAAGATAACTATTTTGAGAATTTGGGATCCGGTTTTTTAAGAACTAAGTTCTTGTCACGTTTGGGAACTAAGTTCCTAGAGTATAAACTCCATCTTCTTCATATTCTTCTTTAATCATTGTTCTTTTCAACCTTGTTCTCCCCTGAATTTTTGATTCTCAAGAACAAGATGCTCCTAATGAGAATTGAATTCCCATCTTGTGCGAGACTTGTCTTGTGGATCTCAGATCTAGAGAAAAAACTAAGTTCTTTAAAGGGTTAAACCATGTTTTTATATGCATGATAAGTACAAAGGAGACATATTTCTCCCTTATTTTTACCAAGGGTTTTTGGGAGGAGGAAGATGATCTTTCTTCGAAAAGAATTAAATTCTCTATTGCAGAAGTTTATGGGGGGTCACCTTTCTTTGAGATTTAATCTCTTTACTCTTATTTATAGGAGAAGAGAAAAATAAATCTGTTTTGAGAAAATCTTTCATTGAGAGTTCATGATTGATTTCATAATCAATCAAATTATTCTTAAAGATCAACCGGTAAATTTTATTCACCGTTGGATTTTTAATCCAAAGGCTCTTTGTTTAACACAAAAAATTTCTTATTTGTTTTAACAAAATTAGGAAAATATTTTCCTAACATAGAATTTAATTCTATTATATAAATATCTTGTTAGGTTAACAAGATTAAGAAAATATTTTTCTAACATAGAATTTAATTCTATCATATAAATATCTTGTTAGGAAGATATTTTCCTAATCATAGAATTTAATTCCGTTTAACAAAGAAAATCTTTCTTATTTTAGAAAGATCTGGGAAATATTTCTTATATAGAATTTAATTCTATCATATGAATATCTTATTTATTTAACAAGATTAGGAAAATATTTTCTTAACAAAGAATTTAATTCTATCATATGAATATTTGTTAGGATGATATTTTAACCATGGATTTTAATTTTGTTTAACAGAGAAGACCTTTCTTAATTTAGAAAGATCAGGGAAATATTTTCCAGATAGAATTTAATTCTATCAGATGGTTTAATTAGTTATATTTTATCACTATTGGATTTTAAATCCAAATATTCTCTGTTAGAGAAAATCTTTTCATATTAGAAAGATCAGGGAAAATATTTCCCAAATAGAATTTAATTCTATCACATAGAATTTAATTCTATCAGATGAGAGCGTTTCAAATTGGGTAGCTTACGTGCTATCATGTGAGCGCTGCTATATACATATATGGCAGCGACGCTCACGTTCTTCGCATGTGAGTGCTGCCACAAGAATGCGGCAAGGGAACTCACGTGTTTAACACGTGGGTTCTCACATGTTTAACACGTGGGGGCTATCATAAGATTTAATCCTATCTGAAACTGATACTCACATGTTTTGCATTTGAGTGATCAAGTATTTAAAACGTGGAGGTTGCCCTCTGTTATTATAAAGAGAACAACAAGTTTTGAGCCAAAATTTTTTGTGGGAACAAGGTTTCATGAAAATCCACACCTGATCTTTGGCGGAAGCTTTTTGCCACCAGTCTAGCTTTGAAGGTCTCTACTTTCCCATCTGCACTGTTCTTCTTCTTGAAGACTCATTTGCTTCCAATGGGTTTTACCCCTTCAGGAGCATCCTCCAAAGTCCACACTTTATTGGAGTGCATCAAGTCAATTTCAGATTTTATGGTATCTATCCATTTTTGAGAGACTTTACTCACTATGGCTTGTTAATAAGTGATTGGATTGTCATTCTCTATGAAACAATCTTCGATACCATCATCAATGAGTTACCTATAATATCTATCAGGTGCTCTAGATTTCCTACCTGATCGACGGAGCGGTTCCGCTGGACCAGCTAATACTGGAGTTTTAGGTTCAATTTGGTCTTCCGTAATTACTTGTTCTTCTGAAACCTCTTCCAATTGTAGCGTGCTCCCACTAATTTCTTTTTCAAGAAATTCCTTCTCTAAGAAGGTGGCATTTCTAGATATAACAATACGTTGTTTCTTTGGGTAGTAAAATCTATACCCTTGCGAATGCATTGTGTATCCTATGAACTTGCAAAGTTTGGATCATGTCTCTAGCTTTTCAGGATTTTGCTTTTTAACAAAAGCAGGACAACCGCATATCTTAACAAACTTAAAATTAGCTTTCTTGCTTTCCATAACTCATATGGAGGCAAGAGCACTGACTTTGATGGAACCTAGTTCAATATGTATGCAGCAGTCTCTAGTGCATACCTCCAAATGAAAGAGGTACATCGGCGTTACTCATCATGGAACGCACCATATCTAATAGGGTACGATTCATCTTTTCTGATACGCCATTATATTGTGACATGTAAGATGGAGTAATCTGAGAGAGAATCCCATTCTCTTTTAAGTAACCAAGGAATTTTGTACTCAAATATTCACATCCTCGATCTAATCGAAGAATCTTAATATTCTTTCCAGTTTGGCTTTACACTTCATTCTTATACTCTTTGAACTTCTCAAATACTTCAGACTTATACTTTATTAAGTATATGTGTCCGAAGTATGAGCAGTCATCTGTAAAAATAATGAAGTAGAACTATCTTCCTCTATCTTGATTAGACATTAGACCATATATATCACTATGTACTAGTCCTAAGAGTTCATCAACCCTTTCTCCGCTTCCACTAAATGGAGATTTAGCCATCTTTCCTTTAAAACATGACTTGCAATTTTCATATGACTCGAAATCAAATGAATGTAGGTAACCATTTTTATGTAATTGCTTAAGCCTTATCTCATTTATATGGCTACGATTATGGTGCCATAAAACAGTTTCGTTCATCTCTGAACTTGTTCTTTTGCGGGTATTGAATATGTTATAAATATTAGCAAGATTTAATATATAATGACCATTAAATAAATTCCCAAAAACATCTAATTTATTATTAAAATGAATGTTCATAATACTATTGGACATAAGAAAAGAATATCTTTCTTTATCTAATAAACAGACATAAATAATGTTGCATAACATGATAGGAATAAAATAACAGTTATTTAAAACTAAATTCTTGCCATCTGGCAGTGATAGATGATAATCTTCTACTGCAGCTGTTACAACATTTTCTCTCTTTGCAACTCTGAGAATCATCTCTCCTTATACCAGTGAGAACCAGAACCGTTATCCAATACCCATGAAATAGGTTTAATTTGAAAACAATTTTCAATAACACGAATACCTAAAGATGAAGCTCTAGCAAGCTTCTTCTTCTTTAGCTCCTTTAGATAGGTAGTGTAATTTCTCTTCCAGTGCCTAGTCTTATGGCAGTGAAAACATTCTCCTTATGCAGACTTTGTTTTCTTTACCTTGCCTTACCTTTAGCCTTTTTTATGCCTCCATTAGGGTTTTATGGCTTTTTCTTTCTATTTCCCTTGGATTTCAGCTTAGTAGAGCGAGAAGAACGTCCCACAAGCAGAATAGAGTATTTCTCCTTCTTTAAAAATGTCTCAACTTGCACCAACATATTGAGCAGTTTTGAAAGTCCAACTTTCAGCTTTTTCATATTGAACTGCATTATGAACGGAGAAAAGGCATTTGGTACAGAACTAAGAATTTTATCAATATAAAGCTCCTTAGGTAAAGAGAAACCCAAACTCTCAAGTCGATTGATCAAATCAATCATTTTGAGGACATGGTCCTGCACGGGTGTATCGGGCTTCATTTTCAGATCATAAAATTCATTCGATATCTCAAATTTAGCTATTCGAGATTGTTCTCCATACAACCCTTGGAGACGAGTGAATATAGTTTGAACATCCATTTCTTCATGTTGCCTCTCCAAATCATTATTCATAGAGTCCAGAGTGAGGCAATGAGCCCGGTCACAATCAAGCATCCACTGATTGTGGTATCTCGATCCACATCTCTAGGTCTGTCACCTAGAGGGGAAGGTGGTGTGCAAGTGAGAACGTAAATCACTTTTTCATAAGTGAGGGTGATTTTGATTTTGCGTAACTAGTTTTTATAGTTTTGTCTCGTCAGTTTGTCTTTTTAAGTTATCAATTTTAATCCAGTCATGATTAATAGCAGTAAATCTGTGAGTAGTAGAAAAATATTTTAGCGGACGTTCTTAACATCAAAATAGATTGGAAAAATATTTAATTTATTTATTAGATGGCTCCCACTATTTTAGCGCATTTTCATGAAAATTACAATATTTGAAAATCATAAACTTTCTAAAAATTTAAAGTGAGAATCGAAATCTAACTATCATGATACAATGACCTTGACAACTAGCCAACAAATCACCATACACCATAGAAGGTGGACAAAATTCTTTTTTCTATCATATTTGTGACTTTCGATTATCTATTTTGCTCCTAAATTTAATTAAAAGCTTGACAATAATCCAACCATAACTCATAATAATCTAGTTAAGTCATACTTACACATTTCTTGAGCAGTTGGATCAAAAATATGACCCTCGGCAACTCACCAATAATAAAGGCTCATTATTGGTCCACCTACTCTACATCACATGTATTACCAATCAAGCATCATCCAAATACCACACACTATCGCTTAACAACTCGCCAACAACCATAGTATAAATATTGGATACTCTATTTGATTGAAATGGTGGAGAGTAACGTACAGTATTGAAAAATACTCTTAACGTTTTTGACTTGATTTAACTTGAAAACGTTTTAGAAGAAAAAACTACATTTTTGAGTTATTACTAACTCCCCTATTCATTATAAAAAATTGTTTTTCAATTTTAAGTGGTTTGTTATACTTAATAATCTCATTATTAATTATCTCATCGTTTTCATGTTAAAACTCCTTTTAACTGTTTTTATGATCGTTTTAGAAAAACTCATTTTAGTAAAACCTTGTTTTTGGAAAACGTGTAATGAGGATAAAATAACATTTAAAGATATCACAGACATGCAAATCCACAAAAACAATTTCTAAGGCATTACAAGCATATATATATCATAAAACGGTCTTATACTGGAATGGATTGGACGAATGTGATTTATCGTGCTTTAATTCGAATGATAGAATTAAAATACGATAATTCATTTTAGGGTTTTACATCACATGTATATAAACTAAAAATAAAAGAAAAATATTTGAGCTGCTTGAATACTCTATTGAACTCCTTCAATCACGCCTAGCTCTTACTTCAATTCTTTGCCTTCATAAAACTCACAAAATAATGCGAAAATAAATCGAGGTTCGCAGGTCCCATTAAATTAAACCATTACCAAGTGACTCGCAGGCCACTATAAAAATTTACAACGCAAATTACAGAGGGTTTGTCCAAATCCATTTCAATATATTAATCTAACCATTGCATATCATATACACAAGAATAAATAGGACGCATTGCAGGCATATGATCACATTACAAGCATAACTTATTATATCACATATAATGATTTGTATAAAATAGTTGCTATAATTTAGAACTAAAATTATTTAATTATTTTTAATAATAACTTGCTAAAATTAACTAAATAAAATTATCTTGTATGTCAACAACTTAACACACATGCATCTAAATCTCAGTTTAAAGATAACAACAAATGTTTTAATAAATACTTTAAACAAATTCCAACAAACTTGGATTTTAAATTTAAATAATATCCAACAAAAAACCAACAAACTCCAACAAACTTGGAATATATTTGAAAATAGATTTTCAACAAATTCCAACAAATTTTGAATATTTTGAAAATAGATTTTCAACAAACTTAGAATATTTTTGAAAAATGATTTTTTATTTAATTAATTTATTTAAAATTTGGAATTTTTTAAATAAAAAAAATTACATATTCCAAAATTTTGTGCGAAATTTTTTTTTTTTTATAAAAAAGTTGATATTTTTAATCTCATTAAAAACATCTAATGTATCAAATTTAATCATATTAAATTTTATACAAATATTGACATATGCATTCAATAATATTCTAACGCTTAGAACATATTGATTAATCCTAATTATATCAACATTTATGTATGCAATTATCAAGAACAAATTAATTAACTTAATTTATAAAGCTTCGCTCTGGTACCATGTTGGTGAAAATTGGTGTAAATACGGCGGAATGGAAAATTAAAATTCTTCATTAACACCAATTAGGGTTTATAAATTAGGTTAATTATAAAGGAAATCAATTAACTCTTAATTGATTCGAAAAGATAATATTTTTATACAAATTCGGATTTACGTTCCCTTCGCTGTGCTAGCGATTCCTATCCAATTAAGGCAACTTAATTACATCTTGATGGTCTCTTTGTTTGCAACGACACGAATCTTAAAGATTAGTGAACTCTAATCAAGGAGTTAGCTGATCTAATTAATTAAAGAGAATTATAAAAGAAATAAGAGAATTAAAAATCAAAATTTTAATTCATCTCCACCATGAAAATTTTGGCCAAAAGAAAAGGAGGGAGGAGGCCAAAACTTTTGAGAGGATGAGAGGAATAATTAGGGCTTTGGGTTTGTATCAAATAGAAACCTGTATATAGGGATATAGTTTTTTCTATTTAAACCCTCATAATTAATTAATTTATTTAATCCCTTAAACAGACTAATTAATTATAACTTAATACATGTTGGCCCACACATATATATGCATATAATATTTGATACACATTAAATGCATTATATATATATATATTCATAATATAATTAATATATATAGGCAGGTATTATTTACTCATTTAATATCACTGTTTCCCCCAATTAGAGAGAGAAACTCTATTCAAAATTTGAAATTTGAAATGAGGCGGCGCCTCATAAGAGCGCTTGCGCCAAGAGCGCCAGCGTTAAGAGTCAAAGACTCTGAGGCAGCGCTCATATGCAAAGCACGAGAGCGGTAGCGCTAACGCTAAGAGTCAAACTCTGAGGCAGTGCTCACGTGCAAAACACGAGAGCGCTGGTGCTAAGAGCGCCAGCGCTAAAGACTCTGAGATGGCACCTTATGTGCAAAGCACGAGAGCGCTAGCGCCAAGAGTCAAAACCCTGAGGCAGCGCCTCACGTGCAAAGCATGAGAGCACTAGCGCTAGAACTAAATGTTCTCTACCTTTGGATCAAAGATCCAATAGAGATGATAAATTATCAAATTACCAGAATAAAATTCTATTGAGGAAATACTCCTCAAATCTTTCCAAACAAGAAAGATTGTGCTCGGTAAATCAGAGAATCGTTGGATCAAAGATCCCATGGTGATTAAAAATCACCTAGACACAGAATAAGTTCTGTATGGGAAAATATTTTCCCAATCTTGTTAATAACAAGAAAACTATCTTCTGTAAAACAGAAGCTCTTGGATCAAAGATCCAATGGTGGGAAGCATCCCCAAATCAATCAGAAATCTCTCAATGAGAGATTTTCTTAATCGATTCAACAAATCAGTCTCCCCTATATAAAGGACCCAAGACTTCAAGTTTTATACATACACAGAAACAGAGAAACCTCCCTATAAGTTTCAAGTTCTCAGAAAAGAAAAAGAGAAGATCAAGCTCTAAGAAGAAGAACCTTCTTCAAGGTAAATAAAAAAAGAAGAAGAGAGATCATAACATCTCCTCGATATTTGAGAGTTTAACTCTCACATCTTAAGAACTTAGTTCTTTTTCTAAATCAAAAATCTACAAGACAAAGGCTTTCACAAAAACAAAAGAGATTATAGCATCTCCTCATAGAAGAAGAACTTAGTTCTTAGATCCACGAGACAAAATCTCTTATAAACGAGAACTTGATTCTCAGAGTACAAAATTGATCAGAACAGCCAAAGAAGGGCTTTAGCGCTCCCAGTCTGACGCTCAGCGCCAAGCGCTCCACGTGCTCCTCACGTGGGCGGTATTTTATAAGAAGTACCTTAGCGCTCTAAGTCTGGCACTCAGCGTCCAGCACTCTACGCGCTATTTTATAAGAAGCACCTTAGCACTCCAAATTTGGCGCTCAACGCCCAGCGTTCCACGTGCTCCTCACGTGGGCGCTATTTTAAAAGAAGCGCATTGGCGCTCCAAATATGGTGCTCAGCGCCAAGCGCTCCACGTGCTCCTCACATGGGCGTTAAGGAATTACAAAGCGCTCTGTACATAAGGCCCCAGCGCCATAAAAAGTGTTCAGCATTCAGTGAAAGGCAAAAAGAAAAAAAGGGTGTCAGAACCTGAATCAATGCTCAGCATTATTGAATAAAAAAGGGCTGAGCCCAAACAAATGTCCAACACTTTATTCAAAATGAGTGGACTGAGTCCAAATAAGTGTTCAAACACTTTATTTAGAACTGAATGGGATGAGCCCAAGTTGGCCATAAGTTCCTAATTCAGATTAACCGAGCCCATATGCTCACAATCTTTTTAATTGGTCTTAGTCTCAAACCTGACTATAGATCTCCCAACCAACATTGGTTCAAGGGTACATCTCTTCAGACCTCTGATACATGTTGTTGTAATCCTTCAACATCTTCAGAGAGATGGGGTGTCCCACTAACCAATAACTTTTGGTGCACCCCCAAACGGTTAAAACAAAACCTTACAGACTATGATGTCTTTAAACCATACAGATTATGATGTCTTTAAACCAGACTGATGTCTTTAAATCATACAGACTATGATGTCTTTAAACCATACAGACTATGATGTCTTTAAACCAGACTATGATGTCTTTAAACCATACAGACTATGATGTCTTTAAACCCGACTATAATGTCTTTAAACCATACAGACTATGATGTCTTTAAATCATACAGACTATGATGTCTTTAAAATAGACTATGATGTCTTTAAACCTCCCAGATTATGATGTCTTTAAACCATACAGACTACGATGTCTTTAAACCAGAATATGATGTCTTTAAACCATACAGTCTATGATGTCTTTAAACCGTACAAACTATGATGTCTTTAAACCAGACTATGATGTCTTTAAACCATACAGACTATGATGTCTTTAAACCAGACTATGATGTCTTTAAACCGTACAAACTATGATGTCTTTAAACCGGACTATGATGTCTTTAAACCATATAGACTATGATGCCTTTAAACCATACAGACTATGATGCCTTTAAACCATATAGACTATGATGTCTTTAAACCAGACTATGATGTCGTTAAACCTCACAGACTATGACGTCTTTACACCAGACTATGATGTTTCTAAACCTTACGGACTATAAGGTCCTTAAACTCATGGACTATGATGTCCTTAAATCCAATGGACCGTAATGTCCCTAAACTAAAACGATCGAGTCCAAATACTCTTTCGTTGGATCCGAATGATCCCAAAACCTTGTTAAGTAGATCTTAGTCTAAAATTAAACTAACGCATCCTTAATAAGCATTTAAGTTGATCTTAATCTAAAACAAGACTAACAGTCCTTAAACCAACCCAAAGCCAAATCTAAGAAAATACGGATTTGGACTAATCCACGCCCTACGGGCGACAACATAAATTAGTCTCCGTATACAATCCACGGGCAAACAAAAATAAAAAAACACACACGACATGAAGTGACCATCTGGAGAAGGAGAAAGTGGTTACCGTGATGCGGTAGCGTAATTAACTGCAGGGGCTTGCGCCTGCTGGGAAGAGCGTCACCACAATTAAAAACCCCTTACAATGAGGGGGAATCTGACGAAGTCTGTTACAATGGCCGCATCCGTCTAAACCTCCGATATACGGTGTCATAAATCAACTTGGCATAATCAGAGAGGTAGACGGATAAAACCCAAATAGCATTTACCCCCAAAATTCAGGCCGGACGTCCCAATGCCTCAGTCGCGTCTTTTCGGCGGAGAATAGATTCTGGAATACCCAGTGAGACCTTTTCCTTTTTCCACTCCACACTTCGTATGTCGTGTTTGCAAAAAATCGCGGTTTAATATGGTTGCCCCTGGATTCGAGATACTAAGATTTGGTGCCTTGCTCCGTGCAAAAGAGTAAATGGCGTCAATGGCTTCCAACTGCACCAACTGTAACAACAACTCCCGCTTCGCTTCCTCTGGAGGAGTGACTTATGGGCCCCAAGTGGCCTCCATCTTCGCCATACCAGTAAAACGGATGACTCGGGCCACCACTGGACTGTTCTTTGGGACCATGATCCCATCGACAAGCTTCAACGCTCCAATTCCGTCGTAGGAAGTTCCAAAGAAGTCGGTCTTTAATCGGTTTACCACTACCACGGCTCCTCTCAAAGGGCCGTCCTATTCCAAGTCTACTGTATCGGTCTTCGACAAGCTGATCCTGAACTCAAGTAGGCCTATGAAGAAGCCCGCAATACCTGAAGGGGTCATCCCGAACCGGATAGCCATTCCAACTCCGACAGACGAAGTCGTCAAAGGGGATTCTCTTGCTAAGGGATCGGTCTTTGCAAGACTGGCCATTCCAACTCCTGCTGTAGGCGGGGTCGTTAAATTGCTTCCCCTACCCGAAAGTCAGTCTTCGATAGGTTGGACGTTTCTTCTCAGCGAACGTCAGTCTTCGATAGGCTGGCACCAACAGCAACCCTTCACCAGAACAGGGGCATGATGAAGCTACCTCCGTCATTGAGCCATTCCTATCTGCATAGCATGCTCAACGTCGCCACTGGCGCCGAGTGAGGAAAACTGGGGCAGCTCTCCTTCTAGACTGACTCCACCAGCTCCAATGGTGGAAATTGATGCTGCTGTTCCAACTGGAAACAGTTTTGAGCCGCTCAGGAGGGTGCGCGAGAACTCTCCGACCACCGTGCTAAAAAGATCTCCTCCACCTGTTGAAAATGTTACAAAGGCGGAGTCAGAACAACCCCCTCAGCGGCTATCCTCCAAAATCCATAGGGTCTGGCAAAGAGACCAAGACTCTGTAATTAACCAAGACTACTCCCGCCAACCAAAGAAGATGAAGGTTCAGCAAGAGGAGGACCATCCCGCCGCCATGCCACGGAAGGTATCGTCTGCCCGGGTTCCTATCAACAGCCCCCTTAACATCGACCGATCATGAAAGGAGAAGGCCGGAGAAGATCTCTGCGTCTGCGATGAATCTCAAGGGCACTAAATCCAAATGCCCCAAGTCTGGGGGCATGGTAGTGCACACCATCTACATGGCTTCCGAAAAGGAGGATAGCCGTATCTTTACGGGTCATCAAACACTCACCCGATCAGTAACCAAGGCTCAGGAGCAACAACAGCAAAAGCTCCAGGAGATGCTGACAAAGATGGCTGCACTCACTGGGCCAAAAGAAAGCCCGAAGACATCGTCGGAGCAGCGCCAGGAGCAGGAAACCGATGCCAAATTCCTTCGAAGAATGCTCGAGAAGAAAGACAAAGAGTCCGCGGAACAAGCGGCCAACATAAAACAAATGGCACTCTTGTTCCAAAATATGGTTAGGATGATGCTACAGCCGAATCCTCCAGCTAAAGACCCTCCAATAATCCTCGAAGACGACAGAGGGGAGATATCAAACCCTCTTCCAGCTTGTTCAACAGCCAAAGAGGAGACGATCTCGAATGCCACCCTTGACGACTATATAGCTCAACAGATACGAGCTCACCAGGCGAGCGAAGCCGCTGGCCAAATCGTCAAGGCTAGACGACCCTATCCGGGTTGGTACGATCAAATAAAGTACCCGCCAGGATATACGATTCCCAAATTCCATGTGTATAAGGGGACGGGTAATCCACATCAGCACGTTACTCAATTCAGGGCTCTGTGCGGTAATACCGGGGGTGATGACAAGCTGCCGCTTCTCCAGTTTGTTGGCAGCTTGTCGGAGACAGCATTCAAATGGTACTCCGAGCTCCCGAGTGACTCTGTCAAGACATTTGCAGAAATGGAGCTACTGTTTATACAAAGATTCGCAAGCGCTAGCGAGCGCACACCTATCACCGCACTAATTAACGCTGGAGTGAAGCCGGGAGAAACCTGTGTTCAATACGCCCTTCGGTGGCGGAACCTGTGGTCAAAGTGCAAACAGCGCATAGAGGAAGCTCCTGTCGTGGGCATGTTTGTGGGAACCCTCGATCCTTAAGCGACCATATCCCAATTCATGATGTTTTTCAAGCCGACCACCTTCCAGGACTTGATCGACAAGCTCGCCCAAATTGATCGATGGTCCATAAGCCGTTCTCGTTGAAAACGGAGCTTCGAAATGAAAGGGGTAAAGGAAAATCTACATTCGTCGCCAACGCTCAACAACAGCCGAGTGATCTGAAACCAGCCGCTCGCTCGACGAGAAGTTAAGATGTCCTTACTCGTTTCCCCAGGATAAAACGAGAAGCCTGTTCGAACTAGCAGTGCGCAATAGGCTCATCACCCTGCCGGTTCCGAAGCGCCCACTACAGCCCGGTGACATCAATGATCCCAACTACCGCCTATACCACCGAATGCTAGACCATCTGATCAAAGATTGCTTTGTCTTCAAAAGCTGGATTGAGGACCAGTACCAACAGGGCAAGTTCGCGCTGTCCGAAAACTGGAAGGTAAATCCGCCACAACAGCACACTTCTAAACACGCCGGAGGCATCATGCTTATACATAGAAGAGCTCCATAGGAAGTAATTCTTTCGGTAAAAACGAAAAGAATGCTAAAAGATCATCAAGCATGCCCCGCAATCAGGTGGAAAAGCCCGGTAGACCCGGGATCATTGAAGGAATGCTGAAACCGTGCCTGACACCGAGAGTTGGTAGAAATGGGCAAAATACCCAGGTCCAGCCGTCAAAGTCTTCGAAGAAGAAGAAGAAGACCAAGAAGCCCGTGCAGCCTGATGACAAGTATACGGATCTACAAAAGCATATTGACACGCTGGAGGAATACAACCAGAAGGCGCAGACCCCAGTCACACTCCATGAGTTTCTCAACCATATCCTTGAGAACAGAAGCAATGACAATGACGAGGGAGACGATGCGTCAGAAGAACCCGAGGATTACGTGGCAAGTTGTCATATGATCTTTCATTCGTCACTAAATGATGAAGAAGCTCACTCTGCGTTAGAAGATAATATAGAGCAGATGAGGATAGGATCGGCACCAAAATCCTTGGAACCGTTCTATGAGCCGATTGACGTGCTACTAAACAAAGCCCGTCAGAATAGCAAAGCTGGTCGAGAACTTGAAATGGCCATATTCGGAAAATCCAGGAGTCGACGTCAAGTGGAAGAAGTCGCGATAGGGATGGATCACAAAACACCCCAACCAAACCAAATCACACCCTAAATGGGTGTATCCCATTTTATCGTTGTGTATCCCGTCACGTGATAATTACACGTGCATACAGGATGAACAATAGACCGAAACGTCCCTAAACTAACAGTGGTCCGTAATGTCCTCAAACTAACTGCGGACTGAGACTTTCTTAAACTAACAACGGACCGCAATGTCCTGAAATTAGCTACGGACCGAAACATCATTAAACTACTACAAACCGCAGCATCCTAGGGCTGACGCAAAAAATAAAAAAATAAAAAATAAAAAATAAAAAAATAATAAAAAATGGTACGTCCGTAAGAGAAATGGGCACAGATGAAAACCCGAAAGGGCTCCGTGAGTAAAAACAGCAGGGCTTCCGGCGAGTTTGTGAAAACCCGAAAGGGCGTAGATTCATAAAAAATTCATGCACACTTGCAAGGTCCTCTCAACCCTGTAAGGAGAAAATACCTGCGTGATATCCTTACGACTCATAAGGGAGCAACACACTTAGGGATCCCCACGATTCCTGAGGAGAAATTACACTTACGAGATCCTCACGACTCGTAAGGAGAACCCTCTAATGAGACCCTCACGGCTCATAAAATTCAAAAGCCTTAAGCTACAGGGATCTGAACCTGTTCTTAGGCCATCACATTTCCCAGACTGCCCTATAAACGGTTCAATATTGACCCTTGTATACAATCCACAGGCACAAATAAACGTCTTCCCCACCAAGTCCCACCAACGACGAGGAATGTCCTCATTTGGTGAACAAACACCTATAGGTCCTCTGGACTTGCAAGGAGAAAACGCTCTTGTAAGATCCTTACAACTTATAAGAGAACATACACTTAAGAATTCTCACTATTCCTAAGGAGAAAATGCACCTACGAGATCCTCACGACTCATAGGGAGAAACACCTTTATGAGACCCTTACGGCTCATGAAGTCGAAAGCCTTAGTCGATAGGATCCTAACTCTGTTTGCTAAGCCACCTTTGTTCGAATCGACAGAGGCAAATGATGATTCACTCATGGCAATGTCCCAGTAGAAGTGATGATGACGCCTAAATCGGTATCAAATTCCAAGTTCTTTCACGGAAAATAATGATTCGCTCCTGAAAATATTCCAGTCGCAGCGATGCTGATGCTAAGGTTGGTATCAGATCCCAAGTTCCATACTCGCGGCGAAAAGTCAGCGAGCCATAAACGCATATGAAATAGCCGAAATGATAGGGCAACTTGAAACAAAGTCAGCAAGTAAAAGATATGCATATCAAAAATAGCCGAAATGATTGGGCAACTCACAAAAAAAACAGCGAGTAAAAAAGAAAAATAGCCGAAATGATTGGGCACCGCGAAAAACAGCTGAAATGATTGGGCAATTGCGACTTTTGCAATATAAAAAGCTGAAATGATAGAGTATCACGGAAAGAAATAAAAAAATAAAATGAAACTTTTTCCCTACAGGCGAGTCTATACTGACCCTGTATACAATCCATGGGCATAAACGAAGAGGGAACCACAACGGCGTTCCTCCTCATTCCAGCAGGATGCGGACGTAACACCACCAATCGGAGCCACGGCAAAGTCTCCAGTTCCAAGACTCTACGGTTCACAGACAACTTAGAGTCAGCCCCGACACCACAGAAAGCGGAGCTGGTCAACCCGAAAGCGGAGCACGTCATCCAATGACCTCGTCTTGGAAATACGTCAGCAAATGACCGCATCACTGAAATACGTCAGCAAATGACCCCGTCTCGGAATCACGTCAGCAAATGACCCCGTCGCGGAAATACGTCATCCAATGACTCCGTCTCGGAAATACGTTAGCCAATGACCCCGTCTCGGAAATACATCAGCAAATGACCCCGTCGCGGAAATACGTCATCCAATGACCCCGTCGCGGAAATACGTTAGCAAATGACCCCGTCACGGAAATACGTCATCCAATGACCCCGTCTCGGACATACGTCAGCAAATGACCCCTTCTCGGAAACACGTCAGCAAATGACCCCGTCGCGAAAATACGTCATCCAATGACCCCGTCTCGGAAACACATCAGCAAATGACTCCGTCTCGAAAATACGTCAGCAAATGACCCCATCTCGGAAATACGTCATCCAATGACCCCGTTGCGGAAATACGTCGCAAACGACCTCCGTCTCAGAAACATGTCAGCAAATGACCCCGTCGCGGAAATACGTCAGCAAATGACCCCGTCGCGGAAATACGTCAGCCAATGACCCCGTCTCGGAAATACGTCATCTATTGACCCCGTCTCGGAAACACATCAACAAATGACCCCGTCTCGGAAACACGTCAGCAAATGACCCCGTCGCGGAAATACATCAGCCAATGACCCCGTCGCGGAAACACATCATCCAATGACCCCGTCGCGGAAACACGTCAGCAAATGACCTCCGTCTCGGAAACAAGTCAGCCAACAACCTCCCCATCAGAGCAATACTTCGACTCAGAAACAAGTCAACTCACTAACCACTTACGAGTTCGGAAACAAGCCAGCCAACAACCTCCCCATCAGAGCAATACTTCGACTCAGAAACAAGTCAACTCACTAACCACTTACGAGTTCTCTCGACTTATATGGGAGAGAATTTTCAAATGAGATCCTTACGACACTCAAGAGAAAACGCACTTAGGAATCCCCATGATTCCTAAGGAGAAAATACACCTACGAGATCCTCTCGACTCGTAGAGAGAAAAGTCTTTATGAGACCCTCACGGCTCATAAAGTTGAAAAGTCTTAGGCAGCAGACCTGAACCTGTTTCCTAAGCCATCGCTACCCTGCAAGGAGGTTATGATGGACTGCTATCTACTATCCTCAAGCCACATTTGTTAAAGTAACCTGTCAATGATGCAGCAAAGACAAGAAAGCGATAGTGCGAGATACAAAATGTGTCTTTTATTCATGAATTCAATTGAGTACAAGATACATAATATAAAAGAATAAAAAAATGAATAAAGGCATATTATAAATTACTAATTTTCGGTTGATACAAAGGCGGCTACTAAGAAGGAGACGTCTTCAGTAAGTCACCAAGCCACTCGCGCACTCCTCTCAGCTCCTTTTCATGATCAGCAGACGTGGCCAACTCCGCTTCAATTCAAGCCCGTTGCTGTAAACAGGATGAAACCTTCTCATCGATTTCCTACTAAGCGGGTTCATGACTCTGCGTAACCCACTCAGTGAAGTCAAGCTTCTTCCTCAGCACCAGCCCGTCGGAAATACATCATTGGAGACCTTCAAAAATAGCGTTCAGCTGTGCAGCGTTCGCTTTGACCTGGGCACGCAATTGGACAGACTCTGTAGAAGCTTCCTCACTTTCCTTTCGCCTCAGGGTCGCCTCTTGTTCAAAATGGTGAAGGAAAGGAACACTCTGCTCAACCCACGTGGCTCACTGGGAGTTCAAAGCCGATACTTCCGGAGCAGGACGCTTGAGCTCAATCTCGTGCAGGTAAGCCTCGATCTTTCTGCAGTGATTAACCCAAGACTCGACGACGCCTTCACTATGGAAGTTCACGAGCATCGCCAACATAGGATTGACCTCAGCGGAAAAATATGCAGCGAATGCGAGGGCTTCAGCATCAAGATCCTCAACGAACTCGCTCAACATTCGCAGGCTATTCGCAGCACCCCTGGAAGATGGGCATTTAGAAAAGAGTCCTGCCGGCATTGGGATTCGAGACTCGAAGGGAGCTGGAGTCGGTGTGATTGCTGCAAAACAAGTTATGGTCAAATGTCGGCTTAAGAGATAAATGAAATGCATGAGCGATGGAGTCTGCTATACCGGCCGCGACAAGTAGCAAAGTTGGGAGTACCGGAGGCGCGGCTATTCTCTCGTCCCCTCCTCTAATCTGTAATGCTGCAATCAATTCAAAGAAGAATTAACAACGACATGGTCCCCTGTAAAAGAAAGGAAAGGATGTCGGTTAAAAACTATACTTACCGACACCTACAGGAAGGACGATTTCTGACTGGAAGGAGAAATGTGGGTTCAACACCAGATACAGATGGTCGGAAATGACTCCTGCAGAATTGCGACAATCTACTATCAATACAAGAAAAATGGCATCCACAATTTAAATTAAATAAATCGCAAACCCATACCTTCCATCATTCGAGAGGGCACAAGAGAAGGCGAAGGGACGGTGACTGTCAGAGTAGCAACTGGTGACGCTTCTTTGGGTGGCACAAACTCAGCGCTCACCACACCTACATTCCAAACGAACAAAATGTCATCAGAGGGGACTGAAAGGAATTGCGAAACAAAAAGTAAACAGCGATCCAAGACCTACCTGATGGGTCATCAGCCAAAACCGCGACGGAAGCATCACCAGGCGTTGCAGCTCCTTCGCTCTCCTTCAGTGGAATAGTTTCGGTGCCCATGGCTTCATCCCCTGATTTGACGAGGGCCGTCATGACACTCGCAATGGCCGCCGATAACAGGGAACCATAAGGAGAAAGAGTGGCGGTTTGAGCAGTCCCAGACTCCCGAGAGAGAGTAGCCGCTTCGGGCTCTGTGGTCGTCATCGTCTCGCCCGCCATCTCATCATCAGGACTTGGCCCTGCAGGATATGGTATATAAGAATTTGAAGATCAAGTTCTAATAAAAGACTCAGCGTTACGTTACCTTCGGGCAGCTTTTCAGTTTCTTCCCCAGCCGAGCGTGCAACCCGTCTATGGGCAGTAGACAGGGCAGCTGGAGTATCCTCTGGAATATCGACAGACGGAGTGGTGTTTGAGCCTGCACCTACAGCCAAAGCGGCATTGTGTTCCTTCGCTGCGCGCTTCCTGCGTTTCTTTTCGGTCTGAGCAGTGAGAAGTGATCTCCTCAAGACCTCCGTCAAAGGGACATCATCGTCTGAACCAAGATCTGCCTCTAGAGCTGTTACGGCGTCCGTCATTGGCTGCTTAAGTGAAGCCTCCTGCAGTATTGTCATGGGAGCTGGGGCTACAATAGCTGGCTTTGGAAGCACCGCTGCGTCACCACTCGCGATCGGTACCGCATTTGGAATAACCCGAGTCAAGGTAGTCCCTGCAATAAAATAAAAAGAGGGTCAAACCACGAATAAAGAAAAAGGGAATGAAGGCACAATGATCCGAAGTATACCAAGACCTAAAGAAGCACGGAGCCTCTTTTCCTCTTCGAATGTCTTGAGGGAAGCTGCGAGAACCTCTTCGGCAAAGATACCTATTGAGGAAGAAAACGTCAGTGAAAGCATAATAGAAAAAAGAGATAACCGCAAAAAGGTACGACAGAAGTCTACCTGACCGCGCGATAGTGATTAGTGTTGTTACATCGTGAGCCAGTCGCTCGGAAGCCACAAGGGCAGCTTGAAGATCAGTATCATCCGCAGGCATAATAAATAAACCCTCATTAGTGCCATACTCACTTAAGCCTTCACTGTAGGGAGCATGGGGCTCCTGGCCGAGCACAACATCGGTAGAAAATAGCAACCTCTTCTTCTTTTATGAGCGAGCGCCGGCAGCCGATGACAGAAGTTTGCGCTTGGCGGGCAACTTTGGGCGACGAGTCCCGATCTCCGTACCCACACCAGACTCAGGAGACGCTGCAGCCACCTCTTCTATAGGCATAAGAGGTAGAGGCTTATCAGGAAAGGCGGGCGAGACCACAACCGCAACAGCTTCTCTCAAGGAAGGATGAACGATGGTTCGTCGCTTCAAGGGAACAGATGGATTATCAGTTGGGACAGCACCCTTGCGATCAAGCAATAATCGCTTTTCTTCCCTGATAACAGCACCCATCGCATGCTGGTACCATGCCACGTATACGTTCAAGACCTTCGGGACGCAACTCGGCTCACTGATATAGAAGTTAGACCCGGTGTTAAGCCGCATGAAATGGTGTAGCACGTTGCGAATACCCTCTTCCGTAGTAACCGGCTCAGCTAGGAAGGCCTCAAGCTGGACACCCTGATTGTAGCTTGATTGTTGAGCGAAACGGTGCGGGTTGCATCTCATGAACAATGCCGAATCGTTCTGCCTAAACACTAAAAATCCCAGCTTGATTGGATATAAGTGAATAATCTCCCGAGCTTTCAAGGTAGAAGCCCCGTCTTTGAAGGTGTCCCGCAGCGGCTGCACTGTCTTAGTGGATTCCTTGCCGATAGTTAAAACCTTATCGACGAAGGTCATGCTATCCCCGACCGTACGTAGGTGAAGAACCAGACCCTGAGCCTCTCGCTGAGTCGGTTCCAAAGTGGAAGTGTCAACTAGCAGCATAACCTAAGGAAAGTTATAACTTTCGTAGAAGCGGGGCCGCTTATGGACAGCGAATGAAGTTGGATCCACGACGTAAAATAATGCATCGGGAGGTTTACGGGCTGTACCCCCGGCTGAGTGGTGTGCGCCGCCAAGCTAAGGCCATGATACAGGTGAGCCACCCCAACGACCCCAACGGACACTCGCATCCCAATAACCATTCGGTAAGCTGGGTAGAAGATGGATGGCCTCATATGGTGAGGGTGCATTTGGAGTACAAACCAACTTAACCATAGGCCGAGGAACCCAAAATGAACGCCTCTTCGTCAATGTCTGAAGCTGCAAGCTCTGCAAAGGGGACGATCGGGGTATCCGGGAGAATGAAATTCCTTTGATCGGACTCCGCTGTTGGCTGGCTGTCTAAACCAAAACCAAATGGGTCGTCAAGATTAGCGAATTTCTCAGCTTGTTTTGATAAGACTTTCGGACGAAGAAATCGAGCGATGAAATCCACGAAGCTGACTCCGTGCCCTCCGGATTCAAGAAACAGACCCTCATAAATATTTAACACCTTAATCAGGCTTGGGGATTGATGTTGAATGGCATTCTCTGAGATAAGGCCCATCACCACTGATTTGGTGGCAAAGATGGACTCGTCAGGAGGAAGTAGCTCCTTGTAATGTTCTCCCCTGACGGGTAAGCCGGAGATTTCCGCGAACTCCTCCAAAGAGATTGGAACTTCCCGATCTGACAGAAGGAAGGTGTGAGTCGGTACATTCCATTGTTCCAAGAAAGCTTTGACCCACCATACAGGGGGCGTGGAATACTGGAAAAAAGACGCGTAGACTGCGGGGTATAACCTAAGCTTTAGCAGCAATGATTTCTTGACTGACAAGATGTATCGAGCCCATTGAAAATACCCAGCTGGATGGCGAGGAGTCAAGCCTATCATGTATGGCTGTCCACAGGGGCACGACTCGCCTTGACATATACACCGCCCCAGAATATCCAAAGCCATCGGCGGCTGTACGGGTATCTTGGCCATAGAAGGCTGAAGGCAACCCTCCGAAGTCCAGTTGACCTCCGCTACGGCATAGTTCACTGGGGTGAGTCGGTGTAGTGGATCGCCGAAATGGGCTTCGAAGGCACCGCACAAGAGAAGCTGCGTCGACCCCGGATGATTTGATTATACCACGGCCCCCATAAATGAAGAGACTTTTGCTCCGGGTCGTGATCTTTGATCAGCGCAAAGACTTTCCTATCAACGGGCGCGTCGGGGAATGCGCTTTCTGGACAAACAAATGGGAAAGAAGTGTTAAAAGACATAGTAGCTACACGAAAAAGGATAAGAGTTAGCTGTCTAGGCTATAGTTCAAATTCTGACACTTGGTACTTTAAATTTTGTACCGCACTGCAATGCAGTGGAAAGGGACCAGAGGGGACCCACAAAATCAAGATGGCGGCTCATCATTGATGAGACAGTCACTCATTAAATAGGAAATCCTAAAAGGATTCTCATTTAATGAGAGGCCCCTCGGGCCAAGAAGTTAAACTCGCTCGAGAGCAACGCTCTGCAACAGAAATGACATCTGTCAAAATTAATGATGAAGGGAATAAAAATTCCCCCAAAATTTAAGAGCTATGCTCTGTGAAGACGATGGAATCATCCATCAAAACCCTAAAAAAGCAAAGCTTTTGCAGAGTAAAAATTCCAAGATATTCAAGATCTGTGAACAAACTCTAAGAGTTCTTCATGGAAGATGAACAATGTTCCAGTTCATAGGTTAAAATCACCCTAAAAAGATTACATCTTGAAGATCTATGATCTAAAGATGAGCATGGCTCTGTTAATGGGTAGAACACTAAAACATTTTAAGATCTATGATCTGAGAAGAGCAAAGCTATGTTAATAAGTTCAATCCTTACCAAATTTGGGCAGAGTTTTGACTCTAAGAAATTTCTTAAGACAAAGAGCTTAGCTCTGAAGGAGAACTAAATTCTCTAGAACAAGAAAACAAGAAGATGAAAAAGCAGTCATCTCAGGGGCCAAAGGCCCTATTTATAGACGCTGGAAGTCAATCCAACTTCCAAGTTGATCCAACGGTGGAAAAGCTGCCACCACTGCACTCACGTGTAAGCCATGTGAGCACAACAGCGGGGGGCATTTGTTTCCCCCAATCAGAGAGCAAAGCTCTATTCAAAATTGGAAAATTGAAATGAGGCAGCGCCTCATAAGAGTGCTTGCGCCAAGAGCGCCAGCACTAAGAGTTAAAGACTCTGTGGCAGCGCTCACATGCAACGCACGAGAGCGCCAACGCTAAGAGTCAAAGACTCCGAGGCAGCGCTTACGTGCAAAGCATGAGAGCGCTAGCTCTAAGAGGGCCAGTGCTAAAGACTCTGAGGCGGCGCCTCACGTGCAAAGCACGAGAGTGCTAGCCCCAAGAGCGCTAGCGCCAAGAGTCGAAGACCCTGAGGTAGTGCCTCGCGTGTAAAGCATGAGAGCGCCAGCGCTAGAACTAAATGTTCTCCATCCTTGGATCAAAAATCCAAGAGAGATAATAAATCATCAAATTACCAGAATAAAATTCTGTTGAGGAAATACTCCTCAAATATTTCCAAACAAGAAAGATTGTGCTCTGTAAATCAGAGCACCGTTGGATCAAAGATCCCATGGTGATTAAAAATCACCAAGACACAGAATAAGTTCTGTATGGGAAAATATTTTCCCAATCTTGTTAATAACAAGAAAACTATCTTCTGTAAAACAGAAGCCCTTAGATCAAAAATCCAATGGTGGGAAGTATCCCTAAATCAATCAGAGATCTCACAATGAGAGATTTCCTTAATTGATTCAACAAATCAGTCTCCCTTTTATAAAGGACCCAAGACTTCAAGTCTTATACATACAGAGAAACAGAGAAACCTCCCTATAAGTTTCAAGTTCTCAGAAAAGAAAAAGAGAAGAGCAAGCTCTAAGAAGAAGAACCTTCTTCAAGGTAAATAAAAAAAAAGAAGAGAGATCATAACATCTCTTCGATATTTGAGAGTTTAACTCTCACATCATAAGAACTTAGATCTTTTTCTAGATCACAGATCTACAGGACAAAGTCTTTCACAAAAAATGAAGAGATCATAGCATCTCCTCATAGAAGAAGAACTTAGTTCTGAGACCCATGAGACAAAGTCTCTTATAAACAAGAACTTGATTCTCAGAGCACAGAATTGATCAGAACTGCTAAAAAAGCGCTTTAGCGCTCCCAGTCTGGCGCTCAGTGCCAAGCGCTCCACGTGCTCCTCACGTGGGTGCTATTTCATAAGAAGCGCCTTAGCGCTCCTAGTCTGGCGCTCCACGTGCTCCTCACGTGGGCGCTATTTTATAAGAAGCACCTTAACGCTCCCAGTCTGGAACTCAACGCCAAGCGCTCCACGTGCTCCTCACGTGGGAGCTATTTTATAAGAAGCGCCTTAGCGCTCCAAGTCTGGCACTCAGCACCCAGTGCTCTACGCACTATTTTATAAGAAGCACCTTAGCACTCCAAGTTTGGCGCTCAGCACCTAGCGCTACTCACGTGGGCGCTATTTTAAAAGAAGTGTCTTGGCGCTCCAAGTCTGGCGCTCAGCGCCAAGCGCTCCATGTACCGCTCACGTGGGCGCTAAGGAATTACAAAGCGCTCTGTACGTAAAGCCCCAGCGCCATAAAAAGTGTTCAGCATTCAATAAAAGTCAAAAAGAAAAGAGAGGTGTCAGAACCTGAATCAATACTCAGCATTATTGAATAAAAAGGGGCTGAGCCCAAATAAATGTTCAACACTTTATTCAAACTGAGTGGACTGAGTCCAAACAAGTGTTTAAACACTTTATTTAGAACTGAATGGGATGAACCCAAATTGGTCATAAGTCCCTAATTCAAATTAACCGAGCCCATGTGCTCACAATCTTTTTAATTGGTCTTAGTCCCAAACTTAACTATAGATCTCCCAACCAACATTGGTTTAAGGGTACATCTCTTCATACCTCTGATACATGTCGTTGTAATCCTTCAACGTCTTCAGAGAGATGGGGGTCCCAATAACCAATAACTTTTGGTGCATCCCCAAACGGTTAAACCAAAACCTTACAGACTATGATATCTTTAAACCATACAGACTATGATGTCTTTAAACTAGACCATGATGTCTTTAAATCATACAAGCTATGATGTCATTAAACCGTACAGACTATGATGTCTTTAAACCAGACTATGATGTCTTTAAACCGTACAAACTATGATGTCTTTAAACCAGACTATGACGTCTTTAAACCGTACAGACTATGATGTCTTTAAACCAGACAGACTATGATGTCTTTAAACCAGACTATGATGTTTTTAAACCATACGGTCTATGATGTCTTTAAACCGTACAGACTATGATGTCTTTAGACAAGACTACGATGTCTTTAAACCTCCCAGACTATGATGTCTTTAAACCATACAAACTATGATGTCTTTAAACCAGACTATGATGTCTTTAAACCATACAAACTATGATGTGTTCAAACCATATAGACTATGATGTCTTTAAACCGTACAGACTATGACGTGTTTAAACCGTACAGACTATGATGTTTTTAAACTAGACTATAATGTCTTTAAACCATACAGATTATGATTTCTTTAAATTGTACAGACTATGATGTCTTTAAACCAGAATATGATATCGTTAAACCTCACAGACTATGACGTCTTTAAACCAGACTATGATGTCTCTAAACCTTACGGACTATGAGGTCCTTAAACTAATGGACTATGATGTCTTTAAACCCAATGGACCGCAATGTCCCTAAACTAAAACGATAGAGTCCAAATACTCTTTCATTGGATCTAAATGATCCCAAAACCTTGTTAAGTAGATCTTAGTCTAAAATTAGACTAACGTATCCTTAACAAGCATTTAAGTTGATCTTAATCTAAAACAAGACTAACGGTCCTTAAACCAATCCAAACCCAAATCTAAGAAAATACGGATTTGGACTAATCCACGCCCTACGGGCGACAACATAAATTAGTCTCCGTATACAATCCACGGGCAACCAAAAATAAAACAAACACACATGATTCGAACACAGGGGTTATGTCACAGCAGTGCAAGGCTTTACCAATGAGCAACAAGTGTTTTCTTATTTTTTTTCAAACAGAATAATACTTAAAGTATACTCATACTTGCAAAAACTCCATTCAGTACATTAACAATAAATTTTTTTGTGTTAGTGTATATGCCCTAGAGGCCATTACTGCATCATACTAGTATGTATATTACTTGATGGAAGCTTGGGATATTCATAGTTATATAGACAATCTTGCTCGAAATAGTAGTATGCTACTTGGTTCGTTTCTACTTTAATGTGTACATGTGTTTCTTTATCACCTATACGCATTAGTAGAGCCCTTAGGATCTTTGCTTGATTACCGGCGTTGTGATGGCGATCACACTCGTGGGGGCTGGGTAATCTATAAGCATATCCTTATTCACGTCCCTAGTCGTGGGATTATCGAGACAGGGCATCGATACTCCGGAGTAGACTAGCGTATGCGCTTCTCATCCCAGCACGGGAGACGGTCTGTCCCACAGCCGTCAGTACGCCGTACTTAAGATAGTATGCAGGTGCTCGTTAGGTTACGAGTACACTGGACAGGACTCGTCGGGAACTGATGGTTGGTATTATACCTATCGTCAGTTATCAGTTCCCAGGTGACATGAGTACAGATTAGTCCGCTGACTAGACACTGTCACTTCGCCTCGAGTGTGTTCCCACTGTTCTTTGATGACTACCCTACCGCGGCTCTACTGAGTAGTGCAAACAGGTAGTAGTTGGGAGCAGTCTCGAAGCACTTGGAGGCAGTGACGGTTAGACAGGATTCGTCTCTCCCGGTATTGGGGGTTGACATCGCGCTGTGTCTGGGAGAGCCATTACACGAGTAGTCCCTGGCCAGGGCAAGCGAGATATATTGGTAGGTTTCCAGTGTTATCTCAGGGTGTTCTGGGCTTCACTCCGACACGACTTGTACCGCTATTAGGGGACTGACATTTACCGTCCCCTAGGCCCGCCATGCGATGTATCAGACGAACAGACCGGACTGTACGGAGATTGTCACATACAGGCTCAGTAGGAGTTCGGATAGGTTTGCCTCATCGGCCTTCTTATCGACATCTACCTGGGGACCGTTACGTACAGCTAGTGCCGCTTGCGGTTTGTGGTTAAACCCACTGCCAGTGTAGTGTCGAGTCTTTAGAGTCCCACACAGAGAGTTTCCCTGCACTGAGCGAAACGTGTAGAGGCCGTATGTTTTACGGCAGGGCTGTGATCACTTACGTACACTTGTGTGCGTGTGGTGTTCGGGCAGGCAATACTAGTGGGCTTTGGTTTAAGCCGGATCCTAGTATTGCACGGATGGATTTGTTTTGCCTTCTGTGCATCCGCATTCTACGGAATGCGGATGCAGGTGTGTATGCACAGTTTTCCGGAGCGATGAAGGAGGAGGTGCCTCATTAGGGTTTTGGCAGTTGGTTCGGCCAAAACCGTTATGTGGCAGGCTCATTAAGGTTTTGACAGTTGATTCGGACTCATTAGGGTTTTGGCAATTCGTTTGGTCAAAACTATTATGAGCCGCGGACATCATTTACTAATCCTTTTAGTGATAATTTTATGATGGCTAATTGCATTGACCATTTGACCACCATGACCTCTCTTGACTTTGTTGGCCGGTTGACCGTGTTGACCATTGACCTTCAAGAGAGGTCTACACTCTTCTTTTCTTTTTCTTTTTCTTTTTGATTATGATAATGGTCATTTCAATGGTGCCATCAAACTTTATCTTGATAGGATTGGTAATGATGTTTTAGTGCATTATTGCAACCATGGTTAATTTCTTTAGTTCATAACTTCTTTCTCATTCTCTCTCTTACTTTTTCTAGTGAGAAGAAAAGAAATGCACCATGGTTGCTAGCTCCTCCTTCTTCCTCCTCTTGATTCATCTTTTGATCTCATGTGTTGAAAGATAAAGATCCCACAATGACAAAACCATCCCTCTACCACTTCTACACAACCTAGGACTTCTAGACTAGCAATCTCTTCGCCCTAGTTATCTCGGCTCGAGGTGGAGCTCGGTATACATCTCTCGGGTGGATCGTCTTCGACTCAAGGAGGCCGCGGAGGTGACCAAAATCCGGATCAACCCTCCGAGCAAGCAAGGAGAAGAACAACAAGAAGAGAATGAGTTCAAGTTGAGCTATAATCCCTAACCGAGTAGATAAATCTCTTGTTAGGATCCTAGTGTGTTGTTTAGCAAAGATCCGGCTTTTATGGTCCATGTTACCAAGTCAAGAAAAAATTTTGTTTTACCGTTTCCGCAACCCCGCAAGTACCGGGAGAGGTAACGTGGACCTAACAGTGGTATCAGAGCCTAACTAAACACACCCTAGCATGTTAGCAAAGTATCTAGAATTTCGACCGGACGAAAAACCGCAAAACTCCTCGAAATTTCAAGTTTCTGCCGATTTTTAGATCTGTTCAAAAATTAATAAATCATACACTAAAAATCGGCTCATGGTTTTTATAGAATACTGAAGAAAATTGATCACCCAACTCGGTTAAAGCGCCGCGGTTCCGCAGCCGAGTTAACTCGGTTGGGGATCCTGTTTGCTACAGTGTTCTTATATGAGTATTTTGGGATTTTTGAAATATGATTTTTCTGCCCAGATTTTCTAGAAAGCAAAATTTGTTTTTGGGGCTTAAAAATCTGTATTTTTGGGCGATGTTCTGTAGACTTTGGCTAATGGTTATATCTGTAATGTTATATGTGTATTGAACGTCTGCTAATCGCTATTCGTCGATTAGTGGGGGTTATACATATCTGTGATCTGTAATACAGATGGTTTGTGTATATGAACTCGTTGGATTGTCGCGGATGAATAGCCGGGGTGGATGTGAGATGAGAGTTTCTTTTTTCTTTCATTCATGTAATAAATTTGTAATTTGATGTAATATTATTTGTATGGCCGCACAACCGGGTCGGGGTTGTAGCCATCATTGTATAATTCTTTTTACTATTTTTGCTCATAGGATAGACCCATGGAGGGAGTGCACAAACTACCGGGTATCTTGAAGTGCCGAGTGGCCTACTCACAGTGTTGAGGGAGGTTGCTTCGCTTCGGGTACTTGGCGGGTAGTTTGCCGCACTCATAGGGGTCTTGGGTGGGGTATTGGCTATTCATCGGATCGTGTAATCCGCTTTTCGTTGCAGGCTCGAACGAATCGCGGGTTCCTAGTATATCCAAAGTGTTCATCTGTGATCTGAATTGGATATCATTGCTATATATCTATATATAATAACTATTTAGGCGTTGCTTATGTTTTTCAGCCGCGCTAGCCCAGCCCCCGCTCTGTTGTTAGTTAAGTAACCTAACGGGTGATGACGGGGCCCCATGGCGAATGCGAATGGTATAAGCGTACGTCATATTTTGGTTGTTTTCTGCAATGGTAGGATTTAAATGATGGGACGCATTAAAAGAACTAATGCAAGAAAATAAACCTAAAAGACGTTGTTGGAATAATTTTTCAAAAAGCTGTTATTATAAGGACGTTCACTTTTGTTTTGCATCGAGATATTCGGTTATGAATGCCCTGCACCTCATTCGACGAGGCAAGGGCCAAGATCCCCTCATCGGGAGTGACCCCTTGGACAAAAGTTTGCGTCAGGGTGATAACTTCACTATAGTCGATCATTCTTGCTTTGCATCGAGGTATTCATCTTATGAATACCCAGCACCTCACTCGACGAGGAAAGTGTCAAGATCCCTTCACAGGGAGTGACCTCTTTAGCAAAAATTTTCGTCACTATATTTTCAAAAAGATGTATCACGAACGATATCAAGTTCATTACGTTAACCGGTTTTTCGCCAAAAACCCAGCCGTAGCTCTCCGTCGTTTCTTATAAGTTATACTTAGTATTCGTGCTGCGTTTGTTGACTATGTCAAGGCGCAGTGAACGGTAGCTAAGTGTTGCTTATTTGCTGGATACAATGTGATTGGTTAGAACATTTGTGTAACCTTGTTGACTGTGTCAAGGGTTATGCAGGTGGGTTTAATGCAATCAAGATAATGACGGGATGAAATTGACTAGGACTCTTTGATTTGTTGACTGTGTCAAGATCACTTGGGTCCAAGGGGCAAAAACCACATCGGGAGTTTCTAAAGAAACTGAAACTTGCAGATTTAGCATACCTTCTGGAGTGTGGTGACTAGGGTGGATTCCATCTAGGTCATCACACAATGATAGTTGGATCCCGATCCAACTGATGAGTTGGATTACTCTTGGGAGATTACTTTCACTTAACGATCAATGCTATAAACCTAGTAGGTATCTAGAAAGGTGTTAGCGGGGCTATGCCCCCAGGGAAAAGAGGTTCTTAAATTAAGGAACTTCGCGAAAGCGTTGGAAAACCTCCCTCGAAGTACCGACACTAGCCTGGCTGAAAGGTTAAGCAAGTATTGTGACGTGAATTAAATCCCGACTAGTTCTTTTAAAAAGGTTTTAAGAAGAATTTGAGGAAACAGTGGGAGACATCCTGGTTAGATAAACTAATAAAACCAATCTAATCTTGCAAGAGCGCACGCTGAGTGTTTCTTTTCTCTCTCCAGGTAGCAACCATTTCACGCCCTAATCAAGATAATAAAATGTATCGCTTGACCGATCCGAATTCTTATTCGGGGCCGGGGAACGTTGATTCAGCTCTAACTTGTGATAACAGTCATAAGTATGAGCAAGGGAAAGGGGATTGTATGGATTCCCAGGATACCCAGTTGAAGAAGAAGTATGGTTTTGCATCTACTTTAGGTGTTCTTGTAATTGAGAACTGTTTTACGGTCAGCCCTACCTCCTGGGTACTTGATACCGGATCTGGATCTCATATCTGTAATTTATTGCAGGGACTGAGAAAAAGTAGGAAAGTTGCACCGGGTGATATGTCGCTCAGAGTAGCGAATGGAGCACAAGTTATTGCGGCAGCCGTCGGTGAATATCACCTACTATTGCCAAATGGCAAGACTATGATTTTGAACGATTGATACTATGTACCCTCCATAGTTTGCAACATCATATCAGTTTCTTTACTCGATAAAGATGGATATAACTTTGTTCTTGATAGAAATATCATGAACATTTACCTTCATAAGATACTGGTTGCAGAGGGTACACTGTGTAATGGTATCTACGTTCTAAATCAGAGTACAGTTCTCAATATACAAAACACACGCAAGAGGAAGAATTCAGATACGAATGAATCCTACTTGTGGCATTGTAGACTTGGTCATATCGGAGAGAAAAGACTGAATAAGTTGCATAAAGATGGACTCTTGGATGCGTTCGAGCTTTCATCTTATGAAACTTGTCAGTCTTGTCTCAAAGGGAAGATGACCAAATCTCTATTCACCGGACATGGAGAAAGAGCAACCAAGCTCTTGGGACTCGTATATAGTGATGTATGTGGTCCGATGTCTATACATACAAGGGGTGGGTTCTCATACTTCATCACATTCACTGACGATCTCTCTAGGTTCGGATATGTGTATATGATGAAACACAAATCTGAAGCTTTTGAGAAATTCAAGGAATTTAGAAATGAAGTAGAGAACCAGACTGGCAAAAGTATCAAGATCCTCCGGTCTGACAGGGGAGGGGAGTACTTAAGCACGGAATTCCTAGATTACTTAAAAGAGAATGGTATTCTCTCTCAGCTTACTCCTCCTTATACACCACAGCACAACGGTGTATCGGAGAGGAGGAATCGTACCCTGTTGGATATGGTTCGCTCCATGATGAGTAGTGCTGAGTTGCCTCTTTCATTCTGGGGATATGCACTTCAAACTGCAGCGCATCTATTAAATCAAGTTCCATCCAAATTCGTGCCTAAGACTCCGTATGAAATATGGAGTGGTAAGAGTTTGGATCTTAAACGTATTAAGATTTGGGGTTACCCGGCTTATGTCAAAAAGCAGAACCCAGACAAACTTGAGGCACGGGTTTTGTGTAAGTTTGTGGGATACCCAAAAGATTCAAGTGGGTATCTATTCTACCATGCAGAGGAACAGAAGATAATTGTTTCAAGAAATGCCACATTTTTAGAAAAAGAATTTCTTGTTAAAAATATTAGTGGCAACACGGTAGAACTGGATGAAATTCCAGAAACACAAGCCTTAACAAAAGATTCGGTGGAATCGCTAGATTCAGTTACAACCAATGAACCTCAGCCACTCCGCAGATCTGGTAGGATTTCTCATCCGCCCAAGAGATACTACGGTTTTCTCATAGATAGGGATCGAGAGGATTGCATCTTGGAAGAAGATGACCCTACCAGTTTCAGGCAGGCCATTATCAGTAGGGACTCTGATAAGTGGCAGGAAGCAATGCAATCCGAAATGGAGTCCATGTACGCCAATAAAGTGTGGACCATGGATATTTCTCCACCTGGGGTAAAACCCGTTGGATGCAAATGGATCTACAAAAGGAAACTTGGTGTAGATGGGCAGGTGGAAACCTATAAAGCTAAACTCGTTGCAAAAGGTTTTTGTCAAAGACCTGGTTTGGACTATGACGAAACTTTTTCTCCGGTGGCTATGCTCAAATCAATTCGGATCCTACTTGCCATTGCTGCCTTCCATGACTATGAAATCTGGCAGATGGATGTTAAAACGGCTTTCCTAAACGGTTGTTTGGAAGAGTGCGTTTACATGGATCAGCCAGAAGGTTTCATAGACAGTGGGAGCAGCGGGAAGGTGTGCAAGTTGCTTAAATCCATTTATGGATTAAAGCAGGCATCGCGGAGCTGGAACATCTGTTTTGATAAAGCAATCAAGGAATTTGATTTCATCAAAAATGAAGATGAACCCTGTGTCTATAAGAAGATTGTAGGACGAACTGTCGTATTCCTAGTCTTGTACGTGGATGACATTCTTTTGATAGGAAATGACATTCCTATGCTACAATCGGTCAAGCTATTTTTGTCACAACGGTTCTCCATGAAGGACCTGGGTGATGCCTCATATATTCTGGGGATCAAGATCTGTAGAGATAGATCCAAAAGACTACTGGGACTTTCGCAGTCCAGGTACATAGAGACCGTACTAAAGAAATTTAGCATGGAGGATTCCAAGCGCGGTAACATACCCGCATTGCACGGAATTACCCTCTCCAAAAAGATATCTCCTAAGACAGACGAGGAGAGGGTTCGCATGAGTACTATACCCTACGCTTCGGCGGTAGGATCTATAATGTATGCGATGCTATGTACAAGACCAGATGTAGCTTACGTGCTAAGCGCGGTAAGCCGGTATCAGTCAGACCCAGGTGAGGACCACTGGACAGCAGTGAAGAACATTCTCAAGTACCAGAGAAGGACTAAGGAGATGTTCCTGGTTTACGGTAATGGAGATCTCAGGGTCGGGTCCTTTACCGATTCAAGCTTCCAGAGTGACAAAGATGACAGCAAGTCTGTCTCGGGTTTTGTGTTTACCCTCAAGGAGGGGCGGTATGTTGGAGGAGTTCCAAACAGGATACCGTCGCAGACTCGACGATGGAGGCTGAATACATTGCTGCAAGCGATGCCGTAAAAGAGGCGGTCTGGATGAAGAAGTTCATTAGTGAACTTCAGGTGGTTCCGTCCATTGTTGACCCAATACCTTTGTATTGCGATAACAATGGGCTATAGCTTTAGCGAAGGAACCAAGGTCCCATCAGAAATCCAGGCACATCTTAAGACGGTATCACCTGATCAGGGTGATCATTGATCGCCAGGAGATCGAGGTGCAGAGAGTGGACACAAAGGACAACACAGCGGACCCATTCACGAAGGCCTTACCCAAGACTTAGTTCGAGCGGCTGATCGAGATGATAGGTCTTCGATACGCCAGTACATGGCCTTAGTGCAAGTGGGAGATTGTTAGTGTATATGCCCTAGAGGCCATTACTGCATCATACTAGTATGTATATTACTTGATGGAAGCTTGGGATGTTCACAGTTGTATAGACAATCTTGCTCGAAATAGTAGTATGCTACTTGATTTGTCTCTGCTTTAATGTGTACATGTGTTTCTTTATCACCTATACGCATTAGTAGAGCCCTTAGGATCTTTGCTTGATTACCGGCATTGTCATGGCGATCACACTCGTGGGGGCTGGGTAGTCCACAAGCACATCCTTATTCACGTCCCTAGTCGTGGGATTATCGAGACAGAGCATCGATACTCCGGAGTAGACTAGCGTATGCGCTTCTCATCCCAGCACGGGAGACGGTCTGTCCCACAGTCGTCAGTAATCCATACTTGAGATAGTATGAGGGTGCTTGTTCAGTTGATAAAACTGCACATTTGTATTACATTTTTCCAACCATTTTTATAATAAAAAAGGACTTTAATATAATATATTATACATATGAGGGTTTATGTGTAAAAACATTATTTTCCATGTGTTAATATATTTTAATTATCATTTGGTAGGAAAATATATGTAAATAAATTCATTGACCAAATCCTAGTAGAACAAAGTCTGCTAAATATTATTTGAGTTGTTATGCAAAAGATTTCCAAGTGTGTAGAATTTTTCAAAGACTAGAATCAAGCAAATCAAGTTGTTGAGGAAGACTTGCCTAATTAAGAAGCAAAACTTGGAGACCAAGTCTGGAAGCAACCACGAAAAGATTTCCAAATTCTAAAGGTACCAAGGATCGCCAAATGTCACATATAGACAGCTCCTGAAAATTGATCAACGGCGGAGATGAGAAAGCCGCGGATCCGCGGCATTAACCCTTTTATGCCGCGGATCCGCCGCGGTTAAGAAGATTTGGGAGTTGAGGATTTTTAGGGAAAATCTTTTCTGCTTAAATCATATTTTATAAGCTTGTATTCTGGCTTTAGCACTATAAAAAGGCACCGAGAGCCTCTTGGAAAATTCATCAAGCCGAAGAGATCACGAAGCCCCAGATGCTCACGTATCCAGGCTGATCATCGACTGTTCGACTACCTCCTTAGGAAAGATCGAGAAGCAACTAGTTTTGTAATCATTTCCTACGGAATAAAAGTGTAGATTGTTCAGTTGATTAATAAAGGTAGTTCTTTTTAATTATTTTTGTATTTTACATTATGTTTTCCCTCTCTGTCTTTTCATCTTCTTCTCCCAACATGCGCGAGTAATTCTCCGCTTGTTAGGGTTCGTAGGATTAGGGTAGGCTAATGGATGATGAAAATAACTAAACCCTTTTTAAGTCCTATAAAGTTTAGGAACCTTATTAAAAGAATCATTAACATCCTAATCGGGCGCGCTAGCAATTCTTTGCTAGTTCCGACCGCAATTAGAGATTAGATTAATGATTGTTTTGGTAAAGGCTAGATATGAACAGAGTTCCGTGTCGAGATAAGGGTTAAGAGTGGGATTCCTTTTCCCTCCAGAAACCCTAATCTACACGCATCACCGTTGTTCTAGTTCTAAATCTATTAATGGATAAAAAGGATAACTTTTAATTAATCATCCATAACTACCAATTCCTAACGAACCCTACAAGCCCCCTTATTAATATTAACTACATCTTTAAAATAATCTAGATCTATATTTTTCATTCTTGTTTAACGTAGAAATAGAAACCATTCTATAAAATTCTTTATCCCTTCTCTCTTTCTCAACACATCTAAAGTAAAAGTAAAAGGTTCCACGTTTCCCAGAGGACGACCCGTACTCATCTCGGTCTAGCTTCATGCGACACCGTTATTGATTGCGGTTAACTACAAACACACTTTTCGTGTCAATCAGTGCTCGTTAGGTTACGAGTACACTGGACAGGACTCGTCGGGAACTGATGGTTGGTATTATAACTATCGTCAGTTATCAGTTCCCAGGTGACATGAGTACAGCTTAGTCCGCTGACTTGACACTGTCACTTCGCCTCGAGTGTGTTCCCACTGTTCTTTGATTACTACCCTACCACGGCTCTACTGTGTCGTGCAAACAGGTAGTAGTTGGGAGCAGTCCCGAAGCACTTGGAGGCAGTGACGGTTAGACATGATTCGTCTCTCCCGGTATTGGGGGTTGATATCACGCTGTGTCTAGGAGAGCCATTACATGAGTAGTCCCTGGCCAGGGCAAGCGAGATATACTGGTAGGTTTCCAGTGTTATCTCAGGGTGTTCTGGGCTTCACTCCGACACGACTTGTACCGCTATTAGGAGACTGATGTTTACCGCCCCCTAGGCCCGACATGCGATATATCAGACGATCAGACCGGACTGTACGGAGATTGTCACATACAGGCTCAGTAGGAGTTTGGATGTGTTTACCTCATCGGCCTTCTTATCGACATCTACCTGGGGACCGTTACGTACAGCTAGTGCCGCTTGCGGTCTGTAGTTAAACCCACTGCCAGCGTAGTGTCGAGTCTTTAGAGTCCCATACAGAGAGTTTCCCTGCACTGAGCGAAACGTGTAGATGCCGTATGTTTTACGGCAGGGCTGTGATCACTTACGTACACTTGTGTGCGTGTGGTGTTCGGGCAGGCAATACTAGTGGGCTTTGGTTTAAACCGGATCCTAGTATTGCACGGATGGATTTGTTTTGCCTTCTGTGCATCCGCATTCTACGAAATGCGGATGCAGGTGTGTATGCACAGTTTTCCGGAGCGATGAAGGAGGAGGTGCCTCATTAGGGTTTTGGCAGTTGGTTCGGCCAAAACCGTTATGTGGCAGGCTCATTAAGGTTTTGACAGTTGATTCGGACTCATTAGGGTTTTGGCAATTCGTTTGGTCAAAACTATTATGAGCCGCGGACATCATTTACTAATCCTTTTAGTGATAATTTTATGATGGCTAATTGCATTGACCATTTGACCACCATGACCTCTCTTGACTTTGTTGACCGTGTTGACCATTGACCTTCAAGAGAGGTCTACACTCTTCTTTTCTTTTTCTTTTTCTTTTTGATTATGATAATGGTCATTTCAATGGTGCCATCAAACTTTATCTTGATAGGATTGGTAATGATGTTTTAGTGCATTATTGCAACCATGGTTAATTTCTTTAGTTCATAATTTCTTTCTCATTCTCTCTCTTGCTTTTTCTAGTGAGAAGAAAAGAAATGCACCATGGTTGCTAGCTCCTCCTTCTTTCTCTTCTTGATTCATCTTTTGATCTCATGTGTTGAGAGATAAAGATCCCACAAAGACAAAACCATCCCTCTACCACTTCTACACAACCTAGGACTTCTAGACTAGCAATCTCTTCGCCCTAGTTATCTCGGCTCGAGGTGGAGCTCGGTGTACATCTCTCGGGTGGATCGTCTTCGACTCAAGGAGACCGCGGAGGTGACCAAAGTCCGGATCAACTCTCCGAGCAAGCAAGGAGAAGAACAACAAGAAGAGAAGGAGTTCAAGTTGAGGTATAACCCCTAACCGAGTAGATAAATCTCTTGTTAGGATGCTAGTGTGTTGTTTAGCAAAGATCCGGCTTTTATGGTCCATGTTACCAAGTCAAGAAAAAATTTTGTTTTACCGTTTCCGCAACCCCGCAAGTACCGGGAGAGGTAACGTGGACCTAACATTTTGTACATTAAAACAGAGTCGTTATATTTTACCCTCCTTATAAAAATTTCGTTCTCGAAATTTACAAATATCTAAGGACTAATTTACAAAAAAGTAAAGGAATCTTGCATGCTTGTCGTCTTTTTTTTCCCATGTTGATTCTCCTGGTGAATTTTTTCTCCACATGACTTGAACCAAGTTTACTTCCTTGTTCCTAAATGACTTTACCTTTCTGTCATGGATTTTAAAAGGTTGATGTTCACAAGATAAGTCTGTCTATACAGTGAGCTCGGAGTGATCAAGAATGTGACTGGGGTCACTCACATACCTTCGGAGCTGGGAGATATGGAATACGTTGTGCACTCCTTCTAATGAAGGTGGAAGTGCCAAACGATATGACACTTCTCTAATTCGTTTGAGTATATCGAATGGTCCAATAAATCTTGGACTGAGCTTACCCCTCTTTTTAAAACGAATCACTCCACGGTTTGGAGAGATCTTTAAGAACACATGATCTCCCGGTTAGAACTCCAAATGTCCCGAATTGTTGCCGGAAAGTGACCTTGGGCTAACTCCACTTGTACGGTTCTTTGACTTGGAAAAATTTAAGGATTTTTTATAATGGATTTCAGAATGGAGAGGGCTAGGGTGTGATGGTGTATTTATAAGAGAATTTAGGGTTTTAAGAATTGAACAATGGAATTAAAAAGTGCATTTAAACTTATATTAATGCTCATTTTTAATTCTTTGTTTAATTTCAGGAAAAACAAACAGAAGAGGAGTAATGGGGGTAGGGGAAAAGTCACTTGGGCAAAGTTTGGAGGCTATACAAACGGTTTAGCCCGGAGGCACCGGCCAATTTGCAATCTTCGCCGGTTGTTTTGGTGAGGTTGGGTGTGGGATTCTCGCCATGTGTCTAGGTCGCTGTTAATACAATTTTCCACATGTTTGTTTTCAGCGACTTTTTATTTTTACGTGTATTGTACGTGTAAACTTTTTAGCTTCCAAAAATTTTAAAAGAAAAATCAGTAAAAATAATATGTGGCTGATGGGAGTCGAACACAGGGGCTATGTCACAGCAGTGCAAGGCTTTACCAATGAGCTACAAGTGTTTTCTTGTTGTTTTTCAAACAAAATAATACTTAAAGGATACTCAGGCTTGCAAATACTCCATTCAGTACATTAACTTTAAAAAAATTTGTACATTAAAATAGAGTCATTACATTTTACTCTCCTTATAAAAATTCCGTCCTCCAAATTTACAAATATCTAAGGACTAATTTACAAACAAGTAAGGGTATCTTGCACGCTTGTCGTCTTTTTTTTCCCATGTTAATTCTCCTGGTGATTCTTTTCTCCATATCACTCGACCCAAGTTTACTTCCTTATTCCTAAATGACTTTACCTTTCTGTCCTGGATTTTAAAGGGTTGCTGCTCACAAGATAAGTCTGTCTGTACAGTGAGCTCAGAGTGATCAAGAATGTGACTAGGGTCACTTACATTGCTTCGGAGCTGGGATATGTGGAATACGTTGTGCATTCCTTCCAATGAAGGTGGAAGTGCCAAACAATATGACACTTCTCCGACTCGTTCAAGTTTGTCAAACGGTCCAATATATCTTAGACTGAGCTTACCCCTCTTTCCAAAATGAATCACTCCACGGTTTGGAGAGATCTTTAAGAACACATGATCTCCCGGTTGGTACTCCAGATGTCCCGAATTGTCGCCGGAAAGTGACCTTGGGCTAACTCCACTTGTACGGTTCTTTGACTTGGAAAAATTTGAGGATTTTTTATAATGGATTTCAGAATGGAGAGGGCTAGGGTGTGATGTTGTATTTATCGGAGAATTTAGGGTTTTAAGGATTGAAGAATGGAATGAAAAAATACATTTAAACTTGGATTAATGCTCATTTTTAATTCTCTGTTTAATTTCAGAAAAAACAAAAAGAAGAGGAGTAGTGGGGGTAGGGGAAAAGTCACTTGGGCAAAGTTTGGGGGCAATACCAACGGTTTGGCCCGGCGGCGCCGGCCAATTTGCAATCTTTGCCGGTCGTTTTGGTGAGGTTGGGTGTGGGATTCTTGTCATGTTCTAGGTCGATGTTAATACAATTTTCCACATGTTTATTTTCAGTGACTTTTCATTTTTACGTGTATTGCATGTGTAAATTTTTAGGCTTCCAAAAATTTTAAAAGAAAAATCAGTAAATATAATATGCGGTTGATAGGATTCAAACACATGGGCTATGTCACAGCAGTGGAAAGCTTTACCAATTAGCTACAAGTGTTTTCTTATTGTTTTTCAAACAAAATAATACTTCAAGTATACTCAGGCTTGCAAATACTCCATTCAGTACATTAACTTTAAAAAAATTTATACATTAAAACATAGTCGTTGCATTTTACCCTCCTTATAAAAATTTCATTCTCGAAATTTACAAATATCTAAGGACTAATTTACAAACAAGTAAGGGTATCTTGCATGCTTGTCGTCTTCTTTTTCCCATGTTGATTCTCCTGGTGAATTTTTTCTCCACATCATTCAAACCATGTTTACTTGCTTGTTCCTAAATGACTTTACCTTTCTGTCCTGGATTTTAAAGGGTTGCTGCTCATAAGATAAGTCTGTCTGTACAGTGAGCTCGGAGTGATCAAGAATGTGACTGGGGTCACTCACATACCTTCGGAGCTGGGATATGTGGAATATGTTATCCACTCCTTCCAATGAAGGTGGAAGTACCAAACGATATGACACTTCTCCGACTCGTTCGAGTATGTCAAACGGTCCAATAAATCTCGAACTGAACTTACCCCTCTTTCCAAAATGAATCACTCCACGGTTTGAAGAGATCTTTAAGAACACATGATCTCCCGGTTGGAACTCCAGATGTCCCGAATTGTCGCCGGAAAGTGACCTTGGGCTAACTCCACCTGTACGGTTCTTTGACTTGGAAAAATTTAAGGATTTTTTATAATGGATTTCAGAATGGAAAAGGCTAGGGTGTGATGTTGTATTTATAGAAGAATTTAAGGTTTTGAGGATTGAAAAATGGAATTAAAAAATGCATTTAAACTTCGATTAATGCTCATTTTTAATTCTCTATTTAATTTTAGGGAAAAAAAAAACAGAAGAGGAGTAGTGGGGGTAGGGGAAAAGTCACTTGGGCAAAGTTTGGGGGCAATACCAATGGTTTGGCCCGGCGGCGCCGGCCAATTTGCAATCTTCGCCGGTCGTTTTGGTGAGGTTGGGTGTGGGATTATTGCCATGAGTCTAGGTCGTTATTAATACAATTTTCCACATGTTTGTTTTCAGTGACTTTTCATTTTTACGTGTATTGTACGTGCAAACTTTTAGGCTTCTAAAAATTTTAAAAGAAAAATCAGTAAAAATAATATGTGGCTGATGGGATTCGAACATAGGGCTATGTCACATCAGTGCAAGGCTTTACCAATTAGCTACAAGTGTTTTCTTGTTGTTTTTCAAACAAAATAATACTTAAAGTATACTCAGGCTTGCAAATACTCCATTCAGTACATTAACTTTAAAAAAAATTGTACATTAAAACAGAGTCGTTGCATTTTACCCTCCTTATAAAAATTTCGTCCTCGAAATTTACAAATATCGAAGGACTAATTTACAAACAAGTAAGGGAATCTTGCATGCTTGTTGTCTTCTTTTTCCCATGTTAATTCTCATGGTGAATCTTTTCTCCACATCACTAGAACCAAGTTTACTTCCTTGTTCCTAAATGACTTTACCTTTCTGTCCTGGATTTTAAAAGGTTGCTGCTCACAAGATAAGTCTGTCAGTACAGTGCGCTCGGAGTGATCAAGAATGTGACTGGGGTCACTTACATTGCTTCGGAGCTGGGATATGTGGAATACGTTGTGCACTTCTTCCAATGAAGGTGGAAGTGCCAAACGATATGACACTTCTCCGACTCATTCGAGTTTGTCGAACGGTCCAATATATCTTAGACTAAGCTTACTCCTCCTTCCAAAACGAATAACTCTACGGTTTGGAGAGATCTTTAAGAACACATGATCTCCCGGTTGGAACTCCAGATGTCGGCACTTTTCATCAGCCCAGTGCTTTTGTCTGTCTTGGGCTATGCACATTCTTTCTCTGATCGTGCGAACTACATCCATAGTTGCTATGATCATCTCTGGTCCAAGAAGTTCTCTATCACCGATGTCATCCCAACTTAATGGTGAACGGCACTTCCTTCCATAAAGAGCTGCAAACGGTGCCATAACGATACTCACCCGATAGCTATTGTTGTATGAAAACTCCACAAGATGTAGGTGATCTTCACACGATCCTACGAAGTCTAACATACATGCTCTTAGCATATCATCAAGGATCTGAATCAATCGCTCAGACTGACCATCTGTTTGTTGATGATAAACTGTGCTGAAGTTCAGACTCGTTCCTAAGCTAGCTTGCAGACTCTGCCAAAACTGCGATTGGAATCTGGTGTCACGATCGGAGACAATGAAAACCGGTACTCCATGTAATCTCACGATCTCCTGCATGAGTTCATGGGTATCAGAAATAGTATACTATGAAGAGTTAAATCTTACTTAAATTCAGACTTACTTCCATGTACTTCTTTGCTAGTGTCTCGGTAGATTGGCCAACTCGAAATGGGATGAAGTGAGCCTATTTTGTTAGTTGATCCACAATAACCCATACTGCATCGTTACTTTTCGTGCTGCGAGGAAGTGCAGTCACGAAGTCCATGGTGATGTGTTTCCACTTCCATTCTGGGATAAGTAACGGTTGAAGTAAACCAGCAGTCCTGTGATATTCAGCTTTTACTTGCTGACACACCAAGCAATTGGCTATGCTTCTAGCTACTTCACGCTTCATTTCATGCCACCAGTAATGTTGTCGTAGATCTTTGTACATCTTTGTACCACCAGGGTGTACTGAGTATGGAGAACCATGAGCTTCTTTCATCAACTCTTCCCGAACATGACCTTCTGATACACACAATCTGCTTCTATATTTCAAAGATCCATCTTCGTGGATGATGAAGTTTGTTCTAAGTCCACTTTCTATTGTTCTCTGATCTTTTGCAACTTGGAATCACTTGCTTGAGCTGCTTTGATCTGATTGACAATAGTAGACTGAACTTATAAGTTCATCAACTTTGAAGTACTACCTGGCATAACCACTTCAATCTCCATTTTTTGAAAATCTTATTGTAGCTTCCACTATGCGATGAGATTCATTGATAGTGGTGTAGGGTTTCCTTGTCACCTCATATAGGGTTTGGAAGTATCACACATGCCACAACTTTGATTTTAAGAGGTGCTAAGCAAACTTAACTAGGAATCGAACTAGAAATATTGAGTAACAACTAATAGTATCACAAGCAAAAGTTAATCTATCACTAAGTGGTGAGACTACAACCTTTGTAGACGTCCTTAAGTGACTCCTTGGAACTCCTAGAATTTGGAATGGCTCATTTGAACACTTCCGAGTCCACGACGATCCACCCGAAGTCCTTTTCTCAAAGCTTGTTGCTTCACTTGTTCTTTGAAATCCGTGGAGCAAACACCCTACACAAAAGAGCTAGAGATGTGTAAGATGATGAAGTGGTTTATGTTCTTGTTAGTGTATATGCCCTAGGGGCCATTATTGTATCATACTAGCTTGTATATTACTTAATGGAAGCTTGGGATATTCACAGTTATGTTAACAGTCTTGCTAAACATGGTAGTATGCTACTTAGTTTATTTCTATCTTAATATGTGTATATGTTAGCATATCGAGAATACATATTGATAGAGCCCTTAGGATCTTGCTTAACTACCAGTGTTGTGATAGCAGTCACACTAGTGGGGGCTGGGTAATCTATAAGCACATCCGTTTTCAGGTCCCTAGTTGTAGGATTATCGAGACAGGGCATCGATACTCCGGAATAGACTAGTGTGTACGCTTCTCATCCCAGTTGGGGATATGGTCTGTCCCACAGCCATCAGTACGTTGTATTGGAGATAGTATACAGGTGCTCATTGGGTTATGGGTATACCGGACAGGACTCGCAGGGAACTGTTGGTTGGTATTATACCCGTCGTCATTTAACAGTTCCTAGGTGACATGAGTACAGCATAGTCTGCAAACTTGACACTGCTGCTTCACCTCGGGTGTGTTCCCACTGTTCTTAGATTGCTACCCTACCACGGCTCAAAGGAGTCGTACAAACAGGTAGCAGTTGGGTGCAGTCCCGAAGCACTTGGAGGCAGTGGCGGTTAGATAGGATTAGTCTCTCCCGGTATTGGGAATTGATATCGCGCTGTGTTTGGAGAGCCATTACGCAAAGTCCCTGGCCAGGGCAAGCGAGATTTACTGGTAGGATTTGCAGTAGCTTCTCAAGGTGTAATGGGCTTCGCTCCGACATGACTTATACCGCTTTTAGGGGACTGGCGCTTGCCGCCCCCTAGGCCCGATATGCGATAGTCTTAGATGAACAGACCGGACTGTACGGAGATTGTCACATCAGGCTCAGTAGGAGTTCGGATGGGTTTCCTCATCGGCCTTCTTATCAACATCTACCTGGGGACCGTTACGTACAGCTAGTGCCGCTTGCGGTCTATGGTTAAACCCACTGCCAGCGTAGTGTCGAGTCTTTAGAGTCCCATATAGAGAGTTTCCCTGCTTCGGGCGAAACGATATAGAGGTCGTATGGTTTTACGACAGGGTTCGGACACGCACGTGCATTTATGCACGTACGATATTCGGACAATTTATACTAGCAGGCTTTGGTTTAAGCCAGATTCTAGTATTGGATTATTGGATTTATACAGTCTTAGTATTTCTGTGTTTTCACGGATAGGAGGGGCGTTCTTGTAATTACTCGAGAAGCTTCTAGGAGGGGCATTAAATGGATTTGTGACTCGTGGAGATGATTCATCAAATGCGTTAATGAAGCTTTAATGGTTTTAATGACTCATTAGATGACTCATTTTGTATTAAATGAAGCATGAAGATATTTGTGCAAAGATATTTTGTAAAAGATATTTTATGCTTCATGATATATATATACAAATGAGTTTATTTTCATATGATAATTACTTTCACATTCTCTCTCCTCAAGCTCTCTCTCTTCAACCATAACCCTAACCTCTCATGTGTTGAGATCCAAGGGTTAGCAAGACTAATAGATCCCTAATCCTCTTCTACATCCTCTAAGTTGCTTTGATTAGCACTCATAGCCACTTAGTTACCTCAAGTGTGAGGTTAAAGCTTGGAGAAGTAGCTCTCGGGTGGATCTTCTATCACAACGAGGAGGCCGACGAGGAGGTGGTCTACGAGAACAAGAAAGAGTTAATTCATTAGGTATAATCATCTTTCATAGTAGCTAATCACTTCTATGTTGTTGTTAGTTAGGGTTTAGCAAAGATCTGTAAAGTTAGTCGATGTTAGTTTAAACAAAATGATTGTTTTAGCTATTCCGCCTCCCCGCATCATGTGGGGTGTCTAGCGTTGACTTACAGTGGTATCAGAGCCTCGCTAAACCATAACTAACTTGTTAGCAAAATCGTTAGAAATTCGATCGCAAAACGAACCCAAAAATACGATTTTTTCATCATGTTTCTGCCGATTTTAAAACGGGGTCTAAAAATTTTTCAGGGACCCTTAAAAATACAAGCAGGGAATTATAAGATTACTGGAGAAATTTGGGGTCGTGACTCGGCCAAACCGCCGCGGAACCGCGGCCGATCCAAGCGATTCGCCGCAGATCCACGGCCGAGTTGAAGCCGAGTCAGTCCAAATTTCCCCAGTAACTTTTCTGTGTTAATTTTGTATTTTCCGGGATGTTCTATTTCTGCTCAGGTTTCAGGTGCACAGAGAATTATTGGGAGTAGAATCTTTTGTGTTTGCTTGATTGAAATTCTAAGATATTTGGCTAACTTGATTATATCTGTGATGTGTTTAATGTGTTCGTAAACCTTCCCTAACTGCCAGTATGTCGGTTAGCAGGGGGTTGCACATTTCTGTAATGGTTTTTACTGATTTGTGTTTGTGGACTTGTTAGATTGTCGTGAATGGATAGCCGGGGATGTGAGACGAGTGTTTCTTTCATTCAAATGTAATTTGTAAATTGTTGTAATATTCTTTTGTGGGGCACATCCGGGCTGAGGTTGTAGCCGCCGTTGTACTATTTCATTTGCTGTTTTCTGCTCTTAGGATAGACCCAAGATGGGGTGCACAAACTACCGGGTACTTTGAAGTGTTTAGTGGCCTACTCATGTTGTTGAGGGAGACCGCTTCACTTCAGGTACTTGGAGGGTAGTTTGCCATACCCGTAGGGGTCTAGGGTGGGGTTTTGGCTATTCATCGCGACTGTGTAATCCGTCTTTCTTTGCAGGCTCAAAAAGAATGCGGATTCGTAGAAAATCCAATATGTTCATCTATGATCTGGAATGCCTATTATTGCGTCTGACGAATGTAAAATATCTATATATGATAGCTATTAGGCGTCGCTTATGTTTTGCACCCACGCTGGCCCAGCCCCCGCTCTGTCGTTAGTTAAGTAACCTAACGGATGAATAACGGGAACGGGTGGCAAATGCGGATGGCATACGAGGGCATTGTATTTTCGTTGTTTTCTGCAATGATAGGTTAATTGATGGGACACATTATATTAATGCAAAGAAAATAAACTAAAGTTGAATCGTTCGAACAGTTTAAAAGAAACCACTCGGTTATTTTAAAACAGAAGATATTTTTTAAATGGCGGAGCTTTAACCACTCCTTTTAAAAGCTATCAGGTTCCTTCGATCATATCAAGTTCACTACGTTCACGGTTTCGCCAAAACCATTCGTAGCCCTCCGTCATTTCATTTGGGTATTCAGTAGTATTCAAACTATGTATTTTGACCAACGCCAAGGCATAATGTTTGGTAGCTGCTGGGTATTCATTTGTTACATAGATAGATGAGTTAGTTTGGGACAGTCATATTATCATTTGGCCAACGTAAGGGGTATGTACGGATGGGTTCAAATTAACAAGATAATGATGGGTAGAACTTGAAATGTGACTTATGACATTTTGACCAACGCCAAGGTCATAAGAGCATGGGGCAGAAATTTATATCGGGAATTTCTAAAGAAACTGAAATTTTCAAAGAGATGCATACCATTTGGAGTGTGATAATTTTGGTAGGATTCCTTCAGCTTTATCACACGATGATATTTGAATCCTGATCCTACTGTGAGTATCCGCTACTCATCAGGAGATTCGTCACTTAACGATCAATGCTATAAACCAAGTAGGTATCAAGAAAGGTGTCAGCGGGGCTACGCCCCCAGAGAAAAGAGGTTATTTAATTAAGGAACTTCGCGAAAGCGTCGTAAAACCTCCCTCGAAGTACCGACACCGGCCTGGCTGAACGGTTAAGCAAGTATTGTACGGTGAGAATAGTCCTGACTAGTTCTTCCATTTTGGTTTGAGGAGGGATTCGAAAAACTGTGAGAGCCAACCAGTTTAGATAAACTAAAAACCACTATAAACTTGCAAGAGCATTATGCTAAAGTGTTCCCTGTCTCTTTCTTTGCAGCGACCCAGAACATGACAGGCCTTCAGTTACTATTAGATAAAAATATTTTGACAGGGCCAAACTATAAAGAAGGGTTTCGGAATGTTAAGATGGCTATTACTTATGAAAAATTGGGGTATGTCCTTACCACTAAGGCACCTGCTGTTCCTGGTCCAGAATCTAGTGTCGCGGATAAGGAAATCCGCAAGACCTGCGAGATTGATTGCGCGAAGGTCAAATGCATCGTGCTTGCCTCTATGAATAATGAACATCAGAGGAGGCACGAGAATATGGATCTTGAATCCATATTTCTCCACACCAAGGAACTGTATGGAGAGCAATCTCGTATAGCTATATACGAGACCTCGAAGAACTTGTTTCAGTCGAGGCTGGCCATCGGATCATCTGTAGGAGAACATGTCCTAAAGATGATTGGCTATATAGAAGAGCTCGCGGACCTCGGGACAACATTAGAGAACGAGCTGTATACAGACTTGGTTCTTGAATCCCTTCCTTCCACCTACGCCTAGTTTATTCTGAATTTCAACATTCAAAGAAAAGAAGTTGAACTTCCAGAACTCCTTAACATGTTGAGGAATGCAGAGGGCACCTTGCAGAAAGCAAGGGAAACATCCACTATGTTTGTTCGCGGTGCTTCCTCTTCCGGGTCCAAGGCAAGGGCCAAAGAAAGGAAGAAGAAGGCCGCTACCAAACCTAGAGGTGGTGTTGGTAAGGTGGGAGTTAAGGGAAAGACAAAGGTTGCAGTGCCAGTAGTGACAAAGGACGAGTGCTTCCACTGTCGTAGGAAAGGCCATTGGAAGAAAGATTGCAAAGCTTGGATTGCCAAGAACCAGGAACCGAAGCAAGCTGTGGCTTCGACTTCAGGTGTGTTTGTAATTGAAAATTGTCTGTCAATCAACTCTACTTCCTGGGTATTGGATATCGGATCAGGATTTCATATATGCAATTCATTGCAGGCACTGAGAAACCGTAGAGTGCTGAAGGTTGGTGATATGACCCTCCAGGTTGCTAACGGAGTTAGCGTGGGTGTTGTGTCCGTAGGGGATTATCACCTAGGATTGACGAGTGGACATATTTTGGTTTTGCGCAACTGCTTTTGTGTACCTAGTTTAACGTGTAATATCATATCAGTATTGTTGTTATCAAAAGAAGGTTATGATTTCACGTTTGTAAGCGGTGTTGTTAACATCCACTTTAATCATGGTTTGATTGGATCCGGTACACTAGATAACGGTATGTACGTGCTAAACCAATTACAGATTTTCAATGTGCAGAACACACTAAAAAGAAAGTCTCCAGATATAAATCAGGCTTTCTTATAGCATTGTAGACTGGGTCACATCAATGAGACAAGGTTAACTAAGTTACATTGAGAAGGATATTTGGATCCGTTCGAATATCAATCTTATGAAACTTGTCAATCATGTCTCAAAGGAAAGATGACAAAGACTCCATTCACTGGACATGGAGTAAGAGCGAGCGAGCTCTTAGGACTCATACACAGCGATGTATATGGTCCAATGTCTACACATGCAAGAGGTGGCTTTTCATATTTCATTACTTTTATGGACGATTACTCTAGGTATGGATTCATTTTCTTAATGAAACATAAATCCGAGGCCTTTGAGAAATTCCAAGAATATAAAAATGAAGTAGAAAACCAAACCAGCAAAAGTATCAAGACACTGAGATCTGATCGAGGTGGTGAATACTTAAGTGCCGAGTTCCTATGTTACCTAAAAGAGAAAGGAATTCTCTCTCAGCTTACTCCTCCATACACTCCACAGTATAATGGTGTATCGGAAAGACGGAATCGAACCCTATTAGATATGGTATGTTCCATGATGAGTAATGCTGGGTTACCGCGATCTTTCTGAGGTTATGTGCTAGAATCAGCAGCATATCTTTTGAACAAGGCTCCTACCAAGACTGTGCCTACCATGCCATATAACAAATGTGGAGTGGGAAGAAACCCCATCTTCAGTATCTGAAGATATGGGGATGCCCAGCTTTTGTTAAAAACCAGCATACGGACAAACTCGAGGCACGATCAGTACAGTGTAAGTTTGTGGGATATCCAAAGAACTCTAAGGGTTATTTCTTCTATTACGCAGAGGAACAAAAGGTTTTTGTTTCTCGTAATGCTTATTTTCTAGAACAATAGTTTTTAGAAAAGGAAACAAGTGGGAGCGAAATAGAACTGGAAGAAATTCCAGAACCACAAACTACTACTGAAAGTTTGGTAGAACTAGTAGTTCAAGAAGAACAGGACATTCCCGCACCCCTTCGCAGGAGTAGTAGGCCGTCTCATCCGCTTGAGAGATACTATGGTTTTCTCAAAGATAGGGATAGAGAGGATTGCGCCATTGATAATGAGGAACCTACTACCTTCCAGTAGGCCATCCAGAGCGGCAACTCGGTAAGATGGCTGGATGCAATGCGGACCGAGATGGAGTCCATGTACACCAACAAATTATGGACTTTGGACTTTGCTCCAGGTAGGGTAAAACCCATAGGATGCAAATGGATATTCAAGAAAAAGATTGATGTAGATGGACAGGTGGAAACCTATAAGGCTAGACTTGTTGCAAAGGGTTTTCGTCAAAGACCTGGTTTGGACTATGACGAAACTTTTTCTCCGGTGGCTATGCTCAAATCCATTCGAATCCTTCTTGTCATTGCCGCCTTCCATGATTATGAGATATGGCAGATGGACGTAAAGACGGCTTTTCTAAATGGTAATTTAGAAGAGTGCATCTATATAGATCAGCCAGAAGGTTTCAATCAGAGTGGGAACAATGGGAAAGTGTGCAAATTGCTTAAGTCCATTTATGGACTAAAGCAGGCATCGCGGAGTTGGAACATCTGTTTTGATAAAACGGTCAAGGAATATGACTTTATCAAAAATCCAGATGAACCATGTATATATAGTAAAATTGTAGCACGAACTGTCGTATTCCTCGTCTTGTACATGGATGACATTCTAATAATAGGAAATGACATTCCTATGCTAGAATCTGTCAAAGGATTCTTGTCATAAAGGCTCTCCATGAAAGACTTGGGTGATGCCTCTTACATTCTGGGGATCCAAATCTATCGTGATAGATCTAAGAGAAGATTGGGACTTTCGCAGTTCAGGTATATCAACACTATACTGAAAAGATTCAGTATGGAAGATTCTAAGCGTGGTAATTTACCGGTTTGTCACGGAATCACCCTATCCAAAGAGATGTCTCCCAAGACTGATTTGGAAAGGGATCGCATGTCGGTTATACCCTACGCTTCTGCGGTAGGCTCTATAATGTATGCGATATTATGCACTAGACCAGATGTAGCTTACGCACTGAGCGTGGTAAGCAGGTACCAGTTAGACCCAGGGGAGAAGCACAGGATAGCAGTAAAGAACATTCTCAAGTACCTGAGAAGTACTAAGGAGATGTTCTTGGTTTACGGCGAAAAAGACCTCCAGATCGAGGCTTTTGCCGACTCCAGCTTCCAGAGTGACAAGGATGATTCCAAGTCCATGTCAGGTTATGTCTTTACCTTCAATGGAGGGGCGGTGTGCTGGAAGAGTTCCAAGCAGGACACCGTTGCTGACTCGACGATGGAAGCGGAGTATATCACTGCTTGCGATGCCGTAAAAGAAGCAGTCTGGATGAAGAAGTTCCTAACAGAACTTCAGGTGGTTCCTACCATTGTTGATCCAATACCGTTGTATTGCGACAACAACGGAGTTATAGCTTTAGCGAAGGAACCTAGGTCCCATCAGAAGTACAGACACATCTTAAGGCGGTGTCACCTGATCAGGGAGATCATAGATCGCCAGGAGATCGAGGTCCGGAGAGTTCCTACAGAGGAGAACACTGCAGATCCATTCACTAAGGCCTTACCTAAGATTCAGTTCGAGATGATAGGTCTTCGATACGCCAGTACACGGCCCTAGTGCAAGTGGGAGATTGTTAGTGTATACGCCCTAGGGGCCATTATTGTATCATACTAGCTTATATATTACATAATAGAAGCTTGGGATATTCACAGTTATATTAACAGTCTTGCTAAACATGGTAGTATGCTACTTGGTTTATTTCTATCTTAATATGTGTATATGTTAGCATATCGAGAATACATATTGATAGAGCCCTTAGGATTTTGCTTAACTACCAGCATTGTGATGGCAGTCACACTAGTGGGGGCTGGGTAGTCTACAAGCACATCTTTTTTCAGGTCCCTAGTCGTACGATTATCGAGACAGGGTATCGATACTCCGGAGTAGACTAGTGTATACGCTTCTCATCCCAGTTGGGTAGATAGTCTGTCTCACAGCCATCAGTACATTGTACTGGAGATAGTATACAGGTGCTCGTTGGGTTACGGGTACACCGGACAGGACTCGTAGGAAACTGTTGGTTGGTATTATATCTGTCGTCAGTTAACAGTTCCCAGGTGACATGAGTACAACATAGTCCGCAGACTTGACACTGCTGCTTCGCCTCGGGTGTGTTCCCACTGTTCTTAGATTGCTACCCTACCATGACTCAAAGGAATCGTGCAAACAGGTAGCAGTTGGGTGCAATCCCGAAGCACTTGGAGGTAGTGGCGGTTACATAGGATTCGTCTCTCCGGATATTGGGAGTTTATATCACGCTGTGTTTGGAGAGCCATTACACAAAGTCCCTGGTTTGGGCAAGTGAGATTTATTGGTAGGATTTCCAATAGCTTCTCAAGGTGTAATGGGCTTCGCTCCGACATGACTTATACCGCTTTCAGGGGACTGACGCTTGCCGCCCCCTAGGCCCGATATGCGATAGTCTTATACGAACAGACCGGACTGTGCGGAGATTGTCACATCAGGCTCAGTAGGAGTTCAGATGGGTTTCCTCATCGGCCTTCTTATCGACATCTATCTGGGGACCGTTACGTATAACTAGTGCCGCTTGCGCTCTGTTGTTAAACCCACTGCCAGCGTAGTGTCGAGACTTTAGAGTCCCATACAGAGAGTTTCCCTGTTTCGGGCGAAACGATATAGAGGTCGTATGGTTTGACGACAGGGTTCGGATACGCACGTGCATTTATGCACGTACGATGTTCGGACAGTTTATACTAGCAGGCTTTGGTTTAAGCCAGATTCTAGTATTGGATTATTGAATTTATACAGTCTTAGTATTTCCGTGTTTTCACGGATAGGAGGGGCGTTCTCGTAATTACTCGAGAAGGTTCTAGAAGTTTGATGAGGTGGAGAGCTTAGGTGTTATATACATTAAATGGATTTGTGACTCATGAAGATGATTCATCAAATGAGTTAATGAAGCTTTAATGGTTTTAATGACTCATTAGATGATTCATTTTGTATTAAATGATGCATGAAGATATTTGTGCAAAGATATTTTGTACAAGATATTTTATGCTTCATGATATATATACACAAATGAGTTTATTTTCATATGATAATTACTTTCACATTCTCTCTCCTCAAGCTCTCTCTCTCTCTTCAACCCTAAATCCTGTGTTGAGATCTAAGGGTTAGCAAGACCAATAGATCCCTAATCCTCTTCTATATCCTTTAGGTTTCTTTGATTAGCACTCATAACCACTTAGTTAGCTCAAGTGTGAGGTTAAAACTTGGAGAAGTAGCTCTCGGGTGGATCTTCTATCACAATGAGGAGGCCGACGAGGAGGTGGTCTACGAGAACAAGAAGGAGTTGATTCATTAGATATAATCATCTTTTATAGTAGCTAATCACTTCTATGTTGTTGTTAGTTAGGATTTAGCAAAGATCCATAAAGTTAGTCGATGTTAGTTTAAACAAAATGATTGTTTTACCTATTTCGCCTCCCCGCATCATGTGGGGTGTATAACGACGACTTACAGTTCTCACTTAAAACCCCTCTCTTTTTCTTTTCCTCACTCTAAACAAATCTCAAAAAAGCTTGAAGAAGAAGGAAGATGAAGATGGCAAAGCTTTTTGAAAATGATGATAATTCTTATATTTTAAAAATAAAACAAAAGGATATATACATGTGAGACACTCTCACAACAAACCATGGTTAATATAAATATCTAGATATTTTGTGATGAGTTAAAGAACAAAGAAAATTAACCATGGGTTAGTCAAAGGTCAACAAAGAAGAGTGTGGAAACTATGAGTCATTTGAAAAGAATGAGTCATTAGTTAATTTCCTTTATCTTTTTATCTTAAAACATATATATATATATATATATATATATATATATATATATATATATATATATATATATGAACCATGTGAGTTTTGCATTGCCATCTTCAATATATCAACAACCATGATATATATGCATGCATGCATGCATGTATGTATGTATGTATGCACATCAACATGTACATATACATGCATGCAACCATCAAAAGAAAAGGGTTTAATAAAATTGAGCTAAAAGTCATTATTAAATCAACATTTGATTTAATAAACCGGTCATATCACCTACGACCCGACCAATAGTAAACACCCGATTAACATACGGTATCTCATACACGTATTTAATTGAGCTCCCGCGCATATCTCATATGCACACCACATCGTTTTGCCTGAGCTAGGAAACTTCTGTGTAAAACTCTAAGACTCGTCAATACGCCGACAGTAGGTGATGATCACATTAAACACCTACAAGCCGCAAGCGGTCAGCTAAACGTAACGGCCATCCGGGTATTGAGCGATCAGAAGAAGAACAAGCGAACCTGTCAAAACTCCCGTCAATCCATCTGGCAACACCTACCGTACAGTTCGGTCTTTTCGTCTGATATGCTGCATATCGAGTTTAGGGATGGAACCGTCGACCCTAATAACTCAATAAGTCATGCCGGTATATGGTCTACAACAGATCGAGAAACTACTGATAACACATATCAGTAATATCTCAGCAGCCCTGGCCAGGGACTTCCTGTTATAGCCAATCATGCACAGCGCAACATCAACCCCCAATACCGGGAGAGACGAAACCCCTCCTATCGCTCATTGCCTCCATGTGCCTCGGGACTGTACCCCAAATCCACCTGTTTGTACGACTCAGTAGAGCCGTAGTAGGGTGGAGAGCAAGATACAGTAGGAGGACACACAAGACTCTATAGCGATCTCGAGTCTACAGACTAATCTGTACCAGTGTCACCTGAGAACTGCTATCCGACGTATGATATAATACTACATAGGAGTTCTCGGTGAGTTCGTTCAGTGTACCCAGTCTCACTGAGCACCTGTATACAATCTTTGGTGTCAGCACACCAGATGGATATGGGATCATCCATCGCCCATCATATGGAACAAGAATGGTATACGCTCGTCTACACTGGAATATCGATGCCCTATCTCAACATACCTATGACTAAGAACATTTTAAGAATATGCTTATAAACTACAGGTGTCCCACTAGTATGATCCACATCATAATCCCAGTAGTCAGGCCAATATCCTTAGGGCTTTATCAACATGTACCAAATGAGTAAAAACATAATCAAGTGAACATATGATAAAAAGAAACCAGATAGCATACAATCATATCGAGCAAGACTGTCCTCTGAATATATATATATATACACATCAGTACATACACTATCATATAATGGCCTCTAGGGCATACATATATCCAACAATCTCTCATTTGCACTAAGGCCAATTATTGGCGTATCTCATACCCAACATCTCAAAAAGTCGCTCATGCTGCGGCTGAGGGAGGGCCTTGGTGAATGAATCCGTAGTGTTATTCATTATATCTACTCTCTTAGTCTCGATCTCGTGGCGATCAACTATCTCCGGGATCAGATGATATCGCCTCAGGATGTGTCTGAACTTCTAATGGGACGTGGGCTCTTTGGCCAACGCCATATCCTCATTATTGTCACAATACAAAGGTATTGGATCAATAATGGTTGGAACTACTCCTAGCTCTGAGATGAACTTCCTCATCAAGACGGCTTCCTTGGCAGCATCATTCGCAGAGCTTCCATCGTTGAGTCTGCAACGGTATCCTGTTTGGAACTCTTCCAACTTACTGTCCCTCCATTGAGGGTAAATGCAAACCCTGAGATAGACTTGTTGTCATCCTTGTCACTCTGGAAGCTCGAATCGGTAAAGGCCTCCATATGGAGATCCCCGTTACCATACACCAAGAACAATTGTTTAATCCTTCTCAAGTACTTAAGAATGTTCTTCACAGCAGTCCAGTGATTCTCCCCTGAGTTTGACTGATACCTGCTTACTACACTAAGTGCATAAGCTACATTAGGGCGTGTACACAACATCGCATATATTATCGATCCTACAGCCGAAGCATAGGGAATAATGCTCATCCGAGCTCTCTCTTTATCAAACTTTGGGCAATCGTCCTTGGAGAGAGTGACTCCGTGGCAAACGGGTAAAGCACCGCGCTTGGAGTCATCCATACTAAACCTCTTTAGGATGGTGTTCCTATCTGAAAGACGCAGCGGAGACGCAATGTACATCTTGCCTGAAATTCGGGGCAGATGCTAATTAGTGCTATCCGTCCACCTCTCCGAAGATGCCAAGTTGATTTATGGCACCATGTATCGAAGGTTTAAATAGATGCGGCCGATGTAGCAGAATTCGTCAGATTCCCCCTCGTTGATGAGGGGTTTTTGATTGTGGGGACGCTCTTCCCTGCAGGCGCAAACCCCTACGGTTAATTATGCTACCGCATCGCGGTAACAACTTTCACCTTCTCCAGATGGTCACTTCATTTCGTGGGTGTTTGTTTTGTGTTTAGTTGCCTGTGGATTGCATACGGAGACTAATTTATGTCGTCGCCCGTAGGGCATGGACTAGTCCAAATCTGTATCTTTCTTAGATTTGGGTTTGGGGGGTTTGGGTTTAAGGATACATTAGTCTCATTTAAGGCTAAGATCAACTTAAACGTTTGTTAAGGATACGTTAGCCTCTTTTTAGACTAGGATCAATTTAACGGGATTGTTTAGATTCAACAAGAGAAAAATTGGGCTCTATTGTTTAGTTTAGTGATATTGCGGTTGATTGTTAGTTTAAGGACATTACGGTCCATTGGTGGTTTAAGGACATCTCGGTCCATAGTTAGTTTAAAGACATCGCGGTCGAGGTTAAGGACATCATAGTCCATGAGTTTAAGGACCTCACAGTCCGATGTTAGTTTTAAGACATCACGGTCGAGGTTAAGGATATCATAGTCCGTGAGTTTAAGGACCCCACAGTCCGATGTTAGTTTTAAGACATCACGGTCGAGGTTAAGGACATCATAGTCTATGAGTGTAAGGACCTCACAGTCCGATATTAGTTTTAAGACATCACGGTCGAGGTTAAGGATATCATAGTCCATGAGTTTAAGGACCCCACAGTCCATGAAATGTATGGCTGTCGGGACCCGTCACCTCTTTGAAGACGTTGAGAAATTACAATGACAAATATCAAATGAGTGAAGAGATGTACCCTTGAACCAAGGTGAGATGTGCTCAATTCAAGATAAGTTGAGGACTTATGGCCAGAATTGGGCTAAGTCCAATTAAAATGTTTTAACATTTTATTCTTGTTTTGGCAATTAAGCCTTTATTTAGGCTCAGCCCTTTTAATAATGCTAAGTATTGGATTCTGACATCTTTTGTCTTCATCAGAACAAAGTGTGTTCTGACAATGCGCCACGTGGCGCGCCAGGCGCTTTGTGCGAGTCAAAGAGCGCATTGCTCTTCTGTCAGGTAGCGCACACGAAGAGGACACGTGTTGCGCTTAGCGCTAAGCGCTGGTTTATTAGCGCATTACGTTTTTAATTTATGAGTGCTTTGCGCTGATTTAAAGGTGCACCAGTGAGTGACACATGGCGCGCTTGGCGCTGAGCGCCAGATGATGAGCGCATTGTGCTTCTGCATGAGTAGCGCACACGTGAGTAACATGTAGCGCACTTGGCGCTTTGCGCCAGCTCATGAGCGCATTGCGCTTCTGCATGAGTAGCGCACACGTGAGTAACATGTGGCGCACTTGGCGTTTTGCGCCAGCTCATGTGTGCAGCGCGCTGTTTTAAAAGCGCAAAGCGCAAGTGGTGTCTATGGTTGACACGTGGCCTGTTTTGGCGCTGAGCACCGGTCCAATGAACGCAAGGGCACAATTCATGAGTGCAAGGCACTTTTCAATAGCGCAAAGCGCATCTGATCAACTTTAAGATCAAAGAACAAATTTTATGTTCCTTTTAAAGGAGGCTTTGCCTCAAGTTTTGAGAACAAAAAGTTCTTGTTCTTTATAAAAGGCTCTGCCTTTTATAGATCAAAGATCTGTATATGAAGTAAAAATACCTTTTTATTATTATTTTCTTAATGATTAGATCTTTTGATCTTTTGCTTTTAAATCAAAGACCTTGGTCTTTTTATAGATCTAAGATCTTTTTAGAAGATGGTTCTTCTTTATATGAGATGGAGTCATCTCTGTTATTCACGGACATAGTTCTTTACCTTTATGATGAAGAAAAATCTCTGTTTTCCTAAGAGCTTTCTCTTCTTTTTTGCAGAGGGTTTTTTCTCTCTCTTTCTGTCTCTCGAGACTTGAAGTCTATGGGCCTTTTTATAGGGCCAATTGATTTGTTAAATCAATTTTGAGAGATCTTTCTCTGATTAATTTGGGAATATTTCCAACCGTTGGATCTTTGATCCTAAGGCTTCTGTTTTACAGAAGATAATCTTCTTGTTTTAATAAGATTGGAAAGATCTTTCTATAAAAGAATTTTAGTTCTGATTAATTAATAATTTATTATTAGTAGATCTTTAGATCTGACGGTGGGGGAATTTTAATTCCAGTGCGGGCGCACTTTGCGCTCGCGCACCTACGTTCGACACGTGGCGCTCAGTGCAGAGCGCAGCGTAACTGTGTTAGACACGCGGTGCGCAGCACAACCGCGCTAGCGCACATGTGTCTGACACGTGGCGCGCAGCGCAGAACGCCGAATCTGATGCGTTACTTCAACTTTTGAATTTTGAAACAGAGCTTTGCTCTGATAGGGTGCACTGCCTAGGGCGTAGTGCCCCTGGCGCTGGTGTGTCTGCTTTTGACACGTGGCTCGCAGCGCGCAGAATCTGAAGGTTTGCTTCAAATTTTGAATTTTGGAATTCAAAACAGTGCTTTGCTCTGATTGGGGGAAACAAATGCCCCCCACTATTGCGCTCACGTGGAGCACGCATGAGTGCAGCGGTGGAAACATCTGAGCCCTTGGATCAACTCAGAAGTTGAAGAGGCTGTTCAGTGCCTATAAATAGAACCTTTGGTCCTCAGATGATTATCATCTTCTTCTCAAGAATTTTATTTCAGAGCCTTGCTATTCTGTTCAAGAACTCTCAAGAGTTAGAACTCTACCAAACTTAGGTAAAATTAAATTAATTTTAATAAATTAGGGTTTTTACCCATTAACAGAGCCTTGCTCTCCATAGATCCTTCATCTAAAGAAAACCCCTTTAGGGTTTCATAAACAGAGCCTTGCTCTTAAGAATCCATAGATCTGAACAGATCTTTTCTTGGGGTTTCTTATCCCATGCATCAGAGCTCTGCTCTTTTGATAATATGTAGATTTTATGATCTTTGATGAAGAACTCTTAAGAGTTTTTCATGGATCTTGAAGATCCCAGAATTTTAATTCTCAAGAATTAATTTTAATTAATCTTTGATGGATTTTCCATCATCATTACAGAGTCAGGCTCTTTAAGGAATTTTATTCCTCCATGACCAGAGTTTGACAAGTGCCACTCTGTTGCAGAGCTTTGCTCTCAAAGGGAGATTTTCTCCTTTTTCCGAGGGATTTCTCATTCAATGAGAATATCCGTTGAGGATTTCCTCATTAATTGACAGCCTCATCCAATGATGAGACTGTTCTATTAATTGATGCATTGTCATCTGGATTTTGTGGGTCCACCTTTGGTCCCCTTTCCACTGCATTGCAGTGTGGTACAAATTTTAAAGTGCCGAGCGTCGGGATTTTAAAATTTAGTTATAATACTGATAATTAAATTTCGTTCTTTCTCGCAGGCGACATGTCTTCCGATTTTTCTTTCCCATTTTTCCGTTCAAAGGGAGAATTCCCTGAGGCACTGGTGGACCGGGAGGTTCTCGCGTTTATCAAAGACTATGACCCGGAACACAAAAACCATCACTTATGGGGTAGGTGGTACGACCAGATTATCAAAGGTCGCCGAAGCTTCTCTTGTGCGACGCCGTCAGAGCTGATCTCGTCGATTTCATATGTAGATGCACCCCCGGTGAACTATGCCGTGGAGGTTGTCAATTGGACTTCGGAGGGTCTTCTTCAACCTTCGATTACCGCCATACCCATGCAGCTGCCGGCAGCTTTGGATACTTTAGGGCGGCGCATATGCCAGGACGAGTCGCGCCTTTGGGGACAACCCTTCAACGTCGGGTTGACCCCCCGACATTCGGCCGGGTATTTGCAGTGGGCCAGGTAAATTTTGTCAGCGAAGAAGGCGCACTTGCTGAAGATCGGTCTATACCCTGCGGTTTATGCCTCGCTGTTCCAATATTCCGCTCCTCCGACATGGTGGATTAAGGCGTTCTTAGAGCAATGGAACATCCCAACCCATACCTTTCTTCTACTGGACAGAGAAGTCTCCATCTCCTTAGAAGAATTCGCTGAGATTTCTGATTTGCCAGTTAGGGGGAACACTACGAGGAGCTGCTTTCTCCGGACGAATACGTTTTCACCACCAAGCCAGTGGTGATGGGCCTAACACCAAAGAACGCCATCCAGCACCAGTTTCCTAGTCTGATAAAGGTGCTGAATATGTACAAGAGTCTTTTCTTGGAGTCCGGAGGCCAGGGGGTCAGTTCTGCAGACTTCATTGCTTGGTTTCTTCGATCGGAGATTCTATCTCAACGAGGCGAAAAATTTGCCAAGCTCGACGATCCCTTTGGCTTTGGCTTGGACCGTCGACCAGTACTTAAAGATGATCAGAAGGGCTTTTATCTCCCCGATGCCGTGATCATCCCTCTGTCAGAAATTGCCATTCCGGGAATCGACGAGGAGACTTTCTTCCTCAGGTTTCTGGAGCTGTAGTTGTGCCGGTTCGCGCTCCCCATGCACCCTCGCTATATGAGGTCGTCCGTCTTCTACCCAACACATCGAATGGTGGCTGGCATACAAGTGGCCATTGGGATCGCCGGCCTGGTCCACCTGTACCATGGCCTTAGCGTGGCGGCGGATACAACTGAACCGGGTATGCAGGCTGCCAACTTCCCAATGCACTACTTTACTTCGTGGATGGAAATGCACGTGCTCGGGGTGTTTGGTATTCATAAAAGACCCTCGTTTTTCGAGAAGTGCAAATTTCCCAGAATTATGCGGCTGGTTGACGCTTCAATCTTCAATCCGTCTCAGCGGGAGGCTAGGGCGTTGGTTCTTCATCCACGCACGGTCAGAGCTGGTATGTCTTTTACGGACAAATTCCTGACGATTGGCTAGGAAACTTCCAAGACGGTGCTGGCATTGCACGACAATTTTAAGGACGGGGCCTCCGCGTTGAAAGCCCGGGAGATTCTACATCTATACTCCATCAGGTCGGGCTTCCTCGTATTCAGGAAAAATGATGCAGCGATTTTTAAGAGATACAACCCCCATCATTTTGCCCAGCAGCTAAGTTATAACCAGGGTGTCCCACTGGAAGCATTTTTAGAAGAACCTGCTGCCACTAGAGAGGGAATACAGGGTGCGCTGCATCACTTTATGCGCTTGAATACGGGCTTCCACTTCTTCATTAGCGAGCCGAGTTGCATCCCGAGGGCCCTTAACGTGTACGGGGCCTGGTATCAGCACGCGATGGGTGATGCCATCAGGGAGGAGAGGCGGCTGTTGCTCGATCGCAAGAGTGCACCCCTGCTAGCGATCACAACGTCCCTTTAAGACGACGGATCACCGTGCCCCCTCCGCTAAGAGTGGTTGTTGCAGTTGAGCCTCCAAGTGTGTTAAGCCCCACACGTGGATTGCCCTGTGATTCTGTGGACGTGCCATCGGCGCCCCGTACTCCCGTGGAGACGGTAACCGCAGCTTCACCCGAATCTGGCGTGGGCTCGAATTTCAGGACTCGCCGACCCAAAGTGCCTACGAAACGCAAGCTGGTGCTGGCTGCGACCGGAGCTCACTCAAATAAGAAGAAAAAGAAGTCGCTCTTCTCTGCCAATGTCGTATTCGGTCAGGAGCCTCATGCTCCTTACAGCGAGGGCTTGAGTGAGTACGGGACCAACGATAGCTTATTTATGCCACCAGATGACACTGATCTGGCGGCTGCCATTGCAGCTTCTGAGCGATTGGCGAGACGCAAAGAGGGGTTGGCTAACCTCGCGTGATCAGGTAATCATTAGTTGTATTTTTCGCCATTGCATCATACTTCTATCATTGTTTTTTTGACTAACGATTTTCCTTCTTCAATAGGCATTTCTACCGAAGAAGCTCTCGCTGCTTCTCTCAAGACTTATGAGGAAGAGGAACGACTTCGAGCATCCATAGGCCTTGGTACATTTCGGTTCGCTATGTTTCTGCTTCCGTTTCTTATGAGTAATCTGACCCTTTCTTTGTTTTATTGCAGGGACCACAATGCTTATCCCGCAAGCTGATGCGAAAATTCTCCCCGGGCCAGCTATCGAAGTCCCGGCCTCTTCGGCATTACCACAAGAGGCCTTACTTAAAAAACCGATGACGGAAGCCTTGACGTCTCCATAGGTAACCCTGAATGCGGATGACGACGTCCTGTTGTAGGAGTCTTCTAAAAGGTCTGTTTTGACGGCTCGGGAGGAAAGGAAACGCCTGAGGCACACAACAAGGGAGCGTAGTGCTGCTTTAGCTGCGGGAGCAGGTTCAAGCGCCGTTACCCCTGCTGCTACTCCTTCGGAGGAGTTCCCGGTTGCCTTGTCTACTGCTCACAGACGGGCGGCACGTGCAGCTCGGGAAGCAAACGGCAAATCAACTCCAGGTAATGTGCCTTGAGGCTCCGTTGTCAAAGTTTTAAACCATCAGTTCTCACATATCTTATCTTTGCAGAGCCGAATCTTCCTGAAGAAATGGTGGCGACCGCTGAGTCTGAGAGAGCGTTGGAGGAGGTAGCTTCTATTCCCGAATCCGGGGTGGTGGCAGGCGATGTGGTCGCAATTGTTAGTTATATGTATGCCTTAGAGGCCATTATTGTACAAAGGATGTATATTGTAGTGGATGCTGGGACATATATAGGGAGGACTTTCTCGCTTGACATGATAGTATGCTATCTGGTTACTCTTTACCTTAACGTGTATACTGATTGTCTCTCTATTACATGTTGGTAAAGCCCTTAGGATGTGTACTTGACTACCTGAACTATGATGCGGATCATACTAGTGGGGACATGGTGGTCCATAAGTACATCCTTCAAGGTCCCTAGTCGTGGGTGTATCGAGACAGGGCATCGATATACCATAGTAGACTAGCGTATACCTTCTCGACCCATACAGATGGGCGATGGATGATCCCATATCCATTGGTGTTTAACATCAGAGATGATATACGGGTGCTCAGTGGAGACTGGGTACACTGGACGGACTCGCCGAGAACTCCCAGATGGTATTATACCTCACGTCAGATGGCAGTTCTCTGGTGACACTGGTACAGGTTAGTCTGTAGACCCGAGATCGTCATAGAGTCTTGTGTGATTCCCACTGTGCTTTGATTTCCAACTTACCACGTCCAAGAGGGCGTGCAAAGCGGTGGTTTTTGGGTACAGTCCCGAATCACATGGAGGCAATGAGCGATAGGAGGGGATTCGTCTCTCCCGGTATAGGGAGTTGATGTTGCGCTGTGTTCGATTGGCTATAACCGGAAATCCCTGGCCAGGGTTGCTGAGATTTACTGGTAAGTGTTACCAGTAGTTTCTCGAACTATTATAGACCTCATATCGACACGACTTATCGAGCTACTGGGGTCTGTCGTTCACCACCCCTAGGAGAGATATGCGACTTATCAGACGAACAGACCGGACTGTACGGTAAGTGTTACTGGTTGGATTCACAGGAGTGTGAGCGGGCTTGCTCGTCGATCTTCTGATCGCTCAATACCTGGGTGGCCGTTACGTTTAGAAGACCGCTTGCGGCTTGTGGGTGTTTGATATGATCATCACCTGCTGCCGGCGTATTGACGAGTCTTTAGAGTCCTACACAGTGGTTTCCTGGCTCAAGCGAAATGAAATAGGAGCGCATATGAGATATGTGCGGGACCGAGAATAATGCGTGTATGTGATACCGTATTCTATTCTCGTGATGAATGTATCGATTGGTTGTATGCGATATAACCTAGTTATCGAATCAAGGATTGATTCGATAAGCCGATACATTGGATATTAGTCGGTTATATGAGATATGGCCGAATCGTTAAATCAAGTATTGATTTAATGATTTAATGCATAATTATATATTTGATATATTACTTTGCATTAACTAGAATCGGTTCACTTTAAATGAAATGGATTTTCTCACTTGAATTGCACAAGTTGTATATATGATATACTTTTGTGCACTTGTTTGTATCATGTTTGATGATACATGCAAACTTGGGTTTGTGTAAAGACTTAAACCATGTTTAGTGAATGGTTAGGGTTTCATTTCACTTATTCATTTATCTATTTATTTTGGTTGAAAAGGAAAAGAAAAACTAAATGGTTGCTTTCATACTAGAAGGTTCTTGATGCTTCATGCATCTTTGACTAAAGCAACCATTTTTTCTTCATCTCCTAAACCTAACCATTCAACTAAACCCTAGTTAGTTCTCTATACTAAACCATGGTTGATAATATGATAAGTATCATTTTTTATTTTATAATTAAAAAAACTTATCATATTCTTTCTTCTTCTTCTTCTTCAACAAAGAAGAAAACCTTGCTTCCATCAATGGCAACTTGAGAAAAAGAGTGAGAAATCCAATTCTAAAGTGAACCCACTTCCTATTTCTTCATTCTCTACCACTTTCCAAGTAGTATAGGGTGTTTTCTTCACAAGTTTCATGACTTAGTGAAGTTGGAGCTTGATCTTGTGTTGCCTCGACGTAGATCATCTTTGGCATCGAAGTCGACGACCTAGCTCGCCCATTTCTCCGATGAAGCCGACGCTAGAGCCCGGGATCCGTTGATCGCAGCTAGGGGACTTCATCACGGAGCTATGGAGGTGGAGGACCGGATCTACAAAGGTTGTATTTCCGTTCACTTAGCACTAAAGTAGTTTAGTAGCTTGTTGTTTCGCCTAAACTCTAGTCAACGATCCGTATTAGGGTTTCTCGGCACTTGTAAAATTTGAATTTGGCATGGTTGATGCCTTGTGAGACCTCTTGAGTATGCCTAGGAACCCTACAGTGGTATCAGAGCCTAGCTAGAGCCTTAGGCGATGCGTAGACGGAGTTAGAAGTCCGATCGAACCGAAACCCTAATCTCAAATTGCTCTCTGTACATTTTTTGAAATCGGGGATTTTTGAGAATTAAAAATATGCAGAAAAATCAGCAGGAATTTCTAAGAATTACTGTGAAGCCTGTACTCTTGATTCCAACAAAGCGCGGCGGAACCACGGCATTAGCATGGCTAATGCGGCGGTTCCGCGGCCAATTAGTCTCTTCAGTCAATGATTTTTGTACAGTAATTCCTATAATTTGGTGCAGTATTTTCTGGGAATTTTTAAATCTTACTCAGGAGTGGAGTTTTCTGGGTTGTATTAGGGACTCGGTGTTTCGATCGGATCGTCTAATTTTGTCTCTGTGTTTTTCCAGATAATTTTAGAAAATCTTGAAAAGTTCGACCGGATATAAATACCCAATTCTTCCCCTGTTGGGAAATTTCCAAGTGTTGGATCTTTCCGTAGTTTAATGACGTTCTAAGTAGTGTAAGAAACGCGATGGTCCCTCTAGAAGACAACAAAACCTTAACTCGATTATGTGACCGTCTTGAACTGCCCTTTGAACCTTAGGGTTTGGGGCAGTACGGCGTGCCACATGTGAGGCGTTGGCTTGACCCTTCTACGGCTGGACCGTTGGTACTGAGGCATGAAGTGAATGTTTTTAAACTTGTTTCATGTGTTGAGCTGTTTCGGGAAAACTTGGGTGTTTGAATGTTCGATCGGAAAGTTTAACATTTTACTTTATCTGAAATGTGATACAATAATTGGAATTCACAAGTAGTTATGAGATAACTGAATGAATGTTATAAACATAGCACTTTAGTTTCACTTGATCGGTTGCCACGGAATTTTGATGTGATCAAAAGTCCATCGCAATCACGTAGCGTACGCGGATACTTGCCGGGTAAACTTAATGGACAGCCACACCCCAAAGCCCCAACCAAGTGACTGTAGGAGAACCCTGCCGCCGAAAGCATCGGTTCGGATGCTCGCGGTAGCGGTGTTCCGCCTTGGTGCACTTCGTCGACGGCGTCGGGGGTGCGGCCGCCTACTAAAGTTTGCGACGAGCATTCGATCAGGATGTCGAGAATCTTGTTGAATTACCCGACTTTATATTGAAAAGAGTTTTCGATTATGAGACTAAAATGCGGAGTTTATGATTGTTAGGCATGCGATGTCTAAGAAATTCATTTGATTAGGCATGCGATGTCTAAAGAGTTTGCGGATTCCAACTGTTGTAGTTTTACACTTTCTTTTCTGTGACCGTAAGTGTAGTATGTAGTGGTATTGCCGATTGTCGTTGCTATACGTCGACGAAAATCGGTGTATGCATACTTACTTACGTTGATGACATGTGATGTTATGTGTTACTGGATATGTTATATTGGATCGTCGTGTTTGAATAGCCGGGGTTTTTTTTATGTGAGATGAGTGTTTTTCATTTTCATTCATGTAAAAACTTGTATGTAATATTCTTTTATTGGGGCACTTCCAGGTTGCGGAAGATGTCACCGTTGATGCATATTATTTACTTTTCTGCACTAGGATAGACCCAAGGAGGGGAGCACAAGTAACCGGGTTCTAGGGTCCAGTGGGAGACCATCTTGAGGAGTCGGGTCCGGGTCTCCTAACCCTAGAATTGGTAGGGTTGCTTGCCGCTCTCGTAGGGGTCTAGGGGTGAGGGATTGGCTATTCATCACGACCATGGAATCCGTGTTTTATACTGGCTCGTATTGAAAACACGGACGTCCTAGTATATCTAATATTTCATATGATATTTTCTGCTGCGTTATCTGTGATATGATCATGTGATGTGTTCAGATAGATATTGTATATAGTATATATGATATATTATATAGACGTTGCTTATGTTTTACACCCGTGCTAGCCCTGCCTCGCTCTGGCGTTAGTTACCTAACCTAACGGTGCAGACGGGACATTGAGGCGAATGCGGATGGCATAAGCGTACGTTATATTTATCTGTGATGTTTAGGTGGACTTAAATGATGGGACTTCATTAATGTGATTAATGAAAATAAAAGAAACCTAAGATGTTGTGGAATCGAATTTCAAAAATAAAACAGGTAGCTACAGTTCTTGCTTTGCACAGCGGTATATGTGATATATCCAGCACCTTATTCGATAAGGAAAGGGCCGACGATCCCTTTACCAGGAGTGACCCCTTTAGCAATAACTGGCAGATGCTACATACTCGGTTTGTCTTTTGATTGCTTCTATAGTTTCTGCTTTGCACAGTGATATATATGATATATCCCGCACCTTATTCGACGAGGAAAGGGCCGACGATCCCTTCACCGGGAGTGACCCCTTTAGCAAAACTAGAAAAGCCTAAAAAACAATCCATTTTAAAATCATTTGATTCTACAACGATATCAAGTTCATTACGCAATAGGTTTTCAGAAAAACCTGTCGTAGCCCTCCGTCATTTCAGATAAGTTGTATATAGTATTCGTGCTACATTTGTTGGCTTTTGTCAAGGTGTAGTGTGCGGTAGCTATATGCTGCTTATCTGCTGCTTATCTGCTGCATATGATGCGATTGGATTAGGGTAGTCGTGCGGCTTTGTTGTCTTTCGTTAAGGGTCGTGCGGGTGGGTTTAATTCAATCAAGAAATGACGGGTTGGACTTGACTAGTAGCCTATGGTTTGTTGCCTTTCATCAAGGTCATAGGATGCTAAGGGCAAAATATTATCGGGAATTTCAAGTGTTGAAATTTGCAATGAGATTGCATACCTTCTATGAGATAGTTGGATCCCGATACCCGCTGCGAGTAAGAGTTATTCTTGGGAGAGTTTTACACATTACAATTAGCCGATCAAGTAGGTGTCTAGAAAGGTGTCAACGGGGTTACGCCTCTGGGAAAAACGAGGTTTACATTAATTAGGTTCGTGGGAAAGCACGGGGGACCTCCCTCAAAGTACCGAAACTGGCCTGGCTGAAAGATTGGCGAACTTGTAGTGTGTAATTAATCCCGGCTGGTCTTTCCTTTTAGGGTTTGAAGGAAGATTTGATAAAAAGCAGTGGGAGCCATCCTGATTAGATAAAATAAAAACCAATCTGATCTTGTAAGAGCGCACGTTGAGTGTTTTCTTCTCTCTCTCTCTCCAAGTAGCGACCATATCACGTCTTAATCAAGATAATAATACGGATATTGATCGAACCCGCTTGTTATACTGAGCTGGGGAACGTTGGTCCCGCTCCAACTTATAATTGTTATAAGACAGAGCAGGAAATTGGGGATTACCAGAATTCCCGTGCCACCCTAACGAAGAGAGTGCATGCTGATGCATCATCTTCGGGTGTGTTCATTATACAGAACTGTTTCTCAGTATTCTTTACGTCCTGGATATGAGATACCGGATCAGGATCCCGCATATATAATTTGTTACATGGGCTACAGATAGGTAGAGAACTGAGAACGGGTGATAAGTTTCATGAGACAGAAAACGGGGCAAGTGTTGCAGCCAAGTCTATTGGTCACTGTCACCCTGTATTACCTGTACATCGATTCTGAACAAATGCTATTAGATACCGTACCTGATATACAAAATCATATCAATCTCTTTATTTAGTAAAGAAAGGATATAATTTTGTATTGTTGGATAATGTTTTGAACATTTCCTATTTCAAAAGTTGATCGGTTCAGGCACATTATCTAAAAGTATTAACGTTCTAAATCAAACTACAGTTTCTAGTATATAGAACACACACAAGAGGAAGAGTTCAGAAATGAACGAATCCTTCTTGAGGTATTGTAGACTAGGTCATATCAATGCGACCCGACTAGCTGAAATTACATATAGATGCATATTTAAATCTAACCATTAAACCTAACCTTAGTTTATTCTCTACACCGAACTATGGTTGGAAATATGATAAGTATCATTTTATTTCCTATTTTCAAATATATATCATATTCTTTTCTTCTTCTTCTTCTTCTTGAACAAAGAAAAAAGCTTGCTACCATTAATGGCAACTTGAGAAAAAGAGTGAGAAATCCAATTCTAAAGTGAACCCACTTCCTATTTCTTCATCCTCTACCACTTGCCAAGTAGTATACGGTGTTTTCTTCACAAGTTTCATGGCTTGGTGAAGTTGGAGCTTGATCTTGTGTTGCCTCGACGTAGATCATCTTCGGCATCGAAGTCGACGACCTAGCCCGATCATTTCTTCGATGAAACCACCGCGAGAGTCCGGGATCCGATGGGTACAGCGGAGGTACTTCATCACGGAGCTATGGAGGTGGAGGACCGGATCTACAAAGGTTGTAATTCCGTTCACTTATTAGTAAAGCAGTTTACTAGTTGTAGTTTTCACCTAAAACTCTAGTCAACGATCGCATTAGGGTTTCTCGGTACTGGAATTTTTTGAATTTGGCATGGTTGATACCTTGTGAGACCTCCTTAGAGTGCCTAGGAACCCTACAGTGGTATCAGAGCCTAGCTAGAGCCTTAGGTGATGCGTAGACGTAGTTAGAAGTCCGATCGAACCGAAACCCTAATGCAAAATTGCTCTCTGTAGATTTTTTGTAATCGGGGAGTTTTTCAAATTAAAAATATGGAGAAAAATGTGCAGGAAATTCTAAGAAAAACTGCAGAAAACGACAGCCTAATTCTACAGTACGGCCGCGGAACCGCGGCGTTTACCCTCTTTTTGCGGCTGTTCTGCGGCCGTCTATGATGATCAGGCTGTGAATTTTCTTCAGTTGCCTCTGTTGGTGTTTCTTGTGTATTCTGGATACTTTTAATTTATACTTAACAGTTGAGTTTTCTGGGTTGTATTGGGGACTCGGTGTTTCGATCGGGAAGTTTAACTTCATCTGTGTTTTCCGGATATTTAGAATATGTTAAAAGGTTCGACCGGATATAAATACCCAATTTTTCCCTTGCCGGAAAATTTCCAAGTGTTGGATCTTTCTGAAGTTTGAGAACGTTCTAAGTAGTGCAAGTAACGCGATGGTCCCTCTAGAAGACAACAAAGCTTAACTCGATTATGTGACCGTCTTGAACTGCCCTTTGAACCTTCGGGTTTAGGACAATACGGTGTGCCACATGTGAGGCATTGGCTTGGCCCTTCTACGGCTGGACCGTTGGTACTGAGGCACGAAGTGAATGTTTTTAAACTTATTTCATGAGTTGAGCTGTTTCGGGAAAACTTGGGTGTTCGAATGTTCAATCGGAAAGTTTAACATTTTCTATTTATCCGGAATGTGATACAATAATTAGAATTCACAAGTAGTTATGAGATAACTGAATGAATGTTTTAAATCTAGCGGTTTAGTCTCACTTGATCGGTTGCCACGGAATTTTGATGGGATCAAAAGGCCGTCGCAATCACGTAGCGTACGCGGATACTCGCCGGGTAAACTTAATAGACAGCCTCGTCCCATAGCCCCGACCAAGTGACTGTAGGAGAACCCCGTCGCCAAAAGCATCCGTTCGGGTGCTCGCGGAAGCGGTGTTCCGCCTTGGTGCACTTCGTCGACGGCGTCGGGGGTGCGGCTGCCTACTAAAGTTTGCGACGAGCATTCGATCAGGATGTCGGGAATCTTGTTGAATTGCCCGACTTGATATTGAAAAGAGTTTTCGATAATGCGACTAAAATGCGGGATTTATAATTGTTAGGCATGCGATGTCTAAGTATTTCATTTGATTAGGCATGTGATGTCTAAAGAGGTTGCGGATTCCAACTATTGTAGTTTTACACTTTCTTTTCTGTGACCGTAAGTGTAGTATGTAGTGGTATTGCCGATTGTCGTTGCTATACGTCGACGACAATCGGTGTATGCATACTTACTTACGTTGATGACATGTGATGTTATGTGTTGCTGGATATGTTATATTGAATCGTCGTGTTCGAATAGCCGGGGGTTTTTATGTGAGATGAGTGTTTTTTCATTTTCATTCATGTAAAAACTTGTATGTAATATTCTTTTATTGGGGCACTTCCAGGTTGCGGAAGATATCACCCTTTGTATATTATTTACTTTTCCGCACTAGGATAGACCCAAGGAGGGGAGCACAAGTAACCGGGTTCTAGGGTCCAGTGGGAGACCATCTCGAGGAGTCGAGTCCGGGTCTCCTAACCCTAGAATTGGTAGGGTTGCTTACCGCTCTCGTAGGGGTCTAGGGGTGTTGGTTTGGCTATTCATCGCAACCGTGAAATCTGTGTTTTATACTGGCTCGTATTGAAAACACGGACGTCCTAGTATATCCAATATTTCATATGATATTTTCTGCTGCGTTATCTGTGATGTGATCATGTGATATGTTCAGATAGATATAGTATATAGTATATATGATATATTATATAGACGTTGCTTATGTTTTACACCCGTGCTAGCCCTGCCTCGCTCTGGCGTTAGTAACCTAACCTAACGGTGCAGATAGGACATCGAGGCAAATGCGGATGGCATAAGCATACGTTATATTTATCTGTGATGTTTAGGTGGACTAAAATGATGGGACTTCATTAATGTGATTAATGAAAGAAAAGAAACCTAAGATGTCGTGGAATCGAATTTCAAAAATAAAACAGGTAGCTACAGTTCTTGCTTTGCACAGCGGTATATATGATATATCCTGCACCTTATTCGATGAGGAAAGGACCGAGATCTCTTCACCGGGAGTGACTCCTTTAGCAATAACTGGCAGATGCTACAACTCTCGGTTTGTCTTTTGATTGCTTCTATAGTTTCTTCTTTGCACAGTAATATATATGATATATCCCGCACCTCATTCGACGAGGAAAGGGCCGACGATCCCTTCACCAGGAGTGACCCCTTTAGCAAAACTAAAAAAGCCTAAAAAACACTCTATTTTAAAAATCATTTGATTCTACAACGATATCAAGTTCATTACGCAATAGGCTTTCTTAAAAGCCTGTCGTAGCCCTCCGCCATTTCATATAAGTTGTATATAGTATTCGTGCTACATTTGTTGGCTTTCGTCAAGGTGTAGTGTGCGGTAGCTATCTGCTGCTTATCTGCTGCATATGATGCAATTGGATTAGGGTAGTCGTGCGGCTTTGTTGGCTTTCGTCAAGGGTTGTGCGGGTGGGTTTAATTCAATCAAGAAATGACGGGTTGGACTTGACTAGTAGCCTATGGTTTGTTGGCTTTCGTCAAGGTCATAGGAAGCTAGGGGCAAAATATTATCGGGAATTTCAAGTGTTGAAATTTGCAATGAGATTGCATACCTTCTATGAGATAGTTGGATCCCGATACCCGCTGCGAGTAAGAGTTACTCCTGGGAGAGCTTTACACATTACAATTAGCCGATCAAGTAGGTGTCTAGAAAGGTGTCAACGGGGTTACGCCTCTGGGAAAACAAGGTTTACATTAATTAGGTTCGTGCGAGAGCACGGGGGACCTCCCTCAAAGTACCGACACTGGCCTGGCTGAAAGATTGGCGAACTTGTAGCGTGTAATTAATCCCGGCTAGTCTTTCCTTTTAGGGTTTGAAGGAAGATTTGATAAAAAGCAGTGGGAGCCATCCTGATTAGATAAAATAAAAACCAATCTGATCTTGCAAGAGCGCACGCTGAGTGTTATCATCTCTCTCTCTTCAGGTAGCGACCATATCACGCCTTAATCAAGATAATAATACGGAATATTGACCGAACCCGCTTGTTATACTGAGCTGGGGAACGTTGGTCCCGCTCCAACTTATAATTGTTATAAGACAGAGCAGGAAATAGGGGATTACCAGAATTCCCGTGCCGCCCAAACGAAGAAAGTGCATGCTGATGCATCATCTTCGGGTGTGTTCATTACAGAGAACTGTTTCTCAGTATCCTTTACGTCCTGGGTATGTGATACCGGATCAGGATCCCGAATATGTAATTTGTTACATGGGCTATAGATAGGTAAAGAACTGAGAACGGGTGATAAGTTTCATGAGACAGAAAACGGGGCAAGTGTTGCAGCCAAGTCTGTTGGTCACTGTCACCCTGTATTACCAATACATTGATTCTGAACAAATGCTATTAGATACCGAACCTGATATAGAAAATCATATCAGTCTCTTTATAAGTAAAGAAATGGTAAAATTTTGTATTGTTGGATAATGTTTTGAACATTTCCTATATCAAAAGTTGATCGGTTCAGGCACGTTATCTAAAAGTATTGACGTTCTAAATCAAACTACAGATCTTAGTATGCAGAACACACACAAGAGGAAGAGTTCAGAAATGAATGAATCCTTCTTGAGGTATTGTAGACTAGCTCATATCAATGCGACCTGACTAGCTGAAGTTACATATAGATGCATATTTAAATTAGTTTAAATTTACATCTTGTGAAACTTGCCAGTCATGTCACAAAGATTAGATGACCATAACTCTGTTTATTGGAAACAGAGAAAGAGGTAGTAAACTCTTGGGATTGATACATGCTGATGTATGCAAGGTCCCCTGTCTACACATGCCAAGACTGGTCCTTTATACTTCATTACATTCTCTGATGATCTCTCGAGATTCAGACATATGTTCCTGTTGAAACACAAGTCTGAACCTTTTGAGATATTCACAGAATATAAATTAGAAGTAGAGAACCAAAATATGGGTAAAAGTATTATGTCCTTTGATGAAATCAAGGAGGAGAATACTTGAGCACGGAAATCCTGGACTATTCTAAAAGGAGAATGAGATTCTTTCTCAGCATTACTCCTCCGTATATACCATAGCACGATGGTATATCGGGGCGGAGCAAACGCACCCTATGTGATATGGTGTGCTCTATGATGAGTACTACTGAGTTTCTTATTTCCTTTTTGGGGGTTATGCACTTGAGAAGCTGCATACCTATTGAATAGGGTTTAAATCAAAACAGTTGCCTACCGCTTCATATGTGATATAGGAAGGGAAGAGCCCATATCTTAAGTTTGTTAAGATTTGGGGTTGTCCGGCCTATGTCTAAAAGCAAAATCCGGACAAGCTCGAGGCAAGGTCTGTTATGTAGAACCGGAAAGGTTCCAGCTATACAAACTACAGATGATGATTTGATAGAACCAAAGGATTCAATAGTAACCAACGAACCTCAGCCTCTCCGCCGATCTAGTAGGGTTCCTCACCCACCTGAGAGATACTTCGGTTCCTCTATGACAGTGAGAGCGAGGATTGCATCATAAGATGATGACCCAACTAATTTCGAGCAGGCCATCAGGAGTGGGACTCTGTAAGAATGGCTGGATGCTTAGCGATCTGAGATGGAATCCTTATACACCAACAAAGTATGGACTTTGGTTGCTTTATCTGAAGGGTTAAATCCCCATCAGGAGCAAGTATATCTTGAGAAGATTACTTGGTGTACATGGCAAAGTTGAGACTTTCAAAGCTAGACTTGTTAAAGGTTTGCATTATTGACCAGATATGGATCATGATGAAACTTTTTCTAAAGATCTATGCTTAAGTCCATCCAGATCCTACTTGCCACGGCTACATACCATGACTACGATATCTGGTAGTTGGGTGTCATGATTGCTATTCTAAAAGATGTTTTGGAAGAGAGCGTCTATAAGTACACAGCCAGAGGGCTTCGTAGACAATGGGAGCAGCGGAAACGTGAGCAAGATGTTTTCTGTGATGAAGCAGGCATCGCGGAGTTGGAACATCTGTTTTGATGAGTTAGTCAAATCAGTATGACATCATCAAAATGGTAGATGAACCTTGTATATACAAAAAAGGAGTAGGGAGTATGGTAGTGATCCTCGTAGAGTACGTGGATGACATACTCTTGATAGGGAAAGAGTTTCCTATGCTACGCTCGGTCAATCTCCGCTTATCACAAGGATTCTCCATATAGGATCAAAATTATACCTCCTAAATCCTAAGTATTCATCTATGAGATAGATGTAATTGGATGCTAGGAATCTCACTAGTAATAGTGAGATGGTATCAATCGATCCTGGGGAAAATCACTGGAAGGGTTCCAGAGTGATAAAGACGACTGAATGTCAGTCACAGGCATTGTCTTTACCCTCAGTAAAGGGACGGTATGTTGGAAGAGTTCCAAGCTAGATACCGTGGCATACTAGACGATAAAGGCTGGATACATCGCTACTTAAGATGCTACCAAAGAGGCTGTCTGGGTGTATATTAGTTCATGAGATGAACTCAGTTCTTCCCATTGTGTGACAATGGAGTTGTGGCTTATGCAAGGAACGTCCGTCCTATCAGTGATCCAGACATATTCTAAGGCAGTATCACCTGAACATGGAGATGGTTGATCTCCAAGGAGATCGAGATTTGGAGGGCAGACTCAGAAGACAACACGGCGGATCCACTCACAAAGGCCTTTTCCCAGAGAGAGACTTTTAAGGGATGGTTGAGTATGAGATACTACAACCACTGCTACAGATGGCCCTAGTGCAAGTGGGAGATTGTTAGTTATATGTATGCCCTAGAGGCCATTACTGTACATAGGATGTATATTGTAGTAGATGCTGGGACATATATAGGGAGGACTTTCTCGCTTGACATGATAGTATGCTATCTGGTTACTCTTTACCTTAACGTATATACTGATTGTCTTTCTGTTACATGTTGGTAAAGCCCTTAGGATGTGTACTTGACTACCTGGACTATGATGCGGATCATACTAGTGGGGACATGGTGGTCCATAAGTACATCCTTCAAGGTCCCTAGTCGTGGGTGTATCGAGACGGGGCATCGATATACCAGAGTAGACTAGCGTATACCTTCTCGACCCATACAGATGGGCGATGGATGATCCCATATCCATTGGTGTTTGACATCAGAGATGATATACGGGTGTGTTGGGGTAAAAATTTACACCCCGGTTGACCAAGTCAAAATCAAAGTCAACCCCAAGCCAAGTGGGCCTAAGCCCAGATCCAGTGGGCCCATGCCCGGGTCGAACCCGAACATGAAGCGGCCGGCCTCCCCCCATGCCAAGATAAAAATTTTGTAATAAATAATTTTGTTGCATTTCTTTTATTTTATTTATGGATAAATGTAAGAAAAATAGGCATAAATCCAAATTTTTGTAAAGCCCATGGCTTATGTGCAAAAAGAAATGGCACATGAGCCATGAAATAGGCAAAATGCCATTTTGTGAAGCCCAAGGGGCTATGTGTAAAGTGTATAGCGTATAAAGGCAAAGATAATGAAATATCTCAACAACTTTTTCTCTCTCTAAAAAAGTTTCCAGATCTAAGATCTTTTCTTCTCCTTCAAGGTTCCAAAACCTTCTTCTTTCTCTTGAATTAAATCAAGAGTTTTACTCTTCTTTTTATAAAACAAATTAGTTTTTCACCACAAAACCCACAAAGGGGAACTTAGATCTGTCATCAGATCTCAAAAAGGAGAGATTTTGAGATCTCACATCTCTCGATCTTCAAGATCCAGCAAACAACAGGAGGAAGAAGAAGAACCCCTTCCATTAACCCCAAAAACACACTCAGGAGTCCAACTCCTCTCTGATTTCTCTTTCGAGAAATCATTTTCAGGCTAAAAGCCTCTTTTTCTCGCCGGCGCTCAAGCGCAGAGTGCCCGCGTGCCGACACGTGGCGCGCTTGCGCTCCAGCGCTCAGCGCTCAAGCGCAAAGCGCCCAAGCGCTCGAGCGCAAGTCGCCCCGGTGTCGACACGTGGCGCGCTTGCACTCAAGCGCAAGCGCTCGAGTGCAAGTCGCCCCCGTGCCGACACGTGGCGCGCTTGCGCTCCAGCGCAAGTCGCCCCCTGCCGACACGTGGCGCGCTTGCGCTCGAGCGCAAGCGCTCGAGCGTAAATCGCCCCCGTGATGACACGTGCTGCATTTGCGCTCAAGCGCCCAGCGCTCAAGCGCAAGCGCTCGAGTGCAAATCGCCCACGTGCCGACACATGGCACTCTAGCGCCTGAGCGCACAGCACCTAGGCACACAGTGCCCAAGGTGTTGCCCCATGCATCCTTTGGATGTCTTTTCTCCCTCTTTTTATGTACATACATATATATAGACATATGTATATATATTTACACATAAACATACTCTACGACACTGCCCCTGTTAGAAAAAAATTTCTAACGGGACGCTGCCCCGCATCCCGCAAGGGGCCTGCTAGCCCCCTTGACCCCCAGCTCGCTATCCGGGAGCGGGACCCCCGTAAAAACTCTGCGTGGCTCCCGATATATTCAAACCCCCCTCCAAAACAACAACACGCGTACACTGCACATTGAGTTCACATGACCAGTTTAACCTGTTAATCAGAGGTTCCCTCGCCCCAAAGGCGAGGGGTAATTAACGGCAGCTTAGTCCGCGGCTGTCGGAGATTCGGATCCCCATAATCATTAAACCCCGGCCTACCCTAGGCAGGAGGAATCTGTAGTACGCCTGACAAGCGCGTGCGTATTCCCATCTCAATGGGGTGATGAAAAACACCCTACAGATTCTGGCACGCCCGGTGGGACCCTTTCTCCTCCCATATTTCGGGTTAAACGTTCATGCGAACTCAATCAATATACATATTGATTGTCTATACTGAAATGATATTTCTTTTCTGTGCAGCAATCAACCTTCGACGACAATGTCTCTCCAGACGAATTCAGCTTCCAACGTGACCCCGATTCCGTACGTGGTCAAGATCAACGCTCGTGTGGTTCTCCCTGCAAGCCTCAGTCGACAGTGGGAGGAACCGCCTCGCCAGTTTGGCTCCGTCATCATCTACCCTACCGGAAGCGCTCATCTGGTGGAAATCCCGGCGGAACAGGTGGCCAAGCCGGTCCCAAGGGGCAAGAGGCCGAATGTTGTGATTGCTAAGGCACCACAACCGAAACTTAAGATGGTGTCTGAACGACTCCCTGGCGCTCTAGCTGGGGGCAATACTTCCGGTGCGAAGGGCAACATCAAATGTCGTGGACGAGCTCAGGCGATGACTCCAACAAATGCGCGATCAAGCGTATCTCCAAAGCCCTCCATCGCCCAGTCTGCGGTGTCTTCCCGAAAAGCCGAAGTCTGCCAGGCGCTTAGAACAGAAAAGTTAAGGCAGAAGCGGCTCAGGTATCGAGCCAACAAGAGGGCCAGGGCTTCGGCCAAATGGAATCGTATGAAGTTCCAAGTGCAGGGTCGCCCTGCGACGACGGCTGAGTCGGATGTAAGAATCAGCAATTCTTTCGAGCCTCTGAAGTGGGTTCAGAAAAATGCCATGACCGCCAGAATCAAGAAGACAGCGGTCTGAACAGTGCTACAAAGAGACGTGTCCCGGCCCCAACATAAAAAGTATGACACTGTCTCTTCAAGGGTCTATCAGGCGCTCTGTGCCGCACGAAAGCAGCGGGGCAAATCCAGAAAAGAAGCGCCAGCACCATTCAAGAACCTGGTTAGGCCAGCCGCCTTCAATCGATTACCAGCTACCGAAGCAAGGGGTCAAGACAGCGATCCGTGAAATCAGCTTCCAGTGATAGAAAGACGGCCGGATACATCACCCATACGGTCTATATGGCGGGCGGACGCCCCAACGACAACCTTCGTAGTAAAAGCAAGGATGGGGCTACCACATCCCAAGCCCATCTAGCCTGAATGTGGTCACCGCTGCTCAAGAACAGCCGCCCCCGCTGGATGAAGAAAACCCTCTCGATGAGGATGATAGGCAGAAAGACCCCTCGGTCCATGCAGAGTCAAGCTCGGACAGCGAGGAGGAGCCGACTTTCCGCCCCAGGACGGCGGAGCAAGAGCTGCTTCAAGAGCTTCGAAAACAGCTCAGGAGCAAAGATAAAGAGATGGCCAAGCTCTACTCAAAGATTGACGACTTAACGAACATGGTGATGCAGCTTACGGCTCAAATTGCTCGAGCACCTCCCAATCAAGCACAAGCCGCTACTAATCAGCCGGGTGATGACAATCCGGGGCAGCCAATGCCTGTTCCTTTGGGACCAAGACTGGTCGAGCCGCATGAAAGCCGGCCGCACTCCGCTTCTGGGGACGCCTTGGCCCCAGATAGTACTATCCCGCTAACACAGGATCGGATAATAGATTTGGTCACCAGCAAGGTTAAAACATTGGTGGCCGAAGCTGAAGCTCAGAAAGAAATCGGCAGTAGTGGGCGGCCATATCCCGCGCAATACGATCTGATTGAGTTCCCAAGCGGCTACGTCATTCTTAAGTTCGGAAGATTTGATGGAACGGGGAATGCAAATCAGCACGTCGCCCACTTCAAAGCATCGTGCGAAAATACAGGGGGCAATGAAGCGCTCCTTCTTTGTCAGTTTGTCAACAGCCTGACCGGCGTCGCCTTCGACTGGTATGCGAGTATACCGGATGGGTCCGTCATTACCTTTGCCCAAATGGAGTCCCTGTTTCGGCAAAGGTTCATAAGCGTCAGTGATAAAATCTCCATTGCCAACCTTGTGAGGACCAAGCCGGGAAAGAATGAAAGCAACACCGACTTTATCGCTCGATGGCGTAATCTCACAGTCAAGTGCGAACCGCCGCTGGAGCAGGACCAGTCCGTCAGCCTTCTCATTAGGAACCTCAGTAATTGGATGGTCCCATTTTTGTGTACAGCGGGCCTCAAGACATTTCAGGAGCTAACCAAGAAATTCCAAATGCTGGAACGCTCGAAGCAAGAGTCCCCGCCGGATTCTCAGAGAGAGAAAACTTAGAAAAGCAAGCGGGACGACAACCGTAGAAGCGGGAGTTCCAGCGGTACCAATGTCTTCAATGCGTCCGACAATGAAGAAAAGTGAAGGGAGGCTGAATCCAAAACTAACCGGTCTCGAAAGCCATTGCTGGGAGGAGATGGGCCTTCCCTAGAGGAGAAAAAGAACAAGGTTTACTCTTTCAGAAGGGATAAGGTCCGCAAGATATTTAAAGATGCCTTGAACAACGGCCTACAATTGCCGGAGTCGAAAAGACCCCAAAAGCAAAAATGACCGACAATCCTCTGTATTGCCCGTACCACCGAGTAGTGAGCCATGCGATCAAGGATTGCTATATCTTCAAAGACTGGGTCGAGAAGCAGTACAAGGCTGGAGAGATCGAGCTGTCCAAAAGCGTGTTGGTGAACAATCAAGTTGCAACCGCCAACTTTATACAGACAGAAGTTGAAGCCTTCTGGGAGCAGACAGCTGAACCTGCTGCCCTGACAAATGAAACTGACTCATCGCGGCCTCCATGGAGTACGCACATATCTAATAAGACGAAGAAAATGATAAAGCTACTTCGGAAAGAACCCAGGGCAGAATGGGAAGGGTAGAAGAAGCCTACCAGTCCCGCTGCCAATGCGGCTCCATCAGGCTCAAAATCCAAGAAGCTCAAGAAGAAGAAAAGTGCAGCCCGGCGCGAAAAAGAGTCTACAGGGAGATCGACCATTCAAAAATATATCGATTCCCTCGAAGAATATGAACAAAAGGAAAGAACATTGATTCAATTGAAGGAGTTCTTCCCTGCACAAGCAGCTGAAATTCTGGAGGAGTTAGAAGAAGACTCTAATGAAGAGATTCCAGTAGTGACCTGCTACGCCATCCATCTTGGCAGCGACTCCGAGGATGAGCTCTGTTTTCCCGAAGAGGACGAGGAGCTCACCACAAAGGCCTCAAATCCAGCTCAGAAGCGGCAGGGCTCTACCACAAAATCAGGGCAACGCCCCAAAAGGGAAGGAAAAACAAGTCGCTAATGAGGAAGATGGCAGAGAACCGGCTGATGAAAACATAAGTCCTTCCTCGGTGGACTATAATGTCTTGGAACATCTCCGGAAGCTTCCGTCTCTCCTAAGCATCTACGACGCCTTGGTCCTATCTAAGGAGCTTAGAGATGTTCTCATTCACGCTCTACAAAACCCCGAGTGGTATCAGGCTCACTTTGCGGAAATTAATATGAAAGAAGCCCAACATGCTTTGAATGCCGCCGCAGTCATATTTAAGGATGAAGACTTGCTACTGGGAACGGCTGAGCATAATCGGCCGCTTTACGTGACCGGGTACAGCGACGGAGATCGAATTAATCGCATATTGATTGATCCGGGGTCCTCAGTGAACATCATGAACTTGCGAACTCTGAAGAGTTTGTCAATGGACGTCCGGCACCTGTCAAGGGAAAGGATTGTCATTCAAGACTTCAACCAAAATTGCCAGCAAGTTCTGGGGTCCATAGCTTTGCCAATCAAATTCGGGGATCTGCAAACTGAAGCTAAGATATACGTGATTGACGCCGACACATCTTATAAGATTCTCTTGGGACGATCGTGGCTCCACGATTACGGCATCATGCCGTCAACTCTCCATCAATGCATGAAGTATACTAAAAATGGCGAAGAAAAACGCATTAACGGAGACATCCAGCCGTTCGGTGTGCATGAAATCCGCTATGAAGATTCTCGGTACTTTATAAACCACCAAAGTGCTAAGCCACAACTGACTAAGGATAGACCGGCCCCAAGACTCAAAAGCAAATCTGCGCCGGCTGTCACTTTCAAAAGCAGAAACGCTTAAGTGCGCCCGCATTTCGGCAGCGACACTGATGAGTCCGACGATGGAAGTCCGTCCTTCCGTAAAACTCGCCCTCGTTTTGGCAGCGATACGGACGAATCTGTTACTGAAGGCCCATCTAGCAGCAAAGTCCGCCCTCATCTTGGCAGTGACACTGAAGAGTCAGAAGAAGAGGACCTGCCATGCAACAGCTGTGCAGATTGGCCCCCCATGCAGCAAGCAAAACTACGAGAGACCTTCGAAGTCGCAAAAGGGTCCCTGGCCATCATAAGGGTGCCGGAACAGATGTGCAAAGAGCTCGACGCATTGTCAGTCTCTACCGTGGACCGGCTGAAAACTTTCTACGTGCCCGGGAGGAAAAATGGACAGAAGGGCATCCTATTTTACAGGTCAAACCCCGTTGTGCACCCGGACGATCTTTCTGTCGCGTGCCTTCCCTATGAGAGGCATAAGAGCCGTCCTCAATCCCAGATACTATGCGCCCGAGATGCGGGAATACTTTAAGAAGTGCGGATGCCGATTATATCAAACGGAGTCTGAAGCAAAGTTTTACGAAGGGCTATGGTATCCGCCCCAGGTCCGAGCACTCATCGATGGACGAATTCCAGATAGACGGGGCATAGGCTACATTCAACCTGATTCCAAAGCGTGTTATATGATCCATGTTGGTAAGGCCTGCGAAAGATCAAATGATGATGACGAGATAGCCGAGCCAGAAGAAGCTCCTCAAGAGCTCGAAGATGGCGGACAAGCAACCTTTGACGAGCTAACCGAGATTGACTTAGGAATGCCCGATAATCCAAGGCCGACCTACATCAGCTCGCTCTTGTCAGAGGAAATGAAAGCGCAGATAATTGCCCTGCTGCAGGAGTCCGTCGACTGCTTCACGTGGACATACAAAGAGATGCCTGGCCTTTCCCCTGAAGTGGCCATACATAAGTTGGCTTTATCTCCTGATGCTAAGCCAGTCAAACAAGCTCCTCGAAGAATGAGAAGGGAACTAGAAGAAAAGGTCATCGAGGAAACTAAGAAGCTCATCGATGCCGGCTTCATCAGGGAAGAGAAATACGCGGACTGGATCGCATGCATAGTCCCAGTGAAGAAGAAAAATGGGCAGATCCGAGTTTGTGTCGATTTCAGAGACCTCAACAAGGCATGTCCTAAAGATGACTTCCCGCTACCGGTCATGGAAATGATGGTCGATGACACCTCAAATTACGAGCTGTTCACCTTTATGGATGGCTCGTCTGGATATAATCAGATCAAGATGTCACCTGAGGATGAGAAACACACAGCATTTCGAACCCCGATCGGAATATATTACTACAAGGTAATGCCGTTCGGACTGAAGAACGCAGGTGCTACATATCAAAGGGCAATGACCAATATCTTTGATGACCTGATCCATAAAGTCATCGAATGTTATGTTGATGATCTGGTCGTCAAGACTAAAACCAAGGCTGATCATATCCAAGATCTTAGGACCGTTCTCACCAGACTGAGGGAATACGATCTGAAGATGAATCCTCTGAAGTGCGCTTTTGGCGTGTCATCGGGAAAGTTCCTGGGCTTCATAGTCCGACATCGAGGGATCGAAGTTAATCCGTCGAAGATAAAGGCCATCATGGAGATGCCCCCTCCGAAGAGTTTGACGCAGCTAAGATCTTTTCAAGGCAAGCTTGCTTATATATGGAGGTTTATCTCAAATTTATCAGGGAGATGTAGGCCCTTCTCAAAGCTCATGAAGAAAAGAGCTCCTTTTATCTGGGATGCCGTGTGTCAAGCAGCGTTCGAAAGCATCAAACAATACTTGTTGCACCCTCCAGTGCTGGCAGCTCCCATTCCAAATAAACCACTGATTCTCTATACTGCCGCACTAGATGAGTCACTCGGTGCGCTCCTTACCCAGAATAACGAGGAGGGAAAGGAAAATGCCCTCTACTACCTCAGTCGAACTCTAGTCGGGGCGGAACACAACTATTCCCCAATCGAAAAGCAATCCTGGCTCTGATATTTGCTGTGAAGAAGCTGAGGCACTATCTGCTGGCTCATCGGGTTATGCTGATCTCCAAGGTCGACCCGCTCAAACAGTTGATGACCAAAGCAAGCCTAGCCGGCAGAATGGCAGGATGGGCTGTCATGCTACTTGAGTTTGACATAGTTTATACTCCTCAGAAAGCAGTAAAAGGGCAAGCTCTTGCAGACTTTCTCGCTGCTCACCCCATACCAGAAGGGTCGCCGCTAAATTGTGAGTTACCCGATGAACAAGTGCTTCACCTCGAGGAAGATGTGCCATGTTGGGAGCTCTACTTCGATGGAGCCTCATCAATAAGGACCTCCAGTAAATCAAGCGTCCCGGAGATAAAGGCAGGGATAGGATTGGTGTTCATCATGCCATCAATGGGAACCCTACGGCACTCTTTTGCTCTCACCGAGCCTCGCACAAACAATGAGGCCGAGTATGAAGCTCTGATAGCTGGTTTGGAGCTCGCCATAGAAATGGAAATCCTTCGGCTACGGGTTTACGGTGACTCCCAGCTTGTCGTCAACCAAGTAAGCGACAACTATAAGATATACAAACCAGAGTTAGCTTGGTACAGAAGCCGGGTGGTGGAACTCATGAAACGGTTCACTCACATTGAACTGACAAGAGTCCCTAGAGCATGGAACGGAAAAGCCGACATACTCACTCGCCTAGCCAAGGAGCTGGCTGATCCTGACATGGACGAAATTCTGATCACAGTCAGGAGCCGACAAATTCTACCCCCAGTCTTTCTACGAGAAGAGGAAAGCGCGGAACAGGAGAGCAGTCCTGCCGAAGAAGCTTCGATCATCCAAGACGAGCCCGATTGGAGAGAACCTTTCATAGAGTACCTCCGATACGACAAGCTGCCCGAAGAAAAATCTGCGAGGATTCAGCTGAAGAAAAGAGTTCTCCGATATGTGTTTGTAAATGACACGTTATACCACAGGTCATATGACCAACTCTGGCTCAGGTGTCTATCATTGGCCGAAGCCCAAAAGGTCATGAAATATGTTCACTCGGGTATTTGCTGTGCTCACCAATCTGGCCCCAAGATGCGACTTCAAATCAAACGGCTTGGGTATTATTGGCCCACCATGATACGGGATTGCGGAGAACATGCAAAGAAGTGTCAGATCTGCCAAATCCATGGTGATTTCATTCATAAGCATCCCAATCCGTTGCATCCTACGGTGGCGTCGTGGCCCTTCGAAGTCTGGGGCACCGACATTGTTGGCCCAATTGATCCTCCGTCATCCAAAGGCCACCGGTTCATACTGGCCGCGATAGACTACTTCTCCAGATGGGCTGAAGCTGTCCCGTTGAAAGAAGTCAAGACAAAAGATATTCTGACATTCTTCCAGCATAATATTCTATACCGCTTCGGTACACCAAGAAGAATCATTTCTGACAACAGGCCTTCTTTCAAGAGCTTCAATGTCTCAAGGTTCGCTACTCAGCACAAGATAGACTGGAGATATTCCTCCATCTATAATCCAAGAGCCAACGGGCTAGCCGAAACCTTCAATAAGACTCTATGCAGGCTCCTGAGGAAAAATGCTTCAGCCAACAAGAGAGACTGGAATCTCAAACTTCACGAGGCGTTGTGGGCATATCGTACCACGCACCGTACTCCAACACAGTCCACTCCATACTCATTGCTCTTCGGAGTGGAGGCGGTCCTCCCCCTCGAAGTCGAAGTTCCAAGCTTAAGAATGGCCGTTCAGCACGAGTTGACGGAGGGGGAAAACGTGTTCCTTCGACTTGAAGAGCTCGATGCCCTCGAAGAAAAGAGGCTCGCGGTGCAGCAAAATCTGGAGCTATACCGAGCCCAAATTTCACAGGCCTATGACAAGGTAACCCGTCTCCGCGCTTTCAAGAAAGATGAATTGGTGTTGGTCCTCAAAAGACCGATCATCCCCAATCGACACGCCAAGGGAAAATTCGAGCCAAACTGGGAAGGACCATACGTCATCGAGAAAGTATTCGACGGGGGGTCCTACCAACTAATAAGTGCCGAGGGAGAAAGGCCCATGCCACCCATCAATGGACGATATCTCAAGAAATACTACACGTGAATGCTCTAAGTCGCAGGCGAATTGAGCACATCAGCCCTACGGTCTGGATCATACATCCTGCAAAACCGTATACAATCCACGGGCGTAAATGACCCCTATCTCTCCCAAATTCTGCTGGTGAGACTAATTTTAAAGTCCCACAAGCGGCAAAAAAAAAGATGGAAAAAAACAAAGAAGAAAAAAAAGAAAAAAAAGAAAAGAAAAGAGGAAAAATAAAAAGGTATGTCCACAAGCAAAACGGGCACGGATGAAAACCTGAAAGGGCTCCGTGAGTAAAAACAGCAGGACTACCGGCGAGTTTGTGAAAACCTGAAAGGGTACAAACTCGTGAAAAGTGATGAATACACTCGCAAAGTCCTCTCGACCTTGTGAGGAGAAAACCCCTGCGTGAGATCCTTACGACTCACAAAGGAGCAACACACTTAGGAATCCTCACGTTTCCTAAGGAGAACATACACCTGCGAGATCCTCTCCACTCGTAGGGAGAAAATGCTTTTATGAGACCCTCACGGCTCATAAAATTGTAAAGTCTTAGGTGATAGGGACCCAAACCTGTCTCCTAAGCCATCCTTCCCCAACGGGCAACAGCAAATGATGAGTCGCTCCTGGCATTTCGCTTCAGTGTTAGCGGTGCTGATGCCGACCAAAAACCTAAATCCCAAGTCCTCCCAAGGTAAATGATGAGTTGCTCCTAGCATTATTCTAGTGCAGCAATGCTAATGCCAAACAAGATCCAAATTCCAAGTCCCCAAACGGCGAATGATGAGTCGCTCCTGGTACCATATTCCAGTGTAGCAATGCAGACGCCAACCAAAATCCAATTTCTCAAAATTCTCCAGCCCTACGGCCAGTCCCCAAGTTGACTGCCGTATACAATCCACGGGATCAAATAATTCTCGTCATACCCATGCCCTACCACAATCACCAGTTACGCGGCTGGTCTCCGCCTTTGGAATGATGCCCCATTGAGAAGACCCACTCATGTATCCTCACGATACATGAGGAGAACAAACCTTTGTGGGATCCTTACGACTCATAAAGGAAAAACATACTTATAAGTCCTCACGACTCCTATGGAGAAAATACACCTGCGGGATCCTTACGACTCGTAGGAAAAAATCGCTTTTATGGGACCCTCACGGCCCATAAAATTGAAAAGCCTTAGGTGATAAGGACCTAAACCTGTCTCCTAAGACATCATTCCACCAACAGGAATAGGCAAATGATGAATTGCTCCTGGCACGTGTGCTTCAGTGTTAGCAACGCTGATGCCTGTCCTAACCCCAAAATCCCAAACTCCAATCCATTAGACCCCTAAGTCTTTAAACTGGGAACAGATGACCCCTAAGTCGTTAAACTGGAAACGAGGGAAATCTCCTCATGGCAAATGATGATTCGCTCCTGGTACCATATTCCAGCGTAGCGATGCTGATGTCAACCCAAATCACATCAAGTCAGCAAAACAACCAATGACCTCCCTGGCAGAATCAAATTCCACCTCGGAAACAAGTCAACTTCATCTCTGACGCCGCAAGAAGCGGGGCAAGTCAAATCCAGCATCGACCGTCCAAGTCGCAAAAAGGGCAGCACCGACCGTCCAAGTCACAAAAAGGGCAGAATCGACCGTCCACGTCGCTAAAATGGCAGAACCGACCGTCCACGTCGCAAAAAGGGTAGTATCGACCGTCCAAGTCATAAAAAGGGCAGAACCGACCGTCCACGTCGCTAAAATGGCAGAACCGACTGTCCACGTCGCTAAAATGGCAGCACCTACCGTCCACGTCGCTAAAATGGCAGCACCGACTGTCCAAGTCGCAAAAAGGGCAGCACCGACCGTCCACGTCGCTAAAAGGGCAGCACCGACCGTCTAAGTCACAAAAAGGGCAGAATCGACCATCCATGTCGTTAAAATGGCAGAACCGACCGTCCACGTCGCAAAAAGGGCAGTATCGACCGTCCACGTCGCTAAAATGGCAGAACCGACCGTCCATGTCGCTAAAATGGCAGCACCGACCGTCCACGTCGCTAAAATGGCAGCACCGACCGTCCAAGTCGCAAAAAGGGCAGCACCGACCGTCCACGTCGCTAAAAGGGAAGCACCGACCGTCCAAGTCCCAAAAAGGGCAGCGCAGGATTCCTACAAAGCGGGAACCAGATCACTCCGGGCCAGGGAAAACGTCTATCACGGACATTCCGTCTCGGAGACAAGTCAAACAACGACTGTCCATGTCGTAAAAAGGGCAGTGCCAGCTTCCCAAAAAAACGGGAACCAAATCAAGTCACCTCCACGTGAAAGAAGATCCATCAATTTCATGCACACGACCCACATATGTGGTGTGCATTTATTGATGGGGAGCAATTTGTTGGGGTAAAAATTTACACCCCAGTTGACCAAGTCAAAATCAAAGTCAACCCTAAACCAAGTGGGCCTATGCCCGGGTCGAACCCGAACATGAAGCGGCCGGCCTCCCCCCATGCCAAGATAAAAATTTTGTAATAAATAATTTTGTTGCATTTCTTTTATTTTATTTATGGACAAATGTAAGAAAAATAGGCATAAATCCAAGTTTTTGTAAAGCCCATGGCTTATGTGCAAAAAGAAATGGCACATGAGCCATGAAATAGGCAAAATGCCATTTTGTGAAGCCCAAGGGGCTATGTGTAAAGTGTATAGCGTATAAAGGCAAAGATAATGAAATATCTCGATAACTTTTTCTCTCTCTAAAAAAGTTTCCAGATCTGAGATCTTTTCTTCTCCTTCAAGGTTCCAAAACCTTCTTCTTTCTCTTGAATTAAATCAAGAGTTTTACTCTTCTTTTTATAAAACAAATTAGTTTTTCACCACAAAACCCACAAAGGGGAACTTAGATCTGTCATCAGATCTCAAAAAGGAGAGATTTTGAGATCTCACATCTCTCGATCTTCAAGATCCAGCAAACAACATGAGGAAGAAGAAGAACCCCTTCCATTAACCCCAAAAACACACTCAGGAGTCCAACTCCTCTCTGATTTCTCTTTCGAGAAATCTTTTTTAGGCTAAAAGCCTCTTTTTCTCGCCGGCGCTCAAGCGCAGAGCGCCCGCGTGCCGATACGTGGCGCGCTTGCGCTCCAGCGCTCAGCGCTCAAGCGCAAAGCGCCCACGTGCCGACACGTGGTGCGCTTACGCTCAAGCGCAAGCGCTCGAGCACAAGTCGCCCTGGTGTCGACACGTGGCGCGCTTGCGCTCCAGCGCAAGCGCTCGAGCGCAAATCGCCCCCATGCTGACACGTGCCGCATTTGCGCTCAAGCGCAAGCGCTCCAGCTCAAGCGCTCGAGCGCAAATCGCCCACGTGCCCACGTGGCATTCTAGCGCCTGAGCGCACAGCACCTAGGCACACAGCGCCCAAGGTGCTGCCCCACGCATCCTTTGGATGTATTTTCCCCCTCTTTTTATGTACATACATATATATAGACATATGTATACATATTTACACATAAACATACTCTACGACACTGCCCCTGTTAGAAAAAAATTTCTAACGGGGCGCTGCCCCGCACCCCGCAAGGGGCCTGCTAGCCTCCTTGACCCCCAGCCCGCTATCCGGGTAGCGGGACCCCCGTAAAAACTCTGCGTGGCTCCCGATATATTCAAACCCCCCTCCAAAACAACAACACGCGTACACTGCACATTGAGTTCGCATGACCAGTTTAACCTGTTAATCGGAGGTTCCCTCGCCCCAAAGGCGAGGGGTAATTAACGGCAGCTTAGTCCGCGGCTGCCGGAGATTCGGATCCCCACAATCATTAAATCTCGGCCTACCCTAGGCAGGGGGAATCTGTAGTACGCCTGACAAGCGCGCGCGTATTCCCATCTCAATGGGGTGACGAAAAACACCCTACAGGGTGCTCAGTGGAGACTGGGTACACTGGACGGACTCGACGGGAACTCCCAGATGGTATTATACCTCACGTCAGATGGCAGTTCCCTGGTGACACTGGTACAGGTTAGTCTGTAGACACGAGATCGTCATAGAGTCTTGTGTGATTCCCACTGTGCTTTGATTTCCACCTTACCACGTCCAAGAGGGCATGCAAAACGGTGGTTTTTGGGTACAGTTCCGAGTCACATGGAGGAAATGAGAGATAGGAGGGGATCCGTCTCTCCCGGTATAGGGAGTTGATGTTGCGCTGTGTTCGATTGGCTATAATCGGAAATCCCTGGCCAGGGTTGCTGAGATTTACTGGTAAGTGTTACCAGTAGTTTCTCGAACTGTTATAGACCTCATATCGACACGACTTATCGAGCTACTAGGGTCTGACGTTTACCACCCCTAGACGAGATATGCGGCATATCAGACGATCAGACCGGACTATACGGTAAGTGTTACTGGTTGGATTCACAGGAGTGTGAGCGGGCTTGCTCGTCGATCTTCTGATCGCTCAATACCTGAGTGGCCGTTATGTTTAGCAGACCGCTTGCGGCTTGTGGGTGTTTGATATGATCATTGCCTGCTGCCGGCGTATTGACGAGTCTTTAGAATCCTACACAGAGGTTTCCTGGCTCAAGCGAAACGAAATAGGAGCGCATATGAGATATGTGCGGGACCGAGAATAATACTAGTATGTGATACTGTATTCGATTCTCATGATTTGTGACATTGATCGGTTATATGCGATATAGCCGAGTTATCGGATCAAGTGTTGATTCGATAAGTTGTTACTATTGATATTAGTCGGTTATATGCAGTATGACCGGATCATTAAATCAAGCGTTGATTTAATGATTTAATGCATAATTATATATTTGATATATTACTTTGCATTAACTAGTATTGGTTCACTAAAGATGGATTTTTTCACTCGAATGTGCACATTGTATATATGATATAGTTTTGTGCACTAGTTTGTATCATGTTTGATGATACATGCAAACTTGGGTATGTATGATTAAACCATAGTTATGTTAATGGTTAGGGTTATGATTTACTTATTCATTTATTTATTTTCTTTAATTCATTTTTGGAAAGAAATGAAATGGTTGCTTCTTTTGTCTTTTGTTGAAACTTCATGAAGTTTTAAAACTTTGACCATTTTGTCTCTTAGCCTTAACCTAACCATTAAACCTAACCTTAGTTTATTCTCTACACCTAACTATGGTTGAAAATATGATAAGTTTCATTTTATTTCCTATTTTCAAATATATATCATATTCTTTTCTTCTTCTTCTTCTTCTTGAACAAAGAAGAAAGCTTGCTACCATTAATAGCAACTTGAGAAAAAGAGTGAGAAATCCAATTCTAAAGTGAACCCACTTCCTATTTCTTCATCCTCTACCACTTGCCAAGTAGTATAGGGTGTTTTTTTCACAAGTTTCATGGCTTGGTGAAGTTGGAGCTTGATCTTGTGTTGCCTCGACGTAGATCATCTTCAGCATCGAAGTCGACGACCTAGCCCGATCATTTCTTCGATGAAACCACCGCGAGAGTCCGGGATCCGATGGGTACGGTGGAAGGACTTTATCAAGGAGCTATGGAGGTGGAGGACCGGATCTACAAAGGTTGTATTTCTGTTCACTTATTAGTAAAGCAGTTTACTAGTTGTAGTTTTCGCCTAAAACTCTAGTCAACGATCGCATTAGGGTTTCTCGGCACCGGAATTTTTTGAATTTGGCATGGTTGATGCCTTGTGAGACCTCCTCAGAGTGCCTAGGAACCCTACAGCAATTTCCGGGCTCGAGGTAGTGGCCGACGAGACGGCTACCATGGCTGAGCCTGAAGCAGCGGTGGATGAAACGGCTGCAATTACTGAGCCCGAGGTAGTGGCGAGCGAAATGGGTGCAATTGTTGGGTCCGATGTGGCCGCTCTTTCTCAAGAGTCGAGCACCGCTCCGATTATCGCTCTTCCTGCCTATGGTTCTTTATCGTCTCCTGGCGTCGCAAGCGTGACAACGGCTCTCGTGGAGTCAGGGGATGAGGCGGCGGGAAGTGAGGCTACCCCGATAGAGGAGGGAGACACCGTTGTTGAATCAAGTGACGCCTTCGTCACGGCTCCGGCTGGCGACTCTTCAGGTAGATTTTAGGTTACCGCCCTTCTTTTTATTCTGCAATCTTTCCTAACAAGGTTTATCTTGTTTCTAATGTAGGTGCGGCTAGTGCTGTCGAACTACTCGAGACAGCGCCATCAGTTACCGCTCTGACGGTGACCACCTCTCTACCCTCTCTCGTACCATCGTAGATGCTGGAAGGTATAGATTTGTAACCCATTAGTCTTATATCTCGGCTGTGTAATTCATGTACTGATGTTGCGTTATCGCGTTTTTGCAGGAGTCCTTTTTGACCACCTGTACCAGGTGCTGCATCCTCACTTCTCCTTCCCGTCGGAGATTGTTTCATCCAGTGGCGCTGGTGAATACAGATTTCAATTAATGCTCTTTCTTTTACCGATAATGAAATTATTTCCGATTATTCTTTGCCTTGATTGCAGTGCTATAGATTGAAGGAGGAGATAAGAGATCAGTTGCGCCACCGGTTCTCCCGGCTTTACCACCTGCTGCAGTTGGTATAGTAAATTCCATTGTTCGTGAATCTCTTATATTTCTAGATCCGTCGTCTGATTGTGATTTGTTTTATAGCGGTCGTTTCGACTCCGGACCCTTTCGAATCTCTCATTGTGATGCCGGTAGGCCCCTTCTCCAGATGTCCATCCTCAAAGTGTGCTGTAACGAGTCTGCGCATGTTGAGCGAATGCGTTGAGGAGCTTGACGTAGAAGCTCCTACATCTGCCACGGATTTTGCTGCCGAGATCAATCCGATGCTGGCGACGCTTGTAAATTTCCATAATGAAGGCGTCGTCGAGTCTTGGGTTAGTCACGGCAGGAAGATCGAGGCCTGCTTGCATTAGCTTGCACTTATGCGACTTGCCCCTGAGACTCAGGCTTTGAACTCCCAGCGGGCCACAAGGGTCGAGCAGAGTGTGTCCTTCCTCCGCCACTTCGAACAAGAAGCGACCTTAAGGCAGAAGGAATGTGAGGAGGCTTCCTCTAAGTCTGTCCAGTTGCGTGCCCAGGTCGAAGCGAATGTCGCACAACTGAGAGCTGTCTTTGACACCTTGCAGCGATGTATCTCGGACGGGCTTGTATTGAGACGGAAGCTCGACTCTATCGAGCGGGTTACGCAGATTCGAGAAGCTGCGCAACAGGAAGTCGATGAGAAGATTTCATCCTGCTTGTGACAAAGAACTCGAATCGAGGTGGAACTAGCCGCGGCGGCTGATCATGAGAAGGCTCTGAAAGAAGTGCGAGAGCAGCTTACGGACTTGTTGAAAACGCTTCCTTCTCAGTAGCTGCTTTTGTATCAATTATACACTTGTAATTTTTGAATAATATGTATCCATTTTTTATACTTTTTTATGATGTATCATGTATTCAATTCGGCTCATGAATAAAGACACGTTTTTTATTATACTGTTGCATTTTTCTCCTTGCCGTGTTGTTGCCATGTGATTTTAGTAAGTGTGGTCTGTATGTAGCATATAGCTGTCAATCTTAGATTCTTTATAAAGTGGTGATGGCTTAAAAAACAGGGTTAGGATTTGTCCCCTAAGACTTTTCAACTTTATGAGCCGTGAGGGTCTCATAAAGAATTTTCTCCCTACCGGTCGACAGGATCCCTTAGGTGTAATTTCTCTAAAAAAATCTTGAGAATTCCTAAGTGTGTTTTCTCTTGAAAGGTATCACAAGAGAATTTTCTCCCTTACGAGTCGTGAGGACCCACAAGTGATGGGTGAAGTTGCCCTTATCCGCATTTCACGGAGTCAGGAGTTGCTCTGGATGCTTTCCATGGGTTCACTACCATGTTCGAAGAGGACCAGGCTCCGCTCTGGATGCTTTCCAGGATACCGTAGTTTAAAGACATCGTGATCGAGGTTAAGGACATCATAGTCCGTGGATTTAAGGACTCCACAGTCCGATGTTAGTTTAAAGACATCACGGTCGAGGTTAACGACATCATAGTCCGTGGATTTAAGGACTCTACAGTCCGTTGTTTAGTTTTAAGATATCATGGTCGAGGTTAAGGACATCATAGTCCATGAGTTTAAGGACCTCACAGTCCAATGTTAGTTTTAAGACATCACGGTCGAGGTTAAGTACATCATAGTCCGTGAGTTTAAAGACCTCACAGTCCAATTTTTGCTCTGGATGCTTTCCACGGGTTCACTGCCGTGTTCGGCGAGGACCAGGCTCCGCTCTGGATGCTTCACACGGGGTCATTGCCGCTCTCTGCGAAGACCAGGATCCGCTCTGGACGTTTTCCACGGGGTCAGGAGTGACATAATCCGCGTTCCACTTAGAGAGAAATTTTGCTCTGGATGCTTCCCACGGGTTCACTGCCGTGTTCGGCGAAGATCAGGCTCCACTCTGGATCCTTCACACGGGGTCATTGCCGTGCTCTGTGAGGACCAGGATCCACTCTAGACGTTTTCTATGGGGTCAGGAGTGACATAATCCGCGTTCCACGTAGCCAGGAATTTTGCTCTGGATGCTTCCCACGGGTTCACTGCCGTGTTCGGCAAAGACCAGGCTCCGCTCTAGATGCTTCACACGGGGTCATTATCGTGCTCTGCGAGGACCAGGATCCACTCTGGACATTTTCCATAGGGTCGGGAGTGACATAATCTGTGTTCCACGCAGCCGGGAATTTTTCTCTGGATTCTTCCCACGGGTTCACTGTCATGTTCGGCGAGGACCAGGCTCCGCTCTGGATGCTTCACACGGGGTCATTGCCGTACTCTGCGAGGACCAGGATCCACTCTGGACGTTTTTCACGGGATCAGGAGTGACATAATCCGCGTTCCACGTAGTCAGGAATTTTGCTCTGGTTGGTTCCCACGTGTTCACTGCCGTGTTCAGAGGGGAACAGGCTCCGCTCTGGATGCTTCACACGGGGTCATTGCTGTGCTCTACGAAGACCAGGATCCGCTCTGGATGTTTTCCACGGGGTTAGGAGTGACATAATCCGCGCTCTATGTAACCAGGAATTTTTCTCTGGATGCTTCCCATGGGTTCACTGCCGTGTTCGGCGAGGACCAGGCTCCACTCTGGATGCTTCACACGGGTTCACTGCCGTGCTCTGCGAGGAGTAGGATCCGCTCTGGAAATTTTCCATGGGGTCAGGAGTGACATAATCCGCGTTCCACGTAGCCAGGAATTTTTTTGATTATATCTGCATTTCACGGAGTTGGGATTTGACCTTCGGTCGTTTATGTACTGCTGAATCATGGAACTGGGAGTTGCCGCTGTTCCACTTTGCTTGATGTTGTGTTTGTCATAATGAGACGAATGTCGAGATGATCTCCAGGCTATCTGTGAACCGTTGTGATTTGGCTTCTTCTTCTGATGAAATCTGGGGAGGAAAGGAATGATTCCTTCTTTGTTTGCGCCCCTGGATTGTATACAGGGATTGATGTGATATCACCTGTAGGGAATAAACTTCATTTCAAAAAAAAATTATTTCTTTCCGCGATGCTTTATCATTTCAGCTTTTATATCGCGAAGGTCGCGATTGCCCAATCATTTCTGCTATTTTTCGCGGTGCCCAATCATTTCGGCTATTTGTTTTATTTTTACTCGCTGCTTTTTATTGCGAGTTGCCCAATCATTTCAGTTAATTTGTATGTATACAATTTTACTTGTTGATTTTGTTTGCAAGTTGCCCCATCATTTCGGCTATTTTACATGCATGTGTGGCTCGCCGGCTTTTTGCTGCAAGCTTGGAATTAGACACCGATTTCGGCATCAGCACCGCTACAACTGGGATATTGCCAGGAGTGAATCATCATTTGCCTTAGTCGATGTCGAACAAAGGTGGATTAGTAGACAGGGTTAAAATCCTGTCGACTAAGGCTTTTGACTTCATGAGCCGTAAGGGTCTCATAAAGGTATTTCTCCCTGCGAGTCGTGAGGATTTCGTAGGTGTGTTTTCTCCTTAGGAATTGTGAGGATTCCTAAGTGCATGTTCTCCTATAAGTCGTAAGGATCTTACAAGAGGGTTTTCTTCTTATAAGTCAAGAGGACATAAAATGGTTGTTCATTATGTAGACATATCCCCAGTTACGGATAAGACTTTATTAGGGAAATGTTTATTCGCGCCCGTGGATTGTATACAAGGGTCAGTGTTGAGCCGCTTGTAGAGCAGTATCGGAGGTTGTGGGGGCTGCTTAAGAACAGGTTCAGATTCCTGTAGCTTAAGACTTTTAAATCTTATGAGCCGTGAGGGTCTCATAAGAGGGTTCTCCTTACGAGTCATGAGGATCTCGCAAGTGTGTTTCTCCTTAGGAATCGTGAGGATCCCTAAGTGTGTTACTCCTTTGTGAGTCGTAAGGATCTCACGTAGGTGGTTTCTCCTTACAAAGTCGAGAAGACCTTACAAGTGTCTTTTAACGAGATTGCGCCCTTTCAGGTTTTCACAAAACTCGTCGGTAGCCCTGTTGTTTCTACTCACGGAGCTTTTTCGGGTTTTCATCCGTGCCCGTTTTGCTTATAGACCTACCGTTTTCTTTTTCTTTTCTCTTTTCTTTCTTTTTTTCTTTATTTTAACGAAGCTGCGCCCTTTCGGGTTTTCACAAAACTCGCCGGTAGCCCTGCTGTTTTTACTCACGGAGCCCTTTCGGGTTTTCATCCGTGCCCATTTTGCTTATGGACATACTGTTTTCTTTTCTCTTTTTTTTTATTTTCTTTTTGTATCAGCTTTGCGATGCTGCAATCCACCGTAGTTTATTGACATCTCGGTCCACGGCTAGTTTTTGGACATAGTGGTCCGTTGTTAGTTTAAGGACGTTTCGGTCCGTCGTTAGTTTAAGGATGTTTCGGTCCGCTGTTAGTTTAAGGATGTTTCTGTCCGCTGTTGCAAAGGAAGCCGGTTACTATATACAGAGTTTAGGCTTAGGAAGATAGCGAGTGGATATAGTCATCGTTATCTATCGTTAACCTAGGCCATGACTCGTCAGACGTAGTACTTTTTTAGGAAGCGACCATTTATTGGCCTAAAGGGTCTTTCGCCATGCATGTCCATGAGTAGATAGGCTCCACCCTGGTAGACCTTGTCTATGATATACGGGCCTTCATAGTTCGGCTCGAATTTTCTCCGCTTAGCGCGATTAGGGATCATAGGTCTTTTGACCACTAACACGAGTTTGCCTTAGCGGAATGTCCTCGGCCTAGTCAACCTTTAATATGAACGCGTCATCTTTGCTTTATAAGCTTCCAGATTTTGTTGTACTATGAGCCGGGTTTCATCAAGGGCGTCGAGCTCCTCAAGCCGAAGGTGAGCGTTCTCTTCGTCCGTTAGCTCGTAGTGAACTGCCATTCGTAGAGAGGGTAGCTCTATCTCGAGGGGAAGCACCGCCTCGGTACCGAATACTAATGCATACGGCATTGTGTTCGTCCCCGTTTTGAACGTAGTCCGGTATGCCCAAAGTGGTTCATGCAGTCTCTCGTGCCAGTCTTTCTTATTTTGTGACACCGTCTTTTTCACGATCTTTGTCAAGGTCTTGTTAAATGCCTCAGCTAGACCGTTAGCTCTGGGATTATAGACTGATGAGTATCTCCAGTCTATGTTGTATTGTTGTGCGAAGCGACTGATTTTGTGGCTTCTGTAGGCTGGCCTGTTATCGGAGATAATCCGTCGCGGAGTGCCGAATAGATAAATGATGAGCGTCTTGAAGAAATGGAGTATATTCTCCGTCTTCACTTCCCTCAGCGGTACTGCTTCTTCCCATTTGGAGAAGTAATCAGTTTTCGCCAAAATGAATCCATGTTCTCTGGACGATGTTGGTTTGATGGGGCCGATTATGTCAATCCCCCACATTTCGAATGGCCAGCTAGCCACCGTTGGATGTTGTGGATTTGGATGCTGGTGGATAAAGTTGCCATGGATCTGGCACGAGTGGAATTGCTTCGCATATTCGAGGCAGCCTTGAATCATCGTAGGCTAATAATAACCCATTCGTTTGATCTTCAGGTTCATCTTCGGCCCGGCTTGATGAGAACCACAGAGTCCGTCGTGAGTTTCTTGAACGACTCTCTTTGCTTCTTCAGGTCCCAGGCATCTTAACCACATAGAATCAAATAATCTCTTGTACAGAGTATCATTGACGAAGGCGAAAGACAGAGCTCGTTTCATAAGCTGAGGTCTTGAGGACGCATCTTCAGGTGTTCGACGGGATTTGAAGTAGTCTATAAAGACTCATCCCCAATCCTCAGCCTTTTCCTGGTCTTTTATTTGCAGAGTCATTTGCTCGGTCGCTCCCTTTTCCTCGAACGACTCTGGAGATATTTCTGCCGGTGTGAGAACCCGACGGCTTTGTACCACGATTCTTACGTCATCGAGGTTTTCGTCAGCCAGTTCTTTAGCGGGCTTGGCTAATGAATCCGCTTTGCTATTTTCCGCACGTGGTATGCTTTCCAAGGTGTAGGAAGGTATTTGGGTCAGCAGTTGCTGTACCCTCTCGCCGTACTTCACCAGTTCTGGTCTGCACGTTTGAAAGTCGCAGTTTACTTGACTAACGACCAGTTGGGAATCTCCGTATATGAAGAGGTTTTCAATCCCCATGTCAATGGCGATCTCGAGACCTGCTATTAAAGCTTCGTATTCAGCATCATTGTTAGTCCTCGGCTCTGTTAAGGAGAAGGCAAAGCGCATTATCCCTCCTTGTGGAGTTACAAAGATGATGCCTACCCTTGATTTGATTATGGGGGTGCTTTGCTTGCGTTTCTTCATGGAAGATGCTCCATCGAAGTAAAGTTCCCATCGGGTATCACTTCCGTCGATCGTGTCAAACGCATGTTCGTCTGGCAATTCGCAGTTCAAAGGAGAATCGGCAGGTATCGGATGCTCAGCGAGGAAGTCGGCGGTGGCATGTCCCTTCACTGCCTTAAGAGGCTGATACGTTATTTAGAATTCCATCAAGATCAAGGCCCATTTAGCGAGTCGCCCCGTCAATATGGCCTTTGACATCAAATACTTGAAAGGATCCACCTTCGATATGAGGCGAACTTCATGTGCCAACGCATAGTGCCCGAGCTTCGTTATCGCGAAGATTAATGCCAAGCAGTGTTTTTCGATGGGAGAATAGCAGAACTCGACTCAAATAGTAGAGGGCTCTCTCCTTCCCTTGGTCGTTCTCCTGTGCCCATAATACGCCTAAAGAACCTTCAAGGGCGGTTGTATACAGAATGAGAGGCTTTCCCTTGACCGGAGCGGCCAGTACTGGCGGATTCTGTAGGTACTGCTTGATTTCATCTAGCGCGCTTTGGCATTTGTAATCCTAGACGAAAGGGGTTCCTTTCTTCATCAGGTGGCTGTAAGGACGGCATTTGCCCGAAAGATTGGCTATAAATCGCCAGATGTATGTGAGCTTTCCTTGGAGAGACCGCAATTGCTTGAGAGTCCTTGGCGGAGGCATTTCCATGATCGCCTTGATCTTCGAAGGGTCTATCTCAATGCCTCGGTGTCTGACGACGAATCCCAGGAATTTGCCCGAGGAAACTCCGAACACGCATTTGAAAGGATTCATCTTCAAATTGTATTGCCGGAGGTGCTGAAATACGATCTTCAAGTGTTCTAGATATTCCTCTTATGATTTGCTTTTCACCATGAGGTCATCGATATAGCATTCGACGATTTCATGTATGAGGTCATCGAAGATCTTCGTCATGGCATTTTGGTAGGTGGCGCCGGTGTTCTTTAGACCGAAGGGCATCACCTTATAGCAGAATATACCCAAAGGGGTCCGGAAAGCGGTGTGCTTCTGGTCCTCGGGATGCATCTTTATCTGATTGTATCCTGACGAGCCATCCATGAAGGAGAAGACTTCGTGAGTGGATGTATTATCTATCATCAGCTCAGTGACCGGTACTGGGAAGTCATCTTTCAGGCAGGCTTTATTGAGATCCCGAAAGTCCACGCATATGTGTACTGTCCTAGTTTTCTTCATCACCGGGACGATGTTGGCGATCTAGTTAGGATACTAAACTTTTTGGATGAAGCCAGAGTCGATCAGCTTCTTGACCTCGGCGTTGATGCTCATCTCAAGCTCGAGCCGCATTCTTCTTGGTGTTTGTTTGACCGGTTTGACATCTGGAAATATTGCCAATTTGTGGACAGCAATCTCTGGATCTAATCCTGGCATCTCGGAATACTTCCATGCGAAGCAATCTTTATGCTGCATAAGCACGTCTTTTAGTGCAGTCACCCTTTCTTTAGACAGCAGCTCACTGATGAACGTTGGTCGCGGGTCACTTGCCGACCCCAAATCAATTTTCTTGAGATCATCTGTAGTGGTATGTATTCCATCTTCCCGCTCTTTCGGCGCCTGCAGAAACTCCAAGATCACCTCGTTATCATCGTTTTCAAAGCACCACGGGAGGTCATTCATATTCCCGGGTTCTTCTTTTGATGATATTATCATGTGACAGGTATGAGCTTGCTTCCAAGACCGATGTGGATCTGGGCCTACCCTCGTGGATTTGGGTTCATGCTTCTGCGGTGGGGTTACCCTCCAGCTGCGGGATAGAGCGAATCTGCCCTGTCGATATTGATCTTCGACCCAGTTCTTGAAAGTATAGCAGTCTTCAATAGGATGTCCTATTGCTCTGTGATAGGAGTAATAGTGCGGATGAGAGACTTCGCCTAGTTGTTTGGGGTGCTTGGACTCTGGGAATGTAATCAGTTGATATTTTATGGCAAGATCAAGTATTTTCTTCGTCTTATCTTGGGCAAAAGAGTATGCTCGACCTATCTTCTTTATAAGAGTTGAATCCGGATTGCTTGACTCCTGATCGCATGGCTTCTTGGACCCACTTTGTCGCTCTCGAATGCCTTTCCCGTTCTTTGGTTTGTTTCTGCCTCTGCATCGTGTTTTTTGTACAACGGGTTGACAGGGAGGAGCATTTTTATCTTTCGCAGCCTGTTGAAGAAGGCGTTGCGTCTTGGCTTTCTCGTAGATGGCTATTTCACGATTATGGTCATCTCGAACCTTTTGACCCGTTTCCCTTATAAGCTTGTCCATTTGTTCTTCGAACGACGGACTGGGCATTTTCACGTCAGGAGCTCTTTCTGGTTCAGGGTTAGCATCTTCCCACTGAGCATCCCCTTCTTCATCAAAGTCATGTATGACGCAGCAGTCGCGGAGTAGCTCCCGTCTCTTGGTCCGAACATATCTAAACCCGATCGTTTCCATTCTACTATTGGGCAACTTGCGCTGAGTTCCGGGAACGTTCCCGATCCTGTTATAGAATCATGCTTGTCGCGCAGTTTGCTTAAGAGATATGCCTTGGTGCCTTAACAGCCTTTTTAGTCCGTTCGTGTAATATTTGGGCAAACGGATGGGCTGGAGCCTGTCAAGTGTAGAATCCGTGTCGTGCCAGATTTCTTTCTCCACTTTGGTTTCCCCGGATCGGTAGAATAGGTTCGCCTGTTCACCTTTTCGCCTGGGAGGGATGTAGAATGTCTGCAGTTCTTGTACATTACAAGTTTCAAGTGTATCGAGATCTTTGTAATGCTCTTGTGGAACCAAGATAATCTGCAAACTCTGATTATCGACAGCGAAGGCCCGTATTGATGGCCGAGCGGAAAATATAGCGTTAACCTCGTCTTCCGAGTCGCTGCTGAAGATCAACATGGGGGCGGACGGTCCTAGGTTGTTGCGTTGAGGTAGCCCTGAATAAACTATCTCTTCTTCCTCTTCGGTATCACTCCCGAAAACTGGAATAGTGGTGATAGCTTTGTCCTTCGGTTTATGGCATCTCTCAGGGTCCTCAAAATCTGGCAAAAAGTATTTTGCATCTTCGTACTTTCGGACTTCGTTTACGGAGAATGGGTTTAACTCCCCCATCACGGTGTACTCGAGACCATCCTTGAAGTATTTCATACACTGATGCTGTGTAGAAGGGATGATGTTGTACTCGTGTAACCAAGGCCGGTCAAGCAAAGTATTGTAGCATGTCTTAGCATCGATGACGTGAAATTTAATATCTGTAACAAGTAGCCCGAAGCGCAACGTCAGTATCACAGACCCAAGGATCCATGATGTTTGGGAATCGAAGCCGGAGATGGTGATTTTATCATGAGCGTGGTACTGAACGCTCATGCGGATTTCCTTCAACACTCGCACGTTGAGGAGATTGACGGAAGACCCATTATCGACCAGGATTTTTCCTATCTTGATATCGTGACAATATCCGGAGACATATAGGGGACGGTTGTGCTCGCACGTCCCAAGGAGGAGATCTTCATCGCCGAAGGTAATATCAGCTGTATGTATTTCTTCCAGCTTGTCCTTTATCTTTTCTTCGGCGAGAAAAGCTTGGAATTGCTCTAGCTCTTATAGCGCCTTGATCAATGAGTCCCTTGTTTCGTTTGATAGTAAAAGAGCGTTGAGAATGCTGAGCTGCGAGGGTAACTTCCTCAAGTGTGCAAGAATGTTGTAATCCACCTTACTTTTCCTTGGCGGGTACTTGGCGGTCAGCTCTTTCATGACTTGGTCATCTAGGGCGATATCATCAGAGAACTTCTCTTTTCCCTTATCTTTTCTATTTGCAAGTTGTTCACACCATAATATTGCATTATTATTTCCTCATTCTTATTCTTTTTATAAATAAGCAGGTGCTTTTGACGCATGTTTGCTACATGTTACAGGTTACAGGTTCTTGGATAGAAAACAGTGCAAACGATGTAAAGACGATGAAAAAAGTGAACTTTAACCAATAAACAGAAGACTCTTGATCAAGCCTACATAAGGAACAATTCACAGAGCAAGATTCAAGACATCGACTCAAAGCGAACGGGTAGAAGTCCACTACAATGTTCACTGGAAATCTGGAAGAGAACCAGAACCTAAATTGAGAAAAGATATATAGAAATAAGAAGCCCAAGCCACCAGAAATAAGCCCAACAAAATGCAAAGCCCAATTCTACTTTTTGGCCGTGGAACCGCGGCCAAACCAGGCCTTGGGCCGCAGTTCCGCGGCGGGCTTAAGGGAACAGTGGAATTAACTTTTACCAAATTGTGAGGCGGCTTTGACTAGGTCTTTTCTTAGGGGTATTTTTGTAATTTCAGACATGCGAAACAAATATAACCCTAGGGTTTCCTATTCTTTATAAATAGGAACTCTAATCATTGTAAACCCTATGCCTCCTTTTAATAAAAATTCCAAAATTCTTTATGGAGAGCATCGGTGTTTCTTTTCCATTCAGAAATTCAGATCTGACAACCCTGCATGGATGATTGGAGGGATGCATCTGTAAGTAGATTTAATTTTTCGTCCTAGTTTAGATTTCAATTCTTTGCCCTAGGTAGATTTAATTTCATGCCCTAAGAACTTGTTTAGGGTTTAGCCTTAAGGAAGGATTTTGAGAGATGAGATCCCTCATCCCTTTCTTACCCACCAAATATTTACAATAGGACTCCATGCATACACGCACACATCGCACCCTACGGCATCCTACCCCTCGAAGTAACGATGACACCGTAGTGTAAAGGCCCGGTTGCGCGCATTTTCCATGGAGGTTAGGGTAAGGATCTCTAAAGGAAGGATAAGAACCTAGAGGAAGGAACACCTTCCCGAATGGATCTAATCCCCTTTATTGATAATTACCATAACTCCTCATAGATCTTCATTCGGGTATAGAAAGCGGTGAGATTTAATTGCATTTCCAAACCATCCCTAAACCTAACCCTAGCAAGAGTAGATCTAGATAATTGCCCTAGGTTAATTAGGTTTTTGGATTTAATAATTAATCCGAACTCCCTTCGGAATTAACTCGTTAGCGCGACTAGGAGATTCACAAAATCCCTATGGACCGACCCGTACTCATCGGCTAGCTTCATGCGATGCCGTTCTTGATTGCGGTTTAGAAATAGTTTTTGACAGACAAATCACGGGTCTGAAATTCTTTTCGGGCAGCGTACGATTGCGCAGCTGGATATTTTCGCAAGCCTTCGGTTCTTCCTCTTTTCCCAAAGTGGACTCTTTAAAGAGAGGGCCAAGAGCCATTTCCTCGTCAGAGTCGCTCCCGAATGTGAGAACTGGTGATCCCCCGGCGTTAATCACGTGACAATTGCCGGTGGTTCTTTTATGCTCCTCGGTCGTATTTCTTTGCTCCCGACGAGTTTTGCGTTTCATCCGCTTGAAATGCTGCCGGTGAGCGACATACCCTTGCCACCATCTTTTAAAAGAGTTGCACTCTTCGGTATGGTGCGCAATCTTCTGATGATATAAGCAGTAGCTAGGATGTGTTTCTGCTTCACCAGGGACGTTTCCTTTGGAGGGTGGTAGCTTCATTCCCATCGATATGGCTTTAGCAAGCCTTTTCCTCATCTTGAACTTGTTTTTATCCGCGACGGATATCCTTCGATTCGGTAGAGGTGTTTCAACTCTTTCGTCCATTTGCCGGCTTCTGGCCTTTTCAAATATGGCCATCTCACGCTCCCGATCGGCTTTACTTTTCAAAAGAGCTTCGATTATGAATGCGTCGATCGTCTCGTCTGATGGCCCTGGAAGTTCTGGTTCAGGACCTGTCCCCAGTCTCTCGGTGCAAGGAGCCTCTTCATCGTCTATTAATAAGTGAGAGATCACATGAAAACTTGCTACGTAATCCTCAGATCCATCTGATGAGTCTTCTCCACCATCTCCGTCTTCAAGGACGTGGCCGATGAATTCTTGCAGCGTGATCGGGGTCCGCACATTCTGGTTATACTTTTCCAGCGCGTCGATCTTTTTCTGCAGGCCCATGCGCTTATCGCCAACCTTCACGGGATTTCTGGATTTCTTCTTCTTTTTCAAAGAATTCGACGGCTGGGTGTGAGAGCTTTGGCTATCGCCACTGATCTTTGGAGTTGGGGGCGGCTTCAGCATCCCTTCAATTATCTAGGGTTCCAGCGGACTCTTCCACCTGACTGCCGGGCATGTCTGGAGATCATTCAACATCCTTTTGGTTTTGGCCGAAAGAGCCACCTCCCATGGAGCTTCCTCAACAAAAGAGCACGTTTTCCCCGGTGTGTCCGTCTTCTTGGGAGTGTGCGGTTGTGGTGGGTTTACTTTCCACTTCTCAGACAGCGCAAACTTGCCTTGTAGGTACCTATCCTCGATCCATCCCTTAAAGACGAACCAATCTTTGATTGAATGGCTTACCATTTGGTGGTAAGGGCAATAATTGGGATTATTCACTTCGCCGGGTTGCGATGGTCGCCTTGGATTCGGCAAATTGATAAGCCTGTTGCGCATCGCAAACTCAAACAGCCTCTTCGTTTTATCCCACGGGAATGAGTAAAGGCGCTTCATTTTCTCATTATAATAGCGCCATCTCTATTCCAATTGATCCGTTAGTCTTAGAGCATTGGGCTGTTGTTGGGTGTTCGCAACGAAGGTTGCCTTCCCTTTGCCCTATTCGTTCTGCGGTTCCGACTTCGGAGGTGATGGCCTATGGCCCATCTGGTCTATCTGGGCTAGCTTGTCGATTAAAGCCTGGAATATGGTCGGTTTGAAGAACATCATGAACTGTGAAATAGTCGCATGAGGATCTAGGGTGCCCACGAACTTGCCCACCGCTGGTGCTTCTTCGATGCGCTGTTCGCACTTCGACCACAGATTCCGCCATCGGATTGCGTACAGAACCCACGTCTCACCCGGCTTCACCCCGGCATTGATTAATGTCGTTATTGGGGTGCGTTCACTAGCGCTTGTGAATCGCTGGGTGAACAACAACTCCATTTCTGCGAAAGTTTTGATGGGGTCGTTTGGAAGCTCGGAGTACCACTCAAATGTCGTCTTTGATAAGCTGCTGACGAATTGGTGGAGCAAGAGCTTATCATCGTCACCAGTATTGCCACAAAGGGCCCTGAACTGAGCAACATGTTGATGGGGATTGCCTGTCCTTTTGTACACATGGAATTTCGGGATCGTGTAGCCCGGAGGGTACTTTATCTAATCATACCAGCCTGGATATGGCCGCCCAGTTCTAACAACTTGGTCGGCCGCTTCATTTGCCTGGTGAACTCTTATTTGCTGAGCAATATAGTCATCCAGTGCAGCTTTGGAGATGGTCTCTTCCTTGGCTGCTGATAGAGCCGGCAGAGGGTTTGATGTTTCTTCTCTATCATCTCCAATTATCACTGGAGGATCTTCGACTGGGGGATCCGGCTAGATCATCATGCCCACCATATCTTGGAATAGAAAGGCCATTCGTTTTATATTGGCTGCTTGTTCCGCAGCCTCTTTGTCCTTCTTCTTAAGTATTCTCCGAAGGAATTCGGCATAAGTTTCTTGCTCATGGCGTTGCTCCGAGGATGCATCTGGGCTTTCTTTTGGCCCGGTGAGTGCGGCCATCGTAGTCATCATCTCCTGAAGCTTCTGCTGCTGCTCTTAAGCTTTTGTCACGGATCACGTAAGCGGTCGATGACTTGTGGAGATACGGCTATCCTCTTTTCCGGATGCCATATAGACGGTATGCACCACCATGCCCCCAGACTTAGGGCGTTTAGGCTCAGTGCCTTTGACATTTGTCGAAGGCATGGGGATTTTCTCTCCTCTTATGAGCGGTCGAAGTTGAGGGGGCCATTGTAGTGGGCACCCAAGTAGCCGTCATCTTCTGGGGCTTAACAGGACGGTTTTCTTCGTGTCAGACCTTCATCTTCTTCTGCCGGCGGGGATAGTCTTAATCAACCACCGACTCTCGGACTTGTCGCCAGATTTTGTAAACTTTGGAAGACAGCCGTTGAGGGGATTGCGCCGGCTTTATTTCTGTGACAGCCTCCACTGATAGCGGAGATCTTTTCAGTACAACGGTAGGCGGGTTCCGGCGCAGCTTATTCAGCAGCTCAAAACTGTTCCCGGTTGGAAAGCAGCATTAATTTCCACTGTTGGACCCGGTGGAGTTAGCCCAGAGGGGGAGTTGCCCCCGGCCTTCCTTACTCGATGCCAATGGCGACGTCGAGCATGTCGAGCTGTTGGGGCTGGTTCGGCGATAGGGATGGCTTTGTCTTGCTCCCTATCCAGATGAGGCGCCGCTGGTGCCAGCCTCTTGAAGACTGATGTCTTTTGAGTAGCGGTATCCAATCTGTAAAAGACAGACTTTTGAGCAGGAACAGGAGCCAGAATAGTCAATCTCGTAAAGACCGACTCTTTGGCAGGAGAAGCCGCCTTGACAACTTCAGGAGCAGAGATGGCTATCTTCTTTGGGATGGCCACTTCAGATGTCATGGGCTTCATGGCAGGCCCATCGGAGTTCAGACTTAGTCTGGCGAAGATCGAGGAGTTGGAGCTGGACGACCTATTGATAGGGGCCGTGGTAGTAGCAAGTCGATCAAAGACCGACTTCTTGGGAGCGTCTGGTGTTGGTACAGGAACGGTGAAGCTCGTTGGCCGGAGCATAGTCCCGAAAAACAATCCAATAGTGGCCTGAGTGACCTATTCCATTGGCACTGTGAATAAGGAAGCCGCTTAGGGCCTGTAAGCTACACCTCCAGGTGAGGCAGAGCGTAGGTTGCAGTTGCAGTTGGAACATCTTGCACAAGTGGACGCCATTGATTCTTTGCTTTCTGCAGCAAGCAAAACTCCAAATCTTAGTACCTCGAAACCCAAGGGCAATCATTAGCAAACCGGGATTGGTCCGCGAACACGACACACAAAGTGTGAAGTGGAAAGAGAAAAAGGGCCCACCGGGCGTGCCAGAATCTGTTCCCCTCCGAAAGATGCGGCGGAGACGCGATGTACGTCTAGCCTGAAATTCATGGCAGATTCTAATTTGTGCTATCTGTCCACCTCTCCAAAGATGCCAAGTTGATTTATGGTACCATGTATCAAAGGTTTAAACGGATGCGGCCGATGAAGCAGACTTCGTCAGATTCCCCCTCGTTGATGAGGGGTTTTTGATTGTGGGGACGCTCTTCCCTACAGGCATAAGCCCCTGCAGTTAATTATGCTACCGCATCGCGGTAACAACTTTCTCCTTCTCTAGATGGTCACTTCATTTCGTAGGTGTTTGTTTTGTGTTTGGTTGCCCGTGGATTGTATACAGAGACTAATTTATGTCGTCGCCCGTAGGGCGTGGACTAGTCCAAATCCGTATTTTTCTTAGATTTGGGTTTGGAGGGTTTGGGTTTAAGGATACGTTAGCCTCATTTGAGACTAAGATCAACTTAAACGTTTGTTAAGGATACGTTAGCCTGTTTTTAGACTAAGATCAACTTAACGGGATCGTTTAGATTCAACAAGAAAGCAATTAGGCTCTATTGTTTAGTTTAGTGACATTGCGGTCGATTGTTAGTTTAAGGACATTACGGTCCGTTGGTGGTTTAAGGACATCTCGGTCCATAGTTAGTTTAAAGACATCGCGGTCGAGATTAAGGACATCATAGTCCATGAGTTTAAGGACCTCACAGTCCGATGTTAGTTTTAAGACATCACGGTCGAGGTTAAGGACATCATAGTCTGTGAGTTTAAGGACCCCACAGTCCGATATTAGTTTTAAGATATCACAGTCGAGGTTAAGGACATCATAGTCCATGAGTTTAAGGACCTCACAGTCCGATGATAGTTTTAAGACATCACGGTCGAGGTTAAGGTCATCATAGTCCATGAGTTTAAGGACCTCACAGTCTATGAAATGTGTGGTTGTCGGGACCCATCACCTCTTTGAAGATGTTGATGAATTACAATGACAAATATCAAAGGAGTGAAGAGATGTACCCTTGAACCAAGGTGAGATGTGCTCAATTCAAGATAAGTTGAGGACTTATGTCCAGAATTGGGCTAAGTCCAATTAAAATGTTTGAACATTTTATTCTTGTTCTGCCTATTAAGCCTTTATTTGGGCTCAGCCCTTTTAAGAATGCTAAGCATTGGATTCTGACACCTTTTGTCTTCATCAGAACAAAGTGTGTTCTGACAATGCGCCACGTGGTGCGCCAGGTACTTTGCGCGAGTCAAAGAGCGCATTGCGCTTCTATCAGGTAGCGCACACGAAGAGGACACGTGTCATGCTTAGCGCTAAGCGCTCGTTTTTACGTTTTTAATTTATAAGCGATTTGCGCTGATTTAATGGCGCATTAGTGAGTGACACGTGGCGTGCTTGGCACTGAGCGCTAGATGATAAGCGCATTGCGCTTCTGCATGAGTAGCGCACACGTGAGTAACACGTGGTGCGTTTGGCGCTTTGCGCCAGCTCATGAGCGCAGTGCGTTGTTTTAAAAGCGCAAAGCGCAAGTGGTGTCTATGGTTGAAACGTGGCAGGTTTTGACGCTGAGCGTTGGTCCAATGAGCGCAAGGGCACAATTCATGAATACAAGGCACTTTTCAATAGCGCAAAGCGCATCTGATCAACTTTAAGATCAAAGAACAAATTTAATGTTCCTCTTAAAGGAGGCTTTGCCTCAAGCTTCGAGAACAAAAAGTTCTTGTTCTTTATAAAAGGCTCTGCCTTTTATAGATTAAAGATCTGTAAATGAAGTAAAAATACTTCTTTTATTATTATTTTCTTTATGATTAGATTTTTTGATGTTTTGCTTTTAAATCAAATACCTTGGTCTTTTTATATATCTAAGATCTTTTTAGAAAATGGTTCTTCTTTTTATGAGATGGATTCATCTCTGTTATTCAAGGACATAGTTCTTTACCTTTATGATGAAGAAAAATCTCCTTTTTCCTAAGAGCTTGCTCTTTTTTTTGCAGAGGGTTTTTTCTCTCTCTTTCTGTCTCTCGAGATTTGAAGTCTAGGGGACTTTATATAGGGCTAATTGATTTGTTAAATCAGTTTTGAGAGATCTTTCTCTGGTTGATTTGGGAATATTTCCCACCGTTGGATCGTTGATCCTAAGGCTTCTGTTTTACAGAAGATAATCTTCTTTTTTTAATAAAATTGGAAAGATCTTTGCATAACAGAATTTTAGTTCTGATTAATTAATAATTTATTATTAGTAGATCTTTAGATCTGACGGTGGAGGAATTTTAATTCCAGCGCTTGAGCACTTTGCGCTAGCGCACCTACGTTCGACACGTGGCACTCAGCGCAACTACGCTAGCGCAACTGCGCTAGCGCAACTGTGTTATACACGTGGCATGCAGCACAGAGCGCAGCGCTACTGCCCTAGCGCACCTGTGTTTGACACGTGGCGCGCAGCGCAGAGCGCAGCGCAATTGCGCTAGCGCACCTATGTTAGACACGTGGCGCGCAGCACAGAGCGCAGCGCAGCCGCGCTAGCGCAACTGTGTCTGACATGTGGCGCATAGCGCAGAGCGCCGAATTTGAAGCGTTGCTTCAACTTTTTAAATTTTGAATTTTGAAACAGAGCTTTGCTCTGATGGGGTGCGCTGCCTAGGGCGCAGCGCCCCTGGCGCTGGTGTATCTGCTTTTGACACGTGGCGCGCAGCGCGCAAAATCTGAAACGTTGCTTCAATTTTTGAATTTTGAAATTCAAAACAGAGCTTTTCTTAGATTGGGGGAAACAGATGGTGTTGATGTACTTGGTTTGGGACAATTCCAATAACCGTTTGGATATATCCCTATAGATCAGTATGCCTATAGATCAGTATGCCTATAGATCCGTATGCCCAATATATACGTGGCATCACCCAGGTTCTTCATGGAGAACCTTTGTGATAAGAATGATTTGATCGACTGTAACATAGGAATATCATTTCCTATCAGAAGTATGTCATCCACGTACAATACGAGAAATGTGACGGATCTCCCTACAGTCTTCTTATAAACACAAGGTTCATTTGGATTTTTGATGAAATCAATCTCTTTGATAAAATCATCAAAACAGATGTTCCAAATCCATGATGCCAGCTTTAATCCATAAATGGATAGCAACTTACATGCTTTTTCACTGCTCCCACTGTCAATGAAACCCTCTGGCTGATCCATATAAACGCATTCATCTAAATCACCATTTAGAAATGCAGTTTTAACGCCCATCTGCCAGATTTCATAGTCGTGGGGAGCAGCAATAGCAAGTAGGATCCGAATGGTTTTAAGCATGGCTACCAGAGAGAAAGTCTCATCATAGTCCAAACCTGGTCTTTGACGAAAATCTTTCGCTACCAACCTTGCCATATAGGTCTTCACCTATCCATCTACACCGATCTTTCTTTTAAAGATCCATTTGCAGCCTACAGGTTTTATCACGGAGGGTACATCCTCCAAAGTCCATACTTTGTTGGTGTACATGGACTCCATTTCAGATCTCATGGCATCCAGCCATTTCACAGAGTCACCACTCGTGATAGCTTGAAAACTGGCAGGATCATCATCATCCATGATGCAATCTTCTCTATCACCATTAATGAGAAAACCGTAGTATCTTTCCGGTGGGCGAGAAGTCCTACCACATCTACGGAGTGGCTAAGGTTCATTAGATTTTGTTACAACATCAGGTTCAGCCAAGTCGTCATTTGTAACTTGTGTTTCTAGAACCTCTTCTAGATCTACCACATTACCATCAGTATCATTTAGAAAAATCTCATTTTCTAAAAATGTGGCATACTGAGAAACAAACACCTTTTGTTCCTCCTTGTGGTAGAAAAGATACCCAAATGAATGTTTTGGATATCTCACAAATATACATTTGACCGATCGTGTCTCTAGTTTGTCTAGATTCTGCTTTTTGACAAAAGCCGGACAACCCCAAATCTTAACTCGTTTAAGAGATGGTCTTTTCCCATGCCATATCTCATATGGAGTGGTAGACACGGTCTTGGTTGGAACTTTGTTTAACAGAAAAGCTGCAGTTTCCAATGCATGCCCCCAAAAGGAGAGGGGTAACTCAGAATCACTCATCATGGGTCGTACTGTAAGTCTACGGTAGCGCCCCGGCCGTCTACAGACGCCAAACGCGGAACAAAAACTTTTTAACTAGCGCTATCGTATACTTTAACCCGGATCTACCATTATTGCTAAACTAACAAACTGTAAAGAGTGTAGAAAGGTTATACCGAACGATCTGAGTCCTTCGTTCTTTAACCATCATCCCACGCTCCGTTGCGGCTGCTCCGATCTCGCCGATCTCCGATCTGCTCGTCCAGGTGGCACCACATCAACGATTCTTTAAACGGGCTCCCGCCTCTGACTTGAGGCAACTCGGTCGTCAAATTTGCTAAAAGAGACGACCAAGAATGATGTAAAGAATGAGTAGATGACTTTGTCTCACTTCGTCCAAATCCGTGGACGATCGGTTAATGAAGTTGCCGTGGGAATCGGGTGATGGAATGAAATGGGCTGTGAAATTCCATACACCGATAAAACCTATCATAATCTTTTTCTACCAAATGAAAACTCTTATAAGAGTGAGAGGGGAGGGGCCGGCCATATATAGGTGGAGGGAGGTGAGTGTAGGAGAGGGGAGAGTAACCTTAAGCAAATATCATATGTGAACACAAAATAAAATATCTTAAGCAAAACAAGAATTATTAGAAATCAAAGCATGAGTCATAATCCTTGTCACCTTATTCTAGAAACTTCTAGAACCTACTAGAAGCATGACTCACCCTCATCCAAGAAAAGATAAATCTGTCTTTAACCAAATGTTAAAAGACGGCTGATAGAAAATTGGAAACTGGCAACTTCCAAAAGTGATCCTGAAACAACTTTCAGGATAACCCCGTAACTGTATAAATATACCCGCATTTGTATTACGACCGAATACAAATGCAACTGAGACAAAGATATTATATCTACTCAATATAATACTTGGATCCGGCTTAAACCAAAGCCAACCAGTATCATCTGCCCGAAAAATAACACGTGCGTAAACGCACGTGCATTTTCCGAACCCTGCCATAAAACCATACGGCCTCTACAACGTTTCGCCCGAACTTGGGAAACTTTCTGTGGGGGACTCTAATAACTCGTCAGTACCCTGGCAGTGGGTTTAACCACAAACCATCAGCGGCACTAGCAATGCGTAACGGCTGCCCATGGACTGACCTCAAGGGAGGCCGATGAGCGAACTCATCCGGAAACCCTACTGAGCCTAACAGTGACAATGTATATACAGTCCGGTCCGTTCGTCTATGAGTATCGCATATCTTCCTAGGGGGCTAGTAACGTCAGACCCCCAATAGCAGTATAAGTCGTGTCAGAGTATAGCCCAATAACACCCTGAGATACTACTGGAGTACCTACCAGTAAATCTCCTGCCATGGCCATGGACTTTGTGTAATGGCTCTCCTGGATACAGCACGACCTCGCCCCCAATACCGGGAGAGACGAATCCCCTGCCGATCCGCTCACGTGCCTCCATATGGCTCGGGACTGTACCCAAAAACTACCTGTTTGCATGACTCCTTTGAGCCGTGGTAGGGTAGAAATCAAAGCACAGTGGGAACTCACAAGAGACAAATGACGACCTCAGGTCGATGATCTAACCTGTACACATGTCACCAGGGAACTGCTATCTGACGATAGATATAGTACTAACTAGCAGATTCCCGGCGAGTCCTGTCCGGTGTACTCATAACCCAATGAGCACCTGTATACATCTTAGGTGATTCAACTGACACCAGTGGCTTGTGAGACCGGCCACCGCCCCTCGTCGGGGTCTCGACTGTATACACTAGTCTACTCCGGAGTATCGATGCCCTGTCTCGAAACTCCCACGACTAGGGACCACAATTAAGGATATGCATATAAACTACCCAACTCTCACGTATATGATCGCCATCATACTGTTGGTAGTAAAGCAAGATCCCAAGGGCTCTATCAAAGTGTAACATGTAATCAGTCACCTGAACATGTACACGACTGATAAAGGCAAACCAGATAGCATGCTATCATCTCGAGTAAGATTGTCCTACCGGTATAGGTCCTCCGCAATCATTGCAATCACGTACCTACGATCCAATAATTGACTCTGAGGGCACTATCTCCAACACGTACCATATCTAATAGGGTACGATTCTGTCGCTCTGACATACCGTTGTGCTGTGGTGTGTAAGGGGGAGTGAGTTGAGAGAGAATCCCATTCTCTTTTAGGAAGTCCAAGAACTTAGTACTTAAGTACTCTCCACCTCGATCTGATCGAAGTATCTTGATTCTCATTCCTGTTTGGTTTTCTACTTCAAGTTTGTACTCCTTGAATTTCTCGAAACCTTCAGACTTATGCTTTATCAAAAACACATGACCGAATCTTGAGAAATCATCATTAAAAGTTATGAAGTAAGAAAAACCGCCTCTTGCATGTGTAGACATTGGCCCATATACATCACTATGTACGAGGCCTAGGAGCTCAGTAGCTCTTTCTCCGTGTCCTGTAAACGGAGTTTTGGTCATTTTACCTTTGAGACAAGACTGGCAAGTTGCATAAGATTTATACTCAAAAGAATTTAAATATCCATCTTTTTGAAGCTTGTTTAGTCTTGTTTCATTAATATGACCAAGTCTACAATACCAAAGAAAAGCTTCATTTATATCTGAAAATTTTCTTTTACTTGTGTGTTGAATGTTGAAAACTGTGTGTTGATTAAGAACGTATATCCCGTTATTACGTGTACCACAACCAATCAACTCTTGATTAAGTCTAATGTTCATAACATTGTGTTGCACAGCAAAATGACATCCTTCATTGTCTAACAAAGAAACGGATATAATATTACAAAGCATACTTGGCACAAAATAACATGGGTTCAATACCAATATACAACCCGACGGCAACCCTAGGTGATACTCTCCCACTGAAACTGCATTTACATTGGAACCATTTCCAACCTGGAGAGTATGATCACCTGTCTTCAAAACTCTGCTATTTCTCAACGCCTGCACAGAATTGCAAATATGAGAACTCGAACCGGTATCTAATACCCAGGAAGCAGAGTTAATAGAAAAACAGTTTTCAATCACTAACACACCTGAAGCTGAAGCATCGCCATGCTTCTTCTTGAGTTCGAGGTACTCAGTATAGTTCCGCTTCCAGTGTCCCATCTTCTTGCAGTGGAAACATTCTCCTTTCCCTGATTCCCCAACCTTGGACTTGTCTTTCCCCTTAACCTTTCTGACTCCACCCTTAGGTTTGGTGGGTTTCTTCTTCATCTTTCCCTTGGCCTTGGCCTTCGGGCGAGAGGAGGAATATGTCCCAACACTCAAAACGAGAGTCTTCACTGACTTTAGCGTGCTCTCTGCACTCCTTAATATATTAAGGAGTTCAGGTTGTTCCTTCTCTATGTTGTGCATGTTGAAGTTAACTATAAATTGAGCAAAAGTGGAGGGGAGAGACTGCAGAATAATATCCGTATATTGCTCATTGTCCATTGTCCACCCAAGGTCCTCAAGCTCTTCTATGAGAGCTATCATCTTCAGAACATGGTCTCCTACTGGTGTGCCAGGGGCCATTCGCATCTGAAACGGCTTTCTGAATGCTTCTTATCGTAATACGCGAGATTGCTCTCTATACAACTCTTTTGTATGGAGGAATATGGATTGTACGTCTATATTCTCGTGCTGCTTTTGATGTGTGTTATCCATCGATGCAAGCGTGAAGCATTTGGCCATGGAACAGTCAGCGTCCCATGTCTTGCGGATTTCCTTATCCGCAACTGAAGATTTAGGTCCTGGGATGGGCGGGGTTGGAGCCGTGATGACATATGATACCTTATCATAAGTCAAGGCAATGTTGAGATTCCTCAGCCAATCTTTATAATTGGTCCCGTTCAGTTTATTTTTATCTAGTAGAAGCTTGAGTCCTGACATTGGTATCTGCCAATTAAGAGAGAGAAAAGAATACACTCGGCGAAAGCTCTTGCAAAGATCAGATTGGTTATTTTCTTGTCTAATTGATGTCTCCCACTATTTTTATCAAATTTTCTTTAAAACCTTTAAAAAGAAAACTAGCCGAGATTAATTACATTCTACAACTTCGCTAACCGTTCAGCCAGACCGGTGCCGGTACTTGAGGGAGGTTCCCCGTGCTTTCGCACGGACCTAATTAAAATAAACCTCGTCTTCTCAGAAGCGTAGCCTCGTTTGATATCTTTCTTGACACCTAATGGGTTAGCTAATTGTAAAGTGCAAAACTCTTCCGGGAGCAACTTTTGCTCACAGTGGGATCGGGATCCTACTATCATATAGAAGGTTGCAATCTCATTGCAAATTTCAACTTTTGAAATTCCCGATATTATTTTTACCCCTAGTACTCATGACCTTAACTATGGTCAACATATCATAAGTACTACTCAAGTTCTTCCCGTCATTTCGTGATTAACTAGACCCACCCACATGACCTTTAACTAAAGTCAACATAATCATATGAATGTCCTAACTAATCTGCATCATATGCAGTGTAGGAAGACATCACTTATGTCACGCCCCGCTTCCCAAAATACGGAAACGAGGGATGAGTAGGCCAGCCATGCTCCTACGGTCAAGGAATCATCCCGCCGTAGTCACACTTCGGCTTCTAGCATTACATGGTAATCAGTAAATAAAGCACAGTATTAAAGGAATCACATCACTCATTTATTACATTAAAATTTCATTGTTCACAAATTACAGATAATAAGAACAATAACTAACCAAGTTCAATCTCACGATCGCTTTTATAGAAAGCAGTAAAAGAAGAAGGTACACCAAACTATAACTCCGTGAACTCAAAGGGTAGATCCGTCTCCTGTGCTGGTCTTCCCGCGGGATCTGAGCATGCATACTCAGGTCGTCAGAGCGACACAATAACAATATTATTATAATAAGATGAAACAGGTATATGAGGTAATACTAGTGTAGGAACAATATAAGTAATCACTGTCACTATATGATGCATAATATGATATGTGTCCCTATCGGTCTCTAGGTCATGTTTGAAATCACATAGTGGAAGGAGGATCATGTTTAACAAGAGTCTCGTACATACCCGAGACAACGGCCCACATGCCCGGGACATAACCCTGTCAGCCGGATCGCTAGATCCTATCCTACACGTATTAGTATCACAGTTCGAATGATCATCCTCTAAACACGGTCCCGCTAAATACGATACTCTTTCCACTTTGATTTCCCCTTTTTCCCCAGGTTCTCACTAGTTATAATCTTGATTCAGTCGTGTACAAGTATACCAATGACACGGTTTTCTCACTGTTCACTGTATCAATCACTGTCACGAATATTCACTTTCCATTGGTGTACTCATCACTCCTAAACCAACATCTATCACGCACGATAATGCAATGTCCACACGCACTAACACTGAGTATATGACAAGGGTATGATATATGTATTGTATGCTACCAATAAGCTCTGTATGTTATGAATTAACATGCATGTCATGAACTAAAATAAATTGCACAAATTAATATGTTAAGAATTAAGCAAAATGATGTAAGTAAGATATATAGAACACTCAGTCAGTAATTCATCAAAATTTGTTTCAATTCAATCGGGATTCCGGTTTTCAAGATATAGATATTTCATTTTAAGTGCTCGCGGCTGGAAATTCAGTTTCAGAACTGAACGTCCGTTTCGCGGCACGAATTGCACCCAGTTGGGCTCAGAATTCAGCGATGTTACAGTTAAATGAAATCTAGGGTTTTCAATAAAGTATTCAACGCAATAGACGAATCCTCAATCGCATCTGTACGTTGAAAATTATGCACCGTTTAACTTCAATATGTCATTTCAGGATCTGTTCTGAACAGTTATACATTCTGTCCTTTTAAATATAGTTTAAAATAGCAAACGGCGATGAATCGGAATGGAACCACTTGTTTTGTTTAGCTAACAGAATTATCTCTAATCTACTGTAAAGTTCCGTAACGTACGATTTCAGGAAACACAGTGATACAGGTCTTTGGACAGAACACAATAATCAGAAACGCTCTGGACTGCAGTCCAGAGTCGCATTCCGATCCAATTTTGTTCATGGTTACATAACAGAAATCATCAAAATCTTACATAGGGTTAAAGTTTGTCGAGTCGGCTTCGATTTAAGCCCTTGAACGTATCATTCTAGTGTGTGTATAATTTACGGTGATTTTATTCATTTTCAGGTACGAGAGAATTCTAGTTTTAACAACATATATGGGGGTATCAATTTTTGTCACGAACAATCGTATTTTTCAGCGAGATTCCTACACTATATTTATCATCCTGCGGGCCAACAGAAAATATCAATTTCCGTCAAAATAAACAATCATTTCCATTGGGATCTAGCATCGAACACTTAGGTCATGTTATATATCGGTAATCTGTAAGTTTAATAACTACATGATTTAGGTTTGTAATACAACTATATTAGCATGAAGCAAGTAAATACTTGCCTGTAAATGTCTCGAGGTCGCAAGGCAGTAACTGCGTTGAGAACGCGTGATGCACGTCGTGAAACCGATTCACGCGAGCTTGGATCGAGATGCGGATTTTTGCGTCGGAGTTTCTCGGTATCGTCTTGTGCTCGCTGAAACTGTAGTCGAGGCTCCGTGGGTCTCCCGGGTGCGCTGGGGTCGACGATGTCGGCGGCGGTCGCTCCGGCGAAATGCAACAGTGAAAAGTTTGGAAGTGGGTTTGGGTGATCTTGGGTTTTGTGTGGTTTTGGAGAGGGGGAAAAATTAATCAGTGGGGCTTGGGAATTTTGGTGAGGGTGATGAAGCTGAGGAGGTGGGGTTCGACGACGTGGTGGGTTGCCGGCGTCGAGGAGGCGTGTAGAGGTGACTCGAGCTCGGTCGGGTAATGGGTTTCTGTGTGCAGAGGTGTGGGTGCAGGGGGTCTCGAGTTGGTGGAGGGAGAAGGAGGGTGAACGTGTGGCTGTCGTCGTCGTGGGTCGAATGGAGCGGTAGGATGATCGCCGGAGGTGGAGGTGGCAAAGGTTTTGGTGCTCTGTGAATTTTATGTGAAGGAGAGAGATGAAGGATTAGTTTTGAAATAAACAGAGAAGAGAGATAGGGTGTGAGGGAAGGGAACAGGTTGAAGTCGTGGGTGTAACGGCCGGAGCGGGGGCGTGGGCATGGGCATGAGGTGCGGCGAGGAGCTGGGATCGCGCGTGAACAGGGAATGTTACCGTTGGAGGAGGGAGAAGGTGAATAGGAGTGATCGGGTCGGGTCTGGTGGTGAGGGAGCGGGCTGGAGGGTGTGGGCCGGCCCGTTTAAGGAAATAATTCTGAGGAAAATGTAAGGGGCTGGGCCGAAAACAATCCCTAAAATTTTGGTGGGCTGCAGGTGAGGAACCGGGCTGAAGAAAAATATTTAAGGGATTTGGTTTAAATATAAGTTGGGCTGAATGTTTAAAATTTGGTTTAAAGTTAAGTGTTTTGCTCATTTTGGTTTATTTCGGCTTTGGTTTTAAATCTTGGGTTTTAGCTTTTAGGGTTTGGACTATAATTCCAAAAGAGTTGGGAAAAATAGGGTTTAAATACCAACCTTAACAATCAACTAAAAATATACGAAGGCAAGAATAAAGTAATCACTAGAATTCAGAAAATAGGAAACTTCATTTAGAAAGGAAACGGGGATTTACAACTTAGCTACCGTACACTGCGCCTTAACTAAAGTCAAAATACGCAGCACGAATACTAAATACTCTACTTCCTAAAATGACGGAGGGCTGCGGATAGTTTTTAAGAAAACTTTTAACGGTTTGAACTTGATATCGTTGTAGAATCCAATGGGTTTAAAAGGAGTGTCTTAAGCTCTGCATTTTGAAACTTGCTTTTTCATAAAAGGCCGAGTATCTTTCAAATCCGATTCTACAATATCTTTTTAGGTTCATTTTTCTTTACATTAATCTCATTAATGTAGTCCCATCATTTAAATCCTAAATCCATCACAAAAAGAAATGAAAAATATAACGTACGCTTATGCCACTCGCATTCGTCACAGTGTCCCGTTATGCACCGTCAGGTTACTTAACTAACGGCATACTGGGACGGGGCTAGCGTGAGTGCAAAACATAAGTAACGTCTATTATATATCATATTTGTAATATTTCATTCATTTCAGATATATATTAAATGATCACATCACATAATATAAGCAGCAGAAGCACATTTAATATAGGATATCTAGGAGGTCCGTATTTTGTATTTAGCCAGCAATAGAAAATACGGATTTCACGGTCGCGATGAGTAGCCAAGCCCAAACCCCTAGACCCCTACGAGAGCGGCAAGTGACCCTACCAATTCTGGAGTTTAGGAGACCCAGTCTCGACTCCTCGAGATGGCCTTCCACTGAACCCTAGAACCCGGTCACTTGTGCTCCCTTCCTTGGGTCTATCCTAATGCAGAAACGTAAATAATATACAATACTGGTGACATCATCCTCAATCTGGAAGTGCCCCAAATAAAAGAATATTACATACAATTGAATTTTACATGAATAAAAAGAAAACTCTCATCTCACATAAAACCCCCGGCTATTCAATCACAACAATCCTGCATATCATATCTCAGCAACACATAATATCACATATCATCAATGTAAGTAAGTATGTGTACCCCGATTGTCGTTGATGTATAGCAACGAAATCGGCGATACACCACATACTACATTTACGGTCACAGAGAAATAAAATGAAAAACTACAACAATTGGAATCGTAACTGCCTTTAGACAACACAAACCCGGAATATCACATATCCAAGATTTCATGCCTAACAATATAAAGCTTGCACTTAGGTCTAACCCATGAAAATACCTTTTCATAACAAGTCGGATAATTCAACAAGATTTCTGATTATTCCTGAGACCGAAATGCTAGATTTACACGCAACAAACAAATTTGTAGATTCCAATTATTGTATCGCATACTAATAAACTAGGCGCAGTTAAAATATTCGATCGAACGATTGAACACCCAAAGATTTCTCAGAAAGCTCAAAACTTGAGCAGCTTTAAAATTTACCAGAAACTGCAACAAGTACATACGGGCCATCGCAAGAAGGCACAGTCCAAGTTTCACCAACGGCGCCGTGGAACCACCGCAGAATGACCATTCTGGCCGCGGTTCCGCGGTCGTATAGTAGAGTTAGGGCTTCGTACTTCTTGTGGGCTCATAAAATACCCTACACGATTTTCTGAGTATTTTTAATGTGAAAAAATCCGTGTTTTTGAAAAAAGTCCAGAGAGTACCCTTCGGGCGTCGATTTTCGTTCGTTTGAGGTTTTTAACGTCGTCTAGGTTACTCTAAAGCTCTAGCTTGTCTCTGATACCACTGTAGGGTTTCCTTGTCATCTCATATAGGGTTTGGAATCATCACATATGCCACAACTTTGATTTTAAGAGGTGCTAAGCAAACTTAACTAGGAATCGAACTAGAAATATTAAGTAAAAACTAATAGTATCACAAACAAAAGTTAATCTATCACTAAGTGGTAAGACTACAACCTTTGTAGACCTCCTTGAGTGACTCTTTGGAACTCCTAGAGTTTGGAATGGCTCATTTGAACACTTCCGAGTCCACGACGATCCACCCGAAGTCCTTTGCTCAAAGCTTGCTGCTTCACTTATTCTTTCAAATCTGTGGAGCAAACACCCTACACAAAAGAGCTAGAGATATGCAGGATGATGAAGTGGTTTATGTTCTCACATAAAAACCCTCTCTTTTTCTTTTCCTCACTCTAAACAAATCTCAAAAGAGCTTGAAGAAGGAGGAAGATGAGGATGTCAAAGCTTTTTGAAGATAATGATAATTCTTATGTTTTAAAAATAAAACAAAATGATATATATATGAAACACTCTTACAACAAACCATAGTTAATATAAATATCTAGATATTTTGTGATGAGTTAAAGAACAAAGGAAATTAACCATGGGTTAGTCAAAGGTCAACAAAGAAGAGTGTGGAAACTATGAGTCATTTGGAAAGAATGAGTCATTAGTTAATTTTCTTTTTCTTTTTATCTTAAAACAAAAATCTATATATATATATATATATATATTAATATGAACCATGTGAGTCTTGCATTACCATCTTCAATATATCAACAACCATGATATATATGCATGTATGTATGTATGTATGCACATCAACATGTACATATGCATGCATGCAACCATCAAAAGAAAAGGGTTTAATAAAAGTGAGCTAAAAGTCATTATTAAATCAACATTTGATTTAATAAACGGTCATATCATATACGACCCGACCAATAGTAAACACCGGATTAACATACGATATCTCATACACGTATTTAATCGAGCTCCCGCGCATATCTCATATGCACACCACATCGTTTTGCCTGAGCTAGGAAACTTCTATATGGGACTCTAAGACTCGTCAATAGGCCGGCAGTAGGTGATGATCACATCAAACACCTACAAGCCGCAAGCGGTCAGCTAAACGTAACGGCCATCCGGGTATTGAGCGATCAGAAGAAGAACAAGCGAACCTGTCAAAACTCCCGTCAATCCGTCTGGCAACACTTACCGTGCAGTCCGGTCTCTTCGTCAGATATGCTGCATATCGAGTCTAGGGATGGAATCGTCGACCCTAATAACTCAATAAGTAATGCCGGTATATGGTCTACAACAGATCGAGAAACTACTAATAACACTTATCAGTAATATCTCAGCAGCCCTGGCCAGGGACATCCTGTTATAGCCAATCGTGCACAGCGCAACATCAACCCCCAATATCGGGAGAGACGAAACCCCTTCTATCGCTCATTGCTTCCATATGCCTCGGGACTGTACCCAAAATCCACCTGTTTGTACGACTCAGTAGAGCCGTGGTAGGGTGGAGATCAAGATACAGTGGGAGGATACACAAGACTCTATGGCGATCTCGGGTCTACAGACTAACCTGTACCAGTGTCACCTGAGAACTGCTATCCGACGTATGATATAATACCACATAGGAGTTCTCGGTGAGTCCGTTCAGTGTACCCAGTTTCACTGAGCACCCGTATATAATCTTTGGTGTCAGCATACCAGATGGATATGGGATCATCCATCGCCCATCATATGGAATAAGAATGGTATACGCTGGTATACACTGGAATATCGATGCCCAGTCTCGATATACCTACAACTAGGAACATTTTAAAGATATGCTTATAAACTACAGGTGTCCCACTAGTATGATCCACATCATAATCCCAGTAGTCAAACCAATATCCTTAGGGCTTTATCAACATGTACCAAATGAGTAAAAACATGATCAAGTGAACTTATGATAAAGAGAAACCAGATAGCATACTATCATGTCGACCAAGACTGTCCTCTGAGTACACACACACACACACACACACACACACACACACATCAGTACATACACTATCATATAATGGCCTCTAGGGCATACATATATCCAACAAGTGGATGACGAGTAAGTGCATCAAGAACTACATTCACCTTCCGTGGATGATATTGTAGGTTTGCAGCTGTACCTTCTTTGGATATGCTCTTATTGTCTACACTAGCCTCAAAGGATGTCATTCTGCCTTAACCACACAAGTCAGCAATATCGAAATCCGCCATAAGTTTTAGCCATCTTCTCTGCCGCATATTCAACTATTTCTGAGTAAACACATACTTCAGACTTTTGTGGTCTGTGTATATATCTACCCGTTCTCTAAGAAGATAATGACGCCAAATATTCAGTGCAAATATAACTGCTGCCAACTCTAAATCATGCGTTGGATAATTGCACTTATGAATCTTCAACTGTCTTGATGCATAAGCTACAACTTTTCCATGCTGGTATAGAACACATCCTAATCTCTTACCGGATGCAACACAATGTACTACGAAACCACCAGATTGGTCCGGTATTACGAGAATAGGCGCTGATGTCAATCTTGACTTGAGTCTACGAAAACTTGTTTGCATTCTTCGGACCGCACGAATTCTTCATCTTTATGTATGAGCTTGTCAGGGGTGTTGCAATCTTCGAAAAGCCTTTTATGAATCTTCGATAGTATCCCGCTAATCCCAAGAAACTTCGATTATCCTTCACTATATTTAGTGTCGGCCATTCGCTTACTGCTGATATTTTAGCTGGATCCATAGAGATTTTTTCACCTGAAACGATATGCCCGAGAAATCCGACTTGATTTAGCCAAAACTCGTACTTGCTGTACTTGGCATAGAGTTGATGCTATCACAAAGCCTTCAGGACAATTCTCAAATATTCAGCGTGTTCTTTCCGACTTTCTCAAATATTCAGCATGTTCTTTCCGATTCTTAGAATACACCAAAATGCCGTCGATGAATATGACAACGAACCTGTCTAGGTACTCTCGAAAAACTTGGTTCATCAGATTCATGAATATAGCTGGTGCATTGGTCACTCCAAATGGCATCACGAGAAACTCATAATAACCATAGCGAGTCCTGAATGTCATCTTCGGAATATCAGACTCTTTGACCTTCACCTGAAGATAACCCGAACGAAAATCTAATTTTGAGAAAATGCAAGACCCATTTAGCAAATCGAACAGATTGTCAATTCATGGTAGCGGATATTTGTTCTTTATCGTGACCTCGTTCAGAGCTTGGTAGTCAATGCACATTTTGTATGAACCTTCCTACTTCTTCACAAGCAAAACTGGAGATCTCCAACTTGAAGTACTGGGACGAATCCATCCTTTCTGCAGAAGTTTGTCCAGCTAACTATGGGTCTCTTTCAATCCTTCTGGACTTAACTGATATGGTGCTTTGATCATCGGTTGTGCACTAGATACTAAGTCAATACTGAATTCAAGAGCTCGATTGGGAGACAAATCCGATATGTCTTCAGGAAATACATCGTCGAACTCTCGAACTACCTCTGGCTTCGATTTTTCCTCTGCTTGCAGTGTAGCAACCATGGCCTTCCTTGGCTTAGCTTTGTATGTGCTAGGCTCTAGTGTACGGTCTCCACTCTTTAAATAAAAGACCGGATGCTCTGGAATCTTGAACACTACCCTCCTTTGATGGCAGTCGATGGTAGCGTAGAAAGTTCCTAGCCAATCCATACCCAAGACTACATCGAAATTCGGTATATCTAGCACCTTGAAGTCAGCATAAAATTCTCTGCTGCAGACGACCATTGGACACAGGTCGTATCCCAAAGTTGCCTTTAGAACGCCATTCCCTAAACTGACATTCCATCTGGATATGAACGGTTTAACTGTAATCGCATGAGTTCGGACGAACCATTGCGATATAAAGCAATGTGATGCTCCAGTATCGAAGAGTGCTAGTGCAGGAAGTGAGGCTACTAAGATTGTACCTAAGTTGTCTGGAATATGTTTAGGTATAGGAAAAGATACTTTGATATATATAAAGATTGAACGAAAGTTTGAAAAAAAGGGAGTTACCAGTGATAACTTGGCCAGTGGCTTTAACTTCTTCTACAGTCATTGTGAAAGCCTGTCGCCTAAGTATATTCTTCCTTACAGGGGGAGCATTCCTCTGTCCGTTCCTCTGTCCTTGAGGTAGGTTCCTTTGTGCATGATGGAACTGACGAGGAGGAGGTGTAGTAGGTCCACGAGGAGGTGGATCTAGGAGAGCAAGACGAGGAGAAGGTGCCTGGATAGCTGGCGCTGCGGATAGGTGATTGCTAGTCTTGATGCATGATCTGATTGAGTCTGTAAGGGAAAGATCCAATATCGTGTGTGGATGAGCCACAGACTAAGCATAGGCGATTTACACGCCTGCAGTCCTTCGCCAGATGTCCATTTCTTTTGCAATAGAAGCATAAATCTGAACTGGGCCAGTTAAAAGGTACTCCCGGTCTCCTGGGTACAAACAGTGACCTGTAAGAGACTCCTCCTGCTATCTGAGTAGCAGGACGCTTCACACCGGCAGATTGAGATCCGCCCTTCTTCTTCACGACTGCTTTATATTTTTGGGCAGCCTTCAAAGCCAAATCATGGGTTAGGAAATCCCTTGAAGCTAATGCAGCTTGGATCTTAGGGTCCAACCCTTACTGAAATCATCTGGCCCTGATCTCAGCAGTCGGTATAAGATGGGCCGCAAACCTGTTACGGTCTTGTGTTAGCTGTGTAGTTTGTGATATTAGAAATTCGAATATTTAAGACATATCTTACCTGCTCAACATAGTGAACTCAGCATCATACTCATCTACAGATTTGCTCCATATAGAGCCTTGTTGCAAGTGGATGAATTGCTGCTCCATATCAAAGCGGGCAGTCTTGAGAAAATATTTCGCGTCGAACATCTCGTGAAAAATCCTCCATTCGCTCGGCTGGGGAAGATGGCTTTCTTCCGCCTTCCACCATACTCTGGTGTTATCTGTGAGTTGCAGCTTTGCAACCCTTACCAAAACAATGTCTGGCACTTGTGCTGCCGCCAGATCATCTTCGATGGAATGAGTCCATTCCTCTGCTTCTAAAGGGCTCTCTTTCCCAGAGAATTGTTTAGGGTGCAATGCCCAGAATTGTTTCACTCCAGCTGCCTCAGTTTCGGGGAGGCTTATTAGAACAGCAGTCTGCTGCTGCTGTCGTACTAAGAGGCTCTTAATCACCTTGAGCAATACCGTCTGCTCGTTAATAGGAGCTGCTAAGGTAGGTGTAAGTGGAAGAGGTGGTGGTGTGGTGTTGCCATTCACGTTGGTGCTCGTGTTGTTCAGGGAATCCATAACCTTGAAAGAAAAAGAAGGTTAGGATAGATTCAAAGAATATGAAATGTAAAGAACGTTTAGTTGCTGATTCATATAATTCTTATGATATATTGCTTAGGTTTCCATGCAGAACTGACCCCGCATGGTATGACATCATGCAAAACTGACCTGCATGGGCCACCAACAAAACCTGTCACGCCCCGCTTTCCAGAGTATGGGTAAGGAGACGCGACGAGTCTCACGACGTATTTACTCAGAAGTAAACACATTAAGCGTAAATAAGCAATATAATAAATGTACACAAGAAATGACAAAAGATATACATCAACATCAACTTTTTATTGATTAAACATTCTTTATAATACACTGGAAAGCAAATACAATACTGGAAAGCAATACCTAAACAATGGCATGAACTAAAGTAAAAATATATACAAGTGAACCAGAGCTCTGGGTCCTCAATGAACTGCTCCAAATCGTCCTGGCTGAGCTCGATCTCCAGAGAGTCGGGTCCTCCTGACAACATTCCAAAGAAAGAAGGGAAAAGGAATGTCGTCAGCGAACAATCACTCGATAAGTCCCAAAAGATAAAGAAGAATAGACAGAGAATAGAACAGGTAAAGTATATATGGTTATATTTGCTATGTTAACGTAGTTATTTGTAACTTGGTACTGTGCGCTTGGCGCTGTGCGCAAGTCAATGAGCGCAGAACGCTTCTTATGAAGTAGCGCACACGTGAGGGGCACATGGTGCGCATGACATTGTGCGCCAGTCAATAAGCGCAGAGCATGAAATAGCGCACACGTGAGGAGCACGTGGTGCGCTCGGCGCTGTGCGCCAGTTAATGAGCGCAGAGCGCTTCTTGTGAAACAGCGCACACATGAGGGACACATGGCGCGCTTGGCACTGTGCGCCAGTCAATGAGCGCAGTACGTTTTTTGTGAATTTGGAGCGCTAAAGCTCTGCAGCGCTGTGCGCTAAATTTAGAGTGCTGATGCGCTTTCTTTTAATTGGAGCGCTAAGGGTCGTTTAAGCAGCTCTGCTTTCTGAGAATTAAATTCTCTCTTCTAAGAGACTTTGTCTCATGGATCTAAGAACGAAGTTCTTATTTTATAGGAGATGTTTTTCAATCTCTTGTGTTTTTAAGTGAAAGGTTTTGTCTTTATGGATCTGTGATCCTAAGAGAATTGAATTATTCTCCTCCCCTTTTGATTATAATTAAGATGTTATGATCTCTTTCATGAAAGACGGTTTGTCTTATAGATCTATGATCTGGAAAAAGAATAAGTTCTTTTTATGATGAGATGCTTTGATCTCTCTCTTTTTTTTTACCATGAAGAAATTATTCTTCTGCAGAGAGCTTCTTCGTTTTTTTTGAACTTTCTCAATGTTTGTTGGGGAGTTCCTCTGTGTGAGACTTGAAGTCTAGAGTCTTTTATATAGGGCAAGCTGATTTGTTGAATCAGTTGGAGAGATCTTTTCTCTAATTGATTTGGGGATGTTTCCGCCGTTGGATCTTTGATCCAAGGGCTTCTGATTTACAGAAGGCAATTTTCTTGTTTTTGACAAGATTGGGAAATCTTTTCCCATACAGAATTCATTCTGTAATTTGGTGATTTTAATCACCATTGGATCAATGATCCAACGATACTCTGATTTACAGAGTACAATCTTTCCTGTTTGGAAAGATTCTGAGAAATGTTTCCTTAGCAGAATTTTATTCTAGTCAATTGATGATTTATCATCTTCATTGGATGTTTGATCCAGCGGTTGGGAACATTTAGTTCCAGCGCTAGCGCACTCGTACGCTGCACGTGAGCACTGGCGCTCCCGTGCTTTGCACGTGAGCGCTGCTTCAGAGCGCTGGCGCTGCTTCAGAGCGTTGGCGCTCTTAGCGCCAGCGCACCCATGCTTTGAACGTGAGCGCTGCTTGCTGGCGCTTTTATGAAGCGCTGCTTTATTTCAAATTTTGAAAATTTAAACAGAGCCTTACTCTGATTTGGGGAAACAAATGCCCCCCACCATTGCGCTCTCGTGGCCTACACGTGAGTGCAACGGTGGCAGCATATCTGCCATTGGATCAATTCAGAAGTTGAAACGGCTCTCTAGGCCTATAAATAGGACCCTTGGCCCTTTAGATGATCTTTGTTCATCTTCTCACTTTTTCTTCTGAAAATTATTTCTCTTTGAAAGCATAGCTCTTCCGTTTAAGAAATTTCTTAAGAGTCAAAACTCTGCCCAATTTAAGTAAAGATTAAATCTTTCTAGGGTTTCACCCATTAGTAGAGCTTTGTTCTTTTCAGACCATATAGATTTTTAGGGTTTCTTAATAGAGCTTTGCTCTTCATAGATCTAAAGAGATCTTTCTTAGGGTTCCTTAACCCATTAACAGAGCTTTGCTCTTTTCAAATCATATAGATTTGTCTAATCTTTCATGAAAACTCTTAGAGTTTTGTTAATAAATCTTGAAGCTCTCAGAATTTTTGATTCATTAAAAAGCTTTGCTTTAAGTTTTCTGATGGGTTATTCCATCATTTTACAGAGCATGGCTCTTCAAGATTTTTCTTGAGGAATTTTATTCCTTTCATCATCAAAGCTGACAGATGTCACTCTGTTGTAGAGCACTGCTCTCAATAAGAGATTTACTCTTTGGTCCGAGGGGCCCTCATTAAAGGAGAATCCTTTGAGCATTTCCTCATTTAATGACAGTCTCATCAAATGATGAGACTGTTTTATTAATGATGAGTTATCATTTAGATTATGTGGGTCCCCTTTGGTCCTTTTTTACTGCATTGCAGTGCGGTACGAATTTAAAGTACATAGTGATAGAATCTTAAACTGTAGCATTAACGGCTAAAAATTTTATTTTTTTCTGCGCAGGTACTATGTCTTTCGACACTTCTTTCCCGTTCGTCCATTCGGAAGGCGGATTCCCCGAAGCACCCATGGATAGGGAAATCTTCGCACTGATAAAAGATCACGACCCAGAGCACAAGAATCTTCATCTATGGGGAACATGGTACAATCAAATTATCAGAGGCCGACGGAGCTTTTCTTGCGCGATGCCCTCGGAGCCCATTTCAGCGATCTCTTACGCCGACCCACCCCTAGTGAACTACACTGTGGAGGAGGTCAATTGGACTTCAGATGGTCTCCTTCAGCCTTCTTTGGCTGCGATACCCGTACAGCCTCCAATGGTGTTGGATATCTTGGGATGACGTATATGTCAAGGTGAGTCATGCCCTTGGGGACAAACTTACAACGTAGAATTAACTGCCCGTCACCCAGCCGAATATTTACAGTGGGCCCGGTACATTTTGTCTGCCAAGAGGTTGCAGTTTCTGAAGCTTGGCTTATATCCCGCGATCTACGTTTCTCTCTTTCGGTACTCCACGCCTCCTACATCATGGGTAAAAGCCTTCTTGGAATAATGGAACGTTCTAACTCACACCTTCCTTTTATTGGATCGGGAAGTCTCAATCTCTCTAGAGGTTCGCGGAGATCTCTGGCTTGCCTGTCAGAGGGGAGCATTATGAGGAACTACTTCCTTATGATGAGTATGTTTTTGCTGCCAGGTCGGTGATGATGGGCCTTACCCCGGAAAATTCCATTCAATATCAATCCCCAAGTTTGATTAAGGTGTTGAATATCTACGAGGTCTTATTTCTTGAATCCGGGAGCCGTAGGGTTAATTTCACAGACTTCATCGCTTATTTTCTCCCCCTGGATGTCCTGTCGAAGGAAGCCGCGATATTCGCCAAACTCGACGATCCTTTTGGCTTAGGCTTGGGCAACCTACCGACGGCGGAGGTGGATCAGAAGAGTTTCTTTCTCCCCGATAACCCGGTCATCTCTTTTGCAGAGCTTGCAGCTTCAGGGATTGACGAAGAAGCGTTCTTTTTAGGGTTTCTCGGGTTATGGCTAAGCTGGTTTATGCTTCCGATGCACCCTCACCGTATGAGGTCGTCCGTTTTCTACCCGGCTAATCGAAGGGTTATTGGGGTGAAAGTGGCCGTCGGGGTCGCTGGGTTAGCCTACTTGTATCACGGCCTCAGCCTAGCGGCCGATACTACCCAACCGGGGGTGCAGCCCGTAAATTTCTCGATGCATTATTTCACCTCGTGGCTCGAGTTGCATGTGCTTGGCGCCTTTGGAGTTCACAAAAGGCCCCCTTTTTATGAAAGATATAACTTTCCTCGACTGTTGCGGCTAGTTGATGCTTCCATTTTGGATCCGACTCCGCAAGAGGCTCGGGGCTTACTCCTTCGCCCGGGTACCGTCGGGGATGGCATGACCTTTGTTGATAAGGTCTTAAATATTTGTAAAAAATCCGCAAAGACGATGCAGCCGCTGCGGGACACCTTTAAAGATGGCGTCTCTACCTTAAAAGCTCGGGAGATTCATTATCTATATTCAATCAGGCCGGGCTTTCTGGTATTTAGGCAGAATGATGCAGCGTTGTTTATGAGATACAACCCGCATTGTTTTGCCCAACAATCTGGCTATAATAAGGGTGTTCCACTCAAGGCCTTTCTAGCTGAGCCGATTGCCACAGAAGAAGGCATCCGCAATGCGCTACACTATTTCATGAGGCTTGTTCCCCGCCGAAAGACGCGGCGAACGTCTCTCCTGAATTTCGAGGGCAGATGCTAATTGGTGCTATCCGTCCACCTCTCCGAAGATGCCAAGTTGATTTATGGCACCGTGTATCGAAAGTTTAAACGGATGCGGCCGATATAGCAGACTTCGTCAGATTCCCCCTCATTGATGAGGCGTTTTTGATTATGGGGACGCTCTTCCCTGCAGGCGCAAGCCCCTGCAGTTAATTACGCTACCGCATTGCGGTAACAACTTTCTCCTTCTCCAGATAGTCACTTCGTGTCGTGGGTGTTTGTTTTGTTTTTTGTTGCCCATGGATTGTATACGGAGACTAATTTATGTTGTCGCCCGTAGGGCGTGGATTAGTCTAAATCCGTATTTTCTTAGATTTGGGTTTTGGTTTGGGTTTAAGAATACGTTAGTCTTATTTGAGACTGAGATCAACTTAAACGTTTGTTAAGGATACATTAGTCTAATTTTAGACTAAGATCAACTTAACAGGATCATTTAGATCCAACAAAAGAGCATTTGAACTCTATTGTTTAGTTTAGGGACATTGCGGTCGATTACCAGTTTAAGGACATGGTGGTCCAATGTTAGTTTAAGGACATCTCGGTCCAGTGTTAGTTTAAGGACATCTCGGTCCAGGTTAAGGACATCGTAGTCCGTGGGTTTAAAGGGACCCCACAGTCCGAGGTTAGAAACATCGTAGTCTATGAGTTTAAGGACCCCACAGTCCGTAGTTTAAAGGCGTCATAGTCTATAAAGTTTAAGGACATCACAGTCCATGAGTTTAAGGACCCCACAGTCCCTGAAATGTGTGGTTATCGGGATCTGTCACCTGTCACGCCCCGCTTCCCAGTGTACGGTGAAGTGGACGCGACGAGGCCCGCTACGTATATACTCAGAAGTACATACGCTAAGCGTAACTAAGCAATATAAAGTAAATCACAAGAGACGAAAGATATAGAAATAACAGCAACTTTTATTAATAGCATTCTTTGTACAATGCATGAAAAGAAAATACAACTGAAATGAAAAGCGATGCCTAAATAGTGGCATAACAGTAAATGAAAATACTGGAAAGAACAAGGTACAATATCTAGAGCTCGGGGTCTTCGTTAAACTGCTCCAAGTCTTCACCGGTGGGCTCAATCTCAGCTTGATCCAACGCACCTGACGACATTCAAAGAAGAAAGAAATAGAATGTCGTCAGCGAACAGGTCGCTCGGTAAGTCCCAAAGATAAGAAGGAAATAGACAGAGAGTAAGAGAAAGAGAGAGTAGCTTTTAATGTTGTATTGTATTGTCATATTAAAGTAGTATGGTGTTAACGCTGTTGTTGTAGCTTGGAACAGAAGGATACCAGTGTATACGAGAGGGGTCTCAGTATGCTAGAGACCAGGGCAAATGGAAGTATAAGGCTCCGTTATACAACCCGGAACAACGGCAATTGGATTCAGGTTAGGTGTCTTAATCTTACCGTCTCGTACCACCTTTAACACCTTCCGTACCAATCTACCCCTTAAACCCCGCGATGTCTTGTTTGTATTGTTATGTTGTAAAATTGTATTGATTGCATGATTGATTGACTGACTGACCGAAACCATGATATTAGGAAACGGATATAACCGTAGAGTCATGTAAATGGAATACTGGGAAACATGTAAAAGGAATATCCATGGTTGGTTCAGTCAAGTAGATTGTTAACTGGATTCTGGGATTCATGTATTCATCTTGAGTTGATATATTAAGAATATAGATTGACTTGAATCATATTCAAGTCAGAAATAGTCAGACTCAAACCCGAGTTAGACTAAAAGAAAGGTAATTTGAAGTTCGATATTTGTTAGGGGCCTTATTGTAAATTATAAAACTTGAGGTGGTTTAATGTAAAAAGTACTATTGTATAGTTTTCAAAATACACCTCAAGTATTTATTATTCGTCTTTATAATTATAATGAATGTGAATTTTATTTGTGTTGTTCTAATGAATATATCCTAATAAAAATATTAATTGTTTTATTTGAAACTCATGGTATTTTAATGTAACTTTTAATCTTGTAATTTTAGAAAAAGATAGAAACTTCATCTTATGATAAAATAGGTGTTTAAATGATAATTAAATATGTATTAATACAAGAATAATTTTAAATAATATTTTATTTTCTAAAATCTCATTTTTCTTAAATGCCGTATTTTAAACCCTTCGAGACCGAATGCTCCTTGCGGAGGTCTGAATCTCGCACTACTAGCCCGCGGGTGCACGATGAACCGTACTATCCCTAACGGGTTCCCCAAAGGTGGGTTGTAGCGGCGCTTTGCATAGGTTTAACAAATACCATTCATTTAGAAAAAAAACGGTTTTATAAATATAAAGTATTTATTTGTAAAAGGGTATAGATTTCCGTATTTTAGTTTCTAGGGTTTCCTAAGCCAACTAGCCTATTTCTAAGGTCTAAACGACAAGTCATTAGAAACCTCAAATCGCCTTTTCACCGTCAATTGCGGCCAGGTAAGTGCCAGGTAAGTGGGAAGGAACCACAGTCGTGGGCCTAATTAAAAACCACTAGCCTAGACACACTTGCCTAGACACCACAAGACAGTTTAGATAAACGATCGATGTTCATGACATATCGTGCTTTCATTTTATTTAAAATTTTATACAACTTAAAGCTTTCAAGTAAAGGTTATAAAGAATATGGTATTTTAGTGAAAAGTCCCGTAATGTCGTATTCTATGTTTTGACATTTATCAGTTATGGTTATATTTGTATGTGTGTAGAGGTAGGTCATTACCTCGTGACTTGTTTTAAGTTTTGATGACGTTTAGAGGTAAAACATGACATGTTAAAGTTGAAGGTATTAAAGCGCAAGAATACGGTATTTGAAAATGTTATCATTTCATGTGTGAAAATTCATTCAATTTGATTTCTACAAGTTTAGTGATCAAGATAAACTTATTTAGGAGTGAGGGAATTGATTAAACGAAGAAAAATGAACTTCATGGTATTTTTATGAAAAGAATACGATATTGTAAAGAAGCTATCATTTCATGTGAGAAAGTTTGTTTAAATTAGTTTATGGGTGATTAATAGTCAACATGAATATAGGTAGGTATTATGTATTAGGTGACAAGTGGAAATTTGCAGAAAAACCGAATCGGAAATCGTTTTGTTCCGATTTCCGTCGGGTTCCAAAAAGTCGTATTTTTATATTAAAGAGAAGAGAGATAGGAGAGATGGGACTTACAGGTTTGGACAAACTAAGGAGGCTAAGGAAGGTGGTGGTTGTCGATGCGTCGAAAACGTCGCGAAGGTTCTAGTCCGGTCGCCGGAATCCGTCGTCGGTTTCGGCAGCGCTTCGCTTCTCGCTCTTTGTACCGAGTTCTCGAGAATTTGAGAGAGTGGACTTAGAGTTGTGAGGTGAAAAGGTAGAGGGTAGGGGTGTTTATATAGGGCTAGGCTAGGGTTAGGGTTTTAATTAAAAAATTATATAAAAATCATTAAACCTAGGAGTAAAAGGGATTTATTGGCCAAATTAAAACCGATTCAGGTATAATAAGTGTGCAAGAGGGTTGACCAAGTCAAGAGCCAACTTTTCTCAGTTGGTGACTCGGCCGTTCGGCCAAGTCCGGCCGGCGGAGCCGGACCGAGTCGGCGGATTCGCCGGCCGGCGGCGCCGAGTCGGGCTGAGTCAGGCTTCCAGTGGCCAGGGATTTTCTGGGGGTACAATTTGGTATATTTACTTTTTGTTGTCCAGTACATATTTTGGGAGTTATGGCCTTTTTACCGTTGACTTCCAAAAAAAAATTAAAACAAAATAAATACAAAAATAATGTGGGGCATGGGATTCGAACTCTGGTGGCTTGGTTCAGCAGTGCAAGGTATTACTAATGAGCTACAAGCTCCTTCTTATAATTATTATGGTTTTTAATTACTTAAACTAATAGCAGCAATACTCCAAGTATACATTAAATTTAAAGTAATTTCTTGTACACTAAAAATGGAGTTCTTTCATTCTTGTAGCTTGTAATTAAAAACAAAAATAATTACCTAAATCTTGTGCTCAGGCTTAAATAACCCTTTGTGGATTTTAAAAAGAAATATTTTGAAAAAAATTGTATAGGAAAAAGTGTATAAAAAATTAGGGTTGTTACATCACCTCTCTGAAGACGTTGAAGGATTACAACGACAAATATCAGAGGAGTAAAGAGATGTACCCTTGAACTGGTGTGAATTGGTCGGAAGATCTGTAGTCCAATTTGGGACTAAGATCTATTAAATATTCGTGAGCAGATGGGCTCAATTAAATATAAGTTGAGGACTTATGGCCAATATTGGGCTAAGTCCAATAAATGTTTAACATTTCCTTATTCTGGCTATTGAGCCTTTATTTGGGCTTGGCCCTTCTGACAATATTTTTGTCTTATATTGAATGCAGAGCATTCATCTGTACAATTTATATTCTGTCAGTGCAACACGTGGCGCGCCAGGCGCTTTGTGCTAGTTAAAGAGCGCAATGCGCTTCTGCCAAGTAGCGCACACGAGAAGGACGCGTGTCGCGCTTGGCGCTAAGCGCCAGATGATGGGCGCATTGCGCCAGTTTATGAGCGCTAAGAGCTAATTTATGAGCGCGTTGCGCTTTCAATTTAGTTGCGGACACGTGAGTGACACGTGGTGCGCTTAGCGCTGAGCGCCGGCCCATGAGCGTAGTGCACTATTTCAGAAGCGCAAAGCGCAAGTTGCATACGTGGTTGACACGAGGTGCATTTTAGTGCTGAGCACCGGTCCAGAGAGTGTAGAAGCATTGTTTAATAGCGCAAGACGCATTTGATCAATTTTTATGATCTGTGAACAAATTTATGTTCTTTTAAAAGAGTCTTTGTCTCAAGATTCAAGAACAACTGTTCTTATTTTTGAAAGGGTTTTGCCTTTATAGATCAATGATCTGTGTGAAGAATACGTTCTTCTATTATAGTGTGATGAAATCTTTTGATCTTTTTTATGAAAGACCTTGGTCTTTGTAGATCTATGATTTTTTAAGTAGATAATTCTTCTTTTTATGAGATGATTTCATCTCTGTGTTCATCATTCATCATCTTTACCTTAAAGAAATATCTTCTTTCAAGAGCTTGCTCTCTTTCTTTAAATATTTCAAAGTTTATGGGGGTTTTCTCTATATCAGACTTGAAGTCTTGGGGCCTTTATATAGGGCAAGTTGATTTGTTAAACCAGTTAAAGAGATCTTTCTCTGATTGATTTGGGGATGTTTCCCCACCATTGGATCTTTGATCCTAGGGCTTCTGTATTACAAAAGGCAATCTTCTTGTTTGTAACAAGATTGAGAAATCTTTCCATAACAGAATTTTAATTCTGATTAATTAATGATTTATCATTATTATTAGATCTTTTGATCTAAAGGTGGGGAATTTTTAATTCAAGCGCTAGCGCACATGTGCTTTGCACTTGGTGCGCTGCTCTGAGTGCTAGCGCACCTTGCGCTAGTGCACCTGTGTTTGACACGTGGTGCGTTGCTCGGAGCGCAGCGCACCCTGCGCTAGCGCACCCTTGTTTGAAACAAGGCGCGTAGCGCACCTAGCGCTAGCGCACACATGGTGCACTGTCTAGGGCGCAGCGCACCTGGCGCTAGCGCATCCGTATTTGACACGTGGCGCGCAGCGCGCCTAGCGCTGGATCTGAAGCGTTGCTTCAATTTTTTTGAAATTCAAATTTCAAACAGAGATTTGCTCTGATTGGGGGAAACAAGGCTCAACACCGGGTCTAACTTCTTTATCAGTGAACCAGGCTGAATCCCGAAGGTGTTGAACGTGTATGTGGCGTGGTACCAGCACGCGATGGGTGTCGTCATCAGGGAGGAAAAGAAGTTGTTGCTTGATCGTAAGGGTGCAGCCCCTGCTGGTAATCCAGCTATTCCCTTGAAGCAACGGACCGTCGTTCGTCCTTCTTTGAGAGAGGTTGGTGTGGTTGTGGTACCATGTGAGATGCCCGAGCTGCCGCTACCCCGTGCTCCTGTCGAAGTGGCAGCTGTGGCATCTCCTGAGTCCGGTTTAGGTGCGGAGATCGGGACTTGCCGCCCGAAGTTTCCTGCTAAACGCAAGCTCGTGTTACCGGCGGCCGGTACTTTCTCGTAGAAAAAGAAGTCAAATCTTTCTGCAGACGTCGTATTCGGCTAGGAATCTAATGCTCCTTATAGAGAAAGCTTAAGCGAATACGGGACTAACGAGGGTTTATTCATGGCACCAGATGATATTGATCTGGAGGCTGCAATCGCAGCTTCTGAGAGACTAGCTAGCCACAAAGCAGGACCGATCACCCTTGCACAGTCAGGTAGACTTCAGTCGTATCTTTTTGCTGTTACGTTTTTATTATCATACTTTGACTGACACTTCTTCTTCAATAGGTATCTCCGCTGAAAAGGCCCTAACAGCTTCCCTCAAGACTTTTGAAAAGGAAGAGAGGTTTCACGCTTCGTTGGGCCTTGGTATATTTCAGCTTACTGTGTTTTCATTCCCCTTTTTATAGGTAATCTGACCCTTCTTTTTCATCTTGTTGCAGGGACTACCTCGACTCCACTTATCCCAAGTGCAATGCCGATCCTGCAAGGTGGTGCTGTAACTCTTCCAGTGCCAGCTGCCGAAGTCCCAGCTCCCTTGATATCGCCGAAAGAAGCTTCGCTTAAACCGCCGATGACGGACACCGTAGAGGTTCCAGAGGCAAAACTTGGTTCGGACGATGACGTCTCCTTGGCGGAGGTCTTGAGAAGGTCGGCTCTAGCGGCTCAGGCTGAAAGGAAGTGCAAGAGGCGTGCAGCGAAAGACCGTGATGCTGCCTTGGCTGTTGGTGCAGGCTCGAGCACCGCTTCCCTTGTCCCTGATTCTTCAGAGGGTGCTCCGGTCGCCCTGTCTACCGCCCATAGACAAGCGGTACGCGTGGCTCGGGAAGCAATTGAAAAGCCGTCCCAAGGTAACGTAACTCTGGTTCCTTTTATTAGAGTTTGATCTTCAGATTCTCATATGTTATACCCTGCAGGGCCAAGTCCGGGTGAGGAGGTGGCAAGCGAGATGATGGAAACTACCGAGCCCGAAGTGGCTACTCTTTCTCAGGGGTCCAGGACTGCTCTAATTGCCGCTCTTTCCACCTGTGGTTCCCTGCCATCACTTGGCATTGCGAGTATCATGACGGCTCTCATGGAATCAGGGGACGAAACCACGGGCGGCGAAACCATTCCCCCGAATGAGATCGAAGAAGTTATGATGCTTGGAGATGCTTCCGTCACCGTTTTGGCTGATGACATGTCTGGTAGGTCTTGGGTCGCTGCATACTTTTCATTTTGCAATCCCTTCTGATGACATTTTGTTCCTTTCGAATGTAGGTGTGGTGAGCGCTGAGGTTGCGACATCTGAAGAAGCACCACCAGCTGCCGCTCTGATGGTCACTGCCCCTTCGTCTCCTCTTATATCCTCTCAAATGCTGGAAGGTATGGGTTTGCGATTAATTTAAATCGGGGATAGCATCTTTCGTGTACTGACTATGTATCATCATAACCTTGCAGGAGTTCTCTTCGATCATCTGTATCAGGTATTGAACCCGCACTTCTCCTTCCAGTTGGAAGTTAGTCTGCCTGCGGGTGCCGGTGAGTATCTTTTCTAACCAACGTCTTTTTTCTTCTTAAATGGGTGACCCTGCCGTTGTTAACTTTTAAATTGATTGCAGCACTACAAATTGAAGGAGGGGATAAAGGAATCGTCGCTCCACCAGTACTCCCAACTCTGCCCCCTGTCGCAGTAGGTATAAAAAACTTCATCGCTCGTGTAGTTTCTTTATTTCGCAAGTCAGCTTTTAACCGTAATTCATCATGCAGCAATCGCACCAGCTCCTGCTCTCTTCGAGTCTCGCATCCTAATGCCGGCAGGGCCCTTTTCTAGAAGCCCATCTTCTAAAGGCGCTGTGACCAGCCTGCGTATGCTGAGCGAATACATCGAGGAGCTTGACACGGAGGCACCTACATTCACTATGGATTTTGCTGCCGAGGTTAATCCAATGCTGGCGACGCTTGTGAACTTCCATAACGATGGCGTCGTCGAGTCTTGGGTTAATCACTGCAGGAAGATTGAGGCCTGCCTGCATGAGCTTGTGTTACGCTCCGCTTCCCACAGTATGCTAAGATAGGCATGTGACATAGCCAACCATGCTACTTGTAGATAGGAAAAATCCTTCCACAGTCACATTACGGCTGTAGAGATATCAAGAACAGAAAAGTAAACTAAACTATCTAGTATATGTCCATAAGCCAGAATAAATGAGTCAAGAAATAATATAATATGCGGAAGCAAAAGATCAAATAAACACCTGGAAAGTGAGACTGGATACCGACAGGATCCCCACTGCTCGGTCTAGCAGCGGCAATACTCCTAATCAGCCTACGACAAAGGTAGAAGATCTAGGTCATGCAAAACCCAGACGTCAGCGCGTCATAACATCAAGCAATAATATAAAACATGATAGTGAGATATGCAAGGATGATCATAAATAGTAAAGCAAGTATAACAGCAATATAAATCAGGACAGTGAAAAGTAGTGTGCAGTGAATAATCTAAACTGGTCTATTAGGTTAACTACTCTCAAGTCTTTGAAATCAATTTGATGAATCATCGATGTAACTCAATAGTATCCCGTGCGTACCCGGGATCACGGTGAAGATTCTCGGGCTGAAACCGAGACATGCCGCTAGGCACTAAAGGAAAAGGGTAATGATGAATGATGTCTGCAGTATCATCCCAAGGCTGGCCTAGCCTCTAAAAGATAGTGGATAACGATGGATGATGTCAGCAGCATCATCCTAAGGTTGGCCTAGCCTCTAAAACTGATCAGTAAAGGTAGCACACTGTCGAGTTACAAGTCCGGTTTCATCATTGATTTTCCCATACCCCAAGTTATATGTGTTCAAGTCATGTATTAAATAATCTAGAGCTAATGCCAACACAGGATCAGGCAGGTACAGGTTTGTCTGGATAGACAACAGGAACGGTCCGTAAGGACAACATGTCAGGTTTGTGGCATTAGACACAAGATCAGGTAACAGGTAAAACCATGGTACATTAGATCAAGTCGGGTAATGTATAAAGGTGCCTTGTCATGTCAAGAGTTACACGGTATCATGTCGTGTCAGGTAATAGGTGTAACAAATCATGTCAGGGTGTACAAGATATCATATGGGGTGCTCATAATCAAACTAGCATAGGCAAGGGTATACAAAACAAGTATGTGTACTAATAGAACAACAAACTGGAACATATAATATGATATGCAATAGGTACAGATTAAACTATAAGGTTGTATGGTTATCGATTAGGGTTAGAGTTATAGTTCCAACATTAAGTATCATACACTTAAATGAAGATGGAATATTAAAATCTCGTTAGTATGAGTTAAATGATCTGGGGATGCAATTATAACTAAAACAGGTTAAAGATGCACACGGGTGGGTAAAACTATAAAAGGGTACCATAGACTATGCTAATAGTTATTATGTGATTTAATATACAGATGTGGTTACTAGGTATAGTAAACTAAAATGCAATGAGTATGTTTCAAGTTCTGAATCTAAAAGATATAAACGGAACATCAAACTGTTAATTTGGAACACGTGACTTTAGATTCGATCCATAGGCTTAATATGAAATTAAATAAATAAGTATAAAAATATTATGAATAGCATGTAGCAAGTTTCACTTGCCTGAGCGGATCGCACGACGGGTGCGCACGATACATCCGACGTTGGTAAAAGTCGCGACGCACACGCGGCGTATAGAACTGAACCAAGCAAAGCGAGAACACGACCACGTTGGCTTGGCACGTCAATTGGATTGTTCGGATCGTCGGCAGCGGCACGGCTCCGGCGATCACCGGAAAAAGTACGAGATCAAGAAAAGCAAGAGAAGAAGAGAGAAGAAGAAGAAGAAGTAGAGAAGGAAAAGGGTTGAGGTTGTGATCTGGATTCAGAGGCGATGCAAGGGACACGACGACAACGATGGGGTTCAACAGCAAGGTGCAGGCGAGGGTTTGGCAAAAGGCAGTGGGTATTCTTGGGTTGCCGGGAATGGGCATGCAGGTGCTCGGGAAAGGAGAAAGGGAGAGAAGGAAGGTGTCCACGAAGGAGAGGGATGGTCGACGAGGATAGTCGGCGATGAGAGGCGACGGCGACAGACGAGGTGTCCACAGCGGAGGTTTAGGTGTGCAGGGGAAACTCGGTTGTTTGGGATGAAGTGATGATGGTGGTGCTGGTAGTGTCAAGAGGTCGGGAGAGGAAGAGGAGATGATGAGGTTATGAAGTGTCAACGGGGTCGGAGCTCCGGCGAGGCAGGGTGTGCAGGTAAGGCTGCGGGGTCGGTTTCGGTAGTGCAGAGTTTCGTGTTCGGGGCTTCAACGGAGAGGAGAGAGAAGGATGTGAGGTGAGGTCGAGGAGGAGATGAGGATGGTGAGGAGGCGACAACGAGGCAAGGCGCGGCATGGGTTAGTGTTAGGGTTCTCGTCGTGGGGGTTTTAAATAATAAGAAACGAAGAAGGAAAAAAATGGAGAAGGGAGGTAAGCGTAAGGAAGAAGGGGGTGACGGGATCTCGCTCACCGCGATAGGAGAGAGAAAGGGAGCGAGAAAGAAAGAGAGATCGAGAGGAAAGAGAGAGAGACTGGGGATCAGGGTTTGTTAGATTAGGTTTAATAATATATAATATATTATATATACATAATATATTTAAATGTATAGTAGAGAGAGAAGAGAAACGGAGTGAGAGAAAGAGAGTCAGAAGAGAGCGAAAGAGAGTCAGGAGAGATAGAGGCAGTTAGAATAGGATATAAAAAATATTTAAAATATATATTTAGTTTAAAATATATATATATATATATATATATATGAGAATAATGGAGAAAAGAGGCCATAGGAGGGGATTTCCTCCTATGGCGTTGAAAAAATACAATCTCCACCAATCTTTTCGACGATCGGCTCCCATCATCTTCATCGTTATCGTCTAAGATGTGGGTACACCAAATTTCATGTGATTCTACAACCTTTTCACCGTTGATTTAGCAATGTAAAAAGTTCTATTGTCGGTAAACCGTTAATTTTGAACCCAATAAATTAACGGTGAAAAAGTTGTGGAATCACATGAAATTTGGTGTACGCACATCTTAGATGATAACGATGATGATGATGGGTGTCGATCGTCGGAAAAAATGGTGAAGGTTGTATTTTTTTCACGCCATAGGAGGAAATCCCCTCATATGCCTCTTTCCTCCATTAATCTCTCTTTCTTTATATATATATATATATATATATATATATAAATGTATGTATATATATATATATTAAACATTTTAAATATATCGAATATAATATTATAATACTAGTCCATTTTGAGATTTTGGCAAATACAAACTTACTCCAAAGCACGCCCGGGTCATGTCTAAAAATTCAGATTTAAAATAAAAAAAATATATGTGACTTCCAAATTTCAAAATGAAATCCCAGTTAAAGAAAATGCATACCCCCAAAAACGGATGCACGTACGTGCGCGTAGCCATCCAAACAGGTCCGTTTCACTGAACGGGACGAGAACAAAATACGCGAACGCTACCACGGGGTTAGGGGTATCATGCAGGCTATGAAATGTATTTTTAAAATATTTTACGTGACTTAAAATGTTATATGGTAAAAGATGCCATGCCAGATAAAATGTCAGTATGTGATAAAGTTGAAATGCAGAAGTTTACATAACAAGTCAGGGTGATTCATAAATATGAATCAAATAAGTTTCAAGTAAGCGGGTCGGGTCGAATGCAATGTACAATGTAAAATACCATTCTCACCCAAAATATGATAAATCAAGAAAATACCACGAATAAAGAAATACGAGGACTGGAATTACTATAAATGGACTCGGGTGTTACAGCTTGAGCTAAGGCTTCCCGCTCCGGAAGCGTTAGCTTTGAACTCCCAGCGGGCTGCGTGGATTGAGTAGAGCGTTCTCTTCCTCCGCCATTTCGAATAAGAGGCGACCTTAAGGCGGAAGGAACGTGAGGAGACTTTGGGCGAATCCGCTCTGTTACGCGCCCAGGTTGACGCGAATGCTGCACAGTTGAAAGCTATCTTTGAGGGCCTCCTGCGATGTATTTCTGACGGGCTAACTCTGAGGCAGAAGCTCGACCTCACTGAGCGGGATGTACAGAGTCGTGAGGCAGCCCAACGGGAAATCGATGAAAAGGTTTCATCCTGTTTGCAGCAACGGGCCTGAGTCAAAGCTGAGCTGGCCGTGACGGCTGCTCATGAAAAGAAGCTGAGAGAAGTGTGCAAGCAACTGGTTGATTTATTGAAAACGCCTCCTTCTCAATAGTTGCTCTTGTATCGATTGTACATTTGTAACTTTTGAATAACACGTATCTATTTCTTTATTCTTTTATATGATTTATCTTGTACTTGATTGAATTCATGAATAAAAGATACACATTTTTATCTCCCACTGTTGTTTTCTTCTCTTTGCTTTGTTGTCGCCATATGATTTTAGCAGGTGTGGCCCGTAGATAGTCGGTAGCTGTCCATCTTGGACTCTTTACAAGGTAGCGATGGCTTAGGACACAGGTTCGGGTCTGTTGCTTAAGACTTTTCAATTTTATGAGCCGTGAGGGTCTCATAAATATTTTTCTCCCTACAAGTCGAGAGGATCTTGTTGGTGTATTTTCTTTTTAGGAATCGTCAGGATTCCTAAGTGTGTTTTTCTCTTGAGAGTCGTAAGGATCTCCCAAGAGAATTTTCCGGCTTATAAGTCGAGAGGACTCGTAAGTGGTTGTTTCTCTCCTTGTCGATGTTCGGCTTCGGAGAGTGTGGCCCGTGAATAGTATGCAAGCGTCCATCTTTGACTGACTTGCAGAGCCCCAGTGCATAGGAAACATGTCCTTTTCCTCATTTCTTAAGGCTTTTCCCTACGAGTCGAGACGAGTCTATAAGTTCTCGCAAGGACACTATTTTTCTCACGAGTTGAGACAAAACGAGAAGTTCGCGTAAGAATGTCCTAACGTCACAGTTAACCTCTGCTCTTTACGACAAAAATCCGTTAGGGTCTGTGGTACTAGGGTTTTTTTTCCATCGTACCGTCACGTCGGCTGACGTATTCCTCGATAGGCAATCTTGCTGTTCGAGTAGCCTCGCAACTGTCGTATCTCCGATCCCTTCAAGGGCTGGACAAGATGTCTTCAAGCAATCTTCCTAGGCGATTTGACCGTCAGAAGAGCAAGCGTTAGGAATTTTTCCATGCCGCTTTTTACTTGAGATTAGGCTCAATTTGGGGAGCCCCGATGAGTCATGACCACTCCGCGCTGGTGTAGAATGATCTCCGATAGTCTTTCAGGTTTTATATGAGTTGCCGTCAAGACCCTGAAGCTAAGAATATTGCCTTCCCTTCGTTTGCTGGCATTGCGCCTGCTGTATCGAGACGAATGTCGCGGTTGTCTCTAGCTTGTTGGTGAACCGTTGAGGCTTGTAACTAAGGACTTTGCCATGGCTCCGTTGTTTTGTGTCACGTCTGAATCCTGTTGGGGGAAGAACGCTGGGGTGACATCGCGTCCGCTGTATCGAGACGAACGTCGAGGTGGTCTCTAGGTTGTTGGTAAATATCGGGATCTGGAACTAGGGACTTTACCATGGCTCCGTTGTTTTGTGTCGCGTCTGCATCCTTCTGGCGAAAGAACGCTGGGGTGATATCGCGTCTGCTGTATCGAGACGAACGTCAAGGTGGTCTCTGGGTTGTTGGTGAACCGTCGGGACCTGGAACTAGGGACTTTGCCATGGCTCCGCTGTTTTGTGTCGCGTCTGCATCCTGCTGGGGAAAGAACGCTGGGGTGACATCGCGTCTGCTGTATCGAGAAAAATGTCGAGGTGGTCTCTGGCTTGTTGGTGAACCGTCAGGACCTGGAACTAGGGACTTTGTCATGGCTCCATTGTTTTGTGTTGCGTCTGCATCCTACTGGGGAAAGAACGCTGGGGTGACATCGCGTCTGCTGTATTGAGACGAATGTCGAGGTGGTCTCTGGGTTGTTGGTGAACCGTCGGGACCTAGAACTAGGGACTTTGCCATGGCTCCGTTGTTTTGTGTCGCGTCTGCTTCCTGCTGGGGAAAGAATGCTGGGGTGACATCACGTCTATTGTATCGAGACGAACGTCGAGGTGGTCTATGGGTTGTTGGTGAACCGTCGAGACCTAGAACTATTTCTGATGGAGCCAGGTAGGATGATATGATTCCCTCTTTGTTTGTGCCCTTGGATTGTATACAGGGATCGATGTAATCTCATCTGTAGGGCAAAATTTTCATTTCATTTTCATTCATTTTTTCTTATTTCTTTCCGCTATGCTCTATCATTTCAGCTTCTTATATCGCAAAAGTCGCGATTGCCCAATCATTTTGGCTATTTTTTTTACTCGCTGCTTTTTATTGCGAGTTGCCCAATCATTTCAGTTATTTTGTATGCATTTTTGGCTCACTGAATTTTATCGCGAGTGTGGAACTTGGAATCTAGTGCCAATATCAGTTTCAGCATCGCTACGACTGGAATATTGCCAGGAGCAAATCATCATTTGCCATGAAAGGACTTGGAATTTGATTCTGATTCGGGCATCAGCATCGCTACCACCGGGACATTACCAGGAGAGAATCATCATCTGCCTTTATCGATTTGAACAAGGGTGGCTTAGCAATCAGGGTTAAGACCCTGTCAACTAAGACTTTTAACTTTATGAGCCGTAAGGGTTTCATAAAGGTGTTTGTCCCTATGAATCGTAGGGATCTCGTAAGTGCGCATTCTCCTTAAAAATCGTGAGGATTCTTAAGTGTATGTTCTCTTATAAGTCGTAAGGATCTTACAAGCGTGTTTTCTCCTTATAAGTCGAAAGGACTTACAAGGATCGTTCATTGTGTGAACATATCCCTAGTCGCTGGTGGGATTTTGTTAGGGAAATGTTTATTCGTGTCCGTGGATTGTATACAAGGGCCAATATTGAAACTCTTGTAGGGCAGTCTGTGGATTGTGATGGATTAAGAACAGGTTTAGATCCCTGTAACTTAAGGCTTTTGAATCCTATGAGCCGTGAGGGTCTCAAAGGGGAATTCTCCTGATGAGTCGTGAGGATCTCGTAAGTGTGTTTTTTTCTTAGGAATCATGGGGATTCCTGAGTGTGTTGCTCCCTTGTGAGTCGTAAGGATCTCACGCAGGTACTTTCTCCCTACAAGGTCAAGAGGACCTTGCGGGTATCTTTTAACGAGATTGCGCCCTTTTGGATTTTCACAAACTCGTCAGTAGTCCAGCTATTTTTACTCACGGAGCCCTTTCGAGTTTTCATCCGTGCCCATCTTGCTTATGGACGTACCTTTTTTCTTTTTTTTTTTTGCGTCAGCCTTGGAATGCTACGGTCCATAGTAGTTTATCGACGTCTCGGTCAATTGTTAGTTTAGGGACGTTTCGGTCCATCGAGTTTAGGGATATTTCGGTCCATTGTTAGTTTAGGGCTGTTTCGGTCCGTCACACGGATACTACTTATAGAGTTTGGGCTTGGGAAGATAGCAAGCGGATATAAGCGTCGTCACCTATCATTAACCTAGGCCGTAACTCGTCAGGCGTAGTATTTTTTCAGGAACCGGCCGTTTATTGGCCTGAAGGGTCTCTCGCCATGCATATCCATGAGCAGGTAAGCCCCACCTTGGTAGACTTTGTATATGATGTACGGGCCTTTATGGTTCGGCTCGAATTTCCCCCATTTAGCACGATTAGGGATCATAGGTCTTTTTACAACTAGCACGAGTTCGCCTTGGCGGAATGTTCTCGGCCTAGTCAGCCTTTCGTACGAGCGCGTCATCCTTGCTTTGTAAGCCTCCAGGTTTTGTTGCGCCATGAGCCGGGTTTCGTCAAGGACGTCGAGCTCCTCAAGCCGAAGATGAGCATTGTCTTCGTCCGTTAGTTCGTAACGAACCGCCACTCGTAAGGAGGGTAGCTCTATCTGAAAGGGGAGTACTGCTTCAGTGCCAAAACCAATGCATACGGCGTTGTGTTTGTGGCCATCTTGAACGTAGTTCGATACGCCCAGAGAGCTTCATGTAGTCTCTCGTGCCAATCCTTCTTATTTTTAGACACCGTTTTTTTCACGATCTTCATCAAGGTCTTGTTGAAAGTCTCAGCTAGACCATTAGCTCGGGGATTGTAGACCGAAGAGTATATACAGTTGTTTACCCCAATCAGAGCAAAGCTCTGTTCAAATTCCAAGACGGGAAACGAAGCAACACTTCTATTTCCCCCAATCAGAGCAAAACTCTGTTTTGAAAATTAAAGTGAAAATTAAAATTAAAATAAATGAAGCAACGCTTCAAATTCCTTGCGCTGCGCGCAACGCGCCACGTGTCAAAAGCTGATACGTCAGTGCAGCGCCCAAGGCAGCACGCCCAATCAGAGCAAAGCTCTATTTAAAACAAAAATTAAAAAGAAGCAACGCTTCAGTTGAGCAAGCGCTGCGCTGCGCGACACGTGTCAGCGCAATTGTGCAAGCGCAGTGGCGCAAGAGCTGCGCTGCGCGACACGTGTCAGCGCAAACGCAGTTGCGCTGCGCTGTGCGCTGCGAGACACGTGTCAGCGCAGTTACGCTGCGCGATACGTGTCAGCGCAGTTGCGCTGTGCTCTGTACTGCTTGACACATGTCAAGCGTTGGGGCGTTTGCGCCAAACAGAATTAAATTCTAGTAAGATTCTTCTGTTCTTGTTGAAACAAGAAGATTGTCTTCTGTAAAACAGAAGCCCTTGGATCAAAGATCCAACGGTGGGGAAAATTCCCCAAATCACTCAGAGAAGGATCTCTTTAACAAACTTAACAAATCTATGGGCACTATATAAAGACCCCTAGACCCCAATTCAAAAGAATCATCAACACTATGAGAGATTAAGAACCTCAAAACAGAGAGAACTCTGAAGAAAGTTCAATAAAAAGGTAAAACCCTTCATAAAATAGAAGAATAGATCATTGATCTAAGAACAAGATCAATGATCTTCAATAAAAAACAAATAATAATAGTGCCTTGCACTTTTTATGAACCATTGGTTCTCTGAAAACAAGAAAAAAAACAAGAAAAACTTGTTTTCTCTGATCTAAATTGGATCAAGAAATTAAACAGTGCCCTTGCACTTGCAAAAACTGCATTGTTGCGCTCCTGTGTTGGCGCAAGCCACCAGAGAGCGCCATGTGTCAGCATCTGAATCACTTGCGCTATGCGCTTTTAAGAAAGAGCCTTGCTCTCTGAAATTGGCGTAACTCACCAGAACGCGCCACGTGTCAGCAGCGCAAGCGCAGCGCACTGCGCTTGCGTGACACGTGTCATCACCACAAGCGCTTGCGCTCAGTGATTGGCGCAAAGCGCCTAACAAATGCACTGTATTGTTCACTAAACGGCCAGGCCCAAATCAAAAAGGCCTAGTAGGTCAAAATAAATTGCAATGCAATAAAAGGGCAGAGCCCAAATAAAATTAATACTCTGCATCTTTTATAAAAGGGCAGAGCCCAAACAAAACGCAATGAAAGGGAAGAGCCCAAACAAAATTGATGCTCTGCATCATTTATAAATGGGCAGAGCCTAAACAAAATTAAAAAAATAAAAAAAATGTAATGCATTACTTAAACAGGGGCAAAGCACTAGCATAGGCCTAATAGGCTGAAGATAAAAACGTTGAATATTTTCAACTGGACTTAGCCCAATCATTGCCGTAAGTCCTCAAATTAAATTGACTGAGTAAGATTGCTCTCTTAAATCAATTTACATCCGGTTCAAAGGTACATCTCTGAACTCCTCTGACACCTATCGTTGTAATCCTTCAACGACGTCAGAGAGGTGACGGGTCCCGACAACCACACATCAACACGGACTGCGGGGTCCTTAAACTCGTGGACCGAAATGTCCTTAAACTAATATTCATCCCAAAATGGGAATGTTGGACCACCATGTCCCTAAACTGGAAATGGACCACCATGTCCCTAAACTGGAAATTGATCGCAACGTCATTAAACTAAACAATAGAGCCAATTACTCTCTTATCGGATCTAAACGATCCCGTTAAGTTGATCTTAATCTGGGGATTAGACTAGCGTATCCTTAACAAAACTTTAAGTTGATCATAGCCTCAAATACGGCTAACGTATCCTTAAACAAAAACCCCAAACCCAAATCTAAGAAAATACGGATTTGAACTAATCCACGTCCTACGGGCGACGGCATAACCTAGTCTCCGTATACAATCCACGGGCAACCACAAACAAAACAAACACATACGACACGAAGTGAAATTCTGGAGAAGGAGAAAGTTGTTACTGCGATGCGGTAGCGTAATTAACTGCAGGGGCTTGCGCCTGCAGGGAAGAGCGTCCCTACAATCAAAAAACCCTTAAGTGAGGGGGAATCTGACGAAGTCTGCTACATCGGCCGCGTCCGTCCAAATCTCCGATACACGGTGCCATAAATCAACTTGGCATCTTTGGAGAGGTGGACGGATAAAACCAAATAGCATCTGCCCCGAATCTCAGGCAAGACGTTCAGTCTCGGCCGTCTTTAGGAGGGGAACAGATTCTGGCACGCCCGGTGGGACCTTTTCCTCTTTCCACTCCACACTTCGTGTGTCGTCTTCGCGAACGAATCGCGGTTTGTTAATGGTTGCCTTTGGGTTTCAAGTTACTAAGATTTAGTCTTTTGCCTAGCGCAGAAATCAAACATCAATGGCCTCTAACTGCTCGAACTGCTCGAAGTGCCAATACAACCGACGCTCCACCTCACCTGGAGGTGTAGCATATGGGCCTCAAGTGGCCCCCATCCTTGCTCTGCCGGTAGAACAGATGACCCAGGCCACTACCAGCCTGTTTTTCGGGACCATGATCCCGCCTGCAAGCTTCACCATGCCAATGCCCGCACCAGAAGAGAACAAGAAGTCGGTCTTCGACCGGCTCACTGCTACAACGGCCCCTGTCGACGGGCCGTCCAATATCAAATCAACAGCCTCTGTCTTTGCCAGGCTAGATCAGAACACTGATGGGCCCGCTAAGAAGCCTATGAACTCTAAAATGGCTGTCCCAAGGAAGGAAACAACCGCTGCTCTAGAAGTCGTCAAAGCGGCTTCTCTTATCAAAGAGTCAGTCTTTTCAAGGCTGTCTATTCCGGCTCCTACCCCTGCTCGAGAATCTGTCTTTGACAGATTGAATATCTCCACTGAAGAGACAACATCAGTCTTTAAGAGGCTGGCACCGGCAGCACCTCATTCAGACAGGGGGCAAAAAGAAGCTGTCTCTATCGCCGAGCCAATCCCAATGGCTCATCATGCTCGACGTCGTCATTGGCGACGAGTGAGGAAGGCAGGGGGAAACTCCCCCTCAGGGCTAACTCCACCTGCTCCAATGGTGGAAGTCAATGCTGCTGTTCCAACTGGGAACAGTTTTGAACCGCTGAGGAGGGTACGTAAGAACTCTCCAACCGCTACACTGAAACGATCTCCTCCACCTGCGGAGAGAGTTCCGGAAACGAAGCAGGAGCAGCCCCCTCAACGGCTGTCCTCAAAAATATACAAGGTCTGGCGAAGGGTTCAAGACTCCATAATTGACCCAGATCACTCTCATCAACAGAAAAAGGCGAAGGTGCAAGAAGAAAAGAAACGTCCTGATAAACAGCAAAGGACAGCAATCGCCAGGCTGCCCACTGCAACGGCCCTTTCAACTTCGACGGCCTACAAGAGAAGAAGGCCAGAGAAAGTCTCCACGCCGGCGGCGAATATCAAAGGTGGTGAACCCAACCGCCCTAAGTCAGGGGGCATTGTAGTTCATACAGTATATATGGCATCGGGAAAGGAGGACAGCTGTGCATCTACAGGTCATAGACCGCTTACACGGTCAGTGACCAAAGCTCAGGAGCAACAGTAAAAGCTCCAGGAGATGATGAACGCGATGACCGCACTCACTGGGCCAAAAGAAAGCCCTGAAGCATCCTCGGATGAACGTCAGGAATAGGAAACTGACGCTAAATTTCTTCATCGGATATTGGAGAAAAAGGATAAACAGGCTGCGGAACAAGCAGCCAGCATAAATAAAATGACCCTCCTGTTCCAAGACATGGTGGGTATGATGATTCAACAAGATCCCCCTGCTGAAGATCCTCCGATCGTCCTTGAAGACGATAGGAGAGAAACGTCAAATCCTCCACCGGCTCTGTCAACAGCTAAGGAGGAGGCAATCTCCAAAGCCGACCTGGACGATTATATAGTTCAGCAGATCCAGGTTCATCAGGAGATTGAAGCAGCCGGTCAGGTCGTAAAAACAGGGCGACCGTATCCGAGCTGGTACGACCAGATCAAGTACCCGCTTGGCTATACAACACCAAAATACCATGTGTATAAGGGAACTGGCAATCCCCACCAGCATGTTGCCCAGTTCAGGGCTCTTTGCAGCAACACCGGCGGTGATGATAAATTGTTGCTTCGCCGGTTCGTCGGTAGCTTGTCAGATACAGCGTTCGAGTGGTATTCTGAACTCCCGAATGACTCTATCAAGACTTTGCGGAGATGGAGCTGCTGTTTACACAACGTTTCGCGAGTGCAAGCGAGCGTACCCCGATAACGGCACTGATTAATGCCAGAGTGAGGCCGGGCGAGACATGGGTCCAATATGCTATACGGTGGCGAAACTTATGGTCAAAATGCGAACAGCGCATAGAAGAAGCTCCTGCAGTGGGTATGTTTGTGGGAACCCTCGATCCGCAAGCAACCATCTCGCAATTTATGATGTTCTTCAAACTGACCACCTTTCAAGTACTAATCGATAAACTGGCCCAAATGGACCAGATGGGTCATAGACCACCCCCTCCAAAGCCGGACTCTCGAAACGAGAAGGGGAAAGGAAAGGGGATCGTTGTCGCTAATGCTCAACAGCAGCCGAGCAACTTGAAACCGGCTGTCCGCCAAAATAATATGCGGCTGCACGTACCCCTTGAGGAGAGGTTAGGACGTCCTTACTCGTTTCCCCGAGATAAGACGAGAAGAGTATTCGAGCTGGCATTGCGCAACCGACTCATAAATCTGCCGGAGCCAAAACGCCCGTCGCAACCAAATGAGTCAATGAGCTCAACTACTGTCCCATCACCGAGTACTGGGTCATCCGATCAAAGATTGCTACGTCTTCAAAAATTGGCTTGAAGACCAGTACCAACAGGACAAATTCGCGTTATCCGATAGATGGAAGGTGAATTCGCTGCAACCTCACGCCTCTAAAAGGATGAATATGCCGGGGGAAACATGCTCTCGTCGAAGAAGTCCCATGGGAGGTTGTGCTGTCAGCCAAGATAAAGAGGATGCTGAATGATCTTCGAACATGCCCAGCGATCGAGTGGAAGAACCCGTTGGAACCTCATATCATTGAAGGGATGTTAAAGCCGCGTCCAACCCTAAAGACCAATGGTGGTGGCCCAAGCGCTCACAACCAGCCGTCAAAATCTTCAAAGAAGAAGAAGAAGAAATCCAAGAAGCCCGTGAAGTCTGGTGACAAGCGCACGGACTTACAAAAATAAATTGACGCGCTGGAGGAATACAACCAGAAAGCACAGACTCCCATCACGCTCCAGGAGTTCCTCAACCACGTCTTTCAAAAGGAAGATGAGGGAGAGAGTTCGTTGGATGAATCTGAGGAAAACGTGGCGAACTGTCATATGATTTTCCATTCGTTTACAGACGATGAGGAAATTCCTTAAGATGAGAAGCTGAGGGCGGACCCTGAACCAGAAATTCTGCGGCTGTCAGATGAGATGATCGATGCCTTCCTGAATAAGATTCGTCTGGAAGTTAAAGCCAATCAAGAGCGTGAGATGGCCATACTGGAAGGAGCCAAACACCGCCGACTGGACGAAAGAGTCGAGGCATTCCCATCAAATCAAAAGACATCCGCTGCCGATGAAAACAAATTCAAGACGAGGAAAAGGTTTTCTAAAGCCATATCAATGGGAATGAAGCTACCACCCTCTAAAGAAAACACTCTCGGTGGAATAGAGATGTTTCCTAATTATTGCCTATATCATCAGAAGATCGCACACGCTACTGAAGACTGCGACTCCTTTAAATGTTGGTGGAAAGGGTATGTCACTCACAGGCATTACGTCAACAGAACAAAGCGGGAAGCTCGTAGACATTGAAAAAATACAATAGATGCGTATAAAAGAGTCGCCGGCAATTGCCACAGGGACGAGCCCAGGGGAACACGAGTTCTCACCTTTGGGGATGACCCCGATGAAGAAACAGCCTTCAACCCTCTCTTCAAGGAATCCATCTCTGAAGAATTGAAGAATTATGAGAACGTTCATCCGTGCAAAGGCATATTACCCGGAAAGAATCTCGGACCCGCGAACGACGGAGCGAACAAAAAGGATAAAGGAAAGGGAAAAATGACCTTGATCGCCAACACTCAACAACAGCCGAGCAACTCAAAATCGATTGTTCGCCAAAACAACATGCGTCCACGCCCATCACTCGAGGAAAGACTGGGACGTCCTTACTCGTTTCCTCAGGATAAAACGAGGAAACTGTTTGAACTGGCAGTGCGCAACGGATTTGTCAATCTGCCGAATCCGAAATGTCCGCTACAGCCAGGAAATGTCAACAATCCTAATTACTGCCCCTACCATCGAGCAGTAAGTCATCTGATCGAAGATTGCTTCGTCTTCAAAAACTGGGTTGAAGACCAATACCAACAAGGCAAACTCGCGCTGTCCGAAAATTGGAAGGTGAGCCCGCCACAACCACATGCTCCAAAAAAGATGGATATGCCGGGGGCATCATGCTCAGTCATAGAGAAAGCCCCATAGACCGAAAAGTCAATAAACTAGATATTCGCCTCAAATACGGCGACATCGGACCGAAACGTCCTTAAACTACTACCGCAGCATTCTTAGGCTGACGAAATGAATAAAATATATATATATATATAATAACAAAAAAATAAAAAGAAAAGGAAAGAATGAAACTTTTGCCCTGCGGGTAAGTCCATAGTGACCCCTGTATACAATCCATGGGCATAAACAAAAAAAAGAAAAGGGATTACATTTCCCCATCAGGCTGCGTCAAAGGGAAGTCAGAACTCGACGACCACATCTACGGCCTGGAGAGGGAAGTCAGAACTCGACGACCACATCTACAGCCTAGAGACCAACAGCGGCGTTCCTCCTCATTCCAGCAGGACAAGGACGTGACATCACCAATCGGAGCCACGGCAAAGTCCCTAGTTCCAAGACTCTACGGTTCACAGACAACCTAAAGTCAGCAAATGACCTCCGTCGTGGAAACAAGTCAACCAACGACCTCCGTCGCGGAAACAAGTCAACCAATGACCTCCGTAGCGGAAACAAGTCAACCAATGACCTCCGTCGCGGAAACAAGTCAGCAAATGACCTCCGTCGTGGAAACAAGTCAGCAAATGACCTCCATCGCGGAAACAAGTCAACTAATGACCTTCGTCTTGGAAACAAGTCAGCAAATGACCCCCGTCGCGGAAACAAGTCAGCCAATGACCTCCGTCTCGGAAACAAGTCAGCAAATGACCTCCGTCACTGAAACAAGTCAACCAATGACCTCCGTCGCGGAAACAAGTCAGCAAATGACCTCCGTCGCGGAAACAAGTCAGCCAATGACCTCCGTCTCGGAAACAAGTCAGCAAATGACCTCCGTCGCGGAAACAAGTCAGTCAATGACCTCCGTCTCAGAAACAAGTCAGCAAATGACCTCCGTCGCGGAAACAAGTCAGCAAATGACCTCCGTCGCGGAAACAAGTCAGCAAATGACCTCCGTCTCGGAAACAAGTCAGCAAATGACCTCCGTCATGGAAACAAGTCAGCAAATGACCTCCGTCGCGGAAACAAGTCAGCAAATGACCTCCGTCGCGGAAACAAGTCAGCAAATGACCTCCGTCGCGGAAACAAGTCAGCAAATGACCTCCGTCACAGAAATAAGTCAGCCAACGACCTCCGTTGCGGAAACAAGTCAGCAAATGACCTCCGTCTCGGAAACAAGTCAGCAAATGACCTCCGTCATGGAAATAAGTCAGCCAACGACCTCCGTCACGGAAATAAGTCAGCAAACGACCTCAGTCCCGATACAAGTCAGCAAATGACCTCCGTCTCGAAAACAAGTCAGCAAATGACCTCCGTCTCGGAAACAAGTCAGCCAATGACCTCCTTGTCGGAACAACGCTCCGACCCGGAATCAAGTCAGCCAACGACCTCCCCGTCGGAGCAATACTTCGACTCGGAAGCAAGTCAACTCACCGATCACTTACGAGTCCTCTCGACTTGTAAGGGAGAAAATTCTTTTATAAAATCCTTACGACTTATAAGAGAAAACACACTTAGGAATCCTCGCAATTCCTAAGGAGAAAATCCATCTACGAGATCCTCTCGATCCGTAGGGAGAAAAATCTCTATGAGACCCTCACGGCTCATAGAGTTGAAAAGTCTTAGGCAGCAGATCTGAAACTGCGGCCTAAGCCAACGCTATCTCTGAGCAAAAACTAGGATGCTTACTTTATTATCTGTCAATTATGTTTATCAAGACAACATGCTAATAAAAAGAGAAGAAAGCGACAGAAAGAACATCCGATTTACATTTGACCAAGCGTTCGAAACACACTCATTCATGCATAGGCAAAAAACTCAGAACGAGAAATAAGACAAGCTGGGATAAAAAAAAATTATTTATATTGCCAAAAATCCTTACAATGATAAAAGCAGTAAGCGAGAAACATTACTACAATGGAATAATCTCAGATCCAGGGCACGGATTAAGGAATTCAAAAGTAAGGCCATCCAAAGTTCTCCTGGACTTTCTGATTATTCTCGTGCGCAGCCTCTCGCGCTCCTGTGTGTCAAGATCTTCGGCGAGCCCCTCATTCTTCGATAAGCAGTGATTATCGTCGTCTGCTGGAAAATTTGATGCAGGATGCCGATAAGGCTATCCTGCCGCTTCTTCGAGATCAGCCCCGACAGGTACACTGAATGCACCTTGTCTTCGGCATCATCCAGTGCATTGAGCGGTAAGGCCTCATGGAACCCTGGGAGTGCTCTCCAGATTTCTCCCAGCACGACTTTCAAGAGAGCGGAACGGCGAGGGAGCAGCCAACTGACGCGTGCGTTCAGACGACCCATGACCTCTGCACATTGGGCGTCTGTAAACTCTTAGTTTTGTTGATGGCCCTGTGCACGGATATCCTCGTAAGTAATGAATTCGTGCAGACTGTATAGACGCACCGCCATAATGCCTGAAGGAAACATCATTGGAAGATTAGCAATGAGGAAAAAGTATAGGGAGTTAAAACTCCTCGAGAGCAATACTCTATAGACAGAAGTGACACCTGTCAAAATCAGTTATGAGGAGAATTTGAGGAAAATCCCCTAAGAACATTGAGAGCTTTGCTCTGGAAAAAATGATATAATAATAATAATAGTATCAAATGCCATCTTTAACTTCCAAGATCCATGAAGAATTCTTAAGAGTTCTTCTATATGATTTGGAAGGAGCAAAGCTCCATTAATGAATTAAGAACATCCAAGGAAAATCTTTTAGAGAGCAGAGCTCTATTAATGGAACCCTAATAGGGTTCTCCTTAGTCTTCTTTAGACCCCTTTTAGAGCAAAGCTCTACTAAGTGAAACCCTAAATGGGTCTTCTTTAGATCAGGGATCTATTGAGAGCAAGACTCTTAAAATTGATTTAATTTAATCAAAATTAATATTTTTATCTAAAATTCTCTAAAGTTTGAACTTTTAAATGTGTTTAAACAAAATAGCAGGGCTCTGGAATTCTGAAAATAAAATTTTTGGAGATAATGATCATCTAAGGGACCAAAGGTCCTATTTATAGGCATCAAATGCCCTTTCAGCTTCCAAAAGTTGCCGCGACGGTTGGAATTCTGCCATCGCTGCGCTCACGTTTAGGGGCTACGTAAGCGCAACGGTGGGGGGCATTTGTTTACCCCAATCAAAGCAAAGCTCTGTTCAAATTCTAAGGCGGGAAATGAAGCAACGTTTCTGTTTCCCCAATCAGAGCAAAGCTCTGTTTTGAAAATTAAAGTGAAAATTAAAATTAAAATAAATGAAGCAACGCTTCAAATTTCTTATGCTGCGCACAACGCGCCACGTGTCAAAAGCTGATACGTCAGCGCAGCGCGCCCAATTAGAGCAAGGCTTTATTTAAAATAAAAATTAAAAAGAAGCAACGCTTCAGTTGCGCAAGTGCTGCGCTGCGCGACACGTGTCAGCGCAATTGCGCAAGCGCAGTGGCGCAAGCGCTGCGCTGCGCGACACGTGTCAGCGCAAACGCAGTTGCGCTGCGCTATGCGCTGCTTGACACGCGTCACGCACTGGGGCATTTGCGCCAAACAGAATTAAATTTTAGTAAGATTCTGCTGTTCTTGTTAAAACAAGAAGATTGTCTTCTGTAAAACAGAAGCCCTTGGATCAAAGATCCAACGGTGGGGAAAATTCCCCAAATCACTCAGAGAAGAATCTCTTTAACAAACTTAACAAATCTATGGGCACTATATAAAGACCCTTAGACCCCAATTCAAAAGAATCATCAACATTGTGAGAGATTAAGAACCTCAAAACAGTGAGAACTCTGAAGAAAGTTCAAGAAAAATATAAAAACATTCATAAAATAGAATAATTTCTTCTAATAAATCATTGATCTAGTAACAAGATCAATAATCTTCAATAAAAAAACAAATAATAATAGTGCCTTACACTTTTTATGAACCATTGGATCTCTGAAAACAAGAAAAAAACAAGAAAAACTTGTTTTCTCTGATCTAAATTGGATCAAGAAATTAAACAGTGCCCTTGAACTTCCAAAAACTGCACTGTTGTGCTCCTGTGTTGGCGCAAGCCACCAGAGAGCGCGACGTGTCAGCATCTGAATCACTTGCACTATGCGCTTTTAAGAAAGAGCCTTGCTCTCTGAAATTGGCGTAACTCACCAGAACGCGCCACGTGTCAGCAGCGCAAGCGCAGCGTACTGGCGCAGCGCACTGCGCTTGCGTGACACGTGTCATCACCACAAGCGCTTGCGCTCAGTAATTGGTGCAAAGCGCCTGACAAATGCACTGCATTGTTCACTAAAGGACCAGGCCCAAATCAAAAAGGCCTAGTAGGTCAAAATAAATTGCAATGCAATAAAAGGGTAGAGCCCAAGTAAAATTAATGCTCTGCATCTTTTATAAAAGGGCAGAGCCCAAACAAAATGCAATGAAAAGGCAGAGCCCAAACAAAATTGATACTCTGCATCATTTATAAATGGGCAGAGCCCAAACAAAATTAAAAAAAATTAAAAAAAATGCAATGCATTACTTAAATAGGGGCAATGCCCTAACATAGGCCTAATAGGCCGAAAATAAAAACGTTGAATATTTTCAACTGAACTTAGCCCAATCATGGCCGTAAGTCCTTAAATTAAATTGACTGAGCAAGCTTGCTCTCTTAAATCAATTTACATCCGGTTCAAGGGTACATCTCTGAACTCCTCTGACACCTATCGTTGTAATCCTTCAACGACGTCAGAGAGGTGACAGGTCCCGACAACCACACATCAACACGGACTGCGGGGTCCTTAAACTCATGGACCGAAACGTCCTTAAACTAATATTCATCCCAAAATGGGAATGTTGGACCACCATGTCCCTAAACAGGAAATGGACCACCGTGTCCCTAAACTGGAAATCGACCGCAACGTCATTAAACTAAACAATAGAGCCAATTTCTCTCTTGTCGGATCTAAACGATCTCGTTAAGTTGATCTTAGTCTGGTGATTAGACTAACGTATCCTTAACAAACGTTTAAGTTGATTTTAGCCTCAAATACGGCTAACGTATCCTTAAACAAAAACCCCAAACCCAAATCTAAGAAAATACGGATTTGGACTAATCCACGTCCTACGGGCGACGGCATAACCTAGTCTCCGTATACAATCCACGGGCAACCACAAACAAAACAAACACATACGACATGAAGTGAAATTCTGGAGAAGGAGAAAGTTGTTACCGGGATACGGTAGCGTAATTAACTGCACGGGCTTGCACCTGCAGGGAAGAGCGTCCCAACAATCAAAAACCCTCAAGTAAGGGGGAATCTGACGAAGTCTGCTACATCGGCCGCGTCCGTCCAAATCTCCGATACACGGTGCCATAAATCAACTTGGCATCTTCGGAGAGGTGGACGGATAAAACCAAAGAGCATCTCCCCCGAATCTCAGGCAAGACGTTCAGTCTCGGCCGTCTTTTGGAGGGGAACAACAGTCTATATTATGTTGCTATGCGAAGCGGCTGATTTTATGGCTTCTGTAGGCCGGTCCGTTATCGGGGATAATCCGTCGCGGAGTGCCGAACCGATAGATGACGTGTATCTTGAAGAAGCGGAGGATGTTCTCCGTCTTCACTTCTCTTAGCGGTATCGCTTCTGCCCACTTAGAGAAGTAATCGGCTGTCGCCAATATGAACCGATGTCCTCTGGATGATGCTGATTTGATGTACCCGATTATATCAGTTCCCCATATTTCGAACGGCCAGCTAGCCACCATCGGGTGTAGCGGATTTGGATGCTGATGGATGAAGTCTCCAGGAATCTGGCACGAATGGCACTGTTTTGCGTATTCAAGGCAATCTTGGATCATCGTGGGCTAATAGTAGCCCCATCCTTTTGATCTTCAGCTTCATCTTTGGCCCGGCTTAATGAGAACGGCAGAGTCTGTTGTGAGTTTCTTGGACGACTCTTCTTGCTTCTTCCGGTCCTAGGCATCTTAGATATAAAGAGTCGAACGATCTCTTGTACAGAGTATCATTGACGAAGGCGAAAGACAGGGCTTGTTTCATGAGCTGATGTCTTGAGGACGCATCTTCAGGTGTTCGACGGAATTTGAAGTAGTCTATAAAGACTTCTCTCCAATCCCTGGCCTTTTCCTGGTCCTCTATTTGTAGGGCTACTTGCTTGGTCGCTTCTTTTTCATCAAACGACTCCGGAGATATTTTTGCCGGTGCAAGAACCCGACGGCTTTGCACAACGATCCTCATGTCATAAAAGTTTTCATCAGCCAGCTCTTTAGCGAGCTTGGCTAATGCGTCTGCTTTGCTATTTTCCGCGTGCGGTATGCTTTCCAGAGCGTAGGAAGGGATTCGGGTCAGCAGCTGTTGCACTCTCTCACCGTACTTTACCAACTCTGGTTTGCACGTTTGATAGTCGGCATTTACTTGACTAATGACCAGTTGGGAGTCTCCGTATATGAGGAGGTTTTCAATTCCCATATCGACAGTGATCTCAAGACCTGCTATCAGAGCTTCATATTCGGCTTCATTGTTTGTCCTCGGCTCTGTCAAGGAAAAGGCAAAACGCATTATCTCTCCTTGTGGAGTAACGAAGATGAGGCCCACCCCAGATTTGATTATAGGGGTGTTGTGCTTTCGCTTCTTCATGGAAGATGCTCCGTCGAAGTAGAGTTCCCATCGGGTGTTACTCTCTCATTTCTCCCCGTCGATTGTGTCAAACGCGTGCTCGTCTGGCAATTCACAATTTAAAGGTGAATCGGCAGGTATAAGATGCTCAGCGAGAAAATCGGTGATGGCCAGGCCTTTCACTGCCTTGAGAGCAAGATATGTTATCAAGAACTCCATCAAGAGAATGGCCCATTTAGTGAGTCGTCCCATTAATATGGCTCTTGACATCAAATATTTAAGAGGATCCACTTTTGATATGAGATGGACCTCATGCGCCAGAGCATAGTGTCTGAGCTTTGTTATCGCGAAAATTAACGCCAGGCAGTGTTTTTCGATGGGGGGTAATTGTTTTCGGCCCCCAGAAGAACTCGACTCAAATAGTAAAGGGCTCTCTCCTTCCCTTGGTCGTTCTCTTGTGCCCATAATACGCCTAGAGAACCCTCAAGGGCGGTTGTATACAGAATGAAAGGCTTTCCCTTGACCGGAGCGGTCAGTACCGGCGGATTCTGCCGATATTGCTTGATTTCATCCAGTGCACTTTGGCATTTGCGATCCCAAACGAACGGGGTTCCCTTCTTCATCAAGTGGCTGTAGGGACAACATTTGCCGGAAAGATTGGCTATGAACCGGCGAATATATGCGAGCTTCTCTTGGAGAGACCGCGGTTCCTTAAGAGTTCTTAGCGGGGACATTTCCATGATCGCCTTGACCTTCGATGGGTCTATTTCGATAACTCGATGTCGTACGATGAATCCCAGGAACTTGCCTGAGGAAACTCCGAATGCGCATTTGAGAGGGTTCATCTTCAGGTTGTATTTCCGAAGACGTTGGAATACTATCTTTAGATGCTCCCAATGTTCCTCGTGCGATTTGCTTTTCACCACAAGGTCGTCGATATACTTCATGTATGAGATCATCGAAAATCTTCGTCATGGCCCTCTGATAGGTAGCGCCGGCATTCTTCAAGCCGAAAGGCATTACTTTATAGCAGAATATGCCCAAAGGAGTCCGGAAAGCGGTATGGTTTTGGTCTTCGGGATGCATCTTTATTTAATTGTACTCTGATGAGCCGTTCATGAAGGAGAAGACTTCATGAGTGGACGTGTTGTCTATCATCAGCTCGGTGACCGATACGGGAAAGTCATCCTTCGGACATGCTTTGATGAGGTCCCGAAAGTCTATGCAGATGCATACTGTCCCATTTTTCTTTATCACTAGGACGATGTTGGTGATCCAGTTAGGATACTGAACCTCTTGGATGAAGCCGGAGTCGATTAGCTTTTTGACCTCAGCATTGATGCTCATTTCAAGTTCAAGCCGCAATCTTCTTAGCGATTTTTTGATTGGCTTGATGTCCGGAGAAATTGCCAATTTGTGGACGGCTATTTCTGGATCTAATCCTAGCATCTCGGAATAGTTCGATGCAAAGCAGTCTTTATACTGCATGAGCACGTCTTTGAGCGTAGCCACCTTTTCTTCAGACAATAACTCACAGACGAATGTCAGCCCTGAGTCGTTTGCCGTTCCTAAGTCGATTTTTCTAAGGTTATCTGCAGTAGTGTGTATCCCATCTTCCAGCTCTTTTGGCGCCAGTAGAAGTTCTGAGATCAACTCATCTTCATCCTCATTTTCGAAGTACCAAGAAATATCATCCATATCTTCGCGTACTCCTTCTCTTGTCAGCGTTATTACATGACAGGTGCGAGATCGCTTCCAAGACTGATGTTGATCCGGCTCTACTTTCGCTGTATACGTGGCTTTCGATTCATGCTTCTGTGGTGGGGTTACCCTCCAACTGCTGGATGAAGCGAACCTGCCAAGTTGATATTGGTCTTCGACCCGGTTCTTGAAGGTGAAGCAATCTTCGAGAGGATGTCCTATCGCTCGGTGATAGGAGCAATAGTCTGGGTGAGAGACCTCGCCTTCTTGCTCGGGGTGCTTGGACTCCGGGAGTGTCATCATCTGATGTTTTATGACAAGATCGAATCTCTTCCTTGTCTTGTCTTAGGGAAAAGAATATGCTCGACCCATCTTCTTTATAAGAGACGGATCCCGGCTGCTCAGTTTTCGATTGCGTGACTTCTTTGACCCGCTTTGCTGCTGTCGAACGTTTTTTCTGTTCTTCAGTTTGTTTTTGCCTTCGCGTCGAGTCTTCTTTGTGACAGGCTGGCGACAAAGGGCATCGTCATTTTTCGTAGCCTGATGAAGGAGGCGCCGCATTCTGGCTTTCTCATAGATGGTCATTTCGTGGCTATGATCATCCCCGACCTTTTGACATGCTTCCCTTATTAGCTTATCCATCTGTTCTTCGAACGACGGACTTGGCACTTTCATGGCGAGACCTTGTTTTAGTTCAGGCTCAGCGTCTTCTAACAGAGCATCTCCTTCTTCATCAAAGTCATGTATAACGTAGCAGCCATGGAATCGCTCTCGTCTCTTGGATTGAACATATCCAAGCCCAATCGTTTCTATTCTCATATTTGGAAATTTTCGCTGAGTTCCAAGGACGTTCCAGATCCTTTTGTAGAACTGAGTTTGTCGAGCGGTCTGCTTCAAGGGTACGCCTTGGCGCCTCAACAGCCTTTTTAATCCTTCTGTGTAGTATCTGGGCAGACGGATGGGTTGGAGCCTGTCAAGCGTAGAATCGGCGCCATGCCAGATTTCTTTCTCTAGTTTGGTTTCAGCAGACCGATAAAAGAGGATCGCCTTTTCATCTTTTTGCCTGGGAGGGACGTAGAACATCTGCAGTTCTTGCACACTGTAGGTATCAAGTGCGTCGAGCTCTTTGTAATGCTCTTGTGGAACCATGGCAATCTATAAACTTTGATCATCTCCAGTGAAGGCTGGCACTGATGGACGAGCTGAGAATACTACATTGACCTCGTCTTCAGAGTCACTGCCAAAGACAAGAATAAGGGTGGATGGTCCCGGCTTGTTCTATTGGGGTGGCCCTGAATAGACTATCTCCTCCTCCTCTTCGGTATCGCTCCCAAAGACCGGGATAGTGGTGATAGCTTTCTGCTTATTCTTCGGCTTATGGCACCTTTCTGTGTCTTCAAAGTTTGGCAAGAAGTATTTTGCGTCCTCATATTTGCGGACTTCATTCACGGAGAATGGGTTCAACTCCTCTATCACAGTATACTCGAGACCATCCTTGAAATATTTTATACACTGATGTTGTGTAGAAGGGATGATATTGTACTCGTGTAACCAAGGTCTGCCGAGCAAAGCGTTGTAGCAAGTCTTGGCGTCAATGATGTGAAACTTGATGTCAGTGACGAGCAGCCCAAAGCGTAACGTCAGAATTTCAGACCCGAGCGTCCGTGATGACTGGGAGTCGAATCCGGATATAGTGATTTTATCCCGAGTGAGGTGTTGAACGCTCATGCATATCTCCTTCAACACCCTTACTTTAAGAAGGTTGACGGAGGACCCATTGTCGACCAGGATTTTGCCTATCTTGATGTCATGACAGTATCTGGTGACATACAAGGGACGGTTATGCTCGTGTGTCCCGAGGAGGAGATTTTCGTTGCCGAAAGTGACGTCAGCAGTGTGCACTTTTTCCAGCTCATCCTTCATCTTTTCTTCGGCAAGGAAATCTTGGAATTGCTAGGGCTCTTGTAGTGCCTTGATCAAAGAATCTCTTGCCTCTTTAGATAGCAAGAGGGCATCGAGAATGCTTAGCTGCGAGGGTATCCTCCTCAGGTGTGCCAGAACGTTTTAATCCACCTTGTTTTTCTTGGACGGGTCCTTGGCTGCCAGCTCTTCGACGACTCGGTCATTGAGGGTGATATCTTCAGGGACCTTTTCTTTCCCCTTATAATTTTTGTTCGATCCCTTGTTTGCGGGTCCGAAACTCTTTTCGGGCAACGTGCGATTACGCAGCTGAATGTTCTCACATGTCTTCATTTCTTCTGCTTCAGAGATGGATTCCTTAAAGAGAGGGCTGAGGGCTATTTCTTCATCCGAATCGCTTCCGAAGGTGAGAATTTGTGATCCCTTGCTATCAACCATGTGACAGTTGCCGGCAATTCTTTTGCGCTCATCTGTCGCGGTCTTCTGCTCTCGATACGTCTTGCGCTTCATTCGCTTAAAACGCTGCCGGTGGGCAACATATCCTTGCCACCAGTCTTTAAAGGCGTTGCAATCTTCAGTAGGGTGTGTAATCCTCCAATGGTACAAGCAGTAGTTTGGATGTGAGTCTGTTTCGTCGGGATGTATCACATCAGGAGTGTTTCCTTCGGAAGGTGGCAGCTTCATCCCCATCGACATGGCTTTGGCGAATCGTTTCCTTGTCTTGAACCTGCTTTTGCTGGCGGCAGGTGTGGTTTGATCTGGTGGGAGTGTTTTTACCCTTTCATCTAGTCGCCGGCGTTTGGCTTTTTCGAATATGGCCAGTTCACGCTCTCGATCAGCATTGCTTTTCTGACGGACCTCATTCAGGAATACGTCAATCATCTCGTCTGACGGTCCTAGGAGTTCCGGTTCGGGATCTGCCCCCAGTTTCTCCGCATCCGGAGCTTCTTCACTATTTATTAACGAGTGAGAGATCATGTGGCAGCTTGCCACATAATCCTCAGTTTCATATGATGAGTCTTCTCCCTCATCTCCATTGCCATCTCCAATTTCAAGGATATGGTTGAGAAATTCTTGGAGTGTGACAGGAGTTCGCGCCTTCTGGTTATATTCTTCCAGTGCGTCAATATGTCTTTGTAGGTTCGTGCGCTTGTCATTAGGCTTCACGGCCTTTTTGTTCTTCTTCTTCTTCTTTGAAGACTTTGACGGCTGGGCATGGGCGTTTTGACTATCATCACCAACTTTCAGCGTTGGGCACAGCTTCAGCATCCTCTCAATAACCTCAGGTTCCAGCGGAATTTTCCACCTGATCGCTGGGCATGCTTGGAAACCCTTCAGCATTCTTTTCGTTTTGGCTGAAAGAGTGTAGCGTCTTGAAAAGTCGTTTTGGTGTTTTCCTGAAAATCGGTGGAAATTCGGTATTTTTCCGAAAACCGTCTTTTTTGTTATTTTGCAGTTTAGGGCTAATTATACCTAAAATGGATAGGTAATTGCTTGTTTTTAGTAGCTAATGAGTTACTTATGAAATTTTGGTCATTTAAAATTTTTTCCCTATTTTTCAATTTTTTTAATATTATTTTAAGCCGGTAAGAAAATACATTAAATTAGCGATAAATACAAATTTTTCCGGGCTAATTTTAATCTTTAAAATTAGGTTAATTAAAATCTAGTTGTAACATAAATTTTTAGTATTTTACTTTGATTTTTAACAAATTTTTATGATAGGAAACGAATTTATTGAATTTTAAGCTAAAACTTGCAATTTTTGACTTGTAGGGGGTCTTTTTGCATAAAATTTCTTTTGTAAAACTCCTCTCTCTCTTCCCTCAGCCCTAGGACAGCCCCACCTTGATCAGGTCCAGAAATTTCTGGCCTCATTTTGGTTTTCTTTCTTGTGTTGAATTGGGTTGTTTATGAATTTATTTTAAATATAGTTGATAAGGTATGGTGCATTGACTTTTGGGAGAGTTGACTCATGACTTTTCCCACACACCCACACCCTCCCCCTTACCTCTCATACTGGCTGAAACCTGCACCTCCTCCTCTTCATCTCTTTTCTTTTCATTTCTTCAAAATTCTTCATGTTTAATTCAACAAAATTGCAATTTCAAGCTTACAAATTAAACCCATCCTTCATCTTTCTTTTCCTTCACCTCCCTAGCTTGGATCTTGATACTTGAGGCCATCATTTGGAGCAAATTTATTCTTACTAGATCTCAAATTGAGGTATAATTTCCATCAAGTTAATTTCTTTTGGCTAAATTCCTTTAATTATATGGTTTTAGTGTTAAAAGTTTAGTTAATTTCTAATCTAGTTTATAAAAGAGTAGTTTGTTTTAAACTAGGGTTTGTTAGCACACCATTATGTGGTTAATTAAATTTATTTTGCTTGCTAGTTCCTACACAACCAAATCAAAGAAGTTACCTTATTTATGTGGTCTTCAAACTATGCCAATTTAGTTAATTTTAAAAGTTTGATTTTGGTTGTAAATTGTTGTTTTAGGAAATTCAAGAGAGGGTTTATGTATGGAAAATGGGTTGTGAAGCATGATAAATGAGTTGAATTAGGGTTTAAAAACCATTATTTAGTTGATTAAATCTAATTTGTTATCTAGTTGTTTTGCTAACCTAATCTAGAAGGTTAACTTGCTAATTGAGTTATAAATTAGTGTTAATTTAAGGTTTTCATATATAGTTTGGATTAAGAATTGCTAGGTTATATAATTCAAGTAATGGTTGTTTATGGAAAATAGGTTTTGAATCTTTGCTAATGTGTTGTAATTATAGTGTTTGTAGATTGCTTGTTGTGTGGTTGGATTGTGATAACCGTATCGCTAATTTTCGATTTTTGTACCAAAATTGCTAGTTTGTGCTTACTAGGTTTTTATTAATATTATTTGGTGAATTATTTGTGATACCTTGGGGATGTTTTTAGCATCTCCTATGACGTTTAGGATGCGTGAGCGCGGAGTTTTGAGTAGTCGGGTTTTAGTTTTGCCGGGCGACCAAATTGGCGTTTTTTGGCAGTTTTTGCGATTTTCGCGTGTGTTCCGCGCACTTTGTGCACGTTGTACCTAGCTAGCGAACATTAGTAGTTTCGTTGGGGTTTTGCGTCGTTCTTGATATGTAATCTTATGTTTGGTATTGATGTAAATTCCAGGTTCGGTCGCGGAGACGTCAGACGCGGCGCAAAAGGGGAAAGCGGTGATTGGACACAGCTAGCCAAGGATTCCGGTGAGTAGATGTAACATCTACGGGGGACTATCGTTGGATGGCGCAAGCCGCCCGATAGTTTTAGTAACTTACAAGATCCTTAGTGATGTTAGTAATTAGGGGTGAAATACTTAGTTGACTATTTGCTGCATCCATGCATTATATTGACATACCTATACGAAACCATTTTATAGGACACCTGCACCATTGCCAGGTTTTTATATGCAGCACGAGCACTATTCATGCTTACACACACACTCTGGTAATTGCCATGCCACCACACTAGATAACCTGTAAATTTAAACCTTTTACTAATTGATACTTAAACTTGTGCTATTGCCTTTAATTCCTTAAAATGAAACCGTAGGATTGCTATTCATGTGCATGTACTTCATCATATTAATTGTTCATGCTTAATCTATTAATCACACATCGCAACTTGATTATTGATACCATATGCATTCATTATCATTGATATATGCACTTATGAGGATTTCTTGAGATTTTATGATATTTCTGGATTTCGGGGGAAAGCCGCAAAATTTCTAAACTTATTATATTTTTTAAATATGTAAATTGCGGTTTTCTAGTGATGTAAGTGTCGTCCACCATGAGTTTGCTGTGGTTTTGGAAATCTGTGTCGAGGAGTGGAGGAACCGGCACGGGTACATGGTGGGCCCGGTAAGGTACCCCGGGGCAAGAGGAATGTGGTGTTGACGTTGAGCCTGGCAGGGGACGGATTACCTACCGGTGACTGTTTGGGACGGCGGATATCCACAGGATACCGACCGTGGCCGCTAGATGATGAGATATTGATATTTGAGATGGGTCAGCCGGACGGCTGAGGTCAGAGATACATTGATATGAGATTTGAGACAGTTTTGAGGTGTCGATGCTGGACACAGGTTCTTGTTGATTCTATTGGTATTGTGATGGTATTTCAAAAGACATTCTTAAAGGGAAAAACATGATTTCTTATACTTACACATTCAGATCACGAGTTGATTCGCATTGCATTCATACCTGCTAGTATATCCATATTGCATACATACTTGCCATTATGTCCTGCCTTACCTGTATTTAGATGCTAGGATGCTTGTGTGCATGCATTCGATAGCCTGTGTAGATGTTATTTATTACTCACGAGTTGGCAACTCACCCCCGTTGTGCCATAGCCTTTTTCAGGTCCGCTCCGTCAGTACAGTAGCGGCGGGCGCACTTGTTCTTTTGCCTCCTTTGCCTGGACTCGAGGTTTTGCTCCTAGGTGGGTTATATCATTATTTTTGTACCACCTTGTATATTCTTTGTATCTAGTACATTCCATCTACTGTATCTACCAGCATTATTGTATATTGACCTAGATATGAGACTGTGAGATTGTAGACCTTTATGCTGTATTTTGGGGTCGAGCTCACTTGAGTCGACATGCTGTTTTCTTATGCTTCATTATGATTATTTTGCTTGTTGTCCTTTTATATTGCGTGGGATTTGTGACCGCCTTGTGGCGAAGAGCTAGCTCCCGCTTGGGGATGTCCTATTTTGTTGGATTCATATATATTTTGTTGTACCCATTTTGGGGGCCAGTATTTACAAAGGAGACTCTGCCGAAATTTTCGGAAAAATTGGTATTGTTTTTAAAAAGGGCTTTACATGACTTATTTGATAAACTCACTTTCAATTGATTGGGTTTTCTTCACTCTTTTGCTTAATTGGTTTTGTTTTCTGGGTTTTGGCTTACTTATTTTACGGACGTCTTTAGACGTTTCGTAAACTTAAGTGCCAGTCACGTTCCGTACCCTGCGGGTCGTGACAAAGGGCGACCTCCTATGGATCTTCTTCGACAAAAGAGCACGATGCCCCCAGTGTCTCCCCCATTTTAAGAGCGTGCGGCTGAGGCAGCCTTACTTTCCAATTCTTGGACAGTGTGAATTTGCCTTATTGGTATTGGTCTTCAATCCAGCCTTTGAAGACGAAGCAATCTTCGATCGGATAGCCTACTGCTCTGTGGTAGGGGCAGTAATTAGGATTGTTGGCCTCATCGGGTTGCAATAGGCATTTCGGATCCGGCAAGGTGATGAGCCTGTTGCACACTGCCAGCTCGAACAGTTTCCTCGTTTTTTCCCTGGGAAACAAATAAGGACGTCCCAGTCTCTCCTCGAGGGATTGGCGTGAACGCACGTTGCTTTGGTGAACAACCGGGTTTAGGTTGCTCGGATGTTGTTGAGTATTAGCGACAAAGGTCGCTTTCCCTTTACCCTTTTCGTCCCGCGATTCTGTCTTTGAAAAGGAAGTCTTATGACCCATCTGGTCCATTTGGGCCAGCTTATCAATCAGGGTCTGAAAGGTAGTCGGCTTGAAAAACATCATGAACTGGGATATGGTCGCCTGCGGATCGAGGGTACCTACGAACATGCCTACTGCAGGTGCTTCTTCGATGCGCTGCTCGCACTTCGACCATAAATTTCTCCATCGTATCGCGTACTGGACCCATGTCTCACCCGGCTTCACTCTAGCATTAATTAATACTGTGATTAAGGTGCGTTCGCTAGCGCTCGCGAAACGTTGGGTGAACAGCAATTCCATTTCCGTAAAAGTTTTGACGAAGTCATTGGGCAGCTCTAACTACCACTTAAAGGCCGTTTCCGCCAAGCTGCCGACGAACTGACAAAGTAACAGTTTGTCATCACCTCCGGTATTGCCGCAGAGAGCCCTGAACTGAGCGACATGTTGATGTGGATTCTCCGCCCTCTTATATACTTAGAATTTAGGGATCATGTATCCCAGCGGGTACTTTATTAGGTCGTACCAACCCGGATAGGGTCGTCCAGTCTTTTTGGCCGGTCGCTTCGCTCGCCTGATGAGCTCGTATCTGCTGAGCGATATAGTCATCCAAGATGGCTTTGGAAATGGTCTCTTCCTTAGCTGCTGAACAAGCTGGAAGATGGTTCGATGTCTCCCCTCTGTCGTCTTCAAGGATAATCGGGGGTCTTCAGCTGGAGGATCCGGCTGTAAGATCATCCCGGCCATGTCTTGGAATAAAAGCGCCATTCGCTTTATGTTGGCTGCTTGTTCCGCGGTCTCTTTGTCTTTCTTCTCGAGCATTCTTCAGAGGAATTCGGCGTCAGTTTCTCGTTCATGACGCTGCTCGGACGACGATTTTGGGCTTTCTTTTAGCCCAGTGAGTGCGGCCATTGCTGTCAGCATTTCTTGGATCTTCTGCTGTTGTTGCTCCTAAGCTTTTGTTATTGATCGGGTGAGTGGTCGATGGCCCGTGGAGATACGGCTATCCTCTTTCCCAGATGCCATATAAACAGTGCGCACCACCTTGTCCCCAGACTTGGGGCGTTTAGGTTCAGTGCCCTTGTGATTCGTCGCGGACACAGGGACTTTCTCCGGCCTCCTTCTTTTGTGGGCAGTTGAAGTTGAGGGAGCCGTTGCAGTGGGCATTCGAATAGATGGCATCTCTTGTTGCATGACAGGGTGGTCCTTCTCTTGCCGAGCTTTCATCTTCTTTGATTGGTGGGAATAGTCTTGGTCAATCACCGAGTTTTGGACCTGTCTCCAAACTTTGTAAATTTTGGAGGACAGCCGTTGAAGGGGCCGCACCGGCTTTGCCGTCGTAATTTTTTCAACAGGCGGAGGAGGCTTTTCTAGCACGGCAGTTGGCGAATTCCTGCGCACCCTATTAAGTAGTTCAAAACTGTTCCCAGTTGGAACAACAGCATCAACTTCCACTATAGGAGCTGGCGGAGTCAGTCCAAAAGGGGAACTGCCCCCAGCTTTCCTTACTCGGCGCCAGTGGCGACGTCGAGCATGTCTTCCAGATGGGACTGGCTCAGTTATGGGGGTGGCTTCACCATGCCCCCTGTTCTGGTGAAGGGTTGTTATTGGCATCAGCCTATTGAAAACGGACGTCTGCTGAGAGGGGATAGCCAACCTTTCGAAGGCAGACTTTCGCGCAGGGGAAGCAGTTTTGATGACTTCGCTTGGGGCGGGAGCTGAAACGGCCAGTCTTGTGAAGACCGACCCCTTAGCAGGAAAAGCCGCTTTGACGACTTCATGAGCAGGAATGGCTATCTGCTTTGGGATAACCCCTTCTGGTATTGCGGGCTTCTTTACGGGCCCACCTGAGCTTTGGCCCAGTCTGTTGAAAACTGAGGCGCTAGATTTGGGCGACCCGTTGAGAAGGGCCGTGGTAGTTGTAAGCCGATCAAAGACCAACTTCTTTCGGAGCTTCTTGTGGCGGCAGTGGGGCGTTGAAGCTTATTGGTGGGAGCATGGTCCCAAAGAAAAGCCCAGTGGTGACCTGCGTCACCTGTTCCACTGGCATCGTGAAAATGGAGGCCACTTGAGGCCCATAAGTTACTCCTCCAGGGAGGACGGAATGGGAGTTGTTGCAGTTAGTGCAGCTTGAAGCCATTGATCTGCATGGGAGCAGGACACCAAATCTTAGTACCTCAGATCCAAGGGCAACCATATCAAAACATGATTCGTTCGTGAACACGACACACGAAGTGTGGAGTGGAAAGAGGAAAAGGTCCCACTGGGCGTGCCAGAATCTGTTTACCGCCGGAAACCGGGAAGACAAACGTCTTGCCTGAATCTGGGGGCAGATACTATTTGGTTTTATCCGTCCACCTCTCCGAAGATGCCAAGTTGATTTATGGCACCATGTATCGAAGGTTTAGACGGATGCGGCCGATGTAGCAGACTTCGTCATATTCCCCCTCATTGTGAGGGGGTTTTTGATTGTGGGGACGCTCTTTCCTGCAGGCGCAAGACCCTGCAGTTAATTACGCTACCGCATCGCGATAACCACTTTCTCCTTCTCCAGATGGTCACTTCGTGTCGTGTATATTTGTTTTGTTTTTGGTTGCACGTGGATTGTATACGGAGACTAATTTGTGTTGTTGCCCATAGGGCGTGGATTAGTCCAAATCCGTATTTCTTAAATTTGGGTTTTTTGTTGGGTTTAAGGATAGTTAATCTCATTTGAGACTAAGATCAACTTAAACATTTGTTAAGGATACGTTAGTCTAATTTGAGACTAAGATCAACTTAACGTTTGTTAAGGATAAGTTAGTCTTATTTTAGACTAAGATCTACTTAACAGGATCATTTAGATCCAACAAAAGAGCATTTGGGCTCTATTGTTTTAGTTTAGGGACTTTGCGATCCATGATTAGTTTAAGGACATTACGGTCTATAAGGTTAAGGACATCATAGCCCATGAGTTTAAGGACCTCACAGTCTAGTTTAAAGATATCATAGTCTATAGGGTTTAGTTTAGGGACATTGCGGTCCATAAGGTTATGGACATCATAGTCCATGAGTTTAAGGACCTCACGGTCCAATTTAAAGACATCATAGTCTATGGGAATTTGCTGGTTGTCGGGACCCGTTACCTCTCTGAAGACGTTGAAGGATTACAACGACCAATATCAGAGGAGTGAAAAGATGTACCCTTGAACCAATATTGGTTGGGAGATCTGTAGTCCAATTTGGGAATGAGACCAATTAATTGAATTATGAGCACATGGGCTCAGTTACTCTGAATTGAGGACTTATGGCCAATTCGGGCTAAGTCCACCCAGGTTTAAAATGTTTAACATTTATTTGGGCTCAGTCCCATTTTATTTAACAATGCAGAGCATTGATTTGGGTTGAGCGCCAAGCACTCATTAGGGCTATGTGCTTTATCATTTAAAGAACAATTTGTGTTCTCTCAGCGCACATGTGAGGAGCGCATGGTGCGCTTGGCGCTGTGCACCAGTCAATAAGCGCAAAGCTCTTCTTGTGAAGTAGCGCACACGTGAGGGGCACATGGTGTGCTTGGCATTGTGCGCCAGTCAATAAGCGCAGAGCGCATTTTGTGATATAGCGCACATGTGAGGAGCACGTGGTACGCTCGGCGCTGTGCGCCAGTTAATGAGCGCAGAGCACTTCTTGTAAAACGGCGCACACGTGAGGGGCACATGGCGCGCTTAGCGCTGTGCACCAGTCAATGAGCGTAGTGCACTTTTTGTGAATTTAAGCGCTAAGGCTCTGCAGTGCTGTGCGCTAAATTTGGAGTGCTGATGCATTTTCTTTTAATTGGAGCGCTAAGACTCTTTTAAGTAGCTCTGCTTTCTGAGAATTAAATTCTCTCTTCTAAGAGACTTTGTCTCGTGGATCTAAGAACGAAGTTCTTATTTTATAAGAGATGTTTTTCAATCTCTTGTGTTTTTAGGTGAAAGGCTTTGCCTTTATGGATCTGTGATCCTAAGAGAATTGAATTATTCTCCTCCCTTTTTTGATTATAATTGAGATGTTATGATCTCTTTCATGAAAGACGGATTGTCTTTTAAATCTATGATCTAGCAAAAGAATAAGTTCTTTTTATGATGAGATGCTTTGATCTCTCTTTTTTTATCTTGAAGAAATTGTTCTTCTGCAGAGAGCTTCTTCTTTTTTTTTTGAACTTTCTCAAAGTTTGTGGGGGGCGGGGGTTCCTCTGTGTGAGATTTGAAGTCTCGGGTCCTTTATATAGGGCAAGCTGATTTGTTGAATCATTTGGAGAGATCTTTTCTCTAATTGATTTAGGGATGTTCCCCCGTTGGATCTTTAATCCAAGGACTTCTGATTTACAGAAGGCAATCTTCTTGTTTTTGACAAGATTGGAAAATCTTTTCCCATACAGAATTCATTCTGTAATTTGGTGATTTTAATCACCATTGGATCATTGATCCAACGGTGCTCTGATTTACAGAGCACAATCTTTCCTGTTTGGAAAGATTCTAAGGAATGTTTCCTTAGCAGAATTTTATTCTGGTCAATTGATGATTTATCATCTTCATTGGATCTTTGATCCAACGGTGGGGAACATTTAGTTCCAGCACTAGCGCTCTCGTGGTTTGCACGTGAGCGCTGCTTCAGAGCGCTGGTGCTGCTACAGAGCGCTGGCGCTCTTAGCGCCAGTACACCCGTGCTTTGCACGTGAACGCTGCTTGCTGGCGCTTTTATGAAGCGCTGCTTCATTTCAAATTTGAAAATTTAAACAGAGCTTTGCTCTGATTTGGGGAAATAGTGTGTGCTTCTTTCTCATAACTTGCGGTGTTTTTGTAAGTTTTTATGTCAGCCTTTTTCAAGTATTTTGTTTGCACGCGATTCTGATAGATTTTTTCGTTGTGACTTTTAGTATGGTTTGTGATTCTTTCGAGGATCACTGGTGTAGAAATTAGAACATAAACCACACTAATTATAGCAAACACAAATTTAAACCATGCAAAACTAACAAGCACAAGTACTACACTTCCATTAATTATATATAACACGTACATGCAAACTCTACAATCTAAAGTACTCGTGCCTCATCAAATCAGCGACTTCTACAATACTGGGGGTACGGGGAGAGCATGACGATCAACACCAGTATAACATAGGCGGCAGCAAACGACACCGTGATCAAGCTGCCGACATGGCATCAGTACTTGCTAAACCTGTCTCAAATCTTGACCTAACCCGCCTGAGAATTTCCTTTGAGTCCGATGTAGGCTACGCCGCCTGCTATGCCTGTCGCCGATGCCATCACTCCGAATGTCAACTGTTTATATGGAAAAAATGCTAATCTTAATTGTTAAGGAATTTATATATAGTCTCAACCATAATAGTTGGATTTTCATTTAAGTCATTTAAGTGCAAATATTAATGGCAAGAATGTGTATATAGGGTAACGATATAGTGAGACGCTTTCTTATGTGAGACAAATGAAACACACTCTATAACACCCTACCCCTTGTGTATTTCACCGATCTAGACCATTCACCGTGATATGCATGTCATGCATACCCTACGTATCAATTTTCATGAGATTCCTATACCTTTAGCACATGTGATCAAGTGACTGAAAAATGAACGTCTCTCGATAGTCTAAAAATGATATCATCGATCGTGTGTGCTTGAAGTGTGGGAATCTCTTGAAAATTGATACGTATGGTATGCGTGACATGCTGATCATGGTGAATGATCTAGATCAGTGAAATACACGGGGATAGTATATTATAGAGTGGGTCTCATTTGTCTCACATAAGAAAGTGTCTCACTGGATCATTATATATATATATATAGGGAGTGATCCATTGCAAACCGGTTCGTGTTTTTTAAAAACAGAAACTCTCGGTCTATGACATGTTTAAACGATCCGATCCGTTCAAATTGATCACCTTACCCTCAAATATACGTGTATGAAAATCAAAGGATTTAAAGATCTCTAACATATGCATCGGAAGAAGTTTATATTGCATTATCAAAAGAGGTTCATTTTTGCACCCAAATATGCATATGTTAAAGGTTTTTAAATCCTTTGATTTTTCATACACGTATATTTGAGAGTAGAGTAATCAACTTGAACGGATTGAATCGTTCAAATATGTCATAAACCGAAAGTTCCCGTTTTTTAAAAACGCGAAAAGTTTGCAATTGATCACTCCCCTACACATACAGAGAAAAATGGGTATGAGGTGGCGGCCCATTTTCATAAAAAGGGCTCCCGCCCCAAAATAAGCATATATCATGTATTTCACCATTCCAAACCGGTCATGTTGTTCTACGTATCATAAAATCTCTGTATACAATAAATCTTTGAAGTATGATAACCTCATCAAGAGACCGCATTTGTTAATACCGATAAGCCGTTGATTTTTCTATCCGCTTGATGAGCATGTTAGAGGTCTTCAAATTTCAAGATTTTTTGTACATAGAGATTTCAAAATAGATCAAGATGATTGAATTGGATCGGTGAAAAACATAGAAGATATGTGTATTCGAGATGGGGGGCCCTTTTTAAAAAAGAGCCGCAACCACTTTCCCTCCCTCCCCCTCTCTCTCTCTCTCTTTATATATATATATATATATATATATATATATATATATATATATATATATATATATATACACTTGACAATTTTTTAGTAAACCATATTTAAATAATAACAATATAAAAAACCACATTAAAAAATAATTAAAAAGAGACCACTTTTTGCCTCGCAGATACCACGTCAGCGCCAGCTCAGCGATGGCGCTGGCGTGAAATAAAAAAAATTAGGCGCGCAGTTTTAAACTGCGCCCATAAAAATTTTAGCCAGAAATAATGGGGCGCACTTTCAAAGTGCGCCCATTCCCCTACTTAAAACGTCGCTACATTTTCTCTTTCCTCACTTCACTCTCATCTCTCTCTCTCTCTCGTGCTCTCTCTCTCTCTAGTACTCGATATCTTTCTCTCTCTGCTCTCTCCCTCTCTCTCTCTCTCTCTCTTCCCCGCTTCCGAGACCAATTTTTGGCCGACCCACTTCCCTACTCCGACCTCCCCCCACCTCCCCTTCCGAGCCTCCTCCGACCTCCTCCCGAGCCTCTTCTAGATTCTCTCTCTCTCTCTCATCTCTCTCCCTTTGTCTCTCTTTCATTTCCCTCACTCGCTCAGATTTCTCGATCTCACAGTCTCTCGCTTGTGCAGATTTATGTGGAAATTCATGGACGAACAATCGCCTTCATCCTCGCCATCGTCATCACCATTATGAGCATTTCAAAGGTTAGCTAAACCCTAATTTTATTTAAAAATAATTCAAAAAAATTTGGTTAAAATTTCATATTGGGTAAGCAATTCGAACAAATTGGGTATATATTAGGAGTTTTTCTCGATTTTACTTATGACAGATTAATGAATAGGATACAAGTTCTTACAACTTGTTACATGCTATAAATATGGATTTTAATGTGATTTTAATGTAATTTTTATATAATTAGTTGAGTATAATTGTGAAGATAAATAAGTAGGTTGTTTGATGAGAACCCTCTAAGTATGTCAATATTTCTGGCAAGTGGGAAAATGACGGATAATTATATCCATCTAGTTTGTTATTTCGGTAGCCAATTAACGATTGGAAAAAATAATATTTCTGAATATGTCAGTAGAAAAACTAAGATGACTAGAGTCATAGAGTCAAGAAGTCTAGCACATACAACGAGCTGTGCTAAGTAGTGTACAAAACTACCAAAATCAATCCGTTAGAGTTCAATATCTCCTTAATATGCAAATGGCCGATGGAGCATGAATAAACCGCCATTGAAGTATCCGATGATGAGGATACACAAGTCATGCTTGCATCAGAATCGAAATCGATCGAGCTGTTTGTAAAGAAAGAGATATTGACGTCCGCTCAAATGCCCAAACCTTATTCTGAAGTGCTTGATCCTTCTTTTCAAGCATCCAAGCAATACCCGTAAGGAGAAAGACACGCATGCTCAATATGAATACTGATTTTACCGAATTTATGTCTTCAATCAATGATAAACAGTATATAGATCAAAATTACGTAGGTGAAGGCACATCAAGCGGGACGCCGGTGAATTGGCAGTTTTCAAAGTAAGTATTACCTTTCATATCTTTATACCGCATATACATTTATCGAATCACTATTGATTGATAGTGGAGGTATGTTATAGTTACTAAATATTCATAAATTTGTGTGCAGTTCTTATATACCGCCGTCCGGTTATAATTGTATGTCACTGCCAAGCTTCGGTTTTAATTGCATGCCAGCGCCAAGCTTCGGCTTCAATATTATTCCCTAAAATACCGAGCACATTCAGTCATACAATATAGAATACAGTACGGGATGGACACCATTTGCAGACGATAGGTCGGGATTTCATCGGTATGAAGCTGGAACATCAAGTACCATGCAAGTCCCCAATGTTGGTTCCGCACATCCAACCGATGTACCTGCTACGATCCAGCGGTGTTGGAACATAATGGAGATGAAAGTGATGATGATGTTGCTAGTGATCAGGACGAGATTTAAGCATAAGATAGCATGCAAATTGCATATGTCCTTACTGATGAGAATGATAGGCAGTGGATTACTAATTTATGTGTTAACAATAACTTCATTGGGTTTGAAGATCCACTTGTCGATAACATGACAGATACTCACATGTTATCAACATCGGTAATGGAGAATTTCAACTTTCGTACGAATAGGCTTTCAGCAGTCAATATTGAAAGTGGGTTGAAGGTCGGAGATTTATTCATGAATAAGGAGAAGTTAATTCAGGCAGTCGGCCTTTGGTCAATTAAACACGGAGTTTCTTTTAAACCAACAAGACTAATACGACCAAGTACACAGTCATTTGTAAAACAGACGCGAACTGTCCGTGGAGAGTTCATGCATATATCTCAAAGAAATCACCGACAGGATTCTGGCATATAAAGAAGTATGCGGGTAATCATATTTGTGTGAATCTTTTAGTGAATTCAAATCATAAACAGGCCACTTATACATTCATATGTAACAAGATATTTCCTTTTGTGAAAGCGGATGTCGATTTGACCCCCAAAACGATTCAAGTGCTTATAAAAGATATATTATTCATTAAAATAAATTATATGAAGGCATGGAATGCGTTGAATAGGGCATTGTTTAAAATATACGGAGATTGGAAAGATTCGTATGAACATTTGCCACGATATCTTGCCGCCATCAAATCTACTTACTCTGAGACTGTCTTCAAGATAACAACCGACGTTTTAAATACAAAAAGAATGGGAATATTTGCCGTTGTATTTTGGGCATTCGGACCGACCATTGATGATTTCGCTTATTGTCGTCCCGTTCTCAATATTGATGGGACCCACTTATACGGCAGATACAAAGGGTGTTTACTCGTTGCTACCGGTGCTGATGCAAATGATGGCCTTTATCCTTTGGCATATGCTGTAGTTAGAGCTGAAACCACTGAAAATTGGGAGTGGTTCATTACTTGCATTCATTTTTACATTCCATCCATGCAGAGAAGGCACATTACTTTCATATCTGACTGGATGAAAAGGATTCTGACTGCACTATGAAGATCATGGCCAGAACCTTATAGTCATCATTATTGTATGCGATATATCAAAGCCAAATTCTCAACTGCTGTATTTAGTAGCAAAACTTTGCAGAGTTCGATCTCTTAAATTGCATGTGCACCAAATGACCTGACCTATACAGAACTGAAAGAGGAACTTCAACGTATATGTCCAAGAGCAGATGCTTGGATTGACAGCAATCTAAAAAATGAAGAAAAAAGATGGGCTCTTTTGAAAGATGGTGGTAGGCGATTTTGCATGATGACTACGAATACTTCAGAAAGTTTTAACAGGGTCTTAAAAGGATCTCGATGTTTGCCTATTCAGACCTTAGTAGGACGGACTTTTTATAGGGCGAACAAATACTTTTTTGCACGAAGTCAGGAGGGACAAGAGTGGACGACAAAGTTATGTTCTAAGTTTGAACAATTAATAATAAAAATGGCTACTGATGCTAGGCATGCTTGGATCGTGAGTTTCAGCCAGTCCGAATGGCAGGTGACTGAAAAAGATGGAAAAAATTACGGCGTAGTCATCGATGTTAGGAATTGCAGTTGCACGTGCAATATTCCTAAGTTGCAAAAGTTTCCTTGTTCACATGTAATTTCAACATGCATACGAGCAGAGGGTGGGGGGAACATTGCACATCATGATCTTATTTTGAAGTGGTATTATGTCCCTAATACAAAGTTGCTTATGCCCCGTTGTTCCATCCTATACCCAATGATCGATATTGGGGGGTATACAACGCTCCAATGATATTACCGCCTATCGGTAGGAGACAAGTAGCACGACCACGTTCTACTTATATCAAAAGTGTTATGGATGATTCACGAGAAGGAGGTAGGCAAAATAGATGCAGCATCTGTAATGAGCATGGTCATAACAAGGCACGATGCAAAAATCCTCCAGCCCCACGTCGCCGTTGGTAATCCCTGCCTATATTTTGAAATACACACACATGCATATACACACACGTCCCAACACAAAAAACAAACATACATTTACATACACATACACGCACACATATGTTCTTTGTTATACATGCTCATTTTTTCAAAGATAATATAACTCGACTTTTTCATTGTGCAGATATACCTATGGATCCTGGACCTATAGATAAGAGTGTTCTGGACTTGCAGGCTGACTATAGGTCGGCCAACACCACAGTAGTACAGGTAAAACTTTGTAATTTTATTTTCTTTAATTGCATATGTTATTTATACGTTACTGATACAAGTCATCTTTTTGTAATTGGCAGAGTGATTAAGTGATTACATGCGTTGACCACTCAGTCCAGAGCATCCGGATCCCAGCTGGAGATGCCCGTGTGCAAGCTGAGCTACAACGGGCAGGGTTTGATTTTCTATCCAGATTAGAGTATATACGTCTAGATAGAGGCTTGATTACGATTTTGGTAGATAGATGGAGACCAGAGACCTGCACATTTCATTTTAGAGTTAATGAGATGACTATCACCCTTTAGGACTTCACAGTGCTGCTTGGTCTGCCTATAGACGGAGAGGTGGTTACTGTGGAGTACGGCCACGATTGATCAGACTTGGGTCCCAGCATATTGGGTAGAATTCCGCCTGTTGGGTAGAGGAGAGGCGGTAGCATCCACTTGAGTTGGCTGCGGGAGGCATTTAGTGCTGAGCCTGCCATGGATGCTACCCCCGCGGCGATCGAGCAGCACGTACGAGCCTACATTTTACATCGGATTGGGATTCGCTTGTTCCCGGATAGGAGCAAGAGAAGAGTTAATCTTTCCTGGCTTCCTCTTTTAGTTGATCTCGACCAATGTCACGCCCCGCTTCCTAGCGTGTGGAAGCAGTGACGTGACAGGCCCGCAACGTATTTACTAAGAAATAAGTACGTAAAGTGTAATTAAACAATATATATAAAATGCACAAGAATTGACAAGAGATATAAAATAAACAGCAACTTTTATTAACATTCATTTTTACAATACAACTGCTTTGAAAAGAAAAAATACAATAATATAAAGCAATACCTAAACAGTGGCATACAAACTGAAATAAGTACAAGATGAACTAGAAGTCCTGCTGGGCAGTGAACTGGTCCAAGTCCTCCTGACTCGATCCCCTGAGAGTCCGGTCCTACTGAGAGCATTCTAAAGAAAGTAATAAACAGGAATGTCGTCAGCGAACTGGCGCTCGGTAAGTCCCAAAAGAAAAAAAAGGAATATAGCAAGTAATGAGAATTGAACTGGTAAGATGTACAGTTATAAGCTTGTTATTCTAATGTAGTAGTTTGTAGCTTGGTGCAGAAGGTATTTGTGTATATGAGAGGAGTCCATCTTACCCCGTGGACTATGGTAACATGTAGTACAAGGCCCCATCAAAACCCACGGGACAACAACACGAGAGTTCATGTATGTGTCTTTTAGTGACCATCTCGTGCCACGTTAATACGTTCCATACCAATCTACCCTGTTAACCCCACGTAACGTATTATATAGATTATATTACAAGGCTTGCCGCGAATATGGATACAAGTTGTTCAAGTAGTCAAGTACATGATGTAATCCTGTAGTCATGAAGTTGGTAGTTGTATGTATGCCCTAGAGGCCATTATTGTACATGATTGTATATTATACTTAATGCTTGGACATATATAGGGAGGACTTTCTTGCTCGACATGATAGTATACTATCTGCTTACTCTTTATCTTAACATGTATACTTGTACTGTCTCTCTTTTACATGTTAATAAAGCCTTTAGGATGTGTACTTGACTATCAGGACTATGATGCAGATCATACTAGTGGGGTCAGGATAGTCCACAAGTACATCCTTTAATTGTTCCTAGTCGGGAAAATATCGAGATGGGGCATCGATATTCCAGAGTAGACTGGTGTGTACAATTCTTGACCCTTTATGGGACGATGGTTGATCCCACAGCTATTGGTGTTTGACATCAAAGAATGTGCACAGGTGCTCATTGGAGTATGGGTACACCGAACAGGACTCGCCGAGAACTCCTAAATGGTATTATACCTAACGTCAGATAGCAGTTCTCTGATGACACTGGTACAAGTTAGTCTTTAGACCCGAGATAGTCATAGAGTCTTGTGTGATTCCCACTGTACTTTGATTTCCACCTTACCACGTTCAAGAGAGCGTGCAAAACGGTGATTTTTGGATACAGTCCCGAGTCACATGGAGGCAATGAGCGATAGGAGGGCATTCCATCTCTCCCGGTATTGGGGGTTGATGTTGCGGTATGCTCGATTGACCATAACAGGAAGTCCTTGGCTAGGACGGAAACTGAGATTTACTGGTAAGTGTTATCAGTAGTTTCTCGGCCTATTATGAGCCTCACATCGGCACGACTTATCAAGTTATTGGGGTCTGATGTTTACCACCCCCAGACTCGATATGCGACATATCAGACGAATAGACCGGACTGTACGGTAGTGTTACTTATTAGATTCACGGGAGTATGAACAAGCTTGCTTGTTGATCTTCTGATCACTCAATACCCAGGTAGCCGTTACGTCCAGCTAGTACCGATGACGACTTGTGGGTGACTGATATGATCATCACCTACTGTCTGCGTATTGACGAGTCTTTAGATTCCTACACAAAGATTTCCTAGCTCATGCGAAATGAAGTAGGGCACATATGTGATATGTGCGGGACCGATATTAATACGTATATGTGATACCGTATTCTAATCTCGCGATATATGATATTAGTCGGTTGTATGTGATATAGCCGAATTATTAAATCAAGTGTTGATTTAATAATTTATTATATAATCATATATTTGATATATTAATATATATTAACTAATATTAGCTCACTTAAGAATTTCTTTTCTACTTATACATTTAATATATGTGTGATATATATTAATGTATTTATTTTGTGCCATGCTTGATGATATATTTCACATGGGTATATGAGACTCATACCATACATAAGATAATTTGGAGATTTAATTTTTAAAGGAAAAACAAAATTAGGTGGAAAAGGCCATGGTTAATATGCTTTTAGAAGCTTGTGAAAACATTGACTTAGTCCACTAATTTTATTTTACTCTAGATATTCATTAAGCTAACCATTATCTTTAGCAATGGTTTAGTCTCTACATGAGTTTATATATGATATTTTCTCACCCATGGTTACAATGGTTCATTCATTCATCTTCTTCTTCATCTCCATTTTTGCTTTCCAGCTTTCTTGTAAGAAAGAAAAGAAAACGAGAAAAAATTAATTCTAAAGTGAGGAAAATTCATACTTCACCAATTTATACCAAACTAGATATTTAGTATAGGTTATTCCTTCACTAATTCATCAATTAGTTAAGAGGTGGCTTGAGTTAGAGATTCTTCAACGTATATCATCTTCGGTAACGAAGATCCTTGAGCAAGCTCATTCCTTTCGCCTAGTGAAGCCTAAGGAGAGTCCGGGAGACCACCACTTGGAGCAAAGGGACTACTATATGGAGCTTTAGAAGTGAAGGCCCGGTCTACGAAGCTTGTATTCCTTGTTCACTTAGAGTAAAATTGTTTACTTGATTAGTTAAACCCTAATTCTCTAGTTAGATCCTTGGTTCGGGTTCGCTCGGCACCCTAATTTTTTTAAGTTGCATACTTGATGCTTGCCAAAACCGTGTAGGGGTGCTAAGCTAATCCAGCAGAAGTCAGATCAAGTTATAGCCATGGTTCGGTCAAGTCAAGTCATGTATTCTGGTTTGATATTAAAGTTTGAATTCAGGTATTCTGGTTCAAATTCAAGTATACATGTTAAAGTTTGGATTCATGTTTGAATTGGACTCTGAGTTGAGTTTGAATTCAAGTTTGATTTAGACTCAGACTTGAGTCAGACACTTGTAACTGATTTAAATCCCGAATTAGATTCGGGAGTTATCGGTAACTGCTGCACATGGACGGCAGGATTTGTGTCTTTTTCCAAGACAATTACTATTGATAATTTCGTTAAGTTTTCTAATTTAAATAGTCAATCACTCACTTTTTCCGGCTCTCTATGGCTCAAGAGAATTGATCCCGCTTAAATGTATACTTACTAAAGTCCTTAAATATTGCTTTATATAACTCGAGGGGATTTTATGAAAAGTATTTTTTATAAATTTCAAAATAAAGCTCGAGAAGTTATTTATATTATTTAGGGTTTTCATGGATGTGAATTTTAAGGATTTGAGGTATTTTAGTGATAATAGCTTAGCTTGGAAAGTTCATGTTAGTTTATTGTAAAACTTAACTTTTGTTGGTATTTTGATCGTATTTTGTTGAAAACTTGTTATTCTTTCATTTTACAAAATATAAATTTATTATATTTTGAAAATATATGTATTTTTAATATTTATATAATTATTAAAAATTAAATTTTTAATTAAGTAGAAAAATTTATTTTTCTTAAAAATTGTATTAAAAACATTTCGAGACCGAATGCTCTGAGGAGATCTGCATCTCGCTCTACTAGCCCAAAAATATGCGATAATCCATACCATCCAATAGTGGGTCCCCTAAAAAGGGTTGTAGAGGTATATTTGCAAAGGAATTTAAAATACAATTTAAAATAAATCCGGTTTTATAGTAGATGGTATTTTCTTGTAATATGGTATTCGTAACAAAATTCATACAAGGATATATCGTGCTGTGGAACCATATGTGTATGTGAGGAGTAGTTCATTACCCCGTAAAGTTTTCTAAAGGTATGTTTTAACAAAATACGAAGAGAGGTGTTATCTAAAATTCATGGTATTTTAATGAAAAAGTTAAATTGTGATTGTTTTACAAAAGATTCTTGGACAAAATCTATTCTATACATGAGTATTAAGCTTATAAGTGAAGTGGTATAATTTGTTTGATCAAAAGGTAAAGGAAAATAGAGTTATATTCTTTAGAAAAAAGAATATCGGTAATAACTCCACTTTTTACCGATTTTGATTAAAAATAAATTCAAGAAATAGAAAGGAAGGTCGGGAGAGACTTACGATATAGGAGGCTTAAAGAAAGGTGTAGGAAAGGAGGGTTGTCGTCGTGGCATCGTGGGTCGCCGGAATTTGCTTCGATCTTCACCGGAAATTGATCTCTTGCTAACTCCACTTGTACTTCACCTGTATTTAGAAAATTTTGAGAATTTTAGCTAGGAATTTCAGAATGATGAAGGGCTAGGGCATGTGCTGTATTTATAGTATGGAATTAGAGTTTTGGAATTAAAATGGTGAATTAAAATATATTTAAAAAGGTGAAAAATTAGGAATTAAAGGAGCTTTGTTTGATTGCAAGGCAATCAAATAGTGCAGAGAAGTTAGGGGTAGGGGAAAGATATTGTGTGCAAAGCCCGGGGGTTTATTGACCATGGTTGGACCGTCCCCGCCGGTGAATATTGAAGATCCATCGGTCGTTTGAGGGAGTAGGGCCATTGGATTGGAGCTACGTGTTCAAGTCAGTGTCTAAATTATTGTTCACATGTTTGATTTTTCTGTCTTTTCGCTTTTTTGGGTATTGCATGTGTAAACTTTTGGTCTTCCAAAAAGTTTAAAAGAAAAATTAGAAAAAATAATATGTCTGATGGAATTTGAACACAGGGGTTACGTCACAGCAGTGCAAGGCTTCACCAGTGAGCTACAGGTTGTTTCTTTATGTTATTTATCAAAATTAACTTATAACTTGTACTCGGGCTTGTAAACTCCTTTCTGTTCATTAAACTGAAAATTTCCGTACAGTAAATTCAAAATCGTTACAACCAGTGTACCACTTTATCGTGGGGAGTGCAGTTCTGTCATTCCTCTACAGCGAGGTGAGGATGGCTGTATTGATGGAGCAGAAGAGTTTTGGGGACTGTTTGACGCTTCTTTAGGTATACAATATTTAAAACCGAATTCTACTAATTTTGCGTAATTAAATTGATATTCAACGTAAAACATAATTCTATCATATTGTATTTCAGATATGGCCATAGACATATCTCTCTATTGGTCGCCCGACTATTACGACATAGTTCACTTTAGATGGCCAAAGGCCATATGGATGCCAGTAAGTAATTGAAACTATACGCATATTTCAAATTTCAAGGTTTTTTTTGGAATATTAACTTGTGTGTAATCTCTATGCTAGTGGAATGTGCCCAGGTCATGGGATGTGATACCGGATCGCAGCCTCCGCTTCTACCGGAATGAGTTCGATGTCATGGAGGAAGCAGCAGTTACGTGAACACCGTACACACATGACCTGATGGGTACTCTACATCATTATGCTTAGCAGGCGCGGGCTTCTGGCGTGCGCAGACGCCTATCGTCTGCAACGATGTTATTTAGATGCATGTGCCAGACCGTGTGCTTTGCCAGTTCGGTTTGAAGCAGCACATACCAGGCACAGTGGAGCAAACACCACGATAGGGTGGAGCGCTACTTGAGGATGCTTGGCTCGTGGAGTATCAGATTTGGGGGGGTCGATGGTACGATCGGGTACACCATATAACCGGTGAGATACAGTCAGGTGTACAGATAGATCGGTACATTTCCTGGTATTGGATGATTACCCGCAGATTCGTCATCACGGACATCCCTCCGTCCACCTTATATACGTCTCAATGACCGATAGAGAGATTTGGTAAGTTTATATCAAACCTTTTAAAACTAAAATCATATTTTTATAAAATTCATTATCTTATTTACCATCAATATAGGTCCATACCATTTACGTGTTGGAGAATATAGCTGATGAGGGTATTTGTGGCACCAGGGACTCGGCGAGTTGCTTTATGGATATCAAGTCCCTGATCAGGAGTGTTATGACGAGGCGCAGATTCACACGTCCACCGGCCATATCTCGACCACTCGTGCCTTTACTAGATGTGGCCGCACCTGCCATTCCTATCACGTATGCACAACGTAAACAGATACAGCCGGCGCCGTCTCAGCATCTCGATGAGTACGAGCATGGACCATCACAGCCAAAGCCGTCTCAGCCACCTGCCGCCGACGAAACCGGACCGTCGCAATCTCGACGTCTTGTAGTGAAGAGGAGGACACCTGGGATGATGCGACGACTTCATTAGATTGTCATGGGCATTCGTGTTGTATTGTATTGTGATGAATTTGTTATTTATTTCACATTATTTATTGTTTTCAGCTTATTGTTTTTCGCCGTTTGGACATCATTTATTGTGCGTGGATTGTGTCTCTGCCGTTTGGACGTTGAGTCTCTGCCGTTTGGGCGTTAAGTTAGCTCCGTCAGTGGATGCTATTATTTTAGTATGCTTGTACATGAATTTTATTCAAAATTTACAACGGAGATGTTGTCTGATTTTCCGCCATTATTTCTTTATAAAAAAACATTTTAATTCAAACGTTGATTCTCTCTCACACAAACACGTGTTCATACACGATATATTACACACACATGGTACACCCATCCACAATATACACGAGAATGACTCAAACAAAATAGACAGAAAGAACAGTAACAGCATCATAATTCATCACTAAAATTTCAAAAATAAATTCTCTACGTTACTTAGCTCCGCAGCAACAAAATTAATTCGCTCTGTAATTACATTAATGGCCTCATCACCTAGCACGGAATCTCGAGTGAGTTCGAGGTGGTTCAAAGTCCGACGGTGCATAAAGATGCGGTAGAGAGAGCTTGCGGAGTACTCGATATTGCGACCTGAAAGAAGATCCATAAAATGAAAGAAGTGGAGACGACAATTTGCTTTCCCATGGTGGTCATAGGTTACTTGTTCAGTGGAAGACGGGAGCGCATCCAATACGGCTAAGTGCAAGAGCCACAGGATTTCACGATCGATCTTCATCGGCCAAGTCATACCCCCTTATAATCAATAGAGAATGCCTTCGTAATCAGAGTAGTTTATCGTCGTATATACAGATTTCACCACGGTGTAAGTGATGCACCTCTTAATTTCATCGATTGATGGCAATCCTGCAGATAAAGGTCCCGACATTGAGAGAGGGCGAGGCTAAGAACTGAGAGGGAGAAAGACAGAGAATGCGATGGCGATGAGATCTGAGAGAGTGTGAGAGAGCTCGGCACAGATAGTGAAATTCGAGATAGAGATGAAAAGATTGAACTCTTAATAAAAGGAAAGACAACCATTCACGGGTATGTGTTTTTTTGGTGTAGTTTGCAACTGCGTCCCAGAAAAACACATACCCGTGAATCATTGTGTTTCCTTTTGGGACGCACTTTCAAACTGCGCCATAAAAAAACACAGATCCGTGGATGAGTATATTTTTTTTGGAGCGCAATTGAAAACTGCGCCCCATAAAAGAAATATAACCGTGAATGATTGTATTTCCTTTTCGGGCGCACTTTCAAACTGCGTCATAGAAAAACACAGACACGTGAATGAGTATGATTTTTTAAAACGCAGTTTGCAACTGTGCCCAAAAAACAAAGTCCTTGTAATGACAATAATTTATATTATTTTGGTTTTATTAATTGCATGGAGCACAGTTTGAAACTGCGTTCATAAGATTTGTATGCAACGCAATTTCAAACTACGCTCATAATATTTGTATACAAATGTAAAGGGCGCGGTTTGAAACCGCGTCCCATACAAATGTTTTGGGCACAGTTTCAAACTGCGCCCCTAAAAAAATAAATTTCATGCTAGTGCCAGTGCAAAGCTGGCGCCTACGAGGCAAAAAGTGGTCTTTTTTGTAATTATTTTTTAAAGTGGTTTTTTTTATATAATTATTATTTAAATTTTGTTTGATATTCCTCATATATATATATACACGCGTGCGCACGCGTGCACGACCAAGCTAATTAATTATAATGGAAGTTGAAAGATACTTCGCTCGACTCTTTTTACTTCTTATTTTAGAGAGAGAAAAAATGTCTCACCTTACATGACGATTTTGAAATAACGAAAAAATCATTAATGATAAAGATATCAATAAATGATACAATACCAATAGTAGCCTAAAAAATTAATTGTTGATATTAAAAAAATGATAATGATTTCCTTAATAGTTGATGATATGATTTTTTTAGTGGTGATATGGCAGTAGATTAATTGCTGATTTTAAAAAGTGATAATGTTTTTCTTAATCGGTATGTATTCCCCTAAAATGACAAGTAAAAAGGGACGGATGGAGTATGTGATATTCAAATAGATGGATTAATTAAACATGCATGTGGGGTTGAAGGTTTTGATTACCACATCTCGAAGAGGATGAGATAGAACAAGAGCTTGGGAGCTTGGGCGACGGATGAGGGTTGGAGACGATGGAGGCCGATGCTAAGATGGTGATGATTCCTTAGAGGCTGGTGACTGCTGGTGCGACCAGCAAATATCTTTTTCCAGGAAAAAAATAAAGGGTTTAGTTTATTTACTATAGTAAAAATAAAGGATTTTTGAAATTTAAAAAAAACCCTTGAATTAATAAACTCTTTTAATATAAAAGAAAATGATAAGTTGTTCTTAAATTTCTTAAAGAGAGAATATAACCATTCTATTAATAAGTGATATCAATAGTTTTTGACTGTTTGAACTCACATAAATGCCGAAGATTATCTGAACTTGGCGTCACGAGACACATACCTAGGAGCCGGTGGCAGCAGCATGGTCGAAAAATGTCTAGTCTGATCACTGATCACCAAAACCACCAGCGGAACATACCAGAAGCAGAACCATCGGAGCTAAATCCATCCGGATATAGTTCAGCGGTGGTGCTGGAGCCGAATACCCTGACCCCATTGCCGTCTTCCGATCGTCATCGGCATTGATAGATGCCATGAAGCTCTAAGACTCTTATAATCAATTGGTTTGAGTTTGCTCTTCGCAGACTATAACAAGTGTGCATAAATTTATAGGATAAAATTGTAGGCTTAAAAGTTAGAAGTTTTCCAAGCGTGGACTTTTGGAGATTTTGGCTGCCCTATATCTAATTTCCTGTCGTAGGTGTTCATCTTTCATTAATCAGCGATCACTTTCTATGAAATATGTATGTAGAGATTACAGTATAGTTGCTAGCTAAGTCTGTCTGATTTCTAACTTTCCTTTTTACATGTTATAGGAGATATACATGCGTATGGCACAAACACATAATTTCAACTTTTTTTCTTCTATGTACCATACTAAATGATTTGCGCTGCCCAAAAAAATATATGTATATGTATATTTATATTAATTTCAGTTGTACCAAGATCAAGTCAGAGCTATCAAGATAAATAAAACATATTTTTGATCGGCATCTTTATTAGATTAAGATCTAAATCAAGAAAGATACCCTCTCCATCTCCATCCACGAACTTGTCTCACGAATTTTGCGGTAGAAGTTCACACTTTATCCAAAAAAATGGTTTTTGTCTAAATAGAAAAGTTGAGCCGTAACTCACTTTAAAAGTGTATATATTGCTAGAAATCTAACTATATTTTTAGTAGCAAGCTGCTTGACTTACAAATTAAAAAAGGTCCATTTTCTCTCAAAGTGTTACTTTGCAAGTTAACTTCTATGTTATTTAATTTTTTTTTAATTGTTTGAAAGATCAAAGTTCTATATATGGGGTTACAATATCTATTTTATTTGATGTTAATCAAAGTCAATAAACGTTCAAATCAATCTCTGTGACGTAATTTAAAAAAAATCTAATTAATTTTATTATTAGTTGGGAAGAACAAGGATTTAAGTTATAAAAAAATAATAATATAGAGAGTCAGTAGAATTTTGAAAAAGTTGCCACTGACCCATCCTTTATATACGGGGGAGAATTCTTTCCGGGCCCAGTTAAAGAGATGATTTATTTTCAAGGCAACATATTTTTAAAATTGAAAGATAACTCGATATTAAGAAGAAATATGGATGTTTGAAGTCCAAAATAAATTATGAGTATTATATTTAGGAATGTTGTTGATGGAGGTCTGGATCTCCTTCAGATGTCTTACGTCGATCTGTCGACAGCGTTGATGAAGGGCTGAGATTGAGTTTGAGAGTTGCCTCCTAAAGCGTGTGGATCTCAATGGGCTTTATTTGGTATGAAGCCGAGCTACCTGCAAAAAAGTCCTGGGGTGCTTGTACCACCGTGGACCCTCCAACAATCAAATTAGTCGAGATATTTGGGCAGAGTAGCAGTCTATTGGGTAAAAATTGCCTTACATGAGTCATCTGAGAGAGGGTTTATATAGCGGCTGCCATGGGCTAGCTAGCGCGAGCTCATCGCTGGCCATTACGCCTTTGACGTTACGCCTGCGTGAATGGCGGGATCCCCATTAATGACGAGATACGTCCGTTAATGGGGGGATGTAACGGCGTGGAACGCGGGATCATGGGGCAGAGGATATCTCGTGTCTGGCGAGATTCGCGGAGCCATGGCGGATGCGTTTGTGACCCGCGTTCTAGGTCGCCTGACAGAACCAAAGAAGCTTAGCTCGGCGAGAGGCCTAAAAGAGGGCGGGGGGCCGAGCTGGTTCAGCTCCGTGATAGCTCGGAGGCGAAGGGCCGAGAAGCTCGGCATGTAGGAGGGCTCGGCGGGGAGCCAATGTTCGTTTACTTGGCGAGCACAGGAATGTTCAGGGAATCCTTAGAGGTCGGGTCCAGGCAGCGGAACAATAGCCCGGGGGACGCCTCCAATCTGTAGTCCTTGCCCTGTTTCCGTATGCATCGGGACACGTCGTCTGCCACGTGTCATGATCCGGGGAGCTCCCACTAATGAGCATCATCATTATCCCCCCACTCTCATCCCGACCTCATGGGTCGGGTCAAGAGTGGTCCGATCGGTCACCTGGGCTCAGTTCGTAGTTGAAGACCTCGTCGGCGTGGATTCCCGAGGCGGTTAGGCGTATCTTTTGATGACCTCAGCGGATCAAAGAGGAGATCCGTGCATTAAATCGGGAGCGCCGATTCGATCGTACGTTCGTTGAGGCGGCAGGCCATATGTCCGATGGCGGTTGGATGACGTGACGGATCGCCGCTGTCCTCTGCGCTCGAAGGGACATGTTCAGTGGTCGTACGACACATGGAACGTCGACGGCCGTCAAGCGTGAAGCGTTGTTTTGGCGGGAAACGATTTGCGTTGTTGGATGCGTTTGTCAAAACGCTGTAAATAGAGGCAGGACCCCCCCCCCAAGGGTTCACACTTCGCCATCAATTCCCTATTACTGCAAGAGATAGCTCGGCGCTCTATCCTGTAGGTCAGATCTCTTGCTCTCTTTCCTCGGAGTACTCCTTCTTTGAACTAGATTAGATATCTTCCTCTGAGGAGTCTGTTGAGATAGTTAGGATAGAGTCTAGGGAGTCTTCCGCTGCTTCTTCCTCTGCTCCATCCGAGTCGGATTCCCCACATAGAGTTAGGGTTACCCGTGCCGCCCGTGGTCAGTGTTGGAGATAGTGCCCTCAGAGTCAATTATTAGGTCACAGGTACGTGATTGCAATGATTGATGGAGGACCTATCCCGGTAGGACAGTCTTACTCGAGATGATAGTATGCTATCTGGTTTACCTTTATCATCGCGTACTGCTTTAGGTGACCTAACAAGTCGCTATTACACGTTGATAGAGCCCCTAGGATTCTTGCTTGACCACCAGCAGTATGAGGGCGATCATATAAGTGGGAGCTGGCAGTCTATAAGCATATCCTTAAATGGTCCCTAGTCGTGAGAGTTTCGAGACAGGGCATCGATACTCCAGAGTAGACTAGTGTATACAGTCGAGACCCTGACGAGGGGCGGTGGCCGGTCTCACAAGCCACTGGTGTAAGTTGGATCACCTAAGATGTATACAGGTGCTCATTAGGTTATGAGTACACCGGACAGGACTCGCCGGGAACATGCTAGTTAGTCATATACCAGACGTCAGATGGCAGTTCCCTGGTGACATGTGTATAGGTTAGTTCATCGACCTGGGGATCGTCATTTGTCTTGTGTGAGTTCCCACTGTACTTTGATTACTACCCTACCACGGCTCAAAGGAGTCGTGCAAACAGGTTTTAGTTGGGTACAGTCCCGAGCCACATGGAGGCGGTGAGCGTATCTTCAGGGGTTCGTCTCTCCCGGTATTGGGGGTGAGGTCGTGCTGTGTCTAGGAGAGCTATTACACGAAGCCCTCGGCCGAGGCAAGGAGATTTACTGGTAGGTATTCCAGTAGTATCTCAAGGTGTTCTGGGCTACACTCCGACACGACTTGTACCGCTTTTGGGGGTCTGTCTTTTACCAACCCCCTAGGCCCGCCATGCGATACTCATAGACGAACGGACCGGACTGTACGGATATTGTCACTGACAGGCTCAGTAGGGTTGTCAGGCTGAGTTCGCTCACAGACGTCCCTTTTAGTCAATACCTGGTAGCCCGTTACGTATTGGCTTATACCTCTGACGTGCTAGTGGTTAAATCCACAACCAAGGAGTTGACGAGTCTTTAGAGTCCCCCACATTCAGTTACTCAGCTTTCGGGCGAAAAGTTGTAGAGGCCGTATGGAGATATGGCAGGGTCCGATCAGATACGTGCGGTATTGCACGGATCAGGATCGGACAGTTTGTACTATAGGCCGTATGGATATATGGCAGGGTTCGATCAGATACGTGCAGTATTGCACGGATCAGGATCGAACGGATATTACTAGCCGGCTTTGGTTTAAGCCAGATCCTAGTATAGTACAGAGTAGATTTTGTCTCATTGCATTTGTATTTCGGTCGGAATACAAATGCGGGTGTGTATACACAGTATCGGGGTTTTCCTGTAATTTATTACGGGACCAGTTTTCTGGAGTTGCCAGTTTGCTTTCCGTTTCGGCCAATTTCCTTTGTATCGTTCATTGGCCGAAGATTGGTGGAGGAGGGCTTATTTGCATTGTTGCAAATAAGTGTTTGTGGAGGGGGTTCTTTGCTTATATTTGTATCATGATGGTTTCATGATGGAGCCCATCCTTTGACTCTTTCTTTTCCATCATGGCTTGACTTTGTAAACAATCATGGTTGTTGATGATTGTTGGTTGAGTATTGATTTTGGGAGTGATCATTGTTTCTCATCATCACTTGCTTTTCAACCACCTCTTTGTCTTGACTCTCTCTCTCTTGCATGATAGGAGTATGGCTCACATTTTTGGTGGATGACACTCTCATTCTCTCCTCTCCCTCACCCTTTTTGGCCGGCCATGTATGAGGCTGCCCATGATTTTTGGTGTGGGATTTTTGATTCATTTCATGTTGGAAAATCCCACAACACCATCTCCAAAAAGCTTGTATCAATCCTCCACCACAAGGCAATTCCTACAACCCCAAATGAGACTTGCTCACTAGATATTCTACAGCAAACCTTGGGCACGTCGACTAGCCAGCTTCGTGCCCAAGTTGCCTCGGCATTGAGGTGGGAGCCCGTAAAAGAAGTAGGCGATGTGGTGCACTTCCGGCGACGAGGTGGAGACCGGAGCTTCCGCAGGAGATCGGGACGACGACGAGAAGACCGGAGGACTCGGATCAGTCGGTATATCTCTCTTCCCCATCTTGTAGTTAGCTAGGAATAATTAATGGTTCGATCCGGGTATTAGTGCGCGGCGGTTTGCCAGTTCATGTAAAATTAAAGTTTATCACCGCTTCCGCATTTGGCCGTCGGATTGACGGCCGGGGCGCCGCCGTGCACTTACAGTGGTATCAGAACCTCGCCATTAACTTAGTCTAGCTTGCCTTAATGTGTTTTTCAGTTCCGATCGATCAAATGTTCCAAAACCCGTATTTCCTTCACGACAGTTTTCTGTTGAAATTTTTTGGTCTCCAAAAATTTTTCAGGTTGTATAAAATTGATGTACTGGAGATTACAAGGCTACTGTAGAAATTCGACAGGGTGAGTCCACTGTGGAAGCGCGGAGCCGCGGCCAAACCCCCCTTTGGGCCGCGGTTCCACCGCACACTGTTGGGATCCCTGCACCAAATTTCTACAGTATCTTTCTGTGGTTGAAATTGGGGTTTTGGAATATTAATATTGGGCCCAGAATTTCCTGATCTGCTACAGTTATGCTTGGGGGCCCACTTGTTAGAATTTGATTGATCGGATATTTTAAACACATTATTTCACAGTATTTACATTATATCTGCGACCGTGAATGTCACTTGATCGGTAAATCCTGTCTAACTGCTATAGCCCGGTTAGACGGATTTGCGAACGTGACTTTCACGTTGATGTTCTGCTTTTGCTGTGATGTTGCGGATCGGTCGTGGGGGATAGCCTGGATGCAATGCTAGTACAGTTTTTGTTGTGGTTGTATTATGTACATTTGATATTGCGGGGCGAGCGTCCGACATGTGGACTGCCGTCACTGCCTGTTTGTATTATTATTTTGTGGCACGGCCAGGTTGCGGTCGATGTACCTGTTGTATGTATATTTTACTTTCTGTACTAGGATTACCCCGCGGAGGGGTGCACGGATAGCCGGGTTCTAGAGGACAACAAGCCCGCATCTCATGGCATTGAGACGGAGGGGGCTTCACTCTAGAATTGGCGGGCTATTCGCCGCACTCGTAGGGGGTACAGGTTGACCCAGGAGGGGTGCCCAAGTTACCGGATTCCGTGAAGTGCTGGGTGGTCCATTCACGGTGCTGAACGGGGCTGCCTCGCTTCAGGTTTTGGCGGGTGACTTGCCGCGCCCGTAGGGGTCGAGGATTTCATTGCACAGGCTATCCACACGACCAGGGGAACGTCGGGTTTCAGTAGTGGCTCTGTGAAACCCGGGGATCCCAGATATCTGTATTGTTTCTATGATGCTGTACATTTTCTGTGATGTTGCATTTCTTTCATGCCTTGAGCGAATATAATATATTGGTATATATATTAGTAGATGTTGTATATGTTTTACATCCGCGCTAGTCCAGTCCCCGCTCTGTCGTTAGTTAGCTAACCTAACGGGTAATGACGGGACCCAGTGGCGAATGCGGATGGCATATACGTACATCAGTATATTTTCGTTCTTTTTGGTGTGATCAATTGATGGGACTGCGTTGATTCGGATCAATGCAAGTTAAAAACAAACCTAATCTGATGTTGTTGGAACACTTTTCAAAAAGCTGTTATTGCAAGGACGTTCTCTTTTGTTTTGCATCGTGGTATTCAGTTGGAATATCCTGCTCCTCAATCGACGAGGCAAGGGCCGAGATCCCTTCACCGGGAGTGACCCCTTGGACAAAAAGTTTGCGTCAGGGCGATGACTTCACTATAGCCGATTGCTTTTGCTTTGCACCGTGGTATTCAGTTGGAATATCCTGCACCCCATTCTACGGGGAAAGAGCCGAGATCCCTTCACCGGGAGTGACCTCTTTAGCAACGGTTTTCGTCACTATATTTTTAAAAAAGCTATCCGTTCCTTCGACGATATCAAGTTCATTACGTTAAAGGTTTTCGCCAGAAACCATTCGTAGCCCTCCGTCGTTTCATATGGGTAGTCAATAGTATTCAAGCTGTGTTTGTTGGCCAAAGTCAAGGCACAGTGTTTGGTAGCTGTTGGTTATTCATATGCAGTATAGATAGATGCATTGGTTTGGAACAGTCGTATAACCTTGTTGGCCAAAGTCAAGGGCTTGTGCGGGTGGATTCGAATTAACCTGGAGAATGACGGGTAGAACTTGACATGTGACTTATGATTTGTTGGCCAAAGTCAAGGTCATAAGAGCATGGGGCAGAAATCACATCGGGAGTTTCAAAAGAACTGAAACTTGCCAGATATGCGCATACCTTCTGGAGTGTGATGATGTGAGCGGATTCCGTCACGTTATCATGCGATGAGAGTTGGATCCCGATTCCCACTGATGAGTTAGTTTACTCCTCGGGTGATCCCGACTAATTCTTCTTTCAGGTTTGGAGGAGAATTTGAGGTACAGTGGGAGGTTTCCAGATTAGATAAATTGGTAACCATTCTGATCTAGGTTAGAGTGCACGCTGAGTGTTTCTTTTCTCTCTCTCTTTGGCAGCGACCATTGACCCGACCCTAAGACTATGACTCAGTGACCAAAATTGACCGAACCTTCTTAAACACTGGCTTTTGGATTGTCAGAGTTGCAAACCTCATTGCCACTCCTACTTTTACCCTTTTCTCCAGGACACCCCGTATTACTACGAATGTCCACTTCCATTGGACAAAATCATCGTATGGTTAGATACGAACTCGAAGGAATTTATTCGAGGATGGTTTCCGGTTCTGGAGAAAACGGATAGGATTATTCAGTTGTCTTTTCCTTTTACCTTCTCTCAAGTTGTGAGTACTCCTTGGTTTAGGAGATAGTACACCTATTACGCAAATTGGATAGTCTTCTTCCAAACCATAGGCAGGTGCCGACCGGTAGGGAATGAAGAAAACCAATTAGCATAACGATGGTGTGCAGAAGGTATTAAGTTAAGACAAAGCAAGGGATTAGTAAGAGGGCAAAGTAAATTGCAACAGATATTCACGAACAAACCAACTATTCCTTCGCCAATCCTAAATCACCTTTGTATTTCTCCAGGACACTCCGTATCACTACGAAGATCCACAGTTTATTGGATACTCCATCGTATGGTTATATACGAACTTGAAAGGAACCTGTTCCAGTTCGGGGATGGATTCTGGTTCAGGAGAAATAGGAATAAGATTTTTTCGGTTGTCTTTTATCTTCACCTTCTCTCGCTTTGCGAGTGTTCCTAGGATTGGGACAGTACACCCATTATGCTTATTGGATAGTCTTCTTCCAAACCATAGGCTGTTGCCGAACGGTAGGGAAGGAAGAAAACCATTTGGCCTAAAGGGGTGTGCAGAAGGTAATGACTAAAGACATATGAAGGGATTTGGAGAGGTAGCAAAGAATTATACGGTTACAATCGTGAATCTGGAAGAGGCATTACTAGGAATACCAGGATACCCCATCGGAACATTTCAATATTTCAGTTTCACTGTGTAATGTTAAAAGAAAACTGATTTCCCGATTAGACACTTGCTCCAGGGTATGTATTTACCAGGTATGATTCTCACATCTGTATGGTTTTACAGATGATGAGTGGGAGTAGGTTATTGGGAATTGGGTGATCATCCTCATTATATCGGGATTCGTTGTAATCGGTGATATTTGAGGAAATCACCTGGGCTGGTTGCCGGTCGGCAAATATTTGGTTTTGAATATCCGCTGTTATACACCAATTTCAAATTGATATATCTGTACGTCTATTTTCATAGAGTGAGATATACCATTATGAAATTATGTCTACGACATTTACCTATATCAGTGGATGGTTAGGTAAGGAGCATTAAACAGCGGTATAATTCTTCTTAACCATAGGTACAGTTTTCAACCTACGACACACAGTGAATGAGTTATCAGACTCAAAGGACTTATACAGAGTATTGTATGTTGTCCAGGGTCCATCAGGACAGAGGGGTTGGTCCTCGTACTATATTCGGTTTACTTATGACTTCTCTAGTTTTTAGACAGGTGTTTCGTGGAAACACAGGGTCCGAATTTTGAGAAGTTATAGGTATTTGAATAGAGTAGAGAACCAGGTGTAGCAGGTATCGGGATTCTTCAAAGCGATCGAACATGTAGATACTTGTGTAAGGTATTCAGTTGATAGTAATGATAAAGAGAACTTGCTTCTCTTTCAGGTTATTCATAATTGGAAGCATTCCTAAGTTGAGTAACGCTGATCGGCCTCCTTCCTTTTAGTTGACATGCACTGGAGACAGCTGCATGATTTGAATCTGGTTCAATTAAATCAGTGCCTCTGTTTCCATATTGGATATAGAACAGTTCATATCTTAACGGTGTTAAGGTACGGGGAGTTGTCCGGCTTATGATTAAAACCAGACTCTGGATAACTCAAGGCACGTTTCTATAATGGCTGTTTGTGGGTTGACCCAGGCTATGACGAGGGTTGACTTTCTACCATCTGGATGAACAATAGAGATATTCTTCTAGACTCGCCACAGTTTTATTAAAAATGGATTTTTTCAGAAAACAGTAGTGGGAGTATGGTAGAACTGGAAGTGATTCCAGAACCACAAACGATTACTGAAGATTTGATAAGGAACCTAAAGATTCAATCTGGATTGACATTCCATTGGCCACTCCGCAGATAAGGTGGGTAACTTCAGGCACCCGAGAGGTACTCCGGTAGCCTCAAGGACGGTGACAGGGAAGTTCTTGTTTACCCACAATTACCATTGCTGTTGTTCCAGACTGTGAGACCCGGCAAGAGGATGAGTATAGCGTCGTTCTAAACTTGCTTTAGAAGTGTACGTCTATATGGCTCTGCCAGAGGGTTGTCGTAGTCAGTGGGAGTAGCGGAAGCATTGGTGAACAGGTAGTTTATGTCTATTTATAGACTAAAGCAGATGTAGCGGAGATAGATCATCTATTTCTGACGTGAAAGTCATGGGTTTGACTTCATCAGAATAGGAGATGGATCTGTTGAGAAGGTAATAGGGTGTGATATCCTGGTATTTGGATGACATACACAGAGTAGGAAAAGAAACTCCTATACTACAATCGGTTATACTTTGGTCGTCACACAGTGGTTTCTCCACAAAGGAAATGGATTTTATATCAGACATACTGGTTACTAGATCTATGGTTTTAGATCTAGATTTGGGTAGTCTCCCAATCTGGGTACTTAGACAGCATTCTAAGGGTATTTGGAATGGACGACTCCTGGCACAGTAATATACCTGCAGGTAATGGAGTCACCCTCTCTAAAGGTGTCTTATAGACTAAAGGGGAGAGGGATGTGCATGATTGGCAGATCACTTGCTTAGGCAATTGTGTCAATCATGAGATGTCAAGTACCACACCAGATGTTGTTCTTGCACTAGATGCAATAAGTTGATATTGATCCAATCCTGGAGAAGCAGTCGGAAGCAGTTTTAGAACATAAGTGAATGTTCTAGGGATATGATAACGACAGCCTCATTCGGGAGACAGTTATCATACCAGGCTTCCAAGGTGACATGAACGACAAGGAGGTTGTCAGAGTTATAGTTTTCCTTCTGACGAAGGGCAGTATTTTGGACAGGTGGTCCAAGGCAATACTGAGGGAGGCATGGCGCAGGATACTGATTAAGTTCAGTTGATGATACAGTCTAAGAAGTTTGGATTTGGAGTTCATTTATGAGCTATGTCCCATCAGACATCCAGACGCATTCTAAGACAGGTATTGCTCATTTCGGGAGATGGTTTTCTCCGCGAACTTGAGATTTAGAGAGACATAGAAAGAGACAACAAAGCGGATCCACTCACTAAGGCTGTTCCTCGAACGCAATAGTTTCGCAAACGAGCTTTGTGAGACTGACTAGTAGAGGAGCTGGGTGTTCGGTATCACACGGGCTGTGAGTATGCGACATCGCAATAATTAGCCTTGAGTGCAAGTGGGAGATTGTTGGAGATAGTGCCCTCAGAGTCAATTATTAGGTCACAGGTACGTGATTGCAATGATTGATAGAGGACCTATCCCGGTAGGACAGTCTTACTCAAGATGATAGTATGCTATCTGGTTTACCTTTATCATCGCGTACTGCTTTAGGTGACCTAACAAGTCGCTATTACACATTGATAGAGCCCCTAGGATTTTTGCTTGACCACCAGCAGTATGAGGGCGATCATATAAGTGGGAGCTGGCAGTCTATAAGCATATCCTTAAATGGTCCCTAGTCGTAAGAGTTTCGAGACAGGGCATCGATACTCCAGAGTAGACTAGTGTATACAGTCGAGACCCCGACGAGGGGCGGTGGCCGGTCTCACAAGCCACTGGTGTAAGTTGGATCACCTAAGATGTATACAGGTGCTCATTGGGTTATGAGTACACCGGACATGACTCGCCGGGAACATGCTAGTTGGTCATATACCAGACGTCAGATGGCAGTTCCCTGGTGACATGTGTACAGGTTAGTTCATCGACCTGGGGATCGTCATTTGTCTTGTGTGAGTTCCCACTGTACTTTGATTACTACCCTACCACGGCTCAAAGGAGTCGTGCAAACAGGTTTTAGTTGGATACAGTCCCGAGCCACATGGAGGCGGTGAGCGTATCTTCAGGGGTTCGTCTCTCCCGGTATTGGGGGTGAGGTCGTGCTGTGTCTAGGAGAGCTATTACACGAAGCCCTCGGCCGAGGCAAGGAGATTTACTGGTAGGTATTCCAGTAGTATCTCAGGGTGTTCTGGGCTACACTCCGACACGACTTGTACCGCTTTTGGGGGTCTGACTTTTACCAACCCCCTAGGCCCGCCATGCGATACTCATAGACGAACGGACCGGACTGTACGGATATTGTCACTGACAGGCTCAGTAGGGTTGTCAGGCTGAGTTCGCTCACAGACGTCCCTTTTAGTCAATACCTGGTAGCCCGTTACGTATTGGCTTATACCTCTGACGTGCTAGTGGTTAAATCCACAACCAAGGAGTTGACGAGTCTTTAGAGTCCCCCACATTCAGTTACTCGGCTTTCGGGCGAAAAGTTGTAGAGGCCGTATGGAGATATGGCAGGGTCCGATCAGATACGTGCAGTATTGCACGGATCAGGATCGGACAGTTTGTACTATAGGCCGTATGGATATATGGCAGGGTTCGATCAGATACGTGCGGTATTGCACGGATCAGGATCGAACAGATATTACTAGCCGGCTTTGGTTTAAGCCGGATCCTAGTATAGTACAGAGTAGATTTTGTCTCATTGCATTTGTATTTCGGTCGGAATACAAATGCGGGTGTGTATGCACAGTATCGGGGTTTTCCTGTAATTTATTACGGGACCAGTTTTCTGGAGTTGCCAGTTTGCTTTCCGTTTCGGCCAATTTCCTTTGTATCGTTCATTGGCCGAAGATTGGTGGAGGAGGGCTTATTTGCATTGTTGCAAATAAGTGTTTGTGGAGGGGGTTCTTTGCTTATATTTGTATCATGATGGTTTCATGATGGAGCCCATCCTTTGACTCTTTCTTTTCCATCATGGCTTGACTTTGTAAACAATCATGGTTGTTGATGATTGTTGGTTGAGTATTGGTTTTGGGAGTGATCATTGTTTCTCATCATCACTTGCTTTTCAACCACCTCTTTGTCTTGACTCTCTCTCTCTTGCATGATAGGAGTATGGCTCACATTTTTGGTGGATGACACTCTCATTCTCTCCTCTCCCTCACCCTTTTTGGCCGGCCATGTATGAGGCTGCCCATGATTTTTGGTGTGGGATTTTTGATTCATTTCATGTTGGAAAATCCCACAACACCATCTCCAAAAAGCTTGTATCAATCCTCCACCACAAGGCAATTCCTACAACCCCAAATGAGACTTGCTCACTAGATATTCTACAGCAAACCTTGGGCACGTCGACTAGCCAGCTTCGTGCCCGAGTTGCCTCGGCATTGAGGTGGGAGCCCGTAAAAGAAGTAGGCGATGTGGTGCACTTCCGGCGACGAGGTGGAGACCGGAGCTTCCGCAGGAGATCGGGACGACGACGAGAAGACCGGAGGACTCGGATCAGTCGGTATATCTCTCTTCCCCATCTTGTAGTTAGCTAGGACTAATTAATGGTTCGATCCGGGTATTAGTGCGCGGCGGTTTGCCAGTTCATGTAAAATTAAAGTTTATCACCGCTTCCGCATTTGGCCGTCGGATTGACGGCCGGGGCGCCGCCGTGCACTTACAGTCAGGCGATAGGAAGGGTCCCCCAAGCGCGCATCAGGAATGCTCGTGATGCGCCATCCCTCCTGAGGAATGTGGACGAGCTCACCACGATCCGAGCTCGCTTCCACATTCGCCCTATCTATTCGCTTTGTTTGGCTAGGGAGAGCGAAAGGGCGGATTAGGTGTTGGGCAAGGATATCGCCTTGTACTTGAATGTCTTTTGGGCTGGATTACTGTTTCCCCCAATCAGAGCAAGGCACTGTTCAAATTTTGAAATTTGAAATGAAGCAGCGCTTCATAAAACAGTCCGCGCTAAATGCGCCAGCGCTAAGAGTCAAAGACTCTGATACAGTGCTCACGTGCAAAACATGAGAGCGTTAGCAGTAGCGGTGCCAGCGCATAGAGTCAAAGACTCTGATGCAGCGCTCACATGCAAAGCACGAGAGCGCTAGGGCTAAGTGCGCTAGCACCAAGAGCCAAAGACTCTGATGCAGCGCTCACGTGCAAAGCACGAGAGCACTAGCGCTGGAACTAAATATTCCCCACCCTTGGATCAAAGATCCAACAAAGATGACTAAAAATCATCAAATTATCTCTGAAAATTAGAGCACCATTGGATCAAAGATCCAATGGCAATTAAAAATCAACAAGATACAAAATAAGTTCTGTATGGGAAAATATTTTTCCAATCTTGTTAAAAACAAGAAAATTGCCTTCTGTAAAATAGAAGCTCTTGGATCAAAAATTCAACGGTGGGAAACATCTCCAAATCAATCAGAGAAAAGATTTTCTTAACTGATTCAACAAATCAACCTCCCCTATATAAATGACCGAAGACTTCAAGCCTTGCACAGAGGAACCCCCCCCCAAACTATTAGAAATTTCAAAGAGAAGAGCAAGCTCTCGGAAGAAGAATTTCTTCAAGGTAAATAAAACAGAGAGATAAAAGCATCTCATAAAGAAAAGAAAAACATAGTTCTCTTTCTAGATCATAGATCTATAAGACAGACATCTTTCACAAAAAAAGATCATAGCATCTCATCATAAAAGGGGAGGAGAAAAACTTAATTCTCTTCGGATTACAGATCCACGAAGACAAAGTCTTTCACAAAAACATAAGAGATTGTAACATCTCCTATAAAAATAAGAACCTTGTTCTTAAAGCCACGAGACAAAGTATCTTATAAACGAGAATTTAATTCTCAGAGCGCAGAACTGATCAAAGTTGCCTAAAAAGAGCCATAGCACTCCAATTAAAAAAAGCGCATCAGCGCTTCAAGTCTGGTGCACAGCGCCGCAGAGCCCTAGCGCTCCAATTTAAAGAAGCGCCCAGCACTTCAAGGTTGACGCTCAGCGCCAAGCACACCACGTGCTCCTCACGTGTGCGCTATTTCATAAGGAGTGCTCTGCACTCATTAACTGGCGCTCAGCGCCAAGCGCGTCACATGCTCCTCACGTGTGCGCTATCTCACAAGAAGTGCCTTAGCGCTCTAAATCTGGCGCTCAGGGCCAAGCGCGCCACGTGCTCCTCACGTTTGTGCTATCTCACAGGAAGCGCCTTAGCACTCTTAGTCTGGCGCTCAGCACCAAGCGCACCACGTGCTCCTCACGTGTGCGCTAGGGGAACATAAACTGTTCTTTAAATAAAGTCTCAGAGCCATAATGAGGGCTCAACATCCAATAAAAGACAAAAAAGATGTCAGAACCCAAACCAATGCTCAGCATTGTTAAATGAAAAATGACTGAGCCTAATTAAATGTCCAACATTTTAATTGAGTGGGACGAGCCCAAGTTGGCCACAGATCCCTAATTTAGATTAATTGAGCCCATATGCTCATAAATCTTTTTAACTGATCTTAGTCCCAAACTTGACTACAGATCTCCCAACCAATATTGGTTCAAGGGTACATCTCTTCATACCTCTGATATACGTCGTTGTAGTTCCTCAACGTCTTCAGTGAGATGGAGGGTCCCAATAACCAAAAAATTTTGGTGCATTCCCAAACGGTTGAACCAAAACTATACAGACTATGACGTCTTTAAACTGGACTATGATGTCCTTAAACTTTACGGACTGTGGGGTCCTTAAACTCATGGACTATGATTTCCTTAAACTTTATGGACTGTAAGGTCCTTAAACTCATAGACTATGATGTCTTTAAACTTTACAGACTATGACGTCTCTAAACTGTCACGGACTATGATATCCTTAAACCCAATAGACCGCAATGTCCCTAAACTAAACTAATAGAGTCCAAATGCTCTTTTGTTGGATCTAAATGATCCTGTTAAGTAGATCTTAGTCTAAAATTAGACTAACGTATCATTAACAAATATTTAAGTTGATCTTAGTCTCAAATGAGATTAACGGTCCTTAAACCCAACCTAAACCCAAATCTAAGAAAATACGGATTTGGACTAATCCACGCCCTACGGGAAACAACATAAATTAGTCTCCGTATACAATCCACGGGCAACCAAAAATAAAACAAACATACACGACACGAAGTGATAATCTGGAGAAAGAGAAAGTGGTTACCGCGATGCGGTAGCGTAATTAACTGCAGGGGCTTGCGCCTGCAGAGAAGAGCGTCCCCACAATTAAAAACCCCTCACAATGAGGGGGAATCTGACGAAGTCTGCTGCATCGGCCGCATCCGTCTAAACCTTTGATACATAGTGCCATAAATCAACTTGGCATCTTCGGAGAGGTGGACGGATAAAACCAAATAGCATCTGCCCCCAAATTCAAGCAAGACGAACCTACGCGATTCTGTCTCCGTTTTCGACGGTGAACAGATTCTGGCACGCCTGGTGGGACATTTTCCTCTTTCCACTCCACACTTCGTGTGTCATGTTTCGTGAACGAATCGCGGTTTGCTATGGTTGCCCTTGGATTCGAGGTATTAAGATTTGGTGTCTTGTTCCGTGCAGAAAATCGAAGATCAATTGCTTTCAACTGCACCAACTGCAATAACGGCAACAACTCACATTCCGTCCTTGCTGGAGGAGTGACTTATGGGTATCAAGCGGCCTCCATTTTCGCGATGCCAGTAGAACAGGTGATGCAAGTCACCACTGGGTTATTCTTTGGGACCATGCTCCCACCAATGAGCTTCAACGCCCCACCGCCGTCGCAAGAAGCTCCGAAGAAGTCGGTCTTTGATTGGCTTACAACTATCGCGGCCCCTCTCAACGGGTCGCCCAAATCCAACGCCTCAGTTTTTAACAGACTGGGCCAAAACTACAATGGGCCTGTGAAGAAGCCTGCAATACCTGAAAGGGTTATCCCCGAAATGGATAGCCATCCCTGCTCCAGTAAATGATGTCGTCAAAGCGGCTCCTCCTGCTAAAGAATTAGTCTTTGCAAAACTGGCCGCTTTAACTCCTGTTCCAGGCGAAGTCACCATGGCTGCTACCCCTATTCGAAAGTCTGCCTTCGACAGGCTGGCCATCCCCTCTCAGCGGACGTCGGTCTTCGACAGGCTAACGATGGCAACAGCCCCTCATCGGAGAGGGGGGCATGAAGAAGCTCATCCAATAGCAGAGATGGTCCCGTCCGCTCGACATGCTCAACGTCGCTACTGGCGCCGAGTGAGGAAAGCTGGGGGCAGTTCCCCTTTTGGACTGACTCCGCCGTCTCCAACAGTGGAAGTCGACGCTGCTGTTCCAACTGCGAACAGTTTTGAACCACTGAGGAGGGTGCAAAAAAACTCTCCAACTGCTGTATTGAAAAGATCTCCTCCGCCTGTGGAGAACGTTACAAAGGCGAAACTAGAGCAGCCCCCTCAGCGGCTGTCCTAAAAAATTCACAGGGTCTGGCAAAGGGTCCAAGACTCAGTAATCAACAAGGACTACTCCCGTCGATCCAAGAAAATAAAGATTCAGCAAGAGGGGGACCATCCCTCCGCCACACCACGTAAGGTGTCATCTGCACAGGTGCCTACATCAACAGCCCCCTCAACTTCAACCGCTCATAATAGAAGAAGGCCGGAGAAAATCCCCATGTCTGCGACGAATTTAAAGGGCACTGAACCTAAACACCCCAAGTCTGGGGGCATGGTGGTGCACAATGTTTACATGGCATCCGGGAAAAAGGATAGCCGTATCTCCACGGGCCATCGACCGCTCACCCGATCAGTAACAAAGGCTCAGGAGCAACAACAGCAAAAGCTCTAAAAGATGCTAACGAAGATGGCCGTGCTCACCGGGCCAAAAGCAAGCCCAAAGACATCGTCGGAGCAGCGCTAAGAACAGGAAACTGATGCCGAATTCCTCTGAAGAATGCTCGAGAGGAAAGACAAAGAGGCCGCGGAATAAGCGGCCAACATAAAATAAATGGCGCTTTTATTCCAAGATATGGTCAGGATGATGATATAGCCGGATCCTCCAGCTGAAGACCCCCGATTATCCTTGAAGACGACAGAGGGGAGACATCAAACCGTATTCCGGCTCTATTAGCAGCCAAAGAGGAGACCATCTCCTAAGCCGTCCTGGATGACTATATCGCTCAACAGGTACGAGCTCATCAGGCGAGCGAAGCGGCCGGCCAAATTGTTAAGACTGGATGACCCTATCCGGGTTGGTACGACCAAATAAAATACCCGCCGAGGTATACGATCCCTAAATTCGATGTATATAAGGGGACGGGGAATCCACACTAGTACGTTGCTCGATTCAGGGCTCTGTGCGGCAACACCGGAGGTGAAGATAAGTTACTGCTTCGCCAATTCTTCGGCAGCTTGTCGGAGACAGCATTCGAGTGGTATTCCGAGCTCCCAAATGACTTTGTCAAGACATTTGCAGAAATGGAGCTACTGTTTACACAAAGATTCGCAAGCGCTAATGAGCGCACCCCGATCACCACACTAATTAACGCCAGGGTGAAGCCAGGCAAAACATAGGTTCAGTACGCGATACGGTGGCGGAACCTATGGTCGAAGTGCGAACAACGCATAGAGGAAGCTCCTGCGGTGGGCATGTTTGTGGGAACCCTCGATCCGCAGGCGACCATATCTCAATTCATGATATTTTTCAGGCCAATCACTTTCCAGTCCTTGATTGACAAGCTGGCCCAAATGGACCAGATGGGTCATAAGCCTTCCTTTTCAAAGTCAGAGCCGCGGAATGAAAAGGGCAAAGGGAAAGCGACATTTGTCTCCAATACTCAACAACAGCCGAGCAACTTAAATCCGATTGTTCGACAAAGTAACGTGCGCCCACGCCAATCCCTCGAGGAGAAACTGGGACGTCCTTACTCGTTTTCCCGAGATAAAACAAGGAGACTTTCGAACTGGCAATGCGCAATGGGCTCATCACTCTGCCGGAGCCTAAACACTCATCGCAACCCGGAGACGCAAACCATCCTAATTATTGTCTCTACCATCGAGTAATGGGTCACCCACTCGAAGATTTCTATGTCTTCAAAAACTGGGTTGAAGACCAATACCAGCAAGGCAAATTCACCTTGTCTAAAAACTGGAAGGTGAACCCGCCACAACCACATGCTCCGAAAAAGATGGACATGATGGGGGCATCATGCTCATTCATAGAGGAGGCTCCATGAGCAGTGCCAAAATCCTTGGATTATGTGACAAGGTCTATCAAGGGGAAGCCTACTTGGTCATAGAGTATCCGGCGAAACTGTAGGGTTGCTATGCACGCGCACAAGGGTCTACGAGGTATCAACCATGCCCGATTAAAAATTTAGCCGTGCCGAACAACCCGAATACGGATCTTTAAACTAGAGATTATGCGAAAACTAATATGTTAACAACTTTAACACTAAGTGAGAGGGATTACAACCTTTGTAGATCCGGTCCTTCACTTCATATGCTCCGTGTTGTGGTCCCTTCGCTGCGATCATCGGGTTCCAGACTCTCGAGAGGTTCCACGAAGAGAAAGATGCAACCTTTGCTTCCGATCTTCGATACTAAGATGATCTACCTTGAAGTTTCGTTAACACAAGCTAACACTCATGAAATGATGTGAACACCCTCATCTAAATGGCAAGGGAAGATGAGGATGATGAAGTAGGATTTTTGCTCTCTTTATTTATCTTTTTCTCATATTTATTCATCACTTTAGAAAAAACTAGCAAGCTTTTTCATGAAGAGAAAATGAAGGAAGAAGATCAACAATCATAGAATTTCTTTTGTGATGAATAATGCAAAAGAGATAATGGTGAATTATGCAACCATGGTTGACTTAACCATTGTAGAGAATTGACCAAGGGTTAGGGTTTGGGTTGAGTTAAGAATGAGTCACTTGAAAATATCTTTTCCAAAACAAAATAGAAAACCTTCTAGAATCTACTAAAAGTCATTAACCCAAATCAAACCCTAATCTTGATTAATCTTTACTAAATATGTTGCATTAGTTATCATATCATGTTACAATATTATATATCACATATATAATATTTATTGTAACCAAATAAAATAATACAATTAACATATATCACATATATATCAATGTATTATCCGAGTGAGAAAAAGAATCTTTTAGTGAGCTAATATTAGTTAATGTTATTTAATATATCATATATATTATTATACATTAAATTATCGAATCAACACTTGATCCGACAATCCGACTATATCGCATATAACCGACTAATATTTATCCGTACCGATTCATCGAATCAACACTTGATCCGATGACCCGGCTGATATCAAATATCGCGAGAACATAATACGGTATCACATATCGCATTATCCTCGGTCCCGCACATATCACATATGTGCTCCTACTCCGTTTTGCCTGAGCCAAGAAACCTCTGTGTAGGATTCTAAAGAATCGTCAATACGCCGGCAGTAGGTGATGGTCATATCAAACACCCACAAGCTGCAAGCGGTCAGCTAAACGTAACAGCTACCCAGGTATTGAGCGCTCAGAAGATCAACAAGCAAGCCTATACATTCTCCTGTGAATCCAAACAGTAACACTCCCGTACAGTCCGGTCTCGTCGTCTGATATGTTGCATATCTCGCCTAGGGGTGGTAAACGTCAGACCCAGTAGCTTGATAAGTCGTGTCGATATGAGGTCTATAACAGTTCGAGAAACTACTGATAACACTTACCAGTAAATCTCAGCAACCTTGGCCAGGGATTTCCGGTTATAGCCAATCGAACACAGCACAACATCAACTCCCTATACCGGGAGAGACGAATCCCCTCCTATCGCTCATTGCCTCCATGTGATTCGGGACTGTACCCAAAAGCCACCTTTTTGCACGCCCTCTTGGACGTGGTATGATGGAAATCAAAGCACAGTGGGAATCACACAAGACTCTATGACGATCTCGGGTCGACAGACTACTCTGTACCAGTGTCACCGGAGAACTGCCATCTGACGTATGGTATAATACCATCTGGGAGTTCTCGGCGAGTCCGTCCAGTGTACCCAGTCTCCACTGAGCACCCGTACACCATCCTTGATGTCAAACACCGATGGATATGGGATCATCCATCGCCCATCATATGGGTCAAGATGCGTATACGCTAGTCTACTCTGGTGCATCGATGCCCCTGTCTCGATACACCCACGACTAGGAACAATTATAGGATGTACTCGTCGACTACCGTGGCCCCACTAGTATGATCTCATCATAGTCCCAGTAGTCGAGTACATATCCTAAGGTCTTTATCAACATGTAATATAGAGACAATCAGAGTACATGTTAAGATAAAGTACAACCAGATAGCATACTATCATGTCGAGCAAGAAAGTCCTCCCTATATATGTCCTAGCATCCACTACAATATACATCGTATGTACAGTAATGGCCTCTAGGGCATACATATAACTAACAATCTCCCACTTGCACTAGGGCCATCTGTTATGGTATCGCATACCCAACAATTAGCTGCGGTTGAAGTATCTCATACTCAACCATCCCATAAAAGTCTCTACTGGGAAAAAGGCCTTTGTGAATGGATCCGCGCTGCCGTCCTCTGTGTCTGCTCTCCTAACCTCGATCTCCCTGGAGATCAACCATCTCCATGATCGGGTGATACTGCCTAAGAATTATATCTGGATTTCAGATGGGACGGTAGTTCCTTGGCCAAAACCACAACTCCATTGTCACACAATGGTAGGAACGAAGTTCATCTCATGAACTTATATATATCCAGACTGCCTCTTTGGTAGCATCGATGGTAACGATGTATCTTGCCTTTAATCGTCTAGTAAGTCACGGTATCTAGCTTGGAACTCTTCCAACATACCGACCCTCCACTGAGGGTAAAGACAATGCCTGCGACTGACATTCAGTCGTCCTTATCAGCCTGGAACCTTTCCAGTGATTCTCCCCAGGATCGATTGATACCATCTCACTACAACTAGTGAGTGTCCTAATATCCAATTAGATCTATCTCATAGATTCATAAACCCAGGATTTAGGAGGTATCACTTTGATCCTATATGGAAAATCATTGTGATAAGCGGAGATTGACCGAGCGTAGCATAGGAAACTCCTTCCCTATCAAGAGTATGTCATCCACGTACTCTACGAGGATCACCACCATACTCTCTACTACCTTTTCGTATATACAAGGTTCATCTACCACTTTGATGAAGTCAAACTCTTTGACTACCACATCAAAACAGATGTTCCAACTCCGCGATGCCTGTTTTATCATATAAAACATCTTGCACACGTTTCCGCTGCTCCCACTGTCTACGAAGCCCTCTGGCTGTGTACTTATAGACGTTCTCTTCTAAAACATCACTTAGAATAGCAGTCATGACACCCAACCACCAGATATCGTAGTCATGGTATGTAGCCGTGGCAAATAGGATCTGGATGGACTTAAGCATAGCTTTGAAAGTCTCAACTTTTCCATGTACACCAAGTAATCTTCTCAAGATATACTCGCTCCTGATGGGGATTTAACCCTTCAGATAGAGCAACCAAAGTCCATACTTTGTTGGTGTATAAGGATTCCATCTCAGATCGATAAGCATCCAGCCATTCTTACAGAGTCTCACTCCTGATGGCCAGCTCGAAACTAGTTGGGTCATCATCTCATGATGCAATCCTCGCTCCCACTGTCATAGAGAAACCGAAGAATCTCTCAGGTGGGTGAGGAACCCTACTAGATCGGCGGAGAGGCTGAGGTTCGTTGGAAACTATTGAATCCTTTGGTTCTACCAAATCATCAGCTGCATTTTGTATAGCTGGAACCTTTCCAGTTGTACATAACAGACCTTGCCTCGAGCTTGTCCGGATTTTGCTTTTAGACATAGGCCGGACAACCCCAAATCTTAACAAACTTAAGATATGAGCTCTTCCCTTTCATATCACATATGAAGTGGTAGGCAACTGATTTGATTTGAACCCTATTCAATAGGTATGCAGCTTCTCAAGTGCATAACTCCCTAAAGAAAATAGGAAACTCAGTAGTACTCATCATAGAGCACACCATATCTCACAGGGTGCTATTGCTCCGCCCCGATACACCGACGTGCAGTGGTTTACTCGGAGGAGTAATGCTGAGAGAGAATCTCATTCTCCTTTAGAATAGTCCAAAAATCTCGTGCTCAAATATTCTCCTCCTTGATCACATCAAAGGACATAATACTTTTACCCGTATTTTGGTTCTCTACTTGTAACTTATATTCTGTGAATATCTCAAAAGGTTCGGACTTATGTTTCAACAGGAACACATGTCTGAATCTCGAGAGATTATCAGAGAATGTAATAAAGTACAAAGAACCGGTCTTGGCATGTGTAGACAGGGGACTTACATACATCAACATGTATCAATCCCAAGAGTTCACTAACTCTTTCTCTGTTTCCAATAAACAGAGCTGTGGTCATCTTATCTTTGTGACATGACCGGCAAGTTTCACAAGATGTAAATTCAAACTAATTTAAATATGCATCTAAATGTAACTTCAGCCAGTCTGGTCGCATTGATATGACCTAGTCTACAATACATCAAGAAGGATTCGTTCATTTCTGAACTATTCCTCTTGTGTGTGTTCTGTATACTAAGAACTGTATTTTGATTTAGAACGTCAATGCTTTTAGATAACGTGCCTGAATCGATCAACTCTTGATATAGGAAATGTTCAAAACATTATCCAATAATACAAAATTATATCATTTCTTTACTAATAAAGAAACTGATATGATTTTGTATATCAGGTTCGGTATCTAATAACATTCATTCAGAATCAATGTATTCTGGTAATACAGGGTGATAGTGACCAACAGACTTGGCTGCAACACTTGCACCGTTTTCTGTCTCATGAAACTTATCACCCGTTCTCAGTTCTCTACCTTTCTGTAGCCCATGTAACAGATTACATATGCGGGATCCTGATCCGGTATCACATACCCAGGACATAAAGGATACTGAGAAACAGTTCTCTGTAATGAACACACCCGAAGATGATGCATCAGCATGCACTTTCTTCGTTTGGGCGGCACGGGAAATCTGGTATTCCCCAATTTCCTGTTCTGTCCTATAACAATTATAAGTTGGAGCGGGACCAACGTTCCCCAGCTCAGTATAACAAGCGGGTTCGGTCAATATATCCGTTTTATTATCTTGATTAAGGCGTGATATGGTCGCTACCTGGAGAGAGAGAGAAGAAAACACTCAGCGTATGCTCTTGCAAGATTAGATTGGTTATCTAATATATCTAATCAGGATGTCTCCCACTGTTTTAATCAAATCTTCCCTCAAACCCTAAAAGGAAAGATTAGCCGGGATTAATTACACGCTATAAGTTCGCCAATCTTTCAGCCAGGCCAGTGTCGGTACTTTGAGGGAGGTCCCCCGTGCTCTCGCACGAACCTAATTAATGTAAACCTCGTTTTCCCAGAGGCGTAACCCCGTTAACACCTTTCTAGACACCTACTTGATCGGCTAATTGTAATGTGTAAAACTCTCCCAGGAGTAACTCTTACTCGCAGCGGGTATCGGGATCCAACTATCTCATAGAAGGTATGCAATCTCATTGCAAATTTCAACACTTGAAATTCCCAATAATATTTTTCCCTTAGCGTCCTATGACCTTGACGAATGCCAAACAACCCATAGTCCGCAAGCCAAGTTCAACCCGTACATTTCTTGATTGAATTAAACCCACCCGCACGACCCTTGACGAATGCCAAACAACGCCGTACGAATACCCTAATCCAATCGCATCGTATGCTAGCAGATAAGCACTAGTTAGCTACCGTACACTACGCCTTGACGAATGCCAAACTACCGCAGCACGAATACTAAGTAGTACTTATCTGAAATGACGGAGGGCTACGACGGGTTTTTAAGAAAACCCTTTGCGTAATGAACTTGATATCGTCGTAGAATCGAGTGATTTATAAATGGAGTGTTTTTTAGGCTTTTCTAGTTTTGCTAAAGGGGTCACTCCCAGTGAAGGGATCGTCGGCCCTTTCCTCATCGAATAAGTTGCAGGATATTTCACAAATACCACTATGCAAAGCAAGAACTATAGAAGCAATCAAAAGACAAACCGAGTTTGTAGTATCTGCCAGTTATTGCTAAAGGAGTCACTCTCGGTGAAGGGATCTCGGTCCTTTCCTTATCGAATAAGGTGCTGGATGTTCTACAAGGAACACCGCTATGCAAAGCAAGAACTAGAGCTACCAGTTTTTAAACAAGTTTCTACAACATCTTAGGTTTCTTTTATTTCATTAATCTCATTAATGAAGTCCCATTTTATTATGCTTCACAAGCATCTCTTTTGAAACGAAATCTGCAATATAACATAAATCTCATATATATAATATAAACATTCGTCTCAGGCAGTAATATGATCTCATCACAGAACATTGCAGCAGAAGAACATATATGAAATATTGGAAATACTAGGACGTCCGTGTTTTCAATACGAGCCTGTATAAAACACGGATTCCACGATCGCGATGAATAGCCAAACCCACATCCCCAGACCCCTACGAGAGCGGCAAGCAACACTGTCAATTCTAGGGTTAGGAAACCCGGTCTCGACTCCTCGAGATGGTCTCCCACTGAACCCTAGAACCCGGTTACTTGTGCTCCCCGCCTTGGGTCTACCTAATGCGGAAAAGTAAATAATATACAACGGTGACATCTTCCGCAACCTGGAAGTGCCCTAATAAAAGAATATTACATACAAATGAATTTTACATGAATGAAAAAGAAAAAAAACTCTCATCTCACATAAAACCCCCGGCTATTCAGAACGCGACGATCCAATATAACATATCACAGCAACACATAATATCTCATATCATCAACGTAAGCAAGTATGCGTATCCCGATTGTCGTTGATGTATAGCAACGAAGGCGGCGATACACCACATACTACGCTTACGGTCACAGAAAAGAAAGTGTAAAACTACAACAGTTGGAATCCGCAACTTCCTTAGACATCGCATGTCTAACCAAATGAATTCCTTAGACATCGCATGCCTAACTATTATAAACCCCGCATTTTAGTCTCATTATCGAAAACTCTTTTCAATATCAAGTCGGGCAATTCAACAAGATTCCCGACGTCCTGATCGAATGCTCATCGCAAATTTTAGTAGACGGCCGCACCCCCAGATGCCGTCGACGAAGTGCACTATGGCGGAACACCGCTGCCGCGAGCACCCGAACGGATGCTTTCGGCGACGGGGTTCTCCCACAGTCACTTAGTCGGGGCTATGGGGCGTAGCCGTCTATTAAGTTTACCCGGCGAGTATCCGCGTACACTACGTGATTGCGACGGACTTTTGATCACATCAAAATTCCGTGGCAACCGATCATTTGAGACTAAACTGCTATGTTTATAATATTCAAATTAGTTATCTCATAACTACCTGTGGATTCCAAATATTGTATCACATTCCAGATAAATAGACAAAATTAAACTTTCATATCGAATAATCAAACACCCAAGATTTCCCCAATATATCTCAACACTTGAAATCAGTTTAAAAACATCCATCACATGCCACAGTACCAATGGTCCAGCCGTAGAAGGGTCAAGCCAACGCCTCACATGTAGCACGCCGTACTGCCCCAAACCCTAAGGTTCAAAAGGCAGTTCAAGACGGTCACATAATCGAGTTAAGGTTTGTTGTCTTCTAGAGGGTCCACCGAGTTACTTGCACGACTTAGAACATTCTTAAACACGAGAAAAATCCAACTTTTGAAAAAATTTCCGACAGGGGAAAAAGTGAGTTATTGATATCCGTTCGAACTTTTTAACAGTTTCTAAAAGTTATCCGGACAAACTAAACAAAGTTAAAATATCCGATCGAAACAACGAGTCCCCAATACACCCCAGAAAACTCAACACTTGAGTGAAAAATAAAAATTCCCAGAAGAATCAGTAAAACCGTACGGACATTACTGTGGAAAAATAATCCATCAAGCGCACTATTTCGCCGCGGAACCGCCGTGGGAAGCATGGTTCTGCCGCGGTTCCGCGGCGCTTTAAGCGTATCAGTGGATCGTTTTTCACATAGGTCCATAGAATTCCCTGCTGATTTTTTTAAGAATTTTTAATATGAAAAAAATCACAGTTTTGAAAAATTTTCAGAAACTAGGGTATATCGGGTTTTCCGGGTTCGATCGGACTTTAAACTTCGTCTAGACTTCGCCTAAAGCTCTAGCATGGCTCTGATACCACTGTAGGGTTGTTATGCATGCGCACAAGGGTCTACGAGGCATCAACCATGCCCGATTAAAAATTTAGCCGTGCCAAACAACCCGAATACGGATCTTTAAACTAGAGATTAGGCGAAAACTAATATGTTAACAACTTTAACACTAAGTGAGAGGGATTACAACCTTTGTAGATCCGGTCCTTCACTTCATATGCTCCGTGTTGTGGTCCCTTCGCTGCGATCATCGGGTTCCGGACTCTCGAGAGGTTCCACGAAGAGAAAGATGCAACCTTTGCTTCCGATCTTCGATACTAAGACGATCTACCTTGAAGTTTCGTTAACACAAGCTAACACTCATGAAATGATGTGAACACCCTTATCTAAATGGCAAGGGAAGATGAGGATGATGAAGTAGGATTTTTGCTCTCTTTATTTATCTTTTTCTCATATTTATTCATCACTTTAGAAAAAACTAGTAAGCTTTTTCATGAAGAGAAAATGAAGGAAGAAGATCAACAATCATAGAATTTCTTTTGTGATGAATAATGCAAAAGAGATAATGATGAATTATGCAACCATGGTTGACTTAGCCATTGTAGAGAATTGACCAAGGGTTAGGGTTTGGGTTGAGTTAAGAATGAGTCACTTGAAAATATCTTTTCCAAAACAAAATAGAAAACCTTCTAGAATCTACTAGAAGTCATTAACCCAAATCAAACCCTAATCTTGATTAATCTTTACTAAACATGTTGCATTAGTTATCATATCATGTTACAATATTATATATCACATATATAATATTTATTGTAACCAAATAAAATAATACAATTAACATATATCGCATATATATCAATGTATTATCCGAGTGAGAAAAAGAATCTTTTAGTAAGCTAATATTAGTTAATGTTATTTAATATATCATATATATTATTATACATTAAATTATCGAATCAACACTTGATCCGACAATCCGGCTATATCGCATATAACCGACTAATATTTATCTGTACCGATTCATCGAATCAACACTTGATCCGATGACCCGGCTGATATCAAATATCGCGAGAACATAATACGGTATCACATATCGCATTATCCTCGGTCCCGCACATATCACATATGTGCTCCTACTCCGTTTTTCCTGAGCCAAGAAACCTCTGTGTAGGACTCTAAAGAATCGTCAATACGCCGGCAGTAGGTGATGATCATATCAAACACCCACAAGCTGCAAGCGGTCAGCTAAACGTAACAGCTACCCAGGTATTGAGCGCTCAGAAGATCAATAAGCAAGCCTGTACATTCTCCTGTGAATCCAAACAGTAACACTCCCGTACAGTCCGGTCTCGTTGTCTGATATGTTGCATATCTCGCCTAGGGGTGGTAAACGTCAGACCCAGTAGCTTGATAAGTCGTGTCGATATGAGGTCTATAACAGTTCGAGAAACTACTGATAACACTTACCAGTAAATCTCAGCAACCCTGGCCAGGGATTTCCGGTTATAGCCAATCGAACACAGCACAACATCAACTCCCTATACCGGGAGAGACGAATCCCCTCCTATCGCTCATTGCCTCCATGTGATTCGGGACTGTACCCAAAAGCCACCTTTTTGCACGCCCTCTTGGACGTGGTATGATGGAAATCAAAGCACAGTGGGAATCACACAAGAATCTATGACGATCTCGGGTCGACAGACTACTCTGTACCAGTGTCACCGGAGAACTGCCATCTGACGTATGGTATAATACCATCTAGGAGTTCTCGGCGAGTCCGTCCAGTGTACCCAGTCTCCACTGAGCACCCGTACACCATCATTGATGTCAAACACCGATGGATATGGGATCATCCATCGCCCATCATATGGGTCAAGATGCGTATACGCTAGTCTACTCTGGTGCATCGATGCCCCTGTCTCGAAACACCCACGACTAGGAACAATTATAGGATGTACTCGTCGACTACCGTGGCCCCACTAGTATGATCTCATCATAGTCCCAGTAGTCGAGTACATATCCTAAGGGCTTTATCAACATGTAATATAGAGACAATCAGAGTACATGTTAAGATAAAGTACAACCAGATAGCATACTATCATGTCGAGCAAGAAAGTCCTCCCTATATATATCCTAGCATCCACTACAATATACATCGTATGTACAGTAATGGCCTCTAGGGCATACATATAACTAACAGAAACTTCGCCTCAAATATGGCAGCAACGGACCGAAATGTCCTAAAACTAACAAGGGAACGCAATGTCCTAAAACTAACGACTGACCGAAAACGTCTCTAAACTACTACGAACCGCAGCATTCAAGGGCTGACGCAAAAAAAAAAAAAAGAAACAACGGTACGTCCATAAGCGAAATAGGGCACGGATGAAAACCCGAAAGGGCTCCATGAGTAAAAACAGTAGGGCTACCGGCGAGTTTGTGAAAACCCGAAAGGGAGCAATCTCATTAAAAGACACTTGCAAAGTCCTCTCGACCTTGTAAGGAGAAAAAAACCTGCGTGAGATCCTTACGACTCGCAGGAGAGCAACACACTTAGGGATCCCCATGACTCCTGAAGAGAAATTACACTTATGAGATCCTCACGACTCGTAAGGAGAATTCCCCTATGAGACCCTCACGGCTCATAGTATTCAAAAGCCTTAAGTTACAGGGATCTGAACCTATTCTTAAGCCATCACAATCCACAGACTGCCCTACAAGCGGTTTAATACTAGCCCTTGTATACAATCCGCGGGCACAAATAAACGTCTCCCCCACCAAATTCCACCAATAGCGTGAAATTCCCCTATTTGGTGAACAAACGCTTATAAGTCCTCTCGACTTATAAGGAGAAAACACTCTTATAAGATCCTTACGACTTATAAGGGAACACACACTTGAAGATCCTCAAGATTCTTAAAGAGAAAACGCACCTACGAGATCCTCACGACTCATAGGGAGAAATACCTTTATGAGAATCTTACTGTCACGACCCGAAAGTACGGAACGTGACCGGCACTTAGATTACGAAGCGTCTAGAGGCGCCACGTGACCTAAGTAAGCCGACGCCCAGAGATCTAAACCATAAAAGAAGAAAAAGAAGAAAATAAAAGAAAACAAGTAAAAAAAAAACATCAGCAAATTTTACCAAAAATTTCGGCAGAGTCTCCTCTGTAAACACTGGCCCCCAAACGGGTACAACAAGTATAATATGAATAAACAATAAAAAGCATCCCCAGACGGGTGCTAGCATCAACGCCAACAGGCGGAAACAACCACAACAAGCACAATAATATACAACGCCAGTAGGCGAGGCTCAAACTCAAAAGAAAACAAAACCACCAGATCAGAATAATACAGGCGCGACTCTAAGGTCGAAGTAAAAGACTGGTCCAATAACTTATAAAGTAATACAAATATGGTTGATGGAGCTTACTAGATACAAATGAATGAATAAAAGTACAATGGTGGTTCGGATACAAGTGAACCAACCTACCGTGCAAATCACCATGAAGAAAAGATGTGCCAACAAGCTGCCACGGGAAACCTGTACATCGAACCTGTAAAGAATTTGGCACAACGGGGGTGAGTTGCCAACTCGTGAGTAGAAGACATCTACGAAAAGAAATCGAATGCACGACGCTATCCTAGGTCATAATAATACACTACTATATCCCAAACATCTAGTAATAGCAGGGTAATACTACGTGTAAGTGCAAATACTCCGTGTCGTGTCAGTGCCTCATATAGTACTAAGTCATATGAAATGAAATGCATGCACCATGAATGTAAAGTCACAAATCCTGAAATCCAGATATATATGTATGAGAACCTTTAGCCGTTATCATAGTAAAGTGTGTATAAGCATCTGAAATCTCAACAATGAAATCCATGGAAATCCGTGTCAAGCATCGACACAACACATGTAACCTCAAGTATCAATATGTCGGGCTCCGTCAGTCCGGATCGGCCCATATCATCAAATCCCACGACAACGGTCGGTATCCTCCGGATATCCGCCGCGCCAGACATCACCGGTAGGTAGCCTTCCCCTGCCAGGCTCATCGTCTACAACTCGATCTTCTTACCCCGGGGTACCATACCGGGCCCACCATGTACCCGAGACGGTTCATCCACTCCTCGAATCGGGTCTCGAAATCCATCAGAAAACATGAAATACTCATGGTGGACGACACATACATCACGAGAAAACCGCATCTTATTTTAAAAAAGAGAAGAGGAGAGAGAGAGAAGTTTTTATATATTTTTGCGGTTTCCCCAAAAATCCAGAAATCTCATAGAAATCCAAATCTCAAAATCATGAGTAACTATATGATAAGTGTCGGCATATGCCCATAATACTGCATGAAAACACGAAAATATGAATGTATGAATGTCTAAGTAATGAATGTCATGTCTTATACTTAACATCAGAGAGTGATCACAAAATTACATCGGTTTAGTTGTTAACTGATTCTATCAATGAAAGATAATATGATCTAAAGTGTACGTGGCATAGCAATTACCGATGATGATGTGTGTGAGCCGGCAAATAAGTGTGCGTGGAATATGCGCATCATCGATAATGGTGCTGGTGTCCTAACAGGTAAAGGTTATACTGATTATAGCAACATATAAAGGACATGCACCATGATGATTACAGTATGAATGTAAATACAGACGTGCATCATCCGCTCCTCTGCGAGATACGAGTACAACTACCACTATGTGAGTCGAACCTAAACCAGTGTCCATCTAACATCCTAAGGAACTAAACCTAATAGACTAGTCAGTAAGAAACTAGAGTCTACCTAAGGTCTGAATCAATATCTCTAATAGTCAGCGATCCCGCCTCAATAGCGTCACGTACGTAATACGGCTTCCTCGAATCAAGAGTGCGGATCAATCATCAAATCTAAGTCTCGTACGGTAAAATCCATCGTACGGCATCCCAATGTCGGGGTACGGTCAAGTATCTCCTAGGTGTCTCCTCATTCGTATAATTTCATATGTATCATATTGTGATTAAGTCATACTCATATGATATCGGCATCAGGTCACACCATTATAATGTCGAAATCAAGTTATACATATATCATATCGTAATCAGTCACAAGTTACAGTCCGAGTACTATTCTAGCGTCCCATGTACATCAATATCACCACCACTCTTTGTAATTTATATATTCAAGTTCATTATCTCATTCCCTAATGATCCGCTAACACTTTATTACGACTGTATAGTCAAAAATCACGGCATCAAGCCCAGTTATACTGTTTCATCATACCTCGGATATCATATCACATCACTGAATCACCTATATGTGTTGTATATATATGTATATACCTATACCTAGTTCTATATATATACACATACACGTACCCCATGTCGATTTTCAGTGTGTGCGCGGGTGTGTTTCTATCTGAAACCTACGAACCTCTTCCAAGGTATTCATCCTCTGATATAGTTTTCCTAAATCGGTCTAGTCCAGCCTAGGGTCAATACTAGGGTCCTACTAGGGTCACATCTGGTTTCCTAATGTCAATAAGTACTATTCCTATTCTACGTTGCGGGGGTGCTAAACGCCATCCACCCGACTTCCTCCCGTAGATATGCATCTACTCACCTGGTCCATGTCTGCCGAAGACAGTGTCGCCATCTCCTCTTCATCGCCCGCAGTCCACGTGAGGGTACCTAGACGCAAACATATAAATAGCATCGTAAACCGAATCACATACAAAAGTCAAACGATACGAAGAACAAGCACAGGTTAAAACCTATGTCCCGTCCACGCAAAAGAACCAAATACCGCTCGATATCGGCGTACAAACTCCGATGGATCGAGATAACATCATCAAACAACTTGTAGTTTTAAAACACATTACTTATATTGTAAAACATGATCAAATTCATCGAAACACTAAAATCGATCAAATCGTCCGTTTTCGAAAAACCCGAAAATGCCAATTTACCGTTTTTCATCGAAACTTGACATTTAAATGAAACCAATGGTCATAAAACTCATTAAATAGCATTACTAGACTATACAAACCATTACTATATTTTTATTACACAATTTTGCATTTATTTGAAATTTCTAGTTTGCAACTTTTAACAATTTTAACATTTTCCAAGCAAAATACCACAATTCCACCTCAAAACATGATTTTGCATAAATTAATCACTTAAACCACAATTTATGATGATAATGATGTAATGAAACTATAATTATATTTTTAATCACATTTATTTAGAAATTCCTAAAATCTAGTTTACAAAATAATAGCATTTTATTACTATTTTTCCAATTATCAAAATAATCTAGTGATCAAACTAAGTTTTTCATTCAATTAATATGCTAATATTCTCACTAAAATTACCATATAATGATAACACCCTTAATAAGAATTTTATTTTACCCACAACACATTTTAGAAAAAAATCTAGTTAGCTAAATAGTTTAAATTAAACAATTTCGATCAACAATTTATTATACCACCACCATGCAAGAATTTTCCACTCTAAAAGATGTTAAACTAGCTATTATAACCCTAATTAATTAACAAAAACCACCTCTTGAATTTTCAAACCCTAACTTGAATTTTAGAATTTGCAACAAGAATTAATCTAATTAATCTAATTATGCTTTAAAAGAAATATATAATAGAAATAAAACAAAAGAGAAGGATTTATACCTCCACAACCTCATGTCCAAACTTGAAAATGAGCCTCAAAAATACATGCTTTCCCACTCCAAAATCCATGTAAAGAAGAGTAGAGAATAAAGGGTATGAATTAATTAGGATTTTGTGGAATTTAAATTGGATTTTTGAAGTATTTTTGATGAATTTTGAAAGAAAATGAAGTGGGAAATGGGGGAGGCTGCCATGGTTGAGGCCGGCCATAGTATGAGGGAGAGGGATCAAGAGAAAAGAGTGAAGAAAAGTGTGGAAGCTTCATGAAAAGAAACATCACAAAAAGTCTTTTCATGGTTTTAATTATTTATTTATTTATTCCTTCACTATAGCAACTCAAGAAAACTCTAGAAAATAGCAAAAATTTGCAAATAATTTTTGCATGATACATACTAAATTCTAACATGCCATGGTTCATTTTTACAAATTAAAACCATTTAAATTTGTAATTTACACTAATTTAGTGTAAAATAAAGCTTATGTTAATATTTAAAATAATTAATTTTAGGAATTTTTTTTTTATTGAACTAAAAATTTATAAGTGGCTAAATAAACACTATTTACTAGTAATTACATAATTAAATAGGTATTTTTGAATTTATAATGAAAAACAATTGCGGTTTGATTTTACGAAAAATACATTTTGCTTTACCGAAAATCATAAAATTCACTTAAACAATTTTATTCATTTAATTATTTATTTAATTATTTTTAAAACGTTACAATCTTCCCCCCTTTAGGAAATTCGGTCCCCGAATTTAAATTAAAACTCCCCTTCCAAATACTAAAACATTTAGCAAAACTCTCAAATCGTCGGGGCTCCGAAATCATCAATATATAACAAAAATCAACTCCGTCAAGCATGACGCAATCATCGGAGTTATGGCGATAATAAAATATCGTAACCCAATGTGAAAACCATCATAATATACATCAATCTATAACTTATATATAGTTCGCATCCTAGTAAAATCGCCGAATCATCATAATAAAGCAGCATACCAAGACCCTTTCTTGAAAATCGCCGTGCAATGCACGTGTCACGGTCTAAGTAGCGGACGTTTAATTTTTAAAAAAAAAAGCTATATATATATATATATCTTTTATTTAACATACACGTCCCGCCTGGTTACTAACTCAAATAATAATGATCATGAAAACATACTGCTCAAACTAAAATCAATCCCAATCACATCAATAAAATGTCATGTGCGTCCGGTGCGCACTGAAATCGAAACCAAATGCAGAAACCATGAATACCCACAAAACAAAACTAAGTGCAACAGGTGTGCACCAAAAACATCTGTCAAGTGCAACGGGCGTGCACGACTCAAAATCAGGTGCATCTAATCTGCACAAAACCCCGATTTAGTGCATCTGGTGTGCACAAAATCGCATCAAGTGCGCCAAGTATGCGCAAGAATCCTAATCAGGTGCACATGGAGTACGAAAACATACATTGAATATCAAAATCAAAATCACAGTACAAAATGCATGAAAACTAAGTCAAAACATATGTCAAAATCATGTGTAACCCCTATGCACGAAATCAAATCAAAAATCTCAAAATATATAAAACCAAATCAAGTGTACTGGGTGCGTACTAACCCACATCGATACAACTGATATATGAAACACAGATAGAATGAAGGTACACACAGGAAATACCAATCGTAGAACAAGTCCTCAAAATACAAAAATCCAATCAACGAAAATAGGAAATTCAAATCACTAAATCACAATCGTAAACACTATCGTCAATGTGCGCCTTTTTCCTCTGATGTCGACCGCTTCGAACTCGTTCTTTCATAGGTATGCTGACTGTGCTACCAACAGCATTACTCATGTCTAGAGTCTCCCACATAATCGATCCCTTCACTTGATATCCGGACTACATTAAACTTTTCGATCGATCCATCAAAATCCCATAATTCCCCGAGAGCTCAACATTCAAGTACAGTTTAAAAATATCCGGTACATACCCCAGCATCGATGATCCAGCTGTAGAAGGGCAAACCCAAGCCTCACTAATGGCACAGCGGAACTGCCGTAAACCCTAAGGTTCAAGGGCGTTCTCGTGGTCATTATGTCGAGTTAGGGTTTCATTCTTCTAGAGGGTCCATCGAAATACCTGCATGTTCTTCCGAATACTTTAAACTTAGGAAAATGGTTTTCTGATAATCGTTCGAACCCTTTAACTTCATCCGGACGGCATGTGAATACCCTTCGTCCGCACGCTAAGCAATGCTTCAATCCTCAAGAATAACCAATACTCTAATGGTTATTGCTTTCGAGCCGTAGCTCCCTCTGCCCGTAGTAACAGAAACCACCATCCGACATCGACGAAGATAGATCAAAGGAACGAATAAAATACGGTGCAAACAATGTACATCCTAAGGCTCCTTAAGCAGAGTAGCGTATCGTAAGTATGCCGCGGACCATACCCACGGTACGTTACTCTACCTAAATCGCCTACTCCGTCAACCAAGGGTCACCAAGACTTATACAAGGTTAAACCTAGCGCTCTGATACCAACTTTGTCACGACCCGAAAGTACGGAACGTGACCGGCACTTAGATTACGAAGCGTCTAGAGGCGCCACGTGACCTAAGTAAGCCGAAGCCCAGAGATCTAAACCATAAAAGAAGAAAAAGAAGAAAAAAAAGAAAACAAGTAAAAAAAAATCAGCAAATTTTACCAAAAATTTCGGCAGAGTCTCCTCTGTAAACACTGGCCCCCAAACGGGTACAACAAGTATAATATGAATAAACAATAAAAAGCATCCCCAAACGGGTGCTAGCATCAACGCCAACAGGCGGAAACAACCACAACAAGCACAATAATATACAACGCCAGTAGGCGAGGCTCAAACTCAAAAGAAAACAAAACCACCAGATCAGAATAATACAGGCGTGACTCTAAGGTCGAAGTAAAAGACTGGTCCAATAACTTATTAAGTAATACAAATATGGTTGATGGAGCGTACTAGATTCAAATGAATGAATAAAAGTACAATGGTGGTTCGGATACAAGTGAACCAACCTACCGTGCAAATCACCATGAAGAAAAGATGTGCCAACAAGCTGCCACGGGAAACCTGTACATCGAACCTGTACAGAATTTGGCACAACGGGGGTGAGTTGCCAACTCGTGAGTAGAAGACATCTACGAAAAGAAATCGAATGCACGACGCTATCCTAGGTCATAATAATACACTACTATATCCCAAACATCTAGTAATAGCAGGGTAATACTACGTGTAAGTGCAAATACTCCGTGTCGTGTCAGTGCCTCATATAGTACTAAGTCATATGAAATGAAATGCATGCACCATGAATGTAAAGTCATAAATCCTGAAATCCAGATATATATGTATGAGAACCTTTAGCCGTTATCATAGTAAAGTGTGTATAAGCATCTGAAATCTCAACAATGAAATCCATGGAAATCCGTGTCAAGCATCGACACAACACATGTAACCTCAAGTATCAATATGTCGGGCTCCGTCAGTCCGGATCGGCCCATATCATCAAATCCTACGACAACGGTCGGTATCCTCCGGATATCCGCCGCGCCAGACATCACCGGTAGGTAGCCTTCCCCTGCCAGGCTCATCGTCTATAACTCGATCTTCTTACCCCGGGGTACCATACCGGGCCCACCATGTACCCGAGACGGTTCATCCACTCCTCGAATCGGGTCTCGAAATCCATCAGAAAACATGAAATACTCATGGTGGACGACACATACATCACGAGAAAACCGCATCTTATTTTAAAAAAGAGAATAGGAGAGAGAGAGAAGTTTTTATATATTTTTGCGGTTTTCCCCAAAAATCCAGAAATCTCATAGAAATCCAAATCTCAAAATCATGAGTAACTATATGATAAGTGTCGGCATATGCCCATAATACTGCATGATAACACGAAAATATGAATGCATGAATGTCTAAGTAATGAATGTCATGTCTTATACTTAACATCAGAGAGTGATCACAAAATTACATCGGTTTAGTTGTTAACTGATTCTATCAATAAAAGATAATATGATCTAAAGTGTACGTGGCATAGCAATTACCGATGATGATGTGTGTGAGCCGGCAAATAAGTGTGCGTGGAATATGCGCATCATCGATAATGGTGCTGGTGTCCTAACAGGTAAAGGTTATACTGATTATAGCAACATATAAAGGACATGCACCATGATGATTACAGTATGAATGTAAACACAGACGTGCATCATCCGCTCCTCTGCGAGATACGAGTACAACTACCACTATGTGAGTCGAACCTAAACCAGTGTCCATCTAACATCCTAAGGAACTCAACCTAATAGACTAGTCAGTAAGAAACTAGAGTTTACCTAAGGTCTGAATCAATATCTCTAATAGTCGGCGATCCCGCCTCAACAGCGTCACGTACGTAGTACGGCTTCCTCGAATCAAGAGTGCGGATCAATCATCAAATCTAAGCCTCGTACGGTAAAATCCATCGTACGGCATCCCAATGTCGGGGTACGGTCAAGTATCTCCTAGGTGTCTCCTCATTCGTATAATGTCATATGTATCATATTGTGATTAAGTCATACTCATATGATATCGGCATCAGGTCACACCAATATAATGTCGAAATCAAGTTATACATATATCATATCGTAATCAGTCACAAGTTACAGTCCGAGTACTATTCTAGCGTCCCATGTACATCAATATCACCACCACTCTTTGTAATTTATATATTCAAGTTCATTATCTCATTCCCTAATGATCCGCTAACACTTTATTACGACTGTATAGTCAAAAATCACGGCATCAAGCCCAGTTATACTGTTTCATCATACCTCGGATATCATATCACATCACTGAATCACCTATATGTGTTGTATATATATGTATATACCTATACCTAGTTCTATATATATACACATACACGTACCCCATGTCGATTTTCAGTGTGTGCGCGGGTGTGTTTCTATCTGAAACCTACGAACCTCTTCCAAGGTATTCATCCTCTGATATAGTTTTCCTAAATCGGTCTAGTCCAGCCTAGGGTCAATACTAGGGTCCTACTAGGGTCACATCTGGTTTCCTAATGTCAATAAGTACTATTCCTATTCTACGTTGCGGGGGTGCTAAACGCCATCCACCCGACTTCCTCCCGTAGATATGCATCTACTCACCTGGTCCATGTCTGCCGAAGACAGTGTCGCCATCCTCCTCTTCATCGCCCGCAGTCCACGTGAGGGTACCTAGACGCAAACATATAAATAGCATCGTAAACCGAATCACATACAAAAGTCAAACGATACGAAGAACAAGCACAGGTTAAAACCTATGTCCCGTCCACGCAAAAGAACCAAATACCGCTCGATATCGGCGTACAAACTCCGATGGATCGAGATAACATCATCAAACAACTTGTAGTTTTAAAACACATTACTTATATTGTAAAACATGATCAAATTCATCGAAACACTAAAATCGATCAAATCGTCCGTTTTCGAAAAACCCGAAAATGCCAATTTACCGTTTTTCATCGAAACTTGACATTTAAATGAAACCAATGGTCATAAAACTCATTAAATAGCATTACTAGACTATACAAACCATTACTATATTTTTATTACACAATTTTGCATTTATTTAAAATTTCTAGTTTGCAACTTTTAACAATTTTAACATTTTCCAAGCAAAATACCACAATTCCACCTCAAAACATGATTTTGCATAAATTAATCACTTAAACCACAATTTATGATGATAATGATGTAATGAAACTATAATTATATTTTTAATCACATTTATTTAGAAATTCCTAAAATCTAGTTTACAAAATAATAGCATTTTATTACTATTTTTCCAATTATCAAAATAATCTAGTGATCAAACTAAGTTTTTCATTCAATTAATATGCTAATATTCTCACTAAAATTACCATATAATGATAACACCCTTAATAAGAATTTTATTTTACCCACAACACATTTTAGAAAAAAATCTAGTTAGCTAAATAGTTTAAATTAAACAATTTCGATCAACAATTTATTATACCACCACCATGCAAGAATTTTCCACTCTAAAAGATGTTAAACTAGCTATTATAACCCTAATTAATTAACAAAAACCACCTCTTGAATTTTCAAACCCTAACTTGAATTTTAGAATTTGCAACAAGAATTAATCTAATTAATCTAATTATGCTTTAAAAGAAATATATAATAGAAATAAAACAAAAGAGAAGGATTTATACCTCCACAACCTCATGTCCAAACTTGAAAATGAGCCTCAAAAATACATGCTTTCCCACTCCAAAATCCATGTAAAGAAGAGTAGAGAATAAAGGGTATGAATTAATTAGGATTTTGTGGAATTTAAATTGGATTTTTGAAGTATTTTTGATGAATTTTGAAAGAAAATGAAGTGGGAAATGGGGGAGGCTGCCATGGTTGAGGCCGGCCATAGTATGAGGGAGAGGGAGCAAGAGAAAAGAGTGAAGAAAAGTGTGGAAGCTTCATGAAAAGAAACATCACAAAAAGTCTTTTCATGGTTTTAATTATTTATTTATTTATTCCTTCACTATAGCAACTCAAGAAAACTCTAGAAAATAGCAAAAATTTGCAAATAATTTTTGCATGATACATACTAAATTCTAACATGCCATGGTTCATTTTTACAAATTAAAACCATTTAAATTTGTAATTTACACTAATTTAGTGTAAAATAAAGCTTATGTTAATATTTAAAATAATTAATTTTAGGAATTTTTTTTTTATTGAACTAAAAATTTATAAGTGGCTAAATAAACACTATTTACTAGTAATTACATAATTAAATAGGTATTTTTGAATTTATAATGAAAAACAATTGCGGTTTGATTTTACGAAAAATACATTTTGCTTTACCGAAAATCATAAAATTCACTTAAACAATTTTATTCATTTAATTATTTATTTAATTATTTTTAAAACGTTACACTTACGGCTCGTGAAGTCAAAAACCTTAGTTGACAGGATCTTAACCCGGTCTACTAAGCCACCTTTGTCCAAACCGACAAAGGCAAATGATGATTCGCTCCTGACAATATCCCATTTGTAGCAATATTGATGCCTAAAGATCCTAAGTTCCATACTCGTGATAAAAAATCCGCGAACCAAAAATGCATATAAAATAGCCAAAATGATGGGGCAATTTGCAACAAAATCAGCAAGTAAAATATATGCATACAAAATAGCCGAAATGATTGGGTAACTCACAATAAAAAGCAGCGAGTAAAAAGAAAAATAACCGAAATGATTGGGCACCGCGAAAAAAGATGAAATGATAGAGCATCACGAAAAAATGTAAGAATGAAACCTTTTGCCCTACATGTGAGTCCATACTGACCCCTGTATACAATTCATGGGCATAAACAAAGAGGGAACCACATGCCCCGACAAACTCTACCAAAGGAAGAGTCATGTCTCAGCGGCAGTATCTGCATACCAGAAGACCAACACGACGTTCCTTCTCAACTCTAGCAAGATGCAGAAGCAACGCCAACAGCCGACCTTAAGGTCTCAATAAAGCGGAGCCATGACAAAGCCCCTAGTTCCAAATCTCGACGGTTCACTGACAACCTAGAGACTACCTCGGAGCTATGGCAGAGTCCCTAGTTCCAAGTCTCGACGGCAATATCTACATATCAACAACAGTGTTCTTCCTCCAGCAAGATGCAGACGCGACATTAGCAAATGAAGCCACGGCAAAGTCCCCTAGTTCCAAACCTCGACGGTTCACAGACAACCCAGAGACAACCTCGACATTCGTCGCAATATTGCAGACACAATATCAACAAATGAAACAAAGGAAGATCCCTAGCTTCAGAGTCTCGACGGCAACATCTACAGCCTAGAGATCAACAACAGGGTTCTTCCTCCAGCACGATGCAGACGCGATATCAACCAATGGAGCCACGGTAAAGTCCCCTAGTTCCAAACCTCGACGGTTCACAGACAACCTAGAGACAACCTCGACATTCGTCGCAATATTGCAGACATAATCTCAACAAACGAAGCCAAGGAAAATCCTCCTCTTCAGGGTCTTGACAGCAACTCAAATGAGACCTGAAAAGACTATCAGAGATCATCCCACACCAGCGTGGAGTGGTCATGACTCATCGGGGTTCCCAAACTGAGCCTAATCTCAAGTAAAAAGCGACATAGAATATCCCTAACGCTTTCTCTTTCGACGGTAATATCACCTGGAAGATTACTTGAAGACGTCTTGTCCAGCCCCCGAATGGATCAGAGACACGACAGTCGCGGGGCTACTCGAACAGCAAGATTGCGTATCGAGGAATACACCAGCCAACGCGACGGTGCGATGGATAGAAAACCCTAGTACCACAGACCCTAACGGACTTCTATTAGCAGAAGTTAACTGTGACGTTAGGAAACCCTGCGAGAACTTCTCGATTCGTCTCGACCCGTGAGGAAATTAGTGTCCTTGCAAGAACTTCTCGATTCGTCTCGACTCGTAGGGAAAAGCCTTAGGCAATAGGGATAAGGACATGTTTCCTAAGCACTGGGGCCCTGCAAGACGGTCCAAGATGGACTATTGCATACTATTCACGGACCACGCTCTCCAAAATTAAAATCTCGATAAGGGGGGAAACAACCACTTACGAGTCCTTGTTTACCCCAATCAGAGCAAAGCTCTGTTCAAATTCCAAGTCGAGAAACGAAGCAACGCTTCTGTTTCCCCCAATCAGAGCAAAGCTCTGTTTTGAAAACTAAAGTGAAAATTAGAATTAAAATAAATGAAGAAACGCTTCAGATCCCCTACGCTGCGCGCAGAACGCCACGTGTCAAAATCAAACACGCCAGCACAGGGAGCGCAGCGTCCAAGGCAGCACACTCAATCAGAGCAAGGCTCTGTAAAGGAAGCAACGCTTCAGCTGACTTGCGCTCTGCGCTGCGCGACACGTGTCAGCGCAGTTGCGCTGCGCTCTGCGCCGCCGACACGTGTCAAGCGCAGTTGTGCTGCTCTCTGCGCCGCACGACACGTGTCAAGCGCAGGTACGTTTGCACCAAACAGAATTAAAATTCCAGTAAGATCTTTCTGATCTTGTTAAAACAAGAAAATTGTCTTCTGTAAAATAGAAGCCCTTAGATCAAAGATCCAACGGTGAAAAAAAATCCCCAAATCACTCAGAGAAAAATCTCTCTAACCAATTTAACAAACTAATTGGCACTATAAAAAGGCCCCTAGACCCCACGTCTAAAATACATCAACACAGAGAGAAAAACAGAGAATTCTTCTAAAGAATTTTAAGAAAAGCTCGAAGAAAGAAAAAGTAAAAACCTTTCATAAAAGAAGAATTTCTTCTGAAAAAATCAATGATCTAAGAACAAGATCAAGATCTTAAAATAAAAAGAAAAGATCAAATAATAAGAATAAAAATAAGAAGATCATTTGATCAACAAAAAGGCATTGCCTTTTAATGAACCACCGGTTCTTTAAAAACAAGAAAATTTGTTTTTTTTTATCTAAAATGGATAAAAATAATAAAACAGTGCCCTGCACTTGCAAAATCTGCACTGTTGCGCTCTTGGGTTGGCGCAAGCCACCAGAGAGCGCCACGTGTCAGCCCCATAATGATTTGCGCTATGCACTTCTAAAAACAGAGCACTGCTCTCATTGGCGTAACTCACCAGAGCGCGCCACGTGTCAGCAGCGCAACGCACTGTCGCAGCGCACTGCGCTTGCGCTCACCAGAGCGTGACATGTATCACCTCCCCATGGACTTGCGCCTTGCGCTCCTCAATTGGCGCAAAGCGCCTGACAAGCCACATGGGGCATTGTCAGAACATTAAATGCACCACATTAATAAAAGGGCAGAGCCCAATAAAGGAAGGTCTATCAGACCAAACAAAGTGCTATGCACTATTAAAAGGGACAGAGCCCAAATCAAATAGGCCTTATAGGCCAAAATAAAATGCGGTGCAATATTAAACAGGGCCAAAGCTCTAGCATAGGCCTAATAGGTCAAAAATAAATAAAATGTTGAACGTTCTCAACTAGACTTAGCCCAGTTCTGGCCATAAGTCCTCAAATTAAATTGACTGAGCACGGCTGCTCTCTTAAATCAATTTACACTTGGTTCAAAGGTACATCTCTGAACTCCTCTGACACCTGTCGTTGTAATCCTTCAACGTCGTCAGAGAGGTGACGGGTCCCGACGGCCATACATTCAATGGACCCCCATATCCCTAAACTGGCAATGGACCACTACGTCCCTAAACTGGAACAATAGAGCTCTCAAATGCTCTCTTGTCGGATCTAAACGATCCCGTTTAAGTTGATCTTAGCCTCAAATACGGCTAATGTATCCTTAAACCTTCAAACAGACTTTAATCCCAAATTAGACTATGGATCACCCAAACAACCTTGGTTCAAGGGTACATCTCTGAACTCCTCTGACATCCGTCGTTGTAATCCTTCAACATCGTCAGAGAGGTGACGGGTCCCGACGGCCATACATTCAATGGACCACTCCGTCCCTAAACTGGAACAATAGAGCCCAAACGCTCTTTTGTCGGACCGAAACGATCCCGTTAAGTTGATCTTAGTCTCAAACTGGACTAACGTATCCTTAACGAACGTTTGAGTTGATCTTAGCCTCAAATACAGCTAACGTATCCTCAAACCAAAATCTCAAACCCGAATCTAAGAAAATACGAATTTGGACTAATCCATGTCCTACGGGCGACAACATAAATCAGTCTCCATATACAATCCATGGGCAACAACAAACAAAACAAACACCCACGACACGAATTGAAATTCTGGAGAAGGAGAAAATTGTTACCGCGATGCGGTAGCGTAATTAACTGCAGGGGCTTGCGCCTGCAGGGAAGAGCGTCCCCACAATCAAAAACCCCTCAAGCAAGGGGGAATCTGACGAAGTTTGCTATATCGGCCGTATCCGTCCAAACCTCCGATACACGGTACCATAAATCAACTTGGCATCTTTGGAGAGGTGGACGGATAAAACCAAATAGCATCTGCCCCGAATCTCAGGCAACACGACCATGTCTTGACCGCCATTCGGAGGGGAACAATCCTCTCGACTTGTAAGCGGGAAAATTCTCTTATGAGATCCTTACGACTCTCAAGAGAAAGCACACTTAGGAATCCTCATGATTCCTAAGGAGAAAATACACCTACGAGATCCTCTCGACTCGTAGGGAGAAAAAATCTTTATGAGACCCTCATGGCTCATAAAATTGAAAAGTCTTAGGCGGCAGATCAGAACCTATTTCCTAAGCCATCACTACCCTACAAAGAGTTCAAGATGAACTATTATCTATCATCTACAGGCCAAATTTGCTAAAATCACATGACAATAATACAGCATAGAGAAGAAAGCAACAGTAGGAGATAAGGAAAATGTGTCTTTATTCATAAAGTCAATCGAATACGAGGTACATCATAAAAAGGAAGAGAATAAGTACATGTTATTCAAAGATTACAAATGTACAATCGATATAAAGACGCCTATTAAGAAGGAGGCAATTTTAACAAATCAGCAAGCCGCTCGCGCACTCCTCTCAGCTCCTTCTCATCATCAGCCACCGCGGCCAGCTCCGCTTCGACTTGGGCCCATTGCTGCAGACAGGATGAAAATTTCTCATCAATTTCTTGCTGAACGGCCTCCTGACTCTGCGCAACCTGCTCAGTAAAGTCAAGCTTCTTCCTCAGCACCAGCCCGTCAGAAATACATCGTTGAAGATTTTCAAAGATGGAGTTCAGCTGTGCAGCATTTGCTTCAACCTGGGCATACAGCCGGGTAGATTCGCTCGAAGCCTCCTTGCGTTCCTTCCGCTTCAGGGTCGCCTCTTGCTCGAAATGGCGGAGGAAGGGAATGCTCTGCTCAACCCATGCATCCCGTTGGGAGTTCAAAGCCAACACTTCTGAAGAAGGATGCTAAAGCTCAATCTCATGCAGACAGGCCTCGATCTGTCTGCAGTAATTAACCTAAGATTCGATGACGCCTTCGCTATGGAAGTGCACAAGCGTCGCCAACATCGGATTAACCTCAGCAGCCAGTGCAGGGGCCTCCGCGTCAAGCTCCTCGATGGATTCACTCAACATGCGTAGGCTGTTCACAGCGCCTTTGGAAGATAGACGTCTAGAAAAGGGCCCTGCCGGCATTAAGATGTGAGACTCGAAGAGAGCTGGAGTCGGTGCAATCGCTGCAAAAAAAATCATAATCAGAGGTCGGCTCAAGAGATAAAGAAAATGCACGAGTAATAGGGTTTACTATACCGGCTACGACATGTGGTAAAACTGGGAGAACCGGAGGCGTGACTGTTCTCTCATCCCCTCCTCCAATCTGTAACACTACAATCAATGCAAAGAAGAATTAGCAACGACATGTTTTCCCATAGAAGAAAGGAAAGGAAGTCAGTTAAAAACTACACTCACCGACACTGGAAGGCGGGACAACTTCTGACCGGAAGGAGAAATGTGGATTCAGCACCTGATACAGATGGTCAAAGAGGATTCCTGCAAGGTTGTAACAATACGATGTCAGTACAAATAGTATATTACCACTAATGAAACCGATAAGCCGCAAACATATACCTTCCAGCACTCCAGACAACATGGGAGAAGGTGACGAAACCACAGCCGTCACGGCGGCGACCAGAGGTGCTTCAGATGGCGCAATCTCCACATTTACTGCACCTATACTCAACGAACAAAATGTCATTAGATGGGGATGAACAGGATCGAAAGATGAAAAGAGAGCGGTGACCCAAGATCTACCTGATAGGTCACCAACCGAAACCGCGATGAGAGCATCACTAGGCACAGTGGCTTCTTCGCTCTCCTCCATTGGAATAGTTTCTGCTCCCGTAGCCTCATCCCCTGATTCGACAAGGGCCGTTATAACACTCGCTATGCCCGCCGATAGCAGGGAACCACGAGGAGAAAGAGTGGCTATTGGGGCAGTCCCAGACTCTCTCTCGAGAGAGTAGCCATTTCGGGCTCTGTGGTCGCCGTCATCTCACCTGCTACCTCGTCATCAGGACTTAGCCCTGCAAGATATGGTATATAAGAATTTGAAGATCAAATTCTAAGAAAAGACTCAGCGTTATGTTACCTTGGGACGGCTTTTCGGCTTCTTCCCGAGCCGCGCGCACCATTTGTCTATGGACGGTAAACAGGGCAGCTGGAGAGTCTTCGGAAGATATAGCGACGGATAGAATAGCACTTGAACCTGCACCCACAGCCAAGATGACATCGCGTTCCCTCGTCGCACGCTTTCTGCGCTTCTTGTCAGCCTTGGCAGTATGAAAAGACCTCCTCAAGACCTCCATCAAAATGACGTCGTCGTTCAAGTCAGGAGCTACCTCTGGAGCCGTTACGGCATCCGTCATCGGCTACTTAAGCGAAGCCTCTTTTGGCAATACTGGGGGAGCTGGGACTTCGGCAGCCGGCCCTGGAAAGGTCGCCGCGCCACCATGCGGGATTGGCACTACACTCGGGATAACCTGAGTCGAAGTAGTCCCTGCAATAAGATGAAAAAGAAGGGTCAAACTACCCATGAAGAAAAAGGGAATGAAGGCACAATAAGCCAAAATATACCGAGGCCCAAGGAAGCGCGAAGCCTCTCTTCCTCTTCAAAAGTCTTGATAGAAGTTGCGAGAGCCTCTTCGGAGGAGATACCTGTTGAAGAAGAAAGCGTCAGTCAAAGCATAATAATTAAAATAGCCGCGGAAAGATATGACCGAAGTATACCTGATTGTGCGATGGTGATTAGTGTTTCTTCATCGCGAGCTAGTTGCTCTGAAACCGCGATAGTAGTCTCCAGATCGGTATCATCCGGCGCCATAAATAAACCCCCGTTGGTCCCATACTCACTTAAGCCTTCGCTGTAAGGAGCATGAGGCTCCTGGCCGAATACAACGTCTGCAGAAAGTATCGACTTCTTTTTCTTCTGCGAGCAAGTGCCGGCAGCCGATAAAACGAGCTTGCGCTTGGCGGGCAACTTCGGGCGGCGAGTCCTGATCTCCACACCCACGCCAGACTCGGGAGACGCCACAGCTACCGCTTCTACAGGCAGGCGGGGTAGGGGTATATCAGGTATAACGCGCGGGGCCACCACTGCAGCAGCTTCTCTTAGGGGAGGACGAACGATGGTCCGTCGCTTCAAAGGAACGATTGGATTACTTGCTCGGACAGCACTCTTGCGATCAAGCAATAACCGCTTTTCTTCCCTGATAACTGCACCCATTGCGTGCTGGTACTATGCCACATACACGTTCAACACCCTCAGGACACAACTTGGCTTGCTAATAAAAAATTTAGACCCGGTGTTGAGCCGCATGAAGTGATGTAGCGCACTACGGATACCTTCCTCGGTAGCAGTAGGCTCAGCTAAAAAGGCTTCGAGTGGGACACCCTGATTGTAGCTTGATTGTTGAGCAAAGCGGTGTGGGTTATATCTCATGAACAGCGCCGCATCGTTCTGCCTAAACACCAAAAAGCCCGGCCTGATAGAATATAAGTGAAGGATCTCCCGAGCCTTCAAGATAGAAACCCCATCTTTAAAAGTGTCCCGCAGTGGCTGCACCATCTTAGAAGATTCCATGCTGATAGTCATGACCTTATCGACGATTTTCATACCATTCCTGACCGTACGCGGGCGAAGAATCAGACCTCGAGCCTCTCACTGGGTCAGCTCCAAAGCGAAAGCATCAACCAACCGCATAACCCGAGGAAAGTTATAACTTTCGAAGAAACGGGGCCTCTTATGGCTTACAAAGGCGCCGGGTATATGCAGCTCGAGCCACGAGGTGAAATGATGCATCGGGAAGTTTACGGGCTGCACCCCTGGTTGAGTAGTGTCTGCCGCCAAGCTGAGGCCGTGATACAAATGGGCTAACCCAGCGACCCCGACGGCCACTTGCATCCCAACAACTATTCGGTGAGCTGGGTAGAAAACGGATGGCCTCATTTGGCGAGGGTGCATTGGAAGCACAAACCAGCTTAGACATAGCCCGAAGAACCCCAAAAAGAATGCTTCTTCGTCGATCCCAGGAGCTGCAAGCTCTGCGAAAGAGACGACCGGGGTGTTGGGGAGAAAGAAACTCCTCTGATCCGCCTCCGCTGCCGGCTGGTTGTCCAAACCAAAGCCAAAAGGATCGTCGAGTTTGGCGAATTTCGCGACTTCTTTCGACAGGACTTCTGAGCGGAGAAAACGGGCGATGAAATCTGTGAAATTAACCCCATGGCTTCCAGATTCGAGAAAAAAGCTCTTATAGATATTCAACACCTTAATCAAACTTTGGAATTGATGTTGAATGGCGTTCTCCGGGGTAAGGCCCGTCATCACTGACTTGGCAGCAAAGACGTACTCATCAGGAGGAAGTAGCTCCTCATAATGCTCCCCTCTGACAGGCAAGCCGGAGATCTCCGCGAACTCCTCTAAAGAGATTGAGACTTCCCGGTCTAATAAGAGGAAGGTGTGAGTTGGAACGTTCCATTGTTCCAAAAAGGTTTTGACCTACCATACATGGGGTGTGGAATACTGGAAGAGAGAAACATAAATCGCGGGATACAACCCCAGCTTCAGCAGCTGCGATCTCTTGGCAGACAAAATATATCGGGCCCACTGTAAGTACCAAGCTGGATGGCGGGGAGTCAAGCCTATCATGTATGGTTGTCCCCAAGGGCGCGACTCGCCTTGACATATACGTCGCCTTAAGGTATCCAAAACCATTGGAGGCTGTACGGGTATTGCAGCCATAGAAGGTTAAAGAAGACCCTCTAAAGTCCAGTTCACCTCCTCCACGGTATAGTTCACCGGGGGTGGGTCGGCGTAGGAGATCGCCGAAATGGGCTCCGAGGGTGCTGCGCAGGAAAAGCTACGCCGACCCCTGATGATCCGATTGTACCACGTCCCTTATCAATGAAGATTCTTTTGCTCCGGGTCGTGATCTTTGATCAACGCGAAGACTTCCCAGTCCATAGGCGCTTCAGGGAATCCGCTTTTCGGACAGACGAACGGGAAAGAAATGTCGAAAGACATAGTACCTGCGTGAAAAAGAACAAAAGTTAGCCGTCAATACTACAGTTTATGTTCTGGCACTTGGTACTTTAAATTCGTGCCACACTGCAATGCAGTGGAAAGGGACCAAGGGGGACCCACACAATCTAGATGATGGCTCACTATTAATAAAACAGTCTCATCATTTGATGAGACAGTCATTAAATGAGGAAATCCTAAAAGGATTCTCATTTAATGAGGGCCCCTTGGGCCAAGGAGTAAATTTCCTTTGAGAGCAGCGCTCTACAACAGATATGACATCTGTTATAATTAATGATGAAGGGAATAAAATTCCCCCCAAAAATTCTAAAGAGCAATACTTTGCGAAGAAGATGGAATAATCCATCAAAAACCTTAAAAGCAAAGCTTTACTGGGTTTAAAACTCTGAGATCTTTAAGATCTGCAAGATGAACTCTAAGAGTTCTTCTTTAATGGGTTAAGAGACCCAAAGAAAGATCTCTTTAGATCTATGATTCCAAAAGAGCAAAGCTCTATTAAGAAAACCCTAAAAATTCCTTTAGATTTATGATCTGAAAAGAGCAAGGCTCTGTTAATGGGTGAAACCCTAGATTATGAAGGAATCCCTTCAAAGATTTAATCTTTACCTAAAATTTTCGACAGGGTTCTGTCTCTAAGAAAGTGTTTAAGACAAAGAGTTATGCTCTGAAAGAGAATTAATTCTCAAAAGAAAACAAGAAGATAAGCATAGGTCATTTCAAAGGCCAAAGGCCCTATTTATAGGCACTGAGAGCCGTTTCAACTTCTAAGTTGACCCAATGGTAGAGATGCTGCCACCGCTGCACTCACGTGTAAGTCACGTGAGTGTAACGGTGGGGGGCCATTTGTTTCCCCCAATCAGAGCAAAACTCTGTTCAAATTTTGAAATTTGAAATGAAGCAGCGCTTCATAAAAGCGCTCGCGCTAAATGCGCCAGCGCTAAGAGTCAAAGACTCTGATGCAACGCTCACGTGCAAAGCGTGAGAGCGCCTGCACTCGCAGCGCCAGCGCTAAGAGTCAAAGACTCTGATGCAGCGCTCACGTGCAAAACACGAGAGCGCTAGCGCTAAGCGCGCTAGCACCAAGAGCCAAAGACTCTGATACAGTGCTGGAACTAAATGTTCCCCACCCTTTGATCAAAGATCCAACAAAGATGACTAAAAATCATCAAATTACCTCTGAAAATTAGAGCACTGTTGGATCAAAGATCCAATGGCGACTAAAAATCACCAAGATACAGAATAAGTTCTGTATGGGAAAATATTTTCCCAATCTTGTTAAAAACAAGAAGATTGCCTTCTGTAAAACAGAAGCCTTTCGATCAAAGATCTAACGGTGGGAAACATCCCCAAATCAATCAGAGGAAAAATTTCCTTAACTGATTCAACAAATCAGCCTCCCCTATATAAAGGACCGAAAACTTCAAGCCTTGCATAGAGGAACCCCCCACAAACTTTGAGAAATTTCAAAGAGAAGAGCAAGCTCTCAGAAGAAGAATTTCTTCCAAGTAAATAAAACAGAGAGATAAAAGCATCTTATAAAGAGAAGAAGAATTTAGTTCTCTTTCTAGATCATAGATCTATAAGACAGATGTCTTTCACAAAAAGAGATCATAGCATCTCATCATAAAAGGGGAGGAGAAAAACTTAATTCTCTTTGGATCACAGATCCACGAAGACAAAGTCTTTCACAAAAACATAAGAGATTGTAACATCTCCTATAAAAATAAGAACCTTGTTCTTAAAGCTACGAGACAAAATCTCTTATAAACGAGAATTTAATTCTCAGAGCGCAGAACTAATCAAAATTTCCTAAAAAGAGCCTTAGCGCTCCAATTAAAAAGAAGCGCCACAGCGCTCCAAGTCTGGCGCACAGCGCCGCATAGCCCTAGCGCTCCAATTTAAAGAAGCACCCAGCGCTTCAAGGTTGACGCTCAGCGCCAAGCGCACCACGTGCTCCTCACGTGTGCGCTATTTCACAAGGAGTGCTCTGTACTCATTAACTGGCGCTTAGTGCCAAGCGCGCCACGTGCTCCTCACATGTGCGCTATCTCACAGAAAGTACTTTAGCGCTCTAAGTCTGGCGCTCAGGGCCAAGCGCGCCACGTGCTCCTCACGTGTGCGCTATCTCACAGGAAGCGTCTTAGCGCTCTAAGTCTGGCGCTCAGCGCCAAGCGCGCTGTGTGCTCTTCACATGTGCG